>JAYMDG010000015.1:0-1417064 GCA_036872995.1 Hymenopellis raphanipes
TGTTCAGACAAGCAAACTGACTTCAAAACAGTGTTCTCGTGAATGTCTGCAGTGTCTGGATACACAGACGGATGTCAAATCAAAAATCCGTTGACTCGGTCAGTGTTCAGACAAACAAACTGACTTCAAAACAGTGCGGCGTTCACAGTCTGCAGTGTCTGGATACACAGACGGATGTCAAATCAAAAATCCGTTGACTCGGTCAGTGTTCAGACAAGCAAACTGACTTCAAAACAGGGCTGCGTTCACAGTCTGCGGTGTCCGGATACACAGACGGATGTCAAATCAAAAATCCGTTGACTCGGTCAGTGTTCAGACAAGCAAACTGACTTCAAAACAGTGTTCGTTCAATGTCTGCAGTGTCTGGATACACAGACGGATGTCAAATCAAAAATCCGTTGACTCGGTCAGTGTTCAGACAAGCAAACTGACTTCAAAACAGTGTTCTCGTGAATGTCTGCGTGTGTCCGGATACACAGACGGATGTCAAATCAAAAATCCGTTGACTCGGTCAGTGTTCAGACAAGCAAACTGACTTCAAAACAGTGCTGCGTTCACAGTCTGCGGTGTCTGGATACACAGACGGATGTCAAATCAAAAATCCGTTGACTCGGTCAGTGTTCAGACAAGCAAACTGACTTCAAAACAGTGTTCTCGTTCAATGTCTGCAGTGTCTGGATACACAGACGGATGTCAAATCAAAAATCCGTTGACTCGGTCAGTGTTCAGACAAGCAAACTGACTTCAAAACAGGGCTGCGTTCACAGTCTGCGGTGTCTGGATACACAGACGGATGTCAAATCAAAAATCCGTTGACTCGGTCAGTGTTCAGACAAGCAAACTGACTTCAAAACAGTGTTCTCGTGAATGTCTGCAGTGTCTGGATACACAGACGGATGTCAAATCAAAAATCCGTTGACTCGGCCAGTGTTCAGACAAGCAAACTGACTTCAAAACAGTGTTCTCGTGAATGTCTGCAGTGTCCGGATACACAGACGGATGTCAAATCAAAAATCCGTTGACTCGGTCAGTGTTCAGACAAGCAAACTGACTTCAAAACAGTGTTCTCGTGAATGTCTGCGGTGTCTGGATACACAGACGGATGTCAAATCAAAAATCCGTTGACTCGGTCAGTGTTCAGACGAGCAAACTGACTTCAAAACAGTGTTCTGCGTTCAATGTCTGCAGTGTCTGGATACACAGACGGATGTCAAATCAAAAATCCGTTGACTCGGTCAGTGTTCAGACAAGCAAACTGACTTCAAAACAGTGTTGCGTGAATGTCTGCAGTGTCTGGATACACAGACGGATGTCAAATCAAAAATCCGTTGACTCGGTCAGTGTTCAGACAAGCAAACTGACTTCAAAACAGTGTTCTCGTGAATGTCCGCAGTGTCCGGATACACAGACGGATGTCAAATCAAAAATCCGTTGACTCGGTCAGTGTTCAGACAAGCAAACTGACTTCAAAACAGGGCTGCGTTCACAGTCTGCGGTGTCTGGATACACAGACGGATGTCAAATCAAAAATCCGTTGACTCGGTCAGTGTTCAGACAAGCAAACTGACTTCAAAAGTGGGCTGCGTTCACAGTCTGCGGTGTCTGGATACACAGACGGATGTCAAATCAAAAATCCGTTGACTCGGTCAGTGTTCAGACAAGCAAACTGACTTCAAAACAGTGTTCTCGTGAATGTCTGCAGTGTCTGGATACACAGACGGATGTCAAATCAAAAATCCGTTGACTCGGTCAGTGTTCAGACAAGCAAACTGACTTCAAAACAGGGTTGCGTTCACAGTCTGCGGTGTCTGGATACACAGACGGATGTCAAATCAAAAATCCGTTGACTCGGTCAGTGTTCAGACAAGCAAACTGACTTCAAAACAGTGCTGCGTTCACAGTCTGCGGTGTCTGGATACACAGACGGATGTCAAATCAAAAATCCGTTGACTCGGTCAGTGTTCAGACAAGCAAACTGACTTCAAAACAGTGCTGCGTTCACAGTCTGCAGTGTCCGGATACACAGACGGATGTCAAATCAAAAATCCGTTGACTCGGTCAGTGTTCAGACAAGCAAACTGACTTCAAAACAGTGTTCTCGTTGAATGTCTGCAGTGTCCGGATACACAGACGGATGTCAAATCAAAAATCCGTTGACTCGGTCAGTGTTCAGACAAGCAAACTGACTTCAAAACAGTGTTGCGTTCACAGTCTGCGGTGTCTGGATACACAGACGGATGTCAAATCAAAAATCCGTTGACTCGGTCAGTGTTCAGACAAGCAAACTGACTTCAAAACAGTGTTGCGTTCAATGTCTGCAGTGTCTGGATACACAGACGGATGTCAAATCAAAAATCCGTTGACTCGGTCAGTGTTCAGACAAGCAAACTGACTTCAAAACAGTGTTCTCGTGAATGTCTGCAGTGTCCGGATACACAGACGGATGTCAAATCAAAAATCCGTTGACTCGGTCAGTGTTCAGACAAGCAAACTGACTTCAAAACAGTGTTCTCGTTCACAGTCTGCGGTGTCTGGATACACAGACGGATGTCAAATCAAAAATCCGTTGACTCGGTCAGTGTTCAGACAAGCAAACTGACTTCAAAACAGTGTTGCGTTCACAGTCTGCAGTGTGTCTGGATACAGAGACGGATGTCAAATCAAAAATCCGTTGACTCGGTCAGTGTTCAGACAAGCAAACTGACTTCAAAACAGTGTTCTCGTGAATGTCTGCGGTGTCTGGATACACAGACGGATGTCAAATCAAAAATCCGTTGACTCGGTCAGTGTTCAGACAAGCAAACTGACTTCAAAACAGTGTGCGTTCACAGTCTGCAGTGTCTGGATACACAGACGGATGTCAAATCAAAAATCCGTTGACTCGGTCAGTGTTCAGACAAGCAAACTGACTTCAAAACAGTGTTCTCGTTCACAGTCTGCGGTGTCTGGATACACAGACGGATGTCAAATCAAAAATCCGTTGACTCGGTCAGTGTTCAGACAAGCAAACTGACTTCAAAACAGTGTGCGTTCACAGTCTGCGGTGTCTGGATACACAGACGGATGTCAAATCAAAAATCCGTTGACTCGGTCAGTGTTCAGACAAGCAAACTGACTTCAAAACAGTGCTGTGAATGTCTGCGGTGTCTGGATACACAGACGGATGTCAAATCAAAAATCCGTTGACTCGGTCAGTGTTCAGACAAGCAAACTGACTTCAAAACAGTGTTCGTTCAATGTCTGCGGTGTCTGGATACACAGACGGATGTCAAATCAAAAATCCGTTGACTCGGTCAGTGTTCAGACAAGCAAACTGACTTCAAAACAGTGTTGCGTTCAATGTCTGCAGTGTCTGGATACACAGACGGATGTCAAATCAAAAATCCGTTGACTCGGTCAGTGTTCAGACAAGCAAACTGACTTCAAAACAGTGTTCTCGTTGAATGTCTGCAGTGTCTGGATACACAGACGGATGTCAAATCAAAAATCCGTTGACTCGGTCAGTGTTCAGACAAGCAAACTGACTTCAAAACAGTGTTCTCGTTCAATGTCTGCGGTGTCTGGATACACAGACGGATGTCAAATCAAAAATCCGTTGACTCGGTCAGTGTTCAGACAAGCAAACTGACTTCAAAACAGTGTTCGTTCAATGTCTGCGGTGTCTGGATACACAGACGGATGTCAAATCAAAAATCCGTTGACTCGGTCAGTGTTCAGACAAGCAAACTGACTTCAAAACAGTGTTCTCGTGAATGTCTGCAGTGTCTGGATACACAGACGGATGTCAAATCAAAAATCCGTTGACTCGGTCAGTGTTCAGACAAGCAAACTGACTTCAAAACAGTGTTCTCGTGAATGTCTGCGGTGTCTGGATACACAGACGGATGTCAAATCAAAAATCCGTTGACTCGGTCAGTGTTCAGACAAGCAAACTGACTTCAAAACAGTGTTCTCGTGAATGTCTGCAGTGTCTGGATACACAGACGGATGTCAAATCAAAAATCCGTTGACTCGGTCAGTGTTCAGACAAGCAAACTGACTTCAAAACAGTGTTCTCGTGAATGTCTGCAGTGTCTGGATACACAGACGGATGTCAAATCAAAAATCCGTTGACTCGGTCAGTGTTCAGACAAGCAAACTGACTTCAAAACAGTGTTGCGTTCACAGTCTGCAGTGTCCGGATACACAGACGGATGTCAAATCAAAAATCCGTTGACTCGGTCAGTGTTCAGACAAGCAAACTGACTTCAAAACAGTGTTCGTTCACATGTCTGCAGTGTCTGGATACACAGACGGATGTCAAATCAAAAATCCGTTGACTCGGTCAGTGTTCAGACAAGCAAACTGACTTCAAAACAGTGTTCTCGTTGAATGTCTGCAGTGTCCGGATACACAGACGGATGTCAAATCAAAAATCCGTTGACTCGGTCAGTGTTCAGACAAGCAAACTGACTTCAAAACAGTGCTGCGTTCACAGTCTGCGGTGTCTGGATACACAGACGGATGTCAAATCAAAAATCCGTTGACTCGGTCAGTGTTCAGACAAGCAAACTGACTTCAAAACAGTGTTGCGTTGAATGTCTGCAGTGTCTGGATACACAGACGGATGTCAAATCAAAAATCCGTTGACTCGGTCAGTGTTCAGACAAGCAAACTGACTTCAAAACAGTGTTCTCGTTGAATGTCTGCAGTGTCCGGATACACAGACGGATGTCAAATCAAAAATCCGTTGACTCGGTCAGTGTTCAGACAAGCAAACTGACTTCAAAACAGTGTTGCGTTCACAGTCTGCAGTGTCTGGATACAGAGACGGATGTCAAATCAAAAATCCGTTGACTCGGTCAGTGTTCAGACAAGCAAACTGACTTCAAAACAGTGTTGCGTTGAATGTCTGCAGTGTCTGGATACACAGACGGATGTCAAATCAAAAATCCGTTGACTCGGTCAGTGTTCAGACAAGCAAACTGACTTCAAAACAGTGTGTTCGTGAATGTCTGCAGTGTCTGGATACACAGACGGATGTCAAATCAAAAATCCGTTGACTCGGTCAGTGTTCAGACAAGCAAACTGACTTCAAAACAGTGTTGCGTTGAATGTCTGCAGTGTCTGGATACACAGACGGATGTCAAATCAAAAATCCGTTGACTCGGTCAGTGTTCAGACAAGCAAACTGACTTCAAAACAGTGCTGCGTTCACAGTCTGCGGTGTCTGGATACACAGACGGATGTCAAATCAAAAATCCGTTGACTCGGTCAGTGTTCAGACAAGCAAACTGACTTCAAAACAGTGTTGCGTTCAATGTCTGCAGTGTCTGGATACACAGACGGATGTCAAATCAAAAATCCGTTGACTCGGTCAGTGTTCAGACAAGCAAACTGACTTCAAAACAGTGTTCTGCGTTCACAGTCTGCAGTGTCCGGATACACAGACGGATGTCAAATCAAAAATCCGTTGACTCGGTCAGTGTTCAGACAAGCAAACTGACTTCAAAACAGTGTTCTCGTGAATGTCTGCAGTGTCTGGATACAGAGACGGATGTCAAATCAAAAATCCGTTGACTCGGTCAGTGTTCAGACAAGCAAACTGACTTCAAAACAGTGTTGCGTTCACAGTCTGCAGTGTCTGGATACAGAGACGGATGTCAAATCAAAAATCCGTTGACTCGGTCAGTGTTCAGACAAGCAAACTGACTTCAAAACAGTGTTCTCGTTCATGTCTGCAGTGTCCGGATACACAGACGGATGTCAAATCAAAAATCCGTTGACTCGGTCAGTGTTCAGACAAGCAAACTGACTTCAAAACAGTGTTCTCGTTCACAGTCTGCAGTGTCTGGATACACAGACGGATGTCAAATCAAAAATCCGTTGACTCGGTCAGTGTTCAGACAAGCAAACTGACTTCAAAACAGTGTTCTCGTTGAATGTCTGCAGTGTCTGGATACACAGACGGATGTCAAATCAAAAATCCGTTGACTCGGTCAGTGTTCAGACAAGCAAACTGACTTCAAAACAGTGCTGCGTTCACAGTCTGCAGTGTCTGGATACACAGACGGATGTCAAATCAAAAATCCGTTGACTCGGTCAGTGTTCAGACAAGCAAACTGACTTCAAAACAGTGTTCTCGTTCATGTCTGCAGTGTCTGGATACACAGACGGATGTCAAATCAAAAATCCGTTGACTCGGTCAGTGTTCAGACAAGCAAACTGACTTCAAAACAGTGTTGCGTTCACATGTCTGCAGTGTCTGGATACACAGACGGATGTCAAATCAAAAATCCGTTGACTCGGTCAGTGTTCAGACAAGCAAACTGACTTCAAAACAGTGTTCGTTGAATGTCTGCAGTGTCCGGATACAGAGACGGATGTCAAATCAAAAATCCGTTGACTCGGTCAGTGTTCAGACAAGCAAACTGACTTCAAAACAGTGTTCTCGTGAATGTCTGCAGTGTCTGGATACACAGACGGATGTCAAATCAAAAATCCGTTGACTCGGTCAGTGTTCAGACAAGCAAACTGACTTCAAAACAGTGTTGCGTTCACAGTCTGCGGTGTCTGGATACACAGACGGATGTCAAATCAAAAATCCGTTGACTCGGTCAGTGTTCAGACAAGCAAACTGACTTCAAAACAGTGTTCGTTCACAGTCTGCAGTGTCCGGATACACAGACGGATGTCAAATCAAAAATCCGTTGACTCGGTCAGTGTTCAGACAAGCAAACTGACTTCAAAACAGTGCTCGTTCACAGTCTGCGGTGTCTGGATACACAGACGGATGTCAAATCAAAAATCCGTTGACTCGGTCAGTGTTCAGACAAGCAAACTGACTTCAAAACAGTGTTCTCGTTCACAGTCTGCAGTGTCTGGATACAGAGACGGATGTCAAATCAAAAATCCGTTGACTCGGTCAGTGTTCAGACAAGCAAACTGACTTCAAAACAGTGTTCTCGTTCACATGTCTGCAGTGTCTGGATACACAGACGGATGTCAAATCAAAAATCCGTTGACTCGGTCAGTGTTCAGACAAGCAAACTGACTTCAAAACAGTGGCTGCGTTCACAGTCTGCGGTGTCTGGATACACAGACGGATGTCAAATCAAAAATCCGTTGACTCGGTCAGTGTTCAGACAAGCAAACTGACTTCAAAACAGTGTTCTCGTTGAATGTCTGCGGTGTCTGGATACACAGACGGATGTCAAATCAAAAATCCGTTGACTCGGTCAGTGTTCAGACAAGCAAACTGACTTCAAAACAGTGTTCTCGTGAATGTCTGCAGTGTCCGGATACACAGACGGATGTCAAATCAAAAATCCGTTGACTCGGTCAGTGTTCAGACAAGCAAACTGACTTCAAAACAGTGGCTGCGTTCACAGTCTGCAGTGTCCGGATACACAGACGGATGTCAAATCAAAAATCCGTTGACTCGGTCAGTGTTCAGACAAGCAAACTGACTTCAAAACAGTGTTCTCGTGAATGTCTGCAGTGTCCGGATACACAGACGGATGTCAAATCAAAAATCCGTTGACTCGGTCAGTGTTCAGACAAGCAAACTGACTTCAAAACAGTGGCTGCGTTCACAGTCTGCGGTGTCCGGATACACAGACGGATGTCAAATCAAAAATCCGTTGACTCGGTCAGTGTTCAGACAAGCAAACTGACTTCAAAACAGTGTTGCGTTCACAGTCTGCGGTGTCTGGATACACAGACGGATGTCAAATCAAAAATCCGTTGACTCGGTCAGTGTTCAGACAAGCAAACTGACTTCAAAACAGTGTTCTCGTTCAATGTCTGCAGTGTCCTGGATACACAGACGGATGTCAAATCAAAAATCCGTTGACTCGGTCAGTGTTCAGACAAGCAAACTGACTTCAAAACAGTGTTCTGCGTTCACAGTCTGCGGTGTCCGGATACACAGACGGATGTCAAATCAAAAATCCGTTGACTCGGTCAGTGTTCAGACAAGCAAACTGACTTCAAAACAGTGTTGCGTTCACAGTCTGCAGTGTCTGGATACACAGACGGATGTCAAATCAAAAATCCGTTGACTCGGTCAGTGTTCAG
This sequence comes from Hymenopellis raphanipes, assembly GCA_036872995.1. Classification (NCBI taxonomy): domain Eukaryota; kingdom Fungi; phylum Basidiomycota; class Agaricomycetes; order Agaricales; family Physalacriaceae; genus Hymenopellis; species Hymenopellis raphanipes. The sequence goes on from JAYMDG010000015.1 coordinate 8,059, forward strand.
ACAAGCAAACTGACTTCAAAACAGTGTTCTCGTGAATGTCTGCAGTGTCCGGATACACAGACGGATGTCAAATCAAAAATCCGTTGACTCGGTCAGTGTTCAGACAAGCAAACTGACTTCAAAACAGTGTTCTCGTGAATGTCTGCAGTGTCCGGATACACAGACGGATGTCAAATCAAAAATCCGTTGACTCGGTCAGTGTTCAGACAAGCAAACTGACTTCAAAACAGTGCTGCGTTCACAGTCTGCAGTGTCTGGATACACAGACGGATGTCAAATCAAAAATCCGTTGACTCGGTCAGTGTTCAGACAAGCAAACTGACTTCAAAACAGTGTTCTCGTGAATGTCTGCAGTGTCTGGATACAGAGACGGATGTCAAATCAAAAATCCGTTGACTCGGTCAGTGTTCAGACAAGCAAACTGACTTCAAAACAGTGTTGCGTTCACAGTCTGCGGTGTCTGGATACACAGACGGATGTCAAATCAAAAATCCGTTGACTCGGTCAGTGTTCAGACAAGCAAACTGACTTCAAAACAGTGTTCTCGTTGAATGTCTGCAGTGTCCGGATACACAGACGGATGTCAAATCAAAAATCCGTTGACTCGGTCAGTGTTCAGACAAGCAAACTGACTTCAAAACAGTGTTCTCGTTCACAGTCTGCAGTGTCTGGATACACAGACGGATGTCAAATCAAAAATCCGTTGACTCGGTCAGTGTTCAGACAAGCAAACTGACTTCAAAACAGTGTTCTCGTGAATGTCTGCAGTGTCCGGATACACAGACGGATGTCAAATCAAAAATCCGTTGACTCGGTCAGTGTTCAGACAAGCAAACTGACTTCAAAACAGTGTTCTCGTGAATGTCTGCAGTGTCCGGATACACAGACGGATGTCAAATCAAAAATCCGTTGACTCGGTCAGTGTTCAGACAAGCAAACTGACTTCAAAACAGTGTTCTCGTGAATGTCTGCAGTGTCTGGATACACAGACGGATGTCAAATCAAAATCCGTTGACTCGGTCAGTGTTCAGACAAGCAAACTGACTTCAAAACAGTGTTCGTTGACAGTCTGCAGTGTCCGGATACAGAGACGGATGTCAAATCAAAAATCCGTTGACTCGGTCAGTGTTCAGACAAGCAAACTGACTTCAAAACAGTGTGCGTTCACAGTCTGCAGTGTCCGGATACAGAGACGGATGTCAAATCAAAAATCCGTTGACTCGGTCAGTGTTCAGACAAGCAAACTGACTTCAAACAGTGTTCTCGTGAATGTCTGCAGTGTCCGGATACACAGACGGATGTCAAATCAAAAATCCGTTGACTCGGTCAGTGTTCAGACAAGCAAACTGACTTCAAAACAGTGTTCTCGTTCACAGTCTGCAGTGTCTGGATACACAGACGGATGTCAAATCAAAAATCCGTTGACTCGGTCAGTGTTCAGACAAGCAAACTGACTTCAAAACAGTGTTCTCGTGAATGTCTGCAGTGTCCGGATACAGAGACGGATGTCAAATCAAAAATCCGTTGACTCGGTCAGTGTTCAGACAAGCAAACTGACTTCAAAACAGGGCTGCGTTCACAGTCTGCAGTGTCTGGATACACAGACGGATGTCAAATCAAAAATCCGTTGACTCGGTCAGTGTTCAGACAAGCAAACTGACTTCAAAACAGTGGGCTGCGTTCACAGTCTGCAGTGTCTGGATACACAGACGGATGTCAAATCAAAATCCGTTGACTCGGTCAGTGTTCAGACAAGCAAACTGACTTCAAAACAGTGTTCTCGTGAATGTCCGCAGTGTCCGGATACACAGACGGATGTCAAATCAAAAATCCGTTGACTCGGTCAGTGTTCAGACAAGCAAACTGACTTCAAAACAGTGTTCTCGTGAATGTCCGCAGTGTCCGGATACACAGACGGATGTCAAATCAAAAATCCGTTGACTCGGTCAGTGTTCAGACAAGCAAACTGACTTCAAAACAGTGTTGTGTTGAATGTCTGCGGTGTCCGGATACACAGACGGATGTCAAATCAAAAATCCGTTGACTCGGTCAGTGTTCAGACAAGCAAACTGACTTCAAAACAGGGCTGCGTTCACAGTCTGCGGTGTCTGGATACACAGACGGATGTCAAATCAAAAATCCGTTGACTCGGTCAGTGTTCAGACAAGCAAACTGACTTCAAAACAGTGTTCTCGTGAATGTCTGCAGTGTCCGGATACACAGACGGATGTCAAATCAAAAATCCGTTGACTCGGTCAGTGTTCAGACAAGCAAACTGACTTCAAAACAGTGTTCTCGTGAATGTCTGCAGTGTCCGGATACACAGACGGATGTCAAATCAAAAATCCGTTGACTCGGTCAGTGTTCAGACAAGCAAACTGACTTCAAAACAGTGTTCTCGTGAATGTCTGCAGTGTCCGGATACACAGACGGATGTCAAATCAAAAATCCGTTGACTCGGTCAGTGTTCAGACAAGCAAACTGACTTCAAAACAGGGCTGCGTTCACAGTCTGCGGTGTCTGGATACACAGACGGATGTCAAATCAAAAATCCGTTGACTCGGTCAGTGTTCAGACAAGCAAACTGACTTCAAAACAGTGTTCTCGTGAATGTCTGCAGTGTCCGGATACACAGACGGATGTCAAATCAAAAATCCGTTGACTCGGTCAGTGTTCAGACAAGCAAACTGACTTCAAAACAGTGCTGCGTTCACAGTCTGCGTGTGTCTGGATACACAGACGGATGTCAAATCAAAAATCCGTTGACTCGGTCAGTGTTCAGACAAGCAAACTGACTTCAAAACAGTGTTCTCGTGAATGTCTGCAGTGTCCGGATACACAGACGGATGTCAAATCAAAAATCCGTTGACTCGGTCAGTGTTCAGACAAGCAAACTGACTTCAAAACAGTGTTCTCGTGAATGTCTGCAGTGTCCGGATACACAGACGGATGTCAAATCAAAAATCCGTTGACTCGGTCAGTGTTCAGACAAGCAAACTGACTTCAAAACAGTGTTCTGCGTTCACAGTCTGCGGTGTCTGGATACACAGACGGATGTCAAATCAAAAATCCGTTGACTCGGTCAGTGTTCAGACAAGCAAACTGACTTCAAAACAGTGTTCTCGTGAATGTCTGCAGTGTCCGGATACACAGACGGATGTCAAATCAAAAATCCGTTGACTCGGTCAGTGTTCAGACAAGCAAACTGACTTCAAAACAGTGCTGAGTTCACAGTCTGCGGTGTCTGGATACACAGACGGATGTCAAATCAAAAATCCGTTGACTCGGTCAGTGTTCAGACAAGCAAACTGACTTCAAAACAGTGTTCTCGTGAATGTCTGCAGTGTCCGGATACACAGACGGATGTCAAATCAAAAATCCGTTGACTCGGTCAGTGTTCAGACAAGCAAACTGACTTCAAAACAGGGCTGCGTTCACAGTCTGCGGTGTCTGGATACACAGACGGATGTCAAATCAAAAATCCGTTGACTCGGTCAGTGTTCAGACAAGCAAACTGACTTCAAAACAGTGTTCTCGTGAATGTCCGCAGTGTCCGGATACACAGACGGATGTCAAATCAAAAATCCGTTGACTCGGTCAGTGTTCAGACAAGCAAACTGACTTCAAAACAGTGTTCTCGTGAATGTCTGCAGTGTCCGGATACACAGACGGATGTCAAATCAAAAATCCGTTGACTCGGTCAGTGTTCAGACAAGCAAACTGACTTCAAAACAGTGTTCTCGTGAATGTCTGCAGTGTCCGGATACACAGACGGATGTCAAATCAAAAATCCGTTGACTCGGTCAGTGTTCAGACAAGCAAACTGACTTCAAAACAGGGCTGCGTTCACAGTCTGCGGTGTCTGGACACACAGACGGATGTCAAATCAAAATCCGTTGACTCGGTCAGTGTTCAGACAAGCAAACTGACTTCAAAACAGTGTTCTCGTGAATGTCTGCAGTGTCCGGATACACAGACGGATGTCAAATCAAAAATCCGTTGACTCGGTCAGTGTTCAGACAAGCAAACTGACTTCAAAACAGGGCTGCGTTCACAGTCTGCAGTGTCTGGATACACAGACGGATGTCAAATCAAAAATCCGTTGACTCGGTCAGTGTTCAGACAAGCAAACTGACTTCAAAACAGTGTTCTCGTGAATGTCTGCAGTGTCCGGATACACAGACGGATGTCAAATCAAAAATCCGTTGACTCGGTCAGTGTTCAGACAAGCAAACTGACTTCAAAACAGTGTTCTCGTGAATGTCTGCAGTGTCCGGATACACAGACGGATGTCAAATGAAAAATCCGTTGACTCGGTCAGTGTTCAGACAAGCAAACTGACTTCAAAACAGTGTTCTCGTGAATGTCTGCAGTGTCCGGATACACAGACGGATGTCAAATCAAAAATCCGTTGACTCGGTCAGTGTTCAGACAAGCAAACTGACTTCAAAGCAGTGTTCTCGTGAATGTCTGCAGTGTCCGGATACACAGACGGATGTCAAATCAAAAATCCGTTGACTCGGTCAGTGTTCAGACAAGCAAACTGACTTCAAAACAGTGTTCGTTGAATGTCTGCAGTGTCCGGATACACAGACGGATGTCAAATCAAAAATCCGTTGACTCGGTCAGTGTTCAGACAAGCAAACTGACTTCAAAACAGTGTTCTCGTGAATGTCTGCAGTGTCCGGATACACAGACGGATGTCAAATCAAAAATCCGTTGACTCGGTCAGTGTTCAGACAAGCAAACTGACTTCAAAGCAGTGTTCTCGTGAATGTCTGCAGTGTCCGGATACACAGACGGATGTCAAATCAAAAATCCGTTGACTCGGTCAGTGTTCAGACAAGCAAACTGACTTCAAAACAGTGTTCTCGTGAATGTCTGCAGTGTCCGGATACACAGACGGATGTCAAATCAAAAATCCGTTGACTCGGTCAGTGTTCAGACAAGCAAACTGACTTCAAAGCAGTGTTCTCGTGAATGTCTGCAGTGTCCGGATACACAGACGGATGTCAAACCAAAAATCCGTTGACTCGGTCAGTGTTCAGACAAGCAAACTGACTTCAAAACAGGGCTGCGTTCACAGTCTGCGGTGTCTGGATACACAGACGGATGTCAAATCAAAAATCCGTTGACTCGGCCAGTGTTCAGACAAGCAAACTGACTTCAAAACAGTGTTCTCGTGAATGTCTGCAGTGTCCGGATACACAGACGGATGTCAAATCAAAAATCTGTTGACTCGGTCAGTGTTCAGACAAGCAAACTGACTTCAAAACAGTGTTCTCGTGAATGTCTGCAGTGTCCGGATACACAGACGGATGTCAAATCAAAAATCCGTTGACTCGGTCAGTGTTCAGACAAGCAAACTGACTTCAAAACAGGGCTGCGTTCACAGTCTGCGGTGTCTGGATACACAGACGGATGTCAAATCAAAAATCCGTTGACTCGGTCAGTGTTCAGACAAGCAAACTGACTTCAAAACAGTGTTCTCGTGAATGTCTGCAGTGTCCGGATACACAGACGGATGTCAAATCAAAAATCCGTTGACTCGGTCAGTGTTCAGACAAGCAAACTGACTTCAAAACAGGGCTGCGTTCACAGTCTGCGGTGTCTGGATACACAGACGGATGTCAAATCAAAAATCCGTTGACTCGGTCAGTGTTCAGACAAGCAAACTGACTTCAAAACAGTGTTCTCGTGAATGTCTGCAGTGTCCGGATACACAGACGGATGTCAAATCAAAAATCCGTTGACTCGGTCAGTGTTCAGACAAGCAAACTGACTTCAAAACAGGGCTGCGTTCACAGTCTGCGGTGTCTGGATACACAGACGGATGTCAAATCAAAAATCCGTTGACTCGGTCAGTGTTCAGACAAGCAAACTGACTTCAAAGCAGTGTTCTCGTGAATGTCTGCAGTGTCCGGATACACAGACGGATGTCAAATCAAAAATCCGTTGACTCGGTCAGTGTTCAGACAAGCAAACTGACTTCAAAACAGTGTTCTCGTGAATGTCCGCAGTGTCCGGATACACAGACGGATGTCAAATCAAAAATCCGTTGACTCGGTCAGTGTTCAGACAAGCAAACTGACTTCAAAACAGGGCTGCGTTCACAGTCTGCGGTGCCTGGACACACAGACGGATGTCAAATCCAAAATCCGTTGACTCGGTCAGTGTTCAGACAAGCAAACTGACTTCAAAGCAGTGTTCTCGTGAATGTCCGCAGTGTCCGGATACACAGACGGATGTCAAATCAAAAATCCGTTGACTCGGTCAGTGTTCAGACAAGCAAACTGACTTCAAAACAGGGCTGCGTTCTGCAGTGTCTGGATACACAGACGGATGTCAAATCAAAAATCCGTTGACTCGGTCAGTGTTCAGACAAGCAAACTGACTTCAAAACAGGGCTGCGTTCACAGTCTGCGGTGTCTGGATACACAGACGGATGTCAAATCAAAAATCCGTTGACTCGGTCAGTGTTCAGACAAGCAAACTGACTTCAAAGCAGTGTTCTCGTGAATGTCTGCAGTGTCCGGATACACAGACGGATGTCAAATCAAAAATCCGTTGACTCGGTCAGTGTTCAGACAAGCAAACTGACTTCAAAACAGTGTTCTCGTGAATGTCTGCAGTGTCCGGATACACAGACGGATGTCAAATCAAAAATCCGTTGACTCGGTCAGTGTTCAGACAAGCAAACTGACTTCAAAACAGGGCTGCGTTCACAGTCTGCGGTGCCTGGACACACAGACGGATGTCAAATCCAAAATCCGTTGACTCGGTCAGTGTTCAGACAAGCAAACTGACTTCAAAGCAGTGTTCTCGTGAATGTCCGCAGTGTCCGGATACACAGACGGATGTCAAATCAAAAATCCGTTGACTCGGTCAGTGTTCAGACAAGCAAACTGACTTCAAAACAGGGCTGCGTTCACAGTCTGCGATACACAGACGGATGTCAAATCAAAAATCCGTTGACTCGGTCAGTGTTCAGACAAGCAAACTGACTTCAAAACAGGGCTGCACAGTCACAGTGTGCGGATACACAGACGGATGTCAAATCAAAAATCCGTTGACTCGGTCAGTGTTCAGACAAGCAAACTGACTTCAAAGCAGTGTTCTCGTGAATGTCTGCAGTGTCCGGATACACAGACGGATGTCAAATCAAAAAGCCGTTGACTTGGTCAGTGTTCAGACGAGCAAACTGACTTCAAAACAGGGCTGCATTCACAGTCTGCGGTGTCTGGATACACAGACGGATGTCAAATCAAAAATCCGTTGACTCGGTCAGTGTTCAGACAAGCAAACTGACTTCAAAACAGTGTTCTCGTGAATGTCTGCAGTGTCCGGATACACAGACGGATGTCAAATCAAAAATCCGTTGACTCGGTCAGTGTTCAGACAAGCAAACTGACTTCAAAAGCAGTGTTCTCGTGAATGTCTGCAGTGTCCGGATACACAGACGGATGTCAAATCAAAAATCCGTTGACTCGGTCAGTGTTCAGACAAGCAAACTGACTTCAAAACAGTGTTCTCGTGAATGTCTGCAGTGTCCGGATACACAGACGGATGTCAAATGAAAAATCCGTTGACTCGGTCAGTGTTCAGACAAGCAAACTGACTTCAAAGCAGTGTTCTCGTGAATGTCTGCAGTGTCCGGATACACAGACGGATGTCAAATCAAAAATCTGTTGACTCGGTCAGTGTTCAGACAAGCAAACTGACTTCAAAACAGTGTTCTCGTGAATGTCTGCAGTGTCCGGATACACAGACGGATGTCAAATCAAAAATCCGTTGACTCGGTCAGTGTTCAGACAAGCAAACTGACTTCAAAACAGTGTTCTCGTGAATGTCTGCAGTGTCCGGATACACAGACGGATGTCAAATCAAAAATCCGATGACTCGGTCAGTGTTCAGACAAGCAAACTGACTTCAAAACAGGGCTGCATTCACAGTCTGCGGTGTCTGGATACACAGACGGATGTCAAATCAAAAATCCGTTGACTCGGTCAGTGTTCAGACAAGCAAACTGACTTCAAAACAGTGTTCTCGTGAATGTCTGCAGTGTCCGGATACACAGACGGATGTCAAATCAAAAATCCGTTGACTCGGTCAGTGTTCAGACAAGCAAACTGACTTCAAAGCAGTGTTCTCGTGAATGTCTGCAGTGTCCGGATACACAGACGGATGTCAAATCAAAAATCCGTTGACTCGGTCAGTGTTCAGACAAGCAAACTGACTTCAAAACAGTGTTCTCGTGAATGTCTGCAGTGTCCGGATACACAGACGGATGTCAAATGAAAAATCCGATGACTCGGTCAGTGTTCAGACAAGCAAACTGACTTCAAAGCAGTGTTCTCGTGAATGTCTGCAGTGTCCGGATACACAGACGGATGTCAAATCAAAAATCTGTTGACTCGGTCAGTGTTCAGACAAGCAAACTGACTTCAAAGCAGTGTTCTCGTGAATGTCTGCAGTGTCCGGATACACAGACGGATGTCAAATCAAAAATCCGTTGACTCGGTCAGTGTTCAGACAAGCAAACTGACTTCAAAACAGGGCTGCGTTCACAGTCTGCGGTGTCTGGATACACAGACGGATGTCAAATGAAAAATCCGATGACTCAGTCAGTGTTCAGACAAGCAAACTGACTTCAAAGCAGTGTTCTCGTGAATGTCTGCAGTGTCCGGATACACAGACGGATGTCAAATCAAAAATCCGTTGACTCGGTCAGTGTTCAGACAAGCAAACTGACTTCAAAACAGGGCTGCGTTCACAGTCTGCGATACACAGACGGATGTCAAATCAAAAATCCGTTGACTCGGTCAGTGTTCAGACAAGCAAACTGACTTCAAAACAGGGCTGCATTCACAGTCTGCGGTGTCTGGATACACAGACGGATGTCAAATCAAAAATCCGTTGACTCGGTCAGTGTTCAGACAAGCAAACTGACTTCAAAGCAGTGTTCTCGTGAATGTCTGCAGTGTCCGGATACACAGACGGATGTCAAATCAAAAATCCGATGACTCGGTCAGTGTTCAGACAAGCAAACTGACTTCAAAACAGGGCTGCATTCACAGTCTGCGGTGTCTGGATACACAGACGGATGTCAAATCAAAAATCCGTTGACTCGGTCAGTGTTCAGACAAGCAAACTGACTTCAAAGCAGTGTTCTCGTGAATGTCTGCAGTGTCCGGATACACAGACGGATGTCAAATCAAAAATCCGTTGACTCGGTCAGTGTTCAGACAAGCAAACTGACTTCAAAGCAGTGTTCTCGTGAATGTCTGCAGTGTCCGGATACACAGACGGATGTCAAATCAAAAATCCGATGACTCGGTCAGTGTTCAGACAAGCAAACTGACTTCAAAACAGGGCTGCATTCACAGTCTGCGGTGTCTGGATACACAGACGGATGTCAAATCAAAAATCCGTTGACTCGGTCAGTGTTCAGACAAGCAAACTGACTTCAAAGCAGTGTTCTCGTGAATGTCTGCAGTGTCCGGATACACAGACGGATGTCAAATCAAAAATCCGTTGACTCGGTCAGTGTTCAGACAAGCAAACTGACTTCAAAGCAGTGTTCTCGTGAATGTCTGCAGTGTCCGGATACACAGACGGATGTCAAATCAAAAATCCGTTGACTCGGTCAGTGTTCAGACAAGCAAACTGACTTCAAAGCAGTGTTCTCGTGAATGTCTGCAGTGTCCGGATACACAGACGGATGTCAAATCAAAAATCCGATGACTCGGTCAGTGTTCAGACAAGCAAACTGACTTCAAAACAGGGCTGCATTCACAGTCTGCGGTGTCTGGATACACAGACGGATGTCAAATCAAAAATCCGTTGACTCGGTCAGTGTTCAGACAAGCAAACTGACTTCAAAGCAGTGTTCTCGTGAATGTCTGCAGTGTCCGGATACACAGACGGATGTCAAATCAAAAATCCGATGACTCGGTCAGTGTTCAGACAAGCAAACTGACTTCAAAACAGGGCTGCATTCACAGTCTGCGGTGTCTGGATACACAGACGGATGTCAAATCAAAAATCCGTTGACTCGGTCAGTGTTCAGACAAGCAAACTGACTTCAAAGCAGTGTTCTCGTGAATGTCTGCAGTGTCCGGATACACAGACGGATGTCAAATCAAAAATCCGATGACTCGGTCAGTGTTCAGACAAGCAAACTGACTTCAAAACAGGGCTGCATTCACAGTCTGCGGTGTCTGGATACACAGACGGATGTCAAATCAAAAATCCGTTGACTCGGTCAGTGTTCAGACAAGCAAACTGACTTCAAAGCAGTGTTCTCGTGAATGTCTGCAGTGTCCGGATACACAGACGGATGTCAAATCAAAAATCCGATGACTCGGTCAGTGTTCAGACAAGCAAACTGACTTCAAAACAGGGCTGCATTCACAGTCTGCGGTGTCTGGATACACAGACGGATGTCAAATCAAAAATCCGTTGACTCGGTCAGTGTTCAGACAAGCAAACTGACTTCAAAGCAGTGTTTCGTGAATGTCTGCAGTGTCCGGATACACAGACGGATGTCAAATCAAAAATCCGATGACTCGGTCAGTGTTCAGACAAGCAAACTGACTTCAAAACAGGGCTGCATTCACAGTCTGCGGTGTCTGGATACACAGACGGATGTCAAATCCAAAATCCGTTGACTCGGTCAGTGTTCAGACAAGCAAACTGACTTCAAAGCAGTGTTCTCGTGAATGTCTGCAGTGTCCGGATACACAGACGGATGTCAAATCAAAAATCCGTTGACTCGGTCAGTGTTCAGACAAGCAAACTGACTTCAAAGCAGTGTTCTCGTGAATGTCTGCAGTGTCCGGATACACAGACGGATGTCAAATCAAAAATCCGTTGACTCGGTCAGTGTTCAGACAAGCAAACTGACTTCAAAGCAGTGTTCTCGTGAATGTCTGCAGTGTCCGGATACACAGACGGATGTCAAATCAAAAATCCGTTGACTCGGTCAGTGTTCAGACAAGCAAACTGACTTCAAAGCAGTGTTCGTGAATGTCTGCAGTGTCTGGATACACAGACGGATGTCAAATCAAAAATCTGTTGACTCGGTCAGTGTTCAGACAAGCAAACTGACTTCAAAGCAGTGTTTCGTGAATGTCTGCAGTGTCCGGATACACAGACGGATGTCAAATCAAAAATCCGATGACTCGGTCAGTGTTCAGACAAGCAAACTGACTTCAAAACAGGGCTGCATTCACAGTCTGCGGTGTCTGGATACACAGACGGATGTCAAATCAAAAATCCGTTGACTCGGTCAGTGTTCAGACAAGCAAACTGACTTCAAAGCAGTGTTCTCGTGAATGTCTGCAGTGTCCGGATACACAGACGGATGTCAAATCAAAAATCCGATGACTCGGTCAGTGTTCAGACAAGCAAACTGACTTCAAAACAGGGCTGCATTCACAGTCTGCGGTGTCTGGATACACAGACGGATGTCAAATCAAAAATCCGTTGACTCGGTCAGTGTTCAGACAAGCAAACTGACTTCAAAGCAGTGTTCTCGTGAATGTCTGCAGTGTCCGGATACACAGACGGATGTCAAATCAAAAATCCGTTGACTCGGTCAGTGTTCAGACAAGCAAACTGACTTCAAAACAGGGCTGCGTTCACAGTCTGGGGTGTCTGGATACACAGACGGATGTCAAATCAAAAATCCGTTGACTCGGTCAGTGTTCAGACAAGCAAACTGACTTCAAAACAGGGCTGCGTTCACAGTCTGCGATACACAGACGGATGTCAAATCAAAAATCCGTTGACTCGGTCAGTGTTCAGACAAGCAAACTGACTTCAAAGCAGTGTTCGTGAATGTCTGCAGTGTCCGGATACACAGACGGATGTCAAATCAAAAATCCGTTGACTCGGTCAGTGTTCAGACAAGCAAACTGACTTCAAAGCAGTGTTCTCGTGAATGTCTGCAGTGTCCGGATACACAGACGGATGTCAAATCAAAAATCCGTTGACTCGGTCAGTGTTCAGACAAGCAAACTGACTTCAAAACAGGGCTGCGTTCACAGTCTGGGGTGTCTGGATACACAGACGGATGTCAAATCAAAAATCCGTTGACTCGGTCAGTGTTCAGACAAGCAAACTGACTTCAAAACAGGGCTGCGTTCGTTCACAGTCTGCGATACACAGACGGATGTCAAATCAAAAATCCGTTGACTCGGTCAGTGTTCAGACAAGCAAACTGACTTCAAAACAGGGCTGCGTTCACAGTCTGCGATACACAGACGGATGTCAAATCAAAAATCCGTTGACTCGGTCAGTGTTCAGACAAGCAAACTGACTTCAAAGCAGTGTTCTCGTGAATGTCTGCAGTGTCCGGATACACAGACGGATGTCAAATCAAAAATCCGATGACTCGGTCAGTGTTCAGACAAGCAAACTGACTTCAAAACAGGGCTGCATTCACAGTCTGCGGTGTCTGGATACACAGACGGATGTCAAATCAAAAATCCGTTGACTCGGTCAGTGTTCAGACAAGCAAACTGACTTCAAAGCAGTGTTCTCGTGAATGTCTGCAGTGTCCGGATACACAGACGGATGTCAAATCAAAAATCCGTTGACTCGGTCAGTGTTCAGACAAGCAAACTGACTTCAAAGCAGTGTTCTCGTGAATGTCTGCAGTGTCCGGATACACAGACGGATGTCAAATCAAAAATCCGTTGACTCGGTCAGTGTTCAGACAAGCAAACTGACTTCAAAGCAGTGTTCTCGTGAATGTCTGCAGTGTCCGGATACACAGACGGATGTCAAATCAAAAATCCGTTGACTCGGTCAGTGTTCAGACAAGCAAACTGACTTCAAAGCAGTGTCTCGTGAATGTCTGCAGTGTCCGGATACACAGACGGATGTCAAATCAAAAATCCGTTGACTCGGTCAGTGTTCAGACAAGCAAACTGACTTCAAAACAGGGCTGCGTTCACAGTCTGCGATACACAGACGGATGTCAAATCAAAAATCCGTTGACTCGGTCAGTGTTCAGACAAGCAAACTGACTTCAAAGCAGTGTTCTTGTGCATGTCTGCAGTGTCCGGATACACAGACGGATGTCAAATCAAAAATCCGTTGACTCGGTCAGTGTTCAGACAAGCAAACTGACTTCAAAGCAGTGTTCGTGAATGTCTGCAGTGTCCGGATACACAGACGGATGTCAAATCAAAAATCCGTTGACTCGGTCAGTGTTCAGACAAGCAAACTGACTTCAAAGCAGTGTTCTCGTGAATGTCTGCAGTGTCCGGATACACAGACGGATGTCAAATCAAAAATCCGTTGACTCGGTCAGTGTTCAGACAAGCAAACTGACTTCAAAGCAGTGTTCTCGTGAATGTCTGCAGTGTCCGGATACACAGACGGATGTCAAATCAAAAATCCGTTGACTCGGTCAGTGTTCAGACAAGCAAACTGACTTCAAAGCAGTGTTCTCGTGAATGTCTGCAGTGTCCGGATACACAGACGGATGTCAAATCAAAAATCCGTTGACTCGGTCAGTGTTCAGACAAGCAAACTGACTTCAAAACAGGGCTGCGTTCACAGTCTGCGGTGTCTGGATACACAGACGGATGTCAAATCAAAAATCCGTTGACTCGGTCAGTGTTCAGACAAGCAAACTGACTTCAAAGCAGTGTTCTTGTGAATGTCTGCAGTGTCCGGATACACAGACGGATGTCAAATCAAAAATCCGTTGACTCGGTCAGTGTTCAGACAAGCAAACTGACTTCAAAGCAGTGTTCTCGTGAATGTCTGCAGTGTCCGGATACACAGACGGATGTCAAATCAAAAATCCGTTGACTCGGTCAGTGTTCAGACAAGCAAACTGACTTCAAAGCAGTGTTCTCGTGAATGTCTGCAGTGTCCGGATACACAGACGGATGTCAAATCAAAAATCCGTTGACTCGGTCAGTGTTCAGACAAGCAAACTGACTTCAAAGCAGTGTTCTCGTGAATGTCTGCAGTGTCCGGATACACAGACGGATGTCAAATCAAAAATCCGTTGACTCGGTCAGTGTTCAGACAAGCAAACTGACTTCAAAACAGGGCTGCGTTCACAGTCTGCGGTGTCTGGATACACAGACGGATGTCAAATCAAAAATCCGTTGACTCGGTCAGTGTTCAGACAAGCAAACTGACTTCAAAGCAGTGTTCTTGTGAATGTCTGCAGTGTCCGGATACACAGACGGATGTCAAATCAAAAATCCGTTGACTCGGTCAGTGTTCAGACAAGCAAACTGACTTCAAAGCAGTGTTCTCGTGAATGTCTGCAGTGTCCGGATACACAGACGGATGTCAAATCAAAAATCCGTTGACTCGGTCAGTGTTCAGACAAGCAAACTGACTTCAAAGCAGTGTTCTCGTGAATGTCTGCAGTGTCCGGATACACAGACGGATGTCAAATCAAAAATCCGTTGACTCGGTCAGTGTTCAGACAAGCAAACTGACTTCAAAGCAGTGTTCTCGTGAATGTCTGCAGTGTCCGGATACACAGACGGATGTCAAATCAAAAATCCGTTGACTCGGTCAGTGTTCAGACAAGCAAACTGACTTCAAAGCAGTGTTCTCGTGAATGTCTGCAGTGTCCGGATACACAGACGGATGTCAAATCAAAAATCCGTTGACTCGGTCAGTGTTCAGACAAGCAAACTGACTTCAAAACAGGGCTGCGTTCACAGTCTGGGGTGTCTGGATACACAGACGGATGTCAAATCAAAAATCCGTTGACTCGGTCAGTGTTCAGACAAGCAAACTGACTTCAAAACAGGGCTGCGTTCACAGTCTGCGATACACAGACGGATGTCAAATCAAAAATCCGTTGACTCGGTCAGTGTTCAGACAAGCAAACTGACTTCAAAACAGGGCTGCGTTCACAGTGTGCGATACACAGACGGATGTCAAATCAAAAATCCGTTGACTCGGTCAGTGTTCAGACAAGCAAACTGACTTCAAAGCAGTGTTCTCGTGAATGTCTGCAGTGTCCGGATACACAGACGGATGTCAAATCAAAAATCCGATGACTCGGTCAGTGTTCAGACAAGCAAACTGACTTCAAAACAGGGCTGCATTCACAGTCTGCGGTGTCTGGATACACAGACGGATGTCAAATCAAAAATCCGTTGACTCGGTCAGTGTTCAGACAAGCAAACTGACTTCAAAACAGGGCTGCGTTCACAGTCTGCGGTGCCTGGATACACAGACGGATGTCAAATCAAAAATCCGTTGACTCGGTCAGTGTTCAGACAAGCAAACTGACTTCAAAACAGGGCTGCGTTCACAGTCTGCGGTGCCTGGATACACAGACGGATGTCAAATCAAAAATCCGTTGACTCGGTCAGTGTTCAGACAAGCAAACTGACTTCAAAACAGGGCTGCGTTCACAGTCTGCGGTGTCTGGATACACAGACGGATGTCAAATCAAAAATCCGTTGACTCGGTCAGTGTTCAGATAAGCAAACTGACTTCAAAACAGGGCTGCGTTCAGAGTCTGCGGTGCCTGGATACACAGACGGATGTCAAATCAAAAATCCGTTGACTCGGTCAGTGTTCAGACAAGCAAACTGACTTCAAAGCAGTGTTCTCGTGAATGTCTGCAGTGTCCGGATACACAGACGGATGTCAAATCAAAAATCCGTTGACTCGGTCAGTGTTCAGACAAGCAAACTGACTTCAAAGCAGTGTTCTCGTGAATGTCTGCAGTGTCCGGATACACAGACGGATGTCAAATCAAAAATCCGTTGACTCGGTCAGTGTTCAGACAAGCAAACTGACTTCAAAGCAGTGTTCTCGTGAATGTCTGCAGTGTCCGGATACACAGACGGATGTCAAATCAAAAATCCGTTGACTCGGTCAGTGTTCAGACAAGCAAACTGACTTCAAAGCAGTGTTCTCGTGAATGTCTGCAGTGTCCGGATACACAGACGGATGTCAAATCAAAAATCCGTTGACTCGGTCAGTGTTCAGACAAGCAAACTGACTTCAAAACAGGGCTGCGTTCACAGTCTGCGATACACAGACGGATGTCAAATCAAAAATCCGTTGACTCGGTCAGTGTTCAGACAAGCAAACTGACTTCAAAACAGGGCTGCGTTCACAGTCTGCGATACACAGACGGATGTCAAATCAAAAATCCGTTGACTCGGTCAGTGTTCAGACAAGCAAACTGACTTCAAAACAGGGCTGCGTTCACAGTCTGCAATACACAGACGGATGTCAAATCAAAAATCCGTTGACTCGGTCAGTGTTCAGACAAGCAAACTGACTTCAAAACAGGGCTGCGTTCACAGTCTGGGGTGTCTGGATACACAGACGGATGTCAAATCAAAAATCCGTTGACTCGGTCAGTGTTCAGACAAGCAAACTGACTTCAAAACAGGGCTGCGTTCACAGTCTGCGATACACAGACGGATGTCAAATCAAAAATCCGTTGACTCGGTCAGTGTTCAGACAAGCAAACTGACTTCAAAACAGGGCTGCGTTCACAGTCTGGGGTGTCTGGATACACAGACGGATGTCAAATCAAAAATCCGTTGACTCGGTCAGTGTTCAGACAAGCAAACTGACTTCAAAGCAGTGTTCTCGTGAATGTCTGCAGTGTCCGGATACACAGACGGATGTCAAATCAAAAATCCGTTGACTCGGTCAGTGTTCAGACAAG
This sequence comes from Hymenopellis raphanipes, assembly GCA_036872995.1. Classification (NCBI taxonomy): domain Eukaryota; kingdom Fungi; phylum Basidiomycota; class Agaricomycetes; order Agaricales; family Physalacriaceae; genus Hymenopellis; species Hymenopellis raphanipes. The sequence goes on from JAYMDG010000015.1 coordinate 24,743, forward strand.
CAAACTGACTTCAAAGCAGTGTTCTCGTGAATGTCTGCAGTGTCCGGATACACAGACGGATGTCAAATCAAAAATCCGTTGACTCGGTCAGTGTTCAGACAAGCAAACTGACTTCAAAACAGGGCTGCGTTCACAGTCTGCGATACACAGACGGATGTCAAATCAAAAATCCGTTGACTCGGTCAGTGTTCAGACAAGCAAACTGACTTCAAAACAGGGCTGCGTTCACAGTCTGCGATACACAGACGGATGTCAAATCAAAAATCCGTTGACTCGGTCAGTGTTCAGACAAGCAAACTGACTTCAAAACAGGGCTGCGCGTTCACAGTCTGCAATACACAGACGGATGTCAAATCAAAAATCCGTTGACTCGGTCAGTGTTCAGACAAGCAAACTGACTTCAAAACAGGGCTGCGTTCACAGTCTGGGGTGTCTGGATACACAGACGGATGTCAAATCAAAAATCCGTTGACTCGGTCAGTGTTCAGACAAGCAAACTGACTTCAAAACAGGGCTGCGTTCACAGTCTGCGATACACAGACGGATGTCAAATCAAAAATCCGTTGACTCGGTCAGTGTTCAGACAAGCAAACTGACTTCAAAACAGGGCTGCGTTCACAGTCTGGGGTGTCTGGATACACAGACGGATGTCAAATCAAAAATCCGTTGACTCGGTCAGTGTTCAGACAAGCAAACTGACTTCAAAACAGGGCTGCGTTCACAGTCTGCGATACACAGACGGATGTCAAATCAAAAATCCGTTGACTCGGTCAGTGTTCAGACAAGCAAACTGACTTCAAAACAGGGCTGCGTTCACAGTCTGCGATACACAGACGGATGTCAAATCAAAAATCCGTTGACTCGGTCAGTGTTCAGACAAGCAAACTGACTTCAAAGCAGTGTTCTCGTGAATGTCTGCAGTGTCCGGATACACAGACGGATGTCAAATCAAAAATCCGTTGACTCGGTCAGTGTTCAGACAAGCAAACTGACTTCAAAACAGGGCTGCGTTCACAGTCTGCGGTGCCTGGATACACAGACGGATGTCAAATCAAAAATCCGTTGACTCGGTCAGTGTTCAGACAAGCAAACTGACTTCAAAACAGGGCTGCGTTCACAGTCTGCGGTGCCTGGATACACAGACGGATGTCAAATCAAAAATCCGTTGACTCGGTCAGTGTTCAGACAAGCAAACTGACTTCAAAGCAGTGTTCTCGTGAATGTCTGCAGTGTCCGGATACACAGACGGATGTCAAATCAAAAATCCGTTGACTCGGTCAGTGTTCCGACAAGCAAACTGACTTCAAAACAGGGCTGCGTTCACAGTCTGCGGTGTCTGGATACACAGACGGATGTCAAATCAAAAATCCGTTGACTCGGTCAGTGTTCAGACAAGCAAACTGACTTCAAAACAGTGTTCTCGTGAATGTCTGCAGTGTCCGGATACACAGACGGATGTCAAATCAAAAATCCGTTGACTCGGTCAGTGTTCCGACAAGCAAACTGACTTCAAAGCAGTGTTCTCGTGAATGTCTGCAGTGTCCGGATACACAGACGGATGTCAAATCAAAAATCCGTTGACTCGGTCAGTGTTCAGACAAGCAAACTGACTTCAAAGCAGTGTTCTCGTGAATGTCTGCAGTGTCCGGATACACAGTCGGATGTCAAATCAAAAATCCGTTGACTCGGTCAGTGTTCAGACAAGCAAACTGACTTCAAAACAGGGCTGCGTTCACAGTCTGCGGTGCCTGGATACACAGACGGATGTCAAATCAAAAATCCGTTGACTCGGTCAGTGTTCAGACAAGCAAACTGACTTCAAAACAGGGCTGCGTTCACAGTCTGCGGTGCCTGGATACACAGACGGATGTCAAATCAAAAATCCGTTGACTCGGTCAGTGTTCAGACAAGCAAACTGACTTCAAAGCAGTGTTCTCGTGAATGTCTGCAGTGTCCGGATACACAGACGGATGTCAAATCAAAAATCCGTTGACTCGGTCAGTGTTCAGACAAGCAAACTGACTTCAAAGCAGTGTTCTCGTGAATGTCTGCAGTGTCCAGATACACAGACGGATGTCAAATCAAAAATCCGTTGACTCGGTCAGTGTTCAGACGAGCAAACTGACTTCAAAACAGGGCTGCGTTCACAGTCTGCAGTGTCCGGATACACAGACGGATGTCAAATCAAAAATCCGTTGACTCGGTCAGTGTTCAGACAAGCAAACTGACTTCAAAACAGGGCTGCATTCACAGTCTGCGGTGTCTGGATACACAGACGGATGTCAAATCAAAAATCCGTTGACTCGGTCAGTGTTCAGACAAGCAAACTGACTTCAAAACAGGGCTGCGTTCACAGTCTGCGGTGCCTGGATACACAGACGGATGTCAAATCAAAAATCCGTTGACTCGGTCAGTGTTCCGACAAGCAAACTGACTTCAAAGCAGTGTTCTCGTGAATGTCTGCAGTGTCCAGATACACAGACGGATGTCAAATCAAAAATCCGTTGACTCGGTCAGTGTTCAGACAAGCAAACTGACTTCAAAACAGTGTTCTCGTGAATGTCTGCAGTGTCCGGATACACAGACGGATGTCAAATCAAAAATCCGTTGACTCGGTCAGTGTTCCGACAAGCAAACTGACTTCAAAGCAGTGTTCTCGTGAATGTCTGCAGTGTCCGGATACACAGACGGATGTCAAATCAAAAATCCGTTGACTCGGTCAGTGTTCAGACAAGCAAACTGACTTCAAAGCAGTGTTCTCGTGAATGTCTGCAGTGTCCGGATACACAGTCGGATGTCAAATCAAAAATCCGTTGACTCGGTCAGTGTTCAGACAAGCAAACTGACTTCAAAACAGGGCTGCGTTCACAGTCTGCGGTGCCTGGATACACAGACGGATGTCAAATCAAAAATCCGTTGACTCGGTCAGTGTTCAGACAAGCAAACTGACTTCAAAACAGGGCTGCGCGTTCACAGTCTGCGATACACAGACGGATGTCAAATCAAAAATCCGTTGACTCGGTCAGTGTTCAGACAAGCAAACTGACTTCAAAACAGGGCTGCGTTCACAGTCTGTGGTGTCTGGATACACAGACGGATGTCAAATCAAAACTCCGTTGACTCGGTCAGTGTTCAGACAAGCAAACTGACTTCAAAACAGGGCTGCGTTCACAGTCTGCGGTGCCTGGATACACAGACGGATGTCAAATCAACAATCCGTTGACTCGGTCAGTGTTCAGACAAGCAAACTGACTTCAAAACAGGGCTGCGTTCACAGTCTGCGATACACAGACGGATGTCAAATCAAAAATCCGTTGACTCGGTCAGTGTTCAGACAAGCAAACTGACTTCAAAGCAGTGTTCTCGTGAATGTCTGCAGTGTCCGGATACACAGACGGATGTCAAATCAAAAATCCGTTGACTCAGTCAGTGTTCAGACAAGCAAACTGACTTCAAAACAGGGCTGCGTTCACAGTCTGCGGTGTCCGGATACACAGACGTATGTCAAATCAAAAATCCGTTGACTCGGTCAGTGTTCAGACAAGCAAACTGACTTCAAAACAGTGTTCTCATGAATGTCTGCAGTGTCTGGATACACAGACGGATGTCAAATCAAAAATCCGTTGACTCGGTCAGTGTTCAGACAAGCAAACTGACTTCAAAGCAGTGTTCTCGTGAATGTCTGCAGTGTCCGGATACACAGACGGATGTCAAATCAAAAATCCGTTGACTCGGTCAGTGTTCAGACAAGCAAACTGACTTCAAAGCAGTGTTCTCGTGAATGTCTGCAGTGTCCGGATACACAGACGGATGTCAAATCAAAAATCCGTTGACTCGGTCAGTGTTCAGACAAGCAAACTGACTTCAAAACAGGGCTGCGTTCACAGTCTGCGGTGCCTGGATACACAGACGGATGTCAAATCAAAAATCCGTTGACTCGGTCAGTGTTCAGACAAGCAAACTGACTTCAAAACAGGGCTGCGTTCACAGTCTGCGATACACAGACGGATGTCAAATCAAAAATCCGTTGACTCGGTCAGTGTTCAGACAAGCAAACTGACTTCAAAACAGGGCTGCGTTCACAGTCTGTGGTGTCTGGATACACAGACGGATGTCAAATCAAAAATCCGTTGACTCGGTCAGTGTTCAGACAAGCAAACTGACTTCAAAACAGGGCTGCGTTCACAGTCTGCGGTGCCTGGATACACAGACGGATGTCAAATCAAAAATCCGTTGACTCGGTCAGTGTTCAGACAAGCAAACTGACTTCAAAACAGGGCTGCGTTCACAGTGTGCGATACACAGACGGATGTCAAATCAAAAATCCGTTGACTCGGTCAGTGTTCAGACAAGCAAACTGACTTCAAAGCAGTGTTCTCGTGAATGTCTGCAGTGTCCGGATACACAGACGGATGTCAAATCAAAAATCCGTTGACTCAGTCAGTGTTCAGACAAGCAAACTGACTTCAAAACAGGGCTGCGTTCACAGTCTGCGGTGTCCGGATACACAGACGTATGTCAAATCAAAAATCCGTTGACTCGGTCAGTGTTCAGACAAGCAAACTGACTTCAAAACAGTGTTCTCATGAATGTCTGCAGTGTCTGGATACACAGACGGATGTCAAATCAAAAATCCGTTGACTCGGTCAGTGTTCAGACAAGCAAACTGACTTCAAAGCAGTGTTCTCGTGAATGTCTGCAGTGTCCGGATACACAGACGGATGTCAAATCAAAAATCCGTTGACTCGGTCAGTGTTCAGACAAGCAAACTGACTTCAAAGCAGTGTTCTCGTGAATGTCTGCAGTGTCCGGATACACAGACGGATGTCAAATCAAAAATCCGTTGACTCGGTCAGTGTTCCGACAAGCAAACTGACTTCAAAACAGGGCTGCGTTCACAGTCTGCGGTGTCTGGATACACAGACGGATGTCAAATCAAAAATCCGTTGACTCGGTCAGTGTTCAGACAAGCAAACTGACTTCAAAACAGTGTTCTCGTGAATGTCTGCAGTGTCCGGATACACAGACGGATGTCAAATCAAAAATCTGTTGACTCGGTTAATGTTCAGACAAGCGAACTGACTTCAAAACAGGGCTGCGTTCACAGTCTGCGGTGTCCGGATACACAGACGGATGTCAAATCAAAAATCTGTTGACTCGGTCAGTGTTCAGACAAGCAAACTGACTTCAAAACAGTGTTCTCATGAATGTCTGCAGTGTCTGGATACACAGACGGATGTCAAATCAAAAATCCGTTGACTCGGTCAGTGTTCAGACAAGCAAACTGACTTCAAAACAGGGCTGCGTTCACAGTCTGCGGTGCCTGGATACACAGACGGATGTCAAATCAAAAATCCGTTGACTCGGTCAGTGTTCAGACAAGCAAACTGACTTGAAAACAGGGCTGCGTTCACAGTCTGCAGTGTCTGGATACACAGACGGATGTCAAATCAAAAATCCATTGACTCGGTCAGTGTTCAGACAAGCAAACTGACTTCAAAACAGGGCTGCGTTCACAGTCTGGGGTGTCTGGATACACAGACGGATGTCAAATCAAAAATCCGTTGACTCGGTCAGTGTTCAGACAAGCAAACTGACTTCAAAACAGGGCTGCGTTCACAGTCTGCGGTGTCTGGATACACAGACGGATGTCAAATCAAAAATCCGTTGACTCGGTCAGTGTTCAGACAAGCAAACTGACTTCAAAACAGGGCTGCGTTCACAGTCTGGGGTGCCTGGATACACAGACGGATGTCAAATCAAAAATCCGTTGACTCGGTCAGTGTTCAGACAAGCAAACTGACTTCAAAGCAGTGTTCTCGTGAATGTCTGCAGTGTCCGGATACACAGACGGATGTCAAATCAAAAATCCGTTGACTCGGTCAGTGTTCAGACAAGCAAACTGACTTCAAAGCAGTGTTCTCGTGAATGTCTGCAGTGTCCGGATACACAGACGGATGTCAAATCAAAAATCCGTTGACTCGGTCAGTGTTCAGACAAGCAAACTGACTTCAAAGCAGTGTTCTCGTGAATGTCTGCAGTGTCCGGATACACAGACGGATGTCAAATCAAAAATCCGTTGACTCGGTCAGTGTTCAGACAAGCAAACTGACTTCAAAACAGGGCTGCGTTCACAGTCTGCGATACACAGACGGATGTCAAATCAAAAATCCGTTGACTCGGTCAGTGTTCAGACAAGCAAACTGACTTCAAAACAGGGCTGCGTTCACAGTCTGTGGTGTCTGGATACACAGACGGATGTCAAATCAAAAATCCGTTGACTCGGTCAGTGTTCAGACAAGCAAACTGACTTCAAAACAGGGCTGCGTTCACAGTCTGGGGTGCCTGGATACACAGACGGATGTCAAATCAAAAATCCGTTGACTCGGTCAGTGTTCAGACAAGCAAACTGACTTCAAAGCAGTGTTCTCGTGAATGTCTGCAGTGTCCGGATACACAGACGGATGTCAAATCAAAAATCCGTTGACTCGGTCAGTGTTCAGACAAGCAAACTGACTTCAAAGCAGTGTTCTCGTGAATGTCTGCAGTGTCCGGATACACAGACGGATGTCAAATCAAAAATCCGTTGACTCGGTCAGTGTTCAGACAAGCAAACTGACTTCAAAGCAGTGTTCTCGTGAATGTCTGCAGTGTCCGGATACACAGACGGATGTCAAATCAAAAATCCGTTGACTCGGTCAGTGTTCAGACAAGCAAACTGACTTCAAAACAGGGCTGCGTTCACAGTCTGTGGTGTCTGGATACACAGACGGATGTCAAATCAAAAATCCGTTGACTCGGTCAGTGTTCAGACAAGCAAACTGACTTCAAAACAGGGCTGCGTTCACAGTCTGTGGTGTCTGGATACACAGACGGATGTCAAATCAAAAATCCGTTGACTCGGTCAGTGTTCAGACAAGCAAACTGACTTCAAAACAGGGCTGCGTTCACAGTCTGCGGTGCCTGGATACACAGACGGATGTCAAATCAAAAATCCGTTGACTCGGTCAGTGTTCAGACAAGCAAACTGACTTCAAAACAGGGCTGCGTTCACAGTCTGCAGTGTGCGATACACAGACGGATGTCAAATCAAAAATCCGTTGACTCGGTCAGTGTTCAGACAAGCAAACTGACTTCAAAGCAGTGTTCTCGTGAATGTCTGCAGTGTCCGGATACACAGACGGATGTCAAATCAAAAATCCGTTGACTCAGTCAGTGTTCAGACAAGCAAACTGACTTCAAAACAGGGCTGCGTTCACAGTCTGCGGTGTCCGGATACACAGACGTATGTCAAATCAAAAATCCGTTGACTCGGTCAGTGTTCAGACAAGCAAACTGACTTCAAAACAGTGTTCTCATGAATGTCTGCAGTGTCTGGATACACAGACGGATGTCAAATCAAAAATCCGTTGACTCGGTCAGTGTTCAGACAAGCAAACTGACTTCAAAGCAGTGTTCTCGTGAATGTCTGCAGTGTCCGGATACACAGACGGATGTCAAATCAAAAATCCGTTGACTCGGTCAGTGTTCAGACAAGCAAACTGACTTCAAAGCAGTGTTCTCGTGAATGTCTGCAGTGTCCGGATACACAGACGGATGTCAAATCAAAAATCCGTTGACTCGGTCAGTGTTCCGACAAGCAAACTGACTTCAAAACAGGGCTGCGTTCACAGTCTGCGGTGTCTGGATACACAGACGGATGTCAAATCAAAAATCCGTTGACTCGGTCAGTGTTCAGACAAGCAAACTGACTTCAAAACAGTGTTCTCGTGAATGTCTGCAGTGTCCGGATACACAGACGGATGTCAAATCAAAAATCTGTTGACTCGGTTAATGTTCAGACAAGCGAACTGACTTCAAAACAGGGCTGCGTTCACAGTCTGCGGTGTCCGGATACACAGACGGATGTCAAATCAAAAATCTGTTGACTCGGTCAGTGTTCAGACAAGCAAACTGACTTCAAAACAGTGTTCTCATGAATGTCTGCAGTGTCTGGATACACAGACGGATGTCAAATCAAAAATCCGTTGACTCGGTCAGTGTTCAGACAAGCAAACTGACTTCAAAACAGGGCTGCGTTCACAGTCTGCGGTGCCTGGAGACACAGACGGATGTCAAATCAAAAATCCGTTGACTCGGTCAGTGTTCAGACAAGCAAACTGACTTGAAAACAGGGCTGCGTTCACAGTCTGCAGTGTCTGGATACACAGACGGATGTCAAATCAAAAATCCATTGACTCGGTCAGTGTTCAGACAAGCAAACTGACTTCAAAACAGGGCTGCGTTCACAGTCTGGGGTGTCTGGATACACAGACGGATGTCAAATCAAATCCGTTGACTCGGTCAGTGTTCAGACAAGCAAACTGACTTCAAAACAGGGCTGCGTTCACAGTCTGCGGTGTCTGGATACACAGACGGATGTCAAATCAAAAATCCGTTGACTCGGTCAGTGTTCAGACAAGCAAACTGACTTCAAAGCAGTGTTCTCGTGAATGTCTGCGGTGTCTGGATACACAGACGGATGTCAAATCAAAAATCCGTTGACTCGGTCAGTGTTCAGACAAGCAAACTGACTTCAAAGCAGTGTTCTCGTGAATGTCTGCGGTGTCTGGATACACAGACGGATGTCAAATCAAAAATCCGTTGACTTGGTCAGTGTTCAGACAAGCAAACTGACTTCAAAACAGTGTTCTCGTGAATGTCTGCGGTGTCTGGATACACAGACGGATGTCAAATCAAAAATCCGTTGACTTGGTCAGTGTTCAGACAAGCAAACTGACTTCAAAACAGTGTTCTCGTGAATGTCTGCAGTGTCTGGATACACAGACGGATGTCAAATCAAAAATCCGTTGACTCGGTCAGTGTTCAGACAAGTAAACTGACTTCAAAACAGGGCTGCGTTCACAGTCTGCAGTGTCTGGATACACAGACGGATGTCAAATCAAAAATCCGTTGACTCGGTCAGTGTTCAGACGAGCAAACTGACTTCAAAACAGGGCTGCGTTCACAGTCTGCAGTGTCTGGATACACAGACGGATGTCAAATCAAAAATCCGTAGACTCGGTCAGTGTTCAGACAAGCAAACTGACTTCAAAACAGTGTTCTCGTGAATGTCTGCAGTGTCTGGATACACAGACGGATGTCAAATCAAAAATCCGTTGACTCGGTCAGTGTTCAGACAAGCAAACTGACTTCAAAACAGGGCTGCGTTCACAGTCTGCGGTGTCTGGATACACAGACGGATGTCAAATCAAAAATCCGTTGACTCGGTCAGTGTTCAGACAAGCAAACTGACTTCAAAACAGTGTTCTCGTGAATGTCTGCAGTGTCTGGATACACAGGCGGATGTCAAATCAAAAATCTGTTGACTCGGTCAGTGTTCAGACAAGCAAACTGACTTCAAAACAGGGCTGCGTTCACAGTCTGCGGTGTCTGGATACACAGACGGATGTCAAATCAAAAATCCGTTGACTCGGTCAGTGTTCAGACAAGCAAACTGACTTCAAAACAGGGCTGCGTTCACAGTCTGCAGTGTCTGGATACACAGACGGATGTCAAATCAAAAATCCGTTGACTCGGTCAGTGTTCAGACGAGCAAACTGACTTCAAAACAGGGCTGCGTTCACAGTCTGCAGTGTCTGGATACACAGACGGATGTCAAATCAAAAATCCGTTGACTCGGTCAGTGTTCAGACAAGCAAACTGACTTCAAAACAGGGCTGCGTTCACAGTCTGCAGTGTCTGGATACACAGACGGATGTCAAATCAAAAATCCGTTGACTCGGTCAGTGTTCAGACGAGCAAACTGACTTCAAAACAGGGCTGTTCTGCGTTCACAGTCTGCAGTGTCTGGATACACAGACGGATGTCAAATCAAAAATCCGTTGACTCGGTCAGTGTTCAGACAAGCAAACTGACTTCAAAACAGGGCTGCGTTCACAGTCTGCGGTGTCTGGATACACAGACGGATGTCAAATCAAAAATCCGTTGACTCGGTCAGTGTTCAGACAAGCAAACTGACTTCAAAACAGGGCTGCGTTCACAGTCTGCGGTGTCTGGATACACAGACGGATGTCAAATCAAAAATCCGTTGACTCGGTCAGTGTTCAGACAAGCAAACTGACTTCAAAACAGGGCTGCGTTCACAGTCTGCGGTGTCTGGATACACAGACGGATGTCAAATCAAAAATCCGTTGACTCGGTCAGTGTTCAGACGAGCAAACTGACTTCAAAACAGGGCTGCGTTCACAGTCTGCAGTGTCCGGATACACAGACGGATGTCAAATCAAAAATCTGTTGACTCGGTCAGTGTTCAGACAAGCAAACTGACTTCAAAACAGTGTTCTCGTGAATGTCTGCAGTGTCTGGATACACAGGCGGATGTCAAATCAAAAATCCGTTGACTCGGTCAGTGTTCAGACAAGCAAACTGACTTCAAAACAGGGCTGCGTTCACAGTCTGCAGTGTCCGGATACACAGACGGATGTCAAATCAAAAATCTGTTGACTCGGTCAGTGTTCAGACAAGCAAACTGACTTCAAAACAGTGTTCTCGTGAATGTCTGCAGTGTCTGGATACACAGGCGGATGTCAAATCAAAAATCTGTTGACTCGGTCAGTGTTCAGACAAGCAAACTGACTTCAAAACAGGGCTGCGTTCACAGTCTGCGGTGTCTGGATACACAGACGGATGTCAAATCAAAAATCCGTTGACTCGGTCAGTGTTCAGACAAGCAAACTGACTTCAAAACAGGGCTGCGTTCACAGTCTGCGGTGTCTGGATACACAGACGGATGTCAAATCAAAAATCCGTTGACTCGGTCAGTGTTCAGACAAGCAAACTGACTTCAAAACAGGGCTGCGTTCACAGTCTGCGGTGTCTGGATACACAGACGGATGTCAAATCAAAAATCCGTTGACTCGGTCAGTGTTCAGACGAGCAAACTGACTTCAAAACAGGGCTGCATTCACAGTCTGCAGTGTCCGGATACACAGACGGATGTCAAATCAAAAATCTGTTGACTCGGTCAGTGTTCAGACAAGCAAACTGACTTCAAAACAGTGTTCTCGTGAATGTCTGCGGTGTCTGGATACACAGACGGATGTCAAATCAAAAATCCGTTGACTCGGTCAGTGTTCAGACAAGCAAACTGACTTCAAAACAGGGCTGCGTTCACAGTCTGCGGTGTCTGGATACACAGACGGATGTCAAATCAAAAATCCGTTGACTCGGTCAGTGTTCAGACAAGCAAACTGACTTCAAAACAGGGCTGCGTTCACAGTCTGCGGTGTCTGGATACACAGACGGATGTCAAATCAAAAATCCGTTGACTCGGTCAGTGTTCAGACAAGCAAACTGACTTCAAAACAGGGCTGCGTTCACAGTCTGCGGTGTCTGGATACACAGACGGATGTCAAATCAAAAATCCGTTGACTCGGTCAGTGTTCAGACAAGCAAACTGACTTCAAAACAGGGCTGCGTTCACAGTCTGCGGTGTCTGGATACACAGACGGATGTCAAATCAAAAATCCGTTGACTCGGTCAATGTTCAGACAAGCAAACTGACTTCAAAACAGGGCTGCGTTCACAGTCTGCAGTGTCCGGATACACAGACGGATGTCAAATCAAAAATCCGTTGACTCGGTCAGTGTTCAGACAAGCAAACTGACTTCAAAACAGGGCTGCGTTCACAGTCTGCGGTGTCTGGATACACAGACGGATGTCAAATCAAAAATCCGTTGACTCGGTCAGTGTTCAGACAAGCAAACTGACTTCAAAGCAGTGTTCTCGTGAATGTCTGCAGTGTCCGGATACACAGACGGATGTCAAATCAAAAATCCGATGACTCGGTCAGTGTTCAGACAAGCAAACTGACTTCAAAACAGGGCTGCATTCACAGTCTGCGGTGTCTGGATACACAGACGGATGTCAAATCAAAAATCCGTTGACTCGGTCAGTGTTCAGACAAGCAAACTGACTTCAAAGCAGTGTTCTCGTGAATGTCTGCAGTGTCCGGATACACAGACGGATGTCAAATCAAAAATCCGATGACTCGGTCAGTGTTCAGACAAGCAAACTGACTTCAAAACAGGGCTGCATTCACAGTCTGCGGTGTCTGGATACACAGACGGATGTCAAATCAAAAATCCGTTGACTCGGTCAGTGTTCAGACAAGCAAACTGACTTCAAAGCAGTGTTCTCGTGAATGTCTGCAGTGTCCGGATACACAGACGGATGTCAAATCAAAAATCCGTTGACTCGGTCAGTGTTCAGACAAGCAAACTGACTTCAAAACAGGGCTGCGTTCACAGTCTGCGGTGTCTGGATACAGACGGATGTCAAATCAAAAATCCGTTGACTCGGTCAGTGTTCAGACAAGCAAACTGACTTCAAAACAGGGCTGCGTTCACAGTCTGCAGTGTCCGGATACACAGACGGATGTCAAATCAAAAATCCGTTGACTCGGTCAGTGTTCAGACAAGCAAACTGACTTCAAAACAGGGCTGCGTTCACAGTCTGCGGTGTCTGGATACACAGACGGATGTCAAATCAAAAATCCGTTGACTCGGTCAGTGTTCAGACAAGCAAACTGACTTCAAAACAGGGCTGCGTTCACAGTCTGCAGTGTCCGGATACACAGACGGATGTCAAATCAAAAATCCGATGACTCGGTCAGTGTTCAGACAAGCAAACTGACTTCAAAACAGGGCTGCGTTCACAGTCTGCGGTGTCTGGATACACAGACGGATGTCAAATCAAAAATCCGTTGACTCGGTCAGTGTTCAGACAAGCAAACTGACTTCAAAGCAGTGTTCTCGTGAATGTCTGCAGTGTCCGGATACACAGACGGATGTCAAATCAAAAATCCGATGACTCGGTCAGTGTTCAGACAAGCAAACTGACTTCAAAACAGGGCTGCATTCACAGTCTGCGGTGTCTGGATACACAGACGGATGTCAAATCAAAAATCCGTTGACTCGGTCAGTGTTCAGACAAGCAAACTGACTTCAAAGCAGTGTTCTCGTGAATGTCTGCAGTGTCCGGATACACAGACGGATGTCAAATCAAAAATCCGATGACTCGGTCAGTGTTCAGACAAGCAAACTGACTTCAAAACAGGGCTGCATTCACAGTCTGCGGTGTCTGGATACACAGACGGATGTCAAATCAAAAATCCGTTGACTCGGTCAGTGTTCAGACAAGCAAACTGACTTGAAAACAGGGCTGCGTTCACAGTCTGCAGTGTCCGGATACACAGACGGATGTCAAATCAAAAATCCGTTGACTCGGTCAGTGTTCAGACAAGCAAACTGACTTCAAAACAGGGCTGCATTCACAGTCTGCGGTGTCTGGATACACAGACGGATGTCAAATCAAAAATCCGATGACTCGGTCAGTGTTCAGACAAGCAAACTGACTTCAAAACAGGGCTGCATTCACAGTCTGCGGTGTCTGGATACACAGACGGATGTCAAATCAAAAATCCGTTGACTCGGTCAGTGTTCAGACAAGCAAACTGACTTCAAAACAGTGTTCGTTGAATGTCTGCAGTGTCCGGATACACAGACGGATGTCAAATCAAAAATCCGTTGACTCGGTCAGTGTTCAGACAAGCAAACTGACTTCAAAACAGGGCTGCGTTCACAGTCTGCGGTGTCCGGATACACAGACGGATGTCAAATCAAAAATCCGTTGACTCGGTCAGTGTTCAGACAAGCAAACTGACTTCAAAACAGGGCTGCGTTCACAGTCTGCGGTGTCTGGATACACAGACGGATGTCAAATCAAAAATCCGATGACTCGGTCAGTGTTCAGACAAGCAAACTGACTTCAAAACAGGGCTGCATTCACAGTCTGCGGTGTCTGGATACACAGACGGATGTCAAATCAAAAATCCGTTGACTCGGTCAGTGTTCAGACAAGCAAACTGACTTCAAAGCAGTGTTCTCGTGAATGTCTGCAGTGTCCGGATACACAGACGGATGTCAAATCAAAAATCCGTTGACTCGGTCAGTGTTCAGACAAGCAAACTGACTTCAAAACAGGGCTGCGTTCACAGTCTGCGGTGTCTGGATACACAGACGGATGTCAAATCAAAAATCCGTTGACTCGGTCAGTGTTCAGACAAGCAAACTGACTTCAAAACAGGGCTGCGTTCACAGTCTGCGGTGTCTGGATACACAGACGGATGTCAAATCAAAAATCCGTTGACTCGGTCAGTGTTCAGACGAGCAAACTGACTTCAAAACAGGGCTGCGTTCACAGTCTGCAGTGTCCGGATACACAGACGGATGTCAAATCAAAAATCTGTTGACTCGGTCAGTGTTCAGACAAGCAAACTGACTTCAAAACAGTGTTCTCGTGAATGTCTGCAGTGTCTGGATACACAGGTGGATGTCAAATCAAAAATCCGTTGACTCGGTCAGTGTTCAGACAAGCAAACTGACTTCAAAACAGGGCTGCATTCACAGTCTGCGGTGTCTGGATACACAGACGGATGTCAAATCAAAAATCCGTTGACTCGGTCAGTGTTCAGACAAGCAAACTGACTTCAAAACAGGGCTGCGTTCACAGTCTGCGGTGTCTGGATACACAGACGGATGTCAAATCAAAAATCCGTTGACTCGGTCAGTGTTCAGACAAGCAAACTGACTTCAAAGCAGTGTTCTCGTGAATGTCTGCAGTGTCCGGATACACAGACGGATGTCAAATCAAAAATCCGATGACTCGGTCAGTGTTCAGACAAGCAAACTGACTTCAAAACAGGGCTGCATTCACAGTCTGCGGTGTCTGGATACACAGACGGATGTCAAATCAAAAATCCGTTGACTCGGTCAGTGTTCAGACAAGCAAACTGACTTCAAAACAGTGTTCTCGTGAATGTCTGCAGTGTCTGGATACACAGGCGGATGTCAAATCAAAAATCCGTTGACTCGGTCAGTGTTCAGACGAGCAAACTGACTTCAAAACAGGGCTGCGTTCACAGTCTGCAGTGTCCGGATACACAGACGGATGTCAAATCAAAAATCTGTTGACTCGGTCAGTGTTCAGACAAGCAAACTGACTTCAAAACAGTGTTCTCGTGAATGTCTGCAGTGTCTGGATACACAGGCGGATGTCAAATCAAAAATCCGTTGACTCGGTCAGTGTTCAGACAAGCAAACTGACTTCAAAACAGGGCTGCGTTCACAGTCTGCAGTGTCCGGATACACAGACGGATGTCAAATCAAAAATCCGTTGACTCGGTCAGTGTTCAGACAAGCAAACTGACTTCAAAACAGTGTTCTCGTGAATGTCTGCAGTGTCCGGATACACAGACGGATGTCAAATCAAAAATCCGTTGACTCGGTCAGTGTTCAGACAAGCAAACTGACTTCAAAACAGGGCTGCGTTCACAGTCTGCGGTGTCTGGATACACAGACGGATGTCAAATCAAAAATCCGTTGACTCGGTCAGTGTTCAGACAAGCAAACTGACTTCAAAACAGTGTTCTCGTGAATGTCTGCAGTGTCTGGATACACAGGCGGATGTCAAATCAAAAATCCGTTGACTCGGTCAGTGTTCAGACAAGCAAACTGACTTCAAAACAGGGCTGCGTTCACAGTCTGCGGTGTCTGGATACACAGACGGATGTCAAATCAAAAATCCGTTGACTCGGTCAGTGTTCAGACAAGCAAACTGACTTCAAAACAGTGTTCTCGTGAATGTCCGCAGTGTCCGGATACACAGACGGATGTCAAATCAAAAATCCGATGACTCGGTCAGTGTTCAGACAAGCAAACTGACTTCAAAACAGGGCTGCGTTCACAGTCTGCGGTGTCTGGATACACAGACGGATGTCAAATCAAAAATCCGTTGACTCGGTCAGTGTTCAGACAAGCAAACTGACTTCAAAACAGTGTTCTCGTGAATGTCCGCAGTGTCCGGATACACAGACGGATGTCAAATCAAAAATCCGTTGACTCGGTCAGTGTTCAGACAAGCAAACTGACTTCAAAACAGGGCTGCGTTCACAGTCTGCAGTGTCTGGATACACAGACGGATGTCAAATCAAAAATCCGTTGACTCGGTCAGTGTTCAGACAAGCAAACTGACTTCAAAACAGTGTTCTCGTGAATGTCCGCAGTGTCCGGATACACAGACGGATGTCAAATCAAAAATCCGTTGACTCGGTCAGTGTTCAGACAAGCAAACTGACTTCAAAACAGGGCTGCGTTCACAGTCTGCGGTGTCTGGATACACAGACGGATGTCAAATCAAAAATCCGTTGACTCGGTCAGTGTTCAGACGAGCAAACTGACTTCAAAACACTGTTCTCGTGAATGTCTGCAGTGTCTGGATACACAGGCGGATGTCAAATCAAAAATCCGTTGACTCGGTCAGTGTTCAGACAAGCAAACTGACTTCAAAACAGGGCTGCGTTCACAGTCTGCGGTGTCTGGATACACAGACGGATGTCAAATCAAAAATCCGTTGACTCGGTCAGTGTTCAGACAAGCAAACTGACTTCAAAACAGGGCTGCGTTCACAGTCTGCAGTGTCCGGATACACAGACGGATGTCAAATCAAAAATCTGTTGACTCGGTCAGTGTTCAAATCAAAAATCTCGTGAATGTCTGCGTGTCTGGAGTGTTCAAATCAAAAATCCGTTGACTCGGTCAGTGTTCAGACAAGCAAACTGACTTCAAAACAGTGTTCTCGTGAATGTCTGCAGTGTCCGGATACACAGACGGATGTCAAATCAAAAAGCCGTTGACTCGGTCAGTGTTCAGACAAGCAAACTGACTTCAAAACACACGGATGTCAAATCAAAAATCCGTTGACTCGGTCAGTGTTCAGACGAGCAAACTGTCTGCGGAATGTCGCGGTGTACACAGACGGATGTCAAATCAAAAATCCGTTGACTCGGTCAGTGTTCAGACAAGCAAACTGACTTCAAAACAGTGTTCTCGTGAATGTCTGCGGTGTCTGGATACACAGACGGATGTCAAATCAAAAATCCTTTGACTCGGTCAGTGTTCAGACGAGCAAACTGACTTCAAAACAGGGCTGCGTTCACAGTCTGCGGTGTCTGGATACACAGACGGATGTCAAATCAAAAATCCGTTGACTCGGTCAGTGTTCAGACAAGCAAACTGACTTCAAAACAGTGTTCTCGTGAATGTCCGCAGTGTCCGGATACACAGACGGATGTCAAATCAAAAATCCGTTGACTCGGTCAGTGTTCAGACAAGCAAACTGACTTCAAAACAGGGCTGCGTTCACAGTCTGCGGTGTCTGGATACACAGACGGATGTCAAATCAAAAATCCGTTGACTCGGTCAGTGTTCAGACAAGCAAACTGACTTCAAAACAGTGTTCTCGTGAATGTCCGCAGTGTCCGGATACACAGACGGATGTCAAATCAAAAATCCGTTGACTCGGTCAGTGTTCAGACAAGCAAACTGACTTCAAAACAGGGCTGCGTTCACAGTCTGCAGTGTCTGGATACACAGACGGATGTCAAATCAAAAATCCGTTGACTCGGTCAGTGTGTTCAGACAAGCAAACTGACTTCAAAACAGTGTTCTCGTGAATGTCCGCAGTGTCCGGATACACAGACGGATGTCAAATCAAAAATCCGTTGACTCGGTCAGTGTTCAGACAAGCAAACTGACTTCAAAACAGGGCTGCGTTCACAGTCTGCGGTGTCTGGATACACAGACGGATGTCAAATCAAAAATCCGTTGACTCGGTCAGTGTTCAGACGAGCAAACTGACTTCAAAACACTGTTCTCGTGAATGTCTGCAGTGTCTGGATACACAGGCGGATGTCAAATCAAAAATCCGTTGACTCGGTCAGTGTTCAGACAAGCAAACTGACTTCAAAACAGGGCTGCGTTCACAGTCTGCGGTGTCTGGATACACAGACGGATGTCAAATCAAAAATCCGTTGACTCGGTCAGTGTTCAGATGAGCAAACTGACTTCAAAACAGGGCTGCGTTCACAGTCTGCAGTGTCCGGATACACAGACGGATGTCAAATCAAAAATCTGTTGACTCGGTCAGTGTTCAGACAAGCAAACTGACTTCAAAACAGTGTTCTCGTGAATGTCTGCAGTGTCTGGATACACAGACGGATGTCAAATCAAAAATCCGTTGACTCGGTCAGTGTTCAGACAAGCAAACTGACTTCAAAACAGTGTTCTCGTGAATGTCCGCAGTGTCCGGATACACAGACGGATATCAAATCAAAAATCCGTTGACTCGGTCAGTGTTCAGACAAGCAAACTGACTTCAAAACAGGGCTGCGTTCACAGTCTGCGGTGTCTGGATACACAGACGGATGTCAAATCAAAAATCCGTTGACTCGGTCAGTGTTCAGACAAGCAAACTGACTTCAAAACACTGTTTCGTTCGAATGTCTGCAGTGTCCGGATACACAGACGGATGTCAAATCAAAAATCCGTTGACTCGGTCAGTGTTCAGACAAGCAAACTGACTTCAAAACAGTGTTCTCGTGAATGTCTGCGGTGTCTGGATACACACAGACGGATGTCAAATCAAAAAAACAGCCTGCGGTGTTGACTCGGATGTCAAATCAAAAATCCGTTGAGTGTTCAGACAAGCAAACTGACTTCAAAAACAGCAGTGTCCTACACAGACGTGTCACAGTCTGCGTGTGTCTTGGATACACAGACGGATGTCAAATCAAAAATCCGTTGACTCGGTCAGTGTTCAGACAAGCAAACTGACTTCAAAACAGTGTTCTCGTGAATGTCTGCAGTGTCCGGATACACAGACGGATGTCAAATCAAAAAAACTCGGTCGAGCAAACTGACTTCAAAACTCGGTCAGTGTTCAGACGGAAGCAAACTGACTTCAAAACAGGGCTGCGTTCACAGTCTGCGGTGTCTGGATACACAGACGGATGTCAAATCAAAAATCCGTTGACTCGGTCAGTGTTCAGACAAGCAAACTGACTTCAAAACAGGGCTGCGTTCACAGTCTGCGGTGTCTGGATACACAGACGGATGTCAAATCAAAAATCCGTTGACTCGGTCAGTGTTCAGACAAGCAAACTGACTTCAAAACAGGGCTGCGTTCACAGTCTGCGGTGTCTGGATACACAGACGGATGTCAAATCAAAAATCCGTTGACTCGGTCAGTGTTCAGACAAGCAAACTGACTTCAAAACAGTGTTCTCGTGAATGTCTGCAGTGTCCGGATACACAGACGGATGTCAAATCAAAAATCCGTTGACTCGGTCAGTGTTCAGACAAGCAAACTGACTTCAAAGCAGTGTTCTCGTGAATGTCTGCAGTGTCCGGATACACAGACGGATGTCAAATCAAAAATCCGTTGACTCGGTCAGTGTTCAGACAAGCAAACTGACTTCAAAACAGGGCTGCGTTCACAGTCTGCGGTGTCTGGATACACAGACGGATGTCAAATCAAAAATCCGTTGACTCGGTCAGTGTTCAGACAAGCAAACTGACTTCAAAGCAGGGCTGCGTTCACAGTCTGCGGTGTCTGGATACACAGACGGATGTCAAATCAAAAATCCGTTGACTCGGTCAGTGTTCAGACAAGCAAACTGACTTCAAAGCAGGGCTGCGTTCACAGTCTGCAGTGTCTGGATACACAGACGGATGTCAAATCAAAAATCCGTTGACTCGGTCAGTGTTCAGACAAGCAAACTGACTTCAAAGCAGTGTTCTCGTGAATGTCTGCGGTGTCTGGATACACAGACGGATGTCAAATCAAAAATCCGTTGACTCGGTCAGTGTTCAGACAAGCAAACTGACTTCAAAGCAGGGCTGCGTTCACAGTCTGCGGTGTCTGGATACACAGACGGATGTCAAATCAAAAATCCGTTGACTCGGTCAGTGTTCAGACAAGCAAACTGACTTCAAAGCAGGGCTGCGTTCACAGTCTGCGGTGTCTGGATACACAGACGGATGTCAAATCAAAAATCCGTTGACTCGGTCAGTGTTCAGACAAGCAAACTGACTTCAAAACAGGGCTGCGTTCACAGTCTGCGGTGTCTGGATACACAGACGGATGTCAAATCAAAAATCCGTTGACTCGGTCAGTGTTCAGACAAGCAAACTGACTTCAAAACAGGGCTGCGTTCACAGTCTGCGGTGTCTGGATACACAGACGGATGTCAAATCAAAAATCCGTTGACTCGGTCAGTGTTCAGACAAGCAAACTGACTTCAAAACAGGGCTGCGTTCACAGTCTGCGGTGTCTGGATACACAGACGGATGTCAAATCAAAAATCCGTTGACTCGGTCAGTGTTCAGACAAGCAAACTGACTTCAAAACAGGGCTGCGTTCACAGTCTGCGGTGTCTGGATACACAGACGGATGTCAAATCAAAAATCCGTTGACTCGGTCAGTGTTCAGACAAGCAAACTGACTTCAAAGCAGTGTTCTCGTGAATGTCTGCAGTGTCCGGATACACAGACGGATGTCAAATCAAAAATCCGTTGACTCGGTCAGTGTTCAGACAAGCAAACTGACTTCAAAGCAGTGTTCTCGTGAATGTCTGCAGTGTCCGGATACACAGACGGATGTCAAATCAAAAATCCGTTGACTCGGTCAGTGTTCAGACAAGCAAACTGACTTCAAAGCAGTGTTCTCGTGAATGTCTGCGGTGTCTGGATACACAGACGGATGTCAAATCAAAAATCCATTGACTCGGTCAGTGTTCAGACAAGCAAACTGACTTCAAAGCAGTGTTCTCGTGAATGTCTGCAGTGTCCGGATACACAGACGGATGTCAAATCAAAAATCCGTTGACTCGGTCAGTGTTCAGACAAGCAAACTGACTTCAAAACAGGGCTGCGTTCACAGTCTGCGGTGCCTGGATACACAGATGGATGTCAAATCAAAAATCCGTTGACTCGGTCAGTGTTCAGACAAGCAAACTGACTTCAAAGCAGTGTTCTCGTGAATGTCTGCAGTGTCTGGATACACAGACGGATGTCAAATCGAAAATCTGTTGACTCAGTCAGTGTTCAGCCAAGCAAACTGACTTCAAAACAGTGTTCTCGTGAATGTCTGCAGTGTCCGGATACACAGACGGATGTCAAATCAAAAATCCGTTGACTCGGTCAGTGTTCAGACAAGCAAACTGACTTCAAAGCAGTGTTCTCGTGAATGTCTGCAGTGTCTGGATACACAGACGGATGTCAAATCAAAAATCCGTTGACTCGGTCAGTGTTCAGACAAGCAAACTGACTTCAAAACAGTGTTCTCGTGAATGTCTGCAGTGTCTGGATACACAGACGGATGTCAAATCAAAAATCCGTTGACTCGGTCAGTGTTCAGACAAGCAAACTGACTTCAAAACAGGGCTGCGTTCACAGTCTGCGGTGTCTGGATACACAGACGGATGTCAAATCAAAAATCCGTTGACTCGGTCAGTGTTCAGACAAGCAAACTGACTTCAAAGCAGTGTTCTCGTGAATGTCTGCAGTGTCTGGATACACAGACGGATGTCAAATCAAAAATCCGTTGACTCGGTCAGTGTTCAGACAAGCAAACTGACTTCAAAACAGGGCTGCGTTCACAGTCTGCGGTGCCTGGATACACAGACGGATGTCAAATCAAAAATCCGTTGACTCGGTCAGTGTTCAGACAAGCAAACTGACTTCAAAGCAGTGTTCTCGTGAATGTCTGCGGCGTCTGGATACACAGACGGATGTCAAATCAAAAATCCGTTGACTCGGTCAGTGTTCAGACAAGCAAACTGACTTCAAAACAGTGTTCTCGTGAATGTCCGCAGTGTCCGGATACACAGACGGATGTCAAATCAAAAATCCGTTGACTCGGTCAGTGTTCAGACAAGCAAACTGACTTCAAAACAGGGCTGCGTTCACAGTCTGCGGTGTCTGGATACACAGACGGATGTCAAATCAAAAATCCGTTGACTCGGTCAGTGTTCAGACAAGCAAACTGACTTCAAAGCAGTGTTCTCGTGAATGTCTGCAGTGTCTGGATACACAGACGGATGTCAAATCAAAAATCCGTTGACTCGGTCAGTGTTCAGACAAGCAAACTGACTTCAAAACAGGGTGTGCGTTCACAGTCTGCGGTGTCTGGATACACAGACGGATGTCAAATCAAAAATCCGTTGACTCGGTCAGTGTTCAGACAAGCAAACTGACTTCAAAACAGGGCTGCGTTCACAGTCTGCGGTGCCTGGATACACAGACGGATGTCAAATCAAAAATCCGTTGACTCGGTCAGTGTTCAGACAAGCAAACTGACTTCAAAACAGTGGCTGCGTTCACAGTCTGCGGTGTCTGGATACACAGACGGATGTCAAATCAAAAATCCGTTGACTCGGTCAGTGTTCAGACAAGCAAACTGACTTCAAAACAGGGCTGCGTTCACAGTCTGCGGTGTCTGGATACACAGACGGATGTCAAATCAAAAATCCGTTGACTCGGTCAGTGTTCAGACAAGCAAACTGACTTCAAAACAGGGCTGCGTTCACAGTCTGCGGTGTCTGGATACACAGACGGATGTCAAATCAAAAATCCGTTGACTCGGTCAGTGTTCAGACAAGCAAACTGACTTCAAAACAGGGCTGCGTTCACAGTCTGCGGTGCCTGGATACACAGACGGATGTCAAATCCAAAATCCGTTGACTCGGTCAGTGTTCAGACAAGCAAACTGACTTCAAAGCAGTGTTCTCGTGAATGTCTGCAGTGTCTGGATACACAGACGGATGTCAAATCGAAAATCTGTTGACTCGGTCAGTGTTCAGACAAGCAAACTGACTTCAAAACAGGGCTGCGTTCACAGTCTGCGGTGCCTGGATACACAGACGGATGTCAAATCAAAAATCCGTTGACTCGGTCAGTGTTCAGACAAGCAAACTGACTTCAAAACAGGGCTGCGTTCACAGTCTGCGGTGCCTGGATACACAGACGGATGTCAAATCAAAAATCCGTTGACTCGGTCAGTGTTCAGACAAGCAAACTGACTTCAAAACAGGGCTGCGTTCACAGTCTGCGGTGCCTGGATACACAGACGGATGTCAAATCAAAAATCCGTTGACTCGGTCAGTGTTCAGACAAGCAAACTGACTTCAAAACAGGGCTGCGTTCACAGTCTGCGGTGTCTGGATACACAGACGGATGTCAAATCAAAAATCCGTTGACTCGGTCAGTGTTCAGACAAGCAAACTGACTTCAAAACAGGGCTGCGTTCACAGTCTGCGGTGTCTGGATACACAGACGGATGTCAAATCAAAAATCCGTTGACTCGGTCAGTGTTCAGACAAGCAAACTGACTTCAAAACAGGGCTGCGTTCACAGTCTGCGGTGCCTGGATACACAGACGGATGTCAAATCCAAAATCCGTTGACTCGGTCAGTGTTCAGACAAGCAAACTGACTTCAAAGCAGTGTCCGGATACACAGACGGATGTCAAATCAAAAATCCGTTGACTCGGTCAGTGTTCAGACAAGCAAACTGACTTCAAAACAGGGCTGCGTTCACAGTCTGCGGTGCCTGGATACACAGACGGATGTCAAATCAAAAATCCGTTGACTCGGTCAGTGTTCAGACAAGCAAACTGACTTCAAAACAGGGCTGCGTTCACAGTCTGCGGTGCCTGGATACACAGACGGATGTCAAATCAAAAATCCGTTGACTCGGTCAGTGTTCAGACGAGCAAACTGACTTCAAAACAGGGCTGCGTTCACAGTCTGCGGTGCCTGGATACACAGACGGATGTCAAATCAAAAATCCGTTGACTCGGTCAGTGTTCAGACAAGCAAACTGACTTCAAAACAGTGTTCTCGTGAATGTCCGCAGTGTCCGGATACACAGACGGATGTCAAATCAAAAATCCGTTGACTCGGTCAGTGTTCAGACAAGCAAACTGACTTCAAAACAGGGCTGCGTTCACAGTCTGCGTTGCCTGGATACACAGACGGATGTCAAATCAAAAATCCGTTGACTCGGTCAGTGTTCAGACAAGCAAACTGACTTCAAAACAGGGCTGCGTTCACAGTCTGCGGTGTCTGGATACACAGACGGATGTCAAATCAAAAATCCGTTGACTCGGTCAGTGTTCAGACAAGCAAACTGACTTCAAAGCAGTGTTCTCGTGAATGTCTGCAGTGTCCGGATACACAGACGGATGTCAAATCAAAAATCCGTTGACTCGGTCAGTGTTCAGACAAGCAAACTGACTTCAAAGCAGTGTTCTCGTGAATGTCTGCAGTGTCCGGATACACAGACGGATGTCAAATCAAAAAGCCGTTGACTCGGTCAGTGTTCAGACAAGCAAACTGACTTCAAAACAGGGCTGCGTTCACAGTCTGCGGTGCCTGGATACACAGACGGATGTCAAATCAAAAATCCGTTGACTCGGTCAGTGTTCAGACAAGCAAACTGACTTCAAAGCAGTGTTCTCGTGAATGTCTGCAGTGTCCGGATACACAGACGGATGTCAAATCAAAAATCCGTTGACTCGGTCAGTGTTCAGACAAGCAAACTGACTTCAAAACAGGGCTGCGTTCACAGTCTGCGGTGCCTGGATACACAGACGGATGTCAAATCAAAAATCCGTTGACTCGGTCAGTGTTCAGACAAGCAAACTGACTTCAAAGCAGTGTTCTCGTGAATGTCTGCAGTGTCCGGATACACAGACGGATGTCAAATCAAAAATCCGTTGACTCGGTCAGTGTTCAGACAAGCAAACTGACTTCAAAACAGGGCTGCGTTCACAGTCTGCGGTGTCTGGATACACAGACGGATGTCAAATCAAAAATCCGTTGACTCGGTCAGTGTTCAGACAAGCAAACTGACTTCAAAGCAGTGTTCTCGTGAATGTCTGCAGTGTCCGGATACACAGACGGATGTCAAATCAAAAATCCGTTGACTCGGTCAGTGTTCAGACAAGCAAACTGACTTCAAAGCAGTGTTCTCGTGAATGTCTGCAGTGTCCGGATACACAGACGGATGTCAAATCAAAAATCCGTTGACTCGGTCAGTGTTCAGACAAGCAAACTGACTTCAAAACAGGGCTGCGTTCACAGTCTGCGGTGCCTGGATACACAGACGGATGTCAAATCAAAAATCCGTTGACTCGGTCAGTGTTCAGACAAGCAAACTGACTTCAAAGCAGTGTTCTCGTGAATGTCTGCAGTGTCCGGATACACAGACGGATGTCAAATCAAAAATCCGTTGACTCGGTCAGTGTTCAGACAAGCAAACTGACTTCAAAACAGGGCTGCGTTCACAGTCTGCGGTGCCTGGATACACAGACGGATGTCAAATCAAAAATCCGTTGACTCGGTCAGTGTTCAGACAAGCAAACTGACTTCAAAGCAGTGTTCTCGTGAATGTCTGCAGTGTCCGGATACACAGACGGATGTCAAATCAAAAATCCGTTGACTCGGTCAGTGTTCAGACAAGCAAACTGACTTCAAAACAGGGCTGCGTTCACAGTCTGCGATACACAGACGGATGTCAAATCAAAAATCCGTTGACTCGGTCAGTGTTCAGACAAGCAAACTGACTTCAAAGCAGTGTTCTCGTGAATGTCTGCAGTGTCCGGATACACAGACGGATGTCAAATCAAAAAGCCGTTGACTTGGTCAGTGTTCAGACGAGCAAACTGACTTCAAAACAGGGCTGCATTCACAGTCTGCGGTGTCTGGATACACAGACGGATGTCAAATCAAAAATCCGTTGACTCGGTCAGTGTTCAGACAAGCAAACTGACTTCAAAACAGTGTTCTCGTGAATGTCTGCAGTGTCCGGATACACAGACGGATGTCAAATCAAAAATCCGTTGACTCGGTCAGTGTTCAGACAAGCAAACTGACTTCAAAGCAGTGTTCTCGTGAATGTCTGCAGTGTCCGGATACACAGACGGATGTCAAATCAAAAATCCGTTGACTCGGTCAGTGTTCAGACAAGCAAACTGACTTCAAAACAGTGTTCTCGTGAATGTCTGCAGTGTCCGGATACACAGACGGATGTCAAATGAAAAATCCGATGACTCGGTCAGTGTTCAGACAAGCAAACTGACTTCAAAGCAGTGTTCTCGTGAATGTCTGCAGTGTCCGGATACACAGACGGATGTCAAATCAAAAATCTGTTGACTCGGTCAGTGTTCAGACAAGCAAACTGACTTCAAAGCAGTGTTCTCGTGAATGTCTGCAGTGTCCGGATACACAGACGGATGTCAAATCAAAAAGCCGTTGACTCGGTCAGTGTTCAGACGAGCAAACTGACTTCAAAACAGTGTTCTCGTGAATGTCTGCAGTGTCCGGATACACAGACGGATGTCAAATGAAAAATCCGATGACTCGGTCAGTGTTCAGACAAGCAAACTGACTTCAAAGCAGTGTTCTCGTGAATGTCTGCAGTGTCCGGATACACAGACGGATGTCAAATCAAAAATCTGTTGACTCGGTCAGTGTTCAGACAAGCAAACTGACTTCAAAGCAGTGTTCTCGTGAATGTCTGCAGTGTCCGGATACACAGACGGATGTCAAATCAAAAAGCCGTTGACTCGGTCAGTGTTCAGACGAGCAAACTGACTTCAAAACAGTGTTCTCGTGAATGTCTGCAGTGTCCGGATACACAGACGGATGTCAAATCAAAAATCCGATGACTCGGTCAGTGTTCAGACAAGCAAACTGACTTCAAAACAGGGCTGCATTCACAGTCTGCGGTGTCTGGATACACAGACGGATGTCAAATCAAAAATCCGTTGACTCGGTCAGTGTTCAGACAAGCAAACTGACTTCAAAACAGTGTTCTCGTGAATGTCTGCAGTGTCCGGATACACAGACGGATGTCAAATCAAAAATCCGATGACTCGGTCAGTGTTCAGACAAGCAAACTGACTTCAAAACAGGGCTGCATTCACAGTCTGCGGTGTCTGGATACACAGACGGATGTCAAATCAAAAATCCGTTGACTCGGTCAGTGTTCAGACAAGCAAACTGACTTCAAAGCAGTGTTCTCGTGAATGTCTGCAGTGTCCGGATACACAGACGGATGTCAAATCAAAAATCCGTTGACTCGGTCAGTGTTCAGACAAGCAAACTGACTTCAAAACAGGGCTGCATTCACAGTCTGCGGTGTCTGGATACACAGACGGATGTCAAATCAAAAATCCGTTGACTCGGTCAGTGTTCAGACAAGCAAACTGACTTCAAAGCAGTGTTCTCGTGAATGTCTGCAGTGTCCGGATACACAGACAGATCTCAAATCAAAAATCCGTTGACTCGGTCAGTGTTCAGACAAGCAAACTGACTTCAAAGCAGTGTTCTCGTGAATGTCTGCAGTGTCCGGATACACAGACGGATGTCAAATCAAAAATCCGTTGACTCGGTCAGTGTTCAGACAAGCAAACTGACTTCAAAGCAGTGTTCTCGTGAATGTCTGCAGTGTCTGGATACACAGACGGATGTCAAATCGAAAATCTGTTGACTCGGTCAGTGTTCAGACAAGCAAACTGACTTCAAAGCAGTGTTCTCGTGAATGTCTGCAGTGTCCGGATACACAGACGGATGTCAAATCAAAAATCCGATGACTCGGTCAGTGTTCAGACAAGCAAACTGACTTCAAAACAGGGCTGCATTCACAGTCTGCGGTGTCTGGATACACAGACGGATGTCAAATCAAAAATCCGTTGACTCGGTCAGTGTTCAGACAAGCAAACTGACTTCAAAGCAGTGTTCTCGTGAATGTCTGCAGTGTCCGGATACACAGACGGATGTCAAATCAAAAATCCGATGACTCGGTCAGTGTTCAGACAAGCAAACTGACTTCAAAACAGGGCTGCATTCACAGTCTGCGGTGTCTGGATACACAGACGGATGTCAAATCAAAAATCCGTTGACTCGGTCAGTGTTCAGACAAGCAAACTGACTTCAAAACAGGGCTGCGTTCACAGTCTGCGATACACAGACGGATGTCAAATCAAAAATCCGTTGACTCGGTCAGTGTTCAGACAAGCAAACTGACTTCAAAGCAGTGTTCTCGTGAATGTCTGCAGTGTCCGGATACACAGACGGATGTCAAATCAAAAATCCGTTGACTCGGTCAGTGTTCAGACAAGCAAACTGACTTCAAAGCAGTGTTCTCGTGAATGTCTGCAGTGTCCGGATACACAGACGGATGTCAAATCAAAAATCCGATGACTCGGTCAGTGTTCAGACAAGCAAACTGACTTCAAAACAGGGCTGCATTCACAGTCTGCGGTGTCTGGATACACAGACGGATGTCAAATCAAAAATCCGTTGACTCGGTCAGTGTTCAGACAAGCAAACTGACTTCAAAGCAGTGTTCTCGTGAATGTCTGCAGTGTCCGGATACACAGACGGATGTCAAATCAAAAATCCGATGACTCGGTCAGTGTTCAGACAAGCAAACTGACTTCAAAACAGGGCTGCATTCACAGTCTGCGGTGTCTGGATACACAGACGGATGTCAAATCAAAAATCCGTTGACTCGGTCAGTGTTCAGACAAGCAAACTGACTTCAAAGCAGTGTTCTCGTGAATGTCTGCAGTGTCCGGATACACAGACGGATGTCAAATCAAAAATCCGTTGACTCGGTCAGTGTTCAGACAAGCAAACTGACTTCAAAACAGGGCTGCGTTCACAGTCTGGGGTGTCTGGATACACAGACGGATGTCAAATCAAAAATCCGTTGACTCGGTCAGTGTTCAGACAAGCAAACTGACTTCAAAACAGGGCTGCGTTCACAGTCTGCGATACACAGACGGATGTCAAATCAAAAATCCGTTGACTCGGTCAGTGTTCAGACAAGCAAACTGACTTCAAAGCAGTGTTCGTGAATGTCTGCAGTGTCCGGATACACAGACGGATGTCAAATCAAAAATCCGTTGACTCGGTCAGTGTTCAGACAAGCAAACTGACTTCAAAGCAGTGTTCTCGTGAATGTCTGCAGTGTCCGGATACACAGACGGATGTCAAATCAAAAATCCGTTGACTCGGTCAGTGTTCAGACAAGCAAACTGACTTCAAAACAGGGCTGCGTTCACAGTCTGGGGTGTCTGGATACACAGACGGATGTCAAATCAAAAATCCGTTGACTCGGTCAGTGTTCAGACAAGCAAACTGACTTCAAAACAGGGCTGCGTTCACAGTCTGCGATACACAGACGGATGTCAAATCAAAAATCCGTTGACTCGGTCAGTGTTCAGACAAGCAAACTGACTTCAAAACAGGGCTGCGTTCACAGTCTGCGATACACAGACGGATGTCAAATCAAAAATCCGTTGACTCGGTCAGTGTTCAGACAAGCAAACTGACTTCAAAGCAGTGTTCTCGTGAATGTCTGCAGTGTCCGGATACACAGACGGATGTCAAATCAAAAATCCGATGACTCGGTCAGTGTTCAGACAAGCAAACTGACTTCAAAACAGGGCTGCATTCACAGTCTGCGGTGTCCTGGACACACAGACGGATGTCAAATCAAAAATCCGTTGACTCGGTCAGTGTTCAGACAAGCAAACTGACTTCAAAGCAGTGTTCTCGTGAATGTCTGCAGTGTCCGGATACACAGACGGATGTCAAATCAAAAATCCGTTGACTCGGTCAGTGTTCAGACAAGCAAACTGACTTCAAAGCAGTGTTCTCGTGAATGTCTGCAGTGTCCGGATACACAGACGGATGTCAAATCAAAAATCCGTTGACTCGGTCAGTGTTCAGACAAGCAAACTGACTTCAAAGCAGTGTTCTCGTGAATGTCTGCAGTGTCCGGATACACAGACGGATGTCAAATCAAAAATCCGTTGACTCGGTCAGTGTTCAGACAAGCAAACTGACTTCAAAACAGGGCTGCGTTCACAGTCTGGGGTGTCTGGATACACAGACGGATGTCAAATCAAAAATCCGTTGACTCGGTCAGTGTTCAGACAAGCAAACTGACTTCAAAACAGGGCTGCGTTCACAGTCTGCGATACACAGACGGATGTCAAATCAAAAATCCGTTGACTCGGTCAGTGTTCAGACAAGCAAACTGACTTCAAAACAGGGCTGCGTTCACAGTCTGCGATACACAGACGGATGTCAAATCAAAAATCCGTTGACTCGGTCAGTGTTCAGACAAGCAAACTGACTTCAAAGCAGTGTTCTCGTGAATGTCTGCAGTGTCCGGATACACAGACGGATGTCAAATCAAAAATCCGATGACTCGGTCAGTGTTCAGACAAGCAAACTGACTTCAAAACAGGGCTGCATTCACAGTCTGCGGTGTCTGGATACACAGACGGATGTCAAATCAAAAATCCGTTGACTCGGTCAGTGTTCAGACAAGCAAACTGACTTCAAAGCAGTGTTCTCGTGAATGTCTGCAGTGTCCGGATACACAGACGGATGTCAAATCAAAAATCCGATGACTCGGTCAGTGTTCAGACAAGCAAACTGACTTCAAAACAGGGCTGCATTCACAGTCTGCGGTGTCTGGATACACAGACGGATGTCAAATCAAAAATCCGTTGACTCGGTCAGTGTTCAGACAAGCAAACTGACTTCAAAGCAGTGTTCTCGTGAATGTCTGCAGTGTCCGGATACACAGACGGATGTCAAATCAAAAATCCGTTGACTCGGTCAGTGTTCAGACAAGCAAACTGACTTCAAAACAGGGCTGCGTTCACAGTCTGGGGTGTCTGGATACACAGACGGATGTCAAATCAAAAATCCGTTGACTCGGTCAGTGTTCAGACAAGCAAACTGACTTCAAAACAGGGCTGCGTTCACAGTCTGCGATACACAGACGGATGTCAAATCAAAAATCCGTTGACTCGGTCAGTGTTCAGACAAGCAAACTGACTTCAAAGCAGTGTTCTCGTGAATGTCTGCAGTGTCCGGATACACAGACGGATGTCAAATCAAAAATCCGTTGACTCGGTCAGTGTTCAGACAAGCAAACTGACTTCAAAGCAGTGTTCTCGTGAATGTCTGCAGTGTCCGGATACACAGACGGATGTCAAATCAAAAATCCGTTGACTCGGTCAGTGTTCAGACAAGCAAACTGACTTCAAAACAGGGCTGCGTTCACAGTCTGGGGTGTCTGGATACACAGACGGATGTCAAATCAAAAATCCGTTGACTCGGTCAGTGTTCAGACAAGCAAACTGACTTCAAAACAGGGCTGCGTTCACAGTCTGCGATACACAGACGGATGTCAAATCAAAAATCCGTTGACTCGGTCAGTGTTCAGACAAGCAAACTGACTTCAAAACAGGGCTGCGTTCACAGTCTGCGATACACAGACGGATGTCAAATCAAAAATCCGTTGACTCGGTCAGTGTTCAGACAAGCAAACTGACTTCAAAGCAGTGTTCTCGTGAATGTCTGCAGTGTCCGGATACACAGACGGATGTCAAATCAAAAATCCGATGACTCGGTCAGTGTTCAGACAAGCAAACTGACTTCAAAACAGGGCTGCATTCACAGTCTGCGGTGTCTGGATACACAGACGGATGTCAAATCAAAAATCCGTTGACTCGGTCAGTGTTCAGACAAGCAAACTGACTTCAAAGCAGTGTTCTCGTGAATGTCTGCAGTGTCCGGATACACAGACGGATGTCAAATCAAAAATCCGTTGACTCGGTCAGTGTTCAGACAAGCAAACTGACTTCAAAGCAGTGTTCTCGTGAATGTCTGCAGTGTCCGGATACACAGACGGATGTCAAATCAAAAATCCGTTGACTCGGTCAGTGTTCAGACAAGCAAACTGACTTCAAAGCAGTGTTCTCGTGAATGTCTGCAGTGTCCGGATACACAGACGGATGTCAAATCAAAAATCCGTTGACTCGGTCAGTGTTCAGACAAGCAAACTGACTTCAAAACAGGGCTGCGTTCACAGTCTGGGGTGTCTGGATACACAGACGGATGTCAAATCAAAAATCCGTTGACTCGGTCAGTGTTCAGACAAGCAAACTGACTTCAAAACAGGGCTGCGTTCACAGTCTGCGATACACAGACGGATGTCAAATCAAAAATCCGTTGACTCGGTCAGTGTTCAGACAAGCAAACTGACTTCAAAACAGGGCTGCGTTCACAGTCTGCGTGTCTGGATACACAGACGGATGTCAAATCAAAAATCCGTTGACTCGGTCAGTGTTCAGACAAGCAAACTGACTTCAAAGCAGTGTTCTCGTGAATGTCTGCAGTGTCCGGATACACAGACGGATGTCAAATCAAAAATCCGATGACTCGGTCAGTGTTCAGACAAGCAAACTGACTTCAAAACAGGGCTGCATTCACAGTCTGCGGTGTCTGGATACACAGACGGATGTCAAATCAAAAATCCGTTGACTCGGTCAGTGTTCAGACAAGCAAACTGACTTCAAAACAGGGCTGCGTTCACAGTCTGCGGTGCCTGGATACACAGACGGATGTCAAATCAAAAATCCGTTGACTCGGTCAGTGTTCAGACAAGCAAACTGACTTCAAAACAGGGCTGCGTTCACAGTCTGCGGTGCCTGGATACACAGACGGATGTCAAATCAAAAATCCGTTGACTCGGTCAGTGTTCAGACAAGCAAACTGACTTCAAAACAGGGTGTCTGGATACACAGACGGATGTCAAATCAAAAACCGTCTGTCAGTGTTCAGACTGACTTCAAAACAGGGCTGCGTTCACAGTCTGCGGTGCCTGGATACACAGACGGATGTCAAATCAAAAATCCGTTGACTCGGTCAGTGTTCAGACAAGCAAACTGACTTCAAAGCAGTGTCGTTCGTGAATGTCTGCAGTGTCCGGATACACAGACGGATGTCAAATCAAAAATCCGTTGACTCAGTCAGTGTTCAGACAAGCAAACTGACTTCAAAACAGGGCTGCGTTCACAGTCTGCGGTGTCTGGATACACAGACGGATGTCAAATCAAAAATCCGTTGACTCGGTCAGTGTTCAGACAAGCAAACTGACTTCAAAACAGGGCTGCGTTCACAGTCTGCGGTGCCTGGATACACAGACGGATGTCAAATCAAAAATCCGTTGACTCGGTCAGTGTTCAGACAAGCAAACTGACTTCAAAGCAGTGTTCTCGTGAATGTCTGCAGTGTCCGGATACACAGACGGATGTCAAATCAAAAATCCGTTGACTCGGTCAGTGTTCAGACAAGCAAACTGACTTCAAAACAGGGCTGCGTTCACAGTCTGCGGTGTCTGGATACACAGACGGATGTCAAATCAAAAATCCGTTGACTCGGTCAGTGTTCAGACAAGCAAACTGACTTCAAAACAGGGCTGCGTTCACAGTCTGCGGTGCCTGGATACACAGACGGATGTCAAATCAAAAATCCGTTGACTCGGTCAGTGTTCAGACAAGCAAACTGACTTCAAAACAGTGTTCTCGTGAATGTCTGCAGTGTCTGGATACACAGACGGATGTCAAATCAAAAATCCGTTGACTCGGTCAGTGTTCAGACAAGCAAACTGACTTCAAAACAGGGCTGCGTTCACAGTCTGCGGTGCCTGGATACACAGACGGATGTCAAATCAAAAATCCGTTGACTCGGTCAGTGTTCAGACAAGCAAACTGACTTCAAAACAGTGTTGCGTTCACAGTCTGCTGTGTCTGGATACACAGACGGATGTCAAATCAAAAATCCGTTGACTCGGTCAGTGTTCAGACAAGCAAACTGACTTCAAAACAGTGTTCTCGTGAATGTCCGCAGTGTCCGGATACACAGACGGATGTCAAATCAAAAATCCGTTGACTCGGTCAGTGTTCAGACAAGCAAACTGACTTCAAAACAGGGCTGCGTTCACAGTCTCGGTGCCTGGATACACAGACGGATGTCAAATCAAAAATCCGTTGACTCGGTCAGTGTTCAGACAAGCAAACTGACTTCAAAGCAGTGTTCTCGTGAATGTCTGCAGTGTCCGGATACACAGACGGATGTCAAATCAAAAATCCGTTGACTCGGTCAGTGTTCAGACAAGCAAACTGACTTCAAAGCAGTGTTCTCGTGAATGTCTGCAGTGTCTGGATACACAGACGGATGTCAAATCAAAAATCCGTTGACTCGGTCAGTGTTCAGACAAGCAAACTGACTTCAAAACAGGGCTGCGTTCACAGTCTGGGGTGCCTGGATACACAGACGGATGTCAAATCAAAAATCCGTTGACTCGGTCAGTGTTCAGACAAGCAAACTGACTTCAAAACAGGGCTGCGTTCACAGTCTGGGGTGTCTGGATACACAGACGGATGTCAAATCAAAAATCCGTTGACTCGGTCAGTGTTCAGACAAGCAAACTGACTTCAAAGCAGTGTTCTCGTGAATGTCTGCAGTGTCCGGATACACAGACGGATGTCAAATCAAAAATCCGTTGACTCGGTCAGTGTTCAGACAAGCAAACTGACTTCAAAGCAGTGTTCTCGTGAATGTCTGCAGTGTCCGGATACACAGACGGATGTCAAATCAAAAATCCGTTGACTCGGTCAGTGTTCAGACAAGCAAACTGACTTCAAAGCAGTGTTCTCGTGAATGTCTGCAGTGTCCGGATACACAGACGGATGTCAAATCAAAAATCCGTTGACTCGGTCAGTGTTCAGACAAGCAAACTGACTTCAAAACAGGGCTGCGTTCACAGTCTGGGGTGTCTGGATACACAGACGGATGTCAAATCAAAAATCCGTTGACTCGGTCAGTGTTCAGACAAGCAAACTGACTTCAAAACAGTGTTCTCGTGAATGTCTGCAGTGTCCGGATACACAGACGGATGTCAAATCAAAAATCCGTTGACTCGGTCAGTGTTCCGACAAGCAAACTGACTTCAAAGCAGTGTTCTCGTGAATGTCTGCAGTGTCCGGATACACAGACGGATGTCAAATCAAAAATCCGTTGACTCGGTCAGTGTTCAGACAAGCAAACTGACTTCAAAGCAGTGTTCTCGTGAATGTCTGCAGTGTCCGGATACACAGTCGGATGTCAAATCAAAAATCCGTTGACTCGGTCAGTGTTCAGACAAGCAAACTGACTTCAAAACAGGGCTGCGTTCACAGTCTGCGGTGCCTGGATACACAGACGGATGTCAAATCAAAAATCCGTTGACTCGGTCAGTGTTCAGACAAGCAAACTGACTTCAAAACAGGGCTGCGTTCACAGTCTGCGGTGCCTGGATACACAGACGGATGTCAAATCAAAAATCCGTTGACTCGGTCAGTGTTCAGACAAGCAAACTGACTTCAAAGCAGTGTTCTCGTGAATGTCTGCAGTGTCCGGATACACAGACGGATGTCAAATCAAAAATCCGTTGACTCGGTCAGTGTTCAGACAAGCAAACTGACTTCAAAGCAGTGTTCTCGTGAATGTCTGCAGTGTCCAGATACACAGACGGATGTCAAATCAAAAATCCGTTGACTCGGTCAGTGTTCAGACAAGCAAACTGACTTCAAAACAGGGCTGCGTTCACAGTCTGCGGTGCCTGGATACACAGACGGATGTCAAATCAAAAATCCGTTGACTCGGTCAGTGTTCAGACAAGCAAACTGACTTCAAAACAGGGCTGCGTTCACAGTCTGGGGTGCCTGGATACACAGACGGATGTCAAATCAAAAATCCGTTGACTCGGTCAGTGTTCAGACAAGCAAACTGACTTCAAAGCAGTGTTCTCGTGAATGTCTGCAGTGTCCGGATACACAGACGGATGTCAAATCAAAAATCCGTTGACTCGGTCAGTGTTCAGACAAGCAAACTGACTTCAAAGCAGTGTTCTCGTGAATGTCTGCAGTGTCCGGATACACAGACGGATGTCAAATCAAAAATCCGTTGACTCGGTCAGTGTTCAGACAAGCAAACTGACTTCAAAGCAGTGTTCTCGTGAATGTCTGCAGTGTCCGGATACACAGACGGATGTCAAATCAAAAATCCGTTGACTCGGTCAGTGTTCAGACAAGCAAACTGACTTCAAAACAGGGCTGCGTTCACAGTCTGCGATACACAGACGGATGTCAAATCAAAAATCCGTTGACTCGGTCAGTGTTCAGACAAGCAAACTGACTTCAAAACAGGGCTGCGTTCACAGTCTGTGGTGTCTGGATACACAGACGGATGTCAAATCAAAAATCCGTTGACTCGGTCAGTGTTCAGACAAGCAAACTGACTTCAAAACAGGGCTGCGTTCACAGTCTGCGGTGCCTGGATACACAGACGGATGTCAAATCAAAAATCCGTTGACTCGGTCAGTGTTCAGACAAGCAAACTGACTTCAAAACAGGGCTGCGTTCACAGTCTGCGATACACAGACGGATGTCAAATCAAAAATCCGTTGACTCGGTCAGTGTTCAGACAAGCAAACTGACTTCAAAACAGGGCTGCGTTCACAGTCTGTGGTGTCTGGATACACAGACGGATGTCAAATCAAAAATCCGTTGACTCGGTCAGTGTTCAGACAAGCAAACTGACTTCAAAACAGGGCTGCGTTCACAGTCTGCGATACACAGACGGATGTCAAATCAAAAATCCGTTGACTCGGTCAGTGTTCAGACAAGCAAACTGACTTCAAAGCAGTGTTCTCGTGAATGTCTGCAGTGTCTGGATACACAGACGGATGTCAAATCAAAAATCCGTTGACTCGGTCAGTGTTCAGACAAGCAAACTGACTTCAAAGCAGTGTTCTCGTGAATGTCTGCAGTGTCTGGATACACAGACGGATGTCAAATCAAAAATCCGTTGACTCGGTCAGTGTTCAGACAAGCAAACTGACTTCAAAACAGGGCTGCGTTCACAGTCTGCGGTGCCTGGATACACAGACGGATGTCAAATCAAAAATCCGTTGACTCGGTCAGTGTTCAGACAAGCAAACTGACTTGAAAACAGGGCTGCGTTCACAGTCTGCAGTGTCTGGATACACAGACGGATGTCAAATCAAAAATCCATTGACTCGGTCAGTGTTCAGACAAGCAAACTGACTTCAAAACAGGGCTGCGTTCACAGTCTGCGGTGTCTGGATACACAGACGGATGTCAAATCAAAAATCCGTTGACTCGGTCAGTGTTCAGACAAGCAAACTGACTTCAAAACAGGGCTGCGTTCACAGTCTGGGGTGCCTGGATACACAGACGGATGTCAAATCAAAAATCCGTTGACTCGGTCAGTGTTCAGACAAGCAAACTGACTTCAAAGCAGTGTTCTCGTGAATGTCTGCAGTGTCCGGATACACAGACGGATGTCAAATCAAAAATCCGTTGACTCGGTCAGTGTTCAGACAAGCAAACTGACTTCAAAGCAGTGTTCTCGTGAATGTCTGCAGTGTCCGGATACACAGACGGATGTCAAATCAAAAATCCGTTGACTCGGTCAGTGTTCAGACAAGCAAACTGACTTCAAAGCAGTGTTCTCGTGAATGTCTGCAGTGTCCGGATACACAGACGGATGTCAAATCAAAAATCCGTTGACTCGGTCAGTGTTCAGACAAGCAAACTGACTTCAAAACAGGGCTGCGTTCACAGTCTGCGATACACAGACGGATGTCAAATCAAAAATCCGTTGACTCGGTCAGTGTTCAGACAAGCAAACTGACTTCAAAACAGGGCTGCGTTCACAGTCTGCGATACACAGACGGATGTCAAATCAAAAATCCGTTGACTCGGTCAGTGTTCAGACAAGCAAACTGACTTCAAAACAGGGCTGCGTTCACAGTCTGTGGTGTCTGGATACACAGACGGATGTCAAATCAAAAATCCGTTGACTCGGTCAGTGTTCAGACAAGCAAACTGACTTCAAAACAGGGCTGCGTTCACAGTCTGGGGTGCCTGGATACACAGACGGATGTCAAATCAAAAATCCGTTGACTCGGTCAGTGTTCAGACAAGCAAACTGACTTCAAAGCAGTGTTCGTGAATGTCTGCAGTGTCCGGATACACAGACGGATGTCAAATCAAAAATCCGTTGACTCGGTCAGTGTTCAGACAAGCAAACTGACTTCAAAGCAGTGTTCTCGTGAATGTCTGCAGTGTCCGGATACACAGACGGATGTCAAATCAAAAATCCGTTGACTCGGTCAGTGTTCAGACAAGCAAACTGACTTCAAAGCAGTGTTCTCGTGAATGTCTGCAGTGTCCGGATACACAGACGGATGTCAAATCAAAAATCCGTTGACTCGGTCAGTGTTCAGACAAGCAAACTGACTTCAAAACAGGGCTGCGTTCACAGTCTGCGATACACAGACGGATGTCAAATCAAAAATCCGTTGACTCGGTCAGTGTTCAGACAAGCAAACTGACTTCAAAACAGGGCTGCGTTCACAGTCTGCGATACACAGACGGATGTCAAATCAAAAATCCG
Organism: Hymenopellis raphanipes; assembly: GCA_036872995.1. NCBI lineage: Eukaryota > Fungi > Basidiomycota > Agaricomycetes > Agaricales > Physalacriaceae > Hymenopellis > Hymenopellis raphanipes. The sequence continues at coordinate 63,042 of JAYMDG010000015.1, forward strand.
TTGACTCGGTCAGTGTTCAGACAAGCAAACTGACTTCAAAACAGGGCTGCGTTCACAGTCTGGGGTGCCTGGATACACAGACGGATGTCAAATCAAAAATCCGTTGACTCGGTCAGTGTTCAGACAAGCAAACTGACTTCAAAGCAGTGTTCTCGTGAATGTCTGCGGTGTCTGGATACACAGACGGATGTCAAATCAAAAATCCGTTGACTCGGTCAGTGTTCAGACAAGCAAACTGACTTCAAAGCAGTGTTCTCGTGAATGTCTGCAGTGTCCGGATACACAGACGGATGTCAAATCAAAAATCCGTTGACTCGGTCAGTGTTCAGACAAGCAAACTGACTTCAAAGCAGTGTTCTCGTGAATGTCTGCAGTGTCCGGATACACAGACGGATGTCAAATCAAAAATCCGTTGACTCGGTCAGTGTTCCGACAAGCAAACTGACTTCAAAACAGGGCTGCGTTCACAGTCTGCGGTGTCTGGATACACAGACGGATGTCAAATCAAAAATCCGTTGACTCGGTCAGTGTTCAGACAAGCAAACTGACTTCAAAACAGTGTTCTCGTGAATGTCTGCAGTGTCCGGATACACAGACGGATGTCAAATCAAAAATCTGTTGACTCGGTTAATGTTCAGACAAGCGAACTGACTTCAAAACAGGGCTGCGTTCACAGTCTGCGGTGTCCGGATACACAGACGGATGTCAAATCAAAAATCTGTTGACTCGGTCAGTGTTCAGACAAGCAAACTGACTTCAAAACAGTGTTCTCATGAATGTCTGCAGTGTCTGGATACACAGACGGATGTCAAATCAAAAATCCGTTGACTCGGTCAGTGTTCAGACAAGCAAACTGACTTCAAAACAGGGCTGCGTTCACAGTCTGCGGTGCCTGGATACACAGACGGATGTCAAATCAAAAATCCGTTGACTCGGTCAGTGTTCAGACAAGCAAACTGACTTGAAAACAGGGCTGCGTTCACAGTCTGCAGTGTCTGGATACACAGACGGATGTCAAATCAAAAATCCATTGACTCGGTCAGTGTTCAGACAAGCAAACTGACTTCAAAACAGGGCTGCGTTCACAGTCTGGGGTGTCTGGATACACAGACGGATGTCAAATCAAAAATCCGTTGACTCGGTCAGTGTTCAGACAAGCAAACTGACTTCAAAACAGGGCTGCGTTCACAGTCTGCGGTGTCTGGATACACAGACGGATGTCAAATCAAAAATCCGTTGACTCGGTCAGTGTTCAGACAAGCAAACTGACTTCAAAACAGGGCTGCGTTCACAGTCTGGGGTGCCTGGATACACAGACGGATGTCAAATCAAAAATCCGTTGACTCGGTCAGTGTTCAGACAAGCAAACTGACTTCAAAGCAGTGTTCTCGTGAATGTCTGCAGTGTCCGGATACACAGACGGATGTCAAATCAAAAATCCGTTGACTCGGTCAGTGTTCAGACAAGCAAACTGACTTCAAAGCAGTGTTCTCGTGAATGTCTGCAGTGTCCGGATACACAGACGGATGTCAAATCAAAAATCCGTTGACTCGGTCAGTGTTCAGACAAGCAAACTGACTTCAAAGCAGTGTTCTCGTGAATGTCTGCAGTGTCCGGATACACAGACGGATGTCAAATCAAAAATCCGTTGACTCGGTCAGTGTTCAGACAAGCAAACTGACTTCAAAACAGGGCTGCGTTCACAGTCTGCGATACACAGACGGATGTCAAATCAAAAATCCGTTGACTCGGTCAGTGTTCAGACAAGCAAACTGACTTCAAAACAGGGCTGCGTTCACAGTCTGTGGTGTCTGGATACACAGACGGATGTCAAATCAAAAATCCGTTGACTCGGTCAGTGTTCAGACAAGCAAACTGACTTCAAAACAGGGCTGCGTTCACAGTCTGGGGTGCCTGGATACACAGACGGATGTCAAATCAAAAATCCGTTGACTCGGTCAGTGTTCAGACAAGCAAACTGACTTCAAAGCAGTGTTCTCGTGAATGTCTGCAGTGTCCGGATACACAGACGGATGTCAAATCAAAAATCCGTTGACTCGGTCAGTGTTCAGACAAGCAAACTGACTTCAAAGCAGTGTTCTCGTGAATGTCTGCAGTGTCCGGATACACAGACGGATGTCAAATCAAAAATCCGTTGACTCGGTCAGTGTTCAGACAAGCAAACTGACTTCAAAGCAGTGTTCTCGTGAATGTCTGCAGTGTCCGGATACACAGACGGATGTCAAATCAAAAATCCGTTGACTCGGTCAGTGTTCAGACAAGCAAACTGACTTCAAAACAGGGCTGCGTTCACAGTCTGCGATACACAGACGGATGTCAAATCAAAAATCCGTTGACTCGGTCAGTGTTCAGACAAGCAAACTGACTTCAAAACAGGGCTGCGTTCACAGTCTGTGGTGTCTGGATACACAGACGGATGTCAAATCAAAAATCCGTTGACTCGGTCAGTGTTCAGACAAGCAAACTGACTTCAAAACAGGGCTGCGTTCACAGTCTGCGGTGCCTGGATACACAGACGGATGTCAAATCAAAAATCCGTTGACTCGGTCAGTGTTCAGACAAGCAAACTGACTTCAAAACAGGGCTGCGTTCACAGTCTGCAGTGTCTGGATACACAGACGGATGTCAAATCAAAAATCCGTTGACTCGGTCAGTGTTCAGACAAGCAAACTGACTTCAAAGCAGTGTTCTCGTGAATGTCTGCAGTGTCCGGATACACAGACGGATGTCAAATCAAAAATCCGTTGACTCGGTCAGTGTTCAGACAAGCAAACTGACTTCAAAACAGGGCTGCGTTCACAGTCTGGGGTGCCTGGATACACAGACGGATGTCAAATCAAAAATCCGTTGACTCGGTCAGTGTTCAGACAAGCAAACTGACTTCAAAGCAGTGTTCTCGTGAATGTCTGCAGTGTCCGGATACACAGACGGATGTCAAATCAAAAATCCGTTGACTCGGTCAGTGTTCAGACAAGCAAACTGACTTCAAAGCAGTGTTCTCGTGAATGTCTGCAGTGTCCGGATACACAGACGGATGTCAAATCAAAAATCCGTTGACTCGGTCAGTGTTCAGACAAGCAAACTGACTTCAAAGCAGTGTTCTCGTGAATGTCTGCAGTGTCCGGATACACAGACGGATGTCAAATCAAAAATCCGTTGACTCGGTCAGTGTTCAGACAAGCAAACTGACTTCAAAACAGGGCTGCGTTCACAGTCTGCGATACACAGACGGATGTCAAATCAAAAATCCGTTGACTCGGTCAGTGTTCAGACAAGCAAACTGACTTCAAAACAGGGCTGCGTTCACAGTCTGTGGTGTCTGGATACACAGACGGATGTCAAATCAAAAATCCGTTGACTCGGTCAGTGTTCAGACAAGCAAACTGACTTCAAAACAGGGCTGCGTTCACAGTCTGCGGTGCCTGGATACACAGACGGATGTCAAATCAAAAATCCGTTGACTCGGTCAGTGTTCAGACAAGCAAACTGACTTCAAAACAGGGCTGCGTTCACAGTCTGCGATACACAGACGGATGTCAAATCAAAAATCCGTTGACTCGGTCAGTGTTCAGACAAGCAAACTGACTTCAAAACAGGGCTGCGTTCACAGTCTGTGGTGTCTGGATACACAGACGGATGTCAAATCAAAAATCCGTTGACTCGGTCAGTGTTCAGACAAGCAAACTGACTTCAAAACAGGGCTGCGTTCACAGTCTGCGGTGCCTGGATACACAGACGGATGTCAAATCAAAAATCCGTTGACTCGGTCAGTGTTCAGACAAGCAAACTGACTTCAAAACAGGGCTGCGTTCACAGTCTGCGATACACAGACGGATGTCAAATCAAAAATCCGTTGACTCGGTCAGTGTTCAGACAAGCAAACTGACTTCAAAGCAGTGTTCTCGTGAATGTCTGCAGTGTCCGGATACACAGACGGATGTCAAATCAAAAATCCGTTGACTCAGTCAGTGTTCAGACAAGCAAACTGACTTCAAAACAGGGCTGCGTTCACAGTCTGCGGTGTCCGGATACACAGACGTATGTCAAATCAAAAATCCGTTGACTCGGTCAGTGTTCAGACAAGCAAACTGACTTCAAAACAGTGTTCTCATGAATGTCTGCAGTGTCTGGATACACAGACGGATGTCAAATCAAAAATCCGTTGACTCGGTCAGTGTTCAGACAAGCAAACTGACTTCAAAGCAGTGTTCTCGTGAATGTCTGCAGTGTCCGGATACACAGACGGATGTCAAATCAAAAATCCGTTGACTCGGTCAGTGTTCAGACAAGCAAACTGACTTCAAAGCAGTGTTCTCGTGAATGTCTGCAGTGTCCGGATACACAGACGGATGTCAAATCAAAAATCCGTTGACTCGGTCAGTGTTCCGACAAGCAAACTGACTTCAAAACAGGGCTGCGTTCACAGTCTGCGGTGTCTGGATACACAGACGGATGTCAAATCAAAAATCTGTTGACTCGGTCAGTGTTCAGACAAGCAAACTGACTTCAAAACAGTGTTCTCATGAATGTCTGCAGTGTCTGGATACACAGACGGATGTCAAATCAAAAATCCGTTGACTCGGTCAGTGTTCAGACAAGCAAACTGACTTCAAAACAGGGCTGCGTTCACAGTCTGCGGTGCCTGGATACACAGACGGATGTCAAATCAAAAATCCGTTGACTCGGTTAATGTTCAGACAAGCGAACTGACTTCAAAACAGGGCTGCGTTCACAGTCTGCGGTGTCCGGATACACAGACGGATGTCAAATCAAAAATCTGTTGACTCGGTCAGTGTTCAGACAAGCAAACTGACTTCAAAACAGGGCTGCGTTCACAGTCTGCGGTGCCTGGATACACAGACGGATGTCAAATCAAAAATCCGTTGACTCGGTCAGTGTTCAGACAAGCAAACTGACTTCAAAGCAGTGTTCTCGTGAATGTCTGCAGTGTCCGGATACACAGACGGATGTCAAATCAAAAATCCGTTGACTCGGTCAGTGTTCCGACAAGCAAACTGACTTCAAAACAGGGCTGCGTTCACAGTCTGCGGTGTCTGGATACACAGACGGATGTCAAATCAAAAATCTGTTGACTCGGTCAGTGTTCAGACAAGCAAACTGACTTCAAAACAGTGTTCTCATGAATGTCTGCAGTGTCTGGATACACAGACGGATGTCAAATCAAAAATCCGTTGACTCGGTCAGTGTTCAGACAAGCAAACTGACTTCAAAACAGGGCTGCGTTCACAGTCTGCGGTGCCTGGATACACAGACGGATGTCAAATCAAAAATCCGTTGACTCGGTCAGTGTTCAGACAAGCAAACTGACTTCAAAGCAGTGTTCTCGTGAATGTCTGCAGTGTCCGGATACACAGACGGATGTCAAATCAAAAATCCGTTGACTCGGTCAGTGTTCCGACAAGCAAACTGACTTCAAAACAGGGCTGCGTTCACAGTCTGCGGTGTCTGGATACACAGACGGATGTCAAATCAAAAATCTGTTGACTCGGTCAGTGTTCAGACAAGCAAACTGACTTCAAAACAGTGTTCTCATGAATGTCTGCAGTGTCTGGATACACAGACGGATGTCAAATCAAAAATCCGTTGACTCGGTCAGTGTTCAGACAAGCAAACTGACTTCAAAACAGGGCTGCGTTCACAGTCTGCGGTGCCTGGATACACAGACGGATGTCAAATCAAAAATCCGTTGACTCGGTTAATGTTCAGACAAGCAAACTGACTTCAAAACAGTGTTCTCATGAATGTCTGCAGTGTCTGGATACACAGACGGATGTCAAATCAAAAATCCGTTGACTCGGTCAGTGTTCAGACAAGCAAACTGACTTCAAAACAGGGCTGCGTTCACAGTCTGCGGTGCCTGGATACACAGACGGATGTCAAATCAAAAATCTGTTGACTCGGTCAGTGTTCAGACAAGCAAACTGACTTCAAAACAGTGTTCTCATGAATGTCTGCAGTGTCTGGATACACAGACGGATGTCAAATCAAAAATCCGTTGACTCGGTCAGTGTTCAGACAAGCAAACTGACTTCAAAGCAGTGTTCTCGTGAATGTCTGCAGTGTCCGGATACACAGACGGATGTCAAATCAAAAATCCGTTGACTCGGTTAATGTTCAGACAAGCAAACTGACTTCAAAACAGTGTTCTCATGAATGTCTGCAGTGTCTGGATACACAGACGGATGTCAAATCAAAAATCTGTTGACTCGGTCAGTGTTCAGACAAGCAAACTGACTTCAAAACAGTGTTCTCATGAATGTCTGCAGTGTCTGGATACACAGACGGATGTCAAATCAAAAATCCGTTGACTCGGTCAGTGTTCAGACAAGCAAACTGACTTCAAAACAGGGCTGCGTTCACAGTCTGCGGTGCCTGGATACACAGACGGATGTCAAATCAAAAATCCGTTGACTCGGTTAATGTTCAGACAAGCAAACTGACTTCAAAACAGTGTTCTCATGAATGTCTGCAGTGTCTGGATACACAGACGGATGTCAAATCAAAAATCCGTTGACTCGGTCAGTGTTCAGACAAGCAAACTGACTTCAAAACAGGGCTGCGTTCACAGTCTGCGGTGCCTGGATACACAGACGGATGTCAAATCAAAAATCCGTTGACTCGGTCAGTGTTCAGACAAGCAAACTGACTTCAAAACAGGGCTGCGTTCACAGTCTGCAGTGTCTGGATACACAGACGGATGTCAAATCAAAAATCCATTGACTCGGTCAGTGTTCAGACAAGCAAACTGACTTCAAAACAGGGCTGCGTTCACAGTCTGGGGTGTCTGGATACACAGACGGATGTCAAATCAAAAATCCGTTGACTCGGTCAGTGTTCAGACAAGCAAACTGACTTCAAAACAGGGCTGCGTTCACAGTCTGCGGTGTCTGGATACACAGACGGATGTCAAATCAAAAATCCGTTGACTCGGTCAGTGTTCAGACAAGCAAACTGACTTCAAAGCAGTGTTCTCGTGAATGTCTGCGGTGTCTGGATACACAGACGGATGTCAAATCAAAAATCCGTTGACTCGGTCAGTGTTCAGACAAGCAAACTGACTTCAAAGCAGTGTTCTCGTGAATGTCTGCAGTGTCCAGATACACAGACGGATGTCAAATCAAAAATCCGTTGACTCGGTCAGTGTTCAGACAAGCAAACTGACTTCAAAGCAGTGTTCTCGTGAATGTCTGCAGTGTCCAGATACACAGACGGATGTCAAATCAAAAATCCGTTGACTCGGTCAGTGTTCAGACAAGCAAACTGACTTCAAAACAGGGCTGCGTTCACAGTCTGGGGTGTCTGGATACACAGACGGATGTCAAATCAAAAATCCGTTGACTCGGTCAGTGTTCAGACAAGCAAACTGACTTCAAAGCAGTGTTCTCGTGAATGTCTGCAGTGTCCGGATACACAGACGGATGTCAAATCAAAAATCTGTTGACTCGGTCAGTGTTCAGATAAGCAAACTGACTTCAAAACAGGGCTGCGTTCACAGTCTGCGGTGTCTGGATACACAGACGGATGTCAAATCAAAAATCCGTTGACTCGGTCAGTGTTCAGACAAGCAAACTGACTTCAAAACAGGGCTGCGTTCACAGTCTGCGGTGCCTGGATACACAGACGGATGTCAAATCAAAAATCCGTTGACTCGGTCAGTGTTCAGACAAGCAAACTGACTTCAAAACAGGGCTGCGTTCACAGTCTGCGGTGTCTGGATACACAGACGGATGTCAAATCAAAAATCCGTTGACTCGGTCAGTGTTCAGACAAGCAAACTGACTTCAAAACAGGGCTGCGTTCACAGTCTGCGGTGCCTGGATACACAGACGGATGTCAAATCAAAAATCCGTTGACTCGGTCAGTGTTCAGACAAGCAAACTGACTTCAAAGCAGTGTTCTCGTGAATGTCTGCAGTGTCCGGATACACAGACGAATGTCAAATCAAAAATCCGTTGACTCGGTCAGTGTTCAGACAAGCAAACTGACTTCAAAGCAGTGTTCTCGTGAATGTCTGCAGTGTCCGGATACACAGACGGATGTCAAATCAAAAATCCGTTGCCTCGGTCAGTGTTCAGATAAGCAAACTGACTTCAAAACAGGACTGCGTTCACAGTCTGCGGTGCCTGGATACACAGACGGATGTCAAATCAAAAATCCGTTGACTCGGTCAGTGTTCAGACAAGCAAACTGACTTCAAAACAGGGCTGCGTTCAGAGTCTGCGGTGCCTGGATACACAGACGGATGTCAAATCAAAAATCCGTTGACTCGGTCAGTGTTCAGACAAGCAAACTGACTTCAAAGCAGTGTTCTCGTGAATGTCTGCAGTGTCCGGATACACAGACGGATGTCAAATCAAAAATCCGTTGACTCGGTCAGTGTTCCGACAAGCAAACTGACTTCAAAGCAGTGTTCTCGTGAATGTCTGCAGTGTCCGGATACACAGACGGATGTCAAATCAAAAATCCGTTGACTCGGTCAGTGTTCAGACAAGCAAACTGACTTCAAAACAGGGCTGCGTTCAGAGTCTGCGGTGCCTGGATACACAGACGGATGTCAAATCAAAAATCCGTTGACTCGGTCAGTGTTCAGACAAGCAAACTGACTTCAAAACAGGGCTGCGTTCACAGTCTGCGGTGTCTGGATACACAGACGGATGTCAAATCAAAAATCCGTTGACTCGGTCAGTGTTCAGACAAGCAAACTGACTTCAAAGCAGTGTTCTCGTGAATGTCTGCAGTGTCCGGATACACAGACGGATGTCAAATCAAAAATCCGTTGACTCGGTCAGTGTTCAGACAAGCAAACTGACTTCAAAGCAGTGTTCTCGTGAATGTCTGCAGTGTCCAGATACACAGACGGATGTCAAATCAAAAATCCGTTGACTCGGTCAGTGTTCAGACAAGCAAACTGACTTCAAAACAGGGCTGCGTTCACAGTCTGCGGTGCCTGGATACACAGACGGATGTCAAATCAAAAATCCGTTGACTCGGTCAGTGTTCAGACAAGCAAACTGACTTCAAAACAGGGCTGCGTTCACAGTCTGCGGTGTCTGGATACACAGACGGATGTCAAATCAAAAATCCGTTGACTCGGTTAATGTTCAGACAAGCGAACTGACTTCAAAACAGGGCTGCGTTCACAGTCTGCGGTGCCTGGATACACAGACGGATGTCAAATCAAAAATCCGTTGACTCGGTCAGTGTTCAGACAAGCAAACTGACTTCAAAACAGGGCTGCGTTCACAGTCTGCAGTGTCTGGATACACAGACGGATGTCAAATCAAAAATCCGTTGACTCGGTCAGTGTTCAGACAAGCAAACTGACTTCAAAACAGGGCTGCGTTCACAGTCTGCGGTGCCTGGATACACAGACGGATGTCAAATCAAAAATCCGTTGACTCGGTCAGTGTTCAGACAAGCAAACTGACTTCAAAGCAGTGTTCTCGTGAATGTCTGCAGTGTCCGGATACACAGACGGATGTCAAATCAAAAATCCGTTGACTCGGTCAGTGTTCCGACAAGCAAACTGACTTCAAAGCAGTGTTCTCGTGAATGTCTGCAGTGTCCGGATACACAGACGGATGTCAAATCAAAAATCCGTTGACTCGGTCAGTGTTCAGACAAGCAAACTGACTTCAAAACAGGGCTGCGTTCAGAGTCTGCGGTGCCTGGATACACAGACGGATGTCAAATCAAAAATCCGTTGACTCGGTCAGTGTTCAGACAAGCAAACTGACTTCAAAACAGGGCTGCGTTCACAGTCTGCGGTGCCTGGATACACAGACGGATGTCAAATCAAAAATCCGTTGACTCGGTCAGTGTTCAGACAAGCAAACTGACTTCAAAACAGGGCTGCGTTCACAGTCTGCGGTGTCTGGATACACAGACGGATGTCAAATCAAAAATCCGTTGACTCGGTCAGTGTTCAGACAAGCAAACTGACTTCAAAACAGGGCTGCGTTCACAGTCTGCGGTGCCTGGATACACAGACGGATGTCAAATCAAAAATCCGTTGACTCGGTCAGTGTTCAGACAAGCAAACTGACTTCAAAGCAGTGTTCTCGTGAATGTCTGCAGTGTCCGGATACACAGACGAATGTCAAATCAAAAATCCGTTGACTCGGTCAGTGTTCAGACAAGCAAACTGACTTCAAAGCAGTGTTCTCGTGAATGTCTGCAGTGTCCGGATACACAGACGGATGTCAAATCAAAAATCCGTTGACTCGGTCAGTGTTCCGACAAGCAAACTGACTTCAAAGCAGTGTTCTCGTGAATGTCTGCAGTGTCCGGATACACAGACGGATGTCAAATCAAAAATCCGTTGACTCGGTCAGTGTTCAGACAAGCAAACTGACTTCAAAACAGGGCTGCGTTCAGAGTCTGCGGTGCCTGGATACACAGACGGATGTCAAATCAAAAATCCGTTGACTCGGTCAGTGTTCAGACAAGCAAACTGACTTCAAAACAGGGCTGCGTTCACAGTCTGCGGTGTCTGGATACACAGACGGATGTCAAATCAAAAATCCGTTGACTCGGTCAGTGTTCAGACAAGCAAACTGACTTCAAAGCAGTGTTCTCGTGAATGTCTGCAGTGTCCGGATACACAGACGGATGTCAAATCAAAAATCCGTTGACTCGGTCAGTGTTCAGACAAGCAAACTGACTTCAAAACAGTGTTCTCGTGAATGTCTGCAGTGTCCGGATACACAGACGGATGTCAAATCAAAAATCTGTTGACTCGGTTAATGTTCAGACAAGCGAACTGACTTCAAAACAGGGCTGCGTTCACAGTCTGCGGTGTCTGGATACACAGACGGATGTCAAATCAAAAATCCGTTGACTCGGTTAATGTTCAGACAAGCGAACTGACTTCAAAACAGGGCTGCGTTCACAGTCTGCGGTGTCCGGATACACAGACGGATGTCAAATCAAAAATCTGTTGACTCGGTTAATGTTCAGACAAGCGAACTGACTTCAAAACAGGGCTGCGTTCACAGTCTGCGGTGCCTGGATACACAGACGGATGTCAAATCAAAAATCCGTTGACTCGGTCAGTGTTCAGACAAGCAAACTGACTTCAAAACAGGGCTGCGTTCACAGTCTGCGGTGCCTGGATACACAGACGGATGTCAAATCAAAAATCCGTTGACTCGGTCAGTGTTCAGACAAGCAAACTGACTTCAAAGCAGTGTTCTCGTGAATGTCTGCAGTGTCCGGATACACAGACGGATGTCAAATCAAAAATCTGTTGACTCGGTTAATGTTCAGACAAGCGAACTGACTTCATAACAGGGCTGCGTTCACAGTCTGCGGTGTCCGGATACACAGACGGATGTCAAATCAAAAATCTGTTGACTCGGTTAATGTTCAGACAAGCGAACTGACTTCAAAACAGGGCTGCGTTCACAGTCTGCGGTGCCTGGATACACAGACGGATGTCAAATCAAAAATCCGTTGACTCGGTCAGTGTTCAGACAAGCAAACTGACTTCAAAACAGGGCTGCGTTCACAGTCTGCAGTGTCTGGATACACAGACGGATGTCAAATCAAAAATCCGTTGACTCGGTCAGTGTTCAGACAAGCAAACTGACTTCAAAACAGGGCTGCGTTCACAGTCTGCGGTGTCTGGATACACAGACGGATGTCAAATCAAAAATCCGTTGACTCGGTCAGTGTTCAGACAAGCAAACTGACTTCAAAACAGGGCTGCGTTCACAGTCTGCGGTGTCTGGATACACAGACGGATGTCAAATCAAAAATCCGTTGACTCGGTCAGTGTTCAGACAAGAAAACTGACTTCAAAACAGTGTTCTCGTGAATGTCTGCAGTGTCCGGATACACAGACGGATGTCAAATCAAAAATCCGTTGACTCGGTCAGTGTTCAGACAAGCAAACTGACTTCAAAACAGGGCTGCGTTCACAGTCTGCGGTGTCTGGATACACAGACGGATGTCAAATCAAAAATCCGTTGACTCGGTCAGTGTTCAGACAAGCAAACTGACTTCAAAACAGGGCTGCGTTCACAGTCTGCGGTGTCTGGATACACAGACGGATGTCAAATCAAAAATCCGTTGACTCGGTCAGTGTTCAGACAAGCAAACTGACTTCAAAACAGGGCTGCGTTCACAGTCTGCGGTGTCTGGATACACAGACGGATGTCAAATCAAAAATCCGTTGACTCGGTCAGTGTTCAGACAAGCAAACTGACTTCAAAACAGGGCTGCGTTCACAGTCTGCGGTGTCTGGATACACAGACGGATGTCAAATCAAAAATCCGTTGACTCGGTCAGTGTTCAGACAAGCAAACTGACTTCAAAACAGGGCTGCGTTCACAGTCTGCGATACACAGACGGATGTCAAATCAAAAATCCGTTGACTCGGTCAGTGTTCAGATAAGCAAACTGACTTCAAAACAGGGCTGCGTTCACAGTCTGCGGTGTCTGGATACACAGACGGATGTTAAATCAAAAATCCGTTGACTCGGTCAGTGTTCAGACAAGCAAACTGACTTCAAAACAGGGCTGCGTTCACAGTCTGCAGTGTCTGGATACACAGACGGTTGTCAAATCAAAAATCCGTTGACTCGGTCAGTGTTCAGACAAGCAAACTGACTTCAAAGCAGTGTTCTCGTGAATGTCTGCAGTGTCCGGATACACAGACGGATGTCAAATCAAAAATCCGTTGACTCGGTCAGTGTTCAGACAAGCAAACTGACTTCAAAGCAGTGTTCTCGTGAATGTCTGCAGTGTCCGGATACACAGACGGATGTCAAATCAAAAATCCGTTGACTCGGTCAGTGTTCAGACAAGCAAACTGACTTCAAAACAGGGCTGCGTTCACAGTCTGCGGTGTCTGGATACACAGACGGATGTCAAATCAAAAATCCGTTGACTCGGTCAGTGTTCAGACAAGCAAACTGACTTCAAAACAGGGCTGCGTTCACAGTCTGCGGTGTCTGGATACACAGACGGATGTCAAATCAAAAATCCGTTGACTCGGTCAGTGTTCAGATAAGCAAACTGACTTCAAAACAGGGCTGCGTTCACAGTCTGCGGTGCCTGGATACACAGACGGATGTCAAATCAAAAATCCGTTGACTCGGTCAGTGTTCAGACAAGCAAACTGACTTCAAAGCAGTGTTCTCGTGAATGTCTGCAGTGTCCGGATACACAGACGGATGTCAAATCAAAAATCCGTTGACTCGGTCAGTGTTCAGACAAGCAAACTGACTTCAAAGCAGTGTTCTCGTGAATGTCTGCAGTGTCCGGATACACAGACGGATGTCAAATCAAAAATCCGTTGACTCGGTCAGTGTTCAGACAAGCAAACTGACTTCAAAACAGGGCTGCGTTCACAGTCTGCGGTGTCTGGATACACAGACGGATGTTAAATCAAAAATCCGTTGACTCGGTCAGTGTTCAGACAAGCAAACTGACTTCAAAACAGGGCTGCGTTCACAGTCTGCAGTGTCTGGATACACAGACGGATGTCAAATCAAAAATCCGTTGACTCGGTCAGTGTTCAGACAAGCAAACTGACTTCAAAGCAGTGTTCTCGTGAATGTCTGCAGTGTCCGGATACACAGACGGATGTCAAATCAAAAATCCGTTGACTCGGTCAGTGTTCAGACAAGCAAACTGACTTCAAAACAGGGCTGCGTTCACAGTCTGCGATACACAGACGGATGTCAAATCAAAAATCCGTTGACTCGGTCAGTGTTCAGATAAGCAAACTGACTTCAAAACAGGGCTGCGTTCACAGTCTGCGGTGCCTGGATACACAGACGGATGTCAAATCAAAAATCCGTTGACTCGGTCAGTGTTCAGACAAGCAAACTGACTTCAAAGCAGTGTTCTCGTGAATGTCTGCAGTGTCCGGATACACAGACGGATGTCAAATCAAAAATCCGTTGACTCGGTCAGTGTTCAGACAAGCAAACTGACTTCAAAACAGGGCTGCGTTCACAGTCTGCGGTGTCTGGATACACAGACGGATGTTAAATCAAAAATCCGTTGACTCGGTCAGTGTTCAGACAAGCAAACTGACTTCAAAACAGGGCTGCGTTCACAGTCTGCAGTGTCTGGATACACAGACGGATGTCAAATCAAAAATCCGTTGACTCGGTCAGTGTTCAGACAAGCAAACTGACTTCAAAGCAGTGTTCTCGTGAATGTCTGCAGTGTCCGGATACACAGACGGATGTCAAATCAAAAATCCGTTGACTCGGTCAGTGTTCAGACAAGCAAACTGACTTCAAAGCAGTGTTCTCGTGAATGTCTGCAGTGTCCGGATACACAGACGGATGTCAAATCAAAAATCCGTTGACTCGGTCAGTGTTCAGACAAGCAAACTGACTTCAAAGCAGTGTTCTCGTGAATGTCTGCAGTGTCCGGATACACAGACGGATGTCAAATCAAAAATCCGTTGACTCGGTCAGTGTTCAGACAAGCAAACTGACTTCAAAACAGGGCTGCGTTCACAGTCTGCGGTGTCTGGATACACAGACGGATGTTAAATCAAAAATCCGTTGACTCGGTCAGTGTTCAGACAAGCAAACTGACTTCAAAACAGGGCTGCGTTCACAGTCTGCGGTGTCTGGATACACAGACGGATGTTAAATCAAAAATCCGTTGACTCGGTCAGTGTTCAGACAAGCAAACTGACTTCAAAACAGGGCTGCGTTCACAGTCTGCGGTGCCTGGATACACAGACGGATGTCAAATCAAAAATCCGTTGACTCGGTCAGTGTTCAGACAAGCAAACTGACTTCAAAACAGGGCTGCGTTCACAGTCTGCGATACACAGACGGATGTCAAATTAAAAATCCGTTGACTCGGTCAGTGTTCAGACAAGCAAACTGACTTCAAAACAGGGCTGCGTTCACAGTCTGCGATACACAGACGGATGTCAAATCAAAAATCCGTTGACTCGGTCAGTGTTCAGATAAGCAAACTGACTTCAAAACAGGGCTGCGTTCACAGTCTGCGGTGCCTGGATACACAGACGGATGTCAAATCAAAAATCCGTTGACTCGGTCAGTGTTCAGACAAGCAAACTGACTTCAAAGCAGTGTTCTCGTGAATGTCTGCAGTGTCCGGATACACAGACGGATGTCAAATCAAAAATCCGTTGACTCGGTCAGTGTTCAGACAAGCAAACTGACTTCAAAACAGGGCTGCGTTCACAGTCTGCGGTGTCTGGATACACAGACGGATGTTAAATCAAAAATCCGTTGACTCGGTCAGTGTTCAGACAAGCAAACTGACTTCAAAACAGGGCTGCGTTCACAGTCTGCAGTGTCTGGATACACAGACGGATGTCAAATCAAAAATCCGTTGACTCGGTCAGTGTTCAGACAAGCAAACTGACTTCAAAGCAGTGTTCTCGTGAATGTCTGCAGTGTCCGGATACACAGACGGATGTCAAATCAAAAATCCGTTGACTCGGTCAGTGTTCAGACAAGCAAACTGACTTCAAAGCAGTGTTCTCGTGAATGTCTGCAGTGTCCGGATACACAGACGGATGTCAAATCAAAAATCCGTTGACTCGGTCAGTGTTCAGACAAGCAAACTGACTTCAAAACAGGGCTGCGTTCACAGTCTGCAGTGTCCGGATACACAGACGGATGTCAAATCAAAAATCCGTTGACTCGGTCAGTGTTCAGACAAGCAAACTGACTTCAAAACAGGGCTGCGTTCACAGTCTGCGGTGTCTGGATACACAGACGGATGTTAAATCAAAAATCCGTTGACTCGGTCAGTGTTCAGACAAGCAAACTGACTTCAAAACAGGGCTGCGTTCACAGTCTGCGGTGTCTGGATACACAGACGGATGTTAAATCAAAAATCCGTTGACTCGGTCAGTGTTCAGACAAGCAAACTGACTTCAAAACAGGGCTGCGTTCACAGTCTGCGGTGCCTGGATACACAGACGGATGTCAAATCAAAAATCCGTTGACTCGGTCAGTGTTCAGACAAGCAAACTGACTTCAAAGCAGTGTTCTCGTGAATGTCTGCAGTGTCCGGATACACAGACGGATGTCAAATCAAAAATCCGTTGACTCGGTCAGTGTTCAGACAAGCAAACTGACTTCAAAACAGGGCTGCGTTCACAGTCTGCGGTGTCTGGATACACAGACGGATGTTAAATCAAAAATCCGTTGACTCGGTCAGGGTTCAGACAAGCAAACTGACTTCAAAACAGGGCTGCGTTCACAGTCTGCAGTGTCTGGATACACAGACGGATGTCAAATCAAAAATCCGTTGACTCGGTCAGTGTTCAGATAAGCAAACTGACTTCAAAACAGGGCTGCGTTCACAGTCTGCGGTGCCTGGATACACAGACGGATGTCAAATCAAAAATCCGTTGACTCGGTCAGTGTTCAGACAAGCAAACTGACTTCAAAGCAGTGTTCTCGTGAATGTCTGCAGTGTCCGGATACACAGACGGATGTCAAATCAAAAATCCGTTGACTCGGTCAGTGTTCAGACAAGCAAACTGACTTCAAAACAGGGCTGCGTTCACAGTCTGCGGTGTCTGGATACACAGACGGATGTTAAATCAAAAATCCGTTGACTCGGTCAGTGTTCAGACAAGCAAACTGACTTCAAAACAGGGCTGCGTTCACAGTCTGCAGTGCCTGGATACACAGACGGATGTCAAATCAAAAATCCGTTGACTCGGTCAGTGTTCAGACAAGCAAACTGACTTCAAAACAGTGTTCTCGTGAATGTCTGCAGTGTCCGGATATACAGACGGATGTCAAATCAAAAATCCGTTGACTCGGTCAGTGTTCAGATAAGCAAACTGACTTCAAAACAGGGCTGCGTTCACAGTCTGCGGTGCCTGGATACACAGACGGATGTCAAATCAAAAATCCGTTGACTCGGTCAGTGTTCAGACAAGCAAACTGACTTCAAAACAGGGCTGCGTTCACAGTCTGCAGTGTCTGGATACACAGACGGATGTCAAATCAAAAATCCGTTGACTCGGTCAGTGTTCAGATAAGCAAACTGACTTCAAAACAGGGCTGCGTTCACAGTCTGCGGTGCCTGGATACACAGACGGATGTCAAATCAAAAATCCGTTGACTCGGTCAGTGTTCAGACAAGCAAACTGACTTCAAAGCAGTGTTCTCGTGAATGTCTGCAGTGTCCGGATACACAGACGGATGTCAAATCAAAAATCCGTTGACTCGGTCAGTGTTCAGACAAGCAAACTGACTTCAAAACAGGGCTGCGTTCACAGTCTGCGGTGTCTGGATACACAGACGGATGTTAAATCAAAAATCCGTTGACTCGGTCAGTGTTCAGACAAGCAAACTGACTTCAAAACAGGGCTGCGTTCACAGTCTGCGGTGCCTAGTGAACAGCCGGGGTCCGGTCACCCGGTCCGGGTAGCGGGTGAGGGTGCTTACGGGTACGGGTCGGGGTGCTGATCTGAGAACCCGGCATGACCCGCATCACCCTTGGTGACCCTTTGCCATTGCTGGCAGTCCTGGACTCTAGGGCTAGTAGTCACTCAATACTTGCCCATGGTAAACATATATGTTTTATAGAATTTATCCAATTTATTTGAACTTAAACGGGCTCAACGCGGCCCAGAAACGACGAGTTGACCGATCGCCGAGATGCCCGAACATCCCGGCAGACGCCGGATAAGGATCGATCAACATCGATCTCAGCTCTCTCTGCCTTACCACCACAGCACGGCGTGTCCGTCGTGCTCGTCGGCCCCAGAAAACTTTCTGGGGCTTTTCTTCCTTGTTTTCTTTGCTCTACTCTACTTTTCTCGCGCGCTTTGGCTTTGTGCCGGCCGCTGCGCCTCGGATACGTTCCGTGACGCATTCTGGTGTCCGTCTTCGTGACGCGTCAATTCGTCTTGGATTCGGGACGCGTAAGCCCTCAGGACGAGGCCGCCATACTATTGGATTGCGTGAGCGGGTTTATACCTGGCAGGTTTACCGCGCTTCCCGGTGTTCGCTCGCGCCTGCTTGCGCAATTGGACGAGCGCGCGCCACAATCATTCGGACAACGTCAACAACAATCACGACGACGCCGGCGATGGAAAAATGATGGCTGCGCATGGGTTTGGCGGATGGCGGGTGTTTGGTTGAATAGAGTGTCTGGACTGCGTCGCGGACGCGTCGCAGCTCAAACGGTGCGTGTTTCCTTTGCTGTGCATCACTTCATGAACTTATTCTCCCTAGAACATTGTATATATTGTGCTTCCTAAATGCCTCATCTCTCCACGCGCGCCGCCTCCTCGCTCCCGACATCACTATCCACTCTCTGCATCTCTCGCCAGTGCACATCGCGCACGATGCACTCACCCACCCACATTCTGGACTTCCCGATCCCATTCCCATTTTGTTCAGTCCCGGTACTTGTTCATTCAAGAAGCCGGGACTTGCGCATCATGTATCGTGCGTGTCGATAACCCCCGTGCAATTGCCCAGGGGTCGTCGGCGCACACGAAAACTATGTGTGCGAGTACTTGCAATGCTGTAAGTACTCGTATGTAGCAAGGGTGATGAGGGTGCCGGGTGACCCGCACTCCGTGGGTCTATGGGCGGGTGACCCGGACCCGTACTCGCGGGTGGGGTAAGGTCACGGGTAGGGTTAGGGTCAGACTTATTTACCCCCGGGAGACCCGGGCTGTTCACTAGCGGTGCCTGGATACACAGACGGATGTCAAATCAAAAATCCGTTGACTCGGTCAGTGTTCAGACAAGCAAACTGACTTCAAAACAGGGCTGCGTTCACAGTCTGCGGTGCCTGGATACACAGACGGATGTCAAATCAAAAATCCGTTGACTCGGTCAGTGTTCAGACAAGCAAACTGACTTCAAAACAGGGCTGCGTTCACAGTCTGTGGTGTCTGGATACACAGACGGATGTCAAATCAAAAATCCGTTGACTCGGTCAGTGTTCAGACAAGCAAACTGACTTCAAAGCAGTGTTCTCGTGAATGTCTGCAGTGTCCGGATACACAGACGGATGTCAAATCAAAAATCCGTTGACTCGGTCAGTGTTCAGACAAGCAAACTGACTTCAAAACAGGGCTGCGTTCACAGTCTGCGGTGTCTGGATACACAGACGGATGTCAAATCAAAAATCCGTTGACTCGGTCAGTGTTCAGACAAGCAAACTGACTTCAAAACAGGGCTGCGTTCACAGTCTGCGGTGCCTGGATACACAGACGGATGTCAAATCAAAAATCCGTTGACTCGGTCAGTGTTCAGACAAGCAAACTGACTTCAAAGCAGTGTTCTCGTGAATGTCTGCAGTGTCCGGATACACAGACGGATGTCAAATCAAAAATCCGTTGACTCGGTCAGTGTTCAGACAAGCAAACTGACTTCAAAACAGGGCTGCGTTCACAGTCTGCGGTGTCTGGATACACAGACGGATGTCAAATCAAAAATCCGTTGACTCGGTCAGTGTTCAGACAAGCAAACTGACTTCAAAACAGGGCTGCGTTCACAGTCTGCGGTGCCTGGATACACAGACGGATGTCAAATCAAAAATCCGTTGACTCGGTCAGTGTTCAGACAAGCAAACTGACTTCAAAACAGGGCTGCGTTCACAGTCTGCGGTGTCTGGATACACAGACGGATGTCAAATCAAAAATCCGTTGACTCGGTCAGTGTTCAGACAAGCAAACTGACTTCAAAACAGGGCTGCGTTCACAGTCTGCGGTGCCTGGATACACAGACGGATGTCAAATCAAAAATCCGTTGACTCGGTCAGTGTTCAGACAAGCAAACTGACTTCAAAACAGTGTTCTCGTGAATGTCTGCAGTGTCCGGATATACAGACGGATGTCAAATCAAAAATCCGTTGACTCGGTCAGTGTTCAGATAAGCAAACTGACTTCAACACAGGGCTGCGTTCACAGTCTGCGGTGCCTGGATACACAGACGGATGTCAAATCAAAAATCCGTTGACTCGGTCAGTGTTCAGACAAGCAAACTGACTTCAAAACAGGGCTGCGTTCACAGTCTGTGGTGTCTGGATACACAGACGGATGTCAAATCAAAAATCCGTTGACTCGGTCAGTGTTCAGACAAGCAAACTGACTTCAAAGCAGTGTTCTCGTGAATGTCTGCAGTGTCCGGATACACAGACGGATGTCAAATCAAAAATCCGTTGACTCGGTCAGTGTTCAGACAAGCAAACTGACTTCAAAACAGGGCTGCGTTCACAGTCTGCGGTGTCTGGATACACAGACGGATGTCAAATCAAAAATCCGTTGACTCGGTCAGTGTTCAGACAAGCAAACTGACTTCAAAGCAGTGTTCTCGTGAATGTCTGCAGTGTCCGGATACACAGACGGATGTCAAATCAAAAATCCGTTGACTCGGTCAGTGTTCAGACAAGCAAACTGACTTCAAAACAGGGCTGCGTTCACAGTCTGCGGTGTCTGGATACACAGACGGATGTCAAATCAAAAATCCGTTGACTCGGTCAGTGTTCAGACAAGCAAACTGACTTCAAAACAGGGCTGCGTTCACAGTCTGCGGTGCCTGGATACACAGACGGATGTCAAATCAAAAATCCGTTGACTCGGTCAGTGTTCAGACAAGCAAACTGACTTCAAAGCAGTGTTCTCGTGAATGTCTGCAGTGTCCGGATACACAGACGGATGTGAAATCAAAAATCCGTTGACTCGGTCAGTGTTCAGACAAGCAAACTGACTTCAAAACAGGGCTGCGTTCACAGTCTGCGGTGTCTGGATACACAGACGGATGTCAAATCAAAAATCCGTTGACTCGGTCAGTGTTCAGACAAGCAAACTGACTTCAAAACAGGGCTGCGTTCACAGTCTGCGGTGCCTGGATACACAGACGGATGTCAAATCAAAAATCCGTTGACTCGGTCAGTGTTCAGACAAGCAAACTGACTTCAAAACAGGGCTGCGTTCACAGTCTGCGGTGTCTGGATACACAGACGGATGTCAAATCAAAAATCCGTTGACTCGGTCAGTGTTCAGACAAGCAAACTGACTTCAAAACAGGGCTGCGTTCACAGTCTGCGGTGCCTGGATACACAGACGGATGTCAAATCAAAAATCCGTTGACTCGGTCAGTGTTCAGACAAGCAAACTGACTTCAAAACAGTGTTCTCGTGAATGTCTGCAGTGTCCGGATATACAGACGGATGTCAAATCAAAAATCCGTTGACTCGGTCAGTGTTCAGATAAGCAAACTGACTTCAACACAGGGCTGCGTTCACAGTCTGCGGTGCCTGGATACACAGACGGATGTCAAATCAAAAATCCGTTGACTCGGTCAGTGTTCAGACAAGCAAACTGACTTCAAAACAGGGCTGCGTTCACAGTCTGCGGTGCCTGGATACACAGACGGATGTCAAATCAAAAATCCGTTGACTCGGTCAGTGTTCAGACAAGCAAACTGACTTCAAAACAGGGCTGCGTTCACAGTCTGCGGTGCCTGGATACACAGACGGATGTCAAATCAAAAATCCGTTGACTCGGTCAGTGTTCAGACAAGCAAACTGACTTCAAAACAGGGCTGCGTTCACAGTCTGAGGTGTCTGGATACACAGACGGATGTCAAATCAAAAATCCGTTGACTCGGTCAGTGTTCAGACAAGCAAACTGACTTCAAAACAGGGCTGCGTTCACAGTCTGAGGTGTCTGGATACACAGACGGATGTCAAATCAAAAATCCGTTGACTCGGTCAGTGTTCAGACAAGCAAACTGACTTCAAAACAGGGCTGCGTTCACAGTCTGCGGTGCCTGGATACACAGACGGATGTCAAATCAAAAATCCGTTGACTCGGTCAGTGTTCAGACAAGCAAACTGACTTCAAAACAGGGCTGCGTTCACAGTCTGCGGTGCCTGGATACACAGACGGATGTCAAATCAAAAATCCGTTGACTCGGTCAGTGTTCAGACAAGCAAACTGACTTCAAAGCAGTGTTCTCGTGAATGTCTGCAGTGTCCGGATACACAGATGGCTGTCAAATCAAAAATCCGTTGACTCAGTCAGTGTTCAGACAAGCAAACTGACTTCAAAACAGGGCTGCGTTCACAGTCTGCGGTGTCCGGATACACAGACGTATGTCAAATCAAAAATCCGTTGACTCGGTCAGTGTTCAGACAAGCAAACTGACTTCAAAACAGTGTTCTCATGAATGTCTGCAGTGTCTGGATACACAGACGGATGTCAAATCAAAAATCCGTTGACTCAGTCAGTGTTCAGACAAGCAAACTGACTTCAAAACAGGGCTGCGTTCACAGTCTGTGGTGTCTGGATACACAGACGGATGTCAAATCAAAAATCCGTTGACTCGGTCAGTGTTCAGACAAGCAAACTGACTTCAAAGCAGTGTTCTCGTGAATGTCTGCAGTGTCCGGATACACAGACGGATGTCAAATCAAAAATCCGTTGACTCGGTCAGTGTTCCGACAAGCAAACTGACTTCAAAACAGGGCTGCGTTCACAGTCTGCGGTGTCTGGATACACAGACGGATGTCAAATCAAAAATCCGTTGACTCAGTCAGTGTTCAGACAAGCAAACTGACTTCAAAACAGTGTTCTCGTGAATGTCTGCAGTGTCCGGATACACAGACGGATGTCAAATCAAAAATCTGTTGACTCGGTTAATGTTCAGACAAGCGAACTGACTTCAAAACAGGGCTGCGTTCACAGTCTGCGGTGTCCGGATACACAGACGGATGTCAAATCAAAAATCTGTTGACTCGGTTAATGTTCAGACAAGCGAACTGACTTCAAAGCAGTGTTCTCGTGAATGTCTGCAGTGTCCGGATACACAGACGGATGTCAAATCAAAAATCCGTTGACTCGGTCAGTGTTCCGACAAGCAAACTGACTTCAAAACAGGGCTGCGTTCACAGTCTGCGGTGTCTGGATACACAGACGGATGTCAAATCAAAAATCCGTTGACTCAGTCAGTGTTCAGACAAGCAAACTGACTTCAAAACAGTGTTCTCGTGAATGTCTGCAGTGTCCGGATACACAGACGGATGTCAAATCAAAAATCTGTTGACTCGGTTAATGTTCAGACAAGCGAACTGACTTCAAAACAGGGCTGCGTTCACAGTCTGCGGTGTCCGGATACACAGACGGATGTCAAATCAAAAATCTGTTGACTCGGTTAATGTTCAGACAAGCGAACTGACTTCAAAACAGTGTTCTCGTGAATGTCTGCAGTGTCCGGATACACAGACGGATGTCAAATCAAAAATCCGTTGACTGGGTTAATGTTCAGACAAGCGAACTGACTTCAAAACAGTGTTCTCGTGAATGTCTGCAGTATCCGGATACACAGACGGATGTCAAATCAAAAATCCGTTGACTTGGTTTAGTCTCTCGTAGACAGACTGACGAACAAATGACGAACAAGTAAGTATTTGTAGGTAGTCTGTTAGTAATCGCGACCCACTTGTGTGCAGCTTGTCTGATTATGTAAATGTCCCAATTAGGACACGCGTCTTTTTACCTGTACTACCACGATTGGCCCAATGTATCCGCTTTAACTTGCTCTTCGTCGCGTTTTCTGGTGCAAAATGCCAGTGTATACATCATGGAACATGCTTGAGGGAAAAGCCGCCGTGAAATGCATTGTTCTGAAGCGTATACTGAAGCCAGAGCATTTTATATCATATTACTACTCACATCGATTAATAGAGATTCGGGGTATTCAAGAATATTATGGTGCATGGTAGGCAAACAAGGATGTAAATACGAAGCACTAATCTAGGTAGTAAATCATAAATAAAAGTCGTGGTGCTCGTCGCGCTCGTGCGCTCATCGTCGTAGTGTTTGACGTGCTCGTGCGCTCGTCATCGTGCTGTCGTGCTGGCGCGCTCATCGTGTGAGAGGAATATCGAGAGCTGCGCGTCGAGGTCAGCATGAAAATCCCACAGGCTGTAGCTCGATACGCACCAGTAATGGCCGTTGGACCATGAGAAAAAGCCAGTCGTGTTAGTCGCTTGTGGGCGCGGTCCTTCTTTTTGTATCTAGAGACCTGGCGGAGTGCAAACGAGTGCGAGGTGCCCAGTCGGAGAGTGCTGATATTTTGCAGATCTTGCTGAAGGCAGCGGAGCCGTTGAGTCTTGCTGTGGCGATGTGCGACTGCGGCTGCTTGTAGGTGTCTGTTGCGGCGTAAGCTGGTTTGGGAGATGTTCCTGATGATGAAGGCTAACGGTTTAGAATAGATGGCGTCTTGCAGTGGGCGTCGTCGTCCTGGAGGCGTCATCGGACTGGGCGTCATCATGAGTGCCATTGTCGTGTTGAATATTGGCCTGCTGAAGTAAATTTGGGTACAGACAATGAGAAAATATGTACCTTCTTGGGCTGGAAGCGTCCGCGACGTCTTTCACGCGGACGCTTCCAGCCCAAAGGAAGGCTCCTCGCCTCGTTGTAGGGCGCGAACATGACGCGCGAGGCTCCTCCAGACTCTTGAAGCCCGTCGTCGTCGTCATCTGGAAGTGCTGCTGCTCCGTTGGGAGGCCATGTTGTGTATCGAGAGAGCAGAATGTGTGATAGTCGTCTCCAAACAGATATGAGGTGGTAGCAGGAAAGAAAGATCAATGTAGCAGTTTAGGCATGGCTGTGGAATGGTTACTGGGGTCATATGAATGAAGTTGGACGCGTTGTTCGGCGCCGACATAGGCCAGACGCACTGGCGTCGCGGTGGTAGCAGGAAAAAAACCACCTTCCTATTTAAGCGATTTACATAATCAAGCAGGCAGCACACAACTGGGGCGCGATCACTCAAGGACTAGACTTGGTTAATGTTCAGACAAGCGAACTGACTTCAAAACAGGGCTGCGTTCACAGTCTGCGGTGTCTGGATACACAGATGGATGTCAAATC
The DNA here is from genome assembly GCA_036872995.1 of Hymenopellis raphanipes. NCBI lineage: Eukaryota > Fungi > Basidiomycota > Agaricomycetes > Agaricales > Physalacriaceae > Hymenopellis > Hymenopellis raphanipes. The sequence goes on from JAYMDG010000015.1 coordinate 87,955, forward strand.
AAAAATCCGTTGACTCGGTCAGTGTTCAGACAAGCAAACTGACTTCGAAACAGGGCTGCGTTCACAGTCTGTGGTGTCTGGATACACAGCCGGATGTCAAATCAAAAATCCGTTGACTCGGTCAGTGTTCAGTCAAGCAAACTGACTTCAAAGCAGTGTTCTCGTGAATGTCTGCAGTGTCCAGATACACAGACGGATGTCAAATCAAAAATCCATTGACTCGGTCAGTGTTCAGACAAGCAAACTGACTTCGAAACAGGGCTGCGTTCACAGTCTGTGGTGTCTGGATACACAGCCGGATGTCAAATCAAAAATCCGTTGACTCGGTCAGTGTTCAGTCAAGCAAACTGACTTCAAAGCAGTGTTCTCGTGAATGTCTGCAGTGTCCAGATACACAGACGGATGTCAAATCAAAAATCCGTTGACTCGGTCAGTGTTCAGACAAGCAAACTGACTTCAAAGCAGTGTTCTCGTGAATGTCTGCAGTGTCCAGATACACAGACGGATGTCAAATCAAAAATCCGTTGACTCAGTCAGTGTTCAGACAAGCAAACTGACTTCAAAACAGTGTTCTCGTGAATCTCTGCAGTGTCCAGATACACAGACGGATGTCAAATCAAAAATCCGTTGACTCGGTTAATGTTCAGACAAGCGAACTGACTTCAAAACAGGGCTGCGTTCACAGTCTGCGGTGTCTGGATACACAGACGGATGTCAAATCAAAAATCCGTTGACTCGGTCAGTGTTCAGACAAGCAAACTGACTTCGAAACAGGGCTGCGTTCACAGTCTGCGGTGTCTGGATACACAGACGGATATCAAATCAAAAACTGTTGACTCGGTCAGTGTCCAGACAAACAAACTGACTTGAAAACAGGGCTGCGTTCACAGTCTGTGGTGTCTGGATATTCAGACGGATGTCAAATCAAAAATCTGCTGACTCAGTGAGTGCCATTCAGGCATCCAAACTGACTTCAAAACTGTCTAGCATTCACAATCTCTCCTTCACTATCATCAATATACCTATTTTAAACAATTTATCTGAATTTATTTCACCTCAAACGAGGCCAACGTCGTCCAGAAACGACGTTGCGCTCTAATTTCTTCCCGCCGGCTTTAGCCGATCCATCCGGCAAACGCCGGATAACGATCGCACACTTGCGATCACCACTCCCTGCTCCTCTCCACCACAGCACGACGACGACGACGTGCTCGTCGGCCCCAGACCTTGTTCTGGCGACCTTTTCTTCTTCTCTTCTTTCTGCTTCCTTCCTTTCCTCCTGCGGATCTGCTTTGCGCCGGCCACTGCGCCCACGGATACATTCCGGGGTGTATCCGGGTGTTCGTCTTTGCGACGACACGACTTCGACACGGATCCGAGACGCGTAAGCCCTCCGGCCGAGGCTGCTTGATGACTGCAGTGTCTGGCTACCCCAGCCTCGCCATTAATATCCGCTTGGATCTGCTGAGCCCGTCTTCGTGGGGGCATTCCTTCCACGACGACTTGCGCCGCGACGTCCTCAGAAGCGAGGGCGCAACAATTCCGAACTGTCTTCTGGCGCGCGGTCGGCTGTACGCTGGCCCCGCTGCCTTCGAATGTACCGGTGCTTGTCTGGATGACGGCACCAGGCCGCTAGCAATGTGGGGTGCTCGTCTTCACGACGGCACCGTTTCCACGACCAGGCAACGGCACATGCACGAAGGGGCAACCAACGGGCTCAGCCGTCGCGCTGGATTGGCACGCGCCGTCGTCTTCTTGCCCAGCACGAGAGCCAGAGCAGGACTTTTGGCTGGAAGGCGTCGTGGACGCTTCCAGCCGCAGACGGTGCGAAAATGTTTTTTTTTCATCCTGTTCTACTCAAATTCATTGTGTCTAGTTTTTGTTCACTACGTTGCCCCCCCCGCCATCTGCCCTCAACCCCGTTTCATGCGCCTCTTAGCAACGATTTCTCGTTTCTGTTCCTCCGCCGAGCAATCCACACGCACAAGCCTCCGAACGCGAGTAGTAACACTAGTCGCCAACGATGGTGAGCAGGAGGACAACGATGATGCTTAGGACAACACTCGCAACGCTGCCTGCTGCTGCGCTTAGTTCTGGTGCTTGTATTCGCCACGCCTTCCTTTTCCTCAACCATCTACTCTTTGTTGAGTCCCGGGTCTTGTTTATGCAAGTCGCCGGGGCCTCAGCAATTTGTCTCGTGCACGTCGCTAGCCCCCGCGCAATTGCTCGGGGGTCGGCGGCGGGCACGAATCATGCCTCAAGTAGCTACTTGTAGTCGAAATCCGGACGTCCGGATGTGGATGTCCGGCCATCCGGATGAAGCGAAATTTCTGCTGAGCGGAAACCTGGCGAAAATGGATGCAAAATGTTAAGTTTTTGATATGTTTTACCTTGTGCGAAAACACGACAAATACTTGGAGTTTTCGCGTGGTTTTCATCAGAACAAAATGGGGTAGATATGCTGTGTTTTCGACGCGTGTTGGCCGCGTGAAAAGCAGTGGGAATCACAAGGTTTTCGGCATGTTTCGGCTGCACCGAAACGGTCATGAAACGCTGACTTTTGAATCAAATGAATCGCTGTGAAAATTGAACCAAAAGTCAATCTATTCACACAGTTTCCTTAATGAGAAACAACATGCTAAACATGGGGTTTCCGGAGCAAGTTCACACATTGAATACAGAGCAAAATTTTAACCTTTTGGCAAGCTTTCGGGTATCCTGAATGGGTACAAAAAGGTAGTATTTTTAATATAATTCTGCTCCATTTCTACTTAACTGATTCATAATGTTTTGACCGGGTTTCCAACCCGTTTCAGGCAGTCAGACCGGGCCCAATCCCCGTAGTGTTATTGGACTTCTTCCTGTCCTCATGCATGTTTCCCTTGGTGTATTCTTCGCTGGTTTCCTCATCTTCGTATGTTCGTTGAGCGGTACCATGGCCACAGCGCTGAGCTGTGTGACAGCTATTGGGGCTCTCGCATATCTCGTTAGTAACATCCTCCCGCTTTTCTATGCCAACTGTCCATATAAAACTCCATTGGCGTTATACTCTTTCATGCTGGTTAGCTGTATCCGCCGGCGCCTGGAATCTTGGAGGTCGCCTCACGCAGGCAAATCAAAGATATCACGCTCTCTGAAGGATGTAGAGCGTACTGCCATCTCGCGTCAGACAGATGAGTTGGATGCGCTGTCCGTTTCGTGGCTGCACCACACATCTTCCAATGTTTCTGTCCAGAGCATTGCCGTCCAATCTCTAGGCAGTCTTCCCTTGCAGAGTATCGGCGTCATCACAGGTTCCGATGGCATAAACGCTCCAGTCTCAGATCCCGCTGCGTGGCGCTTCCTTGACGTTGTCGAGGACAAGGACGAGGACAGACCTGGAGTCATATTGGCTATCAGAGCACACCACCACATCGACCAGCCAGTTGATCGTTTGGAACGACTTCAGCGTGGAGCGATGCGGTTTGGCAAATATGATATGGTCAGCCACGCTCCGAATAAATATGATATCATCTACAACAAATCTCCTCAGCGCTCCATCGATGTTGTGCGTAATAGTCTGCTAGGCAAAGCTGCTGACACGACGTTTGATGTTGTGTTTTGGGGCAAGATATTCGAGGCCGCATTACAATCAGGCCTTGATTTTCTGGAGATAGGCACTCCCTATAAGGATGGGTCCCCGACGCTCTGGGGCAAGCTCCTGGAGTGCGCCGTTCAACATCATAACTGCGCTGCTTCCAATTGTAATGGGCAAGGCCACGAGCTCCTCTCTTTTTCTCTTGGACCAGCAGAAGAACAGATCCCACTCCACATTCATCGGTACTCTCTGGAAGAAAACGGAACGTCGGCCACGTTACGAGATGCTTTATCTACGAACATGCGTCCATCTTTCGTAAAATGGCTGCTTCAGGTTGGCTTCCCCCATGTTACCTGTGCCCGAGAAGCCCAGCCGGTACTCGAAAGTTACACCAAGGACCTTCCCGACGATATTCTCCTTGTACTTACATTGTTACAAACCCGACGTGTACAGGTCACTTCATCTCTGTTCCAGCACGCGCCGGACGACTCTCTTTTCCACAAGGTCTTGGACGTAGTGCATGAGTATGCCTTGGGAACGGAAGATTGTACGCGGCACAAGAACGTCGACCGTGCAGCGATCTTTGCGTTACAGTCCGTTATTGAGTCTGACGCCTTTGGCTCGAGCACCGTTATGTCGCTGACCGACGAGGCTCTCGTTATCGAAATTCTCTTCAGCTCTCTTAACCGCGAGCCTATTGCTCGCCCGCCTTCTTGGCTTACTCCGACACTATTCCAGAAGATATGGCGCGTAGTTTCTGCGGCACCGCTATCTAATAGTGTCCACAAGGGTTGGAGAGTGGTCGCACATGTCTTCGCCTACATATCGCGCTTTACCTCCCAGATCGGCGCAACTGAAACGATATATGCATATCTGTTGGAACAAGATTGGCTGCACGACATCGGCGTGGAGTACCGCACCCGCCTAGCCAGCTCAGCGAACCCAGACGTCGATGGTCTATCCCCGCATTGGTGTCCAGGTTACACGCTCATGGCGGTATCCTACATAGATGTTTTATCCTTGCACGCTCGCAGGTCCTCGGAAATACTCATGACGGCAAGGAGGTATATCGAAGAGCCGGTTCATTTGGCCACACTCGCTAAGATCCTTCTAGTCTCCGGCTGCGATACACAGCGTAGGTTGTGGCGACTCGCAGAAATAGTGAGGAGCGACTCGTGGGAGGATTGTATAACGGAACTATCTCAACTTGCTGCTTGCCCCGGCGTCGGAGAAGAGTACTGTACTCTTTCATTCAATTCGTCAGGTCGTGTGACCTGTGACCACGATGACGAAAAATTTATTTCGTCGCGGCGCCGAAGGTGCCGTGACCGGGGAAAAAATTTCGTCACTTTACTTCGATCTTGGGCCATTTTTGGATGAGTTTTTGGTTAGTTCGGGATAATTTTTCGTCAGATTCGCACCCGGCAGTGACCGGTGTGACATTTCATCAAATCGAGGTCGCTTGTGACCTGTGACTGACGAATTGATTGCAAGGGTACAGTATGCCTACGTCAAGATTCTCGCTTCGGTGACAATCGACGGAAGCAGAGAGGTGCATTATCGAACGATTGACGAGCTAGGCGCCTTCGTAGCGACGTTCGCAACGGATCTCAGACGGAGTCATTTCATCCCCCCGGCATGTGCAAGGATGGAGTGTTCAATGAAGGTATGCCGTTCACTGTTCAAACGAAGGATTCGACTGAAATTACCACTAGGTTATTGTTCCGGAAACAACGGCAGTCCCGAGACAGCAGAGCTTTTTCGGATACTGCAGGAGACTATTCCGGCACGGGATCTGTATAAAGAACCCGGCGTGATGGTGGCTGTAGAAGACTCTGACAGTGAATGTTTCAATGTAAACAATGAGCAACGATGTCCGATGTTTATACTTACGCCACATTCTTGAACTCTGATTCGCCTGACTCTGACTTGCACTGGCATTTCTCAAACTTGGTACACTCATCTACAACTCATCTATGTACGTCTCTAATACCTTTATTCTCCGCAGCAGGCGGGTATTTCAACTGTTTGTAGTCAAAATGATCTACAGTAAAGATTCAGAAGCATAAGCACGCTTCGTTGTGCATCCGCAAGTGGTCCGTGAGATATACAGGGGAGAGAAGGTCGAGATAGCTAGTAACATCAAGTCGAGCGATATATGACATTGGTCTAGTATACACAGTTAACATGAATGACAGACAAGGTACTACAACATTGACATTGATATATGGACAACACTCAAGGAGCACTGATCACACCCCACTGAAAACCATCCTAAAATACCTCTCAATACCTTCCCAATCCTTCACAACAGCTCCAATAAACCCATCCGGCCTTACCACCACAATCGTCTCCTCATCCCCAACCATATAGGCATCATACGCGTGCCCTTCCCGATCGACGAGCATATCACCCTCATCCTTCCCCGTCCCCTTCTTCACAATCCGAAAAACCTGAACAGGGATGTTCTCCGCCACACTGCCCACCACGCCTCCGAACACGAGCACACTATGCATCGCCGGACTAAACAGCCTCAACAACGACGTCTCATCTCCCTCCCCTCTAACCAATCCAGGTGCCTCCGGCGCACGATCCCCAGCACACAGCGATCCCCGTCCTTCATACCCGGCATACGCATGTGCCAGTACGTCTTCCTTATCGTCGGATACTACACTCCGCTCCTCCAGAACGATGTCACTAAACCGGTAATTGACGCCATACATCTCTAGAGCTGAGTTTCTCCACCGGAACCACCCGGACTTCTTCTCGCTGTCCTTGTCCTGAATTGCCTCCGTGTCTTTCTCCTTCGCCACAGCGTGTGTATAGAGCTTGGACGTCGCATGCAGCATGTGCGTTATGACGGGGAGACGTTCGTCATCGTACGTGCCGAGCAGTGAGACAGGGGCGAGGTTCTTGAGGACGAGAGATAGTTTCCATGTCAAGTTGGACTGGAAGTGGTATTATTATCATCATTGATAAAAGGCAGGAAGTAGAAAATTCGACTCACGGCGTCTTGGACACTACAGTTCATGCCTTGTCCTCCGGTTGGAGAATGAATGTGAGCAGCATCTACAGTCGACAATCAGGAATAGGAGGAAGAAAGAAGAAAGATGAACGTACCCCCGACGACGAAGGCGCGGCCTTGTTGGAACTTGTTAACCATGCGCATATTGGGCCTGCAGGTGTCATAATCCAATGTTCTCGCGGCGCTATTTAACAAGACGACGTACTTGAAGTAAGACAACCAGGTGAAGTCTTTGAACTGCAGATCCTCACGTCCCGTTTCGCGTTGAAAGAACTCTACAACTTTCACAGGATCAGCAAGATCTGTGGGATCGAAGTTTTGGCCAGTAATGCCGAGGCCAAATTTCTTGCTGGAAGGTGACAGAGGGCGCGCCATTATACTAGATGGAAATCCATAAGACTAAAATTCATACACACTGACAGGAAGATCAACGTGAAGTGACCAGGTTTCCCCCAGATGTGCCAAAACTATTGATGTAGTGAGCGCAGGTTCCTTGAGAAAACGTTAAATAGAACATACATCGGACGTCAATCCATTAATCTCCACGTCGCCCCAAACCATACCATCAGCGTGCGAGTCTCGCCTTGGAACGTCAAACCCAACAGCTTCCTCGAGGCACCTATAAAAATCAGAGATAGTTCTACGCACGGGAAAGGACAGCCTACCTTTACCGCCGTCTGCTCCAATCAGATATCGAGCAATCACGGTCTCAGTATCATCCAGCGGCTCTCCCTCCTTGAAAGTCGCCAGTGTGGCGGTCACACTTTCGGCGTCCTGAGTGATGGCGACGAGTCCTTTGCCACATTCAACTCCGACACCGTACTTGGCAAGGTGGAAGCGCAAAACATCTTCCAAGTCCCTTTGGCTGAGACAAGCACCGTTAGCCTATTCGACATCAGCAGCGTATTCAAGGCGAACAGAAGCGGACTCGCAAACGGGCGGTCAGGCCAAACTTGACCCTTCTCGTACAAGTCCCAGGTTTTTGTAGGGATAGTCCCTCCAGGAAGCTTGTACGCTCGCATCGTCGGGATAGGGGTAGAGCATTTCTGTATATCATCGAGAATCCCGAGGGTTTGGAAGAGTTCGAATGTGCGGGGCTGCAAAGTGTGATTGGAAAACGTTGACGTAGGAAAAAGTAGCGTATACCCACTTGGACGCCAAAGCCACGCGAGCCGACGTGATAATTCTGTGCTTTATCCACGATGCGTATTGAAACGCCATTTTTGAGGAGGGACAGCGCAGATACGAGGCCAGCGGGTCCGGCGCCGATCTAGAGCATGTCAGTACACCAGGAACGGCGGCATGGATTCACTAACGATGAGAACGGGAAGAACGCCGTTGGACATTGTGAGAGATAAGCAAGTAGGTCATCAGATACAGCAATCGGACGACGGATGTAAAAATGAATGGTGTGGGGCGTCGTTCAGTAGTCCTCTTCACATCAAACGGGGATGAAACGGGCATGATGAGGGCATTTATACCGGTTAGGCATATACATTTCTATCAAGAGAATTCTCTTGCCGAGCATCACGACGTAGTGGCAGAAACGGGGTCCAAAGTAATGGGCACGATGGTGGCGGGAGACAAGTATTTTTAGAACTCCGCGCCGGCGGCTCTTGGCCCTACCATTGACACAGTGCGTCACTCCAGCCTCTAGTTCAAGTTGATTTCTTTTCACACGTCCCGCCTGACTTGCGCGCTATATAAACTCACACTATGAGCGTGTTTCTGCTCCAATCCCCCAACATCGAAACTTATTAGTGTTCTGCCCTGCCAATTGCACTCTTGAGTCTCACCGACGGCCCCTCGGGAACGTCAAACTTGAACGCTAAATAATGACAATACAAGGTCGTGTTGTTCTTGCCTGACCTCTTTGGTATTCATTTGCCTAATTCACAAGTAAATATCTTTCCCGATCCCGATTGACACTTCAGTACTCAATAACTGATTTGTGCGCAGCATGCTTTTGGTGGATGGGTTCGAGAGAGGAATGGGTTCAAGGTACTGTAGTCCTGATGCACACCGATTTGTTACTTATCATACATTGAAATCTCGTTATCTTAAGGAAATTCGTCAACCGACCATTCTCAATCCTTTCAAGGAGTAGTAATTGGCGGCTCATGCCGGAGCAGCTTGCGCCAGCGCTTGTACAAACCTAGCTTGGTCGGAGACGACTGTGATTCGGAAGCCTGCAAAGACAGATTAGCATAATCTCCCTGGTTGGAATGTCACCACGTACTTGATGCTCTGGCTTATATGTTGGGGGTGAGAAATTGTCGCGCGCTTGATCCCTCGCAAAAGTCGCGATCAACTTAGGGAGATCCTGAAGCGGTCGATAAGGCAAGAGCCTGTTCCCGTGAATATCCCAGCCTGCAAAGCACTGAACGTGGTCGTACGCGTTTTTCATACCTTCACAGGCGGCAAGTTGAGAAAGGGCCTCTATGAATTCCAACCACGAGTCACTCCTGATCAGCTTCGCAAGGTCCCATAACTTGTTCTGCTTCTCGGCATCAGCGAGCAGCAATATCTTGCCCATTGTAGCCAAATGCTGCGGATCCTCCAAGTAGGCCTTGGCGTCTGCAAAGACAGGCGAAGCATGAGGAGATGTGGATAAGGCCTTTATGTAGGTCGTCGCGATAACGATGTAACCTGTACACCAGAATTCGGGAAGTGTGTCGTTCCGCAAATTGGCAAGACGAATGAATCTGACACCAATGTCGTGCAACCAGTTCTGGCGTACTAGATAGGCACAGATCGTTTCCGTATGGTCAAGGAGGGTTGCGAAGTGCGAGACGTAGGCGAAGATATTGGCCACTAGTTCCCAGCCATTGTGAGTTGCCCCAGTCTCGAGTGATGCTACGGCGACGTGCCAGAGCTTCTTGAAGAGAGCGGCGGTAAGCCAAGAGGAATCGCGCTCAAAGAACCCAAACCGGCGGTTGAGCCCCCTGAAAAGACATTCCGAAGCTAAGGCTTCGTCAGCGAGCGCCATCAGAGTACTGGAACCAAAGCTTTCCGAGTTAACAAGAACTTGAAGGGCATGGATCGCTGCGCGATCAACATCATGGTGGTTGCCGCACGGCCCGGAGGCAAGCACGTAGTCTTTAACAACTTTTAGCACCTTTCGAAACAGACGATCACTTTGAGCAGTTTCGCAAAGAGAGGACGTGGCCTGGACATATTGCGTTTGTAGTAACGTAATGATGAGGAGAACATCGTCGGGAATATGCTTGGTATAGTTCTCATCAGACCATTCAACGTGAGGAAAACCGACACGAAGCACCCATCTCATGAACGACGGTCGCATGTTGCTCATCAAAGCATTCGCTAAAGTGCGCGATGTTCCGTTCTGCTCAAGGTTGTAATGACTGATAACCAGAGGAAATTTGTCTGGTCCTAGAGAATATGAAAACATTGCGCGCTCTATGCCTTTGCAAGATGAGGCGGAACAGTCATGGGCCTGCACCGCGCAGCGGAGGATTTGGCTCCATGAAGAGGATGAGGGAGCGTCGCCATGGGTAACATTCAGGAACTCCAGGCTAGGACGAAGGGCGGCCTCGAACACTTGGCCCCAAACAACGACGTCAATGGTCTTTCCATCCGATGTATTTGGGTTCTGCCTCAAACTTTTGCAAACCACATCAATGGCAAGGTGAGGGTCCTGGTGGTATATGAAATCGTACTTGTTTGGCTCTCGGGTGACCATCCGAAATTCGCCAAAGCGCAACGCTGCGCGTTGGAACCGTTCCAAACGATCAATGGGTTGGTCATAACGGTGATGAGCGCATATAGCTAGTATCACAGCAGGTCGTTCCTTCTTCTTGCTGACCATGTCAATAATGTCAACGGCATAGGATGCGTCAGAACTCGACATTAGCGGCTTTATACCGTCTGACGCTGTGATAATTGGTATGCTCTGTAAGGAAATACTCCCTAAGGACTGTAGGGCAATACTTTGCATGGAGGCATTGGAGGATGTATTGTGTAGCCAGCAGATGGAAAGGGCATCTAAGTCATCCGCTTTGTGTACAACGGCCGTTCGCTCGACATCCTTCAACGAACGGGATATCACTGATGACGCGGCGCCGTGCAAAGAGTGTACGCGTCGGGTACCCAGCTGACTAGTCTGAAGGAATACAGCGCCAAAGGCGTCTTGTATGGGCAATTTGCGTAGAACAGGGGAAGAACATTGCTGATAAGATAGGCCAGAGCGCCGATGCCTGTCATGCCTCCCAGCGCTGCAGCCATAGTCCGGCTCAGTGAACAAACGAAGATGATGAGCCCAGCGAAGAATACACCGAGGGAGACGTGCATGAGGACAGGAAGCAAACCGATGATGAGCGGCACATGCCATTGTTCGAGTCCTATGAATCGAAAGTGGCGGACGCGAGATCGGTCTCGTGGGGTTCCAGATGGCAGGATCATGTACTCGTTAATCCACTGTTTGGTCAAGACTGCGATGAGTGTGGTCGTCAAGCTCAGGACGAGACTAGTGAACCAAAGGCCATTGACCCAAAGATCGGCCGACTGGGCTTTGAAGGAAAGAGAGGGGTCGGTGTTTCGAGCAAGTTTATCAGCGGTGACGCCCTGAGAAATGGCGATCTCGACATCGATTAAGCGCAGTATCAACGAGGCCGTAACCTGCGCGTAATCCACGCGAAGGGCCTGGCAAGTCTGCACGACAAAGGTAGTAACAACAGCTGAGAACAATGCTGCCTGTAGCATCTGTCAGTTTTGAAGATATCTGCTAATAACAGCAAGGCACCTACAAAAACCAGAAGCATATCAAGACCGTCCCTCCAATTTTCGACCATGTCCACATCGAATTTCGTGGACTCGTCCATGTACGTCTGGAAAAATCGACTCCTCTCGGACAATTCTTTGAACTCGGCGTCTGGCGCGTATTTCTGCTCGTAGTTGAAAGGGTCTAACGATATGTTGCATAGGTTAGAGGACGGTATGAGCTGATTCTGGCTTACCGCTACGTTTCTGCTGGCTTGGCCTGTCCCGAAGTAATTTTCCATGGGAATATCGGTTTCTGTCAACGGATTCGAGGATACCGGTCACGGATTGCGCATTCACAGACGCGCCATCGTTGACGGTGGAGCCCTCGGTATTGTCATCGGCATCAGAGCCCTCTGTCTGGCTTGTGTGCGACTTGGAAGATTTACAACAACAGCAATGCGCAGAGGCTGGCTCGCTTTCGCTGCTTGGCGCACCCTGAGGTGGTTGGGAAGGCATGGGGAGGAGGAACGTACATGGCTGTAATCAACATCATTCTTATAACGGAACATCGGCATACCGGCAATCGCGCATGTCCGCATATGGTCAAAACTGACAAAAGAGAGGACGAGGATTGAGATCCAGGCAGCTCGATTTTGATTGTTCAGTACAAGACAAAAGAGGCTGTGATGGTGAGTACGGCGGTGACAAAAATTAATAAATAACTAGTTGATGGTATTGTAAACAGTCATACGCAAGACAGATGTTCTGCTTCCACTCTTCAAGTTCTACGCATCGACGACGGTGACGGTTACCGGCTCGAGGAGCCTTTTAACCCAGTGGCGAAAGGCCGCCGCAGTATATGAGCCGGTGCAACTGGTGTCTCGGTATCGCGCAAAGCATTGTTCGATGCCATCTAGCGTAAGGAGGCTACAACACTATGATTCATTGACTACATATTGCATAAAAAGCATGGTGCGTACCCTCCAATTTCTTTATGAATTATTTGACACTGCTCGTCTGATAGAGTGGGGATCTCCTGAGCAACTTTGGATATCATAGTACGGGCCTTCTCGACCGTAGTGCTATTCGTGGAGGTCTGAGATGTATTATCAGCGGCAGTTGAGCTCTGAGATGTGTCGTTCGCAGTCGATGAGCTCGTGGATGCCATCACCAGGATGGTCAGAATGCGTCTGGGGAGAAAGATTTGTCCAATGCATCACTACTATCCTGTTATAAAGAGCGAGAAACGAGAGCGTCGAACAAGAGCAAGAGAGGATCCCAAGAGTATAAGCGCGCCGGACTGGTATGGAACAAGCAATGGGCGGGCTTTAACACTGTTGTTAGGGCAGAATGACCGTAACCAGTCCAGCTACAAGGCGCACGAAGAGCACAAAAAGCCATCTTGTTCTGGAAAGGGTAGAGATCAGCCCTTATTCTCGACGTTGTACCCAAATGCGTACCATGAAGAACATTATGTAGGTGATCTTGAAGCTTCTGTTCCATTCCATCCCTGTAGGCGTCAAGTGGCGACTATATCGTTATCGCTCTGGTGGTAAAAACTAGTGGGCGTAAATGTCTTGACCCTATCTCAGCAGAACGTAATCAGCTTGATCCCAAATTGCGCCACAGATCGCAAGGCGGCTCCTACCATGTCACAGCGTCTCCGGTCAGCCTTAGCGCATGCATGGAGCTATAGAACTTGTGGTATTGGAAATAGGCGACGGTATGGAATTGTGGCTGGCGAGACAATACAGGAATTTCCGATAATAGCATATCCGTGACAGAAGGACCGTAGTTACAGCTTGACAGATGACTGAGGACAGACAAAAGCCGGAGAGAGGAAGGGCGGGGACCTAGAGGGCATGATAGAACAAAAGCAAGGGCCTCAGGTTGCATTCCCGAGAATACAATAAGTCAAATTGTGGCTCTGGGAGTACATATCCTCTTGATGGACGTCATGAGAATGATCGAGAAGGCCAACCAGTATTTCTCCATCGCGCCGTATTGAACATCGCCTTGAGATACGTGGGCCTCAACGTAGGGAGAGCTAGGATATTCCGAAGTTAGGGAATTGAGGTACAGGTTGGTGGTCCCATTTTGAGGCGGCGTTCGTCAGAGGCTTTGAGGATCCAGAACAAGTCTTCCCATTTTTGACGTGAGTATTGCGATACGCAGATCCGTAAAAGCAGAAGCAAGCTGGACAACATGGTGGTTTGAATGGAAAATCGGTTACCGGCCCGTGCCTCCCGGGACAGACCAAGAGGAGGTCAGTTCATTCAGAACAGGAACTTGCAAGAGGAATTGGAGTAAAATAGAATGAAATTAGTATACTGTACTATTTCGACCGTAGGTTCACAGGGTGTGACCTGTGACCTCGTGAACTTATTTGGTGAGAGGTTCACTGTGGATAAAGTACTGTGACCTCTTGAAAATAAGTTCACTAAAATTTTCAACGGCAGGCTTGTTCTATAGATTTTAGGCTTATTCTTAGTATACTTAGAGTTAGTACGGACACCAATCGCCGAATAAAAATACTTATTCCGACCTGCCTAAAATAGTAAGCGTGACAAAACGAAATCACGCTCAGTATCAATCCGCCATCTCTACTCGCTAACGCGCTCACATCTCATGCCGCCGCTGCCTCAAGACCCGGAACTACTGCAGAAATGGGTTGCTTCAATTATTGCTGCATTGATACAGTATGCTGTGCTGGGTGTGGCTGCATATCTCACTCCCATGTACTGGAAACAGGACATGCATACATCCCAGCTTTCGGGTCGAGCCTGGCTGCAAGAGCTCCTTACGGGACATCCGGATCGTATTTATATTGCACTTGGGATGCGTAGACACGTATTCCTAGCTCTTGTCTTCCAGATTCGGTGTCTTGGGTACATGGAGTCGCAGCAAGCGCAGATCGAGCTAGATGAATCTGTAGCAATCTTCCTCTACACTTGTGTCACAGGTCTTGCCATAGATCATGTAGCAGAGCGCTTTCAGCATGCAAAATCTACCATTTCCGAGTACTTGTAACGTCTGTCTTGTGGCCACAGTTTATTAACGTCTGCTATAGACATTTCCGCAAGATCCTGGACATCCTGTCAGGCGAAGAATTCTACAACAAGTATGTACAAGTCCCAGGCATCAATTCTCCCATACCAGATGCCATCCGCCATAATCCAAAGTGGTTTCCCTTCTTCAAGAACGTTCTCGGTGCCATCGATGGAACACATATCAACTGCACACCATCTGCTCGTGATATACATTCCGCTCGCAACCGAAAGGGAGGCGTGACTCAGAACTGTTTAGCAGTTGTCTCCTTTAGCATGCGCTTCCTCTTGTTCATAGGTGGTTGGGATGGGTGTGCCGCCGATGCTGCTATGTATGCAAAAGCTCGACTTGCCGATTTTCCCATTCCACCGGGCAAATGCTATCTTGCCGATGCAGGATTTGGTATCTGTGATAGCTTGCTAGTTCCGTATCGGAGTGTTCGCTACCATCTTGCAGAATGGGGGCGTGCTAATCAACGGCGAGTACTTTCACAAGTTCATCGAGAACAATCTAACTTGTCAAATCTAGCCCTCAAAATGCCAAGGAGCTCTACAATCTCCGTCATTCATCTGCGAGAAATGTGGTTGAGCGTATCTTTGGGGTTGTCAAGCACCGCTGGTCAATTCTCACTCGCTCGCCTCACTATCCCATGGAGGTACAAGCTCGCATTCCTTCTGCACTTGTTGCCCTACACAATTTCATCCTGGACCATGATGAGGGCGATCTTGACCGCTGGATTATTGATGAGAGAGCTGAAGATCTTATTCCGGGGCGGCGCCGCGAACAAGAGATTGACGTTGGACAATTGATGACATCGGAAAAGACATCGAACACAGAGAAGAGGCGAGCAGAAGGTGTCCGTGATGCTCTAGCAGAGGCTATGTGGGAGGACTATCAACATGTTCTAGAGGAGAGAAGATTACGAGGTGAGATTGATAACGAGATGGATATTGACGAGTACGATGATATTCGGCCTATGGAAGTAGACTAGCAGATCTGCAGGTATATACAGGGTATAGAATAGAGAATAGAGAAGTATATAGTATGTCTAATTGCCCAATAGATAGCCAACCATCTCGAGCCGGGAATCTGCATCCTCCTCCGAACCATAGGCATCAGCAGATGCATTGTCATGCGCAAAAAGGATTTTGAGCTGTGCCGCTTCCTGCTTCGTAATAAGGAAGCTAGCCTCATCATCCTTGAGTACGTTTCGAGCGTGGACCAGTTTCTTCTGGGGCGACGGTGCACTAGACTTGCTTCCTTTTCCAAAGCAGTCGCGGAGCGCATCGCTGACACCATTGACTGACCCACTCAACGAAAGAATAGCCTCAGGGCCTGTCACCCTTGAACGCTTGCTGCTCCACGGAGGTTCGACGTCTGGTGCACTACGCTTCGGTGGTGGCTGCGATGAAGCTGGTGTCGGAGGTGGTCCGGTGGATGTGCGAGCTGAGGCCGACGTACTCTGCGAGTCATCCTGATCCATTCCCTGTGACGCGTCCTGCGAATTTCCTTGCGACGCATCCTGCGACGCACCCTGTGACTCATCTTGCGCCCCGCTCTGCGCCCCATTCTGCGACTCGCCCTGCGCCCCATTCTGCGACTCGCCCTGCGACCCATTCTGCGACCCATTCTGCGACTCGCCCTGCGACCCATTCTGCGACTCGCCCTGCGACCCATCCTGCGACCCGCCCTGCGACTGACTCTGCGACTGGCTCTGTGACTGGCTCTGCGACTGGCTCTGGGATGCATTGTTGCGGCGCCGACCAGCGTTGAAGACATGGGCTCCTTTGGCCTGGCTGGGAAGGATCTCGTGCATCTTTTCCCAGTGATCCCATCCCTTCACGGCGAACGGCTTGAATTGGCTGTGAGCTTTGATCAGATTCTTCCATGCCTCCGTCGTGGATGGCGTGACATTGAATCCATGCTCATCCGTGTATGTCCATCCAGAGGCACCCACAAAAACCTTTTGCTTGACAGCGAGAATGTCGTCGTGGAGTTTGCGAAGCTACGAGAATCAATGATCATCAGTCAAAATCACAAGCGGATCTATACCTACGCACCTGACTCCATTTGCTTGAGATAGAGCTCGCACTCTTTGGTCCACCATGTTTCGGAGCACCTTGAGCTGCAAAATGCGCCGCAGCTTCATTCAACACGGTCTTGTCCCAGTTTCCACCTTGGCCAATGCGAGCACGTTGATCATGCAGGAAGTTGACCAGTGTAGAGACATCCTCGGGGTCAGAGGTCCAGTCAGCACTATTTGGGCCCTTGGCCATGGAATAAATATAAACGAGTGTGTGGATGGATATAAACGAGTGGTATACACGCGTAGCGCGCGCGGTCAGAAGCAAAGGTCCCGAGTCACACTATGTCACACAGCGACTACTACTTTAGGCAGGTCGGAATAAGTATTTTTATTCGGCGATTGGTGTCCGTACTAACTCTTAGAGGAAAATATGCTAATCTAGGCATAAAATACACCAAACAAGAGAAAAATTATATAAAAACTGCTGCCAAGCCCAATTTGAGAGCAAAAGTCTAAATTGTGACCAATTTGGGACATGTTCACAGCAAAAAAAAAGTAGTGACCTGCTTATGTAACAGGTTCATTTTTAGGGCCTGTGACCCGTGACGTGAACCTACGGTCGAAATAGTACAGTAATATATACAGTTCAAATACGAGAAAGTATATCAAAGCTCGCTGAAGGAGGCACTCTGCAGGCTAACATCTATAGAAAGGAGAAAACACTTTGATTCAGATATCACATAGGGTTCAAGGATGATGGGTACCCTTCCTCCTCCACAGTTCAAGCTGACTCGAGCTTGTCGTGCACTCCGTCTGTAAAGATACACGTCGAGAAGGACTGAGCAGACGGGTTTTCCCCCGAAAAGTCGTCAGTCTTGTTTGAATTCCTTCCGCGCCAACCGTTATACGCGTCGAAAGCGTGAAAAACCAACGGCGTCTTATAAAGGCATTCTGGTTTAAACGTAGGAAGGAGTACAATGACGATGCACACGATGAATAGAGTGACAAAGACGCTCGTCACGACAATCGCCATTCCTGTGTGTAGCGTGAAAAGGAAGATGATCAAGCCAACACAGAATAGGCTGAACGCGACGTGCATGAGGACTGGGAGGAAATCGATAATTTCGGGGACACGCCATTTCTGGAGGGCCATGTACCGGAAGTGTCTGGTACGGGCGCGCTGGTGGGCGTCTCCAGAGGGTAAATTCATGTACTGCCGGATCCATTGCTTCGCGAGCATCGCGACAATCGCGACCGAAAGGCTCAAAGCGTGACTGGTGTACCACAACCCAATAACCCAGACATCCGACATCATGGGCGTGAAGGTAGTGTCGGCGGGAGGAACGTCTGCGATGGGAGTTCCGTCAATGATAGTGCGTTGGATTTGGATCATCTCAGTGATCAAGGCGGACATTATCAAGTTGTTGTCTGAATGGAGGAATTTGTAGGTATGCGAGCAGAAGATGGAGACGACGATGGCGAATAGGGAAGCCTAGCCAGGTAATCAGACCGGTTGACCAGTAGAACGCCACATCACGTACAAAAACGATGAGGGTGCCGAGTCCATCCTGCCATTCCTCACACCTCTGGGTGTCGAAGATACGACTCTCGTCTAGGTACGTTAACCAGATGCGCGCGTTTGGACCCATCTCTTTGTATTCTTCATCAGGTTCATACTTCTTCTCATAGTCGCAGCTGTGCTCGACTGTAATTTGGATTAGCGAAAGGAAACATCTCAGGACTGGGAACCTTACATCTAGGCATCTCCTGGCTGGTACGAGAACCAAACCCGACGAGGCTCCTCCTTCCACGACGATGAGCATCGTGTTCGGGAATCGATTCGCGATCTGCTTGCGGAACGGGCAGCGTGGCCGTACTCGAGACAGAACTGTCAGGTTGCTGCCAGGTGTGGGGAGAGACGCAGGGAGTAGGAAGCATTGTCGAGTAAAACTTGACTGTTGTCCGAAAGCTCTTGTGGCACGCGTTTAAATATCCAAAGAGCAGGGTAAGTACGCAGCATGGTCGATGTGGGCACGGTGTAAGTAGTGGAAGGTGATGGGAAAGAAGAAGGTACGTGTCACATCACGGTTACGTGCATTATTAAACCCTTGATGGCTGATAACGAACTGTGGCGGTATTTTGTCAGAAAATGGTTTACTGGGAATGAAGTGATGAAATTCACCTCCAAAAAGACATGAACATAAGTTGTTACCGGGTAGTCTCGTATATCTAGGCCATACGGACGTGTTACTTTGGCCTTCAGCGACGATAAGAGAATGCCGCGCGCTATGTATTATGCTGTGTGGACTCACAGGACTGATTACTGTGGATCCCAATCTGACCCCACGCAATATAGATGAAGGGATGGGCGTCGGAGGCGTATTCGTACAGGGCTTCTAAAAGTGCCGGAACAGCATCAAAGCAATGCTCGATGTCATGTGAGCGGCCAATGTGGAGATATCGATGTGCGCCACAGTAGTCGTACTGTGCCTGACACACGGCATCAGGAAAAACTGCAAAATTATACACAGCATATGTAGCCTACATAGTATATATATAGCTGGTAGCCCTGGTACAGAAGTACCCCCTTATGTACTATACATATACCTCCCTTCCTTACCCTGTATCATACTGTATATGTCCTGTATAGGTACTGTATACCTACCATATTCCTACTGTACATGCACAGTACACCTACCAAACCCGTACTCTCAGAATATAGCATGCTTGCTTGCACTACTAGGGATCACAATGCTTTTGATATTGGAAAAGGAATGCATTCAAGTGTAGCTACAACACGATCACGAGGAGGGATACAAAAACAAGGACAATGGTCGAGAAGGACACATATAGTATATACGAGCTTCGCCGATGGTAAATAGCCCCATCGCGACGACTACTGAGCACGAACGTTGCCCGCCGTCAGAACGGGCCTCGCACGACGAGCAACTAGGCGAAGCAATGGGCTGCAACATAGTCAGAGGGAGAGGCGACTTTGAATGACAATACTCAGCTTCGTCGGCCAGCGTCGCGGGGTGCCGGACCAGTCAGTGGGTGTGCTCGCTATGTAGGAAAGGTGCTGCAAAGTCAACTTGGCGTCCAGCGGCAATAATCCTCGGGTCTTCTCGACTTGGCGTCTTTGCGACGGACGACATCCCGAACCTAGATGCGAGTCTGCTTGCATGCAGGAGAGCGAAGAAATAAATGGCGAGGAATGCAAGTATCGAGAGGAAGGCGGAGCGAGGAGAAGCAGGGACTTGATGGTGGGAAAGAGAGATGCGGACTTCAAAAAAAACTTCAATCAAACACGTAGCACCGATCAGGAATGCGCACGGACCATGGTCCATGACCTGACTAAACCCAAGGCGATTGGCCCACCTTTGCCCACTTCTCCCATATTCTCGAAAACTTTGTCTTCAGCCTGGGTACCAGCGACGGCTTGCGCTGAGAGGTGACGGATGACCATCAATCGAGTCACTGTGAACGGCCGGTTGTGCTCGATGATGATGACCGGGATGCAGAACAAGCGCTCGACGACGAGATATATCAGATACACACAGAGCGGCGAACACGACGCAATCTTACTACCTATACTCCTACTATTTATTGCCTGTTCATGGCTAATATTACAACTGTTCTCCAAGCCATGCCTTAACCTCGAGCAAGCACCGGACAGCAGATTGAAAATCCGTATTGACACCACCGATGGCGAACACGGCGGGAACATACCTTTGGAAGGCTCAGCACTTATTGTGCAACCAACGCTTCGGGCCATTTCCACATGTACCCTACGTACCGTGACGCGCGGCTACCCGACTGTCAGTATGCTACATATAGCTTGGTGAGTTATACAGTATCCTACGTAGGCTACGTATTCTGACCCTGCACCTGTATAGCCCTGTATAATACAGAGAGAGGGGGGGTATATGTATCGTTTCAGTTTTTCCTGATGGGCGGCTTTGCAGCGTGAGTGGTCGCCGGCGTCCCCAGTTCTCGGGAAATCGCGCAGACGTCTGACGGCGTGAGACGCGCGCTGCTCCGACAAGGAATTTTCGCCACAGATGGCAACCATGGAGTTTGCCGTGACAAATACACGTATAGGCTTCTCTAGGTCTTCGGCTATGTATCGTGTGCACAAATTTGAGTGTTCGGCAGTCCATGCGATATTTGTACCTTCAAAATAAGAATTCTTTAGCTGATAACAGGCAAGGGAGAATCAGGATGGGCGTACCGTAGCTGTTTATTACGTCGAGGCACAGTCGATAATATATCTCGCGCCGCATCGACCATGCGCTTGAGTGCTCTAACTTGACACTAAGCGTCGTGTGGCGCTTGAAGTTCCATACTATAGCATTGTCGTTGTTAGATATCAAAGAGAAGATGTGTTTGGACCCACCACGTCTTCAGGCGCGCAAGTTCCAGAGTAAAATATAAATAGGCGCGAGCGCAGCGAGTGTCTATTTATAGCACTCTGGCCTTTACCTAGCTTTTCTTCTTCCGAAATGCTATCACTTATCTAATCTTATCGTGTATCTTATCGCGTATTTTCCTCAAGCGTTTTTGCAGTCTCAGTCTTATTTTTCGACCTCATACTTCCCACATTAATGTCACATTGCACAGCTGCGATGTTGGTGACCCGCAACACTGGCGGTTATTGGAAGGCCTATTGTTACACAGCGAGGTTACCTGTGCGTCTTTTTTACCGTCTGCCACACCTGCTGCACAAAATTCAAGCACTGACTCCTGCTCTCTAGCCAGTCAACCAGCTTTAGCTAAGGCTCAACGGCTCACATGCTGGAACGCAAGCCCGTGAGTCTAGTCATTTGTGTCCCCCTTACTATTTTATGTCCAGGTACATAGCCATAGCATGGCATTGTTCTCAGTCCGTCAACCACCTTTCTCTGTGACCCGACGACGTGGGCCGACCCTCGCGCTCATCTCACTCGTCACGGGGATCACTGTTACTGCAGGAGATGGCAGAGAAAGACGAGAAGTGGGCTCGCCGCCCGTGGAAAACTCACGGCCATTATTGGAAAGACGACGAGATACAGGAATCCCTCAGCTGGTCACGACGCGCACAGCTTTCAATGCTGCATACTCATTGAGAAAGCCGCCGTGGATGAAGGCAGCGACACACCGCGTCAGTGAGCTATGCATAGCGCCAGTGCCAATCTGCCGCCTAGCAGGAAAACCCGACTGAATCTCAACAGCCTGCTATCCATTCTGACAACAGGTATCTACAACCTTCATTCCTTTCCTCCACTATGGTCTAATCACCCGTTATATGCCACGTCGACTGAGACCTTTGAAGCGGTTCGCTTGGTATTGCGACTAGTTCGCAGCCTGGACCATAGTACATCTCAGTAAGTCGACCTTATTCATTTCTTGCATAACTGTTTGACTTACTGTTACCGCAGTGTTCGGCATCGATGCTTTGCATAAAATGTCTTGTGTTGGCGTGCAGAACCAAAGGCATTGGACGCGACAAGGAAACGACGAATACACCATTGTTATGGTCGTGCTAGATACAGTGGTGCGACTCATGGATGGGACGTCGGGGCTAATCCCAAGAACCTGACGTTGGCGCTTCAACAACAGTCAGTATTCCTTGTGGGATGAGGAAGTCAACATCTTGATATATGTACTGTAGGGGGCGGTGACTGTGCCCTGGCCCTACGATGCAGATACCCGGTTAATTCGACGTTATTCCCCGCTCGCATACTTGATCCGGTGCCACCAGATGTATTCAACCCAGACAGATTTTCGGTGAAAGCCCAGCGCTCCCTCAAAGTATCTCTTTGGATCGACAGAAGGTGGGTTACGGTACTGAATCCTGCTGTTTCTCACCTTGACTGTCTTGTCAAGACAGACAGTCTTGATAGAACATGCCCAGGACCTTGCCCATTCGCATCATCACCATCGCTATGATCCTGGCCGTGTACACAATAGGGAAGCCCAAGAATGAACGCGGGGGAGAGGTCGAGCCGGTTTGCGAGTTCATGCCCGGCACGGTTAGATGCGCATTGTGCTCTGTATATGGGAGTTATTTATGGTGCTGATTGTGGTTATAGCCATCCTCGTCACTTTGGGAGGAGAAGCTCTTCCTTCTCCGCCGGCATACTTCATTCGGATGACCGCGCTCAACAACCCACTGACGTACCATATGGGACCGGACGACTGGCTTTTTGAGCCAGTGAGCTCAGTCTTGTCGTCGTTGTGTAGTGCTCAGCGGAGGTTGTCGTATAGGATGTCTACGTCTAAGTGCTTTTCTGGGCAATGTGAATAGCAGACGTTAGAAACCTGGTATTTTACTCTGGATCGGATTGCGCTCGCGCAATCCAACACCCTATGGATATACCATTTACTCCAAATCGCTATACTTTGTTCCATGGACAAATATGGTAAAAAACATTGAAAAGCAGTGAATCTACCTTTTCCTCCGAGTACGTTGTCCTTGGAATTCGAGATCTTCCATGCGTGTTGTATCATTTGTGGGTAAAATCCCACATTGATGCCACATTAGGTCAAAATACAGGTCACTATCAGAAGCTAGCGGCGGCCTGGAGCCCAGCACCCTCAAGGCTCAGGCCGGTACCTTCTTCTATCGGCTTTCATAAATTCGAGTGCGATGCAGCGCCGCCTGAGTAGCTCGCAAGGTGGTGGGTCACTTGATAGTTGCGCGAAACCACGTGAGCAAGCGACGCGTCTGATTTGTTTGGTCTTTATTTGTACACCCGATCCGCTTTCCGACCACTACCATCTCCCGATGGCTGAGACCTATTCTGGAGCCAAACTGCGCGAATGGTACTCGAGAAACACCGCGCCGAGCCAGTCTGCTGTATGATGTCGGCTCCTGATATGCGCCTGACCGTACAACAACCCGTTCATTCTGCGATTGTGACGGCAAGGATCACCTACTCTTTTCGTATTGCCCCGGGCCCGATAATCACCTACTCGTCATCAATCCTTATGATCTAGAGCAGACCGAGACTTCAGCGACATTATCCGAGTCTTTGACAATCGATATGCGACCTTGTTTGTCGGATGGGTGCTGCATGTGGCTTTCGCACACGTTAAACGATCTACCTCGAACTATACCGAGCATCTCCCGGTGATACCCCTCTAGTTCTCGCGATGCCTCAAACTCGGTCCGTCTAAGTTACATCTTCTGCTCACGCAAGCGCGCGCCGCTGTCACTTATCAGGCGGAAAATCTTGATGTGCTTGCCATTTCACGGTTTCCAATGCCTCCGTTCAGAGTATCGCTGTGCAATCTCTGGAATGTCTTCCTCTCCAGAGTATTTGCATTGTTGATGGATACGACGGTATAACCTCGCCGGTGTCAAAGCCTGATACCTGGCGTTTTCTCGACTTCGTTTCTCAGAAGGACGAGGAGAGGCCTGCAGTCATACGGACGATCGGGGTTCACCATCGTTTTGAGCAACCTGTTGATCGTGTTTGGTCAAGTAGGAGATTAGACTCGAGCCAGTCCCATTCAAACACTTGATGACAGTCGAGGTATGTGTTTGATTTACTATCATCAAGCATTTCGATTGTGCTGTTTCGGATATACTATAAGCAAAGTTATCTAGGAACGTATATACACGTACTGCGGACATATCTTCAACATAGAAACCCGAAAAGGTGGAAGTCGCTCGATAGGGAAGGCAGCACGTGGAGGTAGGACTAGGGGTCGTGACCGTTCAACGCCCAAAGTCAGGACAAACAAACATGTCAGCTCGGCTGGCTCCTTGTTTCTTCCACGATGATCCGGCTCTAATCCGAAAATTTTCTATCTATTGGTTATCCTCGTCGTGCAATGTCTCTTACTCGTATGTTTGCTCTTTTTAACCTTGTAAAATTTGCTGAAGAGGAATAGGTACGAGAAGCACAGAAGTGCTTTCCTTGTCGACTAGGGCCCAGAAATACGTGAAGACTGTGCCAGCACAGAACGAAAAGAAACGATACGAGCCTGTGCCAGCTCATAACGGCAAGAAACGAAAAACATCCCATGTATACCAGGAGCTGGAGCACCCTAACAAAAGGGCGCGGACGACGAGCGTACCGAGTACCGTCCCACTTTTAAAAGCATCCACAGCGCCGACGACGCTTTTCGTTCATGGAGCTGGTGGATCTGGACAGTTGGGATTGGGACCGGATGTCCTTGACGAAGTGGCACGCCCTAGGTTGCATGGCAAATTTACGGAAGGAATTCAGTGTTTGGCAGCGGGTGGCATGCATTCCCTGCTTATTGACCGCAATGGCGTGGTGCGTTTATTGCAGTTCGCCTTAAGATTTCTCTGATCTTTCTCCTAGCTTTGGTCTTGGGGCTCAAACGACGACTTAGCCTTGGGCAGACGCACCGAGAATGTCCCAGGCATGGAGCCTGATGAGCTGGAAGCAACGCCACTGCCAGTGGAGGGTCTTTCTGATTTTATCGCGGTTGCTGCAGATGCAGGAGACTGTATGAGCGTCGTACTTGGCTCCCAAGGACAAGTACGCGTGTGGGGAACGTTCAGGGTATGACGGTCGCTGGTATAATTGGAGATTAGAATCTAAAGTATCACAATTTCAAGGCAGAAGACGGCTCGACATCCTTTGACGGCGATCCTACACATCCACCCAAAGTCCTTGAACCCCAGATCTATCCTGCTCTCGCTCGACACCGGATCTGTCAAGTGAAGTGTGGCGCGAGCCATATATTGGCCCTGACCACAGACGGACACGTCTTCACATGGGGTTTTGGGTTGCGCTGTCAGCTTGGACGTGTAGATAACCATCCGACGACGTCCCTTGCGCCGGAAACGCTCTCGCTGAAGCGTATAGTTCTCATAGGCGCCGGTGCAAACCAGTCGTTTGCTGTGGACAAAGATGGAGTTGTGTATGCGTGGGGTTTGAACCATATGCATCAACTAGGGCTGAACAGTGACAAGGAAAGTGTTTTGATGCCCACTGCTATCGGTCCATTGCATCCCAGACACCATGGCGGTGCCAAGGTCATTGCTATTGAATGCGGGTAGGTGTTTTCTTTTCTTCGTTTCGCTCTCCCGTTCGCTTATGTTTGCTTTGATATTCACCAGAGAGTTTCACACCCTCTTCCTCCTGAGCAACGGCGAACTCTGGGGCTGTGGACGCTGCGACGAGCATGCTCTAGGTCTCGCGCCCACCCATCCATCCATGGTTCACGTCCAACAAGTCCATCAAAAGGAGCTTCCCATTATCCGAGCGCGCCTCGCCGAGAAGTTCGCGTGTTCCATCGACGACCCGCAGATCGCTCACCCCAAGATTGATTTGCATATACGTGAACCTGTTCGTATCGCCTTCCCTCCCCCGCCCACGGATAGTGATCCGACACCTTCCTTGCCGGTGGACGGCTTTTCCAAAACAAAGATCGTGTCGGTATCGTGTGGGCCGAGGTACAGCGTTGCATGTTCAGAAGAGGGAACATTGTACGCGTGGGGAGTCGGCATTACCGCGCAGTTGGGTCTAGGTCCCAATGCAGAAATAGCGGAAACACCGACGAGGGTGAGGAGCAAGGGCTTGAAGGAGTACACCGCACGGGAAGTGAGTGCCGGCGGACAGCATGTGCTTGTCAGGTCAGTCAGTTCACGTTTGGTCTTGTCTGTTCTAGTGGTAACTGACTGTGGTTACTATTCTAGTGCCTCGCCGAATGACAATACACTGTAAGTAATGACAGGTCGCCGATGTACATTCTTGTGTATGTAAACGCAATAGACTCGCCCAGAATCATCTCGGTCTATATTCGGTTGAATGCAAATCCAGCTCTATGCGGGTATCGCTCTTGGGGACTTCATTCTATGCTTACGTTCGGTGGCAGGACACCGTGCCTGCGTACCTTTCCTTGGTTCTGCATTTAGCGATCCCAAACAGACTTCAGACTCCTAGGCCCATATGACGTGTGGTCGGGTTCTCGTAAACGGACGGTCTGCGTCACTAAACGGCGCTCGCGGCTCGCCACCTCATCCACCACCAACGCGAAGGAATGCATTGTTAGCCACATTAAAAGCCCCCAATTATCTCGTGAGCGTGCGGTCTAATGTTATCGATGAAACCACATTCTGACATTAATGCAATGTATATTGTTAGAGGGGGGGTGGCATTATTGTGTACTTGTCGTAAACCCACCCCCAAGATAGCTACCAGAGTCATCATCATTGCGGTTCTAGTCCACCTGTGCTCGACAGCCGCGAGTTTCAGTGCGTGGTACCGATCTTGGGCTGGACAAGTACGCTGAGCGGGTTCGATTAGTGCGGCCAGGAGGCTATCCGTACCAATATGGCGAAAGCGTGAACCCATTTGGTTCATGAAACTAAAACATAGCGGGAATGTGCACGAACGCGCTTGAGTGGGCTCCGGTGCTTGGGACGTGGGCTAACGTCAGGTCAGTTACATGGGCTCCATCTCGAGGCATATGGAGGCCGTTCAGAAAGGTTATAAAAGCCTACGAGAGGATGGATGGAGTGTCATCTTCATCTTCCCGTTCTTCTCTTTTTCTGCTTTCTTCTTTCGATGTTTCGACTTAGCTCTGCTTTTGTCCTGTGTGCCCTCGCGGGCCTGGGATCTGCCCTCGATATTATAGGTCCCTCTGGCGACTTGCACGTCGTCAATGCGCAACTGGCCCCCGATGGAACCAGTCGTTCGTGAGTCGTCTCTTAGATGTTGTTCAGCGAAGAGCTTCACAAACTGATTTAATTTCTTTTCAGAACGGTTGTGGTGAATGGTCAGTTCCCCGGACCTGTTATTAGAGGCGTAAAGGTAAAATTTTACCTCACGGTGTGCTTCTCTTGGGCCTCTTAATTAACGCATCACGTAGGGAGATCGCTTCTCGCTCAATGTTATCGACGAATTGCATGATAGAACTATGCTTCAGAGCACTAGCATCGTGCGTTGCCTTCGTATCTACGCCGCGGTGTAGCATCCCGCTGACTTGAGTAATCTAATCTAGCATTGGCACGGTCTCTTCCAGCACGGGACCAACTACGCGGATGGACCGAGCTTCGTGACGCAATGTCCTATCGCTCGGAACCACTCGTTCTTGTACGACTTTGAGGTCCCCGACCAGGCGGGCTCGTTCTGGTACCACTCGCACCTGAGCGTGCAATACTGTGACGGTCTGCGAGGCGCGTTTGTCGTGTACGATGGCGAAGATGGCGTCAACGACCCACATCGCGCTCTGTATGATATTGATGACGGTGGGTTCTCTGTTTCCTTCATTGCTACTTAGTTGTTCTAATTTGGGCGTAATGTAGAAACGACGATCATTACATTGGCGGACTGGTAAGCATCGCGCGTTACATATATTTCGGTGCCGTGGGGGGCTGACATGCAACGTCTATGTACAGGTATCAGTTGCCCTCGCCACAGCTGTTGTTGGTTCCGGGAGCCAAGATGGCGAATACGACGCTTATCAACGGAAAGGGACGGTTTGGCGGGGATGTATGTTTGCAGATTTTATTTGATTCTCTGGACTGACTCTTGTTGTGTTTGTGTTTATAGCCCACGGCAGAGCTCGCGGTTATCAACGTAACACCCGGCAAACGCTACCGCTTCCGGATCATCTCCATCTCCTGCGATCCGAATTTTATCTTCTCCATCGACGGGCACAACCTGACGCTCATCGAGACGGACGGCGAGAACATCGAGCCCATCACTGTGAGCGCGGTCGACGTGTTTGCGGGGCAGCGCTACTCGGCGGTGCTCGAGGCGTCGCAGCCGGTGGGCAACTACTGGGTGCGCGCCAAGCCCAACATCAACCAGTTCACCGACTTTGAGAACGGGATCAACTCTGCGATTCTGCGATATGACGGCGCGGCGGATGCGGAGCCGACGACGTCCGCCCCGCCGGACTTGACGCCCGTGAGCGAGGCGGCGCTACATGCGCTGGAGGCCCCAGGCGCGCCTGGGCGGCCGTTCCCGGGGGGCGCGGATGTGGTGTTGAATATGGAGGTCGGGTTCGATCCTGTGACGCAGCTGTTTAGCATCAACAATAACTCGTTTTTCCCGCCGACTGTGCCTGTGCTGTTGCAGATCCTGAGCGGGACGCAGCTGGCGCAGGAGTTGTTGCCGACTGGGAGTGTGTTTGGGCTCCCGCTGAATCGGAGCGTGGAGATTAATCTGTTTGGGGGGAATGCGCCTGGGTCGCCGGTTAGTTTTGTTTTGTTTATTTTGTTGAGTGTGCGATGCTGATTGGTGTGGTTTGTGGTGGATTATTAGCATCCTTTCCATTTGCACGGAGTGAGTGGTTCGTGGGCTCTGTCGTGATCTGGTGCTGACCTGTTTTGCAGCACTCCTTTGATGTCGTGAAGACTTGGGACAGCGACACGTTCAACTTTGTTAATCCTGTTCGTGGTTTCCTCCGTTTTGTCCCTCGAGTTTTGGGCTCATAAGAGCAATCTCTTTTAGGTCCGACGCGACGTTACTCCCGTCTTGGCGGGCAACCTTACCACCCTTCGTTTCAACACTGACAACCCCGGACCTTGGTTCTTGCACTGGTGCGTCTTTTCATACATGCGGAATTGGACATACCGCTGACTTGTGGGATTATAGCCATATTGATTTCCATTTGGATGCGTACGTGGCAATCCCACTCATTTGTATTGGAGTGATGCTTACTTGTTCTTTTGTTTACAGTGGCCTTGCAGTGGTCATGGCGGAAGATGTTCCTGATGTTAAAGCGACGGAGAACGTCCCAGGTAAGCGCGGCTCTCTCTCCCTATGCGCGCGCTTACGATTTGTGTGTTTTAGAATCCTGGAAAGAGCTTTGTCCTATTTATGACAGACTCCCGGAGGACCAGCTTTGATTATATTCGTTCCTTCCTTCCCTTTCGATTTCACATTTCGTAACTCGTAAGTTATTGTATACGGACAGACGATTAAATTTGGGTATAATTTTGGGTTATTGGGTATCTACGCATTCTATAATAATATATAACTTGATCTTGAACTTTGTTGTGCGAGTGTGGATTAAGATGTCCCTGTCTGGCAGCGATTGGACGTTCATCGAGCTTCAGCAACAGGAACTCTTCCCCGCTTTGGCCTTCAACGGCTCTCCCGCCGCGGAGCGGCTCGATGTCAGCGATCCCCGCCGGTATGGAGCAACACCGCTGCTTCATTTAAACTCCTGGGCTATGCACGTCATACGCACGCGGAAGGTCCTCATCTGTGACGAGTATCGCTTCTCGCCACATCCTGCCCTCGTCCACCGTAAGATTTGGATAGGAAAGTACAAGACGGAGGAGGAAGAGGGCGGCCAGGGGTATCGGAAAGTTGCGTATCGCTGGGGAGCGAATGCTCTTCTCTAAGTCATTATCTGCTAAACACCACGTGTAGAAGCTCGATGATGATAAATATCAAAGTATATAATATCTGACTTAGGAGCACGGGAGGCGAAGTAAATGATAGGACCTAAATCTAGTTTAGTATTTACGCAGCCTCAGTGTTCTGTTCAATAAAAAAGAACTACATTTTCCAGGATGAGTCGACCCAGGTTCGAACTGAGGACCTTCTGTGCAACAACCTTTTCCAACCAATTTATGGATGTTAGACAGATGCGATAACCAACTACGCCATCGACCCTGCATGCCTCACTCTGTGGCGCTGAAGGCGCGCGTATGTCTACTATGAGCAGTTGGAAGCTATGGGAGAGCAGACGCCTGCATTGTCGACCGTGTGCAGCCTGAGAAAGACTCATATCTTCGTTCTGCAGGAGGAGGACCGACTCACAGAGGCCATACTGTAGCTACTTTTGCGCTTGTGGAAAAGGCTGAGTGATTTCAAGGACGATATGTTTCAAGTTGTAATTGTTATGGTTGGCGCATCATCAACATCCTGTGGCGAGTTATGGCACGTATCCCAACGCCTGTTCCGCGAATCCGCGTACAAAACAAGGTGAAGTTAGATAATGTGAAGATTGGACGCCGGTTTCGGAGCCCAGTTGCTTTACTCTGCTGCCAGGCTCCGTACTCTTCCTATAGAATACAACAAAGTAACGTGGAAGCGTTCGCGAATCGCGACTTGTGGACTTGAACGAAGAGTACTAAACTGACAAGAGGCTGCTCAACAAAAGGAGGGTGACAAGATCAACTAGAAGTCACCAGCTCCAGAGTGACCGATCATAAAGCAGAAGCTCTACAATCCAGAAGCACCTTATCGTCAGCTTGGTCTATGATGCCTGACAGTCATAGTTGAGTATCATATGAAATACAAAACACTTCTTTTTCGCACTTTTGAGTGGCGCGTCGACGTCACTTCTTACATAGCAGGGCATCGGAAAATCGCGCCACATCGAGGTCCGCAGGTTGACGTCTCGTCCCTTTGGTGAAAAAGAGTCAGATGCACCTCTCATCAGAAGGCTCCAACGACGACTTCCACGTCTAAAGATAATTTGCACTGGAACGGTCAACGTCCCCCCAAGTAAGGCATCCATATATCCAAGGGTTCTTGACTGCGCCCCAGTTGGTGACATTGCCTCTCGAGGCACGTCCTGAAGCAAAACTGTTATCAAGGTCCAAACTCCAAAACCTCGGCCAAGCGAGTGTTTGAATCGGTCCTTGCGACCATCGGACGCCACCATTTCGCGTCATTCAATCTTACCATTTCCGGAACCAGCTCCTCCTTCTTGAAGGACACGCATATTTCCCGAATCCCTAAACGATGGTATAAAATTAAATCGAATACTATAGCTCTATAATGTGATATTTTTGGACTCAATCCTGCTTGCCGTTCCTCACGACATCCCTTTCGGCCTCAATGCCTTCGCGCTCCACCTGCTCAAGCAGCTGACGCTCAATGGCAAGACGCTCCTCCTTTGACCGTCCCTTGGCCTGGTTGATGCGCTCGCGGTACTTGAGGTAGTTGGTGTCGGTACCAAAGATCCTGTCCCACCACCGAAACGAGGTGGAAAAGTTGTTGGTGAAGGACATGTGATGGAAGTCATGGTGTTCGGCGCCGGACCAGAACGGCACGATGTGTTGGAGCGACCATGGGAAGTCTGGGTATTATTATGGTAAGCGACAGAAGGAGGAAACATTGGGGGTACTTACCATATCCACTGTGGGCGTCGATGGCCTGGAAGAGGCGCAGCGTAATCCAAACGTACATGGTCACGATGTGGAAGTTGCGCGTCAAGGCGCAGTACATCAAAGGACCCAGCAGCGTGCCCGTACCGAGAATAAGGACTTCAGCGGGGTGGGCATACTCTGCAGCAAGACCAAAAGGCGCAGAGTATTTGTGGTGGATCTTGTGAATGTGCTTGTAGAGCAGAGGTGTGTGAAGAGCACGGTGGGCAGCCCAGTGGAAGAGGTCTTCAAAGAAGAAGAAAAAGAAGACCTGGGGCGCCATCGTCTTGACGCTAGGCAGCGGGACCTGGTATGTCGACATGCCGATTGACTCGGCGAGCGGATGGAAGAGCCAAATCTAAAACGACCCGTTAGACGACGAGTAAGACTGGAAGAGAACACGCACGGTGGGCAATTCGATAGTGAAATGAGCGAACAAGACCTGTTTGGTGCATTCCCATTGTTCCTGCGATGTCGGGATTTTGGTAGCCTGCAGTTTCCAGCGCCTAAAGTACGGAATAGCGTCGATGATAATCCAAGGAATGCTGCGGCCAAAGTAGACAATCTAGGCGTCGGGGGTCGAGTCAAATCTCGGCGCAGAAAAAAAGGTGGTCTGGACGAACCTCGTGCAGTAAAAAGCTCATCAAGCCCGTGGCAATTATAGGGTTGTCTATCCAGACGTACCACGCCACCCATTGCTGCTCGAACCAAGTCAGCGACGAGTAGTCGGTGTCGGCGTACAGGTTGGCGAACGACGTTGACGTGTTGTTGAAGGTCATGGCAGGTGCGAAGCAACGTCCCACACTTCTCGTGCCACTTTTTGAATTTTCCATGAGCGTGAGACTTTTGTCTGTTTTAGGAGCCAGACGCGCACCTGGGTCTGCGGCGATCGCGGCGAAGAAGTTCTATGATTTCAAGAGACTATTACACGCCAATGACCTCTGCTAGCATAGTCTCACAAGGTCCCAAGAAAACAAAATCCGCCTGCTGTGCGTGGTTAGACATCTCCATATTAAACACCGCCACCTTCCCGCCTCGCGCTTGCACCTTTCCTCCAATCTTCGAAACAGGCTGAACCTAAACACCATAGGGGTCAGTCAAAAAACAAACCACACCTTTCTCACGTACCACAGCTGAAGTACCAATACACAGATCCGCATTCTCCGCCCAAGCAAGGATCTCATGAATCCTCTTCGGCCTCTCCCCAAACAGCGTAACATCCGGTCTCAGCAACTGCGCGCACTGAGGACAATGCGGCAGATCTGCACGACTAACAACGGGCTCCAAGTCGCCTTCCGCTACGATGCGCTCTGTCCCTGCGAGCGCTGGACATATCGGGGAATCATACACACGCGCAGTGTAAGCGCAATCGTGCGCCGAGCACGCGACATCAAAGATGTTGCCGTGCATCTCGATGAGCGCGCCGTCCGCTTTCTCACTGTCCGTTTCGAGTTGGGAAAGAGCAGTCCCGCACAAACCGTCGATGTTCTGCGTTATATGCACCAACGTCGATTGAGGAGCCACAGTTTTCCTAATACTACCCATCGCTAATCGCGCTAGAGTACGATGGCCCTCGTTTGGTGACTTTGTAAGGATCAATTCGGACATCATAGCAGCTAGTACGTGCTCACTCTTCCCGGCGATAATGAAAGAACTGCCACACACGAGACTGGCTCTCGCCCCATGCCGTTAAGGTTGCAACGGATGCAGAATCGTATTTCCTCCACATGCCGCCATTGCCGCGGAACGTGGCGATTCCTAGTACATACGTGGACGGGAAGAGTGTTTGTACAATGTACTCACCAGAAGAAACTGAGAGACCTGCTCCAGATAGGACAATGGTGTTTTTAGCATCAGCCAGCACACGGTGAAAGTCGGCAACATCAGAAGACGGCGGCATTGTAAGAATGGAGTTGAGGGGGCTAAAGAAACCAGAGATAGATTCGAGCTAAGTGTACAGGTTTCCTGTTTAATGGAACCTATGTGCATATAACAGGTTTCAAGGCTGGGACCTTGCAGAAGATGGAGGTACTGGAAGACAATAACTGCGACCTTTTTGTTGTCCCGCAGTGGTGGTAGATGGATAAAGGTTGAAGGCACGTGCTTTGACTGCGAACATCACCATGCCTTGTCACTCTCTCACCGGCTACTATTACAGTACAGGTGGTCAGCATCTAGTATATTGAGAATATGAAGTTGTCTGCCGTCGCGTCCGTGCCAAAGTTCACGTCCATGATCTGTATCGCTCCCCAAACAGAATCGGAAACGTTTGGCCCCCAGCTACTCTCTCCTGCCCTCCATATTCGCCACCTTGAGATTTCCGCCGAGCCCTCGTGTTTTATTTAATTAACAACACGCTGACCTTATCGCGATGTTTAACGTCTCCAAGCGGTCAGAAAAGGTGTGGATCGCCCAAATCGCAAGGCTTCTCATCGTTAACACTTACATAGGGCGCGCGCAGTCTCGCAAAGCAACCCGTCCCAAGATGCAGACCAGGATACTGTCCGCACACCCAAGCGGGCTCGTCGAGATCAAGACAACAGCAAGGCTTCTTCATCCGCCAAAGCAGTATCCACAAAATCGCCCGGGTCGGTGGGTCCAGTGCAGCAGACGAGTCAAAGTTACGTCAACTGTGGGATGAGGCGGAGTATGTTTTTGTCGGGCTCTTCCATTCACGGGTAAGAACTAACCTCGTCACAGACACTCTAGTGACTACAAACCCGTCGAGGTGCCTAGCTATGGTAAAGGGAACTACCACCCCAGGCTTCTTTTGGCGCACCCGCATTTGAAGGGACATGTCAAACACGCCTTCTTCAAGTTCACCAAAGAGTATCGCCTCGAGGACAACAACAAAGTAATCACGTGTACTCTCAAAGGATGTAGAGGTTCCTCGACGGTAGGGAGCTTCCATGAACACGTTCGGTGTCATAAGAACGGCGAGGGGATGTTGGCTTGTACAATGCACACCGACCCCAAGGCGTTTGCATCGGACAATGGCGAGGCACATCATGAACCAGCATGCTGACCACTATCGCTGTCCCCATTGTGACACCAAGTTGCGACCGGAGATGAACAAGGCATCACGTCAACTTGCTTGTACATACTTAGGTATTCTTTGTTTTTAACGTTGTAATACAAAGATCTCAACAATCACAGTGAAACTCGCCGTCATAGATCTACCACCCGTATTGACCTCGTACTAGTAACCGTACGGTAAGAGGCCCTCCGAGATGCTACCTTACGGTTATGGATTTGGAAACGGGTCCCCGCCGCAATAATAATTCCGACACATGAACTTGAAGGTGTGCGCCACAGTCGCGATGTATTCTTGAAACTGGTTTGGGAAAATGATATCACTAAAATTGGGTACATATACGTATAAAGAGCCATTAAGCAACAAACAGCAGGAGTAAGATATGTAGTAAAGTAAACTGAAAGAGTCACTGTCGCCGAGTCGGAAGAGGAGGATTCACATAAAACTGCACAAAAAACACAAACAAAATCGCAGCGCCTGCCGAAAGCGCCACACCACCAGACCACGGGGTCTTGATATCGCCCAAGTCTTCCTTAGGCAGCGTCAACACATTATACGAATTATTTCGTCCTCGCCCAAACACACTGCTATCACAAAAGCAGTTGTCGAAAAAGTTGGAAAACTGGAAGATGCAGATGACGATGACCCATGTCGCATTCAACGTAGCGCCGATCTTAGCCAAGCGGCGGAGGAGAGTGGCGATGATTGCCGCTGCCCTGTTGTGCGCGCGGTCGTGCTGCGCGAGAACGCCCGAGGTCACCATCGTCAGCCAGATCAAGGTCGAAGCAGCGGCGTAGACGAGGTAGGCGCCCGAGCGGCAACCTAATCCTAGCGAGGAACATTAATTAGTGATTGTGAGCTACGAAAAAAGACACTTACCAGTAGTGGGCGTAAACCACACGATAATAATCGCGCCACCGACAGTGGCCCACTGGAGAGCTACAGCCCCGATCGAGGCGACAAGCATCCTCGTAAAGAGACCTCCACATGTTAGTGTCACGACATTCGTAGGCAACTCCGGCCTCACAGAATACCTAGAAATTGAACCTCCAATGGGAAGCGCCACGCCCATAGCAGATGTAGCCAGCGATACCGTATCCCCCTTCGTCGCGCCCTGCCCAAAAGCAAACGGAGCCCGTCTACAGTAGTTGATGACCTGCTCGATATTGCCGCGTCTGTTCGCCGGGTCTACAAGCCCCTCCGCGCGTTCGATCCACAGGGAGCTATCATCAACCGGACAAAGCTCCCTCGCGTGATCCGAAGCGCACTGGAAGGCCGCTGCAACCCGCTCCACATTCCTGGTCCACCGAATTGCGCGCGCGTAATTGTAGATCGGCGCGGTTGCTACCTCATCTGGGGATGTCGCCTCTTCTTCAATGAGCAGCATGAAGGCCCTTTCTCGCCCGCGGCTGCGGACTGGCTCGCCACCGCCAGTTGCGACATATACGTGATCATTCGTATCGTGGAACGCAGTCTCTAGGCGATTGTGATCACATTTAGGAGATATCTGCAGCCAGCCAATGACAATAGGAAGGAGCTGTCGTCAGTCGTCGAAGTGAGCAATGAATCGTCAAATATGAAGACAACAAACATACCCACATCCACAACGAACCGACACCTTGCCCATGGGCATTAATCTCCTCGGGTATGCTGCTCATCGACTGCAGCACGGTGAGGACATAAGCCACAATCACCCATGCGATCTGGCTAATGGACGTCAGCGACCACGTATGCTCATACTCGATCGCCTTCAACATCCGCGTCCACCACTGATTATTATCAGGAAGCACCACGAGCGACGCTAGCAGCGCGCGCTGGGCGGAGATATGCAGCGGCGCCTGCTGCAGCCCCATCAGAATCCTGACTGCTTCGCGAGTGTTCGGGTACGCAATCCGTGAAAAGCGGCGCGCGACGTAGGCGCCGTTGAGCACCGTGAGGATGAGCGAGTACGCGCCGAGCGTGGGCGAGCCGATGGTGAGGAGCATCCCGACGAAGTCCTGCTTGGAGTATTGCGACCCGTATGGGAGTTGCGAAATTAATGCCAGCCACGGGAGGAGCCACGCGGAGAACTGCTGGGAGAAGACGGCCCACTGGAAGCGCTTTCGAGATTTGCCACAATGTTCAACGCAGTCTCGATATGAGACGGCCGTGCCCTGGTGTCTGGTGGTCGGATGACCAGTGTTATTTAATGGCTGCATGGGAGAGTTGGGCATGAGAAGGTCTTTGAGGCATTGGTCTGGGTCGTAGTTCAAGTCTTTCGCAACAGCGAATTCAAGTAAGAGACCGAGAAATAACACGGTCGCTGTATGAAAATGTCAGACGATTCAGGGCAGTATGAAAGCTTCACTTACTGAAGAATCGTCGAATCATGTGGGTGGATAAATGGGCGTCGAACAAGAGACAATCGTTCTCTATATAAGAATAGTACTGCCTTGTCGTTGAGCCAAGTCGTCAAGTGCTTATCTGGTCTGTGGCGTTCCGAATATGGTAGACCCTTGAGGAACAATGTGAGTGATGCTAGTCATACCATTATATTCATTCCACAGGCCAAGGAGCATTCCTAGTGGGTTATTCGACAGGTCGTCGGCGAAAAAGGAGCAAGAATCAAGGTTCCACGTTTAGATCGGGACAGTCAGCCACCCTCCGTTGACGGAATCAGCGTGTAGTGCTATCAGTCGTTCATCAGACAGCTGCGCCACGTCTGTTCAGAAGACGTTTCCGAAACAAGTATCCTCGGGACCGCGCTCCATCAGTATCGAGGTATTAGCAGGATGCGTGCCAAGGATCGGTTAAGCGCGCCTACCGCAGCGCATTGAGTTGCACGGGCATTTCGGTATACAGCGAGGCGATTGGAAAGACGTGCTGAATGTTGTACTGTATGGTGTGTGCCTGCTCAGTTGATTACAGTAATCCTTAGTCTTGAGCCTCTGTGGGCGGAGTTTCAAACGGCAGTGCGGCTTGCACATGGGTTAGGGTTACTGTCTCGCTCATCCTTCAACTCGTCTTATCCCCCCATCGTACATAGATAAGAGACAGTGTAATTTAGAAATGCAAGTATACTCTAGGCAGTGAATTCGAGATGCATGATGGAAAAAGTACTCAGAGCGATGTTATTATAGCTGAACAGATCGCGGAGGTGTCCCGTCCGACGGCACGCTCTGGGGTTAGGCCTTACAGATGATACCTAGCATCGACCATGACAAGTTTGATGATCTTAGTCTCCACGCTGTGCTAAAGAAAGCCCTCCTGAGGAATATATGAAGACGTTAGTATATGTATTGATAGAAGGCGAATGAGCATCAGCGTCAATGTCTATAATCGCAACTTGAGCTTCAGTCGCTATTGGTTCGCCGATTTGGACGACGACAGCTTTGGTGGCGGTGACCGCTAACACAGCGGCTTATAATTCCTTAGATTGTAGGGCTATACACTGCGCTGTGCAAAGGAGAGCGAGCTCAAGGCTAGCAAACGGAGAATCTCATAGTAGAAGATAGGGAGTAGAGGTATTTGCCTTGCACGACAAATCTTGGATATTGACAGTCGGGGGAGGTGAACCTACAGCGTTGCTTGACTGCGCTTGCCCCAAAACCAGGAAACCCCCATCTCCATTTTTTGCCACCACCTGAGTTTGCTTACTAACGTCCCCTACTCGCCCAAATGTAAAGACAAGCTGGACCGCTAGGCGTGCTCTTCTCCGAGCTCCTGCCTTTGCTCCTGCGCTCAGTACATACTAGACGTTCTTGAACCAAATTAGGGCGTCTAGGCTCAAGCATCTTGAAATTTATTCATACAGTTATTCATGTCACGGTTTCATTGATTCGAGCGTGTAACACTGAAGTGTTCGTATTATTGACAATTCCTTGCGTTGAGAAAGATATCTCTGAACCTGAAGCCTCTACAAGACCTCTCAAACGACATTGTCAGGATTATCACGGCGCCAGAACGATTTCCTCCACGGGCGGAAAAATCCCAGCTCTTTCGGAGAGGATTCAAGCTGTGGTTCCGGCTCTTCGATAATCTATTCGTCGTACTGAGAAAGGTTCCTGACTTCAATGCTTGAAAACCTACCTGACTTTTCGGAACTATGTACCTCGGGGGTGTGAATTGCTTGCACGCAATATCTGCCGAAAATGCCCTAACCAAGGACGGCAACTCGTTAACCGGTCGATAATAAAGGCGCTTGTTTCCATGACTGTCAAACTTCAGGAAGAGGCGAACGAAGTCGTATTCGTTTTCCATTCCTGCACAAGCAACGAGTTCGGACAAGTTCGAGATGCACTCTGGCCAATCGCAAGACTTGTCGCGGAGTATAGACGCCAATTGCCACAGCCTGTTCTGCATATCGCTGTCGCTAAGCATTAGAATCCGGCTGAGAGTCGTCAAGTGGACCGGTTCCGCAATATACTCCAGAGCCTTTACAATGACTTCTGAAGACGAGACAGTACGCGCAGCTAACACATCCAGGTACGTCGCCGCAATGTAGTTAGGACCAAGACACCACATCTCGGGAAGTCTGTCCATCTCTGGAGTTGTTGACTTCGAAAGACGCGTGAGCTTCAGTCCAATGTCGTGTAACCAGTCCTGCTGCATCAAATACACGAATATTGTTTCCATCGCGTTCTGTTGTGAGGGGAAGTGCGAGACATATGTGAAAACATAGGAGAGCACCTCCCACCCATTGTAAACTGCACCCGATTCCAGCGCCGCAGTCGTGACGCGCCAGATCCGGATGAAAAGGTCGGCAGTAAGCCAAGAGGCGTTACAATCGTCAGGGCCACTGCGAAGCTTGTACCGGCGGTTGAGACCATAAAAGAGGAGCCGCACAA
Source organism: Hymenopellis raphanipes (assembly GCA_036872995.1). Lineage (NCBI taxonomy): Eukaryota > Fungi > Basidiomycota > Agaricomycetes > Agaricales > Physalacriaceae > Hymenopellis > Hymenopellis raphanipes. The sequence continues at coordinate 127,289 of JAYMDG010000015.1, forward strand.
TCATAGCCTCGTCAGGAAGGGACATGACTGTACTGGTACCAAAGACCTCCGACTCGACGACAGCTTTAAGGGCATATAGTGCTGCGCGGTCAATGTCCTTGTGTCGAATACACGTTCCAAGTCGTAAAATATAGTCTTTGACGGCTTCCAATACTTCACTGAAGAGACGGTTCCCATGCAGACTTTCTGGAAGTGAAGATGTGGCCTGGATAGAGCGAGTTTGAAGTAGCGCGAGGACAAGGAGCATGTCGTCGGGCAGGTGCTCGGTATGGTCCGAAACCGACCGTTTGACATGAGGGAAACCAACGTGCAGCACCCATTTCACGAATGATGGACGCATGTTGGTAATCAAAGCGTTGGATAACGTCGGTGATGTTCCATTGGTCTCTAGGTCGTATCGTGTGATGGCCAGAGGGAACTTCTCGGGTCCAAGAGAATAAGAGAACAGTTCGTGATCATCGCCATTGCAATTGGAAAAGGAACAGTCGTGGTGCTGTACAGCGCATTTGAGAAATTGACACCAGAGAGGAGATGGCGGCGCGACACCACAAGAAGACTCAATGTTCAAAAAGTCCAGACCTGACCGCATCGACGCTTCGAGCAGCCGACCCCAAAAGACGACGTCGTAGGTGGTGTCTACTCCGCTAGAGGGCCGGAGAAGGCTGTTTTGAACAGCTTCGATGGCAGGCTCTGGGGAGTCGCTGTAGATGAACTGGTATCTATCCTCCTCCTTGTTAAGCATCTTGAAAGCACCAAATCGAAGCGCTCCACGTTGCATTCGTTCCATACGATCCACGGGTTGCTCAAATCGATGATGAACCCTGATCGCCCGTATGACTGCAGGCCTCTCCTCGTCCTTCTGAGTCAGAGAAACAAAGTCGAGAAAACGCCAGGTATCAGGATTCGACACTGGCGTGGTTATACCGTCGGATCCAGCGACAACACAGATACTCTGGAGTGGCAGACCGGCCAGAGATTGCACAGCGATACTCTGGACGGAGGCATTGGAAGACGTGTTATGCAGCCATGAAACGGCAAGCGCATCAAGATTTTCCGCCTGATAAGTAACAGCGCCGCGCTCTACATCCTTCAAAGAACGAGCAATCGCTGATGGCTGAACCCCGCGGCACGCCTTCCAAGATTGTAAGTATTGGCGCACGGAGCTGACCATCCTGAAGGAGTATAAAGCCAAGGGAGTCTTGTACGGACAATTAGCAAAGAAGAGGGGGAGGAGGTTGCTGATAAGATATGCAAGGGCGCCAAGTCCCGTCACGCATCCCAGGGCTTTGGCCATAGCATAGCTCAACGAACAGAGGAAGATGATAAAACCGGCGAAGAATACGCCGAGCGAGATGTGCATCAGGACGGGAAGAAGCCCGATAATGAGGGGGACGTGCCATTGCTGCAGTCCAATAAATCGGAAGTGTCGAATACGGGAACGGTCTCGTGGGGTGCCGGTGGGTATGATCATGTACTCATTGATCCATTGTTTCGTCAAAACAGCGATCAGTGTGGTCATGAGGCTTAGGACAAGGCTTGTGAACCACAAGCCGTTGACCCAAAGATCGACGGATTTCGCCTGGAAGGAATCGGAGGGGTCGGTGTCGAGACCAAGCTCGGCAACCCGCTCGGCAGCACCCTCAGATATGGCGACCTGGACATGAATTAAGCGCAGCATCAACGTGGCCGTCACTTGGGCGTAATCCACTTGAAGACTCTGGGAAGTCTGGACAACAAAGGTTGTCACAACAGCAGAGAACAGTGCCGCCTATTTTGATGGTACGTCAACAGCGAAGCCGCTAGAGAGTGATCAGAAGAAACCTACGAATACAAGGAGCATATCGAGACCGTCTCTCCAATTTTCGACCATGTCCAAGTCGAACTTGGTAGACTCGTCCATGTATGTTTTGAAGACCCTGCTTCTGTCGGACATCTCCTTGTATTCAGCGTCTGGTGGATATTTGTGTTCATAGTCAAAAGGATCTATGTAACACCAAGATTAGTCGCCGTATGAACTGACTATATGTGAAACATACCGTTAGGAACTGGACGCTGAAAAGCATGCTGATTGCGAAGCAATTTGGCATGAGAGTGGCGGGTGCTGTGATGTATAACAAGCGGGGGTGATTCCGCATCAGAATCGACATCGTTGACGGTTGAGTGATCAGATTGCCAGTGGTCTTCTGCGTGATCAACAGAAGGCTTTGGACATATGCAACGGCAATGGCAGCATCGCTGGTGAGAAGTAGGTGTATTCTGTTGGATAGCCGCCAGTGAATCGGAAGACATGGAGGAGCAGAAGGGAAGAGCGACACACCTGTCAAAATCACATCATTCTTATACCCGGTGACTGCGCCTATTATGGGCAAAATAACAAAAGCGCGCATTCCAATCAACCGAACTTCGCTAATTGTTGGTTTGCGTACTGCCATTCGACAGGAACAAAAGGAAACAAAACTCCGATTGGAGAAGAGTCCCACAGCACGGTTTGAGATCTACGGCGCACAACAACTACTGAGCACCGAGTCAGTAAATACTTCCTCGCTTGTATCAAAATCACCGTTCGAGGTTCTATTGGACACACTCGAAGCAGATCTAAACTTTAGAACAATCGTGGCGCATCATCATAACGTGGATGTTCGAACTCGGTACATGATCAACGCAGGAGATTCTTTACCCACTGGCGAAACGCGTCTCCTGTCAATGCAGTATTTCCAGCTCTCCCAGCGCCATTCCTGGCAGCGTCAAAGGTGGCCTTGATGGCCGCCATTGTGAGAGTTCTAGTGCGCACTCAGTATTGCCGAAAGGTGAAAGAACTATCAACGTACGGGGCAATCATGTTGTATAGTATATCGTATTGTTCTGAAGTCAGACTGCCCAGAGAGTTGGCAATTTTAGTTATCAGAGCATTAGCGGCGGCGGCCGACAGCGCCATCACCAGGATGGGATAAATAACTTGTTTGAAAGGAAGGGTTTGTCGAATGTATCAACCATCCTCAGTTATAAAGGATGGGAAACAAGAGCACAGAACAAGGGCGTGAGGGGCAGCTACAAGTATAAGCACGCAAGACGAGTTGGGAACAAACCGAGCGGGTTCAACACTGTTGTTAGGACGTGAGTGACCGTTGCCAGTTGTCGTACAAGGCGGGTTACGGTAATAAAGTTCGGCTTGTTCTAAAAAGGGTAGTAGTAAGCGCTGATTTTCTATGTTGTACCCAAATGCGTACCATGAAGAGCGCCCGATCCAGCTTTCCGTTGCGCCTCAGCTCAACCGTCAGCAAATGGTGTGAAGTATCAGAGAAAGCACCAGAAGTTAAGCGAACCACCGGAGCTTTAGACCCCGACATAACTAGAAGCATGTGAGATAAAATGCGCCACACATTGCGAATGGGCAGACGAAGCGTTTCAACGTAGAAATCATCGGCGTTCGTCATCGTCATCGATATGTTATTGTTTTCGTGGCGTACTGCGAGAGATGCAAGGGATTGGAATTGTGGCTCAACAATATATCGAACTTGGCGTCAGACAATAGTGAACCGAGTGGCGGGTCGGTCCCAACTCGATGTCCGTGATGGAGTGGAGTGCGTCGGTATATCAAGATGCAGTCGACGGCCGGAGACAAAAGGTGGGACGGGAGGAACGAGGGGTCGGGAACGAAGAACAATAACAAGCCTGGTCACATTCCCATGAATACAATAACACCAAAATGGGGATGTGTAGGTACGCACCATCTTGATGGAAATGACCAACAGAGGATACCTGAGTTTTCTCTGTTGTTGATATTGCCTAAGCAAAGGAGTTTCCAACCCAGCCGTATAGTTGATGTCGAGACTACGCCACAAAGTGAGCCGAACGACATGCTTCACTACGATTTTAGTATTTCTCCGCAGGAGGGCAGACGCGAGAAGGGTAGCTGGATGACAAGTTACTCGTCCATGCTCTGGCATTTGGATAGGTGCCGGGGTACACAGGTAGACATACAGCGATGACCAAAGCGTAGATAGAAGTATCTTTTGAGCAGGATAGCGAGTGGCCGAAAGGTAGCTGTTGAGACGCGTGAGTCGTGTGCATGAGTGTTGTAAATCGAGGCGCACCTCAAAAGACTTATAAACGAATTGGTGCTACAAGAAATTCAGCAGATTAAGCGCGGAGTTTAACTGAGTTAACGTTGTTTCATTACTAGGAGAGCGCTTTAGCGAGGCCTTTGACGTTTGTTGACCGCTGGTGAGTTTCGAGCTCTTGTCTAAACGTTTGTCCGACACTTTCGACGTCTTGACACTGGTTTCTTGAATATTCGAGAAATTTATAGAACGGCGCTGCGACATTGTTGACACCATCGAGTGTGCAGTAGATTGGACAAGAATTGTCAGTGGAGGAAAAAAGCAGGTGCATGATCGGCTTCGGACCGGACGAGCCGTTTAATAAATCCGACCACCTGACACGTCTTACCTTCTACCATACAGTGCACCGCGTCAAAACGCATAAAAATGGTCGTGGAGCTCCGTCACTCGCTAGTTAAACAATATGGAGGTCTCTCGCGACTCCAGGTCCACTGTCAATTGCGATTGTAAGTCGTTCTGTCGGAATAACTCTTGATACATCTCTGAGTCCGGACGTAGCCTACATCCTTCGCCTTCCCAACGAAATTCTTCTATTGATATTTCAAACGGTCACGGCCGAGTCTACGTATAGCCTTGAGGTTCAAGTTGCTTTTCATCGCCTTGCGGTTGTCTGTCGTCGTTTCCGTGACATTCTTGTCAGTGATTTGTATCGCGTCGTCAGCTTGCCGAAACATCCATGGGAGGAACGGCAACGTTCAGCTTTGATTGCCCTTCTTCCTTCACATGGACATCACGTTCGCCACCTCGAGGCTTCCGCTCCTACAGTCAAAGGAGAGGATTACAAGCCTGACGACGCTCAGGTTTCACACCTTCTCATCAGTCTCTCGCGCTGCGCGAAGCAGTTTACCAACCTCCGATACCTCCAACTCCACCTCCATACGTTGGATAAGACGTTGACCACCGAACAACAGGCTGACCTTATCGAGATATTTAAGGTCCTGCCTCCTCACTTGCAGGAGCTCGACGTGGCCGGCTTCTTGTGGACAGGCGCTGCAAAGGCTTTAACTGTCGCTCAGCAACCCAATTTACAGCAGCTTTTGCTCAACCTTGAGTCGATACCAGGCGCTTGGATGGCACCGGCCAAATTGACAGTTAATTTCCCCGCTCTCTTGTCCATTCAGATCCCAGCCCGTTGGTGCCCTCAACCTTCCTGGTTCACCCAGACTTTTGAAGGGTCGAAATTATAACACATTACGATTGGATTCCCGCAGAATAATATTCTCGAGAAACTTGATCGCCACCCGTGTTCGACGATTTTGTTTCACTGTCAGTGGGTCGCTGGTCTCAGGGACCTCTTTGTGGTATCCTCTTCATCATTGACCCACCTGACCATCTCCACGCTTTCTTTTCCCAGCTCCAGTGTTGTTTATTACCTAAAGCAGGTTACCACCATCGCTTTCGACGACCTGGATTTTGATTGGGATGAAGTCCTCCTCAACAAACTCATGGGACCCTTCGCGACTTTGTCAATCACCAATTTACGTTTCATTAATTGCTCTGGTATTCCACCGATGTTTGCGAAATGGTTTGAATACACAGGGGAGCCTCGTCAGTTATTTCCTGCATTGAAGGTACTTGAAGTTGGTTCGCTGTATACCCAGGGGGATAGGGAGGACTTCGAGAATAGGCCCGACGCATTTTCAGCGGAAGACGTCACTCCTGAGGGGGACTATTTTTGGCAAGCAGAGGTACGGCGGAAGTTTGAAAAGGACTGTGAAATGCTTGATATAGATGCAATCCTCGACTGGGACTCGGGTTGAAAGACTCATAGCATAGGATCATATTTGTATTTGCTCTTAGTATTTTATGACAAGCCGAACCGCTAAATCACTGCACCGTCGCCGTCGCTCGCCCATTAGAAAACGCAATAACGACGGGCAGAACCGTATGCATCCCAGTCACCGCCAACGTACCCACGCCTCCATACCCACTAACCGTCTGCTTCACAACCAGTCGCGCCTTCGCCGCCGCAACCCCCTGGCCCACCGCACTCGTCATCGTAACCGTCCCCCGATGGCTCGTCGGGTTATACGCCACATGCGTGAACGGCCCATCACACTTGTCATTGGAACTATAACTCGATGGTTTGTCGACTTATCTACGACATGTACATGAAGCGCCGGCGTCCCTGTATAACGTTTTTCACCGTTTATCGACCAACCCCAGTATTTCTTCGACCTTTCGCCAATCGTGGCGCTCTACATCTTTCAACCTATACCCCCGTATACCAAGTCTCATCTATGGCTCGCAGTACTGAAGTAACGCGCCTTAAGACGCGACAAAGACAGGCATTTCGCGTAGTAAACAGTCAGATCAACATTCTTCACCCCGAGTCAATTTCGCCAAGAGGCGCATTAGGCTGTCCGGCGCCGCGTCGGAAAGTAGTAACAGCTTGAACATCGTCGATAAGTTGGGAGGTACTTACTGAGGCAGCGACTGGCTCACTACAATTAGAGTCCATCAATATATTACGCGGCCCAGAATGGCTGTCCCGTATCTGGCAGCCTAACTCACGGCCATAGCAAGAAACCCTTGACCGTGCAAGCTCGAATACGGAAGTACTCTAAATGAGTCGTAGTTAACGCTACATGAAGTACATCTGAATTCGCCCACAACTGTTCAAACCTTTCAAGTAATGCTGATTTCCAGATGCCTACCGAAATATTCTCCTCCAACGTTCGACAAAGCCCCGCTTCCCTGGAATCAGCGGCATCTCCGGAACAGCAGTCTGTAAAAGACAACTTGAGCAAAATCCTTCTTTCAAAGGGTACAAGATCCTACCTGATTCGAGCACTCCGGCCGCGCACAGATTGGGGGTACAAAATGGCCACGCGCAAGATCCGCGGCGAGGACGTCAACCAAGGCAGGTAGCTCCTTGAACGGCCGATAATGCACTTGCTTATTTCCGTGGACATCCACAGACATAAGCATACGAACGTATGCGTATTCCATCTCGCCACCTTTACTAGCGACGAGCTCAGCCAAGTCCTTAACACACTCCACCCATGTGTTGCTCCGAATCATCCCACCTAGGCTCCACAACCTATTCTGTGTCTTGCAATCACCGAGCAGAAGGATCTTGCTCAGAGTCGATAGATGGGCTGGCTCCTCGATGTAGGTTCGTGCTGTCTTTAGCACGTCCGAAGTAGCCTGGGCCGATAAACCGTCCATAAAGGTCTGCGCGATGAATATGTAACCCGTGCACCAAAATTTCGGAAGTCGGTGGGACTCTGGAGTCGTCGATTTCGCAAGGCGAGAAACTCTTGTACCAAGGTCATGCAACCAGTCCTGCTCAACCAGATAGGCGTATATCACTTCTTTATCTCCGGCATGGCTTGTAAAGCATGACACGTATGCAAAGACATGAGCGACGACTCCCCAAGTGTCATACACGGCCCCAGATTTTAGTGATTCTGTTGCGACGCGCCATATCTTTTTGAAGAGAGGAGCGGTGAGCCAGGCAGGATTCTGATCGTTAGGTCCCGAGAATTCGTACCGGCGATTCAGCCCCCGGAAAAGGCATTCAACAATTGTAGCCTCGTCCGTAAGAGTCATAACAGTACTCGTGCCGAACGCATCAGAAGTCACGACAGCTTTCAAAGCACATATAGCCGCACGGTCAACATCTTTGTGCGCCCTGCCATCTCCATGGTTAAGAACGTAGTTCCTGACTATCTCTAAAACACCGGGGAATAAACCGCTAGCACGCTGCGCTTCAGAAAGGGAGACGGTAGCTTGGATCGAGCGTGTTTGTAACATTGCGAGTATGAGGAGGATGTCGTCTGGGAGGTGCTGAGTGTAGTTCAAAGGTGAACGGGAAAGGTAGTGAGGGAACCCAGTATGAAGAAGCCACCGCATGAACGAAGGCCTCATATTTGTCATCAAGGCGTCCGACAATGTGCGCGCTGTCCCGTTCTCCTCGAGGTTGTACAAGTGGATCACGAGTGGGAAATTTTTAGGTCCAAGCGCGAATGTATATAGATCGCTGCTTTGGCCATCGCAATTGCATGAAGCACAAACATGATTCTGTGCAGCGCATCGAAGAAGTTTATCCCATGGGGACAGCGCACCCTCGCTGGGAGCTACCTTCAAGAAGTCCGAGCCCGACTGCAAAGCAACCTCAAACAACTTGCCCCAAAACAAAACGTCCAACGTAGTTTCCGGTTCAGTTGAATCACCAAGAATATTGTTGCGGACCATGTCGATCGCAAGTGGAGGCTTGTATAGGACTCTGTACTTGTTCGGCTCACGAGTGAGCATGAAAAACTTGCCAAATCGAAGCGCCGCACGCTGAAGTCGGTCTATACGATCAACGGATTGATCAATGCGGTGATGCGCCCTGATAGCGCGTATGACGGCGGGTCTAGCTTCATCCTGATCCTTAATAAAATCAAGAAACCGCCACACAGCAGGATCCGAAGCAGGCGCTGTGACGCCGCCGGGACCTGTAATGATCGGAATGCTTTGCAGAGGAAGACCACCGAGGGATTGGACGGCGATACTCTGCACGGAAGCGTTCGAAGATTCGTTGTGCAGCCACGAAACAAGCAAGGCATCGAGGTCCACGGCCTTCCGCCAGACCGCATTGCGCTCCACCTCTTTCAGAGAACGAGCTATTCCTGATGAGGCAGCCTCGCGGTAAGACTTCCAGCACTCAACACGCCGCCGGACCCAACTGACCATCACAAAAGAATAGACAGCTAAGGGAGTTTTGTATGGGCAGTTCGCATAGAAAAGTGGTAGGGCGTTGCTGATGAGGTATGCAAGAACTCCGACGCCCGTCATAAATCCGAGCGCGGCAGCCATAGCCCCACTCATAGAACAGAGGAAGATGATTAGGCCAGCGAGAAAGACGCCGAGGGCTACGTGCATAAGGACAGGAAGGAGACCGATGATGAGCGGTACATGCCACTGCTCCAGGCCCATGAACCTGAAGTGGCGGATTCGTGAGCGATCCCGCGGGTTACCGGAGGGTAGAACGATATATTCGTTAATCCACTGCTTGGTCAAGACCGCGATCAGGGTGGTTGTGAGGCTTAAAACCAAACTTGTGAACCATAGACCGTTGACCCAAAGATCAGAGGATTTGGCTGTGAAGGAAGTCGAGGGGTTAGAGTTCGGTGCATGCTGTGCGGGCTGTCCCAAAGAAATTGCAACCTGATTATCGATTACGCGAAGCATCAACGAAGCTGTCACTTCGGCGTAGTCCACCTGAAGACTCTGGGAAGTCTGAATGACAAAGGCGGTCACGACGCCGGAGAACAATGCGGCCTAACGTGCTCCATGAGTACCGATTGCTACGGTTAGAGAAGGCGAAAACTGACAAAGACCAGAAGCATATCTAAACCATCTCTCCAATTTTCGACCATGTCCAAGTCAAACTTCGTGCACTCGTCCATGTATGTTTTGAAGACTCTGCTTCCCTCGGACATCTCCTTGAATCCTTCATCGGGAGGGTACTTTTGCTCGTAGTCAAAGGGATCTACGACGGGATTCGTCACCAAAAGGATTTGGATAGTAAGTCCTGACATACCGCTGAGGACCGGGCGCTGGTGTGCGTGTTTACGTCGCAGCAAAGTTGAATGTGAGTGGCGAGTACCATCATGGTATTCCAAGACCGCAGTTGAAGGCGATTCCGTATTCACAGACGCAGCTTCGTTGACTGTTGAGCTATCGGAATGGACAGAGCCGGCTGTCTCAATGACACATGGGCAACAGTGGCAGTGAGAAGAATTGCGATTATTCTGCGCTTCGGACGCGCTCGTTGGTGGTCCTACAGGCATAGGGAGGTGTAAGAGGTGGGAACACGCTATAGCTATCAAAGCTTACCCTTATACCTGTCACGCCACCCATCCGTATATAGTCAAAAAACAATAGTTGGGAAATAGCCGGGCCTTAATTGTCCATAACGGTGCAAATACGGTGACTCGAAAACCGAACAAAAGAGAGTGAAGTTGACGGTTGCTGATGGTAAGACGAAGCAGGAAGGAGTTAATAAGGTCGGACATATCGGAAGTGGTCAGGGGTAGCAAGATCAACGCGATGTTATAGGTATCGACTACCTACAAACTTCAGAGAGCCCTAAAAAGAGGAAAATACAATGTGGTGAGGTAGATGATACAACAGGATGGGATGGGGTCTAGTATGATACAACATGATGGCAGAGTCTGGCATGATACAGAATGATGGAGCTAGGTAGGTCCATAGTGGATAGAGAGAAAGTAATAAGCATGATATGTCACTGTGAAAAGACGGCGAATGAATCTGCTGCGTCTCCAACTAGCACTGGTTATAAATTATTCACCCATTTGTGGAAGTCATCGCCGGTGAGGGCACTAGTGCCGGTGACAGTGCTTCCAGCTTGCTTTGCGGTAAATGTGACTTTTATCTCATCCAAAGTATGAGAACTATGGGGCATTCAGTACACTACACGGACTAAAGGATCAGAGCGTACCCACGTCCCAACGATATCTTTGACTATTGTCCACTGGTCGTTTGTCAGACTGTTCACTTCCTTGACGAGTTTGGCCATCAGATCGCCGAGCTCGTCGTCGGTCATTGGAGGCACCACCACCAGGATGGTTTGATTATGCTTCGGGAGGAGGATCTATCCAAACCTTCAACCATTCCTGCCTATAAAGAATGAGAAACAACAAAATCGAACAAGGACAGCGGAGGTGCCTACCATGATCCTAGAAGTATAAGCAAAACCAAACTAGTACAAGCGCGCTCTTCAACACTGTTGCTAGGGCACGTGTGACGATCGTCGGCGAAGTGACGAGGCGCAGGACAGTACAAGAGCGCGCCTTGTGCTAGGAAAAGTGAATGTTGGTCCTTATTCTCGCAAAGACGGCCATAACAAGACATTCGAAGAAACGCCTAGCTTCGAGTGCTTTCTCTTCCAGGACTGACACTCTACGCTCCATCCGAGGGCCTTGACTGCCAGTATATTAGAGTAAATGCGCCACAATTCCAACAGAAGTTTCACCATTCATCTACCTCTGGCCTTGGTATCTCCGTCGACCAATTCCTGCAATGATGCGAGAAATAGGAAGCGGTATCGAATGGTGGCTGCAAGGAAGTAGAGAATGTTTTTCCGGTTCTACAGCGTGGCAGGTTGCGGTAACGAACATGACATTCATGACGAGGTGTATCTATTCATCGATCTACCGCCGAGGATAAGAGGGATGGGTGGAACGGACACTGCGCGGAAGTCATAAACAATAGCCAGGACTGTGACATTCCCATGAATACAATAAGCCCAAAATGAGGCTCTGGCAACAGTTGGTCCTGTCTTGATAGGCATTACGAGAACGGAGAACAACAGCTAGGTCTCCATCGGGCGGGCGCAGAGCTGAGCGTGATGGTTAAATTGCCCTGCAGATGGACGTGCCCTATAATATTCGTCACGGAGCCCTCAGAATGTCCCGTAGGAAAAGGTCGTCTTGACAGCTTGAGCGACGAAGCGTAGGTCCTTGTCTCGAGTTCGCGACGACCTAGGCTGCTCATGCCGAGCCAGATACATGGGATGGACCAGAACAACATCTCCATCACTTCCCTGTGCCGTTGAGTAAAGCGACACGAAGGCCACACATTGCGAGCAGCGGGCGAAGAGTTCCAGCGCGTACAGGTCATCGGTATTAGTCGGCGGCATTGGAGTGTCATTGTTTTCTCGGTGTGTTGCAAAAGATGCAGGGGACTGGAATTGTGGCTCGGCAACGATATCGAACCCGATTGACGCTAGACCCGAGCTAGACAATAGCGAAACGAGCTGCGGGTCCGAGTGGGACGTCCGGCATGGAGTGAGATACGTCCAGAACAAAAGACAGCAAGTAGGGCGAGATGAACAATAACAAGCAGAACACATACAGTAACATCTGATCAAAACGGTACGCGTACCATTTTGATCAACATGATGGAAAGAACAACAGTCAAGATCAGAGCAGTCGCTTTTGTTGACATTGCTTGAGCAACACAGCGCCCAGACGATTTATGCCATGGAACCAACCGTTACCGCCTTTTTGCTTTCCCCGGAAAACAGTAGATGAACGAACTGTAGACAGGTTACTTGTTCAGAAGCCGAATTTCAGATAAGTGTTCGAACACAGGCTCGTAGATCAAGCAAAGATGTCCGGATTAGATAGCAGAGGATCCTCGAGAGTAACAGCGAATAATCATTCTGAGGACGCAAATCTCAACGTAGGCATCCAAGCGGCTTTTGGGACGGATGAGTCGTTGGTATGGGTGGGTAATCAGTGCAAACCTCAAAATATTTCGCATTTATTTGCTTGTAGTCTCTTGAATAATCGAGGCGTGCAAGAAAGCAAGGCGCCGCGACATTATAGACGGGGGTAAAAAGCAAGTGCATGATTGGCTTCGGTCCGGGCGAGCCGGTTGATAAATCCAACCACCTGACGCGATGCCGTCTTACCTCTTACCATACAGTTCACCGCGTCAAAACGCATAAAAATACTCGCAGAGCTCCGTCACTCGCCAGTCAAACGATATGGAGGTTGCTCGCGACTCCAGGTCCGCTGTCAATTGCAATTGTAAGTCGTTCTGTCGGAATAACTCTTGATACATCTCTGAATCCGGGCGTAGCCTACATCCTTCGCCTTCCCAACGAAATTCTTCTATTGATATTTCAAACGGTCACGGCCGAGTCTACGTATAGACGTGACTCTGAACTCGCTCTTCATCGCCTTGCGGTTGTTTGTCGTCGTTTCCGTGACATTCTTGTGCGTGATTTGTATCGCGTTGTCTGCTTGCCGGAACATCCAATGTGGCGACGAAAACGTTCAGCTCTGATTGCACTTCTTCCTTCGCATGGACATCACGTTCACCATCTCGAGGCTTCCGCTCCGACAGTGAAAGGGGAGGATGACAAGCCTGACGACGCTCAGGTTTCACACCTTCTCGTCAGTCTCTCGCGCTGTGCGCAACAGTTTACCAACCTCCGATACCTCCAACTCCACCTTCACACGTTTGATAGGACGTTGACCACCGAACAACAGGCTGACCTTATCGAGATGTTCAAGGTCCTGCCTCCTCACTTGCAGGAGCTCGACCTGGCCGGCTTCTTATGGACAGGCGCTGCAAAGGCTTTCGCTGCTACTCAGCAACCCAACTTACAGCGACTGTTACTTGACCTTGAGTCTATACCAGGCGCTTGGATGACACCTGTCCAATTCGCAGCTAATTTCCCGGCTCTCTTGCATATTCGCATACCAGCCCGTTGGTGCCCTCAAAAGTCCTGGTTCACCCAGTCGTTTGGAGGGTCGAAACTAGAACACATTGCGATCGGATTCAGGGATAGTGATCGCCACCCGTGCCCGAAGAACTCGTATTGTCGATGGGAGTCCAGAGGTCTCAACGATCTCTTTATGGCATCCGCTTCCTCGTTGACCAGCCTTACCATCTCTACAACTTCCTTTCCCAGCTCCAGCGTCATTTATCACCTAGAACAATGTTCCACGATCGCTTTCGAAAACATAAATTTTGATTGGGAAGAAGAGCTCTTCAACGAGCTCGTGGGACCGTTCAGGACGTTATCAGTCATAACCCTCCGTCTGCTTCATTGTTGTGGAATTCCGCCAATGTTTGCGAGATGGTTCGAGTCTCGCGAGTTCTTTCCTGTTTTGAAGGAACTCGAAGCTGGTCTGCTGTATACCCAAGGGGATGGGGAGGACTTCGATGAATGGGATTCAGAAGGAGACATTATGTCTGACAGTGATGGTGTTTGGCAACCAGAGGTGCGACGGAAGTTTGAAAGCGACTGTAAAATGCTTGGTATAGATGCAGTCCTCCACTGGGATTGGTTTCAGGGGTGGGGCTGAGAGACTCATAGAACAGCATATTTATATTTGTTCCCTAGTATTGTGAGCATATTGAATCACTGAAGTGTTGCCGTCGCTTGTCCATTAGAAAAAGGAATAACAACCGCCCCAGCATCAATCGTATGCGTTCCAGTCACCGCCAACGTACCCACGCCTCCATACCCACTAACCGTCTGCTTTACAAGCAATCGCGCGTTCACCGCCGCAGCCCCCTGACCTACCGCGCTCGCCATCGTAACGGTGACATGATGGCTCGTCGGATTATACGACACATGCGTGAACGCGCCCGCGTCCAACGACAGCATCGTCGCAATCGGCGCAATGAACACCCTCCTCCTCCCAGTATCCAGCACATTCACCTCGATCGTCGTTCCCACAGACACGATGTTCCCGCCAAACGCCTGCCAGCCAAAGTCTGGGTGGTTGACGATGTACGTCCCGATGCCCATAGAATGGCCAGAGAAGTTTGGTCCGTAATCGCCAGAGTATGCGTCCCATTTCATGGTGTCTGGGAAAGAGTGGAAGGAAGCGGAGGCGAAGCCGCCCTCGTCGATGTTGGATGTTGGCCCGGAAAGACCGCCGTATGCGAGGCGCAGAAGGAAGTAGTTGTCTGGAGCCCTTTGGAATGCATCGATAAGAGGGAGGGCGTTGAGGCCGGAGCCGTAGTGGTGGATCATGCGCTCGTATCGCATGAGCTTGCCTCCGTAGATGTTATCCCTATAAACGCGTAAGGTTGACGAACGAATGGAAAGCTTCCCTCTTACCAGTACCGCCTAGCATTCCCGTTATATCCCCAATGCGGGATCAAAGGTTGATACGCGATGATAGAGTTCAACGTGTTCGTAGCCGTCTTGGTATCATTGAAATATACGCTCCACGCGTAAACGCCTTCCTGGCCAGTCGAATCCCAAGCCATCTCCGAGCCGAACCTAGTAGAAACCTTTGAGCTACACATGCATCTTTGAAGGGTGCGATATGCTCACGGATACTGCTCCGTAGCCCATCTAGCCTGCCTCGACTTCATCCTACTCTGCACTAAACTCGCTTCATCAGCCCAGTCTGTTCCCTCTCTGACCAAATCATCCAACAAATACTTGATCACCGTCTCGCCCATCAACCCATCATCGGCATATCCGACGGATCCACTAGTCATAGCGCTAACAGTCGTAACCGCATGGCTAAGATACCAATCCCAAGTATGCACGGTGACGAGAGCGGGGTAGTTACGTGCGACGCGGTACAAAGCCCAATGCGCCGCGGCGACGTGCACGTAGTCGTACGCGCGTCCGGTGTTGTAGGCGTCGGCCTGGTTCCAAGACCACCAGTTGCCCCAATTAATCGACGATGGGTATGTGTAGCTGGGAACCAAAGCGGGCTGGTAGAAGAACACAGACTGACATTTTCTGAGTGTTAGAAGCAATGTTCTCCTCGTACTTGAGATAACAAACCTTCTTAACTGTGCCTACAAAAGAAGTCAGCCTCTACAAGTCATGTCAAGAAAGCAAGGGCACTAACCGTCCGTATTTTGCAATGTTCCCCAAACCGTGCTGTTTATAAATTGCTCCAATTTGGCCACCTCCGCCGCACGGGGCTGCAGGTACTCTTTCATCACCGCCGCCAACCACGAGCCTGCGCCGGCCTCGTCACTGAGACCCGCAATCCACACTCGTGGATCGTTCAAAACTATCGCGTTCACGTCGCGATCATAGCTGATTACCGAAGGCGCTCTTCCAAAGGGGTCGCTTTGATTAGTGAACCACTGCGAGGTAGTCAGAAAATTGCCGAGGTCAGAGATACTGGTAACGGCGGCGTGAGTAATAAAGTAGTTGATCGTCTGGAGGAGTCCGTCTTGGTATGTAATGGAAAGACGCGCTCGACCGAAAGCGTGCGCAGTCAAGTCGTAACCGGTCCAGGACGCACTGTCGCTGTTCGTGACCCAGGTCAAAGCGCCACTAGGGGTGACGGATATCGACTGCACCGCCGAAGAGTAGCGCAGGAAGAGTTTGCCTGTCTGGTCTGCGGGAAGAATGTATCCAGGTACACCGGCAGCGACAGGATGACCCGCGTCAATGAGGGTGTCCTCAATAGTTGGGATGGAATCCGCGAGGAGGAACTTCAACCCGTAGGTCTTCGTCTCGCCCGGTTTCAGCGTGTAGGACGTAGGCGCATTCCATGGGGTCGTTGAAGACCATTCCTGGGAAGCGTATGCTTGGGTATGGAAGAGCCATTCGTATAAGCCCTCGAACGTCTGAGAGTCGTACCAGTAACTGGCCTCATTAGATACCTCGTTGAGGTTATGCCACCCCTCAAGAGGTGACCCCACCGCGGGTATCACGACAAGGGGAGGCAGGTTGCCGAGAAGAGGCGTCACCTGGACAAAGCCGGCATCTTGGCCAATGTATGGGTCAGTCAGACTGCAGATGGTATTCGTCTGGGCTGCTGTACGACCCGTGAAAATCTGAATATACCGTTAGAAGCACGAAACGAACCGCTGAGAAAAAAAATGAAACGTACGTTATTGAACTCCAGAGGGGCACCGACAGAGCCAAGTATAACGTTCTGGGTCTGTGGATTGTTTATGTCGAATAACAGCTGCAGGACGCCATCCTCTACGACCCAACGACGCGTCACGTTCAACAAGGTGGAGTTGAGTGTCGGCGCCAGACTAGCTTTAGCGAGGGTATTGCCCGAGACACTCTGTGCCGTGACCTTTTTGCGACTTCTCGACGAATCAATGGTTGTCCAAGTAGACGTACTGCTCAGTCGAGCTCTAATCGTGATGTCGCCTAGATGATATTGACTGTTGTTCTGGCGATTAATCATATAGTCGCGTGGAATGAAATCGAAACTGGATCCATGTGGGCGAAGCGAGTACGCTGTTTGAGAGTCGGACACAAGCTGGAAATCGAACGTTGTGGTGTTGAATGTCGTGAAGCCATTTTGGAGACCGAGCGTTCCTTGACCGCGTATACGAGTGACATGAAGACAAAGCCATATGAAGAGCGCGAGAGCAGGGAAAATCATGCTGCGATAGGTGAGCAGCGTTTACGCGGAGCATAAGGCAAACTCACTTGACTGTCCTGAGAGCAGAGTGCACTGAACGAGCCCTCAGCGCCATGCGCTCGCCTTTATACGCGTCTTCCAGATCTTTTCCCATGACGAACTGAAACGGTTCCATAGGTCATCTGGAAGTGAAAAAGGAAGCTGACCCACCGAAGATAACCCTTGCGGTCAGCGTTACTCGTGCTAACGGGCGTGAAAGACAGCATCAGAATAGGAATCTATACGGCGAGAAGCAAGATAAGCTTACAGCGTTGATTCCGCAGAGAAATGCAGGGCCAACGAGGGTATCGTGCATCGCGGCTAAGTAAAGATCGGCCAAAAAAGTAGAAAATAAGGCATATCCTGAACGCTCCGTCGAACGGCCCGGCGCATCCGCCCTTCAGTCTGTGGTAGCATGTCCAAGTCATTTACACGACGAAAAGCCGGGGGAAGCGCGTTGAATGGCCATTGAGAACACGTATGTTGTCCACAAGGACGCGCCGGAGGCTGGGCACCAGAAGTAAAAAAATATTGACAGGATGCATGCCACAAGACAAGTGTACCAAGCTGATTTGTCGAGAGTTACCGTGTCTATTTCAGATTAATAACTGAAGAGTTGTGGCTGAAAAAGCGCAAGGAGGGAAAACGCGATGTGTCGAGAGACATGACGGTAAAAAGCAAGTAGTGATCGGCATTTGCCGGCACGCTGCCAGATTCTCCCTTTTCTATATGCTCCCTCACTACGGATTGAGAAGAGGAATAAAGGCGCTTGGACATAATCCAACCTGTAATATATGCACTCAGAGGAGCCAAATCGACATTTGAGACACTTCGTCGCGTAGAAGCGGGCTCAACTGTGGCGCCAAAAGTTGACCTACGTATGGATCACAACTTGGACATCTATGTGTACGCGCTGGTGGAAATATCAGTAATCATCGGCCCATAGACCGATTTTACCATATATAGATTGTGCGCCCACTGATCTGTCAGTAACAGGTTGAGAACTAGAAGCAGACTTGTAGGTGCAATACACGGTTTCTTAACTTCTAACTATGCTGATATGTAATTACGCCACACTTCTGTATACGGCATACGGGGCATATGCAAGGTGTGTTCCTTCCAAAATCAAATCAATCATCAAAAAGGATTGTATATACTTCTTCTAGCCAATTACCAACGCCCTTGGATCCTTGATGTTTCGAATTAGATGCCCTCAGCACGGCCTATCGAAACGGAATCTCCTTACTCTGACTGATGGTCTGCGATGTCGACGAACAGATCGCATTCTCCAGCCAAGGACGGCTATGCAAGAATTGTGGCGCTTCGATGGTCACCTGATCAAAGCTTTCGTAAACCCGTTACCCTTGTTCCCCTCGAGGCTGTCTCTTGTTTCTCTTATAGCTTCTCACCGGCAGCCGCCCCTTCAACATTGTATTCCCATCATCAAAAGTGCAGTTCCGCTTGCAAGGCGGAAGGTATCCAACACCTGCCGATTAATTGTCTGTACAGTCAGTATGTCCTCCTTATTGTCGCGTCTATTGTCTCTGAATTCCTTCATTCCACTCTCACAGCGACTGACATTCACATCAGTAACGTCTGGCCATCATTTGTTATTGTGTCACATCTGTGACGTTGTTCCTTGCTCTTATTCTACTTCCTCGACAATAGCATCTCTACCCTGCGCAGGGGATACATAAACGCCCGCCCCAGGCTGATTGGGCATCATCCGTCTCTTTCTTTCTTTCCCAGCCATGCTCCCAAGTCCATCTTCCTCGTCCAAACGACCCCAGAGTCCGGTTAGTCCCACGACCACCGATACCATGCCAGATGAGCATGATTCGGAAGAGTGGGAGTCAGTTCATGGAGAGCAATCCCAACAGAGGAAGGGTTTCCTAGGCTTTGGCTCTCGCGGCTCCGGTGATGAAGCATCAGAAGGTTGGGCTTGTTTTTAATTCTCATTGACATGGTTGCTAATATGTGTCAACAGTCGACGAAGTCTGCGATTATGAGCAAAAGTACGCGCCCGACGAAGAACATAAGGAAATGAGCTCGAACGCTCGCGTATGGAAGGTATACCTGGACGAGTGTCGCAAGTTCGATACTCGCCGGTTCGAGGAATGGCGCGATGGACTTGACGTCCTCGTTGTTTTCGTGAGTTTTTGAGACGTTCACAGCAATCACCAATCTAACGAGTCGCACAGTCGGGCCTGTTTACCATCGTCGTCGCAGTCTTTTGCGCGCAGACCTTCCAGAGACTTCGTCCTGACCACAATTCGATGACTTCAGCGTTGCTCGCCGAGATGGTCGAAATTGAGCGCGCTATAGCCGATGGCACCCCTGTTGAAGAGATTGAGCATACCATCACCGATTTTGAACCAAAGACGATTGATCTTTGGGTTAACGGCTTATGCTTCAGCAGTCTGGGAGTGAGTCTCTTCCTTGCGGTCGTCGCGATGCTTGCCAAGCAATGGATTCGACAATACATGGCCATCCCCTCGGGAGATGCCCGTGACTGTGTTCGCATCCGACACTTCCGTTACAAGGCGCTAGAGAAGTGGCGTGTCCCCGAGATTATTGCATTCCTGCCGGTTCTCATGCACCTCTCGTTGGGCTTGTTCCTTGCCGGCCTAGTTATATTCCTCTTCATGTTCGATGACAAGATGGCCATTGCCTTTGCGACTATGATGTCTGCCTTACTTGTCGGATACACTTTCAGCACGCTCCTCCCTCTGTTCTACCCCGAATGCCCGTACCAGACGTCCTTGTACTCTTTCGGCACGTTCAGTGCTTTCCGCCGCTTTATCTTCAAGAAGGGAAAGCCCTTCCAGGCTGTTAAGCTCCCCGATAATGACGACGACGAATCCATCATCTCCAGTTCTGCCACGCTCAATTTGTCGGCCACTGAACGTGCGAAGATTGACGGCAATGGAGAGCAGATCGATATTCAGGCCCTCTCTTGGCTTCGTGATACGACGTCGGATGAGACTGTCCAGAATAATGCCGCTCGGATGGTTGATGTACTTCGTGACGAGATTACTGCTAAAGCTCAACCAGAAGCTGGGTCCTCCAACTTGGTTAATTCGTAAATTATAGCTCTGTCTCCTACTGTAGAATTCTCAGTTTATACCTGTATGACAAACTGTACCACCTGTAGTAGTCAATTTCTCAATCTCATATGCTGTGCCCATTTTGAACTGCTCAGGAGGACTCCAACTCTCATTGGTACTGCTTCTTCCAGGTGACTCTCATGAAGTGATGTAACTGCAGTTTTAGAACATGACCAGTTCAAGCACTGTCAATTCATCAGATTTCTATCTCATTGGGTTCTATTCCGACCGTCATCGCATTCATAGTTGAATATCAATCCCTTCAAGTGTCTCATGATCTATTATTGAGCGCGCAGGACGGGTGGAGTCTAATTAAAGGCCAACACCCAAGTTTGTTGAAGTCTTTTACCAAAAAGGCAATCTCTTCCTTGACTTCCTACCATCATGTACACTTGCTCTCAGATCGCCCTGGTCGTCGTGCTGGCCCTGGAACTTCCCATCTACTTCACCAACTCTGCTATCATCGTGAGAACACTTGACGCTAAAAACAACTATGACATCCACATCAACGTACCCGCGCTCGCAACCCATGAGCGTAAGATCTTTCGTATAAACATCCGAGCTCTATCGTCCTCCAACGGACGGTCACGAGAACATGCTGGGACTGCCGCAGTGACTTACGCGAATGACCACCCACTTTAAATAGGGCGTCGATATAATTCCCACTCGCTATCCACTTCTATCATGCTTTATTCATTGGCCGCTATTATCTCCTCGTATGCGTTGCTCCACCTACTCTACAGGCGGTTTCAACGACGTATCTCTATTTCGCATGTTAGAGGGCCGCCTGCCGCCTCGTGGTTGTATGGTTCGCGAATGTATGCTGCTCCCACGAAAGTGCGTTAACCGGCACGTCTCGTAGGCAACTGGGTCGAATTGCTGGCTGCTCCAGCTGCTGAGGTACCATACCTTTAGTGTTACACGTCCTTACACTCATGTTACCCAGACCGATTTCCGCTGGCAGGCAGAATACGGCAACGTCATACGCGTCAAGGCGCCGCTTGGAGTACATTTCCTGCGCATCCTTCATTTTTTCTTCTTACGCTTTACCTCAGGAAGACCGGCTGATGATATCAGATCCCAAGGCTATGCAGTACATCTATCACACGGCGAGTTACCGGTTCAACAAATCCGCTGGTCGTCGGTCGATTACCCGCTCACTCTTTGGACCTGGGTTGACGACCGTCGAAGGTTGGTGAAATCAGACACGAGGTGTCTCTGGTTGACGAACAGTTTCATGTAGGCGATGACCATAGGCGCGCGCGGAAGATCATGGTACCTGGCTTTGGTGCTCCCGAAGCTCGTACGTACTTGCCTATCTTCTTCGGTGCTGCTGCGAAGGTAGGCCTTCGTTTTTGGGACTATACAAGACCTGACATTGATTGTCAGATGGCGCAGAAGTGGCAGGATTTGATTGCTGCCGAGGCTAGTCAGACGACTATTGTATCGATGCCATGGTGGGTCGCGCGTGCGACTCTGGATGCTATTGGGGAAGGTCAGTCATAATCATTCCATTCACTAGAATGCGACTGATGTTATCGAAAGCCGCGTTTGATTATCAGTTTGGTGCTCTTGATGATTCGCGAAATGCCTTGTCGGAGAGTTATACAAATCTGATGTACGTGTACCCCTACGCCGTGGAGACATTATTAATATTTTTCTTAGCTTCAACATGCATGGTCTTCACACCAAAGGCTCCATCCTTGCCGTTGGTATTTTGGAACAGATTCCAATGGCGGTTGTGGAGTTTATTTTTAAATACTTGCCACCTCGACGCATATCGCGTGCACGTGGAGCTGCGGATCTGTCGACTGAAGTCTCGAAGACGCTGGTCGAGCAGAAGACGGCAGCCCTTCTAGCAGACAACGGTCGCCGGGACATCATGTCTTTAATGGGTTTGTTTCCCATAACCTTTCTTACAACTCATCTCTCATCTGGCGCGCTTTAGTGAAAGCCAACCACTCGGAGAATCCCAAGTTTAGATTGGACGAGAAGGAGCTAATTGCGCAGATGAAGTACGCATGTGCCTATGCCCGCTTCATAGGCTCAACCAGTTCTTCCAGTACCTTGATCTTAGCAGGCCACGAAACAACGGCAAACACGCTTTCGTTCGCCACCTACGAATTATGCAAGCAACCGGAAGGTCTTCGAGCTGAAATTCGCTCCATCGGCAAGACAGGCGCCGATTTCGCTTCTTCCGACTTCGACAATATGCCCTATCTCACGGCTGTCGTCAAGGTTTGGTTCCTTCCATGTCTACGTGGATCGTCACCTCACGATGTCGCTTTGTAGGAAACTCTCCGCTTCCACCCAATCGTGTATAATACGGCTAGAACTGCTATAGGGGACGAAGTTCTTCCACTGCTCGACCCAGTGACAACTGATACAGGTGAAGTGTTGACTGAACTACCTATCCCGAAGGGCACGAAGATCATCACTTCTATTGCCGCTTACAACAGGTCAGTAGAGCCATTTCCTGCGTGACATTTATTCAACAATTCTGCGTCTAGGAATAAGACTATCTTCGGAGCTGACGCCCATGTCTTCAATCCTGACCGTTGGTTGAGAAACGATCTTCCGAAGAGCCAGGTTCCTCTCGGCGTGTACGGAAATCTGTGAGGAGACTTACTGCTGTTTTATTCCCGGCATCTCATCATTGCCGGCTAGGTTCACCTTCATAGGTGGTGCACGTTCTTGTCTTGGCTGGCGCTTTGCGTGCGCATTTCACCTGTTGATCTTGCCGTCACCTTACAGATTCAACTATAGCGTCCTGGAGTTGCAGGCATTCTTGGTCGAGCTCTTCGGCAAATTCGAGTTCGAGTTTGCTGGCACGGTCGATGATTTCCGTCGTGAAGCGTGTAATCTCATGGTGCCGACGTTGAAGTCCACTAGAGCGAAAGGCGCTCAGCTTCCGGTTAGAGTGAGGATGGCGCGCAGTGACGAGACTTGAAGCTTGAAGACTGGTGTGCGTGAATGAGAATCGATAATTGGTGTACGATTAGTCTAGGAGTTGGGTGACCTGCTGTTCTGTGTACTATGATCATGTTGAATGAGCTATATCTTCCTGAACTAGCCTGTTTCATGCCTCGCTGCCGGGATAATTTGAAAGCTTCAGTGCCCACCGAGGTCAGTCGCAGCAGCACATTGAGTGCCGGTAGGGGGTTTGCCTCGACATATACATATCCAGGAGCATAGAAGCCTGCAGCGGGTGGCTATTGGTTCAGGAGCATTGATGCCCGAGTGCATATAGGTTCAGGAGCGTTAACATCCGAGTGCATGTTTATTACTGATCAACGGCAGCTCCTGGCCTCGACGCCATCTACGCCATCCCTCTCTGGTAACACAAATCTCAGCTTGCCGTCAACGCGTGCTTCGTCCACAGACTTCTTAGCTTTATTTGATCAATTTGAATTTTGTTCATGACATAAAAGGCAATTCCCTGCTTGACTTTCGACCATCGCGTTTAACTCTCCAAGTTACGCGACTCATCGCGTGAGTCTTACTACTGCACATTTACGAGGTCCGAAAGTTTCGTAGAAGGACTGAATTGAAGAGCGAAACGCGCTCAAGCCCGGCCTTGTAAGTTGCGGACCTCGAGAAGCACGTCCGAAAAAGTCAAGAATTCTAGGTTCCGGAGCAGGTCTTATGGAACCTCTGTACGTCGCGTATATCGAGAAGGAAATACGTTCTCATCGACTCATATCTCCTCGAACGTAAGATCTTTCGTATAATAATCCGGGTCCTCGTACAAGTTGACAGCCCTGGGAAGGAGATACTCTTCGAATGATGTCCATGACAACCTGCGCATGAGTCTCGTCGTCCGAGAAGGAACGTCACAAGAACATGCCGTCGTCTGCCGTTATGAGAACGATGCATATGTGCTAACGAGCACTAACATCCTCCGTGATGGAACGGCCTGGCGAATGCTTTAAAACGAGACATGGACATTAGTTCCCCAAACCGCCCCACCACCTTTGACATGCTGTATCCGCTTATCTCTGCTGTTGCGTCTGCCGCTGTGCTTTACCTCATCTACAAGAGGTTCCGGCGCCGTATCTCTATTTCGCATGTTAGAGGCCCTCCCGCCGCCTCTTGGCTCTATGGTTAGTTCAAACGGGCTCATACATAACGTGCGGCTACTAAGACGTCTAACAGGAAATTGGCTCGAGCTAATGGATTGTCCTGCTGCTGAGGTACTGTCAGCTCCCTCTTTTTATTGTACTCACTTTCTCCAGACCGATTTCCGCTGGCAAGCAGAATATGGCGGCATCATACGCGTTACGGCGCCACTGGGGGTAAATATTTTGACAGTTTTCCATTCTTTTCCTCTCAAACTCTTCTCCAGGAAAGCCGCCTCATGATCAGCGATCCGAAAGCCATGCAATATATCTATCACACGGCCAGCTATCGGTTCATCAAGCCTGCCGGTCGTCAATCTATCTTTAAATCACTCTTTGGACCTGGTTTGACGACTGTTGAAGGTCAGTAAGGTGGAGGGAGGGTGAAGAGCTCTCGTTGACGAACACTCAGGCGACGACCATCGACGCGCAAGAAAGATCATGCTGCCTGGCTTTGGTGGCCCTGAATCTCGGGCGTACTTGCCTATCTTCTTTAGTTCAGTTGGAAAGGTAATGATAGGCCGCTTTCTTGGGGAAATGATTCTGATTTTGGTTATCAGGTGGCACAGAAGTGGGAAGACATGATTGCCGCCGATGAGAAACAGACGACTGTTGTATCCATCCCGCAGTGGGTGTCGCGTGCCACTTTGGATGCTATTGGCGAAGGCGAGTGGCGACCACAGAAATACGTTAGGCTGCACCTCATCCTATCCACAGCCGCATTCGATTATCAGTTTGGCGCTGTCGACGACTCAGGAAATGTCCTGGCCGACAGGTACAATAATATGTTGTGCGTAGACCTTGCCATTTCAAGGACATTCTTAACGCTTTGCTACTAGCTTCGAGATGTTCGGTATCCCAACTCCGAGTTCTATACTCTCCCTTGGTATGATAGACGAGATCCCGCTAGTGGTGACGAACTTTATCCTGAAATACTTGCGACCTAAACGCATGTCTCGTGCGGACGAGGCGACCAAACTGTCAACTGAAATCTCGAGGACGCTGGTCGAGGAGAAGACGGCCGCACTTTTAGCAGACAAAGGTCGGCGGGACATCATGTCGTTGTTGGGTTCGTATCACATTCCTTATATGGTTTGGCTCTCATCTGGGCGTTTTAGTGAAAGCCAACCACTCGGAGAATCCGAAGTCGAGGTTACTGGAGAAGGAACTACTCGGCCAGATGAAGTATGCTTCATTTCTTGATTCGCCTCTTTTGCTCACCATGCTCTTCCAGCACGATAATCTTGGCGGGCCACGAAACGACGGCAAACACGCTTTCATTTGCTTTCTATGAGCTATGCAAGCATCAGGACATTCAACGTCGACTTCGCGCTGAGATATACTCCATGGGAAAGGCTGGCGCTGATTACACTTCTTCTGATTTCGATAACATGCCTTATCTGACGGCTTTCGTCAAGGTTAGCGCCTGCATTCATATCTACCTGGATTAACTAACGATCTTTCCGCAGGAGACTCTTCGTTTCCATCCAATCGTTTACAATACGTTCAGAGTTGCTGCCGACAATGACGTTCTTCCGCTACTCGACCCCATCACCACTGATACTGGCGAAGTATTGACTGAACTACCTATCCCGAAGGGCATAAAGATCATCACATCCGTCGCCGCTTACAACAGGTTCGTCGTTCTATTCTTTCTCCTGCCAGTGTCCCAAATCCAACTGCGTCTTTAGGAACAAACTCATCTTCGGCGATGATGCCCACGTCTTCAATCCCGATCGTTGGTTAAGGAAAGATCCTCCGAAGGGCCTTGTCTCCTTGGGTGTCTACGGAAACTTGTGAGAGCACTTTATCACTGTGATGCTACAGTACCAGGTGTCTGACTCCAAGACAGATTCACCTTTGTCGGAGGTTCCCGTTCCTGTATCGGCTGGCGCTTTGCGTTCGTGGTTTACTCGTTTGTTTCTGGTACTTGCAAGCTCATTGTCTATGATTTAGCGTCCTGGAGTTACATGCCTTCTTAACCGAGCTGGTTGGCAAGTTCGAGTTCGAGTTTGCTGACCCGAGCATCGCCAACGATTTCCGTCGCGAAGCATGCAACCTCATGACGCCAACGATGGAATCTGACAGAGCTAAAGGCTCTCAGCTCCCCGTTAGAGTTACGGTGGCACGCGGCGAAGAGGCTTGAATATGACGTAGGAGTTGAAGACAGTAAGGAATGCTTCAGAGGATTTGTTTCAGAAACTCTATTTTGTATTATCTCACTTGGAATGGACAATCTCTTCTCTACGCTACTTCAGGGTTCTATTTGAGTAAAGTATATTTATGCTGCGAATAGCAGAAGATGTAGACCCGAAATGGGGGTAAGGAAAGGGGAATGAAGAAGTGTGGCGCACCGGCAAAGGCGACGTGTGGACTTTTCATACCGAAAAGCTGGCAAGCAGCCATGCATCCGGAGCCAACCATTAAATGTACATCTCATTCCATAACATCAAAAGTGCCATTAAGCCAGCAACAAAGCCTACGGCCATTCTTTCCATCCTTAATCAGGAGCTGGCAGGGTATACCAAAGGACAAGGGGATATCATGATGTTGGGTATTACAGTTGGTCCCAACAAAGATGTGGCTGCAAAGGTGGAGTTTCCGAAGGATGCCGCGCCTCCCGCTGCTAGTCTGCTTCCCAGTAACAAAAAGAAGGCTGTAGGTGCAAAGGCGAAAGGGCCAAACTTTTGTGAGTGCGATTCGTTCATCTGTTGCGACGTTTGCTCATGCGTAGGGTTTCTAGGTATCCCGGATCCTGTAGACCACCCAGAGGACGGGTTTATCCACGCGGTTTACTGCAACCTAGCCGACCAGATCAGATACCTCCAAATGAACCCCGAAGCGGACTACATGATATGGGGCCACCCCAGCTCTCCCAACCTCCCGATGGCCCTCAACTTTTTCCAAAAGGAGGACGTCCTGGGATTCATCCACCACCGGTACCTATTCAAATACGGCCCCTTCAACATCGACTCCCTCGCGTACATCTACCTGGTTACAGTAGATGCGATTTACAGTGGCGATGGCGTTGACCCAGTAACATTCAAATATCATAATGATACAACAGTGCTTAGGACGGTACTACCTTCAGGGACTACAAGGAAGACAATCATGTTCCACACAGCAAAAAGCTCGCTGTTATACATTCTTGTGCATCACAATTGCGGCACCCACTGGCATACTAACCTTAAAAGCTAAGAATACTCAACTGATCAAGGCCTCCGCCGTACGCGACCGAGCAAGGATCGAGCACTTGAACGGGACCGGGTGGCTATTCCAAACAGTTACTACCACTAGTCTGGCACACTAAACAACTCACCAAAGCATTCCGGATGTAAATTCCCCAGACGGTTCGATTACTCTCCCGCGTTCGTCGACGGCCTTTGTTATGTTGAATGCTGCGAGCAACGATGTGATGCCTATCCAGATACTGTCTTCGGCAATGTCTTGCCCAACGCAGACTCGACGACCGAATCCAAAGGCAACTGAAGGGTGGGGAATGGAGGGGTTGAGCGTGCCGTCACTGTTTAGGAAGCGGTTTGGATTGAATGTCTCGACGTCGTCGCCGTAGACTGCTTTGTCGTGGAGGATAGCCCTGCATAAAATATTCATGTTGAGAGGATTGGTAAGGCCAGTTCTGACCCGGTGACTGACCAGGAGTTACCAACGATGGTGGCGCCTTTCGGAATATGATAACCGCGATATTCGTCGTCCTGGGTTACTCTGTGAGGTACCGCTATACCACGAGGGTTAACAGAACATATCGTCCAGTATACACTTACCGAGAGGAGTGATCAGTCGCCACCGGAGGACTTCCTTCACGATGGCCTCAAGATATGGAAGGTGCTCTCGGTCACCAAAGTCGGGAAGACGGTCGCGCCCGACGATGCTATCTATGTCGGCTTGCGCTTTTTTAAAAATGGACGGGTTCTGGACCATGGCCAAGATGGCGGTACTGAGAGCAGAGACTGTCTGTCACGCTGTATGTCAGCACTTGATTCTACGATAGGAAGAGAACCACCAACTGTATCGGACCCAGCTGTACGATGACATGAAATCAGTTTTGGGGAAGGTCGAATGAGCAGTGACGGTGTATAACGTACCCGCATAGGTCGAAGCTAAGACGTTTCCTAGCATGATTGTATTCTCCTCCGTATCCGCCTCGGCTTCCTCAAGCTCTGAAAGAATTTTCGACCCAACAGACGCTTTCGCCGTTCCCGCGGCCTAGGAGTCAATCAGTCGGCCAAACAGAAAGAACGTTGCGAAAAGAACAAACCACAGCCTTCTCCACATACTTGAGTGGCGCATCACGCATTGCGGTTACTGATTTGTTTGCCTCCTTCGCCCACCTCTTAAATCCGGCACCAGGCATCCAAGAGGGAACGAATCGGAGGATAGGCCATGTGTCGACCAAGAACGCGCCGGCGCGCCCCGCCACGGCCATAGCCCGCATGCCCTTTTCCGCTTCGATGATGAAGGGATCGGTATTGTCCAGCACTTCGATGCCGTATGCGATTCGGAGAATAATCTGACCGGCGTACCTATGACCCTTCGTGTGAGCATCGAACTGCACGTTAGTCCGAGTCGAACGTACAAGCGCAGGTCCTCTATGAAACGATCTGGTTTGTCCCGGATGCGGCGAAGTAGGTACCTAGCTGAATCGAGGATGTGTGGATGTTGGACGGCTGAGAGTATGGGGCCTTCTAACGTCTTGTGGAACATTTTGCGGTGTTCTGGTATTTGGGTGGTTAATGACAGTAGGTAAACGAAGGGTACTAAGAAAGCGCTTACCCTTCCATTGCTCGCCATACGGGTAGAAAGCGAAGTGCCATGTAAATCCTACCCTAAGGAAAAAGAACAGAATTGTTAGAAAGTAGACAGAGAGTCGACAACTCCTTCTCACAGTGTGTTGAGCATGACAAAGGATGGTCTAAGTTAATAGTATCAACTTGGTAAAAGGCGAAGTGTTGTATGATTTACTTATCGGAGTAGATTGCGGAGCGTTTGACGAACAACTCATTGGCGGCCTCGATGGTGTTGACGACGACGATGTCCTCGCCAACAATGTTGTAGTATATGATATCGGAATCTACGAATGGAGTCAGTGTACACCCAACACTCGAACGGGATGCGTAGTACTATATTGCTCTCCGAGTTCCTTGAAAACGACCCACTCCTCGAAGTCCGGGAAGTTGAACAGGTTGCCTAACAGTGGCAATCCTTTAGGACCAGGCGGCAGGGGACGAGCTCGTCGAGGGAAGAACAGGCTCTTGAGGAGAAGGAGAGATATTGCGCCTACGAGGCTCAGCACGATGCCAGAGAACGGCATGGTGGGAATGAAGATTAATGGAAGTCGATGCTCGGTGAGCGTGCGAGGCGACGTTGATGGAGGGACAACGACAGGAGCTAATCGAAGCGAGTAAGTCCCCAGTCGGCAGGAAGCGAAAGACTGGGGGCAATCGAGTCGAAGAGGCTGTAATATAAGGAAAGAAGGATGGCAGAGAGGGGGGGTATCTACGGAGGTACACTCCATACGCGATCGAATACGCATCTATCTCCAACACGACAGCAGAGCATTAAAGGCAGGCGGATTAGTATGAGACATGTCCCTCAGGTAATCATGGACAGATTTATCCCTGAGATCTATCTGGTATGCATAGATGAACTCGCGGCTACCACGCCACGGGCATTGGCATGACCCTTGGTGTTGGCGATTCACTTCAGTAGCGATGTAGGTGGGCGTGATATCAGAGCCGTTCAACGCGGTGACCCGATAATAAGGGCGGGGACAGGTGTAACGATGTCCAGCAATAGCGACTATAAATGCAATAGGACTATCTGGGCTAGGGAGTTTCAGAGGTTTCGATAAGGACATGAAGGCGGCGATTTGTGTAGGGGTGGACGGGTGGAGCTGGGGAGTGTTGGCGGTAGTGAGAGAAGAGAGAATGGCACAACAAAGGCGCTGAGGCAGCAGACAAAGCGACGCGCCATTGTTCAAAGTGCAGACAACGTGACGCGGACAATGTGAGGCACGTTACCCAGAACGATACCCAGAATGGGAGTCCCTGGCACGCCATTGTCTGAGAAAATACGCGCTAAGGTGCACGATACAATTAAGCGAAGAGGGCTAGCCCCTGCCATGTCGCGGAGGATAGGTCGGCAAGTTGAAAGTCGAAATCAAGAACGACGGAGACTAAATTGGACTGATGCGATCGACGCATTCGGCCATCATCGGCAAGTCACGTGGTACAAACAACAAAGGGCGATCTGAGCTTTTGACCGCTTTCTCTACAACCACCATCATCTACCATGGCGTCTACAGTCTCCATACTACCTTCTCTCGACCCAATTCTCAATTTGATTAAGCCTGCTATTCGCTGTCAGGTCGACGAATCTGGCAACGCTTCGCCTCGCTCAGATGATAGTGGTAGGCTCTCATTGTTGACTGCCATGTTGTTCGTCGACTAACGGCTCAACAGATTACTCTTCTAATTCCTCATCCAGCGACTCGGACGACGACCAAGAAGACTCCGACTCCGCTTCAGAGTCTGAGGAAGAGTCCGACTCATGGATCGGAGAGTTACAAGCCGTCCCAGAGCATTACGCGAAGCCCTTGCGCCTCAGAAGACATATACGCGTCGGCCGTGTGGCTGGTGAGAGAGTGAGTTGTCTTTGTTTACTGCAACTTGCCTCGCTAAATGAAATGCAGTGCCTTCCTTACGCAGAACAGGCCTCTTTTGATATTTTGGTCGGAACGCTGACAATTTCTGTCCACAAAGCCTCCAAAATTCATAAGCTGTGCGCGATACAGTCTAACGAGTGCCGTCTTACCCTGCTTCGTCGTCCCTCCGGCTTTGGAAAAAGCAGCCTGCTTTGTATGTTTATGTACGCCGAGGACATCAACCATGTTGAGGAATTCTCCCGGATTTATGGACGACGGCCCGAGCACCAAGACGACGTCCTAATTCTTGACCTCAACCTCGATCGACTACCATCCGACGTGACGGTTTTTCGCACCGGCCTTATCTCATACTTGAATGGCGCTTTCCGAAGCTTCCTGATGCGTTATCGAGACCTTCTCCGCATAACGCACCATGAAATTAACTCCCACATCTACCCTGGGCGGTCGGGGTCAATTTTCTCTTGGGTCATGGTTCGTAGTCGAAAGTAATGTTCGCTTATGTATCTCATATTTTTCTCAGGACCTTGTCTATCGCCGTGGCTACAGCATTGCTGTACTCATTGATAACATGAACGCTCCCTTGATCAAATCTACCGAGGACAACGTTGATGACATCCGTGGATATCTCGATAGATACCTCGTTGATCCCATTCAGGCGGCCATGCACGGGGGCCCAATCGTTGGAGGGGTTGCTGTGGCTTCGCCGCTCTCTGATGAGCCCCACTGGACTCGATTTCCACCCGCGCCGGGGTATAGAGACAACGTGTTTGACGACATTACCATTGATAAATCGGAGTGGAAGGCGGCTTACCGTGCATTGGGTTTCTCTCAGTCGGAGGTAGCTGCTCTTGCCGCAGAATGCCTGCCCGCCGAAGATGTAGAGCCTTTTGTTGAAGAGGTGGTGTCGACGCTGGATGCTTACGTCTCTCGGTATGAGAAGTTGCACACGTATAGCATGTCTGACGTGCTCGCGAAACTCAGGCGGCGGACTGGGCAGCAGGACAATCTATTTTGGTGATGAAAAGAGATCTCATTTTTCTTTCGTTTACGTCTACATGCTTTCATCGTCCATTGCTATCGACTATCAGCGCTATCCCTTTCTGCTGCTACAAAGTCTAGTACACACCAGCATTTTCCTTACAGCATCGTCTATGTATTTGTTCATTATCATTATTTCATTCCTCGCGACGGTTAACGTTCACAAAGACGAAACAGTGCAGGCCTTGCGGAGCCAATATGTCAGTGAAAATTGACTCTA
Organism: Hymenopellis raphanipes; assembly: GCA_036872995.1. Taxonomy (NCBI): domain Eukaryota; kingdom Fungi; phylum Basidiomycota; class Agaricomycetes; order Agaricales; family Physalacriaceae; genus Hymenopellis; species Hymenopellis raphanipes. The sequence goes on from JAYMDG010000015.1 coordinate 159,453, forward strand.
AACTGAAAGTCCAGTTTGGACTTGTATCCCGAAACGGCAATTCCTTCTTGGCAGGTGGTGGTTTCTCTCTGATAGGTTTTGATGCACCCATGACGCGGCACCTAGGCTAGCGGCGGCATTCACTTTCAGATTCTGTTTATTCACTCTATCTTTCCGAAGTCGAGACGTCCTACCCTGAGGGGAGTGCTCGGAATCGTCTAGGGGGGTAGTAGTTCGGTACCGTAGCGTATATAGACGTAGTACGGACCCTGCGGTGTTCTATATAGGGCTAGACACAGGTTAAAATATATCTATCTATCTATCTTCTTGACTTCGAACTCTCATGAGCCAAAAACTTGGACCCGGTTAAAATAACGGTTCCAGTTCCGTGTAATACATTTGACCGTCTTCTGTGCCACTCTCGAGGCGTCTACAGATGTTCGTGTTTGCCGTGCAGCATGCCTGATCGTACTCGCCGCCGCCTTTTTGCTGCAGGTCGTTTTCGCCACACATAGGACATGCCGGGGGAAGAACTCTTGGATGTTATCTCTCAATCCTGCTCTTCTCCCGTAAGTGCCTTGTGTTAATCATCTGTGGCTCTTCGAATCTGACATCCGGGAGGACATACGCCATTCACATGGTGTTGATGACACTCCGTCTCTGAGTAGCTGCGTCTTCGAATATTAGTCACAAGAGCACAGTGCCAGCGACAAACAACAGAGTCGTCCGTGATGGCCGGCATCGTCAAAGAATAGAAAAGGACGTGTTCCCAGTCGATTCCAGCTTGAGCTCCGTTTATCATGGTCGTGTACCCATGGGTTCCTGCTATAGCCTCGGTGGTGCTTCTGTATTTTATTTACAGGCGTTTCCAGCGACGCATCACGATTTCGCATGTGAGAGGCCCTCCAGTCACCTCTTGGTTGTATGGTACGAGGACTAGACGCGCAAGGGTACAGTGACTGACGTATTACAGGAAACTGGCTGGAGCTGTTAGACTGTCCTGCAGCTGAGGTATCATCTAAACCCTCTTCGTCTATCTTGCATTGATGCTCTCCAGACCGATTTCCGCTGGCAAGCAGAATTCGGAGGCATCGTCCGGGTGAAAGCGCCTCTTGGGGTACTTCGACAACCTTCCTGCATTCGTAACATCTCATGATTTTACTCAGGAGGACCGTCTGTTGATCACCGATCCGAAGGCCATCCAATACATTTATCACACAGCGAGCTATCGGTTTCCCAAACCCCCAGGTCGTTCATCCATGGGGCGGACACTGGTTGGACCGGGATTGACAGTCAGCGAAGGTGCATCTACCTTCAATACATCGTTTTTGAGGACTGACGCTATCTTATCGTTCCAGGGGATGATCACAGACGAGCACGAAAAGTTATGCTTCCTGGCTTTGGCGGTCCCGAATCCCGAGCGTACCTGCCTGTCTTCTTTGGCGCTGCAGGAAAGGTAGCCACATTCAGCACGTTCTCCCAATGAATATGGTATCTGACTTTCGGAAACTAGCTAGGACAGAAGTGGCAGGATCTGATTACGGCAGAAGCAGACCAAGCAGCTGTCGTATCCGTTCCCTGGTGGTTATCGCGCGCGACTTTGGATGCTATTGGTGAAGGTTAGCCGCTTACCGGCACTACAGCGAATTAGGGTACTGATGCATTTCATACTACATAGCCGCATTCGACTACCAGTTTGGGGCTCTCGATGACGCGCAAAACGTCCTGGCTAATATCTATATGAATCTCTTGTGCGCTCGTTACTCATCTACGAGGACCTCCCTGACGATTTACAGTTTCAATGTCTTTGGTCTTCCAACCAAGGGCTCTATCCTGTCGTTGGGCATCGTAGATCAAATTCCGACATGGGTCGTCAGATTGCTTCTAGAATAGTTCCCACCTCGACGGCTCTCTGCTGTTTTGCGGCCTTCAAGGTGTCAAGCGCGGTCTCGAAAAAGTTGGTCGACGAGAAGATGGCAGCTCTGCTGGCAGACAAGGGGCGGCGCGACGTTATGTCTTTGTTGGGTTCGCATCTCATGCTTGTTCTGAACGGCCCATCTCACATGGAAATTTCCTAGTCAAAGCAAACAACTCGGAGGATCCAAAGACCAAATTAGAGGAGAAGGAACTACTTGCACAGATGAAGTATGTCAGGTCCTTGATCGGCCTCGTTTGTTTGACAAATTGTTACAGCACCATAATCTTGGCGGGCCACGAGACTACGGCAAATACGCTCACGTTCGCTTTTTATGAACTGTGTAAGCAGCCGGAAATTCAGCACCGCCTTCGCGCTGAGATACGATCTATGGGGCAGAAGACGGATTATACTTCTTCTGACCTTGATAAAATGCCTTATCTCACGGCTTTCGTCAAGGTTGAGTTGCATACATTGCCTATAAACAGGTCTATTAACGCATCCTCTTGTGTAGGAGACTCTTCGATTCCATCCCATCGTTTATAACACATTCAGAGTTGCTGCAGGAGACGAGGTCCTCCCACTTATTGACCCCATCACTACCAATACGGGTGAAGTTCTGACTGAGCTACCCATCCCGAAGGGCACAACGGTCATTACATCTGTTGCGGCCTATAACAGGTAACTACAATTTTTTGTTGCCTCTGACTCTGTGTGTTTAGGAACAAGGCTATATTCGGCGACGATGCCCACGTCTTCAATTCCGATCGTTGGCTGCGAGCAAATCCTCCGAAGAGCCCCGTTTCCCTAGGCGTTTATGGGAATCTGTGAGAACTCACTGCTAACTTCGAGCGCATGTATCTCATTAGTTGCTAGATTCACTTTTGTAGGAGGTGCTCATTCTTGCATAGGCTGGCGATTTGCGTGCGTCTTCCCTCTTAGTCTTAACCTCGTCGGCTCAGGGAAGGTGATTCGTTAGCGTTCTGGAGTTACACGCGTTCCTCGTTGAACTCATTGGCAAGTTCGAATTCGAATATGCCCAGCCAGGCATCGCGGGTGATTTCCGCCGTGAGGCGTCCAGCCTCATGACACCGACGTTGCAATCACAGAGGGAGAAAGGCTCCCAGCTGCCTATCAGGATTAGGGTGGCACGCAGTGACGAGGTTTGACTACCATGTACGAGTGACATGCTCACACGGGGTGAATTGTTTGATGAACTTAACATCGTAATTTTCAGCCCGTATACTATTCGAGGGACAAAGCCTGACGCAGGCTGTTAATGGGTGTAGTGGTCTGAGCAAGGTCTAAGTGAATGGACTTACCCGACGTGGTCATGGCCCACGCATCCTATCTGTCATGTGAACAACGATGTACAGACTACAACAAGTTATAATTTTACTCTTCTTGTTACTTAACTGTGATCGCCTGCTGTGGCCCGCCCGACCTGAACAAGCTCCGAAATACGCCTTCAGACACTAAGTATGTGCTGCGGATTACTGTAGTGTTTCGACCGTAGGTTCGCGGCCTGTGACGCGATATGCCGCGAACTTACAGGGAATAGCTTCGTTTCCAGGCACAAACCCGGGAATTACCCGATTTGGACTGTCCCGCCACAGGCGGGACCAAAAATTTCCGCTTTTGGAAGGGTGTGCCTGGCCCAGAGGCACCGTGACGCAATATGGGATATATATAGGTTCGCTTTGCGACCCGGCGTGACCCGATATGCGAATATCCGGTCGAAACGCTACAGTATGTGCACGGGCATATTAATTCAATGGATACAACACTTTTTCCTTTCTCGCGTACGTAACTTGAACAAGTCAATCAACTGTGGCTGATTTTAATCGCTATCCCAAATCCCTTCAAAGTCGCCTGCATGTTCTTGATTTTCGTACTCCCATTCCTCATGCAGGTCCGCTTCAAACTGTTCGATAATCCCTGATATTATTATCAGCTGAGGTTCACTAAACCATGAAGATCTGCTCACCTGAGAAGTCATGTTTCCCACTTTCAAGTTGTCGCTGGACCTTCCTTTCGGCACCTTGTTGGAAGTGCAAGCGGAGGCAGATCGAGTCTGGTGGCGGTGATGACCAGATCGGTTATGCCTGCCTGCGGGGATTTGTCTGAAATCGTTCCCGAGACCTCTCCCTCAGACGTTACGCTCATCGCGCACGCTCTGAGGGTGAGTAAAAATGTATTTGTACTTCTACGCTGTTACTTACGATATCCACCTAGTTATTCGTGTACTTATGTGTGCTACTAGGTGAATATAGACGTTACACTCATCGCGCACGCTCTGAGGTTATTCGTGCATCAGGAATTGCCCCACTGGCAAATATCACCTAAAGCTGATAGAATAGTTAAAATATCCTTGAAATACCAGGAATTTGTTGTTTTAGCAGAATCGGAAGAATTGCAAATCTTAGCTATCCCTCCTTTTCCAAAAGCTGATTTAAGTCTGCTTTAAGTTTCGAAAAGCCAGGATAAGAGCTCTGTAGAGCAAGGTTTACCTGATCATTTGGCTACTTCATTCCGAGGACACACAAGTAGAGGGCAAAAACACATCGTATTTCGGGTGACTACAGACACAAAGCAAGCATACAGTATAGACATTACAGTACAGACAATACATAACCACACCGAGTCGTAAGGACTGATCGTAATCGACACCAGAGGCTAGTAGATGATCAGCATGGTCGGGCTAGAGTCAAAGGAGTACACATACCAAGACGTTCTTCCAGCAAGCCGCGGCGACGGTCGCGGCTGCAAGGCGCAGCGGGCTTCTCATCCAGGTTGTTGGCGTTAGCGTTGGCGTCGACTCAGACGGCCAGGTTTCGCTTGATGATGGTCGTACTCAGTAGCCGCACCGTGGTCAAGGGATATCGTTACTGGACAAGGATCTAGAGTTCAGACGTCCTCGTAGCTGAGCGCGCTGCACATGAATGGTTAGTCTCATACGTTCGTATGAGATGGGCGCCGTACGACGTACCTGGGTCATGTACCAAAGGACAGCTGGCGGGGTGGTCTAGACAGCGATTAGTTTCAACTAGATAAACGACGAGGGTACAAACAATTTGAGAGGTTAAGGCCCCATGGCGAGGAAGGCGGAGGGATGGAGCGGGGGCACACGGAGTGTCTTCTATGAGGGAAATGGCAGAGCAAACAAAGACGCACCTTGCCGTCTTCCACAGTACCAAAATTGCTCTCGCTAGTGCTGAGCGTCGGCTACATAATATCGCCAGTGTACGTCGTGGTCGTGATTGGGCCGGATGGCGGGCTTGCCTTCTGGCAGCATGTGATAAGCGTCGCCATGTCGCAGTACAAGCCTGGAAAGGTGAGGTCAGCGCTAGGTCATGCGACGGAAAGCGAGCAAGGTGGAGGCGAAATGTGCTGTTTTGACGAGACGCACCTTGCACCCTGGGAGAAGGAAAGAAACCACGAAATGATGCCGAGTCGCGAGCCGTGTTCCAATGTGTGTGGTTGGCGGGCTGGAAAGGAGTGAGCGCTGGACATGAACGGACAAAAAAAGACGCACCTTGCAGTCCATGCGTATAAAAATGTGCGTCCTGAAGGCCGCCAGCATTGTGGGTTGCCAGCGCAGCGGCGACGCGACGACATTGACGCACGAAACTAGGTACCCGCCGCACACAGTGGTCCGAAGTGTCTGGCAGGTCAGAGAGTGAAGGCAAGGCGTGTTGAACCGTATTTGGACATGGTTCGTTTCGATAGAGCGGGCTGATCGGTCCATCGGTCCGTGACGGAGTTTCAAATGAACTTGACGATTTTTCGTTTTGATCATCTAGCTCGCTTCCTCCAGCGACGGCAAGAAGACTAGCACAGCCATGCCAATACTTTAGAACTCAAGCATATCAATAATTAGAGCTGCTGGAGCTCAGATACAGTACTTGGAATATTTTACTTCTGCCTTTGTTAGTCCTTGCTCAAATGCATGTCAATCTTAGCTTTTTCAAGCTAAAACTTCCATTTCTACAAATACTGACTTTTTCATCATGTTTCTGGAGAAATTTGCAAGTGGGGTTTTTCCTGATGTGTACTTACGTGTGCTACTAGATTCCACGGGAATCGCGTCTCGAATATAGCCCATATTCTTTTCACACCTGACTGAGTGCGTGTACATGTCCTCTGTGGCTTTATCATAGTACCGCGTCGAGTCAATACTGACCAAAACATCCCAACTAAGAGAGGTGAGGGAAGAAACGAACTTGACCTCCCCGGACTCGTAATGGGCGGGCCTACCGGACAATATTCCCGCATTATCTGAGTAATCGTACTCAAGAACGACACGGAGAGAACCGACATCAAAGGCATCGGATCGCAGGGCGTGAAGATTGGCACGAGCATTCTGGGTGGCAAGGAGCAGGATGACCTGTATGCCGGGGTGCTGCGCGACGAAATCAGCCATAGCTGAAGGATCCGTCGCCGGTTTCCACGACCTTCCCGACCAACCCATTGCCAGATGCGTCAAGGCAGGCACCGTCGCAGACAAACCGCGGAGGTAAGTGGCCCAATCCACGGGTACGCCGATCGTCGAGTCGAGGTGGGTAATATTGGCAAGGAAAGACACTACCAAACTGGCAGTGATATCGTTATCGGGTGACTTCTTGAGCGTCTCGAGTTCTTGGAGGACGTTGGAACATGTAGTGACATGCGTGGGATGAATGGCCGAACGAAGAAAGGCTTCCCAAATGTCGGAGACATCTATGCGGCCGTAAGAACCTTTTGGTCGAACTACGGCCTTCTCGACACCCTTGCACTTGTTCAGGATACAGCACATGCAGCGACGATTTTCGATACGCATGGCTGAGTCGGAGAGGAATAGGACATCTTCCTCGTTGGACCTCTTGATCGAGATCCAGACGTTCTTGACATGCTTCCTTACGAAAACATCTCCTTTAGCCTCCATCGCGCGCAGAAGGCGTCCGCTATTTCCCTCGTTTAGAACGATCGTGGCATACAGGATGGGGTCGATCCTATGTGTACAGCCATCAGCTCACGATTCCTTCGTAAGAGGCCCTTACCACGTCTGGATCCTGCGACACACCCGCACAAGTGTGAGAGCGGTCCTGTGCGACTCGGTGGCTGCGATCTGCAAGATCTTGAGCTCTAGCTCGGGAGGGAATGAAAAGGCGCTCATGGTGGGAAGAGCATCAAGGTGTTCGCTCTCCGGATCTGAGAGAGCATCGTCAGAGATGACGGAAGACAAGGGTGATACAGTGCTGGTTCTCTTCTTCGTGGCTACCTCGGCAAGAAAGTCGGGCGGTGAGGAGACACCGAAGGAGGATGGGGCACGCGACTCGGGCAGCTGAACTTGAACTACCACATTGTTTGGCGCTTCGGGCGAGGACCCTTTAGGCTGAATGTCTCCTAGTTCAGCGGGCGGACTGCAACTGTCCTCGGAAGCCACCTCGTCAGCCGCTGAGTCGCCGTCGGATCGTAAGCCATCAATACGTTGGTTGGAAGAGGGAACAATGAGGGAAAGACAAGGATCTGAAGAATGGGTGTAGTGCATGGGGCAGAACTGTTTGGGGTCAGTACTGCCTGGCAGATGGCAGAACGGCAACTGGCAGGCCTGGCAAAACTTGGCAAAACTCGGCAGAAAAGAATTGAGATTTTTACTACTGTGAACCAGCTTTGAACACCCATATAAGTGAATCAATGCTTCATTCACCCCCAGCTTTGTCTTTCATCACAATTGTCGTGTGATACCCTAGTTAACCAATGATAACAATGTGGTTTTCATATCAGTAACAGACCCGGACACAGCTTCAGACTCTTTGGTCAACAATGAGAGCTTTTTCACAACAGTGATAACCTTCTCCAACCACTGGAATACTCGCTCAACCCCACTTAACCTGGCCTTCTTCATTGTCCATCATGCATGGTCACCGCTGGGTCACCCACCTCTTCACTTAGAGGACTTAGGTCTGCCAGGTTCTGCCAACACCCCTCGAGTTCTGCCGTTCTGCCTGCCATTCTGCCATGCCATTTGGCAGGTCGGCAGAGTTCTGCCTCGAACACTAAATGGGTGGCTGCCTGCAGTGTTTCATCCTCCTTTTTCGTAGATGTTTCTGGCTCAGCGATCTTCAAGTTGGCGAAAGTATCGGATGTCGAATGGCTCGATGAGGTCGAGGTGCTGTTCTCTGTTGTTCCTGCTAATACCAGAGGAGGCACGCCTTCCTTCTCGTCTCGTGGCGGTGGGGCCTTCGTCGCAGCGACTACCAAGTGCTTGTTGAGTATGTTCTCATCCGCTCCTTGCGGCACGATTCCCGACGTCAAGTAGATGCGGAGCTCGCCCAGGCGAGTGTGCCAATCGTCGACGAGGCCATCAGGGAGGCCTGCGTAACGCGTCTTAGCATCGTGGAGGATAGCCGGGCGTGACGGGCTCGCCGCTAGAGCAACTAACGCAGCAGCAAAATCCCGCTCACAGAGGACTGGGCGTCCTTCGCAGGTCAGACGACGGTTGATGTCCAAAGTTGCGGTACGAATGTACTGGTAAACAATAGTACCACGCGCTGCAACGACTGGCCGACCGCGTTTACGATTTATAACGGATGCCCGACTGTCTTCTGTAAGAAAGAGATTCGCGTTGTTGGCGTTGGAGGTCCAGGACTCGACGAGGAGGCGGGCGTGAAAAAGCAAATTTGCGTCTGAGATGTAGGGGAGGATTGGCTGCGCCGAGGGCTCGTTCGATGGCGGAGACATCGGATTCGCTGGTCCAAGAAGTAGTGTATCTAAAAAAAGAGATAAGTTTTCAAGTCGAAAGCAGGGACCAGGGAACGCACAAGGAGTAGACAAAAGGCGGGATGGCGTAGGTCGCGCGACGTGATGATGGAGGTAGAAGGGAGAGGTGCGCTGTTGACCAAACTTCTCCAAAAAGAGCTGATCGTCAATTTCGCGGCCGCCACATAAATATTGTCAGGATATCGTGACGACGCCATGGGGTGGCAGTTCGTAAAGCTATGAGTACTATTGAGGCTGGTAATCGGTTTTCCGTTATTCAATCCTACTTCTAACTTTGGTTTGCCAACTAGTCTTGAAACCCTGCCTTGTTATCCCTACTGAACGCGTTTTAGCGCACAACTACGAATAAAAACAACGCCTCACGGTCTCTAGAACCGAAAGACGCGTAAATCAGAGAGAAATTTTTCCCTGGAACGTCAAGTTGAAGCTCGAAGCCCGTCTCCGCCGATCGAGTTTTCTTTTCCTTCCTCCTATTGAATAAGGAGTATTACTCTCCTCTTCACTTATATTACAAGACTGCTAACACTAGCAAAATTCAGCCCATATACTATTCGAGGGACAAAGGACGTGGGCTGTTAATGAGTTGCCAGGCAGTGTAATGGTCTAAATGAATGGACCTAACCACTGTGGTGATGGTAGCCCACACATCCTGTCTTTCGCCTTTCCCACAAACAAACTATGCACAGACTAATCCAGCAGACTATGTTTTTTCATTACTAGCCATCCTGTAGCCATCGTACCAACAAGCGGCGATCAGATCGTGAGATAAAGTTGACTTTGAAATTGTACCACCATCATCTCAAATGCGCCATCTCTTTTAACGACTGATTTCACTTCAACTCTCTTCATTTCGTCAGGTAAAAACTTAGCTTTGAAATTTCGCAGCGTTAACAGAAGTCTGTTGCAGAATATTACCCAATGGTACTTCCCAACGCTTTTTTTCAGGCATTACATGGCACGCTCGACGCGCCGGATATCAAAACCAATCCAAAAGGATGGTGGACTGCTATGGACAACTATAGCATCAAACGATACAGCCCCAACGCGCCTCTACCTTCCCATCCCCACCGCAACCAGCGCACCGCATACTACGACAACCGGCTTAACGAGGATGTCCTCCTCGAATGTGTTTCTACTCGCCGCATCATGGCTTCCTCCCAGCTCCAATATTCGCGTCTCTTCGTGGACTTGTTGACAGCAGAGGACGCATTTGAAGACCAGTGGACAGTGCTGACGCCCGAGGAGCAAGAAAAGCACTTTCTCGAAGCGTTCGCGGTCAACGAACGGAGCAGCAACTATTTGCAGTTCTTCCTGGGCAAGGCTGACTGTCCTGAACTAAATCGTGATGTGCTCTTGGCTGATAATGGACGCGGCTTCATTGAGCTAATGGGACGATGCGTGCTTCCTGATAATAACGTCGTTCCTGCCCAGCCAATGATTATTGAAAACGAACGCTTCGACGCTATCATTGAGTACAAGGAAAATGACACGATAAAGAGTCGCGCAGCAGTCTGCATGATGGCTAGGATGACTAGGACGGCTTATATCGGTATGTAACATGCTTGTGTACTCTTCTTTGCCTCCTCACTACGATTCCTAGTCAACTTTGTGTTCGCGACGTTAGCTTCCGTCAACGGCCATACAATTACATATCAAGTTTTCACGACCGAACATTCGAAGACCAAATCCACATTGAAGGCCCACTCTCAGATGATCGATGCGATTATGGGCGGGAAATCTGCGGGGAGGGCTTACAGAAAGGCGGAAGCGAAGCGTCGCAAAGACATGGGTCTGTTCTGTCAGCACTGTCTCAAGGCTGAGGAGAAGGAGAAAAACGGCAAGATGACGGTGTGCTCTAGATGCAGGAAGCTCGGTCGAGAGATTCGATATTGCGGACGAGACTGCCAGCTAGCCGATTGGAAGCAGCACAAGTTGCAATGCGGAAAGCCGCTTGGTGCGTCTTACACTATAACTCACACTTGCGCATGGCGCTTAGTTTTTTTAGATGTATCCGTCGCGCTCGATGATGTTTATGTACCAGGCTCTGAACGAATCATCGGCGGTCGTCCTGACATACCGCCCTGTCCTCCCGGCCACCGTAGATCGCCCCACGTCATTCGCCTAATCGAAGACCTGGAAACATGTCCCTTGAAAGACTACCTCACCGAGTTCACCGCACTCGACTTTGGGTCCGCAGCGCTAGACGAGGTTCCCGGCGCCGCCGTATTCATGCACATGCGCAACATCCTCTTCACCTCTACGGGCCCCGGAGCAGAGGGCGCCCTCATGTACGTCTACCGCGTGCTCCAAAACTTCTCAGATGAGCGCCGACTGCAGCAGCAGCTCCAGCGCGAGTATGGGATGGACTTGTGGAACCGTATGAAGGCGATGGTCAAGACGGCGCCGGGGCCGGTGTATTGGGCACCGGACGTTTCGCGAGCGGATATGGAGGAGATGATTGGGCATTTGAAGGGCACGCCGAGGTTCACAGAGGAGCTGGTGGGGTATACGAAAGGACAAGGGGATATCCTGATGTTGGGTATCACAGTTGGTCCAAACAAAGATGTGGCTGCGAAGGTGGAGTTTCCGAAGGATGCCGCGCCTCCCGCTGCTAGTCTGCTTCCCAGTAACAAAAAGAAGGCTGTAGGTGCCAAGGCTAAAGGGCCGAACTTTTGTGAGTGCGATTCACTCATCCATTCTTTAAGTACGACATGTGCTCATGCGTAGGGTTCTAGGTATCCCGGATCCTGTAGACCACCCAGAGGACGGGTTCATCCACGCGGTTTACTGCAACGTAGCCGACCAGATCAAATACCTCCAAATGAACCCCGAAGCTGACTACATGATATGGGGCCACCCCAGCTCTCCCAACCTCCCCATGGCCCTCAACTTTTTCCAAAAGGAGGACGTCCTCGGATTCATCCACCATCGGTACTGCCTATTCAAATACGGGCCCTTCAACATTGACTCCCTCGCGTACATATTCATGGCGCTCCGGCCCGTCTTGCAGCGCAAGAAGATCCCGGAAGCGGTGGTGTTGAAGCAGCTGGAGAAGGAGTATTCCGCTGGGTATGTCAAGATGGCGAGAGAGCGTATTTATTGGAGGGAGGATGGGAAGGAGGTGTATAAGAGGCAGTCGGATGGGAAGGAGTATGAGCGTGTGCGTATTCCGGCGAATAAGGATGTACTGGTGGAGGTCATGTATCAAGTGGCGGAGTCGGGGAGGTTCGAGGAGCTCGGGATGGTGAAGCGCGGTGTTTTGGATCATTTCAAGGCTTGAGGGGAAATGGAATGATATAAGAAGAGGCTGGAGGGGCTGTTGAGGAGTGGTACACATGTGCCTTTGTTAGGGGAATCCTTTTCGAAAATCTTGGCAGGATTGTACTCAGTCAATCACTGAAGTATTCTAGCTGGTTACTGTAGATGCGATTTACAGTGGCGGTGTGGACGAAGTAGTTTTCAAATGTCATGCAACAGTGCCTGGTAGTTCATGGACTGCAATATCTTAGAAGATAATCATTTATGTTCCACATAGTAAATAAAGAGCTTCTTGTTATACACTGTTGTGTGCCACAGTGGTGGCACCCACTAGCATACTAACCTTAATGATTCTCACCCGATCAATGCCTCTGCCGTACGCGACCGAGGAAGAATCGAACACTTGAACGGGACCGGATGGCTATGCCACACAGTCACTACTAGTAGGCAAAGAAAGGCGCACTAAACAACTTACCACAACATTCCCGATGTAAATTCCCCAGATGGCTCTATTACTCTGCCGCGTTCGTCGACAGCCTTCGTTATGTTGAAAGCTGCGAGTAAAGATGTGATGCCTATCCAGATACTGTCTTCTGCAATGTCTTGCCCAACGCAGACCCGACGACCGAATCCAAAGGCAACTGAAGGGTGGGGAATGGAGGGGTTGAGCGTGCCGTCACTGTTTAGGAAGCGGTCTGGATTGAAGGTCTCGACGTCGTTGCCGTAGACTGCTTTATCATGGAGGATAGCCCTGCATCGAGATTTGTGATGAGAGGACTGGGTGAGGTTACTTCTGTAGCCAATGACTGACCAGGAGTTACCAACGATGGTGGCACCTTTTGGAATATGGTAGCCGCGATATTCGTCGTCCTGGGTTACTCTGTGTGGTACCGCTATACCACGAGGGGTTTTAACATGTACAGAGCATATCGTCTAGTACTACACACTTACCCAGAGGAGTGATCAGTCGCCATCGGAGGACTTCCTTCACGATGGCCTCAAGATATGGAAGGTGCTTTCGGTCACCAAAGTCGGGAAGACGGTCGTGCCCGACGATACTATCGATGTCGGCCTGCGCTTTCTTCAAGATGGATGGGTTCTGGACCATGGCCAAGATTGCGGTACTGAGAGCAGAGACTGTCTGTCACGCTGTATGTCAGCACTTGATTCTACGATATGAAGAGAACCACCAACTGTATCGGACCCAGCTGTACGATGACGTGAAATCAGTTTTGGGGAAGGTCGAATGAGCAGGGATGGCGTACTACGTACCCGCATAGGTCGAAGCCAAGACGTTTCCTAGCATGATAATATTCTCCTCCGTATCCGCCTCGGCTTCCTCGAGCTCTGAGAGAATTTTCGACCCCACAGACGGTTTCGCCGTTCCCGCGGCCTAGCGAGCCAATCAGTCGGCCAGATAAAAAGAACGTCGCGAAAAGAACAAACCACAGCCTTCTCCACATACTTGAGTGGCGCGTCGCGCATTGCGGTTACTGATTTGTTTGCTTCCTTTGCCCACCTCTTAAAGCCTGCACCGGGCATCCAAGAGGGAACGAAGCGGAGGATAGGCCAAGTGTCGACCAAGAACGCTCCGGCGCGCCCCGCCACGGCCATAGCCCGCATGCCCTTTTCCGCTTCGATGATGAAGGGATCGGTGTTGTCCAGCACTTCGATGCCGTACGCGATTCGGAGAATTATCTGGCCGGCGTACCTATAACCATTAGTGAGCATCGAACTGCACGTTAGTCCGAGTCGAACGTACAAGCGCAGGTCCTCTATGAAACGATCTGGTTTGTCTCGGATGCGGCGAAGTAGGAACCTAGCTGAATCGAGGATGTGTGGATGTTGGACGGCGGAGAGTACGGGGCCTTCTAACGTCTTGTGGAACATTTTGCGGTGTTCTGGTGTTTGGATGGTTAGTGATTGTATGTAAAGGAACTTGGGTACTAAGAAAGCTCTTACCCTTCCATTGTTCGCCATATGGATGGAATGCGAAGTGCCATGTAAATCCTACCCTAAGGCAAAAAGAACAGAATTGTTAGAAGGTAAACAAAGCCTCGTCGACAACTATACACTCACATTGTATTGAGCATGACAAAGGATGGCCTGGTTTGATAGTATCAACTTGGTACAAGGCGAAGTGTTGTATGATTTACTTATCGGAGTAGATCGCGGAGCGTTTGACGAATAACTCATTAGCGGCCTCGATGGTGTTGACGACGACGATATCCTCGCCAACAATGTTGTAGTATATGATATCTGAATCTACGAACGGAGTCAGTGTACACCCAAGGCTCAAACGGGACGCGTAGTTACTATACTGCTCTCCGAGTTCCTTGAAGACGACCCACTCCTCGAAGTCCGGGAAGTTGAACAGGTTGCCTAACAGTGGTAATCCTTTAGGACCAGGCGGCAGGGGGCGAGCTCGCCGAGGAAAGAACAGGCTCTTGAGGACAAGGAGAGATATTGCGCCTACGAGGCTCAGCACAATGCCAGAGAACAGCATGGTGGGAATGAAAATGCTCCGTGAAGCGTCTTGGCGTGGAGTTTATACTAAAGCTTCAGTGAACCTTATGCGAAGAAGACTACCGAAGTGCGGCGCTATCAGCTTCGGAGGTGTTCATGTGCTGATATTGCGACCGCTTAGGGCCTGTTGTACCTACGGAAATACGTTATGCGAGACCAGTAGAAGGTTAGACTGCGGCTTTAGAGACGTACATGATGATGTAGTAAATCTTCCAGGGAGATTGCGATTAGTTCGAACAAGTACAAATAACTGAGGCGAAAGTCTAATTTGACAGTCGAGATTGTGGCGTATACCCTCCATCTGTAATTGAGTTGAGTGAAGATTCCGCTTAAAGATGCGAGCAGGGGACACATAAGAGGCGAAAACAGCAGGGCCCGTTGGAAGACTTTTGAATTGAGAAGCGTAACAGTCTTCGGACCCACCTGAGAAGAGCTTGTATGAAGTTTCTAGCGTTCACATGCTGATGTCGTGAATATTTTTGGATAGTGGAGTCCGCATTAAGAGAGTGGGCGAAGAAGTACGAAGGAAAACAGCCTGTTGGGGAACTGGTATCCCAGAAAAAAGCCTTTGTGGGGAGCTTTCGGACATATCTGCTCTTGATGATAGGGTTGAACTCTAATTGGATCATCAGATTTTGTGTATCAGTCACTGCACTCTTGACTCACTGACTGTAGGTGCGAAGTACTTGACATACAGACAAGACCCAGAGAAAGATTCGAGGCCAGCACAATGGCACTGTTCTGCTACCATTTCTATGGCCTCAGTGTTCAACGGAAGCCAACGGACGGCGGCATCAAAGACCACGTGCGGACGATGAAGCAGTGGCTGTGCAAGCGCCCCTGATATCATCGTGTCGCCGACCTGCCGTCAACGCCATTTTCGTCCTCGACGACCTGAATGCGCCCATGTCGTCGTCGTCGTGCTCGTCCGGCTCGCCGTCGTCGAGCGCAGTGACGATCCCCATTCCTGGCAAGAGCATTCTCAAGAAAGCCGCGCCCCAGCAGCAGTCTCTATTCTCGCGGTTTACGAGATTTTTACCGACACAAAATCTACCTGGAGGCGGTAATGGCGGCAACGCGGACGAACCGTTAAAGCGTGCGCACTTTATTTTGCCGCAAATCGCGACGGTGTATCCGATATCGTCCTTCAACCCGCCGTCGATGGCTGGTCTAAAGGAGGAGAAGCGTGCCATCGAAGTACGAGAAATGGAGAGGAGAGCTCGGGTTGTACGAGGAGATTCCGTGTCTTCCTCGAGTGTTAGTATTAACAGTGAGCTCCTTGGCGACGAATGGTGGAGCATGGACAAGGTCGACAGTTTCTACAAGGAATGTTGTGCTGGATGCGACGAACAGCCAGATCCTAGTGTCAGCGCTGCGTTCAAGGTGTGTATTCTCGCTATTGTCGTTGGTGTAGACGATAAACGTCTCTTAGCATGCTGCGACGACGAATCCGAGGACAGTCGACTTGTCGGGTATACAATTGACACTAACATCCGCCTCTATTCTGTCGGATGTGTTCACTATCGAATGGGGACTTCGGAAACTCGTATTCAAGGAGTGTGACCTCGACGAGCATGTACGCGACTTTGTGTTTTTTTGTCGACGAGCTTAACCGTATGACAGGTCCTGAAACCAATGCTCCATTCGCTGCTAATACCAAACTCCCTCACTTTCCTCTCCGTGGCGTCAAATCGCCGGTTAAAAACAACCGCGTTTAGGTTAATAGGTGCCTACCTCGAAAAGGTATACCATTTAACTGCACCGGGGAAGTATACTCACTCTCTTTCTAGTCCGAATCCCTCCAATTCCTCGACCTCTCTCAAAATCCTCTCGACAAAAAATCAATAGAATATATCGTGGCGGCACTCAAATCTCCACCGCAAGCGGGGCTGGCTTCACTGCGGCTCGATGACTGTTCACTAAGACCAGGAGCCCTAGAAGCCCTCTGTAAGTGCAACTCAATAACTCGCCAGGCTTCAACATCTCACACCTCGCTCTAGCGCGTGCTGTCCGGACATCTTCATTACGAAATATCTCTCTACGGTATAATCGTATAAACGCCACAGGTGCAGTTGCTCTTGCACTAATGATTCGGGACTATCCCGATGTTGTCCCCGCCTCTCCCTCACCATCCTCCACAACCAACTCTGTCTACCTCAACTCTGCATCGTCCTCCTCCTCCTCCTCTCCAGCATCATCAGCAACCTCCCTCCCTCTCTCTCCGCCTGCCACACCGTTACCCCATGCCGGACCAGTGTTACCCCCACCTCGACATCCCCCTACCGGTCTACAGACCACATATACACCCTATGTCCCTCGGTCCAAGCGAGGTACAGCCCCGGCGCCACAAATTAACCCACTCAGCGCGTCTGGTCACCCTGTGCCGATTCTGACTTCATCTAGTCAAGGCGGAATAACGGCACGGCAGCCCCCGTCGCATCCACATTCCGGACCTAGTGCTGCTCTTCTTGATAAAGTGCGCGCGTTGGATGCACTCCCGCGTGTTGGCGCCCTCAGAACCCTCGATCTGAAGGGAAACGATCTCAAGCAGGGCATCACCTTCTTGGCTCAAGTGCTCAAGCGCAATCGGACACTGAAGGTACTCAATCTGAGCGAGAACAAGTTGGACTCAGCCGGACTAGTTGCCATTGCCGAGGCTCTCAAGTATAATTCCAGCTTGGAGACTTTGGATTTGAGCCGAAACCCATGTGCGGCGGGTTTGGAGGGGGTGAGTTGATCTGATTTTCATGTTCTCACCACTCACATCTTGTAGATACAATCGTTACGAACCGCGTTCACGCTCAACACGGCACTGAAGCGATTATTCTTGTCATCAACTCTGCTCAGCTCCGTAGGCGCGATAGCCCTTGCCGAATTCCTCCCCGAGTCGACCTCCCTGCTACATCTCGACCTTACACAGAATCAGCTGGATTTGGCATCCGTTATCGCGCTCGAGTCGGGCATGAAAGCCAACCGAGTGCTCCGGTGTCTGGATCTCGATGTTCCACCGGGCGACGAGGAGTTTGCGCGCTGCTGTCGCGGCATCCTCGGTTCGTGTGTGCGCAACACCGAAGAGGCGCAGAAGCGGGCCGAGGAAGCGGATGGCGTGGATAGTGCTGGGAAGAAGGTGTGGGGCATCCTCGACGACAGCGAGCTTGCGAAGCGGATACGGATGGAGGAGACTGTGGGCGGCGATATCGTTGTGCGTGCTCGTGCGAGTATCACGCAGATGCAGAATATCCTGCATCCGCCGTCGTATCCCCAGGAGATATCGGTTATACCTGTGCCGCAGGAGGTCGCGAAGCGTGTTCGGGCGATTATTGAAGAGCTGGGTGTGGTGATACAGGCGACGGAGGATCCGGAGCGGATGGAGGAGCTGTTTGCGATGCACGATGAGCTTACCGAGTTGGTTGGGAAGGTGGAGAATTTGAAGCAGCGCCCGATATTGAGCTTGCAGGGGCTTGGGGTGCGCTTGAATGGCTTGCCGTCGCCGAGGGTCTCGCCTCGTCCGTCGCCCTTGCTGATGGGCTCGACTATAGAGGAGGAGGACCCGGAGTCGACGCCGCGTATTGACAAGGGCAAGGCGAGGGCGGATCCCGAGTTTGAAAAGGTGTTGAGTCCGACGAGCGCGTTGATGAGTACGAAGGAGGAGGATGAGGATTCGGAGGAAAAGAAGTTTCCTAGTGTCATTCCGGATGAGGGTGAAGGCGAGGATGAGGAGGATGAGAATATTGTTGAGCATCGGTGAGTTCTTTCTCCAGCCATGGTGGGTTTTGCTAAATTGGTGTAGGTCCCGGAGCTGGGTTGCAGAGGAGGGTGAAGTGTTCAGGAAGGGTGCTGTTCTACTTGGGCCGGAAGAGATGGAGGGAGAATATGCAGGAGAGGAGCTCCGGAAAGAGGTAGGTGCTGTCAACTTTGGATTTGATGTCACACTAATCTGTGTTGTAGCTCCTCGAAGCGATGGTCGAGCGGCCCCCTCCGCGGCCGATACATACGGACGAAGACTCGCCGCCGAACGGGAATGGGAGCCCGCTGCATACTGGAAGCCCGCACCCGGACAAAGAGGACAAGGAGGAGGCTCTGTCGCCGAGGCCGTATATTGCGCGGACGCGGAGCTCGTCGATTATGAGTTTGGTTAATGCCACGACGACGACACCGCCGGGGAGTCCGATACCCACGAGTCCGAGTCCAAAGGTTAGTTTGGGCCCGTCGTTGTCGAGGATTCAACAGGAGTAGTTTATATTATTCGGATACACACATACTGGGGAGGGGTATTATACACCTACTTACTAACTTTTATAAATTATTCGGAGGACGCTTCTGATACCTTTTTCGAGTTTGGTTGGGTGTGATTTTGCACGCTTTTGGTGGGTTGGGTGCGGTGTTTGGTGCGGTGCGACCGGTTCCAACGTGCGTTGCTGTTTGCTCTCCATCGTCCGGGGACCCTTGAGGACGTTGCCTCCCAAAGGATACTATTCCGCACACTCTTAGGGCCAGACACGCTTCAACGCGGTCTTGACACTCCTCCACCAAAGATACTTCCACCCAGAAGACGATCTCCCCACACTCGCGGTCTCGGGCAGTTACTCCCTCTTAACGTGGGGCGTGTTCCACCTCCTTCTCAACCCGTGTACACCTAAATACAACTACGGCGTATTCAACGCGGAAGTTTGAATAAATGTCCGTATCAACTTGAAGTCACACAGCTGTAAAGATTTCGTCAGTCGTTAATAACCTGCTTTAATACACTCGAGAAGTGCAGTCCCCGACACTGTAAGACGAAGCGCGAGGGAATAAAACGGTCACAAGTTAACCCCGCCAGTTCTGCTCGAAAGATTCTAAACAAAACAAGTCAGTCAAGTCGAAATTTGAACCGTATTCGAAGCTTACCTCAAACCCGACCTCATACTCAACGCCAGAAGGGAGTCGCGAGTAACACGAGCCAGCGGCGAAGGCCGCTGCTCCCTTCTGGAAACCTCGCGAGGAGAATACTTGGAGTATCACCACGAGTGAAATTCCAAGTCGTCCTCGCAGCTTCCGTATTTGACGCGGCGAATCTAAGAAGCGGTCGGCAAATGAACAACAGAAACTGTAAATGAATGTACTTGTCAAGGCGCGCTTGTGTCGACTCTGCGTGACCTATTGAAGTGTTAGTCGATGTATTGACTGTCTGCTATTAATTGAGACACGAACCGCGAGCCCCAGTACGTCGTCGCGAATTGAGAGCAGTCCGGTTCAACAGACACTGGACAAAACGAGTCAGGCATGTCCAACATCAAACTATTCAACGTACCCTTTGAGCTTGTCCGATTCGCGTGTAAGGACTCGATACCAGAAGGGAGTCGCGAGCAATGCGAGCCAGCGGCGAAGGCCGCTGCTCCCTTCTGGCACCCTCGCGAGAAAATGGACCGGAAGCACCACGAAAAGCGAGATACCAAACCGTTCTCGTAGCCCGGTCTTGACAGTGCGAGTCTAAGGAGCAACGAATGGTTCAAATAGTATGCAAATGAATTTCGAGACAAACATACCAGTAAGGCGTCGATGTGTGCTCGAAGGAGCTCCTTAGTGTACTCCGAAACGGAATCGGCTCTTGGTTGAGGAACGAGGGTGTCTATGGACGTGTTAGTTGATGAAGCATAGATAAAACTTCAATGTACCGAGTGTACACACTGTCCAACCAGGTGACGAGTGGTCCGAAGGCTGTCATGCTTGAGTCAGGACAGGTATAAGATTGAGAACTGGAACAAACTCACCATGAACCTCAAGTGAACAAGACGTCGATGAAGATCAGCTGATGGTGATGAAGGCAACCATGTCGAAGCGTGTCGCGTCTACAGCCGAATAATCAGTACACGGAGAGATAAGACGGTACATACTTATCACCTTCAAGTCATCCTCGAGACGGTTGTCGGAACCGTTGTCAAAGTCTTCGTTGATATTCACAGGACATAGGAGTCCGGCATCTTGAGTGAGTCATCGGACAGAGTCAAGTCGAAGGTCCTACCGTTGTAGTATCAGTGCCCCGAGTGGTTCAAGCCGATGAGCGACAAGCAAGTACCACGGCAGTCGCGTTGTCGGAGAAGTTGTCAGAGTCGAATGTTCAAAGGAAACGGGCGTTGACCGGCGTGTCGAAGGAAGTAGATCTAAGCCAGACTGTTAGTCTGACTCAAAGTTCCAATTGACGAGTGACTCACCAAAAAGTTTATTTGAACTGATGAGCAACGAAGATGTACAAGTACGACATGTAACTGTACCACTACAACTAAGGACAATGTTGACTACAATAAGAGAACAATCAGAAGCGAGCAGCGGCTGTCGCCGTTGGCTCGCGACTCCCTTCTTAGTGAGACCCGAAGGACAACAAACAAGTCTTCTTGTAGGAACTTATAGACTGGATCAACGATACTCACATTGAAAGACAATATGAATGACTTACCCATCCTCAATGATAACATCAACACCTCTACGATGAGGTGGGTAATACCCTCCACACGTACACAGTCAGATCATAATTTCGGCATACCCCCAACTGTCCGATGGCCAGACGACGTCTAGCGGGCCCAGCACTACTCCCAGAACGATAACAACGGCTGGACCGTCGTTCACAGACATTTCCTGATCTCCGCGTCCATCGTGGTAGAGCCACACGATCAGTGGCATCTGTAAGACAGCGTAAGTTCAAGGACATATTATCGAAGTTAAGAAATCTCACCATAACAACGAACACAGCGCGACGGTCTACAGCTCATAGACAACATCCCAGGACAATGTCCTTCCAAGGCATCAAATAGTCAATCGCCACTCCGAGATTCATGCGACATTTGGTGGCCCCGCCGTTACTCTCACAACCATGACAACGGCGCCATGATTCGCGATGGGTGGGTGGGCGTGTCGAGGCAGGTGTGCATGTACAGAGAGTGCAAGAACAAGCAAGAAGAGTAGATGTCTGGCTCTAAGCTTACGGGCGTCGGCTAAAGTTTGTGTCAATAAAAGGAAATACCAAATGTTGAAATGCGTACCGTGGACGAAGGGGGTCACAGAAGCCGCCAATACTTTATAGGGTAACTGTAGGCCATGTAAACCATCGAGAAACAGAGTCGGTCGAGACCCTGCGTATTATCTTCCCGCCGCGCCGACGGCCATCGCGCCTGAACTCGATGAGGACATGATAGGCCTCGCGGCGGCGGGAACACCAAAGTAGGTCCGTAGTCAACGCAAAACAAGGTCCGTATAGACCATTAATGTGCGAGTGAAGCCTAGAGTTCGTCTACAAAAAGAAAATCAACATATTGCTAAATTGATCAAACAAGGATGAACTCACCAAACGAGAACGGGAGTAGCCGTAGCTCCCAGGTCTTGCAGACGCAATCCAGGACGTAGCATGGTATAAATCGTCGCACGATTAGAGCGCGACGCCATCCCGCCGCGTGCCAACCATGTCCCGTACCCCCGAGGGCGAAATCGTGTTCAGGCGTCGCATCCACGATGTCGGTGTTATACCAACGGCGCGATACGTATATCCACTCATACAAGCATCGGTAGCGATGGTCAATTGAGGCAGAAAGACGGTCTAAAAAGGAAGTTCAGCACCTGGTGATTCAACTGTCAAAATGAAATCGATACTTTCCGCCATCCAGAAAGACGTCTGGGACACTCTAGGTTCAGTGCGAACATTCTCCTGTATCGTCGGTGTCCAAAAGAGGCTTCCGTTTTGGCCAAATAGCGCGAGACGGAAGACGCGTCGAGTAGAAGACGCCCAAGGAGACGCCCGGGTCATTGTCGAAAGTATCGCGTCGACAAGGGGAGGAGCAGTCTTAGTTTCGGTGCCCGTATATGTACTGAATGGACGAAATGTCGTCCCCGGAACGGTTCGCACCAAGGTCGTCAAGATGGCAAGTTGGACATTTGAGGGTCGGCACATAATGGCGGCGGCGGCGCAACAAGAGACAGCGAACGAGAGTCGAAAGGCGTTGCAGAGGGCGTCGAGAATGCCGTGAACGATGTCCTTGAAGTTGCCGCGGGTCGAATTCAAGACGCGACCAAACCTGGTCATGATAGTAAGAAGCAAGATCATCGAAGGGACATCGAACATACATACCGCAGAAGCAGTCGCAAGCTAGGCGGCTCAAGACGCCTACAGTGCATTATTGACGAAGTGAGGGACCTTATCGTTGCGGCAGATAGTCGCCAAACCGCCGAACGCCGACCTCCCAAAATGGATCCCGCCTCATGCGAAGTGGTGTCCAGCGACGCTACGGACAAGGATAGCATCATGTTGATGTCTTGGTTATCAGTCAAACGTGTCAAAGGAGCAATACACATGGCGATCTGGGCGCCGTTGGAGCTCTAAGTAATAGAGTGAAAAGGTTAGTATTTGTAGTGAAATATGAAAGAAGCAATACCGACAAAGAATACGAAAGGCTGGGTATTTGGGTCTTTCGGAGGCCGTTCCTAAAGCGAGAGAGCGCCTGATCATCGCGTTACATCGACGACAACTGGTCAAGTGTCCACGTACCAGCACCAGATCCTAATGTGAAGTCGAGTCGGGCGGGCATCCAGGTAGCGACAACGGAGTATCGTTGCATTGATTAGAGACTAAATGGATGTAAGGCGCGTTGTGAACGTAGACGGAGTTTTGCCCGGGAACGGTCCGCACTGAGGTCGACTAAAATCGGAAGTCGGTCTTAACGGTGTAGGCGGTCAATAACGACGGCGGAGGCGGAGACGCAACGAGAGACGCCAAAAGAGAGTGGAGAGGCGTTTCAGAGGGTGTCGAGAATGCCATTCGTGTAGTCCGGGAAGTCGACGCGGGTCGAAGAAAGACGCGCCGAAATCTGATCATGGTGGTAAGAGGAAAGATCGAAAGTAGGACGAACCGATCAAACATACCATTTGCTGCCAGAAACATTCTGGTTGGAGGATACTGCATAAAAGGCTTAGACAATTGTGTAAAATAGTAAAATGGGTCGAACCCTTGCGTACCGTAGAATCCAAGCAATCATGGGCTAAGCTCTAAGCTTCAAAATGAGTTAGTATAGGGAATTGACTAGACTGGGAAGACTAACCAAGGAAATTCAAAGCGAGGGCTAGGTGGACTGTAGCATGGGGCTAAAAGAGTGTCAATGTGGTGAGTCTAACATGAAAAGTGTAGACTTGCCTTGAATGGAGAAATGGCACTAGTGAAAAACTTCAATACAATGTCAAGGAAAGCAAGCGAAGGGGTTACCATGTGTAGACAGAGGGCAAGTAGAGTCAAGAGCTGCAAGAGTAAAGTGAAGAAACCCTAAGAAGAGCGAATGAGAGAAATGTGGCGGATGGGGGAATGTTGAAAACTCACCAAACGTCCCCCCTCTTTATACCACTAATCCACGCACGGACCATCCGATCCTCCGCGCACATTCCAATCGTTTTCATGTCATAATTCAGCCGCCAAGGCCCCGAAATCCCCAAATACACAATCCAGAACATTTCCGCCCCAAAGAATCCACCCGAAACGCGGCGTCCAGCTGCGATTCGTAACCCTCTACATCCCTGAAGCCCTGTTCCTGAACTTCCAGCGCGTTTGGTCGCGGAAGATTGCCCAAGGAACGCGTAGAATCCGAATTGGGCGTAGATTCCAATTAACACCCGTTTCGTATGGGGTTGTCAGCGACGAAGAGACAGCAGAAAGTCGAGCCAGTGAGATTAAGGCACGATGTATTTGATGCGCGGCGGAGCAAGGCCGCTGGACGCGTCCTGCGCTGAAGAGAGCAAAAAGATCATGGCAGTACGAAGACAAGCACGTATGCGTCATAGGCACGTGCCGGGCTCGACCCGAAAATCCCAAGTCGCGAGTTCAACTTTTGACTTTTTGGTCGCGATTTTTTCAGGGTTTCAACACACATTTTGAGGCCATTTACAGTGCCTTTCATTGTGTAAAAAGTATTTGTGCATTGGAGTAGTGTAGCGCAAGAAATGGGGAAAGGACTTGGGATTTCACTCCGAATGCGGATTGATTCTGCAGATGGGATCTCTTGGCAGCTCTAGAAATAGATTAGAGCTGATTCACATCATTTGGAATATGAGCGCATTGTGCTGGAGCATCTGGAAGAACGGAAGGGTTCCAAGGAGAACTTGGGGCAGGTCCTGGCATAGTTACGCAGTGCCGCGTTCAACGGTGAGTTCATCTGACAGGAGATCCAGTTTTTCGAGGGTTCTCCATTTCTCTGGGAGACGTGTAAAAAACTCAGGCGTGTGGCGGGACTCGAACGCTCCTCTTGGAGTCCAAAAGTTTCATCACCTTGGGCATAGCCACTGCACCATCAAAGCTTGCCAAGTGCAGATCTCTGGGTCTCAGATCCTTTCATCTCGTGATATTAGTTTTCTTTTCTGGCCGTTCCCTTTCTTACCTTCTCCCCATCACGCACGAACGCCACGCAAGCATCGGCATCGCCGTTACACATACCGGCTTTCTCGGACTTCTTGCGGATACAGTAAAAGGGAATATGTTGTTACTGATTTGATGTCTTGTTTCCAGGGCACATACTGACAGCGTTTGCACTGCATACAATTTGCAGCATTTCCAACAACTTCACTTTTGAGTCGTTCACAATCTCATTTATCCTCACTAAGCTTAAATCTTCTTTCTGAGTGTCCATGCTCCAAGTCTTGAGCTTGAAGGTCAATGTGTCAGCGGCGCGAACAAGATCAAACAGCACCGTACATTTCAAAGGTACGGCATTGTTGCGCATCAACAATGCTGTACCTTTGAAATGACAAAAAGGGCTGAATAAAACTCCGTAGCGCGGGCGCGGCCAGATCGGGAGCCGCTGTTTGGTTGTGCTATGCCTACCAGTGAAAATGGACCCTGCAGCCCAGTCGCCATTTCCCTTTAACCACTACGAGACACCCGACTTTTATTCCCCACTTTTCTCCCACTTCCACTCTCTCCACCTCCCACAGGATGCTACGAGCCTCAGCGCCACCACTACCACTCCATATCCGACATTCGACACGCACCATGTTACTGCCCAAGTCTGTAAGTCTCCAGTCATTTTCTCCTCATCGCGTTCTCAAGCTCATTATACTCCTTACAGCAGTCCCCTGAGGTCTCCGTACAAGTTGGTACCGTCCTCCGTGCTGTCGACAATGTCGGTCGTCAAGGACGCGCGTCGTCAGGCCTCCCGTGGTCGACGTTGATGCCCAAAAGCGGTTCTCGGCGTTTGCCGACAGCTCTCTTCCACTTACCGTCATGATCTGGTGAGTCGTCCGTCGTTCTTTTCTTATCCTTCCCTTGCTAATTGGACTTCTTTTAGATGTATTTCGCTCTAGACGGCGTTCTGACGCTGTTTGGGAGACGTCTTTAGTCTTGATGGTATGCTGCACCTTCTTTTCAGCGTTTGGCGTGTTTATTGATGAATTACATCCCAGATTTCGATGCCGGTTATACCGACTTCAGGCCATATATGCCTGACGACGACTATGACGCGCCAGCGAGGCGATTATTCGCTTCTCCGCAATGCTATGACTGCAGTTCCAGTGTGAGTTCCTAGCTTTCTTTCTTGTCATCCCCATCATCTAACTCACTTTCAGCTGTCGTTAATGCGTCTATTAGCGCTCCATTCTCGACGTCTTACACTGGATTTGACCCCGGATTGTGCCTTTGGGTACACCGCGGCTCGCCATTCAAGCACGCTGCGTTTACGAGCAGTCTCGATCTCAAGGTATGTTGTGTCTTTCCATTCAGCTCGTGACCGTTTTCTGACTCCTTTTTAGCACGAATTTCTCGATCCAGACGCCCGGCCGGCGAGGCCACGTCTCGCTGGAATATCTTCAACTAGTGTGCCGCCACGCTACACTCGCCTGACCGTATCGCTGCCTGGGGTTCACCATATCCTTCTCCTCGTGCGTTCTTCGTTTCATTTCTGTTTGATTAATAGTTCTGACTCGGTTTACAGGACAACTTTCTCCACTCCAGACATCCGGCGAGGTCGGACACCAATCGCAGAGTTGTTACGCCGCTATCTTTGTGGGACGATGTACGCACTGAACACGGTATTTAATTCATTGCCAATACACTCTCCCTTAATCCTGACATCCGTTTTAGCTGGATCTCAATGCCGGGCCGGCGAGGCCACACATCGTTTGGTTCCTCAATACCTCGTCATCTGCAGCCGCCTCACTGCAGCATCATCGTCCTGACATGCGAATACTGGTCGCATTCGCGTGTAATGTTGGTGGTGTGTTTTCTCATTTATCTTGAGTTCCATTTCTAACGTGTCTTGTAGTTGAATTCCCGTGATCCAGATGCCTGGCCGGCGAGGCCACACTAGCTGCGCTCCGTCACGCCGCGTCTATTCGTCGCTGAAGCTTGGAGGTCCGGCCTCGGGTGAATCTTGACGGTATGTTGTTCTTATTGTGCCCGACTTCGGCCTTGATTTCTGACTCAAATTACAGCCGATTTTCCCTAAATTGTGCCTGGCCGGCGAGGCCGTCGTCGCTGCATCTCCCTACGTCCTCGTATACCCGCTACACATTCGATACTGCGCTGGATCTTGTGATGGTAAGTCGTATCCGAATCTGTTGACTTTTCCAGCTCTGTCACTGACCCGAATTCCAGTTCATTTTCCCGGAAATTTTTGCCTGGCCGGCGAGGCCACACTGGCTGCTCTCCATCACGTCGCGTCGATGAGGCTTTGATGTCCGGCTCGAGTTGAATCTTGATGGTAAGTTCGCGTTGTGCTTGATATCCGGTTTGATTTCTGACGCGAGTTTACAGATGATCTTTCTGAAAATTTTGCCTGGCCGGCGAGGCCACACCCGCTCTCCGTCGCACCACGTCTATTCGTTGATGAGGTTTTGATGTCCGGATCTGGTTTAATCTTGATGGTACGTCGTTCTCGTTGTGCTCGACTTCGGGCTTGATTTCTGACACAATTTACAGCCGAATTTCCCGGAAATTTTGCCTGGCCGGCGAGGCCACACTCGCCACTGTGATCCGCGCCGCGTCTTCTGAGGCGTACTTCGTTGACAGCACCTTGATGTCAGATGAACTTTGATCGTAAGTCGTTCATGTTGTGTGCGTCATTTAGACCGAACTTCTGACCGAACTCTTAGTCGATTTCCCCGAGATTTTTGCCTGGCCGGCGAGGCCACCCCACGGTACTGTTATTGAATTCGCCATTCCCACCGGCGCCCTCTCTTGGACATCTCTGTCTGTTTCCCAAATCTTCGCTCCGTGAGTTTCTTCCTTTCTGTTTGACTTCTCGTTGTGTTCCTTACTCATTTTGTAGTCCTTCCTCTGTCCATCAGTCACCAGGCTTCAAGTTGCCCTGATCCGGCTGTCACCTGTTGTTGGAACCAGGGCGTGTCTTGGATTGACATCTTTGGAACCTGGCCACGACGAATTGCCCGCCCCCGAGTTATCAGTGAGTTTCAATTGTTCTTTGAGTGCTGATTCGTGCTCTAACCGTGACTTACAGCTTATCACTCCGGAATCAATACCACCGGCAAGGCTACACGTCCAGAATGCCCCGAGACCAAGGTGATTCCATTTCTCATGCTGGGTCATTCGCGTGTTCTAATTCGGTACAGATTCGAAGCGTTGCAACTCGCGAGTTAGTAGATCTACTTGGTTTGATTTTCGCTCCAGTCCAAGGAGTCGCGAGTTCAACTCCGGAGTAAGCCAAAAGCACTTTTCTCTGAATCCTTTGAATCTGTAAGACTCGAGGACTTCAAAATACTTACATTCCTAGCAAACTGCATTACCGAGTCCTTCCCCTAGTGGGTGGGACTTGGGTTTTTTTTAAACATGTACGTGCCGGAAGTGGCAGGGGAAACTATTGCCAAAATTGCTCGCGTTTTTCTAAGGTCACGACGGGGGGTTCTGGCAGCTCTCAGAGGCTTAGTAAGCTAGTAGAGAGCCCGTAGAAACAAGTAGAACACGAAATAGAGTCGATTTGCGAAAGTTCAGCGTGATCGAAAAGGACCTGCCTAATCGAGAGCAAGTCTACTCAAGTCCACTCCCACGAACCCTGCACCAATACCACCAACAGCTCATCCCGTCTCCTCGCCAGAACACGCCCGACACCCAGGAAGAGGACTCGACAGTGTAGCGGCACCCAGCCAGAGGAGACGACCACCACGGACGCGGTACCACACAACATGGCTCCCAGCACACACCAGCCAGCAGACGTACGCCCAGCCATCAGACACGAGCGAGCACAGGAGAGGTGACGAGTCACAGACCATGGACACGGTGGAGGCAACGCAGACGCACGACGGTGTATCCGATCTCGTCCTTTAACCCGCCGTCGATGCTGGTCTAAATTTGGAGACGCACGCCATCGAAGCGCGAGAGATGGACACGAGAGCTCGGGTTGTACGAGGAGACTGCGTGTCGTCATCAAGCGTTAGGATTAACAGCGAGCTCCTTGGTGACGAATGGTGGAGCATGGACACGGTTGATGGCTTCTACAAGGAGTGTTGTGCTGGATGCGACGAACAGCCAGATCCTAGTGTCAGCGCTACGTTCAAGGTGCGTGTTCTTGCTATCGTCGTTGGTGTAGACGCTAACCGCCTCTTAGCATACTACGACGACGAATCCGCGGACAGTCGACTCGTCGGGTATACAATTGACGCTAACGTCCGCCTCTATTCGGTCCGATGTATTCGCCATCGAATGGGGACTTGGGAAACTCGTATTCAAGAAGCGCGACCTCGACGAGTATGTACTCGACATTCTGTTATTTGTCAACGAGACTAACCGTATGACAGGTCTAATGCTGTACTCACTGCTACTCCCTCGCGTTCCTCTCCGTGGCGTCAAGTCGTCGATACCGCATTTAGATTACCCTCGAAATGTATACAATATACAATGTACTGCAATGGAGAAATATTTCTACTCTCTTTCCAGTCCGAGTCCCTCCAATTCCTCGACTTCTCGACAAAAAATCAATAGAGGACATCGTGGGCACTCACCGCAAGTGGGGCTGGCTTCACTACGGGTCGACGACGGTGCATTGAGACCAGGAGCCTTTGAAGGTGCAACTTTCATTCTTCTTCCTTCAATCTCACCTCTCTCTAGCACTCGTTGTCCCGGAGATCTTTGCTGAGAAATATCTCCCGAGTCCCTACGATAAACGCGACTTGCAGCTCTAATGATTCGGGACTATCCCGACGTCTTATCCGCATCTCCCTCACCATCCTCCGTCTACCTCAGCTCTGTGTCATCTTCCCAATCATCCTCGTCATCGGCAACCTTCTCTCCGCCTACTACACCGTTACCCCCGACTTGACATCCACCCACCGGTTTGCAAACGACTCGTCCCTCGGTCCAAGCGAGGGAACGCCGCAAATCAACCCACTCAGCCTGCCATTCTGACTTCATCTAGTCAAGGCGGAATAACGGCACGTCAGCCCCCGTCACATCCACATTCCGGACCTAGTGCTGCTCTTCTCGATAAAGTGCGCGCGTTGGATGCACTCCCGCGCGTCGGCGCCCTTAGAACCCTCGATCTGAAGGGAAACGATCTCAAGCAGGGCATCACCTTCTTGGCTCAAGTGCTCAAGCGCAATCGGACACTCAAGGTACTCAATCTGAGTGAGAACAAGTTGGACTCAGCCGGACTAGTTGCCATCGCCGAGGCTCTCAAGTATAATTCCAGCTTGGAGACTTTGGATTTGAGCCGAAACCCATGTGCGGCGGGTTTGGAGGGGTGAGTTGATGTGATTTTCATGTTCTTACCACTCACATGTTGTAGATACAATCGTTACGAACCGCGTTCACCCTCAACACGGCACTGAAGCGATTATTCTTGTCGTCAACCCTTCTCAGCTCGGTAGGCGCGATCGCCCTTGCCGAATTCCTCCCCGAGTCAACCTCCCTGCTACACCTCGACCTTACACAGAATCAGCTAGATTTAGCATCCGTTATCGCGCTAGAGTCGGGCATGAAAGCCAACCGAGTGCTCCGGTGTCTGGATCTCGATGTTCCACCGGGCGACGAGGAGTTTGCGCGCTGCTGTCGCGGCATCCTCGGTTCGTGTGTGCGCAACACCGAAGAGGCGCAGAAGCGGGCCGAGGAAGCGGATGGCGTGGATAGTGCTGGGAAGAAGGTGTGGGGCATCCTCGACGACAGCGAGCTCGCGAAGCGGATACGGATGGAGGAGACTGTGGGGGGGCGATATCGTCGTGCGTGCTCGTGCGAGTATCACGCAGATGCAGAATATCCTCCATCCGCCGTCGTATCCCCAGGAGATATCGGTTATTCCTGTGCCGCAGGAAGTGGCCAAACGTGTCCGGGCGATTATTGAAGAGCTGGGTGTGGTGATACAGGCGACGGAGGATCCGGAGCGGATGGAGGAGCTGTTTGCGATGCACGATGAGCTTACCGAGTTGGTTGGGAAGGTGGAGAATTTGAAGCAGCGCCCGATATTGAGCTTGCAGGGGCTTGGGGTGCGCTTGAATGGCTTGCCGTCGCCGAGGGTGTCCCCTCGTCCGTCGCCATTGCTGATGGGCTCGACTATAGACGAGGAGGACCCGGAGTCGACTCCACGTATTGACAAGGGCAAGGCGAGGGCGGATCCCGAGTTTGAAAAGGTGTTGAGTCCGACGAGTGCGTTGATGAGTACGAAGGAGGAGGATGAAGATTCGGAGGAAAAGAAGTTTCCTAGTGTCATTCCGGATGAGGGTGAAGGTGAGGATGAGGAGGATGAGAATATTGTGGAGCATCGGTGAGTTCTTTCTCCAGCCATGGTGGGTTTTGCTAAATTGGTGTAGGTCCCGGAGCTGGGTTGCAGAGGAGGGTGAAGTGTTCAGGAAGGGTGCTGTTCTACTTGGGCCGGAAGAGATGGAGGGAGAATATGCAGGAGAGGAGCTCCGGAAAGAGGTAGGTGCTGTCAACTTTGGATTTGATGTCACACTAATCTGTGTTGTAGCTCCTCGAAGCGATGGTCGAGCGGCCCCCTCCGCGGCCGATACATACGGACGAAGACTCGCCGCCGAACGGGAATGGGAGCCCGCTGCATACTGGAAGCCCGCACCCGGACAAAGAGGACAAGGAGGAGGCTCTGTCGCCGAGGCCGTATATTGCGCGCGACGCGGAGCTCGTCGATTATGAGTTTGGTTAATGCCACGACGACGACACCGCCGGGGAGTCCGATACCCACGAGTCCGAGTCCAAAGGTTAGTTTGGGCCCGTCGTTGTCGAGGATTCAACAGGAGTAGTTTATATTATTCGGATACACACATACTGGGGAGGGTATTATACACACCTACTTTCTAACTTTTATAAATTATTCGGAGGACGCTTCTGATACCTTTTTCGAGTTTGGTTGGGTGTGATTGAGAGCTTTTGGTGGGTTGGGTGCGGTGTTTGGTGCGGTGCAACCGGTTCCAACGTGCGTTGTTGTTTGCTCTCCATCGTGCGGGGACCCTTGAGGACGTTGCCTCCCAAAGGATACTATTCTGCACACTCTTAGGGCCAGACACGCTTCAACGCGGTCTTGACACTCCTCCACCAAAGATACTTCCACCCAGAAGACGATCTCTCACACTCGACACACTCGCGGTCTCGGGCAGTTACTCCCTCTTAACGTGGGGCGTGTTCCACCTCCTTCTCTCAACCCGTGTACACCTAAATACAACTACGGCGTATTCAACGCGGAAGTTTGAATAAATGTCCGTATCAACTCGAAGTCACACAGCTGTAAAGAGATTTGGTCAGTCGTTTATAACCTGCTTTAATACTGTAGAAGTGCAGTCCTCGACACTGTGAGACGAAGTGTGAGGAATAAAACAGTCACAAGTTAACCCCACCAGTTCTGCTCGAAAGATTCTACACAAAACAAGTCAGTCAAGTCAAAATTTGAACCGTATTCGAAGCTTACCTCAAACCCGACCTCATACTCAACGCCAGAAGGGAGTCGCGAGTAACACGAGCCAGCGGCGAAGGCCGCTGCTCCCTTCTGGAAACCTCGCGAGGAGAATACTTGGAGTGTCACCACGAGTGAAAATCTCAAGTCGTCCTCATAGCTTCCGTGTTTGACGCGACGACTCTAAGAAGCGGTGAATGAGCAAATGAACAATCCGTGAAACTGTAAATGAATGTCAACTGTCAGGCGCGCTTGTGAGAGTTTGTCGTGACCTATTGGAGTGTTTGTCGATGTATTGATCTGTTCAAACGTGAGTCGATGATTGACCTACCGCGAGACACAAACCGTGAGGGAACATCGATTGAGAGCAGTCCCGAGTCAAGAGACACTGGACAAAACGACAGGCATGAAGAAGAAGTCAGTGAAAGAGTAAACACTTGCGTCTTGAGGAATCTGTGGCCTTGATTCGCGTGTCAGGACTTGATTCCAGAAGGGAGTCGCGAGCAACGCGAGTCAGCGGCGCAGGCCGCTGCTCCCTTCTGGTCACCTCGCGGGAAGATGAGGTATGAAGTGTGAGATTGACGTTGTCTCGGCCGCGACTCTTGAAACAATGGACGAGTCAAATGGAACATTCAGGAATGGTTCAAATAGTATGCAAATGAAGTTTCCGAGACATGTGTACCAGTAAGAATGTCTCGGTGTGTCTCATCGTTGAAAACGGCTCCTTAGTGTGGTTCAGGTAAGAGAATGCTCTTGT
This sequence comes from Hymenopellis raphanipes, assembly GCA_036872995.1. Lineage (NCBI taxonomy): Eukaryota > Fungi > Basidiomycota > Agaricomycetes > Agaricales > Physalacriaceae > Hymenopellis > Hymenopellis raphanipes. Next base: position 192,502 of record JAYMDG010000015.1, read on the forward strand.
AAAGATGTGAGTTGATGAACTACGTGTGAGGCTGATGATGAAGCATAGATATAAAAAAGGTACTGTACGAGTGAGAGCACACTGTCCATGAGATGTCTAAAGCATGTAAAGACCACCGCGCCCCTGTCGCAGGGTGAGAAGTCCTGATGGAGTCAGGTGAAACAGGATCGAGAACTGGAGGAAACTCACCGTGAACCTCAAGTGAACAAGACGTCGATGAAGATCAGCTGATGGTGATGGAGGAAACGATGTCAAAGAATGTCGTGTCTACAACCGGATTATCAGTGACACGAATCACACGAGAGAGATAAGACAGTACATACCTAACACCTTCAGGTCGGTCCTCGAGACGGTTGTCGGAACCGTTGTCCAAGTCTTCGTTGATATTCACACTGGCGTATGAGTCCGGCGTTTTGAGTGAGTTGTGAGATAGAGTCAAGTCGAAGAACCAAGGTACTACTGTTGTAGGATCAGTACCCTGAGTGCCGGTAAACAAGCCAAGACTACGACAGTCCTTGTCGCGGTTGTCGGAAACATGGTCAGAGTTGGATGTTCAAAGGAAACGGGCGTGTCGCGTGTCAGAAGTAGATCTAAGCGAGACTGTTAGTCCGACTCAAAGTTCCAATTGACGAGTGACTTACCAAAAAGTTTATTTGAACTGATGAGCAATGAGATATACAAGTACGACATGTAACAATACCACTACAACTAATAACAATGTTGACTACAATAGAGAGGACAATAAGAAGGGAGCAGCGGCCGTCGCCGCTGGCTCGCGTTGCCCGTGACTCCCTTCTTAGTGAGACCGGAAGGACAACAAACAAGTCTTCTTGCAGGAACTTATAGATTGGATCAGTGATACTCACATTGAAAGAGAATATAATTGACTTACCCATCCTCAATGATAACATCAACACCTCTACGATGAGGTGGGTGATACCCTTCACAGGTACACACAGCCAGATCATAATTTCGGCATACCGTCAACTGTCCGATGGCCAGACGACGTCTAGCGGGCCCAGCGCTACTCCCAGAACAATACAAGGGCCGAACGGTCGTCCACGGACGTCTCGTCGTCTTGTCTATCGCGGTAAGACTACAAGATCGCTGGCATCTAAGAAAACAAGGTAAGTTCAAGGAGATATTGTCAAAATGGGAAAATCTCACCAGATAACAATGAGCAGCACTCTACGACCTCCAGATCACAGCGAACATCGACAGAGGCATGTCCTTAGATAGGTCGTATATCGTCGTACCCTGGGCATATCGCCGATCGTCACTCTGGATGTCCAGCGACGTTTCGTGCATCCAGCGCTAGTCCAAGGAGCATAACGACAGCGTAATCGTCGTTCTCGTACATCACGCTGACCCCTCGTCATCAGGAAAACAGCCAATTCGTCTTGTGCGTCTTGGTCTTGCCCGGCCCGTCTTTCCGAGTCTTGGTCTTGCGGCCCGAATCTTTTTGGTCTTGCTCTTGCAGGCGGAGATCTTTTCAGTCTTTTTCTTGCCGTCTTGCAGCTTGCCATCCGGTCTTATTCTTGTCAGCTCATATTAGTCTTGTTGAAGGTCCGCAAATATAAAAAATGTGTGTTGTATTCAAGTCACATAAAGTCTGGTGATGTATACATGTCTCGCGCTAGTCAACGGTGAATGTAACAGTCTTCGGGGCAGCATACGCAGGTGAGAGCTGGGGTGTGCTCGTCGTCGGGTAGATCTTGGAGGCTGTGCAGCTTGACCGTGAGTTGGGTGGGGTGAAGCAAGGAAGGTGGGTGGCAAGAGTGGACCCTAGAGTATGCGTTCGGGTGCAGCGCCGCTAAGTAGCGGGTAATGCGCGTCAGATAGTCGAGATCTGAAGTTGTCAGAATGGCCGCGCGGAGGGATGCTTGGAACGTACCGCTGATAGCGCAACTCCAAAACCTATACCACATCTACATCTTGACGCCTTTCTCAGCGTGGCAGTCAGGTATGGCGCATTTTGATGCCGTCTCCATCGGCAACGGCGCCCCAATTTTGAAGGTGCTGCCATGGGTATGGGCTTACGCGTCGACCGTGAGCCGTCGCGTGATTCCAACAGAGATTATGATATCAGAAAAAGCCGCAGGCCAGCCGGTCGTTGTGAGTCGATGGACTTGTAAGAGAATGGAATCGGTGGTCCGTGCGCAAAAAGCACGCAATCGGACCACGTGCCACGGTTCTTGTTTCCTTTTTTTCGAAGTCCGCCATTTCTCCTCTTATTCTTCCTTGCACCACTACCGTGACCAGCGAGCGCCTTCAAGATGTCGCTGTCTGCAGCGCCGACGCCATGAATGATGCACCTATTATACACCCATTCGCGAGACGCAGTCCGAATTTGGACAGGGCAACAACTCCGCGGACACCGACTTGTACGACGAAACAACCTTACGCGCGCAGCGCATTAGATTGATGACATGTTGACCAGTACCAAGCGTGAACGGGGCGCCGATCCCCTTGGAAAGTAGAGACAGTAGCGAGTGTCAGAGTGATGGGATTAGTGCGTTCTCTTGTTCTCCCCTCCCTCAGGCATCCCTTAACCCAATCTGCAGTTGTTCTCTATAGTAATCTATTTTAACCTCCTGGATGCACTGTGCGTTATTTATTGCTCCTTGGACTGCCATGTTAACAGTCTTTCCAGTGCTCGTGATTCGCTTTAATCATCGCCACGGTACGTTGTCTTCTCCTCCAAGGACTTTGCCGCCTTGGGACACGGCACCTGTAACGTGGACCACCGACTCTCCATGCGTTTTTATGGATATCATGTCGCTGTCTAGCACGTCTGGTACGGCGTCAACGCCCCCTTTGCTCGCCGTCCTTGTTTACTTTCTCTCCAGTCGAACTTTAGTCGCCCTTCACCGACAACCCGAGTGCCCAAGGTTCGTTTGTTCTTTGTTTACTAGAACTTGACTTACACACTCTCAGCGCCCTCGGAGCTGTCAATCCTACTCGACTAGTCTGTCGTCGTCCTTGGAATCCCGCTTTCCCGCCCAATATCCCGCCGGTAGGTCCATTTTGTCACGTCGTTTTTCATTCACTTACTCCCACCTCTTTCAGAGCCGTCGTCTCACGCGTCCTTTCCACTGGTAAGCCCTCGGCACAGGATTCGCGCCAGCGCTCTGCGGCGTACCTAATGGATGCGGTATATATATTGTTGTAGTACTAGCCTACTCAGATGCCCATTGTCTTGCTCTGTATCTTCAATATAGTCTTATTTGTATCCTTCTCTGGTGCGATTTCTACAGCGGAGCCTCGAAAGAGGTGGCAAGACCAGGGCAAGACAATGAAAAGATCTGTTGTTCGGGTCTTGTCGAGGTCTTGTCGAAGACTTGGACATCTTGTAAAAGATGGACAAAGTCTCGACAAGATTTCTGACCTGGCTTCGGCAAGACTTCGCGTCTTTCGCGTCTTTTACGTCTTGTACAGCTTGCCGCAAGACCGAAAAGACGCAAAAGACGTGTCTGCTGTTTTCCTGATGGTGGGTCGTTATGGACGACTTGGCTCTTTTCTAAAGGACAAGATTAGTTCATGTAGAAATTGACCAAATTGGTAAATCTTACTAGGCAAGGAACAGATGGTCGACGAGATGGCCTACAGACCGTAGATGACACCTCCAGGGTGATATCTTGAATAGTCGATGAAATCTCAATATACCTAGTAAAGGTCACACGATAAGTTTATACAAACAGTCCAAGTTCACAAATCTTACCAGGTACCACAGGGCGGTGCGACATGGTCAAGAGCTCGGCGAGAGCATCCCCCGGATAATGTCCTTCAAGGCTTGAAACAGTCCCAGCAGTCGGCACCCTCATGCGTCAGATGTACCGCTGATCGCCCCTCCGGGATTCATGCGACGTCTAGTGTGCTGGCCGAATCATGACCACGATGGCGGCATGATGATTATCAACGGGAAATTGAACGAATCGTCATATATCGCTGTGGGAGTGAGCAATTGTCTAAAGGGGAAACTTAGTTCAAGAACAATTTGACCAACTATAAAAACCTCACCAGACGAGAGCGAGCACCGCAGCGAGACGACCTCCAGCCCGTAGACGACACCGCCAGCATGATATCTTCCGAGCTATCAGGTGGTCCAAAGGCCGCTGTCAAAATTCCAATATCGCGACATATCTCACGGCAGATTGACGTCGGGCCAATGGGCGCGTGTGCGTGTTGGGGCGGACAGGCGTATACAACGACAAAGAGTGCAAGGCAGAGTAATAGAGATTAGCAGGTATGTAGTCGCGATAGAGTCCAACCTTGGGGAGTATCGTGTTAGTCTAAAGAAAGGTCGATAAATCTTAAAATGCATACCATTTACGAAGCGCTGCGACGACGGTGCCGATACTTTGTGATAGACACAAATAACATGCAAGTCTTCGGATGGTAGTGCCGGCTGAGACCCCACGTATCGCTTTCCCGCCGCCCCGAGGCACATCCCGCCCAAACCCAATAAGTACCTTGCTGGTGCTCGTGGTGGCAGTAGAACCCAGAGAGGAGCCGAATTCGAGTAGAACAAGGGCTATCGAGGCTGTCAATGCGCAAGTTTCGCACAGAAATCATTCTAAAGCCAGTATTCAACATTTTGCCCAAAAAGTTAAAACAGGGTTGACCCACCGAATGAGGACGAGAAAAGCAGTGGCTCCAGGATTTAGCAGATGCACTCGTGGATGTAGTCGTCCATCACTCGTTGCACGATTCGAACAGGACACCATGTCGACGTGTTCCCACAGATTCCCGAACTCCCGAGGGCGGAATCATATCCACTCGTCGCGTCGACGACGCCGCCGCTGTATTGACAACACGATACGTCTGAACGTCCGTTCAAGCATCGAAATCACTCATCAATTGAGGGAGGAAGGTGATCTAAAAAGGAAGTTCAACACTACGCGGTTTGGGACCCAAAATGGCATACATACTTGCCGCCGTTCAACGAGAATTCGAATATTCATTGTGTGGGGCACTGTAAACTGTGTGAGGACATCCTTGAGTATCACCGCGGTCCATTAGAGGGGTCCGTTTTAGTCGAGGGTCACGATCCAGAAGGCGCGTCTGGCATATGCAAACGACTTTTGCCAATTGTCGGAAGCATCGTGCCTATAAGAGGAAGAGAAGGCGCCGTTTCACTACCAATTTATGTAGAAAATAGAGGAAGTATTACCCCAGGAATAGTCCGCATTGAGGTCGTCAAGATTGGAAGTTGGTCATTTCGGCGTAGGCAGACAATAACGACGGCGAAGGCGGAGGCACAATGAGAGATGGCGAAAGAGAGTCGAGAGGCGTTACAGAGGGTGTCGATAATACCATGCACGATGTCCTTGAGGTCGCCGCGGGTTGATTCAAGAGGTGACCAAACCTGGTCATGGTGGTAAGAAGAAAGATCATTGAAGGAACCGATCAAACATACCGTTCGCTAGATGTAAACGTTCCGGTCTATTCATGGTCTATGAAAGGGTTAGATAAGTGTCAAACCGAGTAAGATGAGTCTGACTTAATGTACACTCGAATGCGAACAATTGTGTAGTAGGTCCTAAAATCCGAAAGCTGGTTAGTACTGTAGGTTCACGAAGCCAGGAAGAACTGACCGGTGGAGTGTAACATGAGAAATAGGTAAAATCGAGTCTGAGCCTAAGGAGAGAGTCAACAGCTGAACACAACATGAAAAATAGAGACTTGCCTCGACGGGTGAAATTACACTGGTGAAAAAGTTCAATGCAACTTCAAGGGAGACAAGCGAGGAGCTTACCATGTGTGTACAGAGGTCAAGTAGAGTCAAGAAGTAGATGAGTAAAGTGTACAAGCCCTAAGAAGAGCGAATGAGAAGAATGTGGCGGAGGTGGGAATGATAAAAAACTCACCAACATCAACCTCCTTTTAAACCATCGCCGGGACCCGTGGCGGTCATCCATCTGACATCTTCCAAGCCTTTCCTGACTCACGCACCGCCCGCCCAGCCGAAAGAATCCCAAAATACACCATCCAGAACAATTCCAACTCCAAAGAATCCATCCGAAACGCGGCGCCAAGCTGCGGTTCGTAACCCTCTACATCCCTGAGGTTCTGTTCCTGAACTTCCAGCGCGTTTGTCGCTGGAAGATTGCCCAAGGAACGCGCAGAATACGAATTGGGCGTAGAATCCAATTAACACCGTTTGTGTGGGGCTTTCAGAGAGGAAGAGACAGCAGAAAGTCGACCCAGTGAGATTAAGACACAATGCATTTGATGTGCGGCGGAGCAAGGCCGCTGGACGCGCGTCCTGCGCTGAAAAGAGCAAAAAGATCATGGTGGCACGAAGACAAGCACGTATGCGTCATAGGCACGTGCCGACTTGGACCCGAAAATCCCAAGTCGCGAGTTCAACTTTTGACTTTTCGGTCATGATTTTTTTGGTGTTTCCACACACATTTTATAGTATTTACAGTGCCTTTCATTGTGTGAAAAGCATTTGTGTATTGGAGTAGTGTAGCTGATGAAAGGTGAACGGGACTTGGGAGTGTCACTCCGAATGCGGATTGATTTTTCAGATGGGATCTCTTGGCTATCCAGAAATAGATTGGAGCTGATTGGCATCATATGGAATATGAGCGCGCTGTGCTGGAGCATCTGGAAGAACGGAAGGGTTCCAAGGAGAACTTGGGACAGGTCCTGGCGTGGTTACGCAGCGGCGTGTTCAATGGTGAACCTTCAGGTTCATCTCACAGGAGATCCAGCTTCGAGGGTTCTCAGTTTTGCTGGGAGACGTGCAAAAAATTCATTCGTGTGGCGGGACTCGAACACTCCTCTTGGGGTCCAAAAGTTTCCCCAACATGGGCATACCCACTGCACCATCAATGCTTGTGAAGTGTAGATCTCAGGGTTTCAGATCCTTTCAGCTCGTGATATTGGTTTTCTTTTTTTTTGCCGTTCCCTTTCTTACCTTCTCCCCATCACGCACGAATGCCACGCAAGCATCGGCATCGCCTTCACACATCCAGGCTTTCTCGGACCTCTTGCGGATAAAAGGAAATATGTTGTCACTGATTTGATCTTGTTTCCAGGGCACACAGTGTTTGCGCGGCACACAATTTTGGACGACTTCACTTTTGCGTCAATCACCATTCCCGTTTATCCTCACTGAGCTTAAATTTTCTTTCTGAGTGTGCATGTTGCAAGTCTTGAGCTTTGAGGTCGACATGTCAGCAGCGCGAACGGGATCAGACAGCCTTGTACATTTCAAAGCTACGGCATTGTTGGGCATCAACAATGCCGTGCCTTTGAAATGACAAAAAGGGCTGAGCAAAACTCCGTAGTGTCGGCGCGGCCAGATCGGAAGCCGCTGTTTGGTTGTGCTATGCCTACCAGTAAAAATGGACCCTGCAGCCCAGTCGCCATTTCCCTTTAACCACTACGAAATGGCCAACTTTTATTCCCCACTTTCTCCCACTTCCACTGTCCCCACCTCCCGCAGGATGCTACGAGCCTCAGCGCCACCACTACCACTCCATCTTCGACATTCGACACGCACCTTGTAGCTGCTCAAGTGTGTAAGTGTCCCCTCGTTGTCTCCAGCTCGTGTTCTCCAGCTCATTATCCTCCTTACAGCACTCAGCTGAGGTCTCCAGACAAGTTGGCGCCTTCCTCGGTGCTGTCGGCAACGCTGGTCGTCAGGACGCGTGTCACCAGTCCTCCCGTGGTCGACGTTGATGCCCAAAAGCGGTTCTCGGCGTTTGCCGACAGCGCTCTTCCTCTTACCGTCACGATCTGGTAAGTCGTTCGTTGTTCGTTTCTTATTTCCCTTGCTAATTCGACTTCTTTTAGATGTATTCGGCTCTATCTGGCGTTCTGACGCTGTTTGGGAAGGATCTGCAGTCTGCATGGTATGTTCAAACTTCTTTTCGGCGTCTGGTGCGTTCACTGATGAATTATTCTCTAGATTTCGCTGTTGGCCTCACCGAATTGAGGCTCGGTTTCGTCAGGACGACGCCGCGCCGGCGAGGCGAGCACAACGCTCCTCTGTGTGTCCCCGGGGTGGAGAGCAGTTTCAAGCTAGTCAACGTCTTGTTGACTCTTCTCACGCATTGCCTTTTGATACGTTGGTCGTTTCTTCTCTTTTTTGTGCATGTTTCTGACCTAATTCTAGTGTGATTGCGACGGCCTCGAAGCCTGGCCGGCGAGGCCACATCATGGCGCCACAACATCAAGTATTCGTCCTGCACGACCCGTTTATTGCGCCAATTCGCCAAGACTCTGTATCACTGTAGAATGTGATGGAGTTTTAACTAGTACGTTGTTCTTCATCCTCGATTATTGACTCTATGTCTGACCAATTTGGTAGGCTCAATTTCCTGGACCCCGAAGCCTGGCCGGCGAGGCCACCCCTCGCAACTTCAATCTCACCATCTCGCCACCCACGGTTCCGACACTCGCTACACGTGCTCTCACGCTGATGGGATTTCAAGAGTATCGCTTTTGGCACATCCCTCTTACGGCGGTGATCTGCAATGTACGTTGTCCAGTTGTTGATATCTGTCTGGACTTCTAACTCACTTTTTGTAGTGTACACGCCGGAAATCTTCGCCCGTCGGCCGTCGCTGTACCCGCCCATCATGTCCGACATCGCGTCAAAGCCTAATTGCGACTTCTTGCATTCATCAAGCACACCAAGTCATCGTAAGTCGTTGCTTTACCTATTTGCGGCCACTTTTGACCCGAATTCTAGCTGATTATCCCCGGAAATTTTGCCTGGCCGGCGAGGCCAACACTCGCTACTCTCATTCACGCCGACTCCGAACTGGAATGCTTCGTCGATGAAGCTTGATGTCCGGATCGGATTCAATCTTTCGGGTACGTCGTTCCCGCTGCTGTACTCGCTCGACATCAGGCTTGATTTCTGACCACCATCATAGCCGATTTTCTTGAAAATTTTGCCTGGCGGCGAGGTCACCCGTCGCTACCCTCTTTCACGGACTCGTCCCATATACGGATTGGAGTCGGACATTCTCCCTTCTCTACATCGACACCTGGTAAGTCGGTCCCATTTTGTTCAACATCCGGCTTGACTTCTGACCTGAATTGCAGCCGGTTTTCTTCACAATTTTGCCTGGCCGGCGAGGCCACAGCCGCTCTCCGTCACACCACGTCTATTCGTTGATGAGGTTTTGATGTCCGGCCCTGGTTTAATCTTGATGGTACGTCGTTCTCGTTGTGCTCGACTTCGGGCTTGATTTCTGACACAATTTACAGCTGAATTTCCTAGAAATTTTGCCTGGCGGCGAGGCCACACTCGCCACTCTGATCCACGCCGCGTCTTCGGAGGCGTACTTCGTTGACAGCACTTTGATATCAGATGAACTTTGATGGTAAGTCTCTTGCGTTGTGTTCGTCATTCAGACCGAAGTTTTGACCGAAGTTTTAGTTGATTTCCCTAGTTCCCAGACATTTTTGCCTGGCCGGCGCGAGGCCACCCCACGCTACTGTTATTGAACTCGCCGTTCCTTCTTGGACATCTCCGACTGGTTCCCAAATCTTCGGTCTGTGAGTTTCTTCCTTTGGCTTGACTTGTCGTCGTGTTTCTGACTCATTTTGTATTTCGGTCCATTACAGGCTTTCACGTTGCTCCAATCCGGCCATCACCTATCGTTCATCAGGGCTTGACTCCGGTTCACGTCTATCTACACGCGAATCGACCACCGCGGATCTTCGAGTTAATGACTTTCTGACCGTGTATTCTTCTGGAGTCGATGCCTGGCTGCCGAGATGTCCCCGCTGTTTTGTTCAACAGCCTAAGTCTTTGCAGTGCAAGTCTGATAGTAAGTCTTCCATATCTGCTCATGTTCTAATCTGATTCTTGTAGGTGAGAACTCAGCTTGTCAACTTCTGTCAAAGTTTGGGATGCTTGAACTCGCGAGCGAGGTGATTTCCTTTCCTTTCGACTAATCGTGGCATTCTCATTTTCGTGCAGATTACAAGGAGTCGCGAGTTCAACTCCCGGGTAAGCCAGAGGCACTTCTTGCTGAATCCTCTGAATCTGACTGCACTGTAAGTTCACAATACTTACATTTCTAGTCTACTTGCATTACCGAGTCCTTCCCCTAGTGGGAGGACTTGGTATTTTTTTTTAAACATGTACGTGCCGGAAGTGGCAGGGGAAACTATTGTCAATTTTGCTCGCGTTTTTCTAAGGTCACGACGGGGGGTTCTGGCAGCTCTCAGCGGCTTAGTAAGCTAGTAGAGAGGCCGTAGAAATAAGTAGAACGCGAAATAGAGTCGATTTGCGAAAGTTGAGCGTGATCGAGGACGACCTGCCTAATGGAGAGCAAGGCTACTCGAGTCCACTCCCACGAACCCTGCATCAATACCACCAACATCCCGTCTCCTCGCCAGAACACGCCCGACACCCAGGAAGAGGACTCGACAGTGTAGAGGCGCCCACCCAGAGGAGACGACCACCACGGATGCGGTACCACCCAAGTCCCAGCACCTACCCATCCAGCAGACGTACGCCCAGCCATCAGACACGAGCGAGCACAGGAGAGGTGACGAGTCGCAGACCATGGACACGGTGGAGGCAACGCGGACGCACGACGGCGTATCCGATATCGTCCTTTAACCCGCCGTCCATGCTGGTCTAAATTTGGAGACGCGTGCCATCGAAGCACCAGAGAGATGGAGACGAGAGCTCGGGTTGTACGAGGAGATTGCGTGTCGTCATCAAGCGTTAGTGTTAACAGCGCACTCCTTGGTGACGCATGGTGGAGCATGGACAAGGTCGACGGTTTCTACAAGGAGTGTTGTGCTGGATGAGATGAACGAGCAGATCCTAGTGTCAGCGCTACGTTCAAGGTGTGTGTTCTTGCTATCGTCGTTGGTGTCGACGCTAACCGCCTCTTAGCATGCTGCGACTACGAATCCGCGGACAGCAGACTTGTCGGGTATACAACTGACACTACCCTCTATTCTATCCGATGTATTCACTATCGAATGGGGACTCGTATTCAAGGAGTGCGACCACGACGAGTATGTACGCGACATTCTTTTATTTGTTAACGAGACTAACGTATGACAGATCCCGGAACCAATCCTACATACCCAACTCCCTCACTTTCTTCTCCGTGGCGTCAAATCGTCGGTACCGGTGTGTAGGCTACCTCCAAATGTATACCACTTACTACAATAGAGAGATATTTTCAGTCTCTTCCCAGTCCGAATCCCTCTACTTCTCTCAAAACCCCCTCGACGAAAGATCAATAGAGTACATCGTGGGCACTCACCACAAGCGGGACTGGTATCACTGCCACTCGATTACTGTTCATTTAAGACTAGCAGCCATTGTTTGTAAGTGCAAGTTTAATTCTTCCTCACCGTTGCTCTAGCACGCGCTGTCCGGACATCTTTATTGAGAAATATCTCCCAACGATAAACGCGACTGGCGCGGTTGTCCTTGATTCGCGATTATCCTGACGTTGTTCCTCCTTCTACCTCAACTCTGCATCGTCCTCCTCCTCATCCTCTCCAGCATCCTCGGCGACCTCCCTCCCTCTCTCTCCACCTGCCACACCATTACCCCATGCCGGACCAGTGTTACCCCCACCTCGACATCCCCCTACCGGTCTACAGACCACATATACACCCTATGTCCCTCGGTCCAAGCGAGGTACAGCCCCGGCGCCACAAATTAACCCACTCAGCGCGTCTGGTCACCCTGTGCCGATTCTGACTTCATCTAGTCAAGGCGGAATAACGGCACGTCAGCCCCCGTCACATCCACATTCCGGACCTAGCGCTGCTCTTCTCGATAAAGTGCGCGCGTTGGATGCACTCCCGCGTGTCGGCGCCCTCAGAACCCTCGATCTGAAGGGAAACGATCTCAAGCAGGGCATCACCTTCTTGGCTCAAGTGCTCAAGCGCAATCGGACACTCAAGGTACTCAACCTGAGTGAGAACAAGTTGGACTCAGCCGGACTAGTTGCCATTGCCGAGGCTCTCAAGTATAATTCCAGCTTGGAGACTTTGGATTTGAGTCGAAACCCATGTGCGGCGGGTTTGGAGGGGGTGAGTTGATATGATTTTCATGTTCTCACCACTCACATCTTGTAGATACAATCATTACGAACCGCGTTCACCCTCAACACGGCACTGAAGCGATTATTCTTGTCGTCAACCCTTCTCAGCTCCGTAGGCGCGATCGCCCTTGCCGAATTCCTCCCCGAGTCAACCTCCCTGCTACACCTCGACCTTACCCAGAATCAGCTAGATTTGGCATCCGTTATCGCGCTAGAGTCGGGCATGAAAGCCAACCGAGTGCTCCGGTGTCTGGATCTCGATGTTCCACCGGGCGACGAGGAGTTTGCGCGCTGCTGTCGCGGCATCCTCGGTTCGTGTGTGCGCAACACCGAAGAGGCGCAGAAGCGGGCCGAGGAAGCGGATGGCGTGGATAGTGCTGGGAAGAAGGTGTGGGGCATCCTCGACGACAGCGAGCTCGCCAAGCGGATACGGATGGAGGAGACTGTGGGCGGCGATATCGTCGTGCGTGCTCGTGCGAGTATCACACAGATGCAGAATATCCTACATCCGCCGTCGTATCCTCAGGAGATATCGGTTATACCTGTGCCGCAGGAGGTCGCGAAGCGTGTTCGGGCGATTATGGAGGAGCTTGGTGTGGTGATACAGGCGACGGAGGATCCGGAGCGGATGGAGGAGCTGTTTGCGATGCACGATGAGCTGACAGAGTTGGTTGGGAAGGTGGAGAATTTGAAGCAGCGCCCGATATTGAGCTTGCAGGGGCTCGGGGTGCGCTTGAATGGGCTGCCGTCGCCGAGGGTGTCTCCTCGTCCGTCGCCCTTGCTGATGGGCTCGACTATAGACGAGGAGGACCCGGAGTCGACGCCGCGTATTGACAAGGGCAAGGCGAGGGCGGATCCCGAGTTTGAAAAGGTGTTGAGTCCGACGAGTGCGTTGATGAGTACGAAGGAGGAGGATGAGGATTCGGAGGAAAAGAAGTTTCCTAGTGTCATTCCGGATGAGGGTGAGGGTGAAGATGAGGAGGATGAGAATATTGTGGAGCATCGGTGAGTTCTTTCTCCAGCCATGGTGGGTTTTGCTGAATTGTTGTAGGTCCCGGAGCTGGGTTGCAGAGGAGGGAGAAGTGTTCAGGAAGGGTGCCGTTCTACTTGGGCCGGAAGAGATGGAGGGAGAATATGCAGGGGAGGAGCTCCGGAAAGAGGTGGGTGCTGCCACCCTTGGATTTGATGTCACACGCTAAACTGCCTTGTAGCTCCTCGAAGCGATGGTCGAGCGGCCCCCGCCGCGGCCGATACATACGGACGAGGACTCGCCGCCGAACGGGAATGGGAGTCCGCTGCATACTGGAAGCCCGCATCCGGACAAGGAGGACAAGGAGGAGGCTCCGTCGCCGAGGCCGTATATTGCGCGCACGCGGAGCTCGTCGATTATGAGTTTGGTCAATGCGACGACGACACCGCCGGGGAGTCCGATACCCACGAGTCCGAGTCCAAAGGTTAGTTTGGGCCCGTCGTTGTCGAGGATTCAACAGGAGTAGTTATATTATTCGGATACACATACTGGGGAGGGTTATTATACACACTTACTTACACGGTTCTAACTTTTTATAAATTATGCGGAGGACGCTTTTGATACCTTTTTCGAGTTTGATTGTTTGAGAGCTTTTGGTGGGTTGGGTGCGGTGTTTGGTGCGGTGCAACCGGATCTGTCGTGCGTTGTTGTTTGCTCTTCACTGCATTGGTCTTGGGAGCGGCACTCCCTCCAGGATGCTCCCCTGCACACTCTTAGGACGAGACATGCTTCAACGCGGTCTTGACACTCCCCCATTCAACATACGTACACCCATAAGACATTCTCCTTACACTCGACACACTACTGCGGTCTCGGGGAAGTCACTCCCTCTTGTGCGTAGGGCGTATTCCACCCCTTCTTCGACCTTCTCTCAACCCGTGCGTACCTAAATTCAACTACGGCGTATTCAACGCGGAGGTGGAAAGAACTGTCCGTCCGTCTCGACTCACGCGGCTATAAAGAGTTTGGTTAGTCGTTTATATACTACTTAACTACCTGTACAAGTACAGTACTCTACAATGTGAGACGAAGTGTGAGCGAATAAAACAGTCCCGAATCGACCCCACCAGTTGAATTCGAAAGACTCTACACAAAACGAGTCGATGAAGTCAAAATCTGAACCGTATTCGAAGCTTACCTCAAAGCCGACCTCATACTCAACGCCAGAAGGGAGTCGCGAGTAACACGAGCCAGCGGCGAAGGCCGCTGCTCCCTTCTGGAAACCTCGCGAGGAGAATACTTGGAGTGTCACAACGAGCGAAATCTCAAGTCGTCCTCATAGCTGCCGTGTTTGACGCGACGACTCTAAGAAGCGGTGAATGAGTAAAGCAACGGAATCCGTGAAGGAGCTTACTACAGCCTGTCAACTTCACTGGCAACCGCGAGAGTTTGTCGCGGACTCGAAATGGGAACGTTTGTCGACGGTACGTGAATCTGTTCAAACGTGAGTCGATGAATTGACCTACTAAACGAGACACAAACCGTGAGGGAACATCGACCCAAGTACACCGTCCCGAGTCAAGAGCAATCCGGTCTCCACGACACGAAGAAGTCAAGTGAAAGAGTAAACACTTGCGTCTTGAGGAATCTGTGGCCTTGATTCGTCAGTACTTGATTCCAGAAGGGAGTCGCGAGCAACGCGAGTCAGCGGCGCAGGCCGCTGCTCCCTTCTGGTCACCTCACGGGAAGATGAGGTATGAAGTGTGAATTGACGTTGTACCTCGGCCGCGACTCTATGAAACAATGGACGAGTCAAATGGAACATTCAGGAAACTGTAAACGAACGTACAAGTCAGTTTCCGATGTCGATGTGTGAGGTAAGAATGTCCTCGGTGTGTCTCATCGTTGAAACGGCTCCCGCTTGGTTCAGGTAAGAGTATGTCTGTAAAGATGTGAGTTGATGAACTACACCTGAGGCTTCGACGTACCGACATACCAAAGGTACTGAAGACGACGAGAGCAAAACCGGGTCATGAGATGTCTAAAGCATGTAAAGACCACCGCGCCCCTCGCTCGCAGGGTGAGAAGTCCTGATGCTCAAGTCAGAATTGAAACAGGATCGAGAACTTGAGGAAACTCACCGTGAACCTCAAGCGAACGAGCCGTCGATGAAGATCAGCTGACGGCGATGGAGGAAACGATGTCAAAGAATGTCGTGTCTACAACCGGATTATCAGTGACACGAATGGTTCGAGGACATAAGACAGTACATACCTAACACCTTCAGGTCGGTCCTCGAGACGGTTGTCGGAACCGTTGTCCAAGTCTTCGTTGATGTCCGCACTGGCGTATGAGTCCGGCGTTTCGAGTGAGTTGTGAGATAGAGTCAAGTCGAAGAACCAAGGTACTACTGTTGTAGGATCAGTACCCTGAGTGCCGGTAAACAAGCCAAGACTACGACAGTCCTTGAAACGGTTGTCGGAAACATGGTCAGAGTTGGATGTTCAAAGGAAACGGGCGTGTCGAGCAGAAGTAGATCTAAGCGAGACTGTTAGTCCGACTCGAAGTTCCAATTGACGAGTGACTTACCAAAAAGTTTATTTGAACTGAACGAGCAATGAGGGTATACAAGTACGACACGTAACAATACCACTACAACTAATAACAACGTTGACTACAATAAGAGGACAATAAGAAGGGAGCAGCGGCCGTCGCCGCTGGCTCGCGTTGCCCGTGACTCCCTTCTTAGTGAGGCCGGAAGGTCAACAAATAAGTCTTCATGCAGGAACTTATAGATTGGATCAGTGATACTCACATTGAAAGAGAATATAATTGACTTACCCATCCCCAACGATAACATCAACACCTCTACGATGAGGTAGGTGATACCCTTCACAGGTACACACAGCCAGATCATAATTTCGGCATACCGTCAACTGTCCGATGGCCAGACGACGTCTAGCGGGCCCAGCGCTACTCCCAGAACAATACAAGGGCCGAACGGTCGTCCACGGACGTCTCGTCGTCTTGTCTATCGCGGTAAGACTACAAGATCGCTGGCATCTAAGAAAACAAGGTAAGTTCAAGGAGATATTGTCAAAATGGGAAAATCTCACCAGATAACAATGAGCAGCACTCTACGACCTCCAGATCACAGCGAACATCGACAGAGGCATGTCCTTAGATAGGTCGTATATCGTCGTACCCTGGGCATATCGCCGATCGTCACTCTGGATGTCCAGCGACGTTTCGTGCATCCAGCGCTAGTCCAAGGAGCATAACGACAGCGTAATCGTCGTTCTCGTACATCACGCTGACCCCTCGTGGGTCGTTATGGACGACTTGGCTCTTTTCTAAAGGACAAGATTAGTTCATGTAGAAATTGACCAAATTGGTAAATCTTACTAGGCAAGGAACAGATGGTCGACGAGATGGCCTACAGACCGTAGATGACACCTCCAGGGTGATATCTTGAATAGTCGATGAAATCTCAATATACCTAGTAAAGGTCACACGATAAGTTTATACAAACAGTCCAAGTTCACAAATCTTACCAGGTACCACAGGGCGGTGCGACATGGTCAAGAGCTCGGCGAGAGCATCCCCGGATAATGTCCTTCAAGGCTTGAAACAGTCCCAGCAGCAGGCACCCTCATGCGTCAGATGTACCGCTGATCGCCCCTCCGGGATTCATGCGACGTCTAGTGTGCTGGCCGAATCATGACCACGATGGCGGCATGATGATTATCAACGGGAAATTGAACGAATCGTCATATATCGCTGTGGGAGTGAGCAATTGTCTAAAGGGGAAACTTAGTTCAAGAACAATTTGACCAACTATAAAAACCTCACCAGACGAGAGCGAGCACCGCAGCGAGACGACCTCCAGCCCGTAGACGACACCGCCAGCATGATATCTTCCGAGCTATCAGGTGGTCCAAAGGCCGCTGTCAAAATTCCAATATCGCGACATATCTCACGGCAGATTGACGTCGGGCCAATGGGCGCGTGTGCGTGTTGGGGCGGACAGGCGTATACAACGACAAAGAGTGCAAGGCAGAGTAATAGAGATTAGCAGGTATGTAGTCGCGATAGAGTCCAACCTTGGGGAGTATCGTGTTAGTCTAAAGAAAGGTCGATAAATCTTAAAATGCATACCATTTACGAAGCGCTGCGACGACGGTGCCGATACTTTGTGATAGACACAAATAACATGCAAGTCTTCGGATGGTAGTGCCGGCTGAGACCCCACGTATCGCTTTCCCGCCGCCCCGAGGCACATCCCGCCCAAACCCAATAAGTACCTTGCTGGTGCTCGTGGTGGCAGTAGAACCCAGAGAGAGGCCGGTCGAGTAGAACAAGGGCTATCGAGGCTGTCAATGCGCAAGTTTCGCACAGAAATCATTCTAAAGCCAGTATTCAACATTTTGCCCAAAAAGTTAAAACAGGGTTGACCCACCGAATGAGGACGAGAAAAGCAGTGGCTCCAGGATTTAGCAGATGCACTCGTGGATGTAGTCGTCCATCACTCGTTGCACGATTCGAACAGGACACCATGTCGACGTGTTCCCACAGATTCCCGAACTCCCGAGGGCGGAATCATATCCACTCGTCGCGTCGACGACGCCGCCGCTGTATTGACAACACGATACGTCTGAACGTCCGTTCAAGCATCGAAATCACTCATCAATTGAGGGAGGAAGGTGATCTAAAAAGGAAGTTCAACACTACGCGGTTTGGGACCCAAAATGGCATACATACTTGCCGCCGTTCAACGAGAATTCGAATATTCATTGTGTGGGGCACTGTAAACTGTGTGAGGACATCCTTGAGTATCACCGCGGTCCATTAGAGGGGTCCGTTTTAGTCGAGGGTCACGATCCAGAAGGCGCGTCTGGCATATGCAAACGACTTTTGCCAATTGTCGGAAGCATCGTGCCTATAAGAGGAAGAGAAGGCGCCGTTTCACTACCAATTTATGTAGAAAATAGAGGAAGTATTACCCCAGGAATAGTCCGCATTGAGGTCGTCAAGATTGGAAGTTGGTCATTTCGGCGTAGGCAGACAATAACGACGGCGAAGGCGGAGGCACAATGAGAGATGGCGAAAGAGAGTCGAGAGGCGTTACAGAGGGTGTCGATAATACCATGCACGATGTCCTTGAGGTCGCCGCGGGTTGATTCAAGAGGTGACCAAACCTGGTCATGGTGGTAAGAAGAAAGATCATTGAAGGAACCGATCAAACATACCGTTCGCTAGATGTAAACGTTCCGGTCTATTCATGGTCTATGAAAGGGTTAGATAAGTGTCAAACCGAGTAAGATGAGTCTGACTTAATGTACACTCGAATGCGAACAATTGTGTAGTAGGTCCTAAAATCCGAAAGCTGGTTAGTACTGTAGGTTCACGAAGCCAGGAAGAACTGACCGGTGGAGTGTAACATGAGAAATAGGTAAAATCGAGTCTGAGCCTAAGGAGAGAGTCAACAGCTGAACACAACATGAAAAATAGAGACTTGCCTCGACGGGTGAAATTACACTGGTGAAAAAGTTCAATGCAACTTCAAGGGAGACAAGCGAGGAGCTTACCATGTGTGTACAGAGGTCAAGTAGAGTCAAGAAGTAGATGAGTAAAGTGTACAAGCCCTAAGAAGAGCGAATGAGAAGAATGTGGCGGAGGTGGGAATGATAAAAAACTCACCAACATCAACCTCCTTTTAAACCATCGCCGGGACCCGTGGCGGTCATCCATCTGACATCTTCCAAGCCTTTCCTGACTCACGCACCGCCCGCCCAGCCGAAAGAATCCCAAAATACACCATCCAGAACAATTCCAACTCCAAAGAATCCATCCGAAACGCGGCGCCAAGCTGCGGTTCGTAACCCTCTACATCCCTGAGGTTCTGTTCCTGAACTTCCAGCGCGTTTGTCGCTGGAAGATTGCCCAAGGAACGCGCAGAATACGAATTGGGCGTAGAATCCAATTAACACCCGTATTGTGTGGGGCTTTCAGAGAGGAAGAGACAGCAGAAAGTCGACCCAGTGAGATTAAGACACAATGCATTTGATGTGCGGCGGAGCAAGGCCGCTGGACGCGTCCTGCGCTGAAAAGAGCAAAAAGATCATGGTGGCACGAAGACAAGCACGTATGCGTCATAGGCACGTGCCGACTTGGACCCGAAAATCCCAAGTCGCGAGTTCAACTTTTGACTTTTCGGTCATGATTTTTTTGGTGTTTCCACACACATTTTATAGTATTTACAGTGCCTTTCATTGTGTGAAAAGCATTTGTGTATTGGAGTAGTGTAGCTGATGAAAGGTGAACGGGACTTGGGAGTGTCACTCCGAATGCGGATTGATTTTTCAGATGGGATCTCTTGGCTATCCAGAAATAGATTGGAGCTGATTGGCATCATATGGAATATGAGCGCGCTGTGCTGGAGCATCTGGAAGAACGGAAGGGTTCCAAGGAGAACTTGGGACAGGTCCTGGCGTGGTTACGCAGCGGCGTGTTCAATGGTGAACCTTCAGGTTCATCTCACAGGAGATCCAGCTTCGAGGGTTCTCAGTTTTGCTGGGAGACGTGCAAAAAATTCATTCGTGTGGCGGGACTCGAACACTCCTCTTGGGGTCCAAAAGTTTCCCCAACATGGGCATACCCACTGCACCATCAATGCTTGTGAAGTGTAGATCTCAGGGTTTCAGATCCTTTCAGCTCGTGATATTGGTTTTCTTTTTTTTTGCCGTTCCCTTTCTTACCTTCTCCCCATCACGCACGAACGCCACGCAAGCATCGGCATCGCCTTCACACATCCAGGCTTTCTCGGACCTCTTGCGGATAAAAGGAAATATGTTGTCACTGATTTGATCTTGTTTCCAGGGCACACAGTGTTTGCGCGGCACACAATTTTGGACGACTTCACTTTTGCGTCAATCACCATTCCCGTTTATCCTCACTGAGCTTAAATTTTCTTTCTGAGTGTGCATGTTGCAAGTCTTGAGCTTTGAGGTCGACATGTCAGCAGCGCGAACGGGATCAGACAGCCTTGTACATTTCAAAGCTACGGCATTGTTGGGCATCAACAATGCCGTGCCTTTGAAATGACAAAAAGGGCTGAGCAAAACTCCGTAGTGTCGGCGCGGCCAGATCGGAAGCCGCTGTTTGGTTGTGCTATGCCTACCAGTAAAAATGGACCCTGCAGCCCAGTCGCCATTTCCCTTTAACCACTACGAAATGGCCAACTTTTATTCCCCACTTTCTCCCACTTCCACTGTCCCCACCTCCCGCAGGATGCTACGAGCCTCAGCGCCACCACTACCACTCCATCTTCGACATTCGACACGCACCTTGTAGCTGCTCAAGTGTGTAAGTGTCCCCTCGTTGTCTCCAGCTCGTGTTCTCCAGCTCATTATCCTCCTTACAGCACTCAGCTGAGGTCTCCAGACAAGTTGGCGCCTTCCTCGGTGCTGTCGGCAACGCTGGTCGTCAAGGACGCGTGTCACCAGTCCTCCCGTGGTCGACGTTGATGCCCAAAAGCGGTTCTCGGCGTTTGCCGACAGCGCTCTTCCTCTTACCGTCACGATCTGGTAAGTCGTTCGTTGTTCGTTTCTTATTTCCCTTGCTAATTCGACTTCTTTTAGATGTATTCGGCTCTATCTGGCGTTCTGACGCTGTTTGGGAAGGATCTGCAGTCTGCATGGTATGTTCAAACTTCTTTTCGGCGTCTGGTGCGTTCACTGATGAATTATTCTCTAGATTTCGCTGTTGGCCTCACCGAATTGAGGCTCGGTTTCGTCAGGACGACGCCGCGCCGGCGAGGCGAGCACAACGCTCCTCTGTGTGTCCCCGGGGTGGAGAGCAGTTTCAAGCTAGTCAACGTCTTGTTGACTCTTCTCACGCATTGCCTTTTGATACGTTGGTCGTTTCTTCTTCTCTTTTTGTGCATGTTTCTGACCTAATTCTAGTGTGATTGCGACGGCCTCGAAGCCTGGCCGGCGAGGCCACATCATGGCGCCACAACATCAAGTATTCGTCCTGCACGACCCGTTTATTGCGCCAATTCGCCAAGACTCTGTATCACTGTAGAATGTGATGGAGTTTTAACTAGTACGTTGTTCTTCATCCTCGATTATTGACTCTATGTCTGACCAATTTGGTAGGCTCAATTTCCTGGACCCCGAAGCCTGGCCGGCGAGGCCACCCCTCGCAACTTCAATCTCACCATCTCGCCACCCACGGTTCCGACACTCGCTACACGTGCTCTCACGCTGATGGGATTTCAAGAGTATCGCTTTTGGCACATCCCTCTTACGGCGGTGATCTGCAATGTACGTTGTCCAGTTGTTGATATCTGTCTGGACTTCTAACTCACTTTTTGTAGTGTACACGCCGGAAATCTTCGCCCGTCGGCCGTCGCTGTACCCGCCCATCATGTCCGACATCGCGTCAAAGCCTAATTGCGACTTCTTGCATTCATCAAGCACACCAAGTCATCGTAAGTCGTTGCTTTACCTATTTGCGGCCACTTTTGACCCGAATTCTAGCTGATTATCCCCGGAAATTTTGCCTGGCCGGCGAGGCCAACACTCGCTACTCTCATTCACGCCGACTCCGAACTGGAATGCTTCGTCGATGAAGCTTGATGTCCGGATCGGATTCAATCTTCGGGGTACGTCGTTCCCGCTGTACTCGCTCGACATCAGGCTTGATTTCTGACCACCATCATAGCCGATTTTCTTGAAAATTTTGCCTGGCCGGCGAGGTCACCCGTCGCTACCCTCTTTCACGGACTCGTCCCATATACGGATTGGAGTCGGACATTCTCCCTTCTCTACATCGACACCTGGTAAGTCGGTCCCATTTTGTTCAACATCCGGCTTGACTTCTGACCTGAATTGCAGCCGGTTTTCTTCACAATTTTGCCTGGCCGGCGAGGCCACAGCCGCTCTCCGTCACACCACGTCTATTCGTTGATGAGGTTTTGATGTCCGGCCCTGGTTTAATCTTGATGGTACGTCGTTCTCGTTGTGCTCGACTTCGGGCTTGATTTCTGACACAATTTACAGCTGAATTTCCTAGAAATTTTGCCTGGCCGGCGAGGCCACACTCGCCACTCTGATCCACGCCGCGTCTTCGGAGGCGTACTTCGTTGACAGCACTTTGATATCAGATGAACTTTGATGGTAAGTCTCTTGCGTTGTGTTCGTCATTCAGACCGAAGTTTTGACCGAAGTTTTAGTTGATTTCCCTAGTTCCCAGACATTTTTGCCTGGCCGGCGAGGCCACCCCACGCTACTGTTATTGAACTCGCCGTTCCTTCTTGGACATCTCCGACTGGTTCCCAAATCTTCGGTCTGTGAGTTTCTTCCTTTGGCTTGACTTGTCGTCGTGTTTCT
Organism: Hymenopellis raphanipes; assembly: GCA_036872995.1. NCBI lineage: Eukaryota > Fungi > Basidiomycota > Agaricomycetes > Agaricales > Physalacriaceae > Hymenopellis > Hymenopellis raphanipes. The sequence continues at coordinate 214,920 of JAYMDG010000015.1, forward strand.
GACTCATTTTGTATTTCGGTCCATTACAGGCTTTCACGTTGCTCCAATCCGGCCATCACCTATCGTTCATCAGGGCTTGACTCCGGTTCACGTCTATCTACACGCGAATCGACCACCGCGGATCTTCGAGTTAATGACTTTCTGACCGTGTATTCTTCTGGAGTCGATGCCTGGCTGCCGAGATGTCCCCGCTGTTTTGTTCAACAGCCTAAGTCTTTGCAGTGCAAGTCTGATAGTAAGTCTTCCATATCTGCTCATGTTCTAATCTGATTCTTGTAGGTGAGAACTCAGCTTGTCAACTTCTGTCAAAGTTTGGGATGCTTGAACTCGCGAGCGAGGTGATTTCCTTTCCTTTCGACTAATCGTGGCATTCTCATTTTCGTGCAGATTACAAGGAGTCGCGAGTTCAACTCCCGGGTAAGCCAGAGGCACTTCTTGCTGAATCCTCTGAATCTGACTGCACTGTAAGTTCACAATACTTACATTTCTAGTCTACTTGCATTACCGAGTCCTTCCCCTAGTGGGAGGACTTGGTATTTTTTTTTAAACATGTACGTGCCGGAAGTGGCAGGGGAAACTATTGTCAATTTTGCTCGCGTTTTTCTAAGGTCACGACGGGGGGTTCTGGCAGCTCTCAGCGGCTTAGTAAGCTAGTAGAGAGGCCGTAGAAATAAGTAGAACGCGAAATAGAGTCGATTTGCGAAAGTTGAGCGTGATCGAGGACGACCTGCCTAATGGAGAGCAAGGCTACTCGAGTCCACTCCCACGAACCCTGCATCAATACCACCAACATCCCGTCTCCTCGCCAGAACACGCCCGACACCCAGGAAGAGGACTCGACAGTGTAGAGGCGCCCACCAGAGAGGAGACGACCACCACGGATGCGGTACCACCCAAGTCCCAGCACCTACCCATCCAGCAGACGTACGCCCAGCCATCAGACACGAGCGAGCACAGGAGAGGTGACGAGTCGCAGACCATGGACACGGTGGAGGCAACGCGGACGCACGACGGCGTATCCGATATCGTCCTTTAACCCGCCGTCCATGCTGGTCTAAATTTGGAGACGCGTGCCATCGAAGCACCAGAGAGATGGAGACGAGAGCTCGGGTTGTACGAGGAGATTGCGTGTCGTCATCAAGCGTTAGTGTTAACAGCGCACTCCTTGGTGACGCATGGTGGAGCATGGACAAGGTCGACGGTTTCTACAAGGAGTGTTGTGCTGGATGAGATGAACGAGCAGATCCTAGTGTCAGCGCTACGTTCAAGGTGTGTGTTCTTGCTATCGTCGTTGGTGTCGACGCTAACCGCCTCTTAGCATGCTGCGACTACGAATCCGCGGACAGCAGACTTGTCGGGTATACAACTGACACTACCCTCTATTCTATCCGATGTATTCACTATCGAATGGGGACTCGTATTCAAGGAGTGCGACCACGACGAGTATGTACGCGACATTCTTTTATTTGTTAACGAGACTAACGTATGACAGATCCCGGAACCAATCCTACATACCCAACTCCCTCACTTTCTTCTCCGTGGCGTCAAATCGTCGGTACCGCGTGTAGGCTACCTCCAAATGTATACCACTTACTACAATAGAGAGATATTTTCAGTCTCTTCCCAGTCCGAATCCCTCTACTTCTCTCAAAACCCCCTCGACGAAAGATCAATAGAGTACATCGTGGGCACTCACCACAAGCGGGACTGGTATCACTGCCACTCGATTACTGTTCATTTAAGACTAGCAGCCATTGTTTGTAAGTGCAAGTTTAATTCTTCCTCACCGTTGCTCTAGCACGCGCTGTCCGGACATCTTTATTGAGAAATATCTCCCAACGATAAACGCGACTGGCGCGGTTGTCCTTGATTCGCGATTATCCTGACGTTGTTCCTCCTTCTACCTCAACTCTGCATCGTCCTCCTCCTCATCCTCTCCAGCATCCTCGGCGACCTCCCTCCCTCTCTCTCCACCTGCCACACCATTACCCCATGCCGGACCAGTGTTACCCCCACCTCGACATCCCCCTACCGGTCTACAGACCACATATACACCCTATGTCCCTCGGTCCAAGCGAGGTACAGCCCCGGCGCCACAAATTAACCCACTCAGCGCGTCTGGTCACCCTGTGCCGATTCTGACTTCATCTAGTCAAGGCGGAATAACGGCACGTCAGCCCCCGTCACATCCACATTCCGGACCTAGCGCTGCTCTTCTCGATAAAGCGCGCGCGTTGGATGCACTCCCGCGTGTCGGCGCCCTCAGAACCCTCGATCTGAAGGGAAACGATCTCAAGCAGGGCATCACCTTCTTGGCTCAAGTGCTCAAGCGCAATCGGACACTCAAGGTACTCAACCTGAGTGAGAACAAGTTGGACTCAGCCGGACTAGTTGCCATTGCCGAGGCTCTCAAGTATAATTCCAGCTTGGAGACTTTGGATTTGAGTCGAAACCCATGTGCGGCGGGTTTGGAGGGGGTGAGTTGATATGATTTTCATGTTCTCACCACTCACATCTTGTAGATACAATCATTACGAACCGCGTTCACCCTCAACACGGCACTGAAGCGATTATTCTTGTCGTCAACCCTTCTCAGCTCCGTAGGCGCGATAGCCCTTGCCGAATTCCTCCCCGAGTCAACCTCCCTGCTACACCTCGACCTTACCCAGAATCAGCTAGATTTGGCATCCGTTATCGCGCTAGAGTCGGGCATGAAAGCCAACCGAGTGCTCCGGTGTCTGGATCTCGATGTTCCGCCGGGCGACGAGGAGTTTGCGCGCTGCTGTCGCGGCATCCTCGGTTCGTGTGTGCGCAACACTGAAGAGGCGCAGAAGCGGGCCGAGGAAGCGGATGGCGTGGATAGTGCTGGGAAGAAGGTGTGGGGCATCCTCGACGACAGCGAGCTCGCGAAGCGGATACGGATGGAGGAGACTGTGGGGGGCGATATCGTCGTGCGTGCTCGTGCGAGTATCACGCAGATGCAGAATATCCTGCATCCGCCATCGTATCCCCAGGAGATATCGGTCATTCCTGTGCCGCAGGAAGTGGCCAAACGCGTCCGGGCGATTATCGAGGAGCTGGGTGTGGTGATACAGGCGACGGAGGATCCGGAGCGGATGGAGGAGCTGTTTGCGATGCACGATGAGCTGACAGAGTCGGTTGGGAAGGTAGAGAACCTGAAGCAGCGCCCGATATTGAGCTTGCAGGGGCTCGGGGTGCGCTTGAATGGCTTGCCGTCGCCGAGGGTGTCTCCTCGTCCGTCGCCCTTGCTGATGGGCTCGACGATAGAGGAGGAGGACCCGGAGTCGACGCCGCGTATTGACAAGGGCAAGGCGAGGGCGGATCCCGAGTTTGAAAAGGTGTTGAGTCCGACGAGTGCGTTGATGAGTACGAAGGAGGAGGATGAAGATTCGGAGGAAAAGAAGTTTCCTAGTGTCATTCCGGATGAGGGTGAAGGTGAGGATGAGGAGGATGAGAATATTGTTGAGCATCGGTGAGTACTCTCTCTATGACATGGCGGGAATTTACTGAATTGGTGTAGGTCCCGGAGCTGGGTTGCAGAGGAGGGTGAAGTGTTCAGGAAGGGTGCAGTCCTACTCGGTCCGGAAGAGATGGAGGGAGAATATGCAGGAGAGGAGCTCCGGAAAGAGGTGGGTGCTGCCAACCTTGGATTTCATGTCACACGCTAAACTGCCTTGTAGCTCCTCGAAGCGATGGTCGAGCGGCCCCCGCCGCGGCCGATACATACCGACGAAGACTCGCCGCCGAACGGGAATGGGAGTCCGCTGCACACTGGAACTTGCCCGCACCCGGACAAGGAGGACAAGGAGGAGGCTCCCTCGCCGAGGCCGTATATTGCGCGCACGCGGAGCTCGTCGATTATGAGTTTGGTTAATGCGACGACGACACCGCCGGGGAGTCCGATACCCACGAGTCCGAGTCCAAAGGTTAGTTTGGGCCCCTCGTTGTCGAGGATTCAGCAGGAGTAGTTATATTATTCGGATACACACACATACTGGGGAGGGTTATTATACACCTACTTACTAACTTTTATAAATTATGCGGAGGACGCTTCTGATACCTTTTTCGAGTTTGCTTGGGTGTGATTTTGAGCTGTTTTGGTGGGTTGGGTGCGACCGGATCCGTCGTGCGTTGTTGTTTGCTTTCCACTGCCCCGGTCTTGGTAGTGGCACTCCCTGGAGGATGCTCTCCCGCACACGCTTAGGACGAGACACGCTTCAACGCGGTCTTGACTTACTTGCACTCAGAAGACATTCTCCTTACCCTCAACACCCTCTACTGCCGTCTCGGGCAGTCACTCCCTCTTAACGCGGTGCGTGTTCCACACCTTCTTCTACCTCCTCTCAACGCGTGTGCTTCTAAATCCAAGTGGAGCGTGGACGTACGGGGAGACGTCCGTGTCAACTTCAAATCACACGGCTGTAAAGAATTTGTTAGTTGCTACAGTAAATGTACTACTTAATAAACTCGACAAGTGCAGTACTCTACGATACGAAGACTTCTTAGAGTGAGTCAGTAAAACAGCCGCAATACGAAAAACACTAAACAGACGAGTCAGTCAAAGCAAGATTGAAGTCAACGTTTAATCCATACTTCTTGCAAATGCGTGAAACCGACTCATACTCAACGCCAGAAGGGAGTCGCGAGTAACACGAGCCAGCGGCGAAGGCCGCTGCTCCCTTCTGGAAACCTCACGAAAGAAAGACTGGGAGAATCAGAACCAGTGAAATCCCGAGTCGTCCTTGGGGCTCCCGTATTGACTGAACGAAACTAGGAAGCGGTCAATAAGTAGAATATCAAACAATACAAACAGCTAACGGACGTACAGGTTGAACTCGTCGGCAACCAGCGCATTTTGAAGAGTTTGTCGCCGCCACTCACGGTTGGAAAGGTTGTCGACTCTACATGTAGGCTTGGTCGATGAATCAAAGGAGTGTTTGATGGCCACGTACTAATTGAGACGCGGACCGCGTGAATGAAGTACGCCATTCGTAGTCCTGAGAGAGACACTAGACATGAACATTTAACGACGGTCGAACCATACCGTTCGAGCTTATCCGACTTGTGTGAGAGGACTTCAAACCAGAAGGGAGTCGCGAGCAACGCGAGTCAGCGGCGCAGGCCGCTGGTCCCTTCTGGTCACCTGGCCGGGAGACGAGGCACTAAATGTGAGTTGACGTTGTACCGCCGCTGCGACTCTGTGAAACAATGGATGAGTCAAATAGAACATTCAGGAAACACATACAAGTCGGTTTCAGAGGTTGATGTATGAGGCAAGAATCTCCTCGGCGTGCCTCAGCGTTGAAACGGCTCTCGGTTCAGGTACGAGTACAACTGTAAAGGTGTTAGTCGATGAATTATTAGTGAGGCTTGACATCCCGACATACCGAAGGTACTGAAGACGATGAGAGCAGAAGGTAAGAAGGATCACCACGCTCCTCGCTGGAAAGGTGAGAAGTCCTGATGCTCAAGTCAAGATTGGAACAGGATCTAGAACTGGAAGAAACTCACGGGGAACCTCAAGCGAACCAGACGTCGCATGTCGCATCTACAATCGAATAATCAGTAACACGGATAGTTCGAGAAGATAAAACAATACATACCTGTCACCTTCAAGTCGGTCCTCGAGACGATTGTCATAACCATTGTTCAAGTGTTCGTTGATGTCCGTAGGGTGTGTGAGTCTGGCATCTTGAGTGAGTCGTGAGACGGAGTCAAGTCGTACACCCAAGGTACCATCGCGTCTACATTTGTATCATTAGTACCCCGAGTGGTTAAAGTCGATGAAACAACACGTACCCAAATCAAATCCTACCGCAGTCCTTGAGACAGTTGTCGTAATCATCGTCAAAGTTGGGCATTCCAGGGCAACGGGTCTTATCCAGCATGGAGAAGTACTAAAACAAACTTGTCAGTCTGCCTTCAAGACTACATTGTGGACGAACGACTCACCAAAATAGTTTATTTCAACTGACTGAGATACAAGTACGCTACGTAACTGTACTACTACAATGTTGACTACAATAAGGGGACATTCAGAAGCGACCAGCTGCCATCGCCGCTGGCTCGCAATCCTCACGACTCCCAGGCCCGAAGGTCAACGAACAAGTCTTCAGGCAGAAACAAAGGCTTGTCAGAGTGCATCAGTGATGATTCATTTGAATAAGAACAAGAGAACTTACTACCCCAACAAAAACATCAACATGTCTACGATGAGGTGAGTGGCGACCTCCGCTTGCTCCCAGCCAGATCGTAATACCGACATTATAGCGCCAACGAGACCACATTTGACGAGCCTGTCATCACTTCGGGACCGTGACGACGGCATGAACGTCATTCTAAACCGTCCATCGATTACTTGTATGTAGTATTCAAATTGTCTAAAGGTCGGGGTAAGTTCATGAAGGAACTATCCAAATTGGAAACTCACCAAGTAAGAAGGACGGCCCACAGAGAACAGCTCCAGGATAATGCCTTTCGATACATCGAAGGGTCAAAGCAATCGGCGCCATGTTCATCGTCGCGAACATACCACCAACTATAACTCCGAAATACAGACAAGTTACGACGTCCAGTGGACCCACCAGTACTCTCGCAACCATAACGACAGCATCATTGTCATTCACGAGCATCACATGGACTCCTCGCATGCCACTGTAGGGCTAGGGATCGTCTACAGGACAAGATAAGTTTCTGCAGAAATTGACCGAATTGGGAAACCTTACTAGACAAGAAACAGAACTTCGGCGCTACGACGTACAGCCCATAGATGGCATCTCCATGGTGTTATCCTCCAAGATATCGGCACTCCATGAAGTCGCTGTCGAAAGCCTGACATCGCGACGTGTCTCGCGCATGGGCGGATGTGTCGAAGCGGTGTTCGTATACGACAACCGAGTGCAGAACAAGAAGGGAGAGTAGCAGACGGACGTTTAGTCTTAATCGAGTCTCTCGAGATTGTCGTGTCCACTGAGAATTGCGTTAATGTAAGGAAAAGTCAATAAATGTTAAAAAGCATACCATATAGGAAGGGGCGCGCCGACGATGCCAATACTTGGTGGGAGACACGAATACCATGTAAACCTTCGCATGGTAGTGCCGGCAGAGGTCCCACCCATCGTCTTCCCGATGGCCCGAGGCATATCCCGCCCAAACCCGACGAGGACACGATAGGTCTCGCGACAACGGCGAGACCAAAGGAGGACCGTAGTCGACATAAACCAAGGTCTATATAGACCATTCACGCGTGAAGGAAGTTCAGAGATGGTCTAAAACATGAAAATCAACATATTGTTAAATCGGTCAGAAAGGATGAACTCACCAAATGAGAACGGGTGTAGCCGTAACTCCAGGGTGTTGTAGACGCAATCCAGGACGTAGTGTTGTATAAATCGTCGCACAATTAGAGCGCGACGCGATCCCGCCACAGGCCAACCAAGTCCCGTACCCCCGAAGGCGAAATCGTGTCCAGTCGTCGCATCCACGATGTAGGGGCTGTATCGACAGCACAATACATATATCCAGTCGTCCAGACATCGGTATCTATGGTCAATTGAGGCAGGAGGACGGTCTGAAAAGGAAATTCAGCACCCGGTGATTCAAGTGTCAAAATGAAATCAATACTTGCCGCCAGCGAAAAAGATGTCTGGGACACTCTAGGTCCGGTGCAAACATTCTACTACATCGTCGGTGTCCATAAGAGGATTCCGCTTTGTCGAAAAAGCGCGAGACTGAAGACGCGTCTAGCAGCCGCCCAAGGAGCCGCCGTGTCATTGTCGGAAGTATCGCGTCCACAACGGGAGAAGCAGTCTTATTTTCGGTGCCCGTATATGTCCTGAATGGAGATGTCGTCCCGGGAACGGTTCGCACCGAGGTCGTCAAGATTGCAAGTTGGACATTTTAGGGTCGGCAGACAATAATGGCGGCGGCGGCGCAACGATGAGACGGCGAATCAGAGTCAAGAGATGTTGACGTGGTGTGCCGAGAACACCATCCGTGTGGTCCAGGAAGTCGGCGCGGGTCGAAGAAAGACGCGACCAAATCTGGTCATGATGGTAAGAGGCAAGATCGTCGAAGGGACCGATCGAACATACCGGTCGCGAACACCATAGGTTTGTATCGCAATAATAACAATACAACCACAGGGTGTAGGCGTAGGGGATCGCGCAACGCCTCGGGTATAAGTATTGGCCTATAAGTGTGATTTGAGACCAGACTGAATTGGTATGAAAACATTTGCTCACCAAATATGAACGCTGACACTAGGCGTTCCACCGAAGAGATGCTTCCGTAGATAGTACTCGGCGACTCGTAGGGCGATAGCGAGCGGACCGCAAGAAGATTCCGACATTTTGAGTCCCGTCCCGCTTAACTCTCGCCAACGCTCAGTTCGCGTTCAACGCAGCCATTCGCAACAGTAAACCAGTGTAGTTAGTGTACTTCAAAGCAGTCCGTGTCCCGGAAGCCATCGCCGTAGAGACTGTGCTACAAAATAGCGTCTAAAATGGAAAATCAATATTGGCCTCAAATGTGTCCAGAAAGAAAACTTACCGTGCTGTTTAAGAACATGTCCAATTCAGGTCGGACTCATTGACGGCAGTCTATAGCGTCGCATACATCAGTTCGAAGGGGCCATGGTACTTGAAGAGATCGAAATGTCAAGACGGGAGGATTGCAGCTGCCGAAGTGACCTTGGTCGTTCATGGTGGAATGGCGAAGCGCGAGGGGCGCGTGGGCGTAGTTGGTAGGGAAGAATAGGTCCAGTATCAATGACACTTCAACCCAGGACGCTCCTGTGTCGAGCGGACCAAGAGTCCAAGTTGAACCTTTTCAAGATCTAGGTTGCCGACGACAACGATAGCGGTGACCTAAAGACTGGTCGACGATTCAGAGTCGACCGCAGAAAGTAGTAGTACCGGGGATGCGATGTGCGAGTCCACGGGGTTGGCGCGAGACGATTGCGAAGTCGGCGAAACTGGGTGATGGTGGTTAAGACGAAAGGTCAAAAGTAGTATCACGATTACATACCTGTTGTTGAAATCGCTGAAGCCCAAGAGAAGACTAAGAAAGCGTAAGAGACGAGTTGGAACAAGTCGAATACCACTTACGCTCAGGTGCAATTACAGTCCGAGAACCTAAAGTATAGAAAGTTAGTACTGGGCAAGTAGCGCGGGCAAGACAAACAAACCAAAAGCAACTAATGGCAAGCCATTGAAGGACGTCCTTGATATCGGTGCATTGAGCCTGTGGGAGGTGTTAGAGCAGTGAAATGAGGGTGAACAATGCCAGAAAGTGAACCTACCCCCAAGTTCAAGACAACACTGCATAGAAATGGTCAAGCAGAAATCAAGACAGTGAAGCGAAATGCTTGCCATAGGTAAGAGAAAAATGAAGTAGAGTCAAGTAGTCGAGGACTGGAGTGAAGAAAAGACAAGAGAAGGGAAATGTGGCGGAAGTGGGAATGATGAAAAAAAGTCCCAAACATCCCCACCTTTTAAACCCTTCCCGGGACCCGTGGCGGTCATCCGTCTAACATCTTCCAAGCCTTTCCTGACTCACGCACCGCCCGCCCAGCCGAAAGAATCCCAAAATACACCATCCAGAACAATTCCATCTCTAAAGAATCCACCCGAAACGCGGCGCCAAGCTGCGATTCGTAACCCTCTACATCCCTGAGGCCCTGTTCCTGAACTTCCAGCGCGTTTGTCGGTGGAAGATTGCCCAAGGAACGCGCAGAATACGAATTGGGCGTAGAATCCAATTAACACCCGTTTCGTATGGGGTTTTCAGCGACGAAGAGAAAGCAGAAAGTCGAGCCAGTGAGATTAAGGCACAATGCATTTGATGTGCGGCGGAGTAAGGCCGCTGGACGCGTCCTGCGATGAAGAGTGCAAAAAGGTCATGGCAGTACGAAGACAAGCACGTATGCGTCATAGGCACGTGCCGAGCTGGACCCGAAAATCCCAAGTCGCGAGTTCAACTTTTGACTTTTCCGTCGTGATTTTTTCAGGGTTTCAACACACATTTTGAGGCCATTTACAGTGCCTTTCAATGTGTGAAAAGCATTTGTGAATTAGAGTAGTGTAGCATAAGAAATGGGGAAAAGGACTTGGGATGCCACTCCGAATGCGGATTGATTCTTGAGATGGGATCTCTTGGCAGCCCCAGAAATAGATTAGAGCTGATTCGAATCAGCTGGAATATGAGCACGCTGTTTCGGAGCATTTAGAAGAGTGGAAGAGTCACAAGGAGGACTTGGGACAGGTCCTGGCGTGGTTACGCAGCCGCACGTTCAACGCTGAACCTTCAGGTTCATCTCACAGGAGATCCAGCTTTTCAATGGTTCTCCCTTTGTCTGGGAGACGTGCAAAAAATTCGTTCGTGTGGCGGGACTCGAACACTCCTCTTCGAGTCCAAAAGCTTGACCACAGCAGGCATAGCCACTGCACCATCAGCACTGATGGTGTACAGATCTCTGGGTCTCAGATCCCTTTATCTCGTGATATTGGTTTTCTTTTTTCGCCGTTCCCTTTCTTGCCTTCTCCCCATCACGCACGAACGCCACGGACGCATCAGCATCGCCGTTACACATCCAGGCTTTCTCGGACCTCTTGCGGATATAAGGAAATATGTGTTACTGATTTGATCACATCTTGTTTCCAGGGCACACGCGGCGTACAATTTGCGGCATTTTCGACGACTTTGCTTTGGAGTCATTCACGTATCCCGTTTATTCTCACTGAGCTTAATTCTTTTTCTGGGTGTCCATGTTGCAAGTCTTGAGCTTTGAGGTTGACTTGTCAGCGGTGCGAACGGAATCCAACAGCACTGTACATTTCAAAGGTACAGCATTGTTGCGCATCAACAGTGCCGTACCTTTGAAATGACAAAAAGGGCTGAATAAAACTCCGTAGCGCGGGTGCGGCTAGATCGGGAGCCGCTGTTTGGTTCTGCTATGTCTACTAGTAAAAATGGACCCTGCACCTCAGTCGCCATTTCCCTTTAACCACTACGAGATGGCTGACTTTCATTCCCCACTTTTCTCCCACTTCCACTGTCTCCACCTCCCACAGGATGCTATGAGCCTCAGTGCCACAACTACCACTCCATATCTGCCATTCGACACGCACCTTGTCACTGCTCAAACATGTAAGTGTCTGCTCGTTGTCTCCTGGTTGTGTTCTTGAGCTCATTATCCTCCTTACAGTAGTCCCCTGAGGTCTCCGCGCAAGTCGGTACCTTCCTCGGTACTGTCGGCAACGTCGGTCGTCAAGGACGCGCGTCGCTAGTCCTTCCGTGGTCGACGTTGATGCCCAAAAGCGGTATTCGGCGTTTGCCGACAGTGCTCTCCTTCTTACCGTCACGATCTGGTGAGTCGTTCGCCGTTCTTCCCTAATCTCACACATGCTTATTCGAATTCTTTTAGATGTGTCTTGCTCTAAAAGACGTTCTGACGCTGTTTGGGACCCGTCTGTGGTGTTAATGGTATGTTCAACCTTCCTTTTCGATGTCTGGTGCGTTCACTAACGAATTATTCTCCAGATTTCGCCATGGGTTACACCAAATTGAGGCTCGCTTTCCTCAGGACGACGCCGTGCCGACGAGGCCAGCACGGCGCTTAGCTGTGTAGCCCCGGGGTGGACACCAGCTTCAGGCTACTCAACGTCTTATCGACTTCCTTCCTCGGTGTCTTCATCTTTTCTTCTGGTATGTTCGTCGTTTCTTCTCATTTTGGCGCACATTTCTGACGTGATTCTAGTGTGATTTCGACGGCGTCGAAGCCTGGCCGGCGAGGCCTCATCACGCCGCCACAACATGAAGTATTCGTCTACCGCCACCCGTTTATTGCGTCAATTCGCCCAGACTCCGCACCACTGTAGAAATTGGGGAGTTTTCACTAGTACGTTGTCTTCTATTGTTGATTATTGACTCCATGTTTAACCAATTTGTAGGTCAATGTCCTGGACCCCGAAGCCTGGCCGGCGAGGCCACCTCTCGCGACCTCGATCTCACCAACTCATCACCCGCCGTCCGACACTCGGTACACATAGCCTCACGCCGCCCGAATTTTGCTGCGCTTACGGCGGCAATCTGCAATGAAAGTTGTAAGTCGCCCACTTGTTGATATCTGGCTCGACTTCTAACTCGTTTTTTGAAGCATATCCACCGAAAATTTTCGCCTGTCTGCCGTCGCTGTACCCGCCCGTCACATGCGACATCGCGTCGAAGCCTAATTGTCACCCCATTCTAGGTTCATCAAGAACACCAAGTAATTGTAAGTCGTTTCTTGACTTAATTGCTTCCAGTTCTAACCCTAATTTCAGTCGATTTTCCCAGAAATTTTGCCCGGCCGGCGAGCCCAACACTCGCTACTCTTATTCACGGCGAGTCGGACATGAGTGCTTCGTCGATGAAGCTTGATGTCCGGATCGGATTTAATCTTCGGGGTACGTCGTTCCTGCTGTGCTTGCTCGACATCGGACTTGATTTCTGACCGCCGTCATAGCCGATTTCCTTCGAAATTTTGCCTGGCCGGCGAGGTCGCCCTCACTGCTGTTCTCCACGACCTCGTATATCCGCTTCCCGCAACCGACATCGCGCATTGGGCCCTTGGCGGCATAACGACGACTTCATGCTCTGTGTGACGACTATTGATAACCACCGCGCTGGATATCGTGACGGTAAGTTACCCCAATCTGTTGACTTTTCTAGTTCTAACTGACCCGAATTTCCCAGACATTTTTTGCCTGGCCGGCGAGGCCACACGGGGTACTCTGATTTACGCCGCGTCTACTACCGAGTCCTTCATCAATGACGTGTTGACATCCACGCGTGGTCGTAAGTTCTTTCGTTTGTGTCCGTCATTTAGACTCAAGTTCTAACGCAACTCTCAGTCGATTTTCCCGAGATTTTTGCCTGGCCGGCGAGGCCAAACTGGACACCCTCAATCATGCCGCGTAGTGCTTCCGACTTCGTTGACGACTTTGATGTCGGCTGAACTTTTGATGGTACGTCGTTCGCGTTGTTTAGGCTCAAAGTCTGACTCAAATTACAGCTGGTTTTCTCGAAATTTTTGCCTGGCCGGCGAGGCCACCCCACGCTACTATTATAGAACTCGTCGTTCCCACCACCGCTCCCACTTGGACATCTCCGTGTTTCCCATGTCCTCAGTCCGTAAGTTTCTTTCTTTCGGCTTGACTTCTCGGTGTGTTTCTGATTCAATTTGTAGTCGCATTTCAGTCAGTCAGAAGCCTTCAAGTTGCCCTGATCTGGCTGTCACCTGTCGTTCGCCCGGGCTTGTCTTCGGTTGACATCTTCGGAATCTGGGCACGACGAATTGACCGCCACCGAGTAATCAGTGAGTTTCGATTGTTCTCTGAGTGCTGATTCGTGTTCTAACCATAATTTACAGCTTATCGTTACGGAATCAATACTATTACCACCGGCAAGGCTTTGACACAGCGCGCGCGACATAGAACTGCCCAGTTAGATTCGTCGCTACACATCCAGAATGCTTGGAACTCTCTTCCCGAAGGTGATTTCGTTTCTCTTCTATCATTCGCGGGTTCTTATTCGCTACAGATTCGAAGAGTCGCGAGTTTGTAGATCTTGTTTTCATTTTCGCGCCAGAACCAAGGTGCCGCGAGTTCAACTCCCGCGTAAGCCAAGAAGTACTTTCTCTGAATCCATAAGCCTCAAGTGTTCAAAACACTGATGTTTTCTAGCCACACTTTACTTTGTCCCACTCCTCGAGGGTGGGACATGGTATTTTTTAAAACATGTACGTGCCGGAAGTGGCAGGGGAAACTATTGACAATTTTGCTCGCGTTTTTCTCAGTAGAAGGGGGAGAGGGTCTACAGAGCGCGGGCTGCTTATTAAGCTAGTTTAGAACCCGTAGAAACAAGTAGAACGCGAATTGGAGTCGATTTGCGAAAGTTGAGCGTGATCGAGGACGACCTGCCTAATGGAGAGCAAGGCTACTCGAGTCCACTCCCACGAACCCTGCATCAATACCACCAACAGCTCATCCCGTCTCCTCGCTAGGACACGCCCGACGCCGACGAAGAGGCAGAGGCAGAGGACTCGACAGTGTAGAGGCACCCAGCCAGAGGAAATAACGGACGCAGCACCCGGCCAGCAGACGTACGCCCAGCCATCAGACACGAGCGAGCATAGGAGAAGCGACGAGTCGCAGACCATGGACACGGTGGAGCCAACGCGGACGTAGACGGTGTATCAGATCTCGTCCTTTAACCTGCCGTCGATGCTGGTCCAAATTTGGAGCGGCGTGCCATCGAAGCGCGAGAGATGGAGAGGAGAGCTCGGGTTGTACGAGGAGATTCCGTGTCGTCATCAAGCGTTAGTGTTAACAGCGCACTCCTTGGTGACGAATGGTGGAGCTTGGACAAGGTTGATGGTTTCTACAAGGAGTGTTTTGCTGGATGCGATGAACAGCCAGATCCTAGTGTCTGCGCTTCCTTCAAGGTGTGTGTTCTTGCCATTGTCGTTGGTGTCGATATTAAACGTCTCTTAGCATGCTGCGACTACGAATCCGCGGACAGCAGACTTGTCGGGTATACAGTTGACACTACCCTCTATTCTCTCCGATGTGTCCACCTTCGAATGGGGACTACGCAAACTCATATTCAAGGAGCACGACCTCGACGACCATGTACGCAACATTCTGTTATTTGTCAACGAGACTAACCGTAGGACAGGTCTAATGCTACATTCGGATACCCAACTCTCTCACTTTCCTCTCCGTGGCGTCAAGTCGTCGGTACCGCGTTTATGCTACCTCGAAATGTATACAGTTGATTGCAATGGAGAAATATTTCTACTCTCTTTCCAGTCCGAGTCCCTCCAATTCCTCGACTTCTCGACAAAAAATCAATAGAGGACATCGTGGGCACTCACCGCAAGTGGGGCTGGCTTCACTACGGGTCGACGACGGTGCATTGAGACCGGGAGCCTTTGAAGGTGCAACTTTCATTCTTCTTCCTTCAATCTCCTCTCTCTAGCACTCGTTGTCCTGGAGATCTTTGCTGAGAGATATCTCCCGAGTCCCTACGATAAACGCCACTGACGCGGTTGTCCTTGATTCGGGATTATCTTGATATTGTTCCACCCTCGCCACAACCAATTCTGTCTACCTCAACTCTGCATCCTCCTCGTCCTCCTCCTCTCCAGCATCATCAGCGACCTCCCTCCCTCTCTCTCCGCCTGCTACGCCATTACCCCATGCTGGACCAGTGTTACCCCCACCTCGGCATCCACCCACTGGTCTACAGACCACATATACACCCTATGTCCCTCGGTCCAAGCGAGGTACAGCCCCTGCGCCACAAATTAACCCACTCAGTGCGTCTGGTCACCCTGTGCCGATTCTGACTTCATCTAGTCAAGGCGGAATAACGGCACGGCAGCCCCCGTCGCATCCACATTCCGGACCTAGTGCTGCTCTTCTCGATAAAGTGCGCGCGTTGGATGCACTCCCGCGTGTCGGCGCCCTTAGAACCCTCGACCTGAAGGGAAACGATCTCAAGCAGGGCATCACCTTCTTGGCTCAAGTGCTCAAGCGCAATCGGACCCTCAAGGTACTCAATCTGAGCGAGAACAAGTTGGACTCAGCTGGACTAGTTGCCATCGCCGAGGCTCTCAAGTATAATTCCAGCTTGGAGACTTTGGATTTGAGTCGAAACCCGTGTGCGGCGGGTTTGGAGGGGTGAGTTGATCTGATTTTCATGTTCTCATCACTTACATCTTGTAGATACAATCATTACGAACCGCGTTCACCCTCAACACGGCACTGAAGCGATTATTCTTGTCATCAACTCTGCTCAGCTCCGTAGGCGCGATCGCCCTTGCCGAATTCCTCCCCGAGTCGACCTCCCTGCTACACCTCGACCTTACACAGAATCAACTAGATTTAGCATCCGTTATCGCGCTAGAGTCGGGCATGAAAGCCAACCGAGTGCTCCGGTGTCTGGATCTCGATGTTCCACCGGGCGACGAGGAGTTTGCGCGCTGCTGTCGCGGCATCCTCGGTTCGTGTGTGCGCAACACTGAAGAGGCGCAGAAGCGGGCCGAGGAAGCGGATGGCGTGGATAGTGCTGGGAAGAAGGTGTGGGGCATCCTCGACGACAGCGAGCTTGCGAAGCGGATACGGATGGAGGAGACTGTGGGGGGCGATATCGTCGTGCGTGCTCGTGCGAGTATCACGCAGATGCAGAATATACTGCATCCGCTGTCGTATCCCCAGGAGATATCGGTTATACCTGTGCCGCAGGAGGTCGCGAAGCGTGTTCGGGCGATTATTGAGGAGCTTGGTGTGGTGATACAGGCGACGGAGGATCCGGAGCGGATGGAGGAGTTGTTTGCGATGCACGACGAGCTCACCGAGTTGGTTGCGAAGGTGGAGAATTTGAAGCAGCGCCCGATATTGAGCTTGCAGGGGCTCGGGGTGCGCTTGAACGGGTTGCCGTCACCGAGGGTGTCTCCTCGTCCGTCGCCCTTGGCCCCTTGCTGATGGGCTCGACGATAGAGGAGGAGGACCCAGAGTCGACGCCGCGTATTGACAAGGGCAAGGCGAGGGCGGATCCCGAGTTTGAAAAGGTGTTGAGTCCGACGAGCGCGTTGATGAGTACAAAGGAGGAGGATGAAGATTCGGAGGAAAAGAAGTTTCCTAGTGTCATTCCGGATGAGGGGGAAGGTGAGGATGAGGAGGATGAGAATATTGTTGAGCATCGGTGAGTTCTTTCTCCGGGCATGGTGAGTTTTGTTGAATTGGTGTAGGTCCCGGAGCTGGGTTGCAGAGGAGGGAGAAGTGTTTAGGAAGGGTGCTGTTCTCCTTGGGCCGGAAGAGATGGAGGGAGAATATGCAGGAGAGGAGCTCCGGAAAGAGGTTGGTTCCACCTCTTCTGGAATTTGATGCCACGCTAAACTGTGTTGTAGCTCCTCGAAGCGATGGTCGAGCGGCCCCCGCCACGGCCGATACATACGGACGAAGACTCACCGCCGAACGGGAATGGGAGTCCGCTGCATACTGGAAGCCCGCACCTGGACAAGGAGGACAAGGAGGACAAGGAGGCTCCGTCGCCGAGGCCGTATATTGCGCGCACGCGGAGCTCGTCGATTATGAGCTTGGTTAATGCGACGACGACACCGCCGGGGAGTCCGATACCCACGAGTCCGAGTCCCAAGGTTAGTTTGGGCCCGTCGTTGTCGAGGATTCAGCAGGAGTAGTTTATTTTATTCGGATACATACATACTGGGGAGGGCTATTATACACACTTACTTACATGGTTCTAACCTTTTATAAATTATGCGGAGGACGCTTCTGATATCTTTTTCGAGTTTGATTGGTTGTGAGTTTGAGAGGTTTTGGTGGGTTGGGTGCGGTGTTGGGTGCGGCGCTGGTTGGTCTTCACCGCGGTCTGGGGAGCGGCACTCCCTCGAGGAGGTTTCCTCTGTCCCGCACAGTTTTAGGGCGAGACACGCTTCAACGCGGTCTTGACACTCCCCCATTCAACATACGTACACCCATAAGACATTCTCCTTACACTCGACACACTACTGCGGTCTCGGGGAAGTCACTCCCTCTTGTGCGTAGGGCGTATTCCACCCCTTCCTCGACCTTCTCTCAACCCGTGCGTACCTAAATTCAACTACGGCGTATTCAACGCGGAGGTGAAAAGAACTGTCCGTCCGTCTCGACTTACGCGGCTATAAAGAGTTTGGTTAGTCGTTTATATACTACTTAACTACCTCTACAAGTACAGTACTCTTCAATGTGAGACGAAGTGTGAGAGAGTCAAACAGTCACAATTTCACCCCGCCAGTTCAGTGCAAAAGACTCTAAACAACACGAGTGAGTCAAGTCGAAATTGGAACCGTATTCGAAGTTCACCTCAAAACCGACCTCATACTCAACGCCAGAAGGGAGTCGCGAGTAACACGAGCCAGCGGCGAAGGCCGCTGCTCCCTTCTGGTAACCTCACGCGGAAAAGACTGGGAGCATCACAACGAGTGAAATTCCGAGTTGTTCTCGTAGCTCTCGTATTAACGCCAAGACCCTAAGGAGCGGTGAATCAGTAAAGCAATATGAAGGAGCACAAGGAGCTTACTACAGCGTGCAGAACTCGCTGGCAACCGAGGCGTTTGCAAGAGTTTGTTGCGGACTCGAAATGGGAACGATTGTCGATGGTACGTGAATCTGTTCAAGTGTGAGTTGATGAATTGACCTACTAAAGGAGACACGAACCGTGAGGCGAATATCAACCCAAGTACACCGTCCCGAGTCAAGAGCAACCCGGACACGAAGAAGTCAAGTGAAGGAGGAAACACTTGCGTCTTGAGGAATTTGTGGCCTTGATTCGTCGATAGTTGATGCCAGAAGGGAGTCGCGAGCAACGCGAGTCAGCGGCGCAGGCCGCTGCTCCCTTCTGGTCACTTCGCGGGAGGATGAAGCACGGCGTTAAAATGGCTCTCGGTTCAGGTGTGAGCATCTCTGTAAAGGTGTTAGTTGATGAACTACAAATGAGGCTTCGACATACCGAAGGTACTAAAGACAACAATAGCAAAACCGGGTGATGAGATGTCAAATGGATGTAAGGCTCACCGCGCTTCTCGCCGAGTGAGAAGTCCTGATAGTACTCAAGTCAAGATTGGAACAGGATCAAGAACTGGAAGAAACTCACTGTGAACCTCAAGCGAACAAGACGTTGACGAAGATCAGCTGATGGCGATGAAGGAAACCATTTCGAAGACTACAGCCGAATAATCAGTACACGGATGGTTCAAGGAGATAAAATAGTACGTACCTCACCTTCAAGTCGGTCCTCGAGACGGTTGTCGGCACCGTTTTTCGAGTCTTCGTTGATGTCCGCACTGGTGTATGAGTCCGGGGTCTTGAGTGAATCGTGAGATGGAGTCAAGTCGAAGACCCAAGGTACTACTGTTGTAGTACTAGTACCTTGAGTGGTTGAAGCCGATGAACAACAAGCCAGGACTACGACAGTCCTTGGAACGGTTGTCGGAAATATTGTCAGACTTGGATGTTCAAAGGAAACGGGCCTTGACCGGCGTGTCGAGCAGAAGTAGATCTAAGCGAGACTGTTAGTCCGGCTCGAAGTTCCAATTGACGAGTGACTCACCAAATAGTTTATTCGAACTGAATGAGCAACGAGGATATACAAGTACAAGTGAAACTGCACCACTACAACTAATAACAATGTTGACTACAATAAGGGGGTAATCAGAAGGGAGCAGTGGCCGTCACCGCTGGCTTGCGATGCCCCCGACTGCTTTCTTAATCAGGCCTGAAGGTCAACGAACAAGTCTTCACACAGGAACAAGATCCTTCCAGATTAGATCAGTGATAATGACATTGAAATAGAATATGATTCACTTACCCATTCACAACGATAATATTGACACGTCTACGATGAGGCCGGTGAGACCATTCACAGGTAGATCATAATTTCGGCATACCCCCAACTGTCATTCCGACAGCCAGTAGCGGGCCTGTTGTTACTTCCAAGATCATAACGACGACATAGAAGTCGTTCACAAATGTCCCGTCGACTCCTTGTTTGTGGTTGTGCAAGTACACGACTATGTAAAGGTGAGTAAGTTCAAGAAGACACAAAGTGGAAAATCTCACCAGATACACACCAAAGAGCGATGCAACATGGCCTACATTTCGAAGAGAATGTCCTCAGGGATAACCGTCTTCGATACATTGAAGGAGCGGTTGGCGCCATGATCGTCGTCCCGAACATACCGCCAATCATCACTCCGAAGACCAGACGACGTCCAGTCGGCCACCCGTTACCTCCCGGAGCATGATGATGGCAGAACGGTTATTCTCGAGCCTCTCATTGATCCCTTGAATGTCACGGCGGCGGGTGGAGTGTCGTCTAAAGGAAATATTTTAATACAAGAGGAAATGGACCAAATCGATAAAACTCGCCAGTCACGAAACCGAACGTCGCTGCTCACCAGAAAGGAGTGGATTTCGCATAAAACGGAGTCTACAGAGACCGTAGACGCGCAAATTTGGTACGGAAATCGTTCTAGAATCAGTATTCAACTTGTTGCCAATTCGGTCAGAAAAGGTTTGACTCACGAAACGAGAACGAGAACGCCAGCTTCTCCAAGACTCTACACTGGCACTATGAAACATAGGAGTGTATGAATCATCGCACTACCCCAGCACAGATCCATGCTGACGACGCCCCACCGAGTCCCGCACTCGCGCGGCCGAAATCGTGTCCAGTCTTCGTGTCCATGATGCCGCCGTCGTCTCGACAGCACAGTACGTCTCAGCGGTCGTCAAAGCATCAACACTGAATGTCAATTGAGAGTCGAGACAGTGAAGCAATCTACAAAGGAAATTTATCATTAGGTGGTTTGGGACACCAAGTGGTAAACCTTACCAGAAAAGAAACAGAACTTCAGCGACAACCATTATCCCATACACGATACCTCCAGGCTGATACCCTGCGGAATATCGGGTAGTCTAAGAGGTTACTGCCAGAATCCCAATGTCTGGCCAACAGCCGAGCATACGTATTGAGGCGTACAGGCATATACGACGACGGTGACGACGGAAAGCGCAAGGCCAAGAAGTAGAGACCAGCAGGTGTGCGGTCGTGACGGAGTCCAACCTTGAGACGGTCGGGTCTGGGAAGTATTATGCTAATAGGACATGATAGGCCTCGCCGCGGCGGGAAGACCAAAGTAGGACCGTAGTCAACGCAAAACAAGGTCCGTATAGACCATTAACGTGTGAGTGAAGCCTAGAGATCGTCCTGAAAATGAAAGTTAATATGTTGCTAAATCGGTCGGAAAGAATGAACTCGCCGAATGAAAACGGGAGTAGCCGTAGCTCCAAGGACTTGCAGACACACTCCCAGACATAGTAGTGCATGAAATATCGCGCAATTACAGTACGTCGCCCTCGACAGCGGAGATGTCCGAGTAGGGTGGTCATACAATGCCGCCTATACCAAACCCGTTTCAACTTGATGTCGATGCTTGTCGCAGCGGCGGCGTCCGTACGGAGAGAGACATTTCATGTATACTAGATAGCATCCAAATACGGTGGGCTTCGCTCTTGTAGTCGACGCGTTGTCCTAAGAAAGAAATCTGAGGAATGGGATTTTGTCGGGAAAGAGGGACATACCGCAGAAGCAGCCGCAAGCTAGGCCGCTCAAGATGCCTACAATGCATTATTGACGAGATTCAGGACCATATCGTTGCGGCAGATAGTCGTCAAACCGCCGAACGCCGACCTCCCAAAATGGATCCCGCCTCAGGCGAAGTCGTGTCCAGCGACGCTACGGACAAGGCCGGCATCATCTCGATGCCTTAGTGATCAGTCAAACGTGTTCAGGGAGCAATATACATGGCGGTCGGGGCGCCGTTAGATCTCTAAGTAATAAAAATGAAAAGGTTAGTATTTGTCGTGAAATAGTGAAAGAAGCAATACCGACAAAGAATACGAAAGGCCGGGTATTAAGGTCTTTCGGAGGGCGTTCCTAAAGCGAGAGAGCGCCTGATCATCGTGCTACATCGATGACAACCGGTGAAATACCCACGTCACCATATCCTAAGGTGAAATCGAGTAGGGCGGGCATCCGGACAGCGACGACGGAGTATCGTTGCGTTAATCAGAGACTAAATGGATGTAAGGCGCGTTGTGAACGTAGACGGAGTTTTGCCAGGGAACGGTCAGCACTGAGGTCGACAAAATCGGAAGTTGTTCATTTCGCTGCAGGCAGTCAATAACGGCGGTGCGGGCGGAGACGCAACGAGAGACGGCAAAAGAGAGTCGAGAGGCGTTGCAGAGGGTGTCGAGAATGCCATGCACGACGTCCTTGAAGTTGCCACAGGTCGATTAAAGACGCGACCAAATCTGGTCATGGTGGTAAGAAGAAAGATCACTGCAGGGACCGATCAAACATACCGTTGGCTAGATGAAGATGTTCCGTTCTATTCATGGTCTATAGAATTGTTAGATGAGTGTTAAAACGAGTAAGACGAGTCTCACTTTATTGTACACTCGAATTCGAACAATTGTGTAGTAGGACTAAAATACGGAGCTGGTTAGTACTATAGGTTCACGGAGCCCGGAAGAGCTGACCAGTTGAGTGTAACACAAGGAATAGGTATAATCCAGTCTGATCCTAAGGAGAGTCAAAAGTCTGAACATAACATGAAAAGTAGAGACTTGCCTCGACGGGTGAAATTGCACTACTGAGAAAGTTCAATGCAATTTCAAGGGAGACAAGCGAGGAGCTTACCATGTGTGTACAGAGGTCAAGTAGAGTCAAGAAGTAGATGAGTAAGGTGTACAAGCCCTAAGAAGAGCGAATGAGAAGAATGTGGCGGAGGTGGGAATGATAAAAAACTCACTAACATCACCCTCCTTTTAAACCATCGCCGGGACCCGTGGCGGTCATCCGTCTGACATCTTCCAAGCCTTTCCTGACTCACGCACCGCCCGCCCAGCCGAAAGAATCCCAAAATACACCATCCAGAACAATCCCATCTCCAAAGAATCCACCCGAAACGCGGCGCCAAGCTGCGATTCGTAACCCTCTACATCCCTGAGGCCCTGTTCCTGAACTTCCAGCGCGTTTGTCGGTGGAAGATTGCCCAAGGAACGCGCAGAATACGAATTGGGCGTAGAATCCAATTAACACCCGTTTCGTATGGGGTTTTCAGCGACGAAGAGAAAGCAGAAAGTCGAGCCAGTGAGATTAAGGCACAATGCATTTGATGTGCGGCGGAGTAAGGCCGCTGGACGCGTCCTGCGATGAAGAGTGCAAAAAGGTCATGGCAGTACGAAGACAAGCACGTATGCGTCATAGGCACGTGCCGAGCTGGACCCGAAAATCCCAAGTCGCGAGTTCAACTTTTGACTTTTCCGTCGTGATTTTTTCAGGGTTTCAACACACATTTTGAGGCCATTTACAGTGCCTTTCAATGTGTGAAAAGCATTTGTGAATTAGAGTAGTGTAGCATAAGAAATGGGGAAAAGGACTTGGGATGCCACTCCGAATGCGGATTGATTCTTGAGATGGGATCTCTTGGCAGCCCCAGAAATAGATTAGAGCTGATTCGAATCAGCTGGAATATGAGCACGCTGTTTCGGAGCATTTAGAAGAGTGGAAGAGTCACAAGGAGGACTTGGGACAGGTCCTGGCGTGGTTACGCAGCCGCACGTTCAACGCTGAACCTTCAGGTTCATCTCACAGGAGATCCAGCTTTTCAATGGTTCTCCCTTTGTCTGGGAGACGTGCAAAAAATTCGTTCGTGTGGCGGGACTCGAACACTCCTCTTCGAGTCCAAAAGCTTGACCACAGCAGGCATAGCCACTGCACCATCAGCACTGATGGTGTACAGATCTCTGGGTCTCAGATCCCTTTATCTCGTGATATTGGTTTTCTTTTTTCGCCGTTCCCTTTCTTGCCTTCTCCCCATCACGCACGAACGCCACGGACGCATCAGCATCGCCGTTACACATCCAGGCTTTCTCGGACCTCTTGCGGATATAAGGAAATATGTGTTACTGATTTGATCACATCTTGTTTCCAGGGCACACGCGGCGTACAATTTGCGGCATTTTCGACGACTTTGCTTTGGAGTCATTCACGTATCCCGTTTATTCTCACTGAGCTTAATTCTTTTTCTGGGTGTCCATGTTGCAAGTCTTGAGCTTTGAGGTTGACTTGTCAGCGTGCGAACGGAATCCAACAGCACTGTACATTTCAAAGGTACAGCATTGTTGCGCATCAACAGTGCCGTACCTTTGAAATGACAAAAAGGGCTGAATAAAACTCCGTAGCGCGGGTGCGGCTAGATCGGGAGCCGCTGTTTGGTTCTGCTATGTCTACTAGTAAAAATGGACCCTGCACCTCAGTCGCCATTTCCCTTTAACCACTACGAGATGGCTGACTTTCATTCCCCACTTTTCTCCCACTTCCACTGTCTCCACCTCCCACAGGATGCTATGAGCCTCAGTGCCACAACTACCACTCCATATCTGCCATTCGACACGCACCTTGTCACTGCTCAAACATGTAAGTGTCTGCTCGTTGTCTCCTGGTTGTGTTCTTGAGCTCATTATCCTCCTTACAGTAGTCCCCTGAGGTCTCCGCGCAAGTCGGTACCTTCCTCGGTACTGTCGGCAACGTCGGTCGTCAAGGACGCGCGTCGCTAGTCCTTCCGTGGTCGACGTTGATGCCCAAAAGCGGTATTCGGCGTTTGCCGACAGTGCTCTCCTTCTTACCGTCACGATCTGGTGAGTCGTTCGCCGTTCTTCCCTAATCTCACACATGCTTATTCGAATTCTTTTAGATGTGTCTTGCTCTAAAAGACGTTCTGACGCTGTTTGGGACCCGTCTGTGGTGTTAATGGTATGTTCAACCTTCCTTTTCGATGTCTGGTGCGTTCACTAACGAATTATTCTCCAGATTTCGCCATGGGTTACACCAAATTGAGGCTCGCTTTCCTCAGGACGACGCCGTGCCGACGAGGCCAGCACGGCGCTTAGCTGTGTAGCCCCGGGGTGGACACCAGCTTCAGGCTACTCAACGTCTTATCGACTTCCTTCCTCGGTGTCTTCATCTTTTCTTCTGGTATGTTCGTCGTTTCTTCTCATTTTGGCGCACATTTCTGACGTGATTCTAGTGTGATTTCGACGGCGTCGAAGCCTGGCCGGCGAGGCCTCATCACGCCGCCACAACATGAAGTATTCGTCTACCGCCACCCGTTTATTGCGTCAATTCGCCCAGACTCCGCACCACTGTAGAAATTGGGGGAGTTTTCACTAGTACGTTGTCTTCTATTGTTGATTATTGACTCCATGTTTAACCAATTTGTAGGTCAATGTCCTGGACCCCGAAGCCTGGCCGGCGAGGCCACCTCTCGCGACCTCGATCTCACCAACTCATCACCCGCCGTCCGACACTCGGTACACATAGCCTCACGCCGCCCGAATTTTGCTGCGCTTACGGCGGCAATCTGCAATGAAAGTTGTAAGTCGCCCACTTGTTGATATCTGGCTCGACTTCTAACTCGTTTTTTGAAGCATATCCACCGAAAATTTTCGCCTGTCTGCCGTCGCTGTACCCGCCCGTCACATGCGACATCGCGTCGAAGCCTAATTGTCACCCCATTCTAGGTTCATCAAGAACACCAAGTAATTGTAAGTCGTTTCTTGACTTAATTGCTTCCAGTTCTAACCCTAATTTCAGTCGATTTTCCCAGAAATTTTGCCCGGCCGGCGAGCCCAACACTCGCTACTCTTATTCACGGCGAGTCGGACATGAGTGCTTCGTCGATGAAGCTTGATGTCCGGATCGGATTTAATCTTCGGGGTACGTCGTTCCTGCTGTGCTTGCTCGACATCGGACTTGATTTCTGACCGCCGTCATAGCCGATTTCCTTCGAAATTTTGCCTGGCCGGCGAGGTCGCCCTCACTGCTGTTCTCCACGACCTCGTATATCCGCTTCCCGCAACCGACATCGCGCATTGGGCCCTTGGCGGCATAACGACGACTTCATGCTCTGTGTGACGACTATTGATAACCACCGCGCTGGATATCGTGACGGTAAGTTACCCCAATCTGTTGACTTTTCTAGTTCTAACTGACCCGAATTTCCCAGACATTTTTGCCTGGCCGGCGAGGCCACACGGGGTACTCTGATTTACGCCGCGTCTACTACCGAGTCCTTCATCAATGACGTGTTGACATCCACGCGTGGTCGTAAGTTCTTTCGTTTGTGTCCGTCATTTAGACTCAAGTTCTAACGCAACTCTCAGTCGATTTTCCCGAGATTTTTGCCTGGCCGGCGAGGCCAAACTGGACACCCTCAATCATGCCGCGTAGTGCTTCCGACTTCGTTGACGACTTTGATGTCGGCTGAACTTTTGATGGTACGTCGTTCGCGTTGTTTAGGCTCAAAGTCTGACTCAAATTACAGCTGGTTTTCTCGAAATTTTTGCCTGGCCACCCCACGCTACTATTATAGAACTCGTCGTTCCCACCACCGCTCCCACTTGGACATCTCCGTGTTTCCCATGTCCTCAGTCCGTAAGTTTCTTTCTTTCGGCTTGACTTCTCGGTGTGTTTCTGATTCAATTTGTAGTCGCATTTCAGTCAGTCAGAAGCCTTCAAGTTGCCCTGATCTGGCTGTCACCTGTCGTTCGCCCGGGCTTGTCTTCGGTTGACATCTTCGGAATCTGGGCACGACGAATTGACCGCCACCGAGTAATCAGTGAGTTTCGATTGTTCTCTGAGTGCTGATTCGTGTTCTAACCATAATTTACAGCTTATCGTTACGGAATCAATACTATTACCACCGGCAAGGCTTTGACACAGCGCGCGCGACATAGAACTGCCCAGTTAGATTCGTCGCTACACATCCAGAATGCTTGGAACTCTCTTCCCGAAGGTGATTTCGTTTCTCTTCTATCATTCGCGGGTTCTTATTCGCTACAGATTCGAAGAGTCGCGAGTTTGTAGATCTTGTTTTCATTTTCGCGCCAGAACCAAGGTGCCGCGAGTTCAACTCCCGCGTAAGCCAAGAAGTACTTTCTCTGAATCCATAAGCCTCAAGTGTTCAAAACACTGATGTTTTCTAGCCACACTTTACTTTGTCCCACTCCTCGAGGGTGGGACATGGTATTTTTTTAAAACATGTACGTGCCGGAAGTGGCAGGGGAAACTATTGACAATTTTGCTCGCGTTTTTCTCAGTAGAAGGGGGAGAGGGTCTACAGAGCGCGGGCTGCTTATTAAGCTAGTTTAGAACCCGTAGAAACAAGTAGAACGCGAATTGGAGTCGATTTGCGAAAGTTGAGCGTGATCGAGGACGACCTGCCTAATGGAGAGCAAGGCTACTCGAGTCCACTCCCACGAACCCTGCATCAATACCACCAACAGCTCATCCCGTCTCCTCGCTAGGACACGCCCGACGCCGACGAAGAGGCAGAGGCAGAGGACTCGACAGTGTAGAGGCACCCAGCCAGAGGAAATAACGGACGCAGCACCCGGCCAGCAGACGTACGCCCAGCCATCAGACACGAGCGAGCATAGGAGAAGCGACGAGTCGCAGACCATGGACACGGTGGAGCCAACGCGGACGTAGACGGTGTATCAGATCTCGTCCTTTAACCTGCCGTCGATGCTGGTCCAAATTTGGAGCGGCGTGCCATCGAAGCGCGAGAGATGGAGAGGAGAGCTCGGGTTGTACGAGGAGATTCCGTGTCGTCATCAAGCGTTAGTGTTAACAGCGCACTCCTTGGTGACGAATGGTGGAGCTTGGACAAGGTTGATGGTTTCTACAAGGAGTGTTTTGCTGGATGCGATGAACAGCCAGATCCTAGTGTCTGCGCTTCCTTCAAGGTGTGTGTTCTTGCCATTGTCGTTGGTGTCGATGTTAAACGTCTCTTAGCATGCTGCGACTACGAATCCGCAGACAGCAGACTTGTCGGGTATACAGTTGACACTACCCTCTATTCTCTCCGATGTGTCCACCTTCGAATGGGGACTACGCAAACTCATATTCAAGGAGCACGACCTCGACGACCATGTACGCAACATTCTGTTATTTGTCAACGAGACTAACCGTAGGACAGGTCTAATGCTACATTCGGATACCCAACTCTCTCACTTTCCTCTCCGTGGCGTCAAGTCGTCGGTACCGCGTTTATGCTACCTCGAAATGTATACAGTTGATTGCAATGGAGAAATATTTCTACTCTCTTTCCAGTCCGAGTCCCTCCAATTCCTCGACTTCTCGACAAAAAATCAATAGAGGACATCGTGGGCACTCACCGCAAGTGGGGCTGGCTTCACTACGGGTCGACGACGGTGCATTGAGACCGGGAGCCTTTGAAGGTGCAACTTTCATTCTTCTTCCTTCAATCTCACCTCTCTCTAGCACTCGTTGTCCTGGAGATCTTTGCTGAGAGATATCTCCCGAGTCCCTACGATAAACGCCACTGACGCGGTTGTCCTTGATTCGGGATTATCTTGATATTGTTCCACCCTCACCACAACCAATTCTGTCTACCTCAACTCTGCATCCTCCTCGTCCTCCTCCTCTCCAGCATCATCAGCGACCTCCCTCCCTCTCTCTCCGCCTGCTACGCCATTACCCCATGCTGGACCAGTGTTACCCCCACCTCGGCATCCACCCACTGGTCTACAGACCACATATACACCCTATGTCCCTCGGTCCAAGCGAGGTACAGCCCCTGCGCCACAAATTAACCCACTCAGTGCGTCTGGTCACCCTGTGCCGATTCTGACTTCATCTAGTCAAGGCGGAATAACGGCACGGCAGCCCCCGTCGCATCCACATTCCGGACCTAGTGCTGCTCTTCTCGATAAAGTGCGCGCGTTGGATGCACTCCCGCGTGTCGGCGCCCTTAGAACCCTCGACCTGAAGGGAAACGATCTCAAGCAGGGCATCACCTTCTTGGCTCAAGTGCTCAAGCGCAATCGGACCCTCAAGGTACTCAATCTGAGCGAGAACAAGTTGGACTCAGCTGGACTAGTTGCCATCGCCGAGGCTCTCAAGTATAATTCCAGCTTGGAGACTTTGGATTTGAGTCGAAACCCGTGTGCGGCGGGTTTGGAGGGGGTGAGTTGATCTGATTTTCATGTTCTCATCACTTACATCTTGTAGATACAATCATTACGAACCGCGTTCACCCTCAACACGGCACTGAAGCGATTATTCTTGTCATCAACTCTGCTCAGCTCCGTAGGCGCGATCGCCCTTGCCGAATTCCTCCCCGAGTCGACCTCCCTGCTACACCTCGACCTTACACAGAATCAACTAGATTTAGCATCCGTTATCGCGCTAGAGTCGGGCATGAAAGCCAACCGAGTGCTCCGGTGTCTGGATCTCGATGTTCCACCGGGCGACGAGGAGTTTGCGCGCTGCTGTCGCGGCATCCTCGGTTCGTGTGTGCGCAACACCGAAGAGGCGCAGAAGCGGGCCGAGGAAGCGGATGGCGTGGATAGTGCTGGGAAGAAGGTGTGGGGCATCCTCGACGACAGCGAGCTTGCGAAGCGGATACGGATGGAGGAGACTGTGGGCGGCGATATCGTCGTGCGTGCTCGTGCGAGTATCACGAAGATGCAGAATATCCTGCATCCGCCGTCGTATCCTCAGGAGATATCGGTTATACCTGTGCCACAGGAGGTCGCGAAGCGTGTTCGCGCGATTATCGAGGAGCTTGGTGTGGTGATACAGGCGACAGAGGATCCGGAGCGGATGGAGGAGCTGTTTGCGATGCACGACGAGCTCACCGAGTTGGTTGGCAAGGTGGAGAATTTGAAGCAGCGCCCGATATTGAGCTTGCAGGGGCTTGGGGTGCGCTTGAACGGGTTGCCGTCGCCGAGGGTGTCTCCTCGTCCGTCGCCTTTGCTGATGGGCTCGACTATAGACGAGGAGGACCCGGAGTCGACGCCCCGTATTGACAAGGGCAAGGCGCGGGCGGATCCCGAGTTTGAAAAGGTGTTGAGTCCGACGAGCGCGTTGATGAGTACAAAGGAGGAGGATGAAGATTCGGAAGAAAAGAAGTTTCCTAGTGTCATTCCGGATGAGGGTGAAGGTGAGGATGAGGAGGATGAGAATATTGTTGAGCATCGGTGAGTTCTTTCTCCAGCCATGGCGGGTTTCCACTGATTTGGTGTAGGTCCCGGAGCTGGGTTGCGGAGGAGGGAGAAGTGTTCAGGAAGGGTGCTGTTCTACTTGGGCCGGAAGAGATGGAGGGAGAATATGCAGGAGAGGAGCTCCGGAAAGAGGTTGGTTCCACCTCTTCTGGAATTTGATTTCACACGCTAATTTGTGTTGTAGCTCCTCGAAGCGATGGTCGAACGACCGCCGCCGCGGCCGATACATACAGACGAAGACTCGCCGCCGAACGGGAATGGGAGTCCGCTGCATACTGGAAGCCCGCACCTGGACAAGGAGGACAAGGAGGAGGCTCCGTCGCCGAGGCCGTATATTGCGCGCACGCGGAGCTCGTCGATTATGAGTCTGGTTAATGCGACGACGACGACACCGCCGGGGAGTCCGATACCCACGAGTCCGAGTCCCAAGGTTAGTTTGGGCCCCTCGTTGTCGAGGATTCCACACGAGTAGTTTATTTTATTCGGATACACACACATACTGGGGAGGGTTATTATACACCTACTTACTAACTTTTATAAATTATGCGGAGGACGCTTCTGATACCTTTTTCGAGTTTGGTTGGGTGTGATTTTGAGAGCTTTTGGTGGGTTCACGGCGGTGTTTGGTGCGGTGCGACCGGATCCGTCTTGGAAGCGGTACTCCCTCGAGGACGTTTTCTCTTAGAGGATGCTATTCCTCATACTCTTAGGACGAGACACGCTTCAACGCGGTCTTGACACTCCCTCCGACTTGGACTCAGAAGACATTATCTTCACACTCGACGCACTGCCGTGTTCTTATTCACTCCCTCTTGCCGTTGGGCGTGTTCTACGCCTCCTTCGTCCTCCCCTCAACCTGAGTACGCCCAAATCCAACTACGGCGTATTCAAAGGGAGGCACGGAGAGACGTCCCTCTCAACTCACACGGCTATGAAGATTTCGTTAGTGGTTTATATACTACTTCACTACCTCTACAATTACAGTACTCTACAATGTGAGATGAAGTGAGGGACCCCACCAGTTTACTAGCTCGAAAAACTCTAAACAACCAAGTCAGTCAAGTCGAATTTGAACCATATTCGAAGCGTACCTCAAACCCGACCTCATACTAAACGCCAGAAGGGAGTCGCGAGTAACACGAGCCAGCGGCGAAGGCCGCTGCTCCCTTCTGGAAACCTCGCGAGGAGAATACTTGGAGTATCACGACGAGTGAAATCCCAAGTCGTTCTTAAAGTACCCGTCTTGACGCGACGACTCTAAGAAGCGGTGCATAAGCAAAACCAAACGAATAACAGAAACTGTAAAACAACGTACATGTCTGAAGTCAAGGCATGTTTGAAGGAGTTTATCGCTGCGACTCGAAATGAAGGCCGGTGTCGACTCTGCGTAAATCTGTTGAATTGTCAGTAGAGGTATCGAGTGTATGTATGGAATGAGACACCAACCGTGAGCCCCCGTATGCTGTCCTGAGTCGAAACCAACCTGGTTCAATAGTCACTGGACATAATGAGTCAGGCATGTCCAACATCGAACTGTTCAACGTACCCTTTGAGTTTGTTCGATTCGCGTGTAAGGACTCCATACCAGAAGGGAGTCGCGAGCAACGCGAGCCAGTGGCGAAGGCCGCTGCTCCCTTCTGGCACCCTCACGAGAAAATGACCGGAAGCACCACGAAGAGCGAGATACCAAACCGTTCTCGTAGCCCGGTCTTGAGAGTGCGATTCTAAGGAGCAACGAATGGTTTAAACAGTATGCAAGTGCAATCAGTGACAAACATACCGTTGGTTGAAGGCGTCGACTTGTATTTGAAGGAGCTCCTTGGTGTGTCTCAAAACGGAATCGGCTCTCAGTTGAGGAACGAGTGCGTCTACGGAAGTGTCAGTCGATGAAGCATATGTAAAACTTCCACGTACCGAGTGTACGGACTGTCCAACCAGGTGACGAGTGGTCCGAAGGCAGCAAGGTTCACTCATACTTGAGTCAGGATGAGAATAGGACCAAGAACTAGAAGAAACTCACCATGAACCTCAAACAAACAAGACGTCGACGAGGATCAGCTGATGGCGATGAAGGAAATCATTTCGAACCGTGTCGCGTCTACAGTCGAATGATCAATGACACGCATGGTTCGAGGACATATGACAGTACATACCAAGTCGGTCCTTGAGACGGTTGTCGTAACCGTTGTTTAAGTCTTCGTTGATGTCCGCAGGGTGTATGAGTCCGGCGTCTTGAGTGAATCGTACACCCAAGGTACCATCGCGTCTACTCTTGTATCATTAGTACCCGGAGTGGTGTAAAGTCGAACCAACACATACCCAAATCAAATCCTACCGCAGTTCTTGAGACAGTCGTTGCAATCATCGTCGGAGTCGAGCATTCAAGGGAAACGGGCCTTATTTCAGCATGGAAAAGTAGATCTAAAACAAAGTTGTCAGTCTGAGTTCAAGACTGCATTGTAGATAAACAACTGACCAAAAGAGTTTATTGGGACTGAATGAGCAACAAAGATACAAGTATGACATGTCACTGTACCACTACAACTAATAACAGTGGTGACTACAATAAGAGTATAATCTGAAGGGAGCAGCGGCCGTCGCCGCTGGCTCGCGTTGCTCGCGACTCCCTTCTTAGTGAGGCCCGAGGGTCAACAAACAAGTCTTCATATAGATTGGATCAGTGATACTCACACTGAAAGGGAATACGATTGACTTACCCATCGCCAACGACAACGTCAACACCTCTATGCCGAGGTGGGTGATACCCTTCACACGTACACAGTCAGATCATAATTTCGCATACCGCCAACTGTCCGATAGCCAGACGACGTCTAGCGGGCCCAGCGCTACTCCCGGAACAATACAACGGCCGAACAGTCGTCCACGGACATCTCGTCGTCTTCTCTGTCGTGGTAGGACCACAAGATCGCCGGCATCTAAAAAACAAGGTAAGTTCAAGGAGATATTGTTGAAATGGGAGAATCTCACCAGATAACAATGAACAGCACGCTATGACCTCCAGATCACAGCGAACATTGACAGAGGCATGTCCTTGAATAGGTCGTATATAGTCGTACCCTGGGCATCTCGCCGATCGTCACCCCGGATGTCCAGCGACGTTTCTTGCGTCCAGCGACGTTTCTTGCGTCCAGCGCTAGCATAACGACAGCGTAACCGTCGTTCTCGAATATCACGCTGACCCCTCGTGGGTCGTTATGGACGACTTGGCTCTTGTCTGAAGGACAAGATTAGTTCATGTAGAAATTGGCCAAATTGTTCAATCTTACCAGACAAGGAGCAGAAGCTCGACGAGATGGCCTACAGCCGTACCACGATGACGAGAAGCGGAATGCCGAGTAGTAGAGACCAGCCGGGTGTGGTCGTGACGAAAGCCAACCTTGAGACCGTCGAGTCTGGGAAGTACTGTGTTAATGTAGGGAAATATCAAGAATGTTAAAATGCATACCGTATACGAAGGGGCTCACCGACGACGCCAATACTTGGTGGGAGACACGAGTACCATGTAAACCCTCGCATGGTACTGCCGACTGAGATCCCTTACATCTTCTTCCCGACGGCCCGACGCACATCCCGCCCAAACCCGATGAGGACACGATAGGCCTCGCGACAACGGCGGGACCAAAGGAGGACCGGAGTCGATGTAAATGAAGGTCTAATATAGACCATTAG
Source organism: Hymenopellis raphanipes (assembly GCA_036872995.1). Lineage (NCBI taxonomy): Eukaryota > Fungi > Basidiomycota > Agaricomycetes > Agaricales > Physalacriaceae > Hymenopellis > Hymenopellis raphanipes. The sequence goes on from JAYMDG010000015.1 coordinate 248,333, forward strand.
CGCATGAGCGAAGTTTCTACAAAAAGAAAGTCAACATATTGCTAAATTGATCAAACAAGAATGAAATCACCAAATGAGAACGAGAGTAGCCGTAGCTCCCAGGTACCGTAGACGCAATCTGGGACGTAGTATTGTATAAATCGTCGCACAATTAGAGCGCGACGCCATCCCGCCGCGTGCGAACCATGTCCCGTACCCCCGAGGGCGAAATCGTGTCCAGTCATCGCGTCCACGATGTAGGGGCTGTATCGACAGCACAGTACATATATCGAGTCGTCCAGGCATCGGTCTCCACGGGCAATGGAGGTAGAAAGACAGTCTAGAAAGGAAGTTCAACACCTAGTGATTTGAGTACCAAAAGAAAGAAGTCCTTACCGCCGCTCAAGAAGACATCTGGGACACTCTGGGCCGAGTAAAAGCATTCCCTAATATCGCCGCTGCCTGTGAAAAGAGTCCGTTTGGGTTGAATGACACGAGACCGAAGCCGCGTCTAGTAGACGCATCGTAGTAACTCGGTCCATTGTTAGAAGTATCCCGACCACGACGGCGGGAGAAGGCGCCGTGTAAGTGTCCATTCATGTATGGGATTGACAGGGTATTGACCCCGGGAACCGTCCGCAGTGAGGTAAAACAGATTGCAGGTTGGACATTTGGCCGGTGAATGATAACGGCGGTAGCGGCGCAAACGATGAGACAGCGAAAGAGAGTCAAGAGATGTTGATGTGGTGTGTCGAGAACACCATCCATGTGGTCCACGAAGTCGCTGAGAGTTGATTCAGGACGTGACCAAACCTGGTCATAGTGGTAAGAAGCAAGATCGTCGAAGGGACCGATTGAACATACCGGTTAGCGAACACCATAGGTTTGAATTGCAATAATAACAATACAGCCATGAGGTGTAGGCGCAGGGGATCGCGCAGCGCCTCAGGTAGGAGTATTAGCCTAGAAGTGTAATTTGAGGGTGGACTGGGTTGGTAGGAAAACATTTGCTCACCAACGATGAACGCGGACACCAGGCGTTCCAAGAGACGATTCCGTAGATAGTAGGCAACGACTCGTGGAGCGAGATGGAGCCGGTCGCAGGAAGATTCCGAGGCTTTGAGTCCCGTCCCGATAAATACCCCAACCGCGCCTATTCGAATCCCGTTTCAACTTGATGTCGATGCTGGTCGAGGCAGCGGCGTCCGTACGGAAAGAGAGACACTTCACGTATACTAGACGACATCCAAATACGGCAGGTTTCGCTCTTTTGGTCGACCCGTTGTCCTAAGGAAGAAATCAGAGGAATGGGAATTTGTCGGGAAAGAGGGACATACCGCAAAAGCAACCGCAAGCTAGGCCACTCAAGACACTGTACAGCGCATTATTGACGAGATTCGGGACATCATCGTTGCGGCAGATAGTCGCCAAACCGCCGAACGCCGACCTCCCAAAATGGATCCTGCCTCCGGCGAAGTCGTGTCCAGCGACGCTACGGGCAAGGACGGGATCATCTCGATGCCTTGGTTATCAGTTAAACGTGTCCAGGGAGTAATATACATGGCGGTCGGGGCGCCGTTGGAGCTCTAAGCAATAAAATGAAAAGGTTAGTATTTGTAGTGAAATATGAAAGAACCAATACCGACAAAGAATACGAAAGGCTGGGTATTTGGGTCTTCGGAGGGCGTTCCTAAAGCGAGAGAGCGCCTGATCATCGCGCTACAACGACGACAACCGGTCAAATGCCCACGTCACCATATCCTGAGGTGAAGTCGAGTAGGGCGGCATCCGGACAGCGACGACGGAGTATCGTTGCGTTGACCAGAGACTAAATGGATGTAAGGCGCGTTATGAACGTAGACGGAGTTTTGCCAGGGAACGGTCCGTACTGAGGTCGACAAAATCGAAAGTCGGTCTTAACCGTGTAGGCGGTCAATAACGACGGCGGAGGCGGAAACGCAACGAGAGACGCTAAAAGAGAGTGGAGAGGCGTTGCAGAGGGTGTCGAGAATGCCATTCGTGTAGTCCGGGAAGTTGACGCGGGTCGAAGAAAGACGCGCCGAAATCTGATCATGGTGGTAAGAGGAAAGATCGAAAGTAGGACGAACCGATCAAACATACCGTTTGCTGCCCAGAAACATTCTGGTTGGAGGATACTATATAAAAGGCTCAGATGAGTGTGTCATATAGTAAAACGAGTCGAACCTTTGTGTACCGTCGAATCCAAGCAATCATGGACTAAGCTCTAAGCTTCAAAATGAGTTAGTCTCTAGACTGGGAAGACTAACCAAGGAAATTCAGAGCGAGGGCTAGGTGGACTGTAGTATCAGCCTAAAAGTGTGTTAATGTTGTGAGTCTAACATGAAAAGTGTAGACTTGCCTTGAATGGAGAAATAGCACTAGTGAAAAACTTCAATACAATGTCAAGGAAAGCAAGCGAAGGCGTTACCATGTGTAGACAGAGGGCAAGTAGAGTCAAGAGCTGCAAGAGTAAAGTGAAGAAACCCTAAGAAGAGCGAATGAGAGAAATGTGGCGGATGGGGAATGTTGAAAACTCACCAAACGTCCCCCTCTTTATACCACAAATCCACGCACGGACCATCCGATCCTCCGCGCACATTCCAATCGTTTTCATGTCATAATTCAGCCGCCAAGGCCCCGAAATCCCCAAATACACAATCCAGAACATTTCCATCTCCAAAGAACCCACCCGAAACGCGGCGCCCAGCTGCGATTCGTAACCCTCTACATCCCTGAGGCCCTGTTCCTGAACTTCCAGTGCGTTTGTCGCTGGAAGATTGCCCAAGGAACGCGCAGAATCCGAATTGGGTGTATAATCCAAAGACCGCCCGTATCGTGGGGGGTTTTCAGCCAGGAAGAGACAACAGAAAGTCGAGCCAGCGAGATTAAGGTACATTGAATTTGATGCGCGGCGGAGCAAGGCCGCAGGACGCGTCCTGCGCTGAAGAGAGCAAAAAGATCGTGGTGGTACGAAGACAAGCACGTATGCGTCATAGGCACGTGCCGGGCTCAACCCGAAAATCCCAAGTCGCGATTCAACTTTTGACTTTTTGGTCGCGATTTTTTTGACGTTTCCTCACACATTTTGAAGGTATTTACAGGGCCTTCCATTGTGTAAAAAGTATATGTGTATTGGAGTAGCGTAGCGTAAGAAATGGGACAAGGACTTGGGGTATCATTCCGAATGCGGATTGATTTTTCAGATGGGATCTCTTGGCTATCCAGAAATAGATTAGAGCTGATTGGCATCATATGGAATATGAGCGCGCTGTGCTGGAGCATCTGGAAGAACGGAAGGGTTCAAGGAGAACTTGGGACAGGTCCTGGCGTGGTTACGCAGCAGCGCGTGTTCAATGGTGAACCTTCAGGTTCATCTCACAGGAGATCCAGCTTAGCCTTCGAGGGTTCTTAGTTTTGCTGGGAGACTTGCAAAAAATTCAATCGTCTGGCGGGACTCGAACACTCCTCCTGGAGTCCAAAAGTTTCACAGACGTCGGAATAGCCACTGCACCATAAGCACTGATGGGTACAAATCTCTGGGTCTCAGATCCTTTCTTCTTGTGATATTGGTTTTCTTTTTTCGCCGCTCCCTTTCTTGCCTTCTCCCCATCACGCACGAACGCCACGCAAGCATCGGCATCGCCTTAACACATCCAGGCTTTCTCGGACCTCTTGCGGATAAACGGAAATATGTTGTCACTGATTTGATCGTGTCATGTTTCCAGGGCACGCAGCATTTGCGCGGCGCGGCATTTTCGACGACTTCTTTTGAGTCATTCACAATCCCGTTTATTCTCACTGAGCTTAAATCTTATTTCTGAGTGTCCATGTTCCAAGTCTTGAGGTTGAAGGTCCATGTGTCGGTGGCGTGAACAAGATCAAACAGCACTGTACATTTCAAAGCTACGGCATTGTTGGGCATCAACAATGCCGTACCTTTGAAATGACAAAAAGGGCTGAATAAAACTCCGTAGCGGGCGCGGCCAGATCGGGAGCCGCTGTTTGGTTGTGCTATGCCTACCAGTAAAAATGGACCCTGCAGCCCAGTCGCCATTTCCCTTTAACCACTACGAGATGGCCGACTTTTATTCCCCACTTTTCACCCACTTCCACTCTCTCCACCTCCCACAGGATGCTACAAGCCTCGCCGCCACCACTACCACTCCATATCCGACATTCGACACGCACCTTGTCACTGCTCAAGTGTGTAAGTGTCCCCTCATCGTCTCCTGGTCGCGTTCTCGAGCTCATTATCCTCCTTACAGCAGTCCCCTGAGGTCTCCGGGCAAGTCCGTACCTTCCTTGGTGCTGTCGGCAACGTCGGTCGTCAAGGACACGCGTCGCCAGTCCTCCCATGGTCGACGTTGATGCCCAAAAGCGGTTCTCGGTGTTTGCCGACAGCTCTCTTCCACTTACCGTCACCATCTGGTATGTCGTTCGCCGTTCTTCCCTAATCTTACACTTGCTTATCCGACTTCTTTTAGATGTGTTTTGCTCTAAAAGCCGTTTCTGATGCTGTTTGGGACACGTTGGGTATGTTCAACCTTCTTTTCGATGTCTGGTGCATTCACTAATGAATTACTTCCCAGATTTCGATGCAGGTTACACCAACTTAGAGGCCATATATGCCTGACCACGACGACGACTCGCCAATGAGGCGATTACTCGCTACTCCGTGGTACTATGAGTCCATTTCCAGTGTGAGTCTCTGGCTTTCTTCCCTGTCGTCCCCATCGTCTAACTCACTTTCAGCTATCGTTAATACGTCTATTAGCGCTCCAATCTCGACGTCTTACACTGGATTTGACACCGGATTGTGCCTTCAGGTACACCGCGGCTTGCCATTCAAGCACGCTGCAAGTTCACGAGCAGCCTCGATCTCAGGGTATGTTTCGTCTTTCCATTCAGACTGTGACCATTTTCTGAGGCTTTTGTAGCCCGAATTCCTCGACCCAGACGCCCGGCGGGCGAGGCCATGTCTCGCTGGAATATCTTCAACTCGTATGCCGCCATGCTGCACTCTCCTTACCGTGTCGTTGCCTGGGGACGATCCTATCCTTCTCCCAGTGCGTTCTTCATTTCATTACTCTTCGATTAATAGTTCTGACTCGGTTTACAGGACACTTTCTCGGTTGGACATTAATCATGCAGTCGTTGTGGGACACTGTACGCACCGATCACGGTATGTTGTTTGTCTCCGACACATGTCTACCTTAATTCTGACGTTCGTTTTAGCTGGATCCCAACGCCGGGCCGGCGAGGCCACATATCGCTTGGTTCCCCAATACCCCGTCATCTGCAGTTCTCGCATTGCAGCATCGTCGTCCTGACATGGGAATATACGTCGCATTCGCGTGTAATGTTGGTGGTGTGTCTTCCTGGCCGGCGAGGCCACACTAGCTGGTTCCCGTCGCGCCGTGTCTATTCGTGGATGAAGCTTTGATGTCCCGCTGTTTGATGGTAAGTCGTTCCCATTGTGCTCGACGTCGAGATGGATTTCTGACCCAAATTGCAGCCGGGTTTCCTCAGATTTTTTTGCCCGGCCGGCGAGGCCACACTAGCTGCTCCCCGTCACGCTGCATGTGCTCGTCGGTGAGGTTTTGATGTCCGGCCCGAGTTGAATGTTGATGGTACGTCGTTCTCGTTGTGCTTGTCTTCGGGCTTGATTTCTGACTCAATTTACAGTCGAATTTCCCGGAAATTTTGCCTGGCCGGCGAGGCCACACTAGCTGCTCGCCATCACACCGCGTCTACTCGTCGATGACGCTTTGATGTCCGGCCCGAGTTGAATCTTGAGGGTAAGTTCGCGTTGTATTCGATATATCCGGTTCGATTTTTGACGCGAGTTTACAGCTGATTTGTCTGAAATTTTTGCCCGGCCGGCGAGGCCACCTGTCGCTACCCTCTCTCACGGACTCGTCCCGTGCGCACAAGATCCTCCCACCCATATACGGGTTGGAGTCGGCTATTCTCCCTTCTCTACATCAACACCTGGTCAGTCGGTCCCATTTTGTTCAACAACGGGCTTGATTTCTGACCCGAATTGCAGCTGGTTTTCCTCAAAATTTTGCCTGGCCGGCGAGGCCATACTCGGTACTGTCGTTCATGTTGCGTCTGTTCTTCGGCGATGCCGGCTTGACGTCCGGGTTGGATTGTATTGTGCTTGTAAGTGCTCCAGTTTGTGTGCGATGTTCCGACTTGAAATCTGACCCAAACCTTAGCCGATTTTCTCGAAATTTTTGCCTGGCCGGCGAGGCCACACCGGCCCCTCTCATTCACACCGCATCTTCTTGTTTGATGTCTGCACTAGGTTTCGTAAGTTGTTTCGCTTCTGTACACCGTTCTGCCTTGATCTAACCAAAGTTTCAGGGTTTCTCGCGGGAGGTTGTGCCTGGCCGGCGAGGCCAACCATGCTACTTTCTCGTCACTCGCTTGTCTCTGTCCGCGGCTTGTAAATCTCCAGCTTGTAAGTCTTATTCCTCCGACTCTTGTTGTGTTCCATGTTACTTATCATTCCAATTAGAAGGCTTCGCGTTGCTCGGATCCAGCTGTCACCCGTTGCTCCCAGGCCTTGTCTTTGCTTCGCGTCGTGTTCGGCATCAACAGTCCGCCGCGATAAGTGAGTTTTCATTCTTCGAGTTTTAATTTACTTTCTGACTGTACCTGTCAGCTTATTCTCTAAACTCGAGGCCGCCAGTCCACCTCTAAACAAGATACCATGCTTCGACTTCTGGACTTGACGGTCAAGGTACAGAATGCTGGCACTCGCAAGAAAGATGATTCGGTTCTGATCTTCGCGCTAGATTCGAAGAGGCGTGAGTTCGACTCCAGAGGAAGCCAGAAGCACTTTCCGTTGAATCTTCTGAATCGGTAAGTCTCAAAGTGTTCAGAATACTTGCAATCCGTAAGTCTCGAAGACTTCAAAATACTTACATTTCTAGCAAACTGCATTACCGAGTCTCGCTCCTTCGGGGGCGGGACTTTGTATTTTTTTTTAAACATGTACGTGCCGGAAGTGGCAGGGGAAACTATTGACAATTTTGCTCGCGTTTTTCTCAGTCGAAGAGGAGAGGGTCTACAGAGCGCGGGCTGCTTATTAATCAAGCTTAGAACGCGTAGAACTAAGTAGAAAGTGAATTAGAGTCGATTTGCGAAAGTTGAGCGTGATCGAGGACGACCTGCCTAATGGAGAGCAAGGACTACTCGAGTCCACTCCCACGAACCCTGCATCAATACCACCAACAGCTCATCCCGTCTCCACCCTACACCAGGGAGAGACGACGACGAAGAGGCAGAGGAGAGGACCACCACAGTGTAGAGGCACCCAGCCAGACATGGTTCCGCAGCACACGCCGGCCAGCAGACGCACGCCCAGCCATCAGACACGAGCGAGCACAGGAGAGGTGACGAGTCGCAGACCATGGACACGGTGGAGCCAACGCGGACGCACGACGGTGTATCAGATCTCGTCCTTTAACCTGCCGTCGATGCTGGTCCAAATTTGGAGACGGCGTGCCATCGAAGCGCGAGAGATGGAGAGGAGAGCTCGGGTTGTACGAGGAGATTCCGTGTCGTCATCAAGCGTTAGTGTTGAACAGCGCACTCCTTGGTGACGAATGGTGGAGCATGGACAAGGTTGATGGTTTCTACAAGGAGTGTTTTGCTGGATGCGATGAACAGCCAGATCCTAGTGTCTGCGCTTCCTTCAAGGTGTGTGTTCTTGCCATTGTCGTTGGTGTCGATATTAAACGTCTCTTAGCATGCTGCGACTACGAATCCGCGGACAGCAGACTTGTCGGGTATACAGTTGACACTAACGTCCGCCTCTATTCTCTCCGATGTGTCCACCTTCGAATGGGGACTACGCAAACTCATATTCAAAGAGCACGACCTCGACGACCATGTACGCGACATTCTGTTATTTGTGAACGAGACTAACCGTAGGACAGGTCTAATGCTACATTCGGATACCCAACTCTCTCACTTTCCTCTCCGTGGCGTCAAGTCGACGGTACCGCGTTTATGCTACCTCGAAATGTATACAGTTGATTGCAATGGAGAAATATTTCACTCTCTTTCCAGTCCGAGTCCCTCCAATTCTCTCACAAAACCCCTCGACAAAAAATCAATAGAGGACATCGTGGGCACTCACCACAAGTGGGGCTGGCTTCACTCTGGCTCGACGAGTGTTCATTGAGACCAGGAGCCTTTGAAGGTGCAAGTTTCATTCTTCTTCCTTCAATCTCACCTCTCTCTAGCACTCGTTGTCCTGGAGATCTTTGCTGAGAGATATCTCTCCCTACGATAAACGCCACTGGCGCGGTTGTCCATGATTCGGGATTATCTTGATATTGTTCCTCAATTCTGTCTACCTCAACTCTGCATCGTCCTCGTCCTCCTCCTCTCCAGCATCATCGGCGACCTCCCTCCCTCTCTATCCGCCTGCTACACCGTTACCCCATGCTGGACCAGTGTTACCCCCGCCTCGACATCCCCCTACCAGTCTACAGACCACATATACACCCTATGTCCCTCGGTCCAAGCGAGGTACAGCCCCGGCGCCACAAATTAACCCACTCAGCGCGTCTGGTCACCCCGTGCCAATTCTGACTTCATCTAGTCAAGGCGGAATAACGGCACGTCAGCCCCCGTCGCATCCACATTCCGGACCTAGTGCTGCTCTTCTCGATAAAGTGCGCGCGTTGGATGCACTCCCGCGTGTCGGCGCCCTCAGAACCCTCGATCTGAAAGGAAACGATCTCAAGCAGGGCATCACCTTCTTGGCTCAAGTGCTCAAGCGCAATCGGACCCTCAAGGTACTCAATCTGAGCGAGAACAAGTTGGACTCAGCGGGACTAGTTGCCATCGCCGAGGCTCTCAAGTATAATTCCAGCTTGGAGACTTTGGATTTGAGTCGAAACCCGTGTGCGGCGGGTTTGGAGGGGTGAGTTGATCTGATTTTCATGTTCTCATCACTCACATCTTGTAGATACAATCATTACGAACCGCGTTCACCCTCAACACGGCACTGAAGCGATTATTCTTGTCATCAACTCTGCTCAGCTCTGTAGGCGCGATCGCCCTTGCCGAATTCCTCCCGAGTCGACCTCCCTGCTACATCTCGACCTAACACAGAATCAGCTAGATTTAGCATCCGTTATCGCGCTAGAGTCGGGCATGAAAGCCAACCGAGTGCTCCGATGTCTGGATCTCGATGTTCCACCGGGCGACGAGGAGTTTGCACGCTGCTGTCGCGGCATCCTCGGTTCGTGTGTGCGCAACACGGAAGAGGCGCAGAAGCGGGCCGAGGAAGCGGATGGCGTGGATAGTGCTGGGAAGAAGGTGTGGGGCATCCTTGACGACAGCGAGCTCGCGGGCGGATACGGATGGAGGAGAGTGTGGGCGGCGATATGTCGTCGTGCGTGCTCGTGCGAGTATCACGCAGATGCAGAATATCCTCCATCCGCCGTCGTATCCCCAGGAGATATCGGTTATACCTGTGCCGCAGGAAGTGGCTAAACGCGTCCGGGCGATTATCGAGGAGCTTGGTGTGGTGATACAGGCGACGGAGGATCCGGAGCGGATGGAGGAGCCGTTCGCGATGCACGACGAGCTTACCGAGTTGGTTGGAAAGGTGGAGAACCTCAAGCAGCGCCCAATATTGAGCTTGCAGGGGCTTGGGGTGCGCTTGAATGGGTTGCCGTCGCCGAGGGTGTCCCCTCGTCCGTCGCCCTTACTGATGGGCTCGACGATAGAGGAGGAGGACCCAGAGTCGACGCCGCGTATTGACAAGGGCAAGGCGAGGGCGGATCCCGAGTTTGAAAAGGTGTTGAGTCCGACGAGCGCGTTGATGAGTACGAAGGAGGAGGATGAAGATTCGGAGGAAAAGAAGTTTCCTAGTGTCATTCCGGATGAGGGTGAGGGTGAGGATGAGGAGGATGAGAATATTGTTGAGCATCGGTGAGTTCTTTCTCCAGCCATGGCGGGTTTCCACTGATTTGGTGTAGGTCCCGGAGCTGGGTTGCGGAGGAGGGAGAAGTGTTCAGGAAGGGTGCTGTTCTACTTGGGCCGGAAGAGATGGAGGGAGAATATGCAGGAGAGGAGCTCCGGAAAGAGGTTGGTTCCACCTCTTCTGGAATTTGATTTCACACGCTAATTTGTGTTGTAGCTCCTCGAAGCGATGATGGTCGAACGACCGCCGCCGCGGCCGATACATACAGACGAAGACTCGCCGCCGAACGGGAATGGGAGTCCGCTGCATACTGGAAGCCCGCACCTGGACAAGGAGGACAAGGAGGAGGCTCCGTCGCCGAGGCCGTATATTGCGCGCACGCGGAGCTCGTCGATTATGAGTCTGGTTAATGCGACGACGACGACACCGCCGGGGAGTCCGATACCCACGAGTCCGAGTCCCAAGGTTAGTTTGGGCCCCTCGTTGTCGAGGATTCCACACGAGTAGTTTATTTTATTCGGATACACACACATACTGGGGAGGGTTATTATACACCTACTTACTAACTTTTATAAATTATGCGGAGGACGCTTCTGATACCTTTTTCGAGTTTGGTTGGGTGTGATTTTGAGAGCTTTTGGTGGGTTCACGGCGGTGTTTGGTGCGGTGCGACCGGATCCGTCTTGGAAGCGGTACTCCCTCGAGGACGTTTTCTCTTAGAGGATGCTATTCCTCATACTCTTAGGATGAGACACGCTTCAACGCGGTCTTGACACTCCCTCCGACTTGGACTCAGAAGACATTATCTTCACACTCGACGCACTGCCGTGTTCTTATTCACTCCCTCTTGCCGTTGGGCGTGTTCTACGCCTCCTTCGTCCTCCCCTCAACCTGAGTACGCCCAAATCCAACTACGGTGTATTCAAAGGGAGGCACGGAGAGACGTCCCTCTCAACTCACACAGCTATGAAGATTTCGTTAGTGATTTATATACTACTTCACTACCTCTACAATTACAGTACTCTACAATGTGAGATGAAGTGAGGGACCCCACCAGTTTACTAGCTCGAAAAACTCTAAACAACCAAGTCAGTCAAGTCGAATTTGAACCATATTCGAAGCGTACCTCAAACCCGACCTCATACTAAACGCCAGAAGGGAGTCGCGAGTAACACGAGCCAGCGGCGAAGGCCGCTGCTCCCTTCTGGAAACCTCGCGAGGAGAATACTTGGAGTATCACGACGAGTGAAATCCCAAGTCGTTCTTAAAGTACCCGTCTTGACGCGACGACTCTAAGAAGCGGTGCATAAGCAAAACCAAACGAATAACAGAAACTGTAAAACAACGTACATGTCTGAAGTCAAGGCATGTTTGAAGGAGTTTATCGCTGCGACTCGAAATGAAGGCCGGTGTCGACTCTGCGTAAATCTGTTGAATTGTCAGTAGAGGTATCGAGTGTATGTATGGAATGAGACACCAACCGTGAGCCCCCGTATGCTGTCCTGAGTCGAAACCAACCTGGTTCAATAGTCACTGGACATAATGAGTCAGGCATGTCCAACATCGAACTGTTCAACGTACCCTTTGAGTTTGTTCGATTCGCGTGTAAGGACTCCATACCAGAAGGGAGTCGCGAGCAACGCGAGCCAGTGGCGAAGGCCGCTGCTCCCTTCTGGCACCCTCACGAGAAAATGACCGGAAGCACCACGAAGAGCGAGATACCAAACCGTTCTCGTAGCCCGGTCTTGAGAGTGCGATTCTAAGGAGCAACGAATGGTTTAAACAGTATGCAAGTGCAATCAGTGACAAACATACCGTTGGTTGAAGGCGTCGACTTGTATTTGAAGGAGCTCCTTGGTGTGTCTCAAAACGGAATCGGCTCTCAGTTGAGGAACGAGTGCGTCTACGGAAGTGTCAGTCGATGAAGCATATGTAAAACTTCCACGTACCGAGTGTACGGACTGTCCAACCAGGTGACGAGTGGTCCGAAGGCAGCAAGGTTCACTCATACTTGAGTCAGGATGAGAATAGGACCAAGAACTAGAAGAAACTCACCATGAACCTCAAACAAACAAGACGTCGACGAGGATCAGCTGATGGCGATGAAGGAAATCATTTCGAACTGTGTCGCGTCTACAGTCGAATGATCAATGACACGCATGGTTCGAGGACATATGACAGTACATACCAAGTCGGTCCTTGAGACGGTTGTCGTAACCGTTGTTTAAGTCTTCGTTGATGTCCGCAGGGTGTATGAGTCCGGCGTCTTGAGTGAATCGTACACCCAAGGTACCATCGCGTCTACTCTTGTATCATTAGTACCCGGAGTGGTGTAAAGTCGAACCAACACATACCCAAATCAAATCCTACCGCAGTTCTTGAGACAGTCGTTGCAATCATCGTCGGAGTCGAGCATTCAAGGGAAACGGGCCTTATTTCAGCATGGAAAAGTAGATCTAAAACAAAGTTGTCAGTCTGAGTTCAAGACTGCATTGTAGATAAACAACTGACCAAAAGAGTTTATTGGGACTGAATGAGCAACAAAGATACAAGTATGACATGTCACTGTACCACTACAACTAATAACAGTGGTGACTACAATAAGAGTATAATCTGAAGGGAGCAGCGGCCGTCGCCGCTGGCTCGCGTTGCTCGCGACTCCCTTCTTAGTGAGGCCCGAGGGTCAACAAACAAGTCTTCATATAGATTGGATCAGTGATACTCACACTGAAAGGGAATACGATTGACTTACCCATCGCCAACGACAACGTCAACACCTCTATGCCGAGGTGGGTGATACCCTTCACACGTACACAGTCAGATCATAATTTCGGCATACCGCCAACTGTCCGATAGCCAGACGACGTCTAGCGGGCCCAGCGCTACTCCCGGAACAATACAACGGCCGAACAGTCGTCCACGGACATCTCGTCGTCTTCTCTGTCGTGGTAGGACCACAAGATCGCCGGCATCTAAAAAACAAGGTAAGTTCAAGGAGATATTGTTGAAATGGGAGAATCTCACCAGATAACAATGAACAGCACGCTATGACCTCCAGATCACAGCGAACATTGACAGAGGCATGTCCTTGAATAGGTCGTATATAGTCGTACCCTGGGCATCTCGCCGATCGTCACCCCGGATGTCCAGCGACGTTTCTTGCGTCCAGCGACGTTTCTTGCGTCCAGCGACGTTTCTTGCGTCCAGCGCTAGCATAACGACAGCGTAACCGTCGTTCTCGAATATCACGCTGACCCCTCGTGGGTCGTTATGGACGACTTGGCTCTTGTCTGAAGGACAAGATTAGTTCATGTAGAAATTGGCCAAATTGTTCAATCTTACCAGACAAGGAGCAGAAGCTCGACGAGATGGCCTACAGCCGTACCACGATGACGAGAAGCGGAATGCCGAGTAGTAGAGACCAGCCGGGTGTGGTCGTGACGAAAGCCAACCTTGAGACCGTCGAGTCTGGGAAGTACTGTGTTAATGTAGGGAAATATCAAGAATGTTAAAATGCATACCGTATACGAAGGGGCTCACCGACGACGCCAATACTTGGTGGGAGACACGAGTACCATGTAAACCCTCGCATGGTACTGCCGACTGAGATCCCTTACATCTTCTTCCCGACGGCCCGACGCACATCCCGCCCAAACCCGATGAGGACACGATAGGCCTCGCGACAATGGCGGGACCAAAGGAGGACCGGAGTCGATGTAAATGAAGGTCTAATATAGACCATTAGCGCGTGAGCGAAGTTTCTACAAAAAGAAAGTCAACATATTGCTAAATTGATCAAACAAGAATGAAATCACCAAATGAGAACGAGAGTAGCCGTAGCTCCCAGGTACCGTAGACGCAATCTGGGACGTAGTATTGTATAAATCGTCGCACAATTAGAGCGCGACGCCATCCCGCCGCGTGCGAACCATGTCCCGTACCCCGAGGGCGAAATCGTGTCCAGTCATCGCGTCCACGATGTAGGGGCTGTATCGACAGCACAGTACATATATCGAGTCGTCCAGGCATCGGTCTCCACGGGCAATGGAGGTAGAAAGACAGTCTAGAAAGGAAGTTCAACACCTAGTGATTTGAGTACCAAAAGAAAGAAGTCCTTACCGCCGCTCAAGAAGACATCTGGGACACTCTGGGCCGAGTAAAAGCATTCCCTAATATCGCCGCTGCCTGTGAAAAGAGTCCGTTTGGGTTGAATGACACGAGACCGAAGCCGCGTCTAGTAGACGCATCGTAGTAACTCGGTCCATTGTTAGAAGTATCCCGACCACGACGGCGGGAGAAGGCGCCGTGTAAGTGTCCATTCATGTATGGGATTGACAGGGTATTGACCCGGGAACCGTCCGCAGTGAGGTAAAACAGATTGCAGGTTGGACATTTGGCCGGTGAATGATAACGGCGGTAGCGGCGCAAACGATGAGACAGCGAAAGAGAGTCAAGAGATGTTGATGTGGTGTGTCGAGAACACCATCCATGTGGTCCACGAAGTCGCTGAGAGTTGATTCAGGACGTGACCAAACCTGGTCATAGTGGTAAGAAGCAAGATCGTCGAAGGGACCGATTGAACATACCGGTTAGCGAACACCATAGGTTTGAATTGCAATAATAACAATACAGCCATGAGGTGTAGGCGCAGGGGATCGCGCAGCGCCTCAGGTAGGAGTATTAGCCTAGAAGTGTAATTTGAGGGTGGACTGGGTTGGTAGGAAAACATTTGCTCACCAACGATGAACGCGGACACCAGGCGTTCCAAGAGACGATTCCGTAGATAGTAGGCAACGACTCGTGGAGCGAGATGGAGCCGGTCGCAGGAAGATTCCGAGGCTTTGAGTCCCGTCCCGATAAATACCCCAACCGCGCCTATTCGAATCCCGTTTCAACTTGATGTCGATGCTGGTCGAGGCAGCGGCGTCCGTACGGAAAGAGAGACACTTCACGTATACTAGACGACATCCAAATACGGCGGGTTTCGCTCTTTTGGTCGACCCGTTGTCCTAAGGAAGAAATCAGAGGAATGGGAATTTGTCGGGAAAGAGGGACATACCGCAAAAGCAACCGCAAGCTAGGCCACTCAAGACACTGTACAGCGCATTATTGACGAGATTCGGGACATCATCGTTGCGGCAGATAGTCGCCAAACCGCCGAACGCCGACCTCCCAAAATGGATCCTGCCTCCGGCGAAGTCGTGTCCAGCGACGCTACGGGCAAGGACGGGATCATCTCGATGCCTTGGTTATCAGTTAAACGTGTCCAGGGAGTAATATACATGGTGGTCGGGGCGCCGTTGGAGCTCTAAGCAATAAAATGAAAAGGTTAGTATTTGTAGTGAAATATGAAAGAACCAATACCGACAAAGAATACGAAAGGCTGGGTATTTGGGTCTTTCGGAGGGCGTTCCTAAAGCGAGAGAGCGCCTGATCATCGCGCTACAACGACGACAACCGGTCAAATGCCCACGTCACCATATCCTGAGGTGAAGTCGAGTAGGGCGGCATCCGGACAGCGACGACGGAGTATCGTTGCGTTGACCAGAGACTAAATGGATGTAAGGCGCGTTATGAACGTAGACGGAGTTTTGCCAGGGAACGGTCCGTACTGAGGTCGACAAAATCGAAAGTCGGTCTTAACCGTGTAGGCGGTCAATAACGACGGCGGAGGCGGAAACGCAACGAGAGACGCTAAAAGAGAGTGGAGAGGCGTTGCAGAGGGTGTCGAGAATGCCATTCGTGTAGTCCGGGAAGTTGACGCGGGTCGAAGAAAGACGCGCCGAAATCTGATCATGGTGGTAAGAGGAAAGATCGAAAGTAGGACGAACCGATCAAACATACCGTTTGCTGCCCAGAAACATTCTGGTTGGAGGATACTATATAAAAGGCTCAGATGAGTGTGTCATATAGTAAAACGAGTCGAACCTTTGTGTACCGTCGAATCCAAGCAATCATGGACTAAGCTCTAAGCTTCAAAATGAGTTAGTCTCTAGACTGGGAAGACTAACCAAGGAAATTCAGAGCGAGGGCTAGGTGGACTGTAGTATCAGCCTAAAAGTGTGTTAATGTTGTGAGTCTAACATGAAAAGTGTAGACTTGCCTTGAATGGAGAAATAGCACTAGTGAAAAACTTCAATACAATGTCAAGGAAAGCAAGCGAAGGCGTTACCATGTGTAGACAGAGGGCAAGTAGAGTCAAGAGCTGCAAGAGTAAAGTGAAGAAACCCTAAGAAGAGCGAATGAGAGAAATGTGGCGGATGGGGGAATGTTGAAAACTCACCAAACGTCCCCCCTCTTTATACCACAAATCCACGCACGGACCATCCGATCCTCCGCGCACATTCCAATCGTTTTCATGTCATAATTCAGCCGCCAAGGCCCCGAAATCCCCAAATACACAATCCAGAACATTTCCATCTCCAAAGAACCCACCCGAAACGCGGCGCCCAGCTGCGATTCGTAACCCTCTACATCCCTGAGGCCCTGTTCCTGAACTTCCAGCGCGTTTGTCGCTGGAAGATTGCCCAAGGAACGCGCAGAATCCGAATTGGGTGTATAATCCAAAGACCGCCCGTATCGTGGGGGGTTTTCAGCCAGGAAGAGACAACAGAAAGTCGAGCCAGCGAGATTAAGGTACATTGAATTTGATGCGCGGCGGAGCAAGGCCGCAGGACGCGTCCTGCGCTGAAGAGAGCAAAAAGATCGTGGTGGTACGAAGACAAGCACGTATGCGTCATAGGCACGTGCCGGGCTCAACCCGAAAATCCCAAGTCGCGATTCAACTTTTGACTTTTTGGTCGCGATTTTTTTGACGTTTCCTCACACATTTTGAAGGTATTTACAGGGCCTTCCATTGTGTAAAAAGTATATGTGTATTGGAGTAGCGTAGCGTAAGAAATGGGACAAGGACTTGGGGTATCATTCCGAATGCGGATTGATTTTTCAGATGGGATCTCTTGGCTATCCAGGAATAGATTAGAGCTGATTGGCATCATATGGAATATGAGCGCGCTGTGCTGGAGCATCTGGAAGAACGGAAGGGTTCCAAGGAGAACTTGGGACAGGTCCTGGCGTGGTTACGCAGCGGCGTGTTCAATG
Organism: Hymenopellis raphanipes; assembly: GCA_036872995.1. Classification (NCBI taxonomy): domain Eukaryota; kingdom Fungi; phylum Basidiomycota; class Agaricomycetes; order Agaricales; family Physalacriaceae; genus Hymenopellis; species Hymenopellis raphanipes. The sequence continues at coordinate 265,386 of JAYMDG010000015.1, forward strand.
GTGAACCTTCAGGTTCATCTCACAGGAGATCCAGCTTAGCCTTCGAGGGTTCTTAGTTTTGCTGGGAGACTTGCAAAAAATTCAATCGTCTGGCGGGACTCGAACACTCCTCCTGGAGTCCAAAAGTTTCACAGACGTCGGAATAGCCACTGCACCATAAGCACTGATGGGTACAAATCTCTGGGTCTCAGATCCTTTCTTCTTGTGATATTGGTTTTCTTTTTTCGCCGCTCCCTTTCTTGCCTTCTCCCCATCACGCACGAACGCCACGCAAGCATCGGCATCGCCTTAACACATCCAGGCTTTCTCGGACCTCTTGCGGATAAACGGAAATATGTTGTCACTGATTTGATCGTGTCATGTTTCCAGGGCACGCAGCATTTGCGCGGCGCGGCATTTTCGACGACTTCTTTTGAGTCATTCACAATCCCGTTTATTCTCACTGAGCTTAAATCTTATTTCTGAGTGTCCATGTTCCAAGTCTTGAGGTTGAAGGTCCATGTGTCGGTGGCGTGAACAAGATCAAACAGCACTGTACATTTCAAAGCTACGGCATTGTTGGGCATCAACAATGCCGTACCTTTGAAATGACAAAAAGGGCTGAATAAAACTCCGTAGCGCGGGCGCGGCCAGATCGGGAGCCGCTGTTTGGTTGTGCTATGCCTACCAGTAAAAATGGACCCTGCAGCCCAGTCGCCATTTCCCTTTAACCACTACGAGATGGCCGACTTTTATTCCCCACTTTTCACCCACTTCCACTCTCTCCACCTCCCACAGGATGCTACAAGCCTCGCCGCCACCACTACCACTCCATATCCGACATTCGACACGCACCTTGTCACTGCTCAAGTGTGTAAGTGTCCCCTCATCGTCTCCTGGTCGCGTTCTCGAGCTCATTATCCTCCTTACAGCAGTCCCCTGAGGTCTCCGGGCAAGTCCGTACCTTCCTTGGTGCTGTCGGCAACGTCGGTCGTCAAGGACACGCGTCGCCAGTCCTCCCATGGTCGACGTTGATGCCCAAAAGCGGTTCTCGGTGTTTGCCGACAGCTCTCTTCCACTTACCGTCACCATCTGGTATGTCGTTCGCCGTTCTTCCCTAATCTTACACTTGCTTATCCGACTTCTTTTAGATGTGTTTTGCTCTAAAAGCCGTTTCTGATGCTGTTTGGGACACGTTGGGTATGTTCAACCTTCTTTTCGATGTCTGGTGCATTCACTAATGAATTACTTCCCAGATTTCGATGCAGGTTACACCAACTTAGAGGCCATATATGCCTGACCACGACGACGACTCGCCAATGAGGCGATTACTCGCTACTCCGTGGTACTATGAGTCCATTTCCAGTGTGAGTCTCTGGCTTTCTTCCCTGTCGTCCCCATCGTCTAACTCACTTTCAGCTATCGTTAATACGTCTATTAGCGCTCCAATCTCGACGTCTTACACTGGATTTGACACCGGATTGTGCCTTCAGGTACACCGCGGCTTGCCATTCAAGCACGCTGCAAGTTCACGAGCAGCCTCGATCTCAGGGTATGTTTCGTCTTTCCATTCAGACTGTGACCGTTTTCTGAGGCTTTTGTAGCCCGAATTCCTCGACCCAGACGCCCGGCGGGCGAGGCCATGTCTCGCTGGAATATCTTCAACTCGTATGCCGCCATGCTGCACTCTCCTTACCGTGTCGTTGCCTGGGGACGATCCTATCCTTCTCCCAGTGCGTTCTTCATTTCATTACTCTTCGATTAATAGTTCTGACTCGGTTTACAGGACACTTTCTCGGTTGGACATTAATCATGCAGTCGTTGTGGGACACTGTACGCACCGATCACGGTATGTTGTTTGTCTCCGACACATGTCTACCTTAATTCTGACGTTCGTTTTAGCTGGATCCCAACGCCGGGCCGGCGAGGCCACATATCGCTTGGTTCCCCAATACCCCGTCATCTGCAGTTCTCGCATTGCAGCATCGTCGTCCTGACATGGGAATATACGTCGCATTCGCGTGTAATGTTGGTGGTGTGTCTTCCTGGCCGGCGAGGCCACACTAGCTGGTTCCCGTCGCGCCGTGTCTATTCGTGGATGAAGCTTTGATGTCCCGCTGTTTGATGGTAAGTCGTTCCCATTGTGCTCGACGTCGAGATGGATTTCTGACCCAAATTGCAGCCGGGTTTCCTCAGAATTTTGCCCGGCCGGCGAGGCCACACTAGCTGCTCCCCGTCACGCTGCATGTGCTCGTCGGTGAGGTTTTGATGTCCGGCCCGAGTTGAATGTTGATGGTACGTCGTTCTCGTTGTGCTTGTCTTCGGGCTTGATTTCTGACTCAATTTACAGTCGAATTTCCCGGAAATTTTGCCTGGCCGGCGAGGCCACACTAGCTGCTCGCCATCACACCGCGTCTACTCGTCGATGACGCTTTGATGTCCGGCCCGAGTTGAATCTTGAGGGTAAGTTCGCGTTGTATTCGATATATCCGGTTCGATTTTTGACGCGAGTTTACAGCTGATTTGTCTGAAATTTTTGCCCGGCCGGCGAGGCCACCTGTCGCTACCCTCTCTCACGGACTCGTCCCGTGCGCACAAGATCCTCCCACCCATATACGGGTTGGAGTCGGCTATTCTCCCTTCTCTACATCAACACCTGGTCAGTCGGTCCCATTTTGTTCAACAACGGGCTTGATTTCTGACCCGAATTGCAGCTGGTTTTCCTCAAAATTTTGCCTGGCCGGCGAGGCCATACTCGGTACTGTCGTTCATGTTGCGTCTGTTCTTCGGCGATGCCGGCTTGACGTCCGGGTTGGATTGTATTGTGCTTGTAAGTGCTCCAGTTTGTGTGCGATGTTCCGACTTGAAATCTGACCCAAACCTTAGCCGATTTTCTCGAAATTTTTGCCTGGCCGGCGAGGCCACACCGGCCCCTCTCATTCACACCGCATCTTCTTGTTTGATGTCTGCACTAGGTTTCGTAAGTTGTTTCGCTTCTGTACACCGTTCTGCCTTGATCTAACCAAAGTTTCAGGGTTTCTCGCGGGAGGTTGTGCCTGGCCGGCGAGGCCAACCATGCTACTTTCTCGTCACTCGCTTGTCTCTGTCCGCGGCTTGTAAATCTCCAGCTTGTAAGTCTTATTCCTCCGACTCTTGTTGTGTTCCATGTTACTTATCATTCCAATTAGAAGGCTTCGCGTTGCTCGGATCCAGCTGTCACCCGTTGCTCCCAGGCCTTGTCTTTGCTTCGCGTCGTGTTCGGCATCAACAGTCCGCCGCGATAAGTGAGTTTTCATTCTTCGAGTTTTAATTTACTTTCTGACTGTACCTGTCAGCTTATTCTCTAAACTCGAGGCCGCCAGTCCACCTCTAAACAAGATACCATGCTTCGACTTCTGGACTTGACGGTCAAGGTACAGAATGCTGGCACTCGCAAGAAAGATGATTCGGTTCTGATCTTCGCGCTAGATTCGAAGAGGCGTGAGTTCGACTCCAGAGGAAGCCAGAAGCACTTTCCGTTGAATCTTCTGAATCGGTAAGTCTCAAAGTGTTCAGAATACTTGCAATCCGTAAGTCTCGAAGACTTCAAAATACTTACATTTCTAGCAAACTGCATTACCGAGTCTCGCTCCTTCGGGGGCGGGACTTTGTATTTTTTTTTAAACATGTACGTGCCGGAAGTGGCAGGGGAAACTATTGACAATTTTGCTCGCGTTTTTCTCAGTCGAAGAGGAGAGGGTCTACAGAGCGCGGGCTGCTTATTAATCAAGCTTAGAACGCGTAGAACTAAGTAGAAAGTGAATTAGAGTCGATTTGCGAAAGTTGAGCGTGATCGAGGACGACCTGCCTAATGGAGAGCAAGGCTACTCGAGTCCACTCCCACGAACCCTGCATCAATACCACCAACAGCTCATCCCGTCTCCACCCTACACCCAGGGAGAGGACTCGACAGCGTACAGCCAGAGGAGACGACCACCACGGACGCGGTACCACCCAACATGGTTCCCAGCACACGCCAGCCAGCAGACGCACGCCCAGCCATCAGACACGAGCGAGCACAGGAGAGGTGACGAGTCGCAGACCATGGACACGGTGGAGGCAACGCGGACGCACGACGGCGTATCAGATCTCGTCCTTTAACCCGCCGTCGATGCTGGTCTAAATTTGGAGACGCGTGCCATCGAAGCGCGAGAGATGGAGACAAGAGCTCGGGTTGTACGAGGAGATGCGTGTCGTCATCAAGCGTTAGCATTGATAGCGCACTCCTTGGTGACGAATGGTGGAGCATGGACAAGGTCGATGGTTTCTACAAGGGAGTGTTGTGCTGGATGCGATGAACAGCCAGATCCTAGTGTCTGCGCTGCGTTCAAGGTGTGTGTTCTTGCTATCGTCGTTGGTGTCGACGCTGACCGTCTCTTAGCATGCTGCGACGACGAATCCGCGGACAGTAGACTCGTCGCGTATACAACTGACGCTAACGTCCGCCTCTATTCGGTCCGATGTGTCCACCTTCGAATGGGGACTACGCAAACTCATATTCAAAGAGTGCGACCTCGACGACCATGTACACGACTTTCTGTTATTTGTGAACGAGACTAACCGTATGACAGGTCTAATGCTCTACTCGCTGCTACTCCCTTACTTTCCTTCCGTGGCGTCAAGTCGACGGTACCGCGTTTAGCCTACTTCGAAATGTATACAATTTATTACAATGGAGAAATATTTTCAGTCTCTTTCAAGTCCGAGTCACTCCACCTCTCACAAAACCCCCTCGACAAAAGATCAATAGAGTACATCGTGGGCACTCACCACAACCCGGACTACCTTCACTCTGGCTCGACGAGTGTTCAGTAAAACCAGGAGCCTTTGTAAGTGCAAGTTTAATTCTTCTTGCTTCAATCTCGCCTCGCTCTAGCACGCGGTGTCCGGACTTCGTTGCGAAATATCTCCCTACGATAAACGCGACGGGCGCGGTTGCCCATGATTCGGCGATTATCCTGATGTTGTTCCTCCTTCTACCTCAACTCTGCATCGTCCTCGTCCTCCTCCTCTCCAGCATCATCGGCGACCTCCCTCCCTCTCTATCCGCCTGCTACACCGTTACCCCATGCTGGACCAGTGTTACCCCCGCCTCGACATCCCCCTACCAGTCTACAGACCACATATACACCCTATGTCCCTCGGTCCAAGCGAGGTACAGCCCCGGCGCCACAAATTAACCCACTCAGCGCGTCTGGTCACCCCGTGCCAATTCTGACTTCATCTAGTCAAGGCGGAATAACGGCACGTCAGCCCCCGTCGCATCCACATTCCGGACCTAGTGCTGCTCTTCTCGATAAAGTGCGCGCGTTGGATGCACTCCCGCGTGTCGGCGCCCTCAGAACCCTCGATCTGAAAGGAAACGATCTCAAGCAGGGCATCACCTTCTTGGCTCAAGTGCTCAAGCGCAATCGGACCCTCAAGGTACTCAATCTGAGCGAGAACAAGTTGGACTCAGCGGGACTAGTTGCCATCGCCGAGGCTCTCAAGTATAATTCCAGCTTGGAGACTTTGGATTTGAGTCGAAACCCATGTGCGGCGGGTTTGGAGGGGGTGAGTTGATCTGATTTTCGTGTTCTCACCACTCACATCTTGTAGATACAATCATTACGAACCGCGTTCACGCTCAACACGGCACTGAAGCGATTATTCTTGTCGTCGACTCTGCTCAGCTCTGTAGGCGCGATAGCCCTTGCCGAATTCCTCCCCGAGTCGACCTCCCTGCTACATCTCGACCTAACACAGAATCAGCTAGATTTAGCATCCGTCATCGCGCTAGAGTCGGGCATGAAAGCCAACCGAGTGCTCCGATGTCTGGATCTCGATGTTCCACCGGGCGACGAGGAGTTTGCACGCTGCTGTCGCGGCATCCTCGGTTCGTGTGTGCGCAACACGGAAGAGGCGCAGAAGCGGGCCGAGGAAGCGGATGGCGTGGATAGTGCTGGGAAGAAGGTGTGGGGCATCCTTGACGACAGCGAGCTCGCGAAGCGGATACGGATGGAGGAGAGTGTGGGCGGCGATATTGTCGTGCGTGCTCGTGCGAGTATCACGCAGATGCAGAATATCCTCCATCCGCCGTCGTATCCCCAGGAGATATCGGTTATACCTGTGCCGCAGGAAGTGGCTAAACGCGTCCGGGCGATTATCGAGGAGCTTGGTGTGGTGATACAGGCGACGGAGGATCCGGAGCGGATGGAGGAGCTGTTTGCGATGCACGACGAGCTGACAGAGTTGGTTGGGAAGGTGGAGAATTTGAAGCAGCGCCCGATATTGAGCTTGCAGGGGCTTGGGGTGCGCTTGAATGGGTTGCCGTCGCCCAGGGTGTCTCCTCGTCCGTCGCCCTTGCTGATGGGCTCGACTATAGACGAGGAGGACCCAGAGTCGACGCCGCGTATTGACAAGGGCAAGGCGAGGGCGGATCCCGAGTTTGAAAAGGTGTTGAGTCCGACTAGCGCGTTGATGAGTACAAAGGAGGAGGATGAAGATTCGGAGGAAAAGAAGTTTCCTAGTGTCATTCCGGATGAGGGGGAGGGTGAGGATGAGGAGGATGAGAATATTGTTGAGCATCGGTGAGTTCTTTCTTCAGCCATGGTGGGTTTTGTTGAATTAGTGTAGGTCCCGGAGCTGGGTTGCAGAGGAGGGAGAAGTGTTCAGGAAGGGTGCTGTTCTACTCGGCCCTGAAGAGATGGAGGGAGAATATGCAGGAGAGGAGCTCCGGAAAGAGGTGGGTGCTGTCAACCTTGGATTTGATGTCACGCTAAACTGCCTTGTAGCTCCTCGAAGCGATGGTCGAGCGGCCCCCGCCGCGGCCGATACATACGGACGAAGACTCGCCGCCGAACGGGAATGGGAGTCCGCTGCATACTGGAAGCCCGCACCCGGACAAGGAGGACAAGGAGGAGGCTCCGTCGCCGAGGCCGTATATGCGCGCGCGGACGCGATTATGAGTTTGGGACAGCGGGGAGTCCGATACCCACGAGTCGATTATGAGTTTGGTTTATATTATGCGGATACTGTACGACATCTTCATGGGGAGTCCGATACTCCACAGAGTATCTCTTCATTCAGAGTCCTTAAGGCCGCCGCGCCAGAAAATTTCCTTTGGGCCCCTTGGTCCCTCGTTGTCGAGGACTCTTCAACAGGAGTTAGTTTATATTAGATCGGATACACACATACTGGGGAGGGTTATTATACACCTACTTACTAACTTTTATAAATTATGCGGAGGACGCTTCTGATACCTTTTTTCGAGTTTGTGATTTTGAGAGCTTTTGGTGGGTGCGGTGTTTGGTGCGGTGCGACCAGATTCGTCGTGTGTTGCCGTTCGTGTGTTGCCGTTTTTCTCCACCGCCGTCTTGGGAGCGGTACTCCCTCGAGGACGTTTCCTCCCAGAGGATTGTATTCCTCACACTCTTAGGACGAGACACGCTTCAACGCGGTCTTGACACTCCCTCCTACTTGCACTCAGAAAACTTTACCTTCACACTCGACGCACTGCCATGTTCTTATTCGCTCCCTCTTCACGTTGGGCGTGTTCTACGCCTCCTTCGTCCTCTCCCTGAGTACGCCTAAATCCAACTACGGCGTATTCAAAGGGAGGCGCGCAGAGACGTCCGTCTCAACTCACACCGCTATGAAGATTTCGTTAGTCGTTTATATATACTACTTCACTACCTCTACAAATACAGTACCCTACAATGTGAGAGGAAATGCGAGGGAATAAAACAGTCACAAGTTAACCCCGCCAGTTCAGCTCGAAAGCCTCTAAGCAGAACGAGTGAGTCAAGTCAGAATTTGAACCGTATTCGAAGCGTACCTCAAAACCGACCCTCAACGCCAGAAGGGAGTCGCGAGTAACACGAGCCAGCGGCGAAGGCCGCTGCTCCCTTCTGGTAACCTCGCGCGGAAAAGACTGGGAGCATCACAAAAGTGAAATCCCGAGTCGTCCTCGTGGCTCCCATATTGAGGCCAAGACCCTAAGAAGTGGTGAATCAGCAAAGCAACATAAAGGAGTACAAAGGACCTTACTACAGCCTGCCAAACTTGCTGGCAACCGAGGCGTTTGAAAGAGTTTGTCGCGGACTCGAAGTGGGAACGTTTGTCGACGGCCCGTGAATCTGTTCAAATGTTAGTCGATGAATTAACTCCCCATCTCCTAAATGAGACACGAACCGTGAGGGGAATATCGACCAAAGTACACCGTCCCGAGTCAAGTGCAACCCGGTCTGGAAGACACGAAGAAGTCAAGTGAATGAGGAAACACTTGCGTCTTGAGGAATCCGTGGCCTTGACTCGTCGATACTTGATGCCAGAAGGGAGTCGCGAGCAACGCGAGTCAGCGGCGCAGGCCGCTGCTCCCTTCTGATCACCTCACGGGAAGATGAGGCACGAAATGGGAGTTGACGTTGTACCTCGGCTGCGACTCTATGAAACAATGGATGAGTCAAATACATTCAGGAAGCTGTAAACGAACATACAAGTTGGTTTCGGATGTCGATGTGTGAGGCAAGAATGTCCTCGGCGTGCCTCATCGTTGAAACGGCTTTCGCTCGGTTCAGGTGAGAGTATGTCTATAACGATGTTAGTTGATGAACTACACGTGAGGCTTCAACATACCGACATACCGAAGGTACTGAAGACAACAATAGCAAAACTGGGTGATGAGATGTCAAAAGAATGTAAAGACCACCGCGGCCCTCGCTCACAAGGTGAGAAGTCCTGATGCTCAAGTCAGGATGGAAACAGGATCGAGAACTTGAGGAAACTCACCATGAACCTCAAGCGAACAAGCCGCCGATGAAGATCAGCTGAAGGCGATGGAGAAACGATGTCAAAGAATGTCGTCTCTACAACCGGATCATCAGTGACACGAATGGTTCGAGGACATAAGACAGTACGTACCTAACACCTTCAGGTCGGTCCTCGAGACGGTTGTCGGAACCGTTGTCCAAGTCTTCGTTGATGTCCGCAGAGTGTATGAGTCCGGTGTCTTGAGTGAGTCGTGAGACGGTCAAGTCGAAGACCCAAGGTACCATCGTGTCTACACTTGTATCGTTAGTACCCTGAGTGGTTAGAGTCGATGAACTATCACATACCGAAATCAAGTCCGACCGCATTCCTTGAGACAGTTGTTGTAATTATCGTCCGAGTTGGACATTCAAGGGAAACAGGTCTTATCCAGCATGGAGAAGTAGATCTAAAACAAACTGGTCAGTTTGACTTCAAGACTGCCATGGACGAACGACTGACCAAAAGAGTTTATTTGAAACTGAATGAGCAAAGAAGATATATATATGTAACTCTACTAGTGCTACAACTGATAACGACATTACGGACTACAATAAGGGGACAAGCAGAGCGGCCGTCGCCGCTGGCGCGTGATGCTCACGACTCCCTTCTTACTCAGACCCGAAGGTCAACGAGCAAGTCTCACTTGTCAGAGTGCATCAGTGATGTTTGATTTGAATAAGAATAAGAGCACTTACTACCCCAAACAACAAGAACCTCAACATGTCTACGAAGCCTCCGCTCGCTCACAGCACATGGCGCCAACCGTCATTCCGACATTCAGACCACATTTGACGAGCTGTCCATCACTTTGGGACCGTGACGACGGCATGAACGTCATTCGAAACCGTCCATCGATTCCTGGTACAATACAGTATGCGATTGTCTAAAGGTCGGGGTAAGTTCGTGAAGGAACTTTCCAAATTGTAAACTCACCAAGTAACAAGGAGCGATGGGACGGCCCACAGAGAACAGCTCCAGGATAATGCCCTTCGATACCTCAATGGGTTAAAGCAATCGGCGCCATGTTCATCGTCGCGAAACAATAACTCCGAAATTCTGACAAGTTACAACGTCCACTGGGCCCACCAGTACTCTCGCAACCATAACGACAACATTGTTGTCATCCACGAGCATCACATGGACTCCTCGCATGCCGCTGTAGGACTAGGGATCGTCTACAGGACAAGATAAGTTTCTCCAGAAATTGACCGAATTGGGAAACCTTACCAGACAAGAAACAGAACCTCGGTGCTACGACGTACAGCCCATAGATGGCCTCTCCATAGTGTTATCCTCCAAGATATCGGTAGTCCATGAAGTCGCTGTCGAAAGCCTGACATCGCGACATGTCTCGCGCATGGGCGGGTGTGTAGAAGCGTGTGTTCGTATATGACAACCGAGTGCAGAACAGGAAGGGAGAATAGCAGACGGACGTTTAGTCCTAATCGAGACTCTTGAGATTGTCGTGTCCACTGAGTATTGCGTTAATGTAAGGGAAAGTCAATAAATGTTAAAAAGCATACCGTATAGGAAGGGGCACGCCGACGACGCCAATACTTGGTGGGAGACACGAATACCATGTAAACCCTCGCATGGTAGTGGCGGCTGAGATCCCTCACATCGTCTTCCCGACGGCCCGACGCACATCCCGCCCAAACCCCGATGAGGACACGATAGGTCTTGCGACAACGGCGAGACCAAAGGAGGACCGTAGTCGACATAAACCAAGGTCTATATAGACTATTAACGCGTGAGCGAAGTATACAGTTCGTCTACAAAATGAAAATCAACATGTTGATAAATTGACAAACAGGAATGAACTCACCAAATGAGAACGGGTGTAGCCGTAACTCCAGGGTGTTGTAGACGCAATCCAGGACGTAGTATTGTATAAATCGTCGCACAATTAGAACGCGACGCGATCCCGCCACACGCCAACCAAGTCCCGTACCCCCGAAGGCGAAATCGTGTCCAGTCGTCGCGTCCACGATGTAGGGGCTGTATCGACAGCACAGAACATATATCCAGTAGTCCAGGCATCGGTACCAACGGTCAATTGAGGCAGAAAGACGGTCTAAAAGGAAGTTCAACACCTAGTGATTTGAGTGTTAAAAGAAAGAAGTACTTACCGCCGCTCAAGAAGACGTCTGGGACAATCCAGTCCCGGTGAACACATTCTGCAGCATCGCCGGTGCCCATTCAAAGAGTCCTTTTGGGTTGAATAACACGGAACCGGAACTGTGTCGAGTATACGCATCGTAGTAACTCTGTCCGTAATTGAAAGTATCGGGACCATCACGGCAGGAGAAGGCGCCGTTTTAGTGTCCATTCGTGAGCCAGATAGACAGGGTATCGACCCCGGGAACGGTCCGCATTGAGTAAAAAAGATTGCAAGTTGGACATTTGGGTGTCCGTGAACAATAACGGCGGCGGCGACGCAACTATGAGACGGTGAAAGGGAGTCGAGAGATGTTGAGGAGGTGTGTAGAGAACACCATCGGTCTGGTCCACGAAGTCGCCGAGAGTCGATTCAAGACGCGACCAAATCTGGTCATGGTGGTAAGAGGCAAGATCGTTGAAGGGACCGATCGAACCTACCGGTTCGTAAACACCATAGGTTTGTATCGCAGTAATAACGATACAACCACAGGGTGTAGGCGTAGGGGATCGCGCAGCGCCTCAGCTAAGAGTATTAGCCTAAAAGTGCAATTTGAGGATGGACTAAATTGGCTTGAAAACATTTGCTCACCAATGATGAACGCGGACACCAGGCGTTCCATGAGACGATTCCGTAGATTGTAGGCAACGACCCGTGGGGCGAGATGGAGCCGGTCGCAGGAAGATTCCGGCGCTTTGAGTCCCGTCCCGCTGAACGCGAGCCAAAGTTTATATGGCTTCAACGAAGCCATTCGTGACAACAAATCCATGTAGTTAGCGTATATCAAAGGCGGCACGTGGGCTAGAAGTCGTCGCCGTAGAGACTGTACTGCAAAGTAGCGTCTAAAATGGAAAATCAATATTGGCCTGATATGTGTCGAAAAAGAAAAGTTACCGCGCTGTGTAGGAACATGCCCAATTCGAGTCAGACTCTTTGAAGACGGTGTATACCATCGTATTCATCAGGTCGAAGACGCCATGGTACTGGAAGAGAAATGTCAAGGCGACACCTGTTGAAGTGGCCGTGGTCGTTGATGGTGGAATCGCGATATGAGAGCGGCGCGACAACCTATCTGCTAGGGAATAGTAGGTTCAGGTATCAGCGTCAATTCAACGCAGCGCGGTCCTACATCGAGCGGGCCAAGAGTCCAAGTTGAACCTTTTCCAGATCCAGGTTCCCGACGACAACGATAGCGGTGACCCAAAGACTAGTCGACGATTCAGAGCTGACCGCAGAAAGTAGTAGTACTGGGCATGCTATCCCCCAGTCCACGGAGTCGGAGTCGGCGCGAGACGATTGCGAACTCGGCGAAACTAGATGATGGTGGTTAGGAGGAAAGATCAAAAGTAGTATCACAATTACATACCTGTTGTCTAAATTGTCGAAGCGCAAGAGAAGACTAAGAAAGGGTAAGAGATGAGTTGGGACAAGTCGAATAGCACTTACGTTCATGTGTAGGTGCATTCGAAAACCTAAAATATACAATTGTCAGTACTGGGCAAGTAAGGCAGGCAAGAGTAACGAACCAAAGGTAGCCAATGTCAAGCTATTGAAGGAAGTCCTTGATATGGGTAATTTGGGCCTACAGGAGGTATTAGAGAAGTGAACTGAGGGCGAACGACGCCAGAAAGTGAACCTAAGCCAAAGTCCAAGAAAACACTAAATGGATGGTCAACCAAAGATCAAGGTGGTGAAGCGAAAGCCTTACCATAGGTAAGAGAAAGTCAAGTAGAGTCAAGTAGTCGAGTACTGGAGTGAAGAAAAGACAAGAGAAGGGAAATGTGGCGGAGGTGGGAATGATGAAAAACGTCCCAAACATCCCCACCTTTTAAACCATCCCCGGGACCCGTGGCGGTCATCCATCTGACATCTTCCAAGCCTTTCCTGACTCACGCACCGCCCGCCCAGCCGAAAGAATCCCAAAATACACCATCCAGAACAATCCCATCTCCAAAGAAGCCATCCGAAACGCGGCGCCCAGCTGCGATTCGTAACCCTCTACATCCCTGAGGCCCTGTTCCTGAACTTCCAGCGCGTTTGGTCGCGGAAGATTGCCCAAGGAACGCGCAGAATCCGAATTGGGCGTAGAATCCAAGTAACACCCGTTTCGTGTGGGGTTTTCAGCCAGGAAGAGACGATAGAAAGTCGAGCCAGCGAGATTAAGGCACGATGTATTTGATGCGCGGCGGAGCAAGGCCGCTGGACGCGTCCTGCGCTGAAGAGAGCAAAAAGATCATGGCAGTACGAAGACAAGCACGTATGCGTCATAGGCACGTGCCGACCTGGACCCGAAAATCCCAAGTCGCGAGTTCAACTTTTGACTTTTCGGTCGCGATTTTTTTGGTTTGTTCACACACATCTTAGAGGTATTTACAGTGCCTTTTATTATGTGAAAAGCAATTGTGTATTGGAGTAGTGTAGTGGAAGAAATGGGGAAAAGGACTTGGACTGACATTCCAAATGCAGATCGATTTCACAAACGGGATCTCTTGGCGCCTCCAGGAATAGATTAGAGCTGATTCGAATCAGCTGGAATATGAGCGCAGTGTTCTGGAGCATTTAGAAGAGTGAAAAAGTCACAAGGAGACCTTGAGGCAGGTCCTGGCGTGGTTACGCAGCGGTGCATTCAACGATGAACCTGAAGGTTCATCTCACAAGAGATCTAGCTTTTCGAGGGTTCTCTGTTTCTCTGGAAGACGTACAAAAAATTCAATCGCGGGGCGGGACTCGAACACTCCTCCTGGAGTCCAAAAGTTTCATAGACTTGGCCATAGCCACTGCACCATCAATACTTGTAGAGTCCAGATCTCTGGGTCTCAGATCCTTTCATCTCGTGATATTAGTTTTCTCTTTTCACCGTTCCCTTTCTTACCTTCTCCCCATCACGCACGAACGCCACGCAAGCATCGGCATCGCCGTTACACATCCAGGCTTTCTCGGACCTCTTGCGGATAAATGGAAATAGTATGTTGTCACTGATTTGATCATGTCTTGTTTCCAGGGCACGCAGCATTTGCGCGGCGCGGCATTTTCGACGACTTCGCTTTTGAGTCATTCACAATCCCGTTTATTCTCACTAAGCTTAAATCTTCTTTCTGAGTGTTCAGGTTGAAAGTCTTGAGGTTGAAGGTCCATGTGTCGGTGGCGCGAACAAGATCACACAGCACTCCACATTTCAAAGGTACGGCATTGTTGCGCATCAACAATGCCGTGCCTTTGAAATGACAAAAAGGGCTGAATAAAACTCCGTAGCGCGGGCGCGGCCAGATCGGGAGCTGCTGTTTGGTTGTGCTATGTCTACTAGTAAAAATGGACCCTGCACCCCAGTCGCCATTTCCCTTTAACCACTACGAGATGGCTGACTTTCATTCCCCACTTTTCTCCCACTTCCACTGTCTCCACCACCCGCAGGATGCTCCAAGCCTCAGCGCCACCACTACCGCTCCATATCCGACGTGTAGCACACACCTTGCTCAAGTGTGTAAGTGTCGTCGTCTCCAGCTCGTGTTCTCCAGCTCATTATCATCCTTACAGCACTCAGCTGAGGTCTCCAGACAAGTTGGCGCCTTCCTCGGTGCTGTCGGCAACGCTGGTCGTCAAGGACGCGCGTCGCCAGTCCTCCCGTGGTCGACGTTGATGCCCAAAAGCGGTTCTCGGCGTTTGCCGACAGCTCTCTCCCTCTTACCATCACGACTTGGTAAGTCGTTCACTGTTCTTCTCTAATCGTACACTTGCTTATCCGGCTTCTTTTAGATGTATTTTGCTCTAAAAGACGTTTCTGATGCTGTTTGGGACACGTTGGGTATGTTCAACCTTCTTTTCGAAGTCTGGTGCATCCACTGATGAATTACTTCCCAGATTTCGATGCGGGTTACACCAACATACAGGCCATATATGCCTGACGACGACGACGACTCGCCAATGAGGCGATTACTCGCTACTCCGCGGTACTATGAGTCCATTTCCAGTGTGAGTCGAGTCTGGCTTTCTTCCCTTTCGTCCCCATCGGCTAACTCACTTTCAGCTGTCATTGATGTGTCTTTCAACGCTCTAATATCGACGTCTTATACTGGATTTGACCCTGACTTGTGCCTTCGGGTACGCCACGGCTTGCCATTCAAGCATGCTGCGTTCACGAGCAGTCTCGATCTCAAGGTATGTTTTGTCTTTCCATTCAGCTCGTGACCGTTTTCTGATGCCTTTATAGCACAAATTTCTCTATCCAGACGCCCGGCCGGCGAGGCCACGTCTCGCTGGAATATCTTCAACTCGTATGCCGCCACGCTGCACTCACCTCACCGTATCGCTGCCTGGGGAACACCATATCCTTCTTCTCCCAGTGCGTTCTTTTTATTTCTGTTTGATTGATAGTTCTGACTCAGTCTACAGGACACTTTCTCGAATCCAGAAGCCTCGCCGGTGAGGTCGGACACCAATCACAGAGTCGTTGCGCCGGGATGATGTACGCATTGAACACGGTATTTAATTCATTGCCAATACGCTCTCCCTTAATCCTGACATCCGTTTTAGCTGGATCTCAATGCCGGGCCGGCGAGGCCACATATCGGATGGTTCCTCAATGCCTCGTCGTCTGCAGCCGCCTCGCTGCAGCATCATCGTCCTGATATGCGAATACTGGTCGCATTTGCGTGTAGTGTTGGTGCTGTGTTTGTCTGACCGGCGAGACCACACTACCTGCTTTCCGTTCCCACCGCGTCTATTCGTGGATGGAGCTTTGATGTCTCGCTCCTTGATGGTAAGTCGTTTCCATCGCGCTCGACGTCGGAATTGATTTCTGACTCAAATTACAACCAGTTTTCCTTCAGGATTTTGCCCGGCCGGCGAGGCCACACCCGCTGCTCTCCGTCACGCTGTGTCTACTCGTCGATGAGGTTTGATGTCCGGGCCTGGTTTAATCTTGATGGTATGTCGTTCCCGCTGTGCTTGACCTCGGACTTGATTTCTGACCGCCATCATAGCCGATTTTCCTCAGAATTTTGCCTGGCCCACAACGCGTCTACTCGTCGATGAGGCTTTGATGTCCGGCCCGAGTTGAATCTTGATGGTGAGTTTGCGTTGTGCTCGATATCCGGTTTGATTTCTGACGCGAGTTTACAGCTGATTTGTCTGAAATTTTTGCCTGGCCGGCGAGGCCACCCGTCGCTACCCTCTTTCACGGACTCGTCCCGCGGGCACAAGATCCTCCCACCAGTGTACGGGTTGGAGTCGGCCATTCTCCCTTCTCTACATCGACGCCTGGTAAGTCGGTCCCATTTTGTTCAACATCGGACTTGATTTCTGATCTGAGTTGCAGCTGGTTTTCCTCAAAAATTTGCCTGGCCGGCGAGGCCACACTCGGTACTGTCGTTCATGTTGCGTGTGTTCTTCGGTGATGCCGGTTTGACATCCGGGTTGGATTGTATTGTGCTTGTAAGTTCTCCAGTTTGTGTGTGATGTTCCGCCTTGAAATCTGACCGAACTCTTAGTCAATTTCCCCGAGATTTTTGCCTGGCCGGCGAGGCCAAACTGGACACCCTTAATCACGCCACGTAGTGCTTCGTTGACGACTTTGATGTCAGCTGGACTTTGATGGTAAGTCGTTCGCGTTCTTTAGGTTCAAATTCTGACTCAAATTACAGCCGGTTTTCTCGAAATTTTTGCCTGGCCGGCGAGGCCACCCGTCGCTACCCTCTTTCATGGACTCGTCCTTCACGCGGAAGATCCTGCCACCCATATACGAGTTGGAGTCGGATATTTTTGTCTTGTTGTCCTTTCTTTACGATGACACCTGAGGTACGTCGGTCCCGGTTCAACGCTCTGACAAAAATTGCAGCTTTTAAAGATGAACTTTTTGCCCGGCCGGCGAGGCCACCCCACGCCGCTGTTATTCAACGTACTGTTCCCGCCATCACTCGCTCTTTGTCCTTGTCTGTTCGCGGGTGATAGATCTTTGATCTGTGAGTTTGTTCCTTTCGGCTTGAACTTGTGTCCCGTTCCTGACTCATGATTTAGTCGCATTTCTGCCAATCAGCGCGATCTAGTTATCACCTGAACAATCTAGACACGTCGACTGTGGCGAGTGATTGGTGAGTTTGACTTGTTCTTCTATGGCCGATTCATGTTCTGACTGTCAATTGCAGCTCATCAATATGTGGCACCCAATAAACATCAAACCATTCAGTTTCTGGTTCAGAATGCTCAGACACGCGAGCAAGGTGAGTTCATTTGTGTGCAGGCTTGACGTGTTCTGATTTTCGCGCTAGATTCAAGGAGTCGCGAGTTCAACTCCCGTGTAAGCCAAGAAGTACTTGGTCTGAATCGGACTGCACGGTAAGTCTGGAAGACTTCAGATACTTACCTTTCTAGCAAACTGCATTACCGAGTCTCTCGCTCCTCCGGGGCGGGACTTGGATTTTTTTTTTAAAACGTACGTGCCGGGAATGGCAGGGGAACTATTGTCAATTTTTTCGCGGGATCACGGTGGTACAGCGAGAGGGTTCTGGCAGCTCTCAGAGGCTTAGTAAGCTAGTAGAGAACGCGTAGAACTGTGTAGAAAGTGAATTGGAGTCGATTTACAAAAGTTCAGCGTGATCGAAAAGGACCTGCCTAATCGAGAGCAAGTCTACTCCAGTCCACTCCCACGAACCCTGCATCAATACCACCAACAGGATGCTCTCTACGCCAGAACACGCCCGACACCCAGGAACATCGACAGTGTGTAGAGGCGACGACGGACACGGTACCACCCAACATGTCTCCCAGCACACGCCAGCCAGCAGACGTACGCCCAGCCATCAGACACGAGCGAGCACAGGAGAGGTGACGAGTCGTGGAGCATGGACACGGTGGAGGTAACGCGGACGCACGACGGCGCATCCGATATCGTCCTTTAACCCGCCGTCGATGCTGGTCTAAATTTGGAGCGGCGTGCCATCGAAGCGAGAGAGATGGAGACAAGAGCTTGGGTTGTACGAGGAGATTGCGCGTCGTCATCAAGCGTCAGTCTTAACAGCGCACTCCTTGGTGACGAATGGTGGAGCATGGACACGGTTGATGGTTTCTACAAGGAGTGTTGTGCTGGATGGGATGAACGACCAGATCCTAGTGTCTGCGCTTCCTTCAAGGTGTGTGTTCTCGTTATTGTCGTTTGGTGTCGACGCTAACCATCTCTTAGCATGCTGCGACGACCAATCCGCGGAAAGTAGACTTGTCGGATATACAACTGACGCTAACGTCCGCCTCTATTCTATCCGATGTATTCGCCATCGAATGGGGACTTTGGAAACTCGTATTCAAGGAGCGCGACGTCGACGAGTATGTACTCCACATTCTGTTATTTGTCAACGAGACTAACCGTATGACAGGTCTAATGCTATACTCGCTGCTACTTCCTCACTTTCCTCTCCATGGCGTCAAGTCGTTGGTACCGCGTTTACGCTACGTCGAAATGTATACAGTTTATTGCAATGGAGAAATATTTCCACTCTCTTTCCAGTCCGAGTCCCTTCAATTCCTTCACCTCTCGCAGAACCCTCTCGACAAAGAATCAATAGAGTATGTCACTCAAATCTCTGTAGCGGGGCCGGCTTCACTGTGGGTCGACTACTGTTCATGAAGACCAGGAGCCTTTGAAGGTGCAACTTTCATTCTTCTTCCTTCAATCTCACCTCTCTCTAGCACTCGTTGTCCTGGAGATCTTTGCTGAGAGATATCTCCCGAGTCCCTACGATAAACGCGACTGACGCGGTTGTCCTTGATTCGGGATTATCTTGATATTGTTCCACCCTCTCCACAACCAACTCTGTCTACCTCAACTCTGCATCATCCTCCCTATCATCCTCTTCATCGGAAACCTCTCTCCCTCTCTCTCGACCAGTGTTACCCCCACCCGACGACACCCCCTACCGGTCTACAGACCACATATACACCCTATGTCCCTCGGTCCAAGCGAGGTACAGCCCCGGCGCCACAAATTAACCCACTCAGCGCGTCTGGTCACCCTGTGCCCATTCTGACTTCGTCTAGTCAAGGCGGAATAACGGCACGTCAGCCCCCGTCGCATCCACATTCCGGACCTAGTGCTGCTCTTCTTGACAAAGTGCGCGCGTTGGATGCACTCCCGCGCGTCGGCGCCCTGAGAACCCTCGATCTGAAGGGTAATGATCTCAAGCAGGGCATCACCTTCTTGGCTCAAGTGCTCAAGCGCAATCGGACACTCAAGGTACTCAATCTGAGCGAGAACAAGTTGGACTCAGCCGGACTAGTCGCCATCGCCGAAGCTCTCAAGTATAATTCCAGCTTGGAGACTTTGGATTTGAGCCGAAACCCATGTGCGGCGGGTTTGGAGGGGGTGAGTTGATCTGATTTTCATGTTCTCACCACTCACATCTTGTAGATACAATCGTTACGAACCGCGTTCACGCTCAACACGGCACTGAAGCGATTATTCTTGTCGTCAACTCTGCTCAGCTCTGTAGGCGCGATAGCCCTTGCGGAATTCCTCCCCGAGTCGACCTCCCTGCTACACCTCGACCTTACACAGAATCAGCTAGATTTAGCATCCGTTATCGCGCTAGAGTCGGGCATGAAAGCCAACCGAGTGCTCCGTTGTCTGGATCTCGATGTTCCACCGGGCGACGAGGAGTTTGCGCGCTGCTGTCGCGGCATCCTCGGTTCGTGTGTGCGCAACACCGAAGAGGCGCAGAAGCGGGCCGAGGAAGCGGATGGCGTGGATAGTGCTGGGAAGAAGGTGTGGGGCATCCTCGACGACAGCGAGCTTGCGAAGCGGATACGGATGGAGGAGACTGTGGGCGGCGATATCGTCGTGCATGCTCGTGCGAGTATCACGCAGATGCAGAATATCCTCCATCCGCCGTCGTATCCCCAGGAGATCTCGGTTATTCCTGTGCCGCAGGAGGTTGCGAAGCGCGTTAGGGCGATTATCGAAGAGCTGGGTGTGGTGATACAGGCAACGGAGGATCCGGAGCGGATGGAGGAGCTGTTTGCGATGCACGACGAGCTGACAGAGTTGGTTGGGAAGGTGGAGAATTTGAAGCAGCGCCCGATATTGAGCTTGCAGGGGCTTGGGGTGCGCTTGAATGGGTTGCCATCGCCCAGGGTGTCTCTCTCGTCCGTCGCCCTTGCTGATGGGCTCGACTATAGACGAGGAGGACCCAGAGTCGACGCCGCGTATTGACAAGGGCAAGGCGAGGGCGGATCCCGAGTTTGAAAAGGTGTTGAGTCCGACTAGCGCGTTGATGAGTACAAAGGAGGAGGATGAAGATTCGGAGGAAAAGAAGTTTCCTAGTGTCATTCCGGATGAGGGGGAGGGTGAGGATGAGGAGGATGAGAATATTGTTGAGCATCGGTGAGTTCTTTCTTCAGCCATGGTGGGTTTTGTTGAATTAGTGTAGGTCCCGGAGCTGGGTTGCAGAGGAGGGAGAAGTGTTCAGGAAGGGTGCTGTTCTACTCGGCCCTGAAGAGATGGAGGGGAGAATATGCAGGAGAGGAGCTCCGGAAAGAGGTGGGTGCTGTCAACCTTGGATTTGATGTCACGCTAAACTGCCTTGTAGCTCCTCGAAGCGATGGTCGAGCGGCCCCGCCGCGGCCGATACATACGGACGAAGACTCGCCGCCGAACGGGAATGGGAGTCCGCTGCATACTGGAAGCCCGCACCCGGACAAGGAGGACAAGGAGGAGGCTCCGTCGCCGAGGCCGTATATTGCGCGGACGCGGAGCTCGTCGATTATGAGTTTGGTTAATGCGACGACGACACCGCCGGGGAGTCCGATACCCACGAGTCCGAGTCCAAAGGTTAGTTTGGGCCCCTCGTTGTCGAGGATTCAACAGGAGTAGTTTATATTATTCGGATACACACATACTGGGGAGGGTTATTATACACCTACTTACTAACTTTTATAAATTATGCGGAGGACGCTTCTGATACCTTTTTTCGAGTTTGTGATTTTGAGAGCTTTTGGTGGGTGCGGTGTTTGGTGCGGTGCGACCAGATTCGTCGTGTGTTGCCGTTTTTCTCCACCGCCGTCTTGGGAGCGGTACTCCCTCGAGGACGTTTCCTCCCAGAGGATTGTATTCCTCACACTCTTAGGACGAGACACGCTTCAACGCGGTCTTGACACTCCCTCCTACTTGCACTCAGAAAACTTTACCTTCACACTCGACGCACTGCCATGTTCTTATTCGCTCCCTCTTCACGTTGGGCGTGTTCTACGCCTCCTTCGTCCTCTCCCTGAGTACGCCTAAATCCAACTACGGCGTATTCAAAGGGAGGCGCGCAGAGACGTCCGTCTCAACTCACACCGCTATGAAGATTTCGTTAGTCGTTTATATATACTACTTCACTACCTCTACAAATACAGTACCCTACAATGTGAGAGGAAATGCGAGGGAATAAAACAGTCACAAGTTAACCCCGCCAGTTCAGCTCGAAAGCCTCTAAGCAGAACGAGTGAGTCAAGTCAGAATTTGAACCGTATTCGAAGCGTACCTCAAAACCGACCCTCAACGCCAGAAGGGAGTCGCGAGTAACACGAGCCAGCGGCGAAGGCCGCTGCTCCCTTCTGGTAACCTCGCGCGGAAAAGACTGGGAGCATCACAAAAGTGAAATCCCGAGTCGTCCTCGTGGCTCCCATATTGAGGCCAAGACCCTAAGAAGTGGTGAATCAGCAAAGCAACATAAAGGAGTACAAAGGACCTTACTACAGCCTGCCAAACTTGCTGGCAACCGAGGCGTTTGAAAGAGTTTGTCGCGGACTCGAAGTGGGAACGTTTGTCGACGGCCCGTGAATCTGTTCAAATGTTAGTCGATGAATTAACTCCCCATCTCCTAAATGAGACACGAACCGTGAGGGGAATATCGACCAAAGTACACCGTCCCGAGTCAAGTGCAACCCGGTCTGGAAGACACGAAGAAGTCAAGTGAATGAGGAAACACTTGCGTCTTGAGGAATCCGTGGCCTTGACTCGTCGATACTTGATGCCAGAAGGGAGTCGCGAGCAACGCGAGTCAGCGGCGCAGGCCGCTGCTCCTTCTGATCACCTCACGGGAAGATGAGGCACGAAATGGGAGTTGACGTTGTACCTCGGCTGCGACTCTATGAAACAATGGATGAGTCAAATACATTCAGGAAGCTGTAAACGAACATACAAGTTGGTTTCGGATGTCGATGTGTGAGGCAAGAATGTCCTCGGCGTGCCTCATCGTTGAAACGGCTTTCGCTCGGTTCAGGTGAGAGTATGTCTATAACGATGTTAGTTGATGAACTACACGTGAGGCTTCAACATACCGACATACCGAAGGTACTAAGACAACAACAATAGCAAAACTGGGTGATGAGATGTCAAAAGAATGTAAAGACCACCGCGGCCCTCGCTCACAAGGTGAGAAGTCCTGATGCTCAAGTCAGGATGGAAACAGGATCGAGAACTTGAGGAAACTCACCATGAACCTCAAGCGAACAAGCCGCCGATGAAGATCAGCTGAAGGCGATGGAGAAACGATGTCAAAGAATGTCGTCTCTACAACCGGATCATCAGTGACACGAATGGTTCGAGGACATAAGACAGTACGTACCTAACACCTTCAGGTCGGTCCTCGAGACGGTTGTCGGAACCGTTGTCCAAGTCTTCGTTGATGTCCGCAGAGTGTATGAGTCCGGTGTCTTGAGTGAGTCGTGAGACGGTCAAGTCGAAGACCCAAGGTACCATCGTGTCTACACTTGTATCGTTAGTACCCTGAGTGGTTAGAGTCGATGAACTATCACATACCGAAATCAAGTCCGACCGCATTCCTTGAGACAGTTGTTGTAATTATCGTCCGAGTTGGACATTCAAGGGAAACAGGTCTTATCCAGCATGGAGAAGTAGATCTAAAACAAACTGGTCAGTTTGACTTCAAGACTGCCATGGACGAACGACTGACCAAAAGAGTTTATTTGAAACTGAATGAGCAAAGAAGATATATATATGTAACTCTACTAGTGCTACAACTGATAACGACATTACGGACTACAATAAGGGGACAAGCAGAGCGGCCGTCGCCGCTGGCGCGTGATGCTCACGACTCCCTTCTTACTCAGACCCGAAGGTCAACGAGCAAGTCTCACTTGTCAGAGTGCATCAGTGATGTTTGATTTGAATAAGAATAAGAGCACTTACTACCCCAAACAACAAGAACCTCAACATGTCTACGAAGCCTCCGCTCGCTCACAGCACATGGCGCCAACCGTCATTCCGACATTCAGACCACATTTGACGAGCTGTCCATCACTTTGGGACCGTGACGACGGCATGAACGTCATTCGAAACCGTCCATCGATTCCTGGTACAATACAGTATGCGATTGTCTAAAGGTCGGGGTAAGTTCGTGAAGGAACTTTCCAAATTGTAAACTCACCAAGTAACAAGGAGCGATGGGACGGCCCACAGAGAACAGCTCCAGGATAATGCCCTTCGATACCTCAATGGGTTAAAGCAATCGGCGCCATGTTCATCGTCGCGAAACAATAACTCCGAAATTCTGACAAGTTACAACGTCCACTGGGCCCACCAGTACTCTCGCAACCATAACGACAACATTGTTGTCATCCACGAGCATCACATGGACTCCTCGCATGCCGCTGTAGGACTAGGGATCGTCTACAGGACAAGATAAGTTTCTCCAGAAATTGACCGAATTGGGAAACCTTACCAGACAAGAAACAGAACCTCGGTGCTACGACGTACAGCCCATAGATGGCCTCTCCATAGTGTTATCCTCCAAGATATCGGTAGTCCATGAAGTCGCTGTCGAAAGCCTGACATCGCGACATGTCTCGCGCATGGGCGGGTGTGTAGAAGCGGTGTTCGTATATGACAACCGAGTGCAGAACAGGAAGGGAGAATAGCAGACGGACGTTTAGTCCTAATCGAGACTCTTGAGATTGTCGTGTCCACTGAGTATTGCGTTAATGTAAGGGAAAGTCAATAAATGTTAAAAAGCATACCGTATAGGAAGGGGCACGCCGACGACGCCAATACTTGGTGGGAGACACGAATACCATGTAAACCCTCGCATGGTAGTGGCGGCTGAGATCCCTCACATCGTCTTCCCGACGGCCCGACGCACATCCCGCCCAAACCCCGATGAGGACACGATAGGTCTTGCGACAACGGCGAGACCAAAGGAGGACCGTAGTCGACATAAACCAAGGTCTATATATAGACTATTAACGCGTGAGCGAAGTATACAGTTCGTCTACAAAATGAAAATCAACATGTTGATAAATTGACAAACAGGAATGAACTCACCAAATGAGAACGGGTGTAGCCGTAACTCCAGGGTGTTGTAGACGCAATCCAGGACGTAGTATTGTATAAATCGTCGCACAATTAGAACGCGACGCGATCCCGCCACACGCCAACCAAGTCCCGTACCCCCGAAGGCGAAATCGTGTCCAGTCGTCGCGTCCACGATGTAGGGGCTGTATCGACAGCACAGAACATATATCCAGTAGTCCAGGCATCGGTACCAACGGTCAATTGAGGCAGAAAGACGGTCTAAAAAGGAAGTTCAACACCTAGTGATTTGAGTGTTAAAAGAAAGAAGTACTTACCGCCGCTCAAGAAGACGTCTGGGACAATCCAGTCCCGGTGAACACATTCTGCAGCATCGCCGGTGCCCATTCAAAGAGTCCTTTTGGGTTGAATAACACGGAACCGGAACTGTGTCGAGTATACGCATCGTAGTAACTCTGTCCGTAATTGAAAGTATCGGGACCATCACGGCAGGAGAAGGCGCCGTTTTAGTGTCCATTCGTGAGCCAGATAGACAGGGTATCGACCCCGGGAACGGTCCGCATTGAGGTAAAAAAGATTGCAAGTTGGACATTTGGGTGTCCGTGAAAATAATAACGGCGGCGGCGACGCAACTATGAGACGGTGAAAGGGAGTCGAGAGATGTTGAGGAGGTGTGTAGAGAACACCATCGGTCTGGTCCACGAAGTCGCCGAGAGTCGATTCAAGACGCGACCAAATCTGGTCATGGTGGTAAGAGGCAAGATCGTTGAAGGGACCGATCGAACCTACCGGTTCGTAAACACCATAGGTTTGTATCGCAGTAATAACGATACAACCACAGGGTGTAGGCGTAGGGGATCGCGCAGCGCCTCAGCTAAGAGTATTAGCCTAAAAGTGCAATTTGAGGATGGACTAAATTGGCTTGAAAACATTTGCTCACCAATGATGAACGCGGACACCAGGCGTTCCATGAGACGATTCCGTAGATTGTAGGCAACGACCCGTGGGGCGAGATGGAGCCGGTCGCAGGAAGATTCCGGCGCTTTGAGTCCCGTCCCGCTGAACGCGAGCCAAAGTTTATATGGCTTCAACGAAGCCATTCGTGACAACAAATCCATGTAGTTAGCGTATATCAAAGGCGGCACGTGGGCTAGAAGTCGTCGCCGTAGAGACTGTACTGCAAAGTAGCGTCTAAAATGGAAAATCAATATTGGCCTGATATGTGTCGAAAAAGAAAAGTTACCGCGCTGTGTAGGAACATGCCCAATTCGAGTCAGACTCTTTGAAGACGGTGTATACCATCGTATTCATCAGGTCGAAGACGCCATGGTACTGGAAGAGAAATGTCAAGGCGACACCTGTTGAAGTGGCCGTGGTCGTTGATGGTGGAATCGCGATATGAGAGCGGCGCGACAACCTATCTGCTAGGGAATAGTAGGTTCAGGTATCAGCGTCAATTCAACGCAGCGCGGTCCTACATCGAGCGGGCCAAGAGTCCAAGTTGAACCTTTTCCAGATCCAGGTTCCCGACGACAACGATAGCGGTGACCCAAAGACTAGTCGACGATTCAGAGCTGACCGCAGAAAGTAGTAGTACTGGGCATGCTATCCCCCAGTCCACGGAGTCGGAGTCGGCGCGAGACGATTGCGAACTCGGCGAAACTAGATGATGGTGGTTAGGAGGAAAGATCAAAAGTAGTATCACAATTACATACCTGTTGTCTAAATTGTCGAAGCGCAAGAGAAGACTAAGAAAGGGTAAGAGATGAGTTGGGACAAGTCGAATAGCACTTACGTTCATGTGTAGGTGCATTCGAAAACCTAAAATATACAATTGTCAGTACTGGGCAAGTAAGGCAGGCAAGAGTAACGAACCAAAGGTAGCCAATGTCAAGCTATTGAAGGAAGTCCTTGATATGGGTAATTTGGGCCTACAGGAGGTATTAGAGAAGTGAACTGAGGGCGAACGACGCCAGAAAGTGAACCTAAGCCAAAGTCCAAGAAAACACTAAATGGATGGTCAACCAAAGATCAAGGTGGTGAAGCGAAAGCCTTACCATAGGTAAGAGAAAGTCAAGTAGAGTCAAGTAGTCGAGTACTGGAGTGAAGAAAAGACAAGAGAAGGGAAATGTGGCGGAGGTGGGAATGATGAAAAAACGTCCCAAACATCCCCACCTTTTAAACCATCCCCGGGACCCGTGGCGGTCATCCATCTGACATCTTCCAAGCCTTTCCTGACTCACGCACCGCCCGCCCAGCCGAAAGAATCCCAAAATACACCATCCAGAACAATCCCATCTCCAAAGAAGCCATCCGAAACGCGGCGCCCAGCTGCGATTCGTAACCCTCTACATCCCTGAGGCCCTGTTCCTGAACTTCCAGCGCGTTTGGTCGCGGAAGATTGCCCAAGGAACGCGCAGAATCCGAATTGGGCGTAGAATCCAAGTAACACCCGTTTCGTGTGGGGTTTTCAGCCAGGAAGAGACGATAGAAAGTCGAGCCAGCGAGATTAAGGCACGATGTATTTGATGCGCGGCGGAGCAAGGCCGCTGGACGCGTCCTGCGCTGAAGAGAGCAAAAAGATCATGGCAGTACGAAGACAAGCACGTATGCGTCATAGGCACGTGCCGACCTGGACCCGAAAATCCCAAGTCGCGAGTTCAACTTTTGACTTTTCGGTCGCGATTTTTTTGGTTTGTTCACACACATCTTAGAGGTATTTACAGTGCCTTTTATTATGTGAAAAGCAATTGTGTATTGGAGTAGTGTAGTGGAAGAAATGGGGAAAAGGACTTGGACTGACATTCCAAATGCAGATCGATTTCACAAACGGGATCTCTTGGCGCCTCCAGGAATAGATTAGAGCTGATTCGAATCAGCTGGAATATGAGCGCAGTGTTCTGGAGCATTTAGAAGAGTGAAAAAGTCACAAGGAGACCTTGAGGCAGGTCCTGGCGTGGTTACGCAGCGGTGCATTCAACGATGAACCTGAAGGTTCATCTCACAAGAGATCTAGCTTTTCGAGGGTTTTCTGTTTCTCTGGAAGACGTACAAAAATTCAATCGCGGGGCGGGACTCGAACACTCCTCCTGGAGTCCAAAAGTTTCATAGACTTGGCCATAGCCACTGCACCATCAATACTTGTAGAGTCCAGATCTCTGGGTCTCAGATCCTTTCATCTCGTGATATTAGTTTTCTCTTTTCACCGTTCCCTTTCTTACCTTCTCCCCATCACGCACGAACGCCACGCAAGCATCGGCATCGCCGTTACACATCCAGGCTTTCTCGGACCTCTTGCGGATAAATGGAAATAGTATGTTGTCACTGATTTGATCATGTCTTGTTTCCAGGGCACGCAGCATTTTGCGCGGCGCGGCATTTTCGACGACTTCGCTTTTGAGTCATTCACAATCCCGTTTATTCTCACTAAGCTTAAATCTTCTTTCTGAGTGTTCAGGTTGAAAGTCTTGAGGTTGAAGGTCCATGTGTCGGTGGCGCGAACAAGATCACACAGCACTCCACATTTCAAAGGTACGGCATTGTTGCGCATCAACAATGCCGTGCCTTTGAAATGACAAAAAGGGCTGAATAAAACTCCGTAGCGCGGCGCGGCCAGATCGGGAGCTGCTGTTTGGTTGTGCTATGTCTACTAGTAAAAATGGACCCTGCACCCCAGTCGCCATTTCCCTTTAACCACTACGAGATGGCTGACTTTCATTCCCCACTTTTCTCCCACTTCCACTGTCTCCACCACCCGCAGGATGCTCCAAGCCTCAGCGCCACCACTACCGCTCCATATCCGACGTGTAGCACACACCTTGCTCAAGTGTGTGTAAGTGTCGTCGTCTCCAGCTCGTG
Source organism: Hymenopellis raphanipes (assembly GCA_036872995.1). Taxonomy (NCBI): domain Eukaryota; kingdom Fungi; phylum Basidiomycota; class Agaricomycetes; order Agaricales; family Physalacriaceae; genus Hymenopellis; species Hymenopellis raphanipes. The sequence continues at coordinate 293,507 of JAYMDG010000015.1, forward strand.
TTCTCCAGCTCATTATCATCCTTACAGCACTCAGCTGAGGTCTCCAGACAAGTTGGCGCCTTCCTCGGTGCTGTCGGCAACGCTGGTCGTCAGGACGCGCGTCGCCAGTCCTCCCGTGGTCGACGTTGATGCCCAAAAGCGGTTCTCGGCGTTTGCCGACAGCTCTCTCCCTCTTACCATCACGACTTGGTAAGTCGTTCACTGTTCTTCTCTAATCGTACACTTGCTTATCCGGCTTCTTTTAGATGTATTTTGCTCTAAAAGACGTTTCTGATGCTGTTTGGGACACGTTGGGTATGTTCAACCTTCTTTTCGAAGTCTGGTGCATCCACTGATGAATTACTTCCCAGATTTCGATGCGGGTTACACCAACATACAGGCCATATATGCCTGACGACGACGACGACTCGCCAATGAGGCGATTACTCGCTACTCCGCGGTACTATGAGTCCATTTCCAGTGTGAGTCGAGTCTGGCTTTCTTCCCTTTCGTCCCCATCGGCTAACTCACTTTCAGCTGTCATTGATGTGTCTTTCAACGCTCTAATATCGACGTCTTATACTGGATTTGACCCTGACTTGTGCCTTCGGGTACGCCACGGCTTGCCATTCAAGCATGCTGCGTTCACGAGCAGTCTCGATCTCAAGGTATGTTTTGTCTTTCCATTCAGCTCGTGACCGTTTTCTGATGCCTTTATAGCACAAATTTCTCTATCCAGACGCCCGGCCGGCGAGGCCACGTCTCGCTGGAATATCTTCAACTCGTATGCCGCCACGCTGCACTCACCTCACCGTATCGCTGCCTGGGGAACACCATATCCTTCTCCCAGTGCGTTCTTTTTATTTCTGTTTGATTGATAGTTCTGACTCAGTCTACAGGACACTTTCTCGAATCCAGAAGCCTCGCCGGTGAGGTCGGACACCAATCACAGAGTCGTTGCGCCGGGATGATGTACGCATTGAACACGGTATTTAATTCATTGCCAATACGCTCTCCCTTAATCCTGACATCCGTTTTAGCTGGATCTCAATGCCGGGCCGGCGAGGCCACATATCGGATGGTTCCTCAATGCCTCGTCGTCTGCAGCCGCCTCGCTGCAGCATCATCGTCCTGATATGCGAATACTGGTCGCATTTGCGTGTAGTGTTGGTGCTGTGTTTGTCTGACCGGCGAGACCACACTACCTGCTTTCCGTTCCCACCGCGTCTATTCGTGGATGGAGCTTTGATGTCTCGCTCCTTGATGGTAAGTCGTTTCCATCGCGCTCGACGTCGGAATTGATTTCTGACTCAAATTACAACCAGTTTTCCTTCAGGATTTTGCCCGGCCGGCGAGGCCACACCCGCTGCTCTCCGTCACGCTGTGTCTACTCGTCGATGAGGTTTGATGTCCGGGCCTGGTTTAATCTTGATGGTATGTCGTTCCGCTGTGCTTGACCTCGGACTTGATTTCTGACCGCCATCATAGCCGATTTTCCTCAGAATTTTGCCTGGCCCACAACGCGTCTACTCGTCGATGAGGCTTTGATGTCCGGCCCGAGTTGAATCTTGATGGTGAGTTTGCGTTGTGCTCGATATCCGGTTTGATTTCTGACGCGAGTTTACAGCTGATTTGTCTGAAATTTTTGCCTGGCCGGCGAGGCCACCCGTCGCTACCCTCTTTCATGGACTCGTCCTTCACGCGGAAGATCCTGCCACCCATATACGAGTTGGAGTCGGATATTTTTGTCTTGTTGTCCTTTCTTTACGATGACACCTGAGGTACGTCGGTCCCGGTTCAACGCTCTGACCAAAATTGCAGCTTTTCAAGATGAACTTTTTGCCCGGCCGGCGAGGCCACCCCACGCCGCTGTTATTCAACGTACTGTTCCCGCCATCACTCGCTCTTTGTCCTTGTCTGTTCGCGGGTGATAGATCTTTGATCTGTGAGTTTGTTCCTTTCGGCTTGAACTTGTGTCCCGTTCCTGACTCATGATTTAGTCGCATTTCTGCCAATCAGCGCGATCTAGTTATCACCTGAACAATCTAGACACGTCGACTGTGGCGAGTGATTGGTGAGTTTGACTTGTTCTTCTATGGCCGATTCATGTTCTGACTGTCAATTGCAGCTCATCAATATGTGGCACCCAATAAACATCAAACCATTCAGTTTCTGGTTCAGAATGCTCAGACACGCGAGCAAGGTGAGTTCATTTGTGTGCAGGCTTGACGTGTTCTGATTTTCGCGCTAGATTCAAGGAGTCGCGAGTTCAACTCCCGTGTAAGCCAAGAAGTACTTGGTCTGAATCGGACTGCACGGTAAGTCTGGAAGACTTCAGATACTTACCTTTCTAGCAAACTGCATTACCGAGTCTCGCTCCTCCGGGGGCGGGACTTGGATTTTTTTTTAAAACGTACGTGCCGGGAATGGCAGGGGGAACTATTGTCAATTTTTTCGCGGGATCACGGTGGTACAGCGAGAGGGTTCTGGCAGCTCTCAGAGGCTTAGTAAGCTAGTAGAGAACGCGTAGAACTGTGTAGAAAGTGAATTGGAGTCGATTTACAAAAGTTCAGCGTGATCGAAAAGGACCTGCCTAATCGAGAGCAAGTCTACTCCAGTCCACTCCCACGAACCCTGCATCAATACCACCAACAGGATGCTCTCTACGCCAGAACACGCCCGACACCCAGGAACATCGACAGTGTAGAGGCGACGACGGACACGGTACCACCCAACATGTCTCCCAGCACACGCCAGCCAGCAGACGTACGCCCAGCCATCAGACACGAGCGAGCACAGGAGAGGTGACGAGTCGTGGAGCATGGACACGGTGGAGGTAACGCGGACGCACGACGGCGCATCCGATATCGTCCTTTAACCCGCCGTCGATGCTGGTCTAAATTTGGAGCGGCGTGCCATCGAAGCGCGAGAGATGGAGACAAGAGCTTGGGTTGTACGAGGAGATTGCGCGTCGTCATCAAGCGTCAGTCTTAACAGCGCACTCCTTGGTGACGAATGGTGGAGCATGGACACGGTTGATGGTTTCTACAAGGAGTGTTGTGCTGGATGGGATGAACGACCAGATCCTAGTGTCTGCGCTTCCTTCAAGGTGTGTGTTCTCGTTATTGTCGTTTGGTGTCGACGCTAACCATCTCTTAGCATGCTGCGACGACCAATCCGCGGAAAGTAGACTTGTCGGATATACAACTGACGCTAACGTCCGCCTCTATTCTATCCGATGTATTCGCCATCGAATGGGGACTTTGGAAACTCGTATTCAAGGAGCGCGACGTCGACGAGTATGTACTCCACATTCTGTTATTTGTCAACGAGACTAACCGTATGACAGGTCTAATGCTATACTCGCTGCTACTTCCTCACTTTCCTCTCCATGGCGTCAAGTCGTTGGTACCGCGTTTACGCTACGTCGAAATGTATACAGTTTATTGCAATGGAGAAATATTTCCACTCTCTTTCCAGTCCGAGTCCCTTCAATTCCTTCACCTCTCGCAGAACCCTCTCGACAAAGAATCAATAGAGTATGTCACTCAAATCTCTGTAGCGGGGCCGGCTTCACTGTGGGTCGACTACTGTTCATGAAGACCAGGAGCCTTTGAAGGTGCAACTTTCATTCTTCTTCCTTCAATCTCACCTCTCTCTAGCACTCGTTGTCCTGGAGATCTTTGCTGAGAGATATCTCCCGAGTCCCTACGATAAACGCGACTGACGCGGTTGTCCTTGATTCGGGATTATCTTGATATTGTTCCACCCTCTCCACAACCAACTCTGTCTACCTCAACTCTGCATCATCCTCCCTATCATCCTCTTCATCGGAAACCTCTCTCCCTCTCTCTCGACCAGTGTTACCCCCACCTCGACACCCCCCTACCGGTCTACAGACCACATATACACCCTATGTCCCTCGGTCCAAGCGAGGTACAGCCCCGGCGCCACAAATTAACCCACTCAGCGCGTCTGGTCACCCTGTGCCCATTCTGACTTCGTCTAGTCAAGGCGGAATAACGGCACGTCAGCCCCCGTCGCATCCACATTCCGGACCTAGTGCTGCTCTTCTTGACAAAGTGCGCGCGTTGGATGCACTCCCGCGCGTCGGCGCCCTGAGAACCCTCGATCTGAAGGGTAATGATCTCAAGCAGGGCATCACCTTCTTGGCTCAAGTGCTCAAGCGCAATCGGACACTCAAGGTACTCAATCTGAGCGAGAACAAGTTGGACTCAGCCGGACTAGTCGCCATCGCCGAAGCTCTCAAGTATAATTCCAGCTTGGAGACTTTGGATTTGAGCCGAAACCCATGTGCGGCGGGTTTGGAGGGGTGAGTTGATCTGATTTTCATGTTCTCACCACTCACATCTTGTAGATACAATCGTTACGAACCGCGTTCACGCTCAACACAGCACTGAAGCGATTATTCTTGTCGTCAACTCTGCTCAGCTCTGTAGGCGCGATAGCCCTTGCGGAATTCCTCCCCGAGTCGACCTCCCTGCTACACCTCGACCTTACACAGAATCAGCTAGATTTAGCATCCGTTATCGCGCTAGAGTCGGGCATGAAAGCCAACCGAGTGCTCCGTTGTCTGGATCTCGATGTTCCACCGGGCGACGAGGAGTTTGCGCGCGCTGCTGTCGCGGCATCCTCGGTTCGTGTGTGTGCGCAACACCGAAGAGGCGCAGAAGCGGGCCGAGGAAGCGGATGGCGTGGATAGTGCTGGGAAGAAGGTGTGGGGCATCCTCGACGACAGCGAGCTTGCGAAGCGGATACGGATGGAGGAGACTGTGGGCGGCGATATCGTCGTGCATGCTCGTGCGAGTATCACGCAGATGCAGAATATCCTCCATCCGCCGTCGTATCCCCAGGAGATCTCGGTTATTCCTGTGCCGCAGGAGGTCGCGAAGCGCGTTAGGGCGATTATCGAAGAGCTGGGTGTGGTGATACAGGCGACGGAGGATCCGGAGCGGATGGAGGAGCTGTTTGCGATGCACGACGAGCTGACAGAGTTGGTTGGGAAGGTGGAGAATTTGAAGCAGCGCCCGATATTGAGCTTGCAGGGGCTTGGGGTGCGCTTGAATGGGTTGCCATCGCCCAGGGTGTCTCCTCGTCCGTCGCCCTTGCTGATGGGCTCGACTATAGACGAGGAGGACCCAGAGTCGACGCCGCGTATTGACAAGGGCAAGGCGAGGGCGGATCCCGAGTTTGAAAAGGTGTTGAGTCCGACTAGCGCGTTGATGAGTACAAAGGAGGAGGATGAAGATTCGGAGGAAAAGAAGTTTCCTAGTGTCATTCCGGATGAGGGGAGGGTGAGGATGAGGAGGATGAGAATATTGTTGAGCATCGGTGAGTTCTTTCTTCAGCCATGGTGGGTTTTGTTGAATTAGTGTAGGTCCCGGAGCTGGGTTGCAGAGGAGGGAGAAGTGTTCAGGAAGGGTGCTGTTCTACTCGGCCCTGAAGAGATGGAGGGAGAATATGCAGGAGAGGAGCTCCGGAAAGAGGTGGGTGCTGTCAACCTTGGATTTGATGTCACGCTAAACTGCCTTGTAGCTCCTCGAAGCGATGGTCGAGCGGCCCCCGCCGCGGCCGATACATACGGACGAAGACTCGCCGCCGAACGGGAATGGGAGTCCGCTGCATACTGGAAGCCCGCACCCGGACAAGGAGGACAAGGAGGAGGCTCCGTCGCCGAGGCCGTATATTGCGCGGACGCGGAGCTCGTCGATTATGAGTTTGGTTAATGCGACGACGACACCGCCGGGGAGTCCGATACCCACGAGTCCGAGTCCAAAGGTTAGTTTGGGCCCCTCGTTGTCGAGGATTCAACAGGAGTAGTTTATATTATTCGGATACACACATACTGGGGAGGGTTATTATACACCTACTTACTAACTTTTATAAATTATGCGGAGGACGCTTCTGATACCTTTTTTCGAGTTTGTGATTTTGAGAGCTTTTGGTGGGTGCGGTGTTTGGTGCGGTGCGACCAGATTCGTCGTGTGTTGCCGTTTTTCTCCACCGCCGTCTTGGGAGCGGTACTCCCTCGAGGACGTTTCCTCCCAGAGGATTGTATTCCTCACACTCTTAGGACGAGACACGCTTCAACGCGGTCTTGACACTCCCTCCTACTTGCACTCAGAAAACTTTACCTTCACACTCGACGCACTGCCATGTTCTTATTCGCTCCCTCTTCACGTTGGGCGTGTTCTACGCCTCCTTCGTCCTCTCCTGAGTACGCCTAAATCCAACTACGGCGTATTCAAGGGAGGCGCGCAGAGACGTCCGTCTCAACTCACACCGCTATGAAGATTTCGTTAGTCGTTTATATATACTACTTCACTACCTCTACAAATACAGTACCCTACAATGTGAGAGGAAATGCGAGGGAATAAAACAGTCACAAGTTAACCCCGCCAGTTCAGCTCGAAAGCCTCTAAGCAGAACGAGTGAGTCAAGTCAGAATTTGAACCGTATTCGAAGCGTACCTCAAAACCGACCCTCAACGCCAGAAGGGAGTCGCGAGTAACACGAGCCAGCGGCGAAGGCCGCTGCTCCCTTCTGGTAACCTCGCGCGGAAAAGACTGGGAGCATCACAAAGTGAAATCCCGAGTCGTCCTCGTGGCTCCCATATTGAGGCCAAGACCCTAAGAAGTGGTGAATCAGCAAAGCAACATAAAGGAGTATAAAGGACCTTACTACAGCCTGCCAAACTTGCTGGCAACCGAGGCGTTTGAAAGAGTTTGTCGCGGACTCGAAGTGGGAACGTTTGTCGACGGCCCGTGAATCTGTTCAAATGTTAGTCGATGAATTAACTCCCCATCTCCTAAATGAGACACGAACCGTGAGGGGAATATCGACCAAAGTACACCGTCCCGAGTCAAGTGCAACCCGGTCTGGAAGACACGAAGAAGTCAAGTGAATGAGGAAACACTTGCGTCTTGAGGAATCCGTGGCCTTGACTCGTCGATACTTGATGCCAGAAGGGAGTCGCGAGCAACGCGCGAGTCAGCGGCGCAGGCCGCTGCTCCCTTCTGATCACCTCACGGGAAGATGAGGCACGAAATGGGAGTTGACGTTGTACCTCGGCTGCGACTCTATGAAACAATGGATGAGTCAAATACATTCAGGAAGCTGTAAACGAACATACAAGTTGGTTTCGGATGTCGATGTGTGAGGCAAGAATGTCCTCGGCGTGCCTCATCGTTGAAACGGCTTTCGCTCGGTTCAGGTGAGAGTATGTCTATAACGATGTTAGTTGATGAACTACACGTGAGGCTTCAACATACCGACATACCGAAGGTACTGAAGACAACAATAGCAAAACTGGGTGATGAGATGTCAAAAGAATGTAAAGACCACCGCGGCCCTCGCTCGCAAGGTGAGAAGTCCTGATGCTCAAGTCAGGATGGAAACAGGATCGAGAACTTGAGGAAACTCACCATGAACCTCAAGCGAACAAGCCGCCGATGAAGATCAGCTGAAGGCGATGGAGAAACGATGTCAAAGAATGTCGTCTCTACAACCGGATCATCAGTGACACGAATGGTTCGAGGACATAAGACAGTACGTACCTAACACCTTCAGGTCGGTCCTCGAGACGGTTGTCGGAACCGTTGTCCAAGTCTTCGTTGATGTCCGCAGAGTGTATGAGTCCGGTGTCTTGAGTGAGTCGTGAGACGGTCAAGTCGAAGACCCAAGGTACCATCGTGTCTACACTTGTATCGTTAGTACCCTGAGTGGTTAGAGTCGATGAACTATCACATACCGAAATCAAGTCCGACCGCATTCCTTGAGACAGTTGTTGTAATTATCGTCCGAGTTGGACATTCAAGGGAAACAGGTCTTATCCAGCATGGAGAAGTAGATCTAAAACAAACTGGTCAGTTTGACTTCAAGACTGCCATGGACGAACGACTGACCAAAAGAGTTTATTTGAAACTGAATGAGCAAAGAAGATATATATATGTAACTCTACTAGTGCTACAACTGATAACGACATTACGGACTACAATAAGGGGACAAGCAGAGCGGCCGTCGCCGCTGGCGCGTGATGCTCACGACTCCCTTCTTACTCAGACCCGAAGGTCAACGAGCAAGTCTCACTTGTCAGAGTGCATCAGTGATGTTTGATTTGAATAAGAATAAGAGCACTTACTACCCCAAACAACAAGAACCTCAACATGTCTCGAAGCCTCCGCTCGCTCACAGCACATGGCGCCAACCGTCATTCCGACATTCAGACCACATTTGACGAGCTGTCCATCACTTTGGGACCGTGACGACGGCATGAACGTCATTCGAAACCGTCCATCGATTCCTGGTACAATACAGTATGCGATTGTCTAAAGGTCGGGGTAAGTTCGTGAAGGAACTTTCCAAATTGTAAACTCACCAAGTAACAAGGAGCGATGGGACGGCCCACAGAGAACAGCTCCAGGATAATGCCCTTCGATACCTCAATGGGTTAAAGCAATCGGCGCCATGTTCATCGTCGCGAAACAATAACTCCGAAATTCTGACAAGTTACAACGTCCACTGGGCCCACCAGTACTCTCGCAACCATAACGACAACATTGTTGTCATCCACGAGCATCACATGGACTCCTCGCATGCCGCTGTAGGACTAGGGATCGTCTACAGGACAAGATAAGTTTCTCCAGAAATTGACCGAATTGGGAAACCTTACCAGACAAGAAACAGAACCTCGGTGCTACGACGTACAGCCCATAGATGGCCTCTCCATAGTGTTATCCTCCAAGATATCGGTAGTCCATGAAGTCGCTGTCGAAAGCCTGACATCGCGACATGTCTCGCGCATGGGCGGGTGTGTAGAAGCGGTGTTCGTATATGACAACCGAGTGCAGAACAGGAAGGGAGAATAGCAGACGGACGTTTAGTCCTAATCGAGACTCTTGAGATTGTCGTGTCCACTGAGTATTGCGTTAATGTAAGGGAAAGTCAATAAATGTTAAAAAGCATACCGTATAGGAAGGGGCACGCCGACGACGCCAATACTTGGTGGGAGACACGAATACCATGTAAACCCTCGCATGGTAGTGGCGGCTGAGATCCCTCACATCGTCTTCCCGACGGCCCGACGCACATCCCGCCCAAACCCCGATGAGGACACGATAGGTCTTGCGACAACGGCGAGACCAAAGGAGGACCGTAGTCGACATAAACCAAGGTCTATATAGACTATTAACGCGTGAGCGAAGTATACAGTTCGTCTACAAAATGAAAATCAACATGTTGATAAATTGACAAACAGGAATGAACTCACCAAATGAGAACGGGTGTAGCCGTAACTCCAGGGTGTTGTAGACGCAATCCAGGACGTAGTATTGTATAAATCGTCGCACAATTAGAACGCGACGCGATCCCGCCACACGCCAACCAAGTCCCGTACCCCCGAAGGCGAAATCGTGTCCAGTCGTCGCGTCCACGATGTAGGGGCTGTATCGACAGCACAGAACATATATCCAGTAGTCCAGGCATCGGTACCAACGGTCAATTGAGGCAGAAAGACGGTCTAAAAAGGAAGTTCAACACCTAGTGATTTGAGTGTTAAAAGAAAGAAGTACTTACCGCCGCTCAAGAAGACGTCTGGGACAATCCAGTCCCGGTGAACACATTCTGCAGCATCGCCGGTGCCCATTCAAAGAGTCCTTTTGGGTTGAATAACACGGAACCGGAACTGTGTCGAGTATACGCATCGTAGTAACTCTGTCCGTAATTGAAAGTATCGGGACCATCACGGCAGGAGAAGGCGCCGTTTTAGTGTCCATTCGTGAGCCAGATAGACAGGGTATCGACCCCGGGAACGGTCCGCATTGAGGTAAAAAAGATTGCAAGTTGGACATTTGGGTGTCCGTGAACAATAACGGCGGCGGCGACGCAACTATGAGACGGTGAAAGGGAGTCGAGAGATGTTGAGGAGGTGTGTAGAGAACACCATCGGTCTGGTCCACGAAGTCGCCGAGAGTCGATTCAAGACGCGACCAAATCTGGTCATGGTGGTAAGAGGCAAGATCGTTGAAGGGACCGATCGAACCTACCGGTTCGTAAACACCATAGGTTTGTATCGCAGTAATAACGATACAACCACAGGGTGTAGGCGTAGGGGATCGCGCAGCGCCTCAGCTAAGAGTATTAGCCTAAAAGTGCAATTTGAGGATGGACTAAATTGGCTTGAAAACATTTGCTCACCAATGATGAACGCGGACACCAGGCGTTCCATGAGACGATTCCGTAGATTGTAGGCAACGACCCGTGGGGCGAGATGGAGCCGGTCGCAGGAAGATTCCGGCGCTTTGAGTCCCGTCCCGCTGAACGCGAGCCAAAGTTTATATGGCTTCAACGAAGCCATTCGTGACAACAAATCCATGTAGTTAGCGTATATCAAAGGCGGCACGTGGGCTAGAAGTCGTCGCCGTAGAGACTGTACTGCAAAGTAGCGTCTAAAATGGAAAATCAATATTGGCCTGATATGTGTCGAAAAAGAAAAGTTACCGCGCTGTGTAGGAACATGCCCAATTCGAGTCAGACTCTTTGAAGACGGTGTATACCATCGTATTCATCAGGTCGAAGACGCCATGGTACTGGAAGAGAAATGTCAAGGCGACACCTGTTGAAGTGGCCGTGGTCGTTGATGGTGGAATCGCGATATGAGAGCGGCGCGACAACCTATCTGCTAGGGAATAGTAGGTTCAGGTATCAGCGTCAATTCAACGCAGCGCGGTCCTACATCGAGCGGGCCAAGAGTCCAAGTTGAACCTTTTCCAGATCCAGGTTCCCGACGACAACGATAGCGGTGACCCAAAGACTAGTCGACGATTCAGAGCTGACCGCAGAAAGTAGTAGTACTGGGCATGCTATCCCCCAGTCCACGGAGTCGGAGTCGGCGCGAGACGATTGCGAACTCGGCGAAACTAGATGATGGTGGTTAGGAGGAAAGATCAAAAGTAGTATCACAATTACATACCTGTTGTCTAAATTGTCGAAGCGCAAGAGAAGACTAAGAAAGGGTAAGAGATGAGTTGGGACAAGTCGAATAGCACTTACGTTCATGTGTAGGTGCATTCGAAAACCTAAAATATACAATTGTCAGTACTGGGCAAGTAAGGCAGGCAAGAGTAACGAACCAAAGGTAGCCAATGTCAAGCTATTGAAGGAAGTCCTTGATATGGGTAATTTGGGCCTACAGGAGGTATTAGAGAAGTGAACTGAGGGCGAACGACGCCAGAAAGTGAACCTAAGCCAAAGTCCAAGAAAACACTAAATGGATGGTCAACCAAAGATCAAGGTGGTGAAGCGAAAGCCTTACCATAGGTAAGAGAAAGTCAAGTAGAGTCAAGTAGTCGAGTACTGGAGTGAAGAAAAGACAAGAGAAGGGAAATGTGGCGGAGGTGGGAATGATGAAAAAACGTCCCAAACATCCCCACCTTTTAAACCATCCCCGGGACCCGTGGCGGTCATCCATCTGACATCTTCCAAGCCTTTCCTGACTCACGCACCGCCCGCCCAGCCGAAAGAATCCCAAAATACACCATCCAGAACAATCCCATCTCCAAAGAAGCCATCCGAAACGCGGCGCCCAGCTGCGATTCGTAACCCTCTACATCCCTGAGGCCCTGTTCCTGAACTTCCAGCGCGTTTGGTCGCGGAAAGATGCCCAAGGAACGCGCAGAATCCGAATTGGGCGTAGAATCCAAGTAACACCCGTTTCGTGTGTGGGGTTTTCAGCCAGGAAGAGACGATAGAAAGTCGAGCCAGCGAGATTAAGGCACGATGTATTTGATGCGCGGCGGAGCAAGGCCGCTGGACGCGTCCTGCGCTGAAGAGAGCAAAAAGATCATGGCAGTACGAAGACAAGCACGTATGCGTCATAGGCACGTGCCGACCTGGACCCGAAAATCCCAAGTCGCGAGTTCAACTTTTGACTTTTCGGTCGCGATTTTTTTGGTTTGTTCACACACATCTTAGAGGTATTTACAGTGCCTTTTATTATGTGAAAAGCAATTGTGTATTGGAGTAGTGTAGTGGAAGAAATGGGGAAAAGGACTTGGACTGACATTCCAAATGCAGATCGATTTCACAAACGGGATCTCTTGGCGCCTCCAGGAATAGATTAGAGCTGATTCGAATCAGCTGGAATATGAGCGCAGTGTTCTGGAGCATTTAGAAGAGTGAAAAAGTCACAAGGAGACCTTGAGGCAGGTCCTGGCGTGGTTACGCAGCGGTGCATTCAACGATGAACCTGAAGGTTCATCTCACAAGAGATCTAGCTTTTCGAGGGTTCTCTGTTTCTCTGGAAGACGTACAAACAAAAATTCAATCGCGGGGCGGGACTCGAACACTCCTCCTGGAGTCCAAAAGTTTCATAGACTTGGCCATAGCCACTGCACCATCAATACTTGTAGAGTCCAGATCTCTGGGTCTCAGATCCTTTCATCTCGTGATATTAGTTTTCTCTTTTCACCGTTCCCTTTCTTACCTTCTCCCCATCACGCACGAACGCCACGCAAGCATCGGCATCATCGTTACACATCCAGGCTTTCTCGGACCTCTTGCGGATAAATGGAAATAGTATGTTGTCACTGATTTGATCATGTCTTGTTTCCAGGGCACGCAGCATTTGCGCGGCGCGGCATTTTCGACGACTTCGCTTTTGAGTCATTCACAATCCCGTTTATTCTCACTAAGCTTAAATCTTCTTTCTGAGTGTTCAGGTTGAAAGTCTTGAGGTTGAAGGTCCATGTGTCGGTGGCGCGAACAAGATCACACAGCACTCCACATTTCAAAGGTACGGCATTGTTGCGCATCAACAATGCCGTGCCTTTGAAATGACAAAAAGGGCTGAATAAAACTCCGTAGCGCGCGGGCGCGGCCAGATCGGGAGCTGCTGTTTGGTTGTGCTATGTCTACTAGTAAAAATGGACCCTGCACCCCAGTCGCCATTTCCTTTAACCACTACGAGATGGCTGACTTTCATTCCCCACTTTTCTCCCACTTCCACTGTCTCCACCACCCGCAGGATGCTCCAAGCCTCAGCGCCACCACTACCGCTCCATATCCGACGTGTAGCACACACCTTGCTCAAGTGTGTAAGTGTCGTCGTCTCCAGCTCGTGTTCTCCAGCTCATTATCATCCTTACAGCACTCAGCTGAGGTCTCCAGACAAGTTGGCGCCTTCCTCGGTGCTGTCGGCAACGCTGGTCGTCAGGGACGCGCGTCGCCAGTCCTCCCGTGGTCGACGTTGATGCCCAAAAGCGGTTCTCGGCGTTTGCCGACAGCTCTCTCCCTCTTACCATCACGACTTGGTAAGTCGTTCACTGTTCTTCTCTAATCGTACACTTGCTTATCCGGCTTCTTTTAGATGTATTTTGCTCTAAAAGACGTTTCTGATGCTGTTTGGGACACGTTGGGTATGTTCAACCTTCTTTTCGAAGTCTGGTGCATCCACTGATGAATTACTTCCCAGATTTCGATGCGGGTTACACCAACATACAGGCCATATATGCCTGACGACGACGACGACTCGCCAATGAGGCGATTACTCGCTACTCCGCGGTACTATGAGTCCATTTCCAGTGTGAGTCGAGTCTGGCTTTCTTCCCTTTCGTCCCCATCGGCTAACTCACTTTCAGCTGTCATTGATGTGTCTTTCAACGCTCTAATATCGACGTCTTATACTGGATTTGACCCTGACTTGTGCCTTCGGGTACGCCACGGCTTGCCATTCAAGCATGCTGCGTTCACGAGCAGTCTCGATCTCAAGGTATGTTTTGTCTTTCCATTCAGCTCGTGACCGTTTTCTGATGCCTTTATAGCACAAATTTCTCTATCCAGACGCCCGGCCGGCGAGGCCACGTCTCGCTGGAATATCTTCAACTCGTATGCCGCCACGCTGCACTCACCTCACCGTATCGCTGCCTGGGGAACACCATATCCTTCTCCCAGTGCGTTCTTTTTATTTCTGTTTGATTGATAGTTCTGACTCAGTCTACAGGACACTTTCTCGAATCCAGAAGCCTCGCCGGTGAGGTCGGACACCAATCACAGAGTCGTTGCGCCGGGACGATGTACGCATTGAACACGGTATTTAATTCATTGCCAATACGCTCTCCCTTAATCCTGACATCCGTTTTAGCTGGATCTCAATGCCGGGCCGGCGAGGCCACATATCGGATGGTTCCTCAATGCCTCGTCGTCTGCAGCCGCCTCGCTGCAGCATCATCGTCCTGATATGCGAATACTGGTCGCATTTGCGTGTAGTGTTGGTGCTGTGTTTGTCTGACCGGCGAGACCACACTACCTGCTTTCCGTTCCCACCGCGTCTATTCGTGGATGGAGCTTTGATGTCTCGCTCCTTGATGGTAAGTCGTTTCCATCGCGCTCGACGTCGGAATTGATTTCTGACTCAAATTACAACCAGTTTTCCTTCAGGATTTTGCCCGGCCGGCGAGGCCACACCCGCTGCTCTCCGTCACGCTGTGTCTACTCGTCGATGAGGTTTGATGTCCGGGCCTGGTTTAATCTTGATGGTATGTCGTTCCCGCTGTGCTTGACCTCGGACTTGATTTCTGACCGCCATCATAGCCGATTTTCCTCAGAATTTTGCCTGGCCCACAACGCGTCTACTCGTCGATGAGGCTTTGATGTCCGGCCCGAGTTGAATCTTGATGGTGAGTTTGCGTTGTGCTCGATATCCGGTTTGATTTCTGACGCGAGTTTACAGCTGATTTGTCTGAAATTTTTGCCTGGCCGGTGAGGCCACCCGTCGCTACCCTCTTTCACGGACTCGTCCCGCGGGCACAAGATCCTCCCACCAGTGTACGGGTTGGAGTCGGCCATTCTCCCTTCTCTACATCGACGCCTGGTAAGTCGGTCCCATTTTGTTCAACATCGGACTTGATTTCTGATCTGAGTTGCAGCTGGTTTTCCTCAAAAATTTGCCTGGCCGGCGAGGCCACACTCGGTACTGTCGTTCATGTTGCGTGTGTTCTTCGGTGATGCCGGTTTGACATCCGGGTTGGATTGTATTGTGCTTGTAAGTTCTCCAGTTTGTGTGTGATGTTCCGCCTTGAAATCTGACCGAACTCTTAGTCAATTTCCCCGAGATTTTTGCCTGGCCGGCGAGGCCAAACTGGACACCCTTAATCACGCCACGTAGTGCTTCGTTGACGACTTTGATGTCAGCTGGACTTTGATGGTAAGTCGTTCGCGTTCTTTAGGTTCAAATTCTGACTCAAATTACAGCCGGTTTTCTCGAAATTTTTGCCTGGCCGGCGAGGCCACCCGTCGCTACCCTCTTTCATGGACTCGTCCTTCACGCGGAAGATCCTGCCACCCATATACGAGTTGGAGTCGGATATTTTTGTCTTGTTGTCCTTTCTTTACGATGACACCTGAGGTACGTCGGTCCCGGTTCAACGCTCTGACCAAAATTGCAGCTTTTCAAGATGAACTTTTTGCCCGGCCGGCGAGGCCACCCCACGCCGCTGTTATTCAACGTACTGTTCCCGCCATCACTCGCTCTTTGTCCTTGTCTGTTCGCGGGTGATAGATCTTTGATCTGTGAGTTTGTTCCTTTCGGCTTGAACTTGTGTCCCGTTCCTGACTCATGATTTAGTCGCATTTCTGCCAATCAGCGCGATCTAGTTATCACCTGAACAATCTAGACACGTCGACTGTGGCGAGTGATTGGTGAGTTTGACTTGTTCTTCTATGGCCGATTCATGTTCTGACTGTCAATTGCAGCTCATCAATATGTGGCACCCAATAAACATCAAACCATTCAGTTTCTGGTTCAGAATGCTCAGACACGCGAGCAAGGTGAGTTCATTTGTGTGCAGGCTTGACGTGTTCTGATTTTCGCGCTAGATTCAAGGAGTCGCGAGTTCAACTCCCGTGTAAGCCAAGAAGTACTTGGTCTGAATCGGACTGCACGGTAAGTCTGGAAGACTTCAGATACTTACCTTTCTAGCAAACTGCATTACCGAGTCTCGCTCCTCCGGGGGCGGGACTTGGATTTTTTTTTAAAACGTACGTGCCGGGAATGGCAGGGGGAACTATTGTCAATTTTTTCGCGGGATCACGGTGGTACAGCGAGAGGGTTCTGGCAGCTCTCAGAGGCTTAGTAAGCTAGTAGAGAACGCGTAGAACTGTGTAGAAAGTGAATTGGAGTCGATTTACAAAAGTTCAGCGTGATCGAAAAGGACCTGCCTAATCGAGAGCAAGTCTACTCCAGTCCACTCCCACGAACCCTGCATCAATACCACCAACAGGATGCTCTCTACGCCAGAACACGCCCGACACCCAGGAACATCGACAGTGTAGAGGCGACGACGGACACGGTACCACCCAACATGTCTCCCAGCACACGCCAGCCAGCAGACGTACGCCCAGCCATCAGACACGAGCGAGCACAGGAGAGGTGACGAGTCGTGGAGCATGGACACGGTGGAGGTAACGCGGACGCACGACGGCGCATCCGATATCGTCCTTTAACCCGCCGTCGATGCTGGTCTAAATTTGGAGCGGCGTGCCATCGAAGCGCGAGAGATGGAGACAAGAGCTTGGGTTGTACGAGGAGATTGCGCGTCGTCATCAAGCGTCAGTCTTAACAGCGCACTCCTTGGTGACGAATGGTGGAGCATGGACACGGTTGATGGTTTCTACAAGGAGTGTTGTGCTGGATGGGATGAACGACCAGATCCTAGTGTCTGCGCTTCCTTCAAGGTGTGTGTTCTCGTTATTGTCGTTTGGTGTCGACGCTAACCATCTCTTAGCATGCTGCGACGACCAATCCGCGGAAAGTAGACTTGTCGGATATACAACTGACGCTAACGTCCGCCTCTATTCTATCCGATGTATTCGCCATCGAATGGGGACTTTGGAAACTCGTATTCAAGGAGCGCGACGTCGACGAGTATGTACTCCACATTCTGTTATTTGTCAACGAGACTAACCGTATGACAGGTCTAATGCTATACTCGCTGCTACTTCCTCACTTTCCTCTCCATGGCGTCAAGTCGTTGGTACCGCGTTTACGCTACGTCGAAATGTATACAGTTTATTGCAATGGAGAAATATTTCCACTCTCTTTCCAGTCCGAGTCCCTTCAATTCCTTCACCTCTCGCAGAACCCTCTCGACAAAGAATCAATAGAGTATGTCACTCAAATCTCTGTAGCGGGGCCAGCTTCACTGTGGGGACTACTGTCGACCTTGTCTTCACTACGTTATGTTGTGAAGAGTGGTCGTTTACTCTTCAAAACCTGGGTAATTGAAGACCAGGAGCCGTTTTCAGACATTTGTTGAAGGTATGGGGGCCCAGACTCTTCATTCTTCTTCCTTCAGTACTGTTCATGAAGACCTCTTTGAAGGTGCAACTTTCTCAATCTCACTCTCTCTCTAGCACTCGTTGTCCTGGAGATCTTTGCTGAGAGATATCTCCCGAGTCCCTACGATAAACGCGACTGACGCGGTTGTCCTTGATTCGGGATTATCTTGATATTGTTCCACCCTCTCCACAACCAACTCTGTCTACCTCAACTCTGCATCATCCTCCCTATCATCCTCTTCATCGGAAACCTCTCTCTCTCTCTCTCTCGACCAGTGTTACCCCCACCTCGACACCCCCCTACCGGTCTACAGACCACATATACACCCTATGTCCCTCGGTCCAAGCGAGGTACAGCCCCGGCGCCACAAATTAACCCACTCAGCGCGTCTGGTCACCCTGTGCCCATTCTGACTTCGTCTAGTCAAGGCGGAATAACGGCACGTCAGCCCCCGTCGCATCCACATTCCGGACCTAGTGCTGCTCTTCTTGACAAAGTGCGCGCGTTGGATGCACTCCCGCGCGTCGGCGCCCTGAGAACCCTCGATCTGAAGGGTAATGATCTCAAGCAGGGCATCACCTTCTTGGCTCAAGTGCTCAAGCGCAATCGGACACTCAAGGTACTCAATCTGAGCGAGAACAAGTTGGACTCAGCCGGACTAGTCGCCATCGCCGAAGCTCTCAAGTATAATTCCAGCTTGGAGACTTTGGATTTGAGCCGAAACCCATGTGCGGCGGGTTTGGAGGGGTGAGTTGATCTGATTTTCATGTTCTCACCACTCACATCTTGTAGATACAATCGTTACGAACCGCGTTCACGCTCAACACAGCACTGAAGCGATTATTATTCTTGTCGTCAACTCTGCTCAGCTCTGTAGGCGCGATAGCCCTTGCGGAATTCCTCCCCGAGTCGACCTCCCTGCTACACCTCGACCTTACACAGAATCAGCTAGATTTAGCATCCGTTATCGCGCTAGAGTCGGGCATGAAAGCCAACCGAGTGCTCCGTTGTCTGGATCTCGATGTTCCACCGGGCGACGAGGAGTTTGCGCGCTGCTGTCGCGGCATCCTCGGTTCGTGTGTGCGCAACACCGAAGAGGCGCAGAAGCGGGCCGAGGAAGCGGATGGCGTGGATAGTGCTGGGAAGAAGGTGTGGGGCATCCTCGACGACAGCGAGCTTGCGGCGGATACGGATGGAGGAGACTGTGGGCGGCGATATCGTCGTGCATGCTCGTGCGAGTATCACGCAGATGCAGAATATCCTCCATCCGCCGTCGTATCCCCAGGAGATCTCGGTTATTCCTGTGCCGCAGGAGGTCGCGAAGCGCGTTAGGGCGATTATCGAAGAGCTGGGTGTGGTGATACAGGCGACGGAGGATCCGGAGCGGATGGAGGAGCTGTTTGCGATGCACGACGAGCTGACAGAGTTGGTTGGGAAGGTGGAGAATTTGAAGCAGCGCCCGATATTGAGCTTGCAGGGGCTTGGGGTGCGCTTGAATGGGTTGCCATCGCCCAGGGTGTCTCCTCGTCCGTCGCCCTTGCTGATGGGCTCGACTATAGACGAGGAGGACCCAGAGTCGACGCCGCGTATTGACAAGGGCAAGGCGAGGGCGGATCCCGAGTTTGAAAAGGTGTTGAGTCCGACTAGCGCGTTGATGAGTACAAAGGAGGAGGATGAAGATTCGGAGGAAAAGAAGTTTCCTAGTGTCATTCCGGATGAGGGTGAAGGTGAGGATGAGGAGGATGAGAATATTGTTGAGCACCGGTGAGTTCTCTCGCTAATGACATGGCGGGTTTCCACTGATTTGGTGTAGGTCCCGGAGCTGGGTTGCGGAGGAGGGAGAAGTGTTCAGGAAGGGTGCTGTTCTACTTGGGCCGGAAGAGATGGAGGGAGAATACGCAGGAGAGGAGCTCCGGAAAGAGGTGGGTGCTGCCAACCTTGGATTTGATGTCACGCTAAACTGCCTTGTAGCTCCTCGAAGCGATGGTCGAGCGGCCCCCGCCGCGGCCGATACATACGGACGAGGACTCGCCGCCGAACGGGAATGGGAGCCCGCTGCATACTGGAAGCCCGCACCCGGACAAGGAGGACAAGGAGGAGGCTCCGTCGCCGAGGCCGTATATTGCGCGGACGCGGAGCTCGTCGATTATGAGTCTGGTTAGTGCGACGACGACGCCGCCGGGGAGTCCGATATCCACGAGTCCGAGTCCCAAGGTTAGTTTGGGCCCCTCGTTGTCGAGGATTCAACAGGAGTAGTTTATATTATTCGGATACACATACTGGGGAGGGTTATTATACACCTACTTACTAACTTTTATAAATTATGCGGAGGACACTTCTGATACCTTTTTCGAGTTTGCTTGGGTGTGATTTTGAGTGCGTTTGGTGGGTGTTTGTGTGGTGCGATCTTAGTGTGTTACTGTTTGCTTCATTCCACATCACGCTGCCACCTACTTAACGCTTCAGCTCTTTAGTAGCAACGTTCCCCGTGCTTCGTAAAATGCGGACTGCACTCGATCGATCTCTCGAGGGCGATAAGGATTCTCATTTCTGGTTAGTCCCGGTCCGGGCTAAAGTCTCCAGCAGCACTATCTGAAGATTCAAAGTACGTGTTCAACCCCGTCAAGTTACCGAAGGCTTCTCTGCAGAACCAGCTTCCTGCCTCGAGCTGGTCTCATATCTCATATCTCAAGCTGCCAGGTCTCCTTCCAGTCGATGACGTATTTATCGTGTCGATTTACTATCCTGATGTGCATCGACTCTCTATAAAGTTCACACCACGATGGCTCCAATGAATATCTCTGTCTTCCATCATGTCTCTTCCCGGCATTCTCATAGCTGCAATATCTCTTTTCGCGATTAGGACTCTGTTCTTGTCGTTATCAAGGCGGACTCGTCCCTTCCCACCTGGTCCTAAAGGACTGCCTCTAATAGGCAATCTGTTCAGCTTCCCAGTCGTCAATGGATGGATTGCCTTCAAAGATCTCGGAGAGCAGTATAGTTTGTCCTTTGTCCGCTTCAAAAGGCGCCCTGTCATCCTGATCGCATTCATAGAATCAGACATTATATACTACAACGTTGCTGGTCAAGATATCGTTGTCGTCAATACCATCGAGGCCGCCAATGAGTTATTCGTCAAACGTTCTTTGATCTATTCCGACAGGTATGCGTCCTCAAATTGCGCCTTGTCCTTGTCTTGCGGAGTTGATGTTGTCAGCACAGGCCGTCTTTCGTCATGCTCAACGCGTTGTAAGCGGTTGTGGTCCTTCTGTGTAGTATCGTCGTCAAGTTATCGTACTCTAGGGTTGGATTCACGTGGAACTTTGCGTTGTATGGGTATGGCGACGAGTGGAAAGGTAAGAGCTCTGTTACAGTCTTCCGCCAGTCATCATTATGTCACTGAGCGCCCGAACCACTGACAGAGCATCGCAAAATGTTCCACAAGGCGTTAACAGGCCCCGTACTCTCCGCCGTCCAACATCCACACATCCTCGATTCAGCTAGGTACCTACTTCGCCGCATCCGAGAGAAACCAGATCGTTTCATAGAGGACCTGCGCTTGTACGTTCGACTCGGACTAACGTG
This sequence comes from Hymenopellis raphanipes, assembly GCA_036872995.1. Taxonomy (NCBI): domain Eukaryota; kingdom Fungi; phylum Basidiomycota; class Agaricomycetes; order Agaricales; family Physalacriaceae; genus Hymenopellis; species Hymenopellis raphanipes. The sequence goes on from JAYMDG010000015.1 coordinate 314,424, forward strand.
CAGTTCGATGCTCACACAAATGTCATAGATACGCCGGTCAGATCATTCTACGAATCGCGTACGGCATCGAAGTTTTGGACAATACCGATCCTTTCATCATCGAAGCTGAGAAGGGCATGCACGCTATGGCCGTGGCGGGGCGCGCCGGAGCGTTCTTGGTCGACACTTGGCCTATCCTCCGATTCGTTCCCTCTTGGATGCCTGGTGCCGGCTTTAAGAGATGGGCAAAGGAAGCAAACAAATCAGTAACCGCGATGCGTGACGCGCCACTCAAGTTTGTGGAGAAGGCTGTGGTTTGTTCTTTTCGCAACGTTCTTTCTGTTTGGCCGACTGATTGACTCCTAGGCCGCGGGAACGGCGAAAGCGTCTGTTGGGTCGAAAATTCTTTCAGAGCTTGAGGAAGCCGAGGCGGATACCAAGGAGAATATGATCATGCTAGGAAACATTTTGGCCGCGATGTATGCAGGTAGGTACACCGTCACTGCTCATCATTCGACCTTCCCAAACTGCTTCACGTCGTTGGACAGGTGGGTCCGATACAGTTAGTGGTTCTCGTTCTCTTCCTATCAGAGAATCAAGTCCTAACATAGAGCATGACAGACAGTCTCTGCTCTCAGTACCGCAGTCTTGGCCATGGTCCAAAACCCGTCCATCGCGAAGAAAGCGCAGGCCGACATTGATAGCATCATCGGGTACGACCGTCTTCCCGACTTTGGTGACCGAAAGTACCTTCCATATCTTGAGGCGATCTTGAAGGAAGTCCTTCGGTGGCGACTTGTCATCCCTCTGGGTAAGTGTGTAGACATTATATTCTGACTTGAAGTTGTTGAAAGCAACATGGATAGCGGTACCACACAGAGTAACCAAGGACGATGAATATCGCGGCTACCATATTCCTAAGGGTGCCACCGTCATCGGTAATGCATGGTTAGTTATTATTGGGTAATAATCCTGGCTTTCTTCTTGAACAGATCGTTCGATAGGGCCATACTCCACGATAAAACAGTCTACGGCAACGACGTGGACAAATTCAATCCAGATCGCTTCCTAAACAGTGACGGCACGCTCAACCCCTCCATTCCCCACCCTTCAGTTGCCTTTGGATTCGGTCGTCGAGTCTGCGTCGGGCAAGACATTGCAGAAGACAGTATCTGGATAGGCATCACGTCTTTGCTCGCAGCATTTAACATAACAAAGGCAGTCGATGAACGCGGCAGAGTAATCGAACCGTCTGGGGAATTTACATCCGGCATGCTGTGGTGAGTTGTTTAGTGCACCATACTACTGGTAGTGACTGTTTGGAATAGTCACCCGGTCCCGTTCAAGTGCTCGATCTCGCCCCGGTCACGCACGGCGGAGGCACTCATCATCTGAGCAAAGTTTTAAGGTTATGGTACGGTGCGTGCTACGACGGCTACTGTGGAGCACAAAAGTACGACAGTGAGCTCTTTGCTACGTGGAGCATAGATGCTACATGATGGCTACGGGTAATAGGAATGGCAAAAACATAGTTTGTCGAATTAGTATGTGCATAGTTTGTTTGTGTGAAAGACAGGATGTGTGGGCTGCCATCACCACGGCCGCGGAGTCCATTCGTGTAGACCAGTACACCGCATGACAACTCATTAACAAAAGATCATGAGAGGCATGCGAAAGGACTGTGTGATACCTTGTTGGAGTTGGATTGGTGTGACACTTTAGGTACGAGCACTTCAAGGATGGCTTCGTAAACCGTTGGCGGGCCGCCCGCTACATATTGATAGGTAATACATAATGTGGTTGTGTTTCTACTTGCGAGAAGAGAGAGTACTACAAATCTAGTCGTCGTATATGTACAAATCCCGATAGAGAAATAGTAATAATGCTAGCACCGAAGAATGTCCCACAGTTCAAACCGTATCGAGGCCCACAGAGTCCGAAGCATGCATGCGCTTGTTCGCATATCCGACTGCCTCGTCGAGATCATCAAAGATCCAACTAGGTGACCGCTTTTTCTTAAGATTATCTCGGTCGGAACCGGAATAAGATAAGATTCTTAAGATACAACATTATCACACATCACTCAGATCTTATCTTAAGCTTATAATTGTAGGCCTGTCTACTACACGGCCAACGCGAGTAACCCGTACATACTACATACATCATAAGCCTGAGAGTAAAAGTAAGATAAGCGTAAGAGTAAGGTAAGCGTAAGAGTAAGATAAGTGTAAGAGTAAGATAAGTGTAAGAGTAAGATAAGTGTAAGAGGGAGATAAGTGTAAGAGGGAGATAAGTTGAGAATATCTTAAGCTGAGGATAAGACTGAGCACTGGAGGTAAGATTTCATTAAAGATCATCATCCAACTCGTCCAGCTCGTCGTCGTCGTCATCCATCCTCTCTTCATTGCCGGACTTCTCCACGGAACACATTGGCATCTTTCCGGCCCTAACCTGAGCAAAATAAACCCACAGAGGAGTATCTCCTAGATCGAGTAGCTGGCCGTAACCGGCGTCAACAAGACGCAGCTGTACACGCTCGGCCATCTCGGCATACATTGCAGCGTGTTCGCGTGCATACGCCACGTAGCCCGGCCGAGGGGGAACTTCCTTCTCGATCTCATCGGCCCTCGACGTCCAAGCGGCCTGCTCCATCCTGAGCGTTTGGATCGCTCCCAGAAACTCCCGTTGCTTCATCTCATGCTCATCTCGCCAGTGTCGCATTTCGGCTTCTAGACGGAACCATCGCACGCGTTCACCTGTGAGATCGTGTGAAATGATGAATCTGTAGTAATTATACATTACATACCATCCATTTCCCATGCCTCGATCTCTTCGTCCTTTAAGGTTCCTCTTTCCACGATATCAAAAACCCACCCGTCTCCTCGAACTCGCTTCTTTACTGCTTCATGGTTAGACTCGAACACTGCTGACAGTGAATGACTTACCCTCAGATTGTCGAGAACCAGTGTTGAGCTTCTTGCGCTTCGTTGGAGTTGAGGGGCCTAGGAAGAGTCAGTGCCAGTTGTGCAAATTCTGAATAACTTTACCGGGATCAGCCATCAGTCTCTTCCCACTTGAACGCTCACTATATCCTTGGGCCATATTGATGGTCTGATAGCTACGTTCCCACAAGTGAGCCGCTCCGGTCACCGCTGTCGAAGCTCCCGGCACCCGAACACCGTCGACTGACCGTCCGATATATGCATCCGCAACCTTCATATCTGGACGCCCGGCCAACTTTGTCTGTTCCAAACCGCGCATATTGATCAGCGCTTGCCGATGGTCATTGTACGAGGAGATGGCCACGTCACGTCGAAACTTGGCGCGCGATATTCTTTCGCGAGACTTGGTCTGGGGGCCCGTGTACTTGAGGTCCTTGCTATAGCCCAAAGCAACGAGTTCCCTGGCAATAAGGCCAACCAACCTGATGCTTTGAAAAGCACAGGCTTCTCGTATGAGGATTTCCTGATCTACGGCCAGGCGAAGTTTGTCCTGGTGAGCCTCGGTTAAGTCGGAAGGCAGGCACAATGTCCATGTCTCGACCAAACCAGTCGACTTGTACCGCGCCTCCTTCTTGGTCAGCGTGCGACGTGCTCGAGCTACGTTCGGTTGAACATCGCCAAGGTACTGCTGACGCAGCTTAAGCCACGGATCTAACACCAACACAAGAGCTTCGCGTTCCCGACGAATCGTCTCCTGGTCCGTAGGGGATGGATACTTTGACTGTCGACCGACCAGTAAACGCAAGTAGCGCCTGCTATGCATGAGAAGGTCGTAGGCGAAACTATTGAAGATAAGCACGTACTGTCTCGCTTCCAAAGCCACTCCATCACTCAGCCATTGGGCGAACTTGGCCGAATCCACGCTGCCAGCGAACACAAACTGGACGGGATTCTCAAGGAGAACGTTCAGCACAGATTCCAAGTTCGGCACTACAACACACATGTCAGCGTCAATCATCGTGGGAGAGCAAAGACAGTCGTACACTTCACTTGACTATGCTTGTACGGGCTCGTGATCACGGCGCTTTTACCTTTCCCAGTCTGTCGATAATGCTTGCCCGGAACATGGCGATCTGGCCATTGAGCATCCCAACGTTCAACCCAGTCCGCATTGTGTTCCGTAGCGATGAGGAATTCGGCCCGAAAGCGAAGGTACTGTCGACGAGCATAGATGACATCTTTGTGCAGTTCATTGGCTGTCGACATCTTCAGTATGGTCAAAGCAAAACATCTGAATAACTTACGCGCATTCATGAATTTCTTCCAGTTCCAATCATTCGCAACGTAGAAATACACTTCGTGACCATGGTGAATATTCATTTTGAAGATCATGGCTGCATACGCATTCGACTTTGGCCAGAAGTATTCGCAGGTTTCCCCGTGAAAATGACCTTGATGTTCCATGTAGAATGAGCCGAACCGATAGATGCAATCTCCTGCGTGAGCATACACATGCGCGGCGTTGATGATCTTCGTACACGTCCTCATGTGCTCGGCCATCGACTTCAAGTAGGGATGCTGGAACCTATCATCGACGTGGACGCAGTACTGACAATGGGCGTCGTACGATAACGCAGATGGCTGGTGAGGATCATCAGGGCCTATATCTGGTTCCAATCCGCTGCGTTCGAGCAGGAGTTTAGCGGCGAGGTCGACAGTTTTCTGACTGATAATGTTCTGTTAACCGACCATCTTAGCGGTGAGAAGGATCACATACTCTTCGCCCTTTGGGAAATCTACAGTCGACTTGATGAATACATGGCGACACTGGCCTTGTGCGATGCCGTTGTAAGTGCAGTCGATGTTCCGGACATGTTGCTGTTGTTCGTTTGCTGCTTTCAGATTGTTACAAGGGATTTTCTGCACACAAATTCATTAGAATGATTCGTCCCGTCACCAACTTTAACTTACCTCGCGTCCACCCGATTGCGGCTGATCTGGAGAGTTTCTGTACTTCTTCATCTCCTCAGCGTCGGGCTGAAGCCCACGTCCCCGGAGGAGGTCCTTGTCGTCAGTTGTTGCATTCATGGAACCCATAGAGATCTTGAAGTTCCCATCGAGCGTGTTCTGCGCCTGTATGAGGTGCCTATATAATAAGCGTCAGTATCTCTGTAGATGGTATTCTCACGATTAAAAGACTTACTTGAACTCCGGCGGAATGTTTTCCCATCCCTTGAGAAGGTTAACGCCGCGTTCGGGACACATTGGGCAGAAGACAAGCAAGGTGTCCTCCTGACGAGTGGGAAAAGCATGCTTGTTTTTCTCTACAACTAAACCGCAACGCCGTTCCTCCTTCGCCAAGTTCCACACTCGAAATACTCGTCGCAATTGTTTCGCCACCGACTATCAAAATATGTTAGAATCACATTATCCTTGAACCGATATCACCTACAGAAACACGCCAAGGATACTTGTTATCCGTCAATCGCTGCAGCGTTGCAGCCAGGTCATACACGTTCGCAGTACATTCCAAGTGCTCGAGATTCATAGTACGGAGCATGCGAAACGTGAATGCCATCCGCGGCTGAGCAGTCGTTGCTGGGAAAAGCGAACTTCGCATGAGCTGGTCCAAGCGGGGCACTTCACTACCTTTGCAGCCACAGTAGCGAACTCGACAGTCGTGGATGCCGTTGACGTCAACGACGATGAGGTCGACTGCAGGACGCGCGATAGGGCACAGCCCTCCTGCGTGTCCCAAGCCAAGTACGAACCCGAAATGGCTCAGGTCGCGCCGCTGAAAGAATCCGCCAGCCTGCCATTCTTGAGCCCAATGAGTCCACAACCCTCGATGCTTTTCCATGAAACAGGCGGGACAAGAGATGGGGTAATCGTGACAGTCTTCACACCGAACGGTACGAACTCCACGACCACAGGGACATTCTGTTCCTTGACACGGTTCGACCTCTCGTTCCATCAACAGATCGTGGAGGTGGGGTAAGATTGCTTCGAAAGATTCGATGACTTTCCGCGTCTAGAAGAAAGACAAGTCAGATACACGAATGGGAGTGCCCGGGACATAACTCACCTTGGTCTTGGTGCCCTGTACCTCCTCCTCCTCATCGTCTGTGTCATGGTCCTCCGATCTTTCCTCCGTCTCAGGCGCCTCGCCTTGAGAACGCGGTCGGTAAGTAGGTTGGAGGACTGGGCGCCCGACGCGTCTCGACGGCGTGAGTATCTGTGTGACGTCTCCAAATGCGTTCACGTGTGTGTGTGTATCGGTATGGGGTGGCGTAGTGGGGGGACGGCGGATAGAGCCGGTCCGCTCCAAGGCTGCTGTGCGAGCCAAGGCCGCCTGGTGCAACACTGCGAAGGGATCAGACATAAGGTAAACGAAAGACAATCAGCACGCTCACTTATATCTTTCAAGAACAAAGCAAGGATTTCATGCCGAAAATGGCAAGCAGACAAAGCAGGTAAATAAGATCATGTGAGTAAGCAATTCGCGTGATAAATAGTCGAAAGGAGTGTGGTACGCGGCAGATGGAAGGCTGTAAGTAAATATACAAGGAAAAAATGCAATGGAAAGCAAATAAACGAGTAGCAAAATGGCAAGCAGACAAAGCAGGTAATAAGATGATGTGCGTAAGAAGTTCGCGTGATAAATAGTAGAAAGGAGTGTGGTACGCGGCGGAGGGAAGGCTGTAAGTAAATATACCGGAACAAAATGCAGCGGAAAGCAAATAAATAACAAACGAGTGTCAGAGCAGGTACGCTACCAATAAATATCAAAAGAAGGTATTCAGACAATGATATCAGCTATTCTTCCGTCAAAGTCATCTGGAACATAGATGCCGGCGTGGCGCAGAGCAACGGTCTCATGGACTGAGAGCTTGAACGCAACTGTGCGGGGACATTTCACCCAAGAGCCTTTGTCGGGATCATAGCGTTCGAGCTTGTCGCCGTCCCAACCACCATTGGCCATAGCCAGACGATTCTTCTCGATCGTGACAGTGTCGCCCGAACGGCCTAGGTTTTCGAAGACCAGTTCCTTGGGCGGTTCCCCCTTCTGAAAATGACCATCAGCACCATCATTAAGGAAGCAGCAATACAATTCTGACCTTGCTCCAGAATAGGACCTCGACCGCCACCAAAGTCCTGCCGTTCAGAGCACGGCGCCGAGCCATGGGATCGCGAGGCAGGAAAGGCTCCGGAGACGGAGCGGGTGATGATGCTTGGGCCTCTTCGTCGTCGTCGTCGTCCGACTCAGAAGAAGAGGAGGAGTCGACAAGCTCCGAGTCGGAGACAACGAGCGAGATGGAGCCGTTGCGTCTATCGCCAAGAGGGTACGGTTGTCTCCTGGCGCCGCCTTGGAGTTTACGGAGGGCGGCGAGTGCCTTGACCAGCCGGGTAGACCCCTGTAACTTGCTCATAGGCGTCGGGTCCCCAGGCCACCCTTCCTTTCGGCAGATGGTGCACTAGATAGAGAAACCTATATCAGCGTGCATCAAGGGAGACAGAGAGAATACATACATAAATTCTCCACCGACCAAGGTCAGTAGCCCGTGGATGGCTGAGGGAATCGATGTCGTCATTGTAGAATCTGGAGGTACCGACATAGAAGGCGGGTGATACAGCCGTCCCGCACCGTCTGCAGCGGCAGCGCTTGACGGAAGGGCGCTTCCCGGCGACGCGCTGTAGACACTGGCGAATCTCCAATCTCAGATGCTGACGCTGTTCTGCTCTGGTACGTTTCGACCGGTGGCGAGCCATAAGGAGGTCGATGAGGGTGTCTCAATGGTGCTCCGCCTTATATAGCGTCGAGGCGGCTAAACCGCGCAAAAGAGTCAGCAACGCCAAAACAATGGAGATGGAGCTTACCATGCCGAAAATTGGAGGTGAACAAAGGAAAAACGGATCCAGTCAACGGGGACCTGACAAAAAAAAACAAGTCTTAGCGGACTTTCCCGAGCAAAGACTGCGAACCTACAATGGCTAGAACGACAGGAACATGAAGCGGAGCGTCAGGAGGGACTTGCTTTCTTTGCCTCGAAGGAGGAAAGGCTCGGCACGTTGCTATCAATCCCAATCTGAGCTACCCTGCCCGAACTAATCAGTCTTGTAAATTTGCAGACAAAGGTTGCCATGGACTTACCCTTACTTGCTCGGAAAGACACATATGCCCGCCTCAGGGACCTTATAGAAGGCAAAAAGAATCTACGGTGGACTTTTTCCAAGGACATGGTACATCTACGATCGCGATATCGACGTCAGATTCCTGTACAGATCCCAGCGCTCAATGTGCCCTACATGCTCCGCTTTTAGTGCCACCCAACGAGTCAAATCGATGTCCATAAACTCATTGAAGCGACATCTGACCCATTCTTGTCCGCCATGATCGTAACGGTCAAGGCCGCAGCCAACAGTGAGAGGAACGCGACGAAGGTGGTCGATGTTGTCAGCCAGGCAGACGTGCCCTGCGCCATCGGCATCCTGATACGCGCGAAGGATGAGTACTTGCGGCTCGGTGTCCTAAATGGGCAAGATCAGAGCGTTTTCGTCGGTTTGGCGAAGAACTTACTCTATGCCAGACTAAAGCGGCAATATATGCGATGCGAGCATTATGGCGTGTATGATACTGCTCGGCATACCAATCATCCAACTCGGTGGCGTCAGCGTCAAAATTGTCGTCGCTGAAGAGGGAATCATGGTCGCTCTGGGAAGGCAAGCTGGCAGGAGTGGAGGCCATGGTACCGTATCCCTAGGGGAATAAAATCGTTCATATATGAATAAAGACAAAGCAGACGTCGTGCCTACCAGGGTCATATAGCTAGATTGCGCCGCGTATTGATCTGCAACCAGTGATGAGAAAACTATCGAGCAATCGCGTGAGCTCCTTACCATTGTCCAAGAATCCCAGCCTAGGGGGCACAGTACGCCCATACGGGTTGACAATAGCACTATGCGCGTCCGGAAGCGCGGGCAGTCAATCCAACCGACATGACTCGTCCTAGAAAATTTTTATCAGCACCGTCTTAACGTGCTGGGCAGGACTCACGCGTCTTTACTTCTCATTCCTTGAATAATTTAAACTATCAAAACGTATTCTACGGGACTAGCTCTGTAGGCGGCGGGATTACGCGCGCGCCAGCGCCCATTGTGATGGGCGCTGGCAAGGTGGGAAAGACTTTGGCTTTGTTTGTCAAGACAGGATAAGCCAGCCGAAAACGCCCAAGTAGTGTACCGGCCCGGTACACTACTTGGGCGTTTTCGGCTGGCTTATCCTCTCCATGCCGGGTCCCGGGTAAGCCTTTGCATCTTGCTCAGAACGCCCACCACCTCGCATATAGGTAAGACAATTCATTCCGACTTTCCGTATAGTAGTTTAGTAGTGTAGTGATATAACCAATCTGAAAATGCTTAAGATGAGAGATTTAAAATTCATCATCTCTTGAAATATTTGAGTGACCCTTGTGCTAATTGTAAAAATACAGGCTCAGGTCATGCGCGGCGCGGCGGGTGTTCGCGCTTTTCTCTCCTTGGAAGCGGAGCACAGTAGTGATGAGGAGGAAGAGGAGGATGATGGCCTGGTAGATGATAGCGGCGACGTAGAAGAAGGTATGTGATTCATTATCTCTAACGCCACACTTGCCTTAACAAAATACAGATTTCCTCGGTCAACTGCCAGAGACAGAGGACGAGCCGACTCTCCCCATCTCCGATTTGCGTTCCCAACAAGAGCAGTTTCATGGCTGGTTGGAGGAAATAGCCCAGCGCACGTCTCAACCGAGGGAAGAGGGATCGGCAACAGATTTGGTTCGGGAGGATGAGTTGGATGTTGATATGCCACTTGCCGGGGAGACGCACGTAGAGGCCCACGGCGCTGAAGAGCTTGGAGAGGCAGAGTCTACAGTCGACCAGGCTCGGCGTACATTTGCTTCAGACGATTCAGTGAATATTTGGAGAATTCGGTGTCAGGTATGTTCCGCATTGTATGACCTATAATCGAGTTCGTATTAACGAGGGGTCCTAGTTTCGTACATCCGCAAGTGTTGCCGAAAGCATTCAGGCTGTATTAAAGAATGCCAGACAAGGCCTCAAGCACCGTGCTTCCCTTCGTGCGGACATCCTGGTTAAACAATACGGTTGTGATGCTACAGACGTGCTCGCCAAAATCATGCAGAAATCCATTCGCCCCCACCATGACATTCTCGATATTTGGACTGGTCCAAAAACCCCCTCTAGACCTTCTATTTACATCGCTACCCGCCGCAACCTCAACGAATTGCGTCCCCTCTTCTTCTCAGATTACATCCCTCGTTTCCCTAGCCTCCATCTATCGACAATAACTTCCATCACCGATGTTGTCGAGCGAAACCGAATCTGTCGATGGGTTCCCGATTGCCGTGGGTCTTTCGCAACATGTTGGGTTCTTCTCAAGGGCGGGAAGTATGATGGAGACATAGGCTGGGTGGAGATGGATGATGGGGGACACTGGGTGAACGTTCGAGTCGTCCCCCGGATTGACTTGCCGAATGCTACTACCGCTGAGTGCACAACTGAAGCGGGAGATGTTATCAATGACAACGGCAAACGTCCTCTAGGCCGTTCTCAAGACGGCCGTAATAAGCGGGTATCCCCAGCTCCCCGTAGACGACCGCCTCCCCAGCTGCTCACAGACAAGGACCGAGAAAAGCTCGTGCTAGTCTCTGACAAAAATGGCTATCAGAAGTATCGGAGAACCGGTTCACTTTTGTTTTCTACCGACATGTCTATGGTTCGTTATCGCCGAAGCGCTCTGTCCCTAGCCCTCCTCACTCCCCAACATTTACACTCCGCCCTCACACATTGTCAAGACAACGTTATTCGATGCGCCATCCCTTGTCTTCCTCCTATTGAACGTTGGGTCTTCGATGTGAACGAGAAAGTCCACAATCTTCGCGATGGAAAGAAAGCTGTTGTTACTCGGATTAACACCGTCGACTCTTCCGTCGGCGTCTTCAACATGCCCAGTCGATCAGTCAAACACACGTTGTGGGTTCGACGGGTAGACGAATTAGAGGACGTCGAGGTTTCGGTGAAGGATCTTGTTCGTGTGTTCCAAGTCGGCGATGTGGTCTCCGTGAATGGAGTAGACGGGGAATGCGGCCTTGGTTGGGTCATTGACGCAGATCCACCCAAGGAGACGTCGAGCAGGATAGAGGATGAAGGGAACGGTGATGTTCTGAGACTTGTTGAGATAGAGGAATCCGAGGAATCACGACGTCGCTTCGTCAAAGTCCTCATGCACTTACCTGGAAAGGAGAAGGACAGCGTTGTCCCCCAAGTGGGTATACTTTTCGACTCGCAACGCAGTATTTCTGATAATCTTTGCTTAGATCGTTCGTGTACACAAGAACAATTGCTTGAAGGCCTGGCTTCCCCACAGTCTCTCTTCGGATCCCACTCGAAACGCGACTACATCCAAGCCTGCCACTAAAGCTGACAATTGCTTAAAGGCCTGGCTTGAACCCCACAGTATCTCTTCGGATCCAGCTCGAAACGCGACTACATCGAAGCCTGCGACTAAACCTGCCACTATGGCTGGCATCAATATTCCGCCGCCTCCACCTCCCGATAGTGCGCTCAAGTGGAGCCAGACTGTTTGGACAAAAAATGCTGCTTATAGTGGTCAAGTTCCTTGGTTCCGCCGCCGCGTACACATTCATAGAGGCGCGTATAAAGGTCGCAACGGAACCGTGGAAGACGCGAGGGTGACAGGGGAAACGACGAGGAAGATGAGATTGCTGGACAAGAAACCCGAAGAAGGAATACCGCGGTATTCAGAAGTGGTTGCCGCGGGAGTACTTCTTTTCGTTCGGTTCGAGGTCTTACGTGGGGGCGAGGGAGGTGTTTTGGAGAAATGGATTGACTATGACGATGTTTGGGATGCAGAGTAAGTAACCCCTGTGCCGTCTTTGACTATGCACTCAAGTTCTATCTAGGACTTTCTGGCCACTTCGCGTCGTCGCGCCTTGTAACCTTCGCCTTGCTCGTGCTGGCTTCAACGGCAACCAAATGTATTATCTTGAGGAGCTTCGGTCTGTCTACAAACCACATCGCCTGGCTCCCGTTCAACTTCTAGCCAAAACAGCTCGGACGGAGCAAGCCAGGAATGGCGAATCAGGTCCTGGTTCTCTTGCGGAGTCGGGTTCCGCCGGCTGGTGGAATATCGATGACGGTGATCGGGTAGATGGTCCGTCGCGTCGGGGAAACGATCAGAGAGTCGTCTACAACGATGACATACCATGGTGCATGCAGCCTTACCTCCGTAACCTCAATATCGTAGTCCCTATGTCGGGCAGCAAGGCGAAGCAGGAGGCCTGGATGACTATTCGCCAAATCGAAGGAGACAACGGGGCTGTGGGAGTATACCGTGTCAAGGGGGGAGGCAAGCTCCAAACCCAAGCGCTCGTTCCTTCCTCCATTGCGATCAAGCACCCTGGTCACAGGCCCGCCGAAGGTCACTGCTGGATCATTTACAGAAATGATAAGCAAGACTACCAGATCGGGACCTTCGTTCGACCCATTCGCCTAGTCAAGTTCGAGACCAGCGGCAGGCAAGAATTAGCTTGGAATGTAGCGGTTGTGAAGAGGCGAGGAAGGGTCAGCCCGATGAAGACACTGGGGACAGGCTATTGGTTCTCGACGAACACCTGCTTGTGCTTCAGAGATCATCAAATTGGAAGGTAGAGGACTCCTACTTTATTCAGTTAAGAGAGAATACACGCGAAGGCAGTCGCCAGCAGATCTATACGATCTAATATCTAATCTCGAACGAAGTGTTGTATTATTTTAGTGTACCATTAAATAGCCGCCTCCGTTACTTTACGCTTTTCTGTATTTTATGTACATAATATTCATCGCTTCTACTGTCGCCCCCCGCGTGATGAAGGTCGTGAGGGGCTGCGGCTTTGTTCACCTAATGGGTACGTCGTCCTTCCTTTGTTGTATTGCCCTGAACTGACTACTACTTGCTTTAGCGGCTCATTGCTTTGGACATCAACATCGACGTCCCAAGTGCACATTTTCGCATTGCAGGTAACAACGCTCACAACGGATTTCGTTCGAATGCTGAATCTTCGCCAGTATGGCTCAGTCACGCGGCCAAACCAAAATCACGTCCTTCTTGGTCCGGAAGACGCGTCCTAAACGCAAGGCCGTACTAATCTTCTTCTCCGAGGTAAGACTCGACGCTTCCTCACGATGTTTGGACTGACAAGTCTCAGTTCGGCTTACAGACCATAACTGTGAACAATGTTGGCCCGCGGCTTCGCCTAGTCGACGTTCATCCAGCATTTCACGCAGCGGGCTACATGCCCCCCGCAAGATTCCGTATTCTTCAAGTGGACGGAGTTTCTTGCGTATGGCGCAAGATGAGCCATCTCAGATCCATCGACGTAGCGTGGAGGGGTGATAATCCGATCTTTTTTGACGGCATGCCCGACGGGATGTCGTTGCCTGCTGACTGGATGAAGGAGGTGGAGCCGTATCTCGATGCTTTGTAGAGCTGTTTGGGGATAGGTACAATCGCAACGCTAAATGACGGAAAGAAATTATTGATATAGCCTTCAGGCTTGAAAAGCGGCCGTGCTTAGGCGTGTTTCAGGCTCATAAGCGGCGTCTTTCCAAAGCTTCAGGAGCAGCGAGGTACGTGTCTCCAAGATCCATGTGCTACGGCGCTCTAATGGCCTTTCAGGTTTGTCGTGCGGCGTGTTTTCAAAACTTCAGGTTCGGAAAGGTACGAATTCGCAAACGCCATATGCTATGACAATCCTCATTATGGAGGACAATAGGTGTTTGTGGACAATGGCTGGAGTGCGAACAATGGCGGGCTGGCGCGTAAGTAGCTGCTCTCGCGGCCGTTCGGTCTCATCTTTCCTCACCTTCTCATCTTTAGTCGGGATGCGCAAAGCTCTGTATGACTTAGAAGCCGACGATCCATGGGCCAACGAAACATTCATGCCCTCCGACCAACTCGTCAAGGCCAGCGGAAAGCAAAGTACGAACGTCTTCAGCGACGAGCAACATACCCTCATGTATCACCTACTTCCGGAATGGGTCAAGGTCAACGCGGACTCCAAGCTCGAGAACGACCATCGAAACTGGAAAAACAAGGCTGCCAAAGCCTTGCTCAAGCACACCCTTTTCACGCCGCTGGTGGAGGGTCCTGACGCTGACGGCACGGCATGGAGCGAGGACAAGAAGAGTCAAGAGTACGACCGGTGGCTTAAGGTATGCATTTTCTATCAGATTCTCTACCTTTCTCAAGTATCTTTAGGCAATCGTCAAGTTCTTCGACAACAAAAAGAACCAGTTCCTTGACAAAAACAAGGCCATCAAGCACCTTCCTGCCGTCGACCTTTCGAAGCGTTCCACCAAAGTGCTTCGCAGTGGCGGCGACGACGTCGACGAGAGTCAGGAAGAGACGAAGCTTGCTGATCTACCCAACCGTCGCCTGCTCAAGTTGACGGGGGTCATCAATGGTCAACGTTTCTTCAATTTTTGTCACCGGGAGGAGATCAAGGTGAAGGCGGCGGAGTTGAGAGCTCAGGTGGGCGGGGAGAACAATGGCGGAGCGAGCCAGAAGGCGAAGGCGTTACTTTGGCAGAATATGTCAGAGCAAGAACGCGAAGCCTGGAATGGTAAAGCTGAAGCAGTTCGTAGTGACAGAGAACGGTCGGTCAACTATCCTCACATCATTCGGAGTTACTGACGCTGTTGCCCAAACAGTCATCGCTTAGAGCTGCCGGGAGCACTGTACGACCACGCTGCCGTGTTAGGCAAGGAGATATCCAAGGTGGCCGGGCCTACAGCTCTCGCAATTGTGGTCGGAACTCGGGACCCTGACACAGGCTTTGTTGACTCCTTCATGTAAGTTTTCATAGCGAAGTCAACTTGATCTCACATGTGACTGTTTAGTGTGGACTATAATGGTTGTACGTCCGATGAAGGCCAAGCTCTCAGCTCCGTGTTCGGCGACGGCATCTGGAATAGCGTTCAGGATTGGATCAAATCCAACACTGAGTGTAAGAGACGTTTACTATATCACGTTCTCTAACCACTGAGCATTCCTCCAGATCATGATAAGAAGGCTTTCACATTTGCTGTGTCAGATGGCTTTCCGATCTTTCCAAACGTGAACATCGACAAGAGTAGCCCGGCGGACTTGCACAGTCTTCTACTTGCGTATCTCGAAGAGTTGTGGGGTAGGTCCATATCTTCATTGCACGATCAGCGTTGACAAGGTATTTCTGCGTAGAGCACGCCCATGGAACGCCCGACTGTCCAAAGCTGGCGTCATCCATGGCTGATATCGTCTTGCATCCTGCCACGTTCTTTGACTATGATTCTTGGCCGGAGCTCGCGACATATTTAGACAAGGAGATGGATGTTGTGGCGTGCATTCAGCTCGTCCAGAAACTGGTCAAGAACGGCTCTGGCGCCTCGCCCGCTTCCTTCCGTTTCTTCAGTCCTTCGGATCGCCCTTGTGAGCGTGCTCATCCCGAGGATGAACCGAGACCGCCGACTCCTGCAGGACCTACTGGGTTGGACTCGTCGATGGTCACTGACTCGACCTCAGGAGTCCAAGCACCGAAGATGCGGAGGAAACAAGCCAAGACCGGAGGTTCAGTGGAGCCTACCGGAAGTGAGGGTGGTGCTGCTAACGGTGACATCGCTGGTCCCCAAGGCATTGAGGACGCGCCGGAGAAGCCGAAGAAGGTTAGTGGCACAGGCAAGAAGAGGAAGGAGGCATCGACGGAGGGTGGTCCGGTGAAGAAGAAGCCAAAAACGAAGGATAGTACAGAACAGGAAGGTGGTCCGGAGAAGAAGAAGAAGAAAAAAACTAAAGAACAGGTTTCCTCTGTAGCCGAAGCGGTAGCTCCCCGTAGGGGTGAACGCCAACGTAAAGTCGCGACGACCGTCAATGGTTCCCCCGTTCATTTACCTACGAAATCCAAGTCTAGACAGTAGCTACTTTAGCATACAATCAGTTTATCATTCTTAGTCACTCGTTGCACAATGACATTCGTTTGTTACATCGGTCGATTGAGCAATGGATGCCTCACGACCGAAGGTAAGGTGTATTCGCCTAATTTGAACTACGGTGCGCATTCTCGGTGTCTTATGCTTCGGTTACTGATATCCCGCCAGCATTACGTCATTGATGTTCAATACATTGCGCCACGGTTCGTGGGGAATGAAATGACTCCCGATCCTTTCAGGCCTCCGGATTACGCATAACCCTACGCACGAAAGTACACCAAACGATGATTGAACGCGACTGATGTATTGAACATTTATGTATTCATCAAGGTTTGTCCAATATCTTGCCATTCACATCACATTACTCATATCTCCCCCAAGAATGTTTTTTTATAGAGTAAAAAATGTATGAACTATAGTGAAGGCATGAAATCTTCGCTTGCTGGAGGTCGAAAATTTGAGTATATTGACTTTGCGCCACATTATTCGATATACTGACTCCCGATCCCTACAGGCCTTCGGATTACGCTCGACGGGATCTTCAAATGATTGCTCGCTGATCTGAACAGGCGGTAGCGTGGCCATTACTCGGGAAAGTAGTATTGTTGGCTTGGACCCACAGGTGTTCACAATCAAGTTCAAAGCCGAATGCCGCTGGTTCCGGTAGAATCACCGACAACCGTCTCCTCAATCTGACTCATGCTTAACACAGGATCATATGATATAAAGCTACTCGAGGTCCTTCTGACTCCGCCAGCGTCATTGGTAGGTTGAGTGATCTATATGAACAGTACGATGATATCTTGCTTGGCCCACTATGCGTAGTCGTCGTGTCGAACCTCGTCGAGATGATCAACGTCCTGGTCACGGAGACTGGAAGAACATCGTCATCCGAAACTTTGATGAGGTACGTACGTCGCCATGTTTGTCGTCACCCCTCCAGGTTCAGCACCCAAATAGGGAGATAGTCTTGATACGCGCATCAACGACCTAACCCTCTTGCCGTGGTCCTCCGCCCGATACTCAAAACCGCAGTTCGCCAGACGATTCCGAATGAGAGTCGCAAGTCTGTATCAAGACGCGCGAGCTTCCTCTCAACGGCGCAAGGAGAAGGCCTAGAGCACACAATCAAATGGAAAGAGGAAGAGGCCCGTCTTCAGGCCGGCGTAGAGCTGATGGAGAGAAGAGGAATTGAGGAAGAAATAAAGACTGAGGAGAGAGGTAGCGTTGGGCCGAGGCTTGACAGCGAAACAGTGGCAACGGAATCAGGAGCAATGACAGCGGACGGCAGAGAAGAGCAAAAGGTCAAACAGTGTGAAGAGAAACGAGAGAAGAGGGAGAGCGCAGGTATGAGCCGAGAATGCGGGAGAACTTAGAGCGAACAATACGAGAGGAGGCGGAACGCAGTCCCTTTGTACGTCTGCATGTCTTTCATTGACGTAGGCTAACGTATCTTTAGAGGCCCGTGATCTCATCAAGAGTTGATCATGGATACAACTCGGCGCTTAACAATCCCGCAAATACTTGGCCACTGATGGTTCACACCAATCGCTACCTTACAGGAAGAGTCGTCTCCTGTACATCTATCTCCCAACGATATTTCTCCACCTCGAACGCCCTCTCCGCTTCCACGGCGCACGCGAATCTAATCGCTCTCTTTTCACCCGACTCCACATTCAATTCCATGTACAAGTCCTCGCCTCCAACCACTCCATACCTACCTACCTTTCCGATATCAACCCCGCTTTACATCCCAGTCTCAGCGAGACAAGGATTCGGAAGCCGGACGATATAGAGACTTAACTGCGCAACTTCCGGAGACGGTCGTCGTCGAAGAAGAAGTACGCCTTGGTGTGTACATGACCGTGTTCGAAGCCTGACATCAGTAAGTTTTTGTTCCGTTTCGATCTGAGGAGCCGCTAACAAGACTTGAGAAAGATGCCCTTGTCCCGGACAGCGTGCCGCGATGCGTACATATATCGATGCCAGGGTATTGCCTTATGTCGAGCGGTATGTCGGTGATAGTTTCTCTTCGGCCATCTTGATTGTCATACATCTAGGTCTTGTCCCGCGCGTAGCCGGTTAGCAATAGTGCGTCAACCTCAGTTTTGGTTAAGCCCTGGCTCAAGATGAACTAGGTGCCGACGACGAAAGGCACTAGACTCGGGACTATGGCGAATACCTTTGACAAGACAAGTTCAATGTACCCTTGTCAGTCGTCGTCATTGTTGTTATCATTTGGTTATTTACTGACCATCTATTCGCAGTTTTAGACGGAACAGGCTCATTCACGACACTCCGCTTTCGATCTGACGAAATGCCATTCGGCTGGTCACGATTTTGACACGGAATTACTGGCTACATTAGGCGTGCTCGTTCGTCGTCAAGTGCCCTCAATTGATTAGAGCCTCCTAGTCTGTGCCGAGAACATACTCTACGCTAATGGTCGCACCGATCCCCGTAGTGATTGTGCCCCTCCTCTCCAGCAGCGACTCGTCGCTGTCATCGTCGCCGTCTCAAACATCATAAACATATCGCGACTTGGCGTAGATTCAGCTCGGACGAAATCGACCAGGACGACGTTGATCTGCTTACCTTGGAATAGTATGTTCGTTTTACTCTTGTACTGATTGGAGATGGTGTGCCTTCGGTACTCTTGAAGCAGACGGTATGCGCTTTGCAGAGTCGCCAGTGCTTGGACACTGACAAATTACAGAAGAACTGGTCGAGGAGATCGGAGTTGACCAAGCTGCTTCGGTAAGTTTCTCAACATTGACTGAATTATTTGTACTGACTATACTATCAAGACACCTTGGAACCCGTCGAGCAGTCGACGCCAAAAGGTATTTCGTCTGGACTCGCTGTAATTGACTACGAATTGACCGATGTCGTCCCGCCAGGATGTAGGGCGCGCCGGCGGAACTATGGCCCCGACATGGGTGACACCCCCTCGCTTCGAAGGATGCAGACCCCAGGAGTGTCTGTACCCAGCAAGGATGACGCCAGCAGCATCATGATGCAAAGGTGGGATTGATAAATTTGACCAATTCCGGTAGAAACTGATGTCTTGTTTTAGACCAGAGTCCGAGGGCGTACGACCACCGGAATCGAAGGACTGTGACTGTACCATGACGGGTACGCCGTCGTTACAGTCCTACGGCGCGCGCCGTACCCACCAGGTGTGGCACCAGTCGTGGGCGGGAGGTCGGGAGCGGTCTTGAACTCCAGGCGGCGATGGTATTCACGCAAGGAGAATATTATTACCAATGTTCTGGCGCGACGAGGAGAACCGCCGCGCTCTCGGAACGTCTTAGTAAGGTTTCCAAGGTCGATCCAGTTTTACCAAACTGACCTTTTAGCCTTTAGACTCGAAGGTATAGCCACGGTGAATAACCTCCAGGCCCAGTACATGACCTATAATGAGTGACCACGTATCATGGTCTGCTTCATCGTCGCAGGTGATATCGAGAAACCATCTGGGTGAGGACGTTGGTTCAAGATGTTTCTACCGGTGGCGCTTATGCGAATTACGCCTAGAACCCTGGCAGATGCGACAGAGGCCTCGCTTCCTTAAGATTCGTCCAGCCGTTGTTGGCATGACACAGGGCGCAGACGGCGGGAGCATAGACGCTTGTATGCGCGCTTTCGAGATGATGCGAGAAGGGTGGACCTTCGGTCATCTTCATGCACATGGTATGCACTCTGTAGAGTTATTAGTGTTTGGAGACTGATAACGTCTGGATAGCACCTTAGGATATCCATCTGGAAGTTAGATTTACTGGCTGCGACATCGGCGCGGGTATCGACCTTTGTGATGACGAGAGGTTAGCAAGTCTTTTGTGGCGGCCTTTTATTACATTATGCTGAATCTTTTACTTGCCAGATGATCATGTTTACTAGTCTCTCGAAGCTATTTCCATACAATGCAAAGGGCGCGCCCCGGAGGTCTATCATACTCGCAGAATATGACGCAAAGATTGAAGCTCTGTTGGCGTCTGTCGGAACGACGATACACACATGCAGCGAAGGGCGACGATGATATTTTTGAATTTGGCTGTGATAGGTAAGATCTTGGTGGCTTTTAAAGAGAATATCAATGTTGATGGCTCAGTAGCTCACAAAGTACTTTGGTTACGGACACTATCATCCAGACTCTCCGCGACAGAGACCCGGTCGATAGGACGAACTTAGGATCCGCGTATATTTTCCATCGCGGGCGTCTTTCTGACTCTGTCATCGTACGACAATATCCTTAAGGCTCTGCGGATGCTCAATGATTTGGCGTTGACGTTGCTTCAACCGCACGCCTCAGTTTATGTTTACGAGTTCGACTGGCGTGTCGCGAAGTATGTGTTCTCATCTATCAACAATGAACTCTTCTAAGGTGTCTGATTCAGAAATTTTGACTGACGTATCGGTGCCAGAGAAACGTCTTGAGAATCCCGAGATCGCCTTCAGACAAGGATACAGCGAGGCCGTGGGTGGGGGGAGCAGAACTTGTATAAGGCAGCGAGTGAGATGAGCCTTCGTCGTCTGATATTGCGCGTTGGGCGAATTGTGGGGAGTGTCAATGGGGAGGGAGGGTGGAATACGCCTGTTTGGGTTCCGGAGACGATGGTGAATTCGACAGGGAAGAGCAGGATACGAACCTAGATCTTTGGTTGACAATGTTCAGCTGGACGAGGAAACCATCGCGGCAGACAAAGCTCTTGAGACAGTCAATTAAGTGACTGCCCGTGAAGTAGTTGCGGGTCGATGATCTTCGTTGGGAATACGCGGAACATGACCACTAGGAGCGCCCTCAAGGTATCGCTCATTTGGGTAAGTGGTATTTGACGCGTCAGCCTGCTTTGACTGACACTGTTTTAGATAAATATTCGGAGACAAAACAGTTGGCAGCGGCTCAAGAAGAGGATGAGGATCTGTTCGTTGTCGAGGCTGAAGGGACCGATGAGGATGATCAAATGGCAGACACTGTGTCATAATGGTATTGGCAAACAGGCTGTTTTATGTAGAGTGGGGCCGTCAAGACAAGATTAGGGTAATGGGTTCGGAGGTGGATAGCGAGATGTAGCGAATGAGTACGGAGCTGAGTAGTGCAATCGGATAGCAAGGTAGGATGAGTGGTGGGAGCGTGATAGCAAGATACGACGGACAACTATGGATGTGAAGGCTTCGAGACGACAGCAAGTAACTAATGTGGACCCTAGCGTTTCCACCCAGTGAGTGAAATGCCAGGGAAATTCGAATGAACTAACCTTGTTCAACCATAGAACGGGTGCGCCACATACTGCATGATGCATCGGGTTTCCATGACGAATGGCACCGCTTCGTTGGCGCGACAGAACGGACACGATTGTCGGGTTTGCTCATCCGGGTGCGCGATGGGTGAATGGTTGGGGAATGGTAACTGGCGGACCAATTCGCGTCGAATGACCCAGGTAGGCTTGTTGATTCTAAATAGAGGTTCAGCGTGCTCAGAAATGATCTGCAGACGACATACTCAATACGTCCGTGGGGTAGTGGCTGATAGCTCCGACCGTGCGACGTACTACGCAAAATCCTGTATCGCTTATATATGGCGCGGGGATCAATCTATGTTGAATAGGTCAGGCTTCGCGTTGGGCTACGAGCACTCCACGTTTTCGCCGAAGATGCAATCCATATCGTTGGCGGCGCAGTGGGCACAACGATGGGGAGAAATGTGTCGACCCAGTGGACTATTAGCGCCCTATTAGGCGCCGTGGTAGCGCCGCGGCTCGGATGGCCTTAGGAGAAGAGAAAAGGCCGGAGTCTTACCGAGTTCATTAGATTTCGCATGAACATCGAGCGATTCGCGTAGTGGGACATTTTGAGAGTGGGTGTCAATAATGGTGTGGAGGATGATGTCCTAGCGGCGTTTGCCGGCCGGCGGTTGGGCCACGCGAGGCCATCCTAATCGAGTATTGAACGCCAATCACTCACTAGCGTTGTACTGCGCAAGAGTCTCCTTCCGACTCTAATAGTAGTTGTTCAGTAGCGAATGTCCCGTTTCTGATTTTGTCAACTTATCTCATCGTGTCTTATCATATCACACTGGCATTTGTTATGATTCTTTACCTGTTTCAATTGTAAGAGTAAGTATAAGATAAGATCTATGCTAAATGTGGCGGAGGATTACATCTTAAGAATCTTATCTTATCTCGGTCTCAACCGAGCCGTCTTAAGAAAAGGCGGTCATGTTTTATAAAGATCGTCTCTGTCTCGGGACCACCTTCAACACCATCCGTCTCCCGAGGGCGCTTGCCCAACACGGAGTCATCTTGATTGTCCGAAGCAGCATCAACGGCTGGAATGGGGAGGAGTGGAGTCTCGAGAGTGTTGTCGCTGCTGGCGGGGGAAAGGGTATCTGCGGACAGAGGGGGGACAACGGTCTCTGTAGGCAATGACTGCAGCGGCGTCGCATCGTCGGATACGATGAGAGGCAAGGGTGATATCTCGCGCGGTTCCTCGGACAATGAAGATGCACCCAGAGCAAGTGACGCTGGCTCTTCAGGCAGAACATCGTCGTCGATTAATAATGATAAGCACTCGGCGGCGTCTTGTTCATCTTCTGGATCAGCAGCATCGCTCCCATCATCGAATGTCGCGTTCTCAGCAGGCGGGCTGGCAGATTGCAGGGAGGACGATTCTAGGAGGCCTATATCTGCGGGATTGTCAGAAGATACGTCTTGCTGGCTGGTAGAAGTGTTCGAAGTAGGAATGATGGAGTCAACAGAAGGTAAGGAGGCTGTTGAAAGGCTAGATGATGAAGTTGATGTATCCTGCGTCGCCGACATTCCCGCCAATACCAGGGAAGTTGCACGTTTCTTCTGGACTCGTGGCGGCAAAACCCTCCTCGTGTTCACTCCGAGATGCTTGTCGAGAATGTGCTCCTTGGCGCCCTCAGGAACAATCCCCAACGTCAGGTATATACACAGTTCGCTAACGCGACGGTACCATGCCTCGACCAAGGCAGCGGGTAAACCGGCGTAACGTTTCCTCGACTCGCGTAAAATATCGTGTTTCGACGGGCTTGCAGCAAGACTAGTCAAAGCCGTAGCGAACTCTTGGTCGTAGAGGAGCGGTCTCCCTTCGTGGAAAAGGCGTTGGTCCGGGCCTATAGTCGCGCCGTAGATGAATTTGTTGATCACAGTAGTATTGGGCAAAGCAGCAGCAGGCTGATCATGACTGAGCACTTGGCTGACGATGGACGCGTGACTATCGGCCGTCAGAAAGAGATCTGCATCATCAACCTCGGAAATCCACGAATTGACGAGAATGTGTGCGTGGTATAGTAAGTCGCAGTCCGAGATGAACGGAAGCAACGACGACGACGACGAGATTGTGTTGGATGATGGCATAATAATGATGATGGAGCGTTCTAGGCGGAAAAAGGTTAGATTCGAACGCGGCAGTAGATCCAAGGGCACGTACAAGAAATTCAGGAAAGGCGATATGGTCTTGGTCCTTGTAGGATGGGTGACGCGGTGATGATGGTAGGAGGGAAGAGCTGCAGTGTTGAACAAACTCCTCCAAACAGAGTTGTAACCCGATCCGGACCGTCGTTTCCCGATTATTCTCGTTCCGCCACACATTATTTGCGAGGACGTCTATCGATTTAAGCAAGGTAATGAAACTCTGAGGACCTAAGGACGCGTAAATTGGAGAGAGTTGGTTCATACAGGACGTCCGCCGCTGCTACACGTTTTACTTCCTTTTGGCTCTTACCTCCTGTTGAATATGACTCTCAGGGTTACTTGTATTGCAATACAGCTAACACTAGCACAATATAGCCCATATACCATGCAAGGGACTTTGAGGTGGGCCGTCAATGGGCAACATAGCAGCGTACTGGTCTAATTCGAGATCCTGAGTCGCCGTGGTGACGGCGGCCCACACATCCTGTCCTTCATGCACACACACTATCGACAACTCTATCCAACACACTACTCATGTTTTTTTTCTTCAGTGCAAAGAAACGCGCACCAACAACTCACCAAAGCCTCATTCTCGAGACAAGCCGACAGCCTCTGATGCCTGTTCAGTTTTTTTTTGGAAAGATCCTGCCCGATGCAGACTCGACGACCGACCCCAAGACTGTTAGATTTGAAGAGCCACAGAAGCAGAATTGAGAGATAACATCCCAAGACTTCTTCCCTCGCCATCCTCTATGCATGACAAAAAAGACCTGCAGCAAAAAGGCTTCGAGTACGTTCAGGCATCCTGCAGCACACGCGAACATCTATAGACGCCTCGAGCGTGGAGAAAGAGAGTCGCATAGAGGACCGGCACATGTATTACAGACCGTTATTTAACCGCGGGCAAGTTTTTGTGAGAGTTCGAAGGCAACAACCTCAAATTGGTGGACTCAACGTTCAGTCTCGGTTCGTCTTAGTGGTAAATGGTATAGGTTACTGGAACGCACGTTACACCGCCTGTCCTCTAGTAGCCGGTCTAACCCTCAACGGTAGCTGAGATCCTTTCGCCACATCATCCTCCAATGTCGGGGTCATAATATTACAAGCCTCGCGTCGGATGGATTCCGGCATCACGTCTGCAAACTCGAATTCGAACTGGCCAACAAGTTCCACTATGAATGCGTGCAATTCCAGTACACTATAACACCAAATATCATCAGTAATTATCTCAGACGTCTTCCAGACGACGTACGCAAATTGCCAACCGATGCATGATCGGGCGCCACCACTGAACGAGAATCTAAGGATATGTGAACACACTTCTAAGTCCTGAGTGCAAGAATCTCACAAGTTCGCGTACACCCCAAGCGACACCTTATGCTTGCGTTGGACGTCCGATTCGCGTAACCAGCGGTCTGGGTTAAAGACATCCGCGTCTTCGCCAAAGATATCCGTATTTCTAATTGTAACACAGTGTGTGAGCATCCCACCGTCCCGTCAGTACAACGCACATACCTATTGTATGCAGCAATGGACGTCGTAATGTGTACACCCTTAGGAACGGGCAACTCAGTGAGGACCTCGCCTGTCTCCGTGGTAATGGGATACATGAGCGGAATGACATCGTCTCCACCCGCTATTCTCCAGGTGTTGTAGACCACAGGGTGGAAGCGAAGAGTTTCCTATCAGAAGAGCTCAGTATAAAACCATGTTCATCCCGGAAAGAACTTAAAACAGACCTTGATGAATGCACTGAGATACGGCATACTGTCGAAATCCGCCGCAGTGAAATCCCGCTTGGCACCCTTGGAGTAAATTTCTTCCCGAACACGCTTCTGCGTATCAGGGTTCTTGCACATTTCGATTAACGCGAAGGATAGTGTGTTCGACGTCGTCTCATGTCCGGCGAGGATGATGATGCTGGTGCAGTACAATGGTGAGCTCGTGGACATACGCATTAGAACAGATACACGTACTTCATCTGGGCCAGAAGCTCCTTTTCGCTGAGCCTCGCCTTCGGGTCTTTCGTATGGTTGGCTTTAACTGCGAATTTCTTTCAATAAGGGCATCTAAGAGCTTGAAGAAGCCATACCCAGCAAACTCATGATATCTCGCCTGCCTTTGCCTTCAAGCAATGCCGAAACTTTCTCATCCACCAAATCCTTTGCAACCGCGTTCGCCAGTCGTGTGGTAGCCAGAGCACTGACTAGCCTTTTCGGTGGGAAGTGAGTGAAAAAGAAGTCTGTTAACCGCACAGGGAGATTATCCAAAACCGAAAACACCAAGACGGCAGCTTTGTTGGGGATACCGTAAACGTTGAAGCTGCAAGTGTCCATGAGCCAACCTACTTCGTAGACCAAGTCATGTACCGCTTACAAAAAGTTAGTGTACGCTGTCGCCAACGCGTTCTGAGTATCATCCAGAGCACTAAACTGGTAATCGAATGCAGCTAAGGCAAGAGATGGTCAATCAAATTATCCTCCAATGAGGAAGGCCTTCGGATGAGGATACCTTGACCAATCGCGTCCAACGTCGCACGAGAGATCCAGCTAGGAATATCAATGACCGCCGACTGGTCAGGATCTAATGCAATCATGTCCCGCCATTTCTCCGCCATCTACAATCAAGAAAAGAAGAATTATAGATGGCCCAGGACTACTATGGTCTGCCTACCTACCTTCTCTGCACAGCCAAACAATATGGGAAGGACCGACTTGGCCTCTGATCCCATGAATCCTGGGATCATGATCTTCCTCGCGCGCTTATGGTCATCACCTGGACTCAGCGTTGGCGAAAGCTTATTCAGATTGGTGGGAAAGACTCACCATCAATATTCGACAGACCGGGTCCGAAGAGTTTCCGGGAGATTGAGCGTCGACTAAGAGGTTTAGGGAATCGGTACGGAGCAGTATGGAAGATGTACTGAATTGCCTTCGGGTCAGATACTAGCAAACGGTCCTCCTAAAAAACCACGGTCAGCTCTGTTCCGCGTCAAACGGTCAAAGAGGATTCAGCTTACCCCAAGAGGAGCGCGAAGGCGGATGACTTCGCCGTACATGGCTCGCCATTTGAAGTCGGCCTTCAAAAAGTCTCTTGTTAGCCTGATGGCCAATAATAAGAAATGGCGCACCTCAGCGGCTTGTACTCGAACAAGATCATACAAGTTCCCTAGAGCAGCTTAAAGATAATTCACGCTCTAAACGCGAAAACGCACCGAACCACCACGAGGTAGATGGCGGTCCGCGAATGTGCGCGATGGACACGCGCCGGGACCGCTTGAAGAGGAAGTAAAGCGCGTACGCGAGCGTAACGCTCAAAGCCAAAGACGCTATCATTCTAGAGCGGTTGGAGACACCATCCAGCGGGCATTCACCTTCTTATATCTGTGGTCAAAGGGGTACATCGTGGTTATTGGCAAGGATTGGGAGCCGGCAATATCGCAATGATGATGATGGAAACACGTTCCTGATCACCTACTCCGGGCCTTGCTGAACTCTCAAACAGTTCTACTTGTCTCTGGAACGTCAAACGCGAGATATGGGTCTTTGGGTCTTTGGAACCTAGAGGAACGAATTATCCGGGTCTTTGGAGGGATAGTCGTCGCATACACCCACATCATTCGTACGTCTCTCGGCCCTCCCCAGACTCGCAAGCAAGTTTTCCTTGTGCTACGGGGAGCAGATGAAGGCATGTAGGCATAGAAAAATGTGGGCATTGTCAGCTCAGGCAGAGGTCGGTCGTTGAGGCGGAGGCAGTGATGGTCACTGGCAAGATACGCGACCATGAAGTTGAGGGTAATCCTCAAGGTTTCAACATCTTTGCCACACATGGCCGTCGATGGCCGTTCCTCAATGAGACCTTGTGCCGCTTCTACGTACCAAGCCAATTTCTTTTGCTTACGACTGTCTTCGTAATGATAAACAGACTCTGCTATGGAAAAAACCTGTCGAATTGGTTTTCTCGCACGAAGACAAGATTTGCAGGCCGACATCACCACGGCGACTTAAGTCTAGTACACCGCTATGTTGCCCATCAGCAGCCCACGTCCTTGTCCGTCGAATAACATAGTGCATCGATTTTGCTACTGTTAGCTGTCTTGTAATAAAAGTGAACCTGAGAGCACTCAACAGGGGTGAATAGCGAAAGGAGGAGAAACACGAATTCGATCGGCTCTGGTGGCGGTGGGCGGGGTGGGCGGTCGATCCTCGGAGTTATTGCACAGCGTTTGGATTTGTATATGAGCAGGTAACGGCGATGCTTGAAGACGATTGGTTAAAACTGCCAAGATTAGTGGTGGCCAAGTGTTGTTCCAAGTATGCAACCGTTAAGCAAAAAGGTCACTGATAGTTTGTCGGAGTAGCTTGTAGATAGTCTGTTCTTGAGAAGGACAAGATGAAGTGGGTTGGGCCATCATTAACAACCGTGGGTTGGGTATTCAGATACTTTACGTACAAGAATCAACACACGCCGTCGATGCTCATAGACGGCCCGTTGTCCTTCGATAGACTATGTCTGCAAATTGGTCTTAAGAGATGTGTTATGTGTTTTCAGTGAGAGTGAGGGTAAGGCGATCCTCACCGAGGAAAGGAGTGAAGCAAAACAGGCAGTCGATCAATGTCGGCGGGGAAAGAAGAACCCGAGTAGCACGACCCGTTGCGCATTGTTCGGGCATGACGAGTGCTATGGATGTTTAACGACTGCCCGAGAGGGCAGAACTGCCTCGCTTGAGGTATGAAGGGAACGTGGTTGGTACAGTACCGTGTTCCAGTGGTGCACGTTGACCCGACTGCTAGATCGGTGGTGCCACCAAGAAAAAAGAGAATCGCCCAGGGTAGTCGGAAAGCGGATGGGCAATAGAAGGTTCAAACTAAACCGGAAACCCCAGTCGAAGATGTGCACTGTACAGAGCGAAAGGTTTCTGATAGTTTCTTGGAGTAGATTGAGGATAGACTGTTCTCGAAGGACAGGATGTTCTCTGAAGTAAGCTATGCTTAATTCCAGCGCGCCTGACCACAATGGAGTGCCAACGAAAATACGGCAGTGGGTTAGAGTATGAGCGCGACCAGAACAGATTTAACCCCTGTTCAAGCAAGCGTTGATCCACTTCAAACTCCGCCCTAATGCCGAACTGCCGGACTGAGGAGAGCTCCACTGTTACTTGGCTCTCACCTCACACCATCCTATACCCAGCCTGTACCATTAAGGCGCAACGCCATGCTATGTCGAACGTCGCCGCATAATACTTCGTCATTGCTCTTCAATTCGATGTGAAGAGACTATTTGGACTTGAAGAATTGACCATGTTGCTTGCCAGTTGAATTCAGTCTGTCATCAACAAGTCATCAATTGTTGCTCTTCTCAGTCTGCCCATCTAGACGACTATCTTCTATGCGAAAAGATTCACGGACTTAGCATTTGTCGTGTTCCAGATGCTTCCATTACATTGGTTTTATTTTTGTCTCTTCAGTCATGCAGTTGCATGCATATGGGCGGCATTGATGATGTCGACAGCTCCACGATGTCGACTATAAAAACCACCTGCCAGGATTGCGTCCATCAATGCCCCATCACCAATCATGAGGTTTACAGCAGCATTCTTCACCGCTATTGCCATTGGTCTCGTCGATGCGCGTCCACAGGACTTGACCGTCCCAACTGTATCCCTGCCAACCACTGGCAGCGCGACTGACCCGCTGCCCACAAGCTCGCCGAGCCTCTCCTTCAGTCTCCCTGGTCCTATTAGCGTCAGGTATGTCCTATACCAAAGATTGTAAGCCAGTCACTAAACTTCGTAGTCACACCTCCATCTTCTCGACTCCCTCCGGATCCGAGTCGCTCCCAGGAACCATCTTCAGCAATCCCTCTGGATCTGGATCAGCCACCTCCCTCTCGCAGACCACACTTACGAGCCCAACACGTTCTACTACGGTAACATCTGCCAGCCGTACGTCTTCCGGGAGCAGCACCGCCCAATCCGGAGCATCCTCGAGCAATGCCGCTGTGCCCACAGGATTCAAGGTGGAAGGAGTGGTCATGGGCTTCGTTGCTGGCTTCATGGCGCTTTTGATGTGATGAAATGAATATGCACTTGGCTGGAGAATGGTATTGTAAGCATGAGGCTTCTTTATGCATCTATGACTTCTTGATCCTCTGCAGGTGCCAGATGTATTATCAACTGTATACTAGGTAGGCGCTCGCCTATGGAAATGTCAGTATTCAGCGTCAGGAATCTATGCTCTTATTGGGCTCCTCATCGCGCCTCATCGAACCGAATTGAAGAGTGTATCAAGCCTCTCGTCAATCAACGTTTCAAAATTCAATCATGGACCGGTCCATTACAGCAGTTCACAAAACGAAAGGCAGCAGAATCGATCTTTGCATGCTCTTAGGGAACTCGTACATCCTCCTTGGAGAATATCAGACGTCTAAATGAATAGCGATACCTCCGCCACGGTCTTCACGAATCTTCCGAGATCGGCTCTCCACCTCGTCTCCCAATTCTTCCGAGAGCGCCTCTGCCCAATCGGCGACATCTTCGAGAAAAGAGCGATTGCCATGGGCTTAAGTCCCGAAGGAGTGGCATTGGCTTCGTTGCTGGCTTAATGACCATTTTGTTGTCAGGATCATACCTAAGGAATGGCTGTAAGTGTTAAAAGCTTTTGTTGCACATGACATTTCTAACCTAGATGCTCTTCAGCTTCCATATTTATTCTACAACCGCATCATGGACGTCCTCTCGAATTACAGTGTTTGCGATACGAATACTATTCTTTTGAGCTTTCAACGATTCTTTCTTCCACGGCCCACGGCGCGCTATAAATAGCCGAGACTTGGGCGGATGTACGGAGATGTCAAACCATAACAGGAAAAACCACCCAGTGTTCGTGTTCTGAGGTTCAAGCTGACGCGCGTCCTCTGTCTTTGGGCGCTCTTGGCGCCGAATCGACGCGTCCTGAATTAGCGCGGTATATAACTCGAAAAAAAGCATCCCAGCTCTTAGTATTACCTATCGCAACTCAAAAACATGAGGCTTCTTCTTACAGGTGTAACTGGTGCAGGTCAGTCTTGCACACCACGTTCTGTCGATCCAGACTAACGTCAACAGCGGGTAGCCAAATCCTTCGCTCCGCGCTCGCCGATTCCGCAGTGACGGACATCACAATCCTTTCGAGGCGTCCTCTCCCCGAATGGCTTCCCGTGCATGGCAATCAGACGTCGAAACCTACTGAGAGTATAATCCTCTCCGAGTCTGATTTCATGGATTACCCGCCAGAAGTCGTCGAAAAGCTCGCTGGGCACGATGCGTGCATCTGGGCGCTGGGGGTATCGTCCTTGGGTATGGCGGAGGCGGAGTACACCAAGGTCACGTACGACTATGTTGTCTCTGCTACGGAGGCCCTGCAGAGAGCAGGCGTCGGGAAGAAGAAAGACTCGGATCCTTTCCGGTTCGTGTTCATCTCGGGTGAAGGTGCGGACCCGGAGGGCAATGATACCCGGATGGCTAGGAGGATTAAGGTTAGCAGCATTGACATGTTATCTATACAGCGGATTGAACTCAGCATTCAGGGCAAAGCCGAGAAACACCTCACCTCGCTTCCCCCCGAATCTCACATCGTCGGGTCCGTCATCCGGCCTGGGTTCTTCTTCCCGTCGCATCCGTCCGACAGGATGCACACTCGCGGTGCCGGAGCGCGCGCGCTAGCGTTTATTGGGATGCCGGTATTCAAGGTGTTTATGCCGGACAAGTACACGCCGATTGAGGAGATGGGAAGGTTTGCGGTGGAGGTGGCGAAGGGGCGGTGGAGCGAGGAGAGGACGTACCCGAATGTGAGGATGAGAGAGTTGTTTGGACAGATGTAGGATGTACAAGATGGCAGGATCACCGCGAGAAGCCTAAGACATCCAGTCCAGTGCCTTTAAGTGGTGGAAGTTTCAAAGTCTTGAGCAAATAGCGACGGCGAAATTGGAGCGGTATCCCATTGCTATGTGGGGTGCCCACCAGAACCAGATTGAGAAAACGACAGGACGTAGACGTTAAAGAAAGCATCTAGTAGATGTCCAGCCACTATGACATCCGAGTCTTCATTTCCCACTGCAACTATATATCCACCTATCCTATTCACCCCCATTCCTCGCCATCCTAATCCTCATCGGCAGCTGCGACCCCTTCTCCCTCTCCGACGCCAACGTCGGCGTCATAAGATTACACGCCTCCCTCCTGAAATCACTTGCATCCCCCTCTCCTCCCACAAACTCAAACTCGAACTTGCCCACGAGTTGGACGAGGAAGGCGTGTAGTTCCAATACACTGTGGCAGAAAAAAAGTTCTTTGCATCAGAAGTTGATGGCTTTGAGAACAGAATTGGAGACGCACGCGAAACGCCAGCCGATGCATGAGCGGGAGCCGCCTGCGAATGTGAATCTGGACAATGCGTTTGAGGTATGAAGGGCTGGGGAAATGATCATGGAGTCTTACAGATTCGCATAAACACCCAAAGAAACTTTACTCGTCGGACGGTCGTCTCTCAGCCACCTATCGGGGTTAAACACGTCCGCGTCATATCCGAAGATAGTTTTATTCCTAGACCCCCCGCCCCGTTCCTTAAGACATGTTCACCCATGTTGCACGGGGTGAACTCACGCACCTATTGTACGCTGCAACAGACGTGATAATCTTCGTGCCCTTGGCGATGGGCAGCTCCGTCAGTATTTCGCCCGTATCCAGTGTGATGGGGTCAAGGAGCGGGAGAACCTCGTCGCATTCGGGGACGCGGAATGTGTTGTAGATTATTGGGTGGAAGCGGAGGGTCTCCTAGTACATGGGACCGTGAAATAATAAGCACAGACAAGAACTTGAAGGAGAACATGGCAGACCAGACCTTGACTACGGCTGTGAGATACGGCATGTGGTCGAAATCCGACGACGTGTAAGACTCTTTTCCCATGGCGCGTATTTCGGCTCGAAGGCGATGTTGGATGGAAGGCTCCTTGCACATTTCGAAGAGGGTGAAGGAGAGGGTGTTGGCGGTTGTTTCGTGGCCTGCGACGATGATGGTGCTGCAATAAGTATTGAGTAGATGGATAGGCGGAAGGAATGCAATACGTACTGCATCTGCGCAAGCAGCTCCTTCTCTTCGAGTCGTGTTTGTGGGTCTTCGGAGTTATTGGCTTTCACTAGTAGGTTGAACATCAAACGATGAAAGGAGGCCAAGGCAAACGACGAAACGAACCTAGTAAAGAAAAAATGTCTCTCCGGCCTTTGTCCTCCAAGAGCGCTGCGGTCTTTTCCTCGACGAGCTTTTTGGATACTGCGGTGGAGACTTTGAGGGCCTCGAATGCGTGCAGGAGTCTACGAGGGGGTAGGTGTTTGAGAAAGAAGTTTACTACTGCGGGTGCCAGTTTGTCTACGATGCCGACTGTGAGGATGGATCCTGCAGTTGGTATACCGAATACGTCGAAGCTAAGCATGGAGAGGATAATGTTAGTGGTGGGAGCAAGGAGAGAGAAGCTAGCATGGCGTACAAGAGGTTTGTATACATATCGACGAGCTCGTTGCACGAATTATCGAGTGCGCCAAATTGGTAATCAAATGCCGCTGCAGGACGTTCAGCCAAACTCAAGACGTTTCGTCACACAAGCTGCTTACCTTCGCCTATAGCGTCTAGAGCAGCACGAGATACCCACCACGGAATGGATACGACAGCCGTCTGCTGAGCCTCTGAGGCGATCAAATCCTCCCACTTGTGCGTTAGCTAAATATGATCCTCCCAAGTCAGCTATCGTCTCAAGTGGATACAGAACTGACATTACCCTCTCCGCAGCGCCAAAGAAGATAGGCAAGTACGTCCGAGCCTCTGGGCCGTTAAACCCAGGAAGCATAATCTTCCTCGCGCGCCTGTGATCGTCGCCTACCAAACCAAACCAAATTAAAACATGTTCTCATCTTTCACTTCTTCAACGCGCGTACCTTCACTCGTCGTCAACCCAGGCCCAAACACCGAGCGCATAATAGCTTGCCGGCCCGTGGGCTTCGGGAAGCGGTAATTTGCGGTGTGATAGATGTATTGTATGGCTTTGGGGTCGGTGATGAATAGGCGGTCTTCCTATCCAAAGACAAGTAAATATTTATATGGGGGTTGGAGAGAGATAAGTATTTACCCCAAGAGGAGCTCTGATGCGAACGACGCCGCCGTAGGTGTCTTGCCAGCGAAAGTCGGTCTGACGACAGGATGAGTATGAATAAGGGCGGGGATGGGGATGGGGAGGGGGGAGGGAGTGTCTACCTCGGCAGCTGGGCAATCGAATAGTTCGAGCCAGTTTCCTGACAAGGTTGTCTGTCAATCACAGACAGCCTGAAGCGAAGATTGGCGTACCGTAGAGCCAAGAAGGGGAAGGAGGGCCTTTGACATGGGCGATTGAGATTGTTCGTCGTCGGAAGCGCAGATACCACACCGTCACCGTGACCAACACCGCAGAGATGAGTGGGAGATAAAACAACATGAGGTGGTGGAATGTAGGGCCGAGTCTAGTACTAGTCTGAGTCTTGTTATATAGTAGCCGTAGCCGGCGAAATGTGGGGACGCGCGTGAGATATTGCCACCTCCATTCAGCACGCTCAGAGTCATGAATGATGATACTATTAAACCCGAGGGACGATGTGGCTAGGGAAGACTTGCCGCGTAAGAGGTAGGCCCTGTTTCGTGTTTAGTGATGAGAGCCTGAAAGTGAGAGCGCTAAGACGAGTATGGCAGGGGTTTAGACAGCGAGCTCGATGCGGCGCTGGGTGTGGTTGTACGGGAGTGTACGGACATCACGGAAGCGGTGTACACTGTCGGGTTTCTAGATAGCTCATACAGTACGTGTTGGACGGACTAGGCCATTTTTGGATCAGACTTTTACAGCGCGTGGGCCTGAGGCCCTATGTACACATACCTCAATTGAAGTGGGCGCGACTCTGGTGGAATGGTGTTTTCCTATTTGGTCGTTGAGAGAAAGTACGGCAGCATT
This sequence comes from Hymenopellis raphanipes, assembly GCA_036872995.1. Lineage (NCBI taxonomy): Eukaryota > Fungi > Basidiomycota > Agaricomycetes > Agaricales > Physalacriaceae > Hymenopellis > Hymenopellis raphanipes. The sequence goes on from JAYMDG010000015.1 coordinate 348,814, forward strand.
CGTAACATCATCACTGTTGGATTGATGGCGATGGCGATGAGATGCGGCAAATTGAAAGTAACAGGGTGTTACTGACTTTGTCTATTGTACTCGGGTGCAAATGACTCTTGTTGGTCCAGGCACCGCGCACGTCATGAACGCCAACGCCAAATTTCTATCAAGTTACTGTCAGACTGAGATTAATGCATCTGGGTTTAGTTTTCCGCATCGGAAGAAGAAAGCTACCCACCTTTCGGCGGCGAAGCTGCTGCACTCGGTTCAGCAACGACTCGAGGAATCACATAAGAGGAGCAAGTAAAGTCAAGTTTTTGGGAGTTGCTGTCCTGTGAAAGAGGACGGTGATCTGATTAATAGTTCGCCTTCTGGAGAAACAGGGAACAAGATTGGCCCGAGCGACAGTAAGTCCTTAATATGCCGTCAAAGATGTCGCAGCGAAGAGCAAAGTAAGTTATCGCAGCCGGCCACCCCGGGAAGAATATGTGGAATTGTCGAGAGAGTCCAGCAATGAATAACTTTGGAAGGTAACTTTTCCTATTTACCAGTGCTAGACTAGAGCGCGTCTTGAAACAAATTTCTGTTCCGAATAGATGTATTGTCAGGCAGAGCAACCATGATCCACGTTCGGGGCAAGCGACTCGGATCAAACAAATGACCAAAATGGGAATTAATTCCCACGATCAAAAGGTCCGGCTCTGCAGGCGTCAAAAAAATCTTGCTCTTCGTCTTCCACGACAAACTCGACTCTTTCGCCGCCGCTACGCTCGTCGACCTTGCATAGACAAGTCGACCCATTCGAAAAAAGAAAAGCACATGTCAGCGTAGGTTGCGCCGTCTAAGATGGCGGTGCCGTAGTGCTAACGACGACGACAGTGAAGATACGCTCCAAGATGTCCCAGAGAACGAGATCGAGTCGAATTGGGACCAGGTCGTCGACAAGTGAGTATACTGCTCGAGGACTGTCTTGGATGCGTCGCTGATGGCGACTGCGATAGCTTTGATAACATGGATCTCAAGCCGGAGCTGTTGAGAGGTGTCTACGCATACGGGTGAGCAGGTATCGCCTCTCACCCTTTTCCCGCCCGCTGACAGTCTCGGTAGTTTCGAGCGACCCTCCGCCATCCAGCAGCGCGCCATCGTGCCCGTCGTCAAAGGCCACGACGTTATTGCACAAGCCCAGTCCGGAACGGGCAAGACGGCTACTTTTTCCATCTCTATTCTCCAGCAGCTCGACATGAACGTCAAGGGTACCCAAGCCCTCATCCTAGCCCCAACCCGTGAGCTCGCCCAACAGATCCAAAAGGTCGTTATCGCCCTTGGTGACTATATGAACATTGAGTGTCATGCCTGCGTTGGCGGAACAAACGTTCGGGAGGACATGGCAAAGCTCCAGGAGGGCGTCCATGTCGTTGTCGGAACCCCCGGCAGGGTCTTGGATATGATCAACCGCAGAGCGTTGAGGACCGACACTATCAGGATTTTCTGTCTGGATGAAGCCGATGAGATGTTGTCAAGAGGTTTCAAGGACCAGATTTACGAAGGTAACACCGCTCTCTTCTTTTCTTACTTTGAACTTAACCCTCCATTCAGTCTTCCAGCTTCTTCCCCAGGACACCCAAGTCGTCCTACTCTCGGCTACCATGCCCGCCGACGTCCTCGAGGTCACGAAAAAATTCATGCGCGACACTGTCCGTATCCTCGTCAAGCGGGACGAGCTTACCCTCGAAGGTATCAAGCAGTTCTACATCGCCGTCGAGAAGGAAGAGTGGAAGCTCGACACCCTCTGCGATCTCTACGAGACCGTCACCATCACCCAGGCCGTCATTTTCTGCAACACCCGCCGCAAGGTCGACTGGCTCACCGAGAAGATGCACTCGCGCGAGTTCACCGTCAGTGCCATGCACGGCGACATGGAGCAGAAGCAGCGTGAAGTCCTGATGAAGGAGTTCAGGAGCGGTTCATCGCGTGTTTTGATCACCACCGATTTGCTCGCCCGTGGTATCGATGTTCAGCAGGTGTCTTTGGTCATCAACTACGACCTGCCCACTAACCGGGAGAACTACATTCATCGTATTGGTCGTGGTGGACGGTTCGGAAGGAAGGGTGTCGCCATCAACTTTGTCACCACTGATGATGTCCGGATGTTGAGAGATATTGAACGTAAGTGATCTGGCTTTCGTTGCATTTCTCAGCTAACGCCTTTCACAGAGTTCTACAACACACAAATTGACGAGATGCCTCTCAACGTTGCCGACCTCATTTAGGTGGGGGTGGTGGTTGTTACACAGCCAATTGGCCCACAGTTACACGGCGTACGGTCCCGAGTGATGTATCCCATCGGCAATCACAAGCAAAGATCCTTGCTTGCGATCAAAATTTATTTGCATAACCTTTTCTTTTGTTGTCTTTCTTTGTTCCACTCTGTGCTTTTTTACATGCTACGGTAGACAGATTCCGTGTATATTTCGTGTATGAAACTTATGACACGCTCGTCAAGTCTAGTAATGTCTATAAATGATATGGGGAGTGAATGTGAATGCTGCAAGGGGGGAAGTGTGGCGCAAGTTATAGAGGAATGTCTACATAAGAAATAATGTAACTCCTCTCATCTCGTTGGCCGAAGGAGTCCTTGTGAACCCATCATGTCATGCACACGACGACTATAGTCCTAGTGGTGAATGTGAGGATAACGGCGCGGGTTCGTTGTTGATTTGCGCTTCTTAGTCAACTGATTTAGATTACTTTGCAGCTTGCCAGTTGGAACAAATTTGGAAGCCGAGGCGCAATCTGGGTCGTCTAGCTTCTCAAGCGAGGACAAAGAACACTCTAGTTACAGGCCTTTGCAGAGCAATATGGGATGCTCATCCGCTCCATGGACATAAATGTTTTCTCATACTATCTCATCTGGTTAGTATGTACTTGGAGCGTTACCGAGATCTTCTCCGCATAGTGCAACATGAGATTAACGACCACAGCTACCCAGGCCGGCCGGTGTCATGTGGTCGACTGACAAGCAGAGGCTGTTTGAGCCCCTCAAATTTCGACTGCCACCACCCACAAAAATCAGCGCCACAGTCCAGCAGGACGTCGGCAGCCTTCACGAGACAAATTCACTTGCAGAGCTGAGAGTACCTGCTCGTCATCCTTGACATCTCGTTAGCATTTACTAACTACTTGGTGTCCTAGCCATAAACCTGGAACTGGATTTCTTTAGGTACCACAGATAGGCGGCCAGCTGTCAATCAAACGGAACGACACGATGATGCAAGAACGATGTATAGATACAGTATCCCTGAGCGGTAGAGCGCGGTGGTACTGATCGCCGTAAGAGGTCTTTCCAAGCCACGAAAAGGTGGAGGCAAAAAACGCGTCGGGGAAGGTGTCCGCCGAATACTAACGACCGTAGGCAGCAGGCCACCAATGGATGATATTGACTGGTGTATTCGACAGTGTTCCCGTGTATCCCAGGGCGGGCGATTCGTCGCTTGAATTTTGAATTCTTTCGATTTCACTTGAGGATAAAGATGATGATGATTCTGCTAGAAATACAGTGATAGCAATACAAAGAATAGAGAATATATAGAAACTAGTGTGGACACTCCTATCGCCGGCCGCGGTCAGTAAGCCGGAATTCTCGCCCAGTCTGTTCGCTACCAACATCTCTAGCTATAACAAAGCGCCCAGCTACGACAGTCACAGTGCCGAGCTTGATCTTGTCCTTAATCTCCTTCGATGCGGGCAGAGCTTTCAGACGAGGATCATCCAAACCACCCACGTTCGGCCTGTCATTAATGATGAGGCGCGCGCCTTTCTCTTTTGGAACACCATGCCTCGCGGCTTCAGCGCCATAGCGATGCACTTGCTCGTCGGAGTAATACATACTGTGGAAGATGCTGTAGCGCTTTCGCTGGCCTTTTTCGTCATACCCAACGTAGAAGAGGTCCTGCAGTTTTCGTGGACGAAAGGCCGATCCGCGCGTCTCCGGAACCTTTGGCCAATCCTTGGGATCGGGACACTTGGTGTTGTTCCACTCGCTCGCCGGGATCTCGTCCAGCGTTGTCATGAACTGGGCAAGAATGGGGTGTGCAGCGTACTTGATCTTGCCCTGGGGAGTTCTCGGAAGCGTTCTGCACATCGTCGCCTCGTAGAGATCGGGGATCGGAATGTTTTTGTACTCCCATAGGTACAGCTGTGGGCGCGGTATCCCCGCCTTGAACACCAACATCGCGTTGTCGATCCTATTCCAGATTTGGGTCTGCACTTCCATGAAGGAGCGGCCATGTAACGCGCCGCTGCGAGGGAGCGCGACCTCCGCTATGAGGTCCACAGCCGTCTGAGGCACATTTTCCGTCAGGTAGACCACGGAGGAAAACGGGCGGTTCACGAGGTGAGCTGATAACACGTCTCTGATCCATACAACTGCGGGTTCTTTGTATGGGGCTGGCACTCTGTGAGTCTTCAAAAGACTTCTTTCAACGATTTGACGATTGAACTAGAACGAAAAAAAAAGTCAGACATCCGTGATTAATATTATGAGCAAGACAAACTGACCTTGGAGTGGACAGAATCTGTGGGAAACATGAAATAACAACGATGGCGCTTCTCGTTACTGAAAACGCCTCGCCAAGTGAACAACCCTTCCTCAAAGAGATACTGCGCGAAAAGGAGGGGGGTGATCTCGGTAACCTCTCTGGAAGAGTTGTCGACAGAAATTGAATCCATCGGGATACTCGAGTAGCCGAGTCGCAGCCGCCGGACGCCCATTTCCAGCGGGACCTCCAACATCTGGTTTATCAAGTCCGATGCTGCATCGTGGCCCCAGAATAGGACGGCCCGTCCGTATAACGTGCAGATGGTATTGAAGATACTCGGCGGCATGCGACAGAACGCCCCGCTGGTCTGGGCACCTAAGGCTTTTGTCAGATCCTGGCTCGTCGCGTTTGGGTTCTTCGTGATGAGCGAGAAGAAAACCTTGAGGTAACGACGAGGAACGTGGTTATACATCGCATCTCCGTGAATAGGACTATAACTGTAGGAAGGGCAACACTCTTGGAGAACTAGCATCGCTTTCTTGACACGCGCATCATCGAGATTGTCAGTGCCGTAGATCCAAGCAACCTGGGCAGTTATTTGCGTTTTATGTAGGCCGGGAACGCCTGGAAGAAGGCTGAGATCCTCGATTGTGACAGACAGAGAAAGAGCCTCCGTAAATGCAGGCGAGACGCCAAAAAGAATCAGCCGGTGTATGACGGGTTTGGCTGTTACAGAGTCTATCGCATTGGCTAGGACGCTATAGAAGCATGATTTGAAGCAATGGGTGACAGCTTCGAGAGAAACATGGGTCCTGGGAGTATTGGCAATGATATCTTCGCTGTGCGCAAGGCGGGCTGCATTGTCGTAGCCGTCAACCATTATAGCGATTTCAGTGTCCGATCCTGAGGACTTTCGCCACTCATGTACATGCTCCTATGATAGCAGACATGAACATGGAGAATGGACTTCAAGGGAAGCGTGGACGTACCAATACTCTTTTCAACGCTTTACTGCCCGTGCATCCCTTAATGATGTCGCAAAGAGACTCCATTCCTGCAATCACTTTGTATTTTCTCGCTGCAGCTTTGACTCCGACATAGACAGCTTCATCTACGGTTTCCTTGAATTTTTCAATACTCTTGCCCAGTGGCGTCAGTTCGTCGAATTTGAAGTGAAGTATAAATGATCGGGAATATAATGCGAATGCCGGATTCTTTTTTAGCCAGTCCCATACGAAGAAGCTTCCGAACGTGCGCGGGAAAGCCTCTGCGAACTCGGGATGCATATCGAGGAAAGCCATGAGGGACGACTGGACGAAGTACAGGTCTTCCCTTGATTCGGAGGAGACGTAGAAGCCCCACCCGACCGTCTCCCCGGCTATTGCAAAAGCGCGTAAAATGATAGTCGTTTGGTCAACAACGACTGTGCGCCGTTTCGTGGAGTTGAATGCTTCCTGAAGGTCTTTGGGAACAAGCTAAGCATGTAGCATTAAATCGAGCCGCTAATTAAACCGAAACAAGAACTCACATTGCATCCCTTAGGAGCCGTGGCTTTATTACCGACTAGAACAATACGAGTTTGGTGGGCAAATTCTTTGACTACGACAGGAAGGGTATTCGCAACCTTGGCTTGCTTCGGAATCGGATTGAGTTCCCCCCCAAGAGACGAGGAGGCTTTGCGCTTCAGAGCATCTTTTGCCTCATTGCAGATGACAAACTGGGCGTAAGGACCGTTGCCGGATAACTTGGCCGTGTACTGAACTGGCACTGGCCAGTCCTCTGCTGAATGGAGCAAAGCATTAAGGGCAGGGGGATTAGTGTGAGACATGTCCTTCAGGTCATCACGGACAGACTGATCCCTAATATCTATCTGGTATGCGTAGATGAACTCGCGACTACCACGCCATGGGCATGCACATGACCCTTGGTATTGGCGATTCACTTCAGTAGCGATGTAGCTGGGGGTAATATCAGAACCGTTCAACGCGGTGATCCGATAATAAGGGCGGGGACAGGCGTAATGATGCCCAGCAATAGCGACTATGAATGCAATAGGTCTGTCAATGATGATGACGATGATTTCCCATTTAACGTGGTTATCAGGCCGGTTTCGGCCTATGTCCACGAATCTACCTATGACTGTACCTACCGGTAACTATGTGACTAGAGTTAATCGGATGTGGTAAAGTAGACGTCTTGAGCAGGAGTAAGTCGAAAGGATAGAAATGAACTTGAGAGTAAAAAAATAAAGGCATGCTGGTGGAAATGAGGGTAACTCCTTCCTGTGAGGTAGGTAGGTAGGTAGGTAGGTAGGTAGAAACCGGCACCAGGTCCCTATCAGGAACGGCCGGGTGTGAAAGCGTTACGAGCGGCGAATTCCAGCTTCCACTCTATGCACTAAGTACTCATGGAGATATCTCCGCCTTTAAGGAGGTCGCCGTGCGCCTCTGGTGCATAGTCAAGAGCTCAAGGCTCCGAAACCAACTTAAGAGTCAGTCGCCAAAAACAAATCACAAGCAAATAAATTTAGAACCGGTGGTGACAATGCTACATTATGGTATATAGTCTTATGTCGATGGGTGCAATAAGATCATTGAGGGCAAAAGGGAACCTGCGGGAAAAGGAGTTGTGAGCCATGGGAGAGGCACTTTAGCAACAGCCAGGGAAGAACTAATAGTGATTAATCAGACTTCTCAAGCGTTGGTGCTTCACCAAAAAACGGCCCAGATGCAGCTTGCTCAGAGGCAAGACGTGCAAAGAGTGCTTGTCTCACTGGACAATCCAGTGATAGAGCTGGGTGTGCACCACTGCATTCACGAAGGGCGCATTTACGCACAATGTGCGAACACTTCGAATTGTCGTTACAGGAGGGCTGATGGGGACACGGGCATTTGTTGGTTGAATGAGAACCGGCGCATTGACCACATACGGCAGGATTGGTACACACGCGAGCCATTTGTCCAAAGCGGAAGCAGTTGAAGCACTGCACTGGGCGGGGATGGAATTTCTCTGTATGAAGGAGAGTACCACGCAGGGACACCCGCTCATGGATGCATTGGTCAGCAGCCTCCCGAGAGTTGAAGTGGATAACAAGGGACGAGAATCTCTTTGTCGCCCTCGACTTGGGTGACACCCAGTGAATATGTGTAACAGTCCACTGGACATCATCGAGAGAAGCTTCGTTGGCAGAGAAGAACTCATCCACCCCAGCGGAACCAAAAGACTGCGGCATGTTCTCCGACTCCGACCCGCTGTACGGTCCAGTATACTCATCAAGATCCAGGCTTGTTGGAACCTGATGGACTATGACTCGGACGGCATATATTGGCGAATGAACTGTGAGCAGGTTAGAGAAAGCCGGGAGCCACAAGTCCTTCGCTTTGAGAAGGCGCTCCACGTGAGTGGGGTGCTCAAGAGTGAGACTGATGTTGCCATTTCGACGTTTAGCTGCCGCCCGAGCAGTGGCAGTGATCTTTAGTTGTTTCATCAAGCTATTAAACTGCTGTACAATGTCGTGGGGTGCTGCCGCAGTGAACGCTGGTTTGTTTTTGTCGATGGGGGTTAGGGTAAGGTCACATGATGTGTTTCGGGGTGTCATGTGGGAGACGCGTGTCGGTGGGATGGGGCTGGTTGGGGATGAAACAACAGAGGCATATGAGGGCTTTTGCTCTTTCAAAGTGCTGGTAGTGGGAGTAGAAGACGAGTTGGGTGAAGTGGCCAGTTGTTTCTGAATAGCTGTCAATTGGGTGGAAAGCGATGAAAGGGTAGTGGTATTGTCAACATTGCCAGCGGCTAGCTCGGAGACCATGGTGCATATTGATTTCCAAGTAGAGATGGGAACAGAGCAAGATTTTGCAGTCCTGGATTTCGGTAGTTCTACGCCATGGATGAGGCTACGGAGGGATGCGATGGTTGGCCGGTTCAGTGGCTCAGTGGCTGATGGTGATGGTCCCGGATCAAAAGCCATTCTCAATAGGTCTCTCGGGACTTGGGAGTTCCAGAGGTTTCGACGACGACATGATGGCGGCGATAGGTAGAGAGGGGGATGGGGCGTTGGCGGCAGTGAGAGAAGATAGAATGGGAGAACAAAGGCACTGAGGCAGCAGCCAAAGCGACGCGCCATTGTGCAAAGTGCAGACAACGTGACCCGGTTAATAAATGTGAGCCACGTTACCCAGAATAGCAGTCCCTGTGCGCCATTGTCTGCAAGAGTGCGCACCATGGTTGACAACACAAGAAAAGAGAGGAGGGCTAATCTCTGCCATGTCGTGGAAGACAGCTCGACAAGTTGAAAGCCGAAGTCAAGAACGACGAAGACTGATGCGATCGGACGCGTTCGGCCATCATCGGCAAGTCACGTGGGACAAACAACAAAGGGCGATCTGACCTTTTGACCTCTTTCTCTACAACCACCATCATCTATCATGGCGTCTACAATCTCCGTACTACCTTCTTTCGACCCAATTCTCACTTTGATTAAGCCTGCCACTCGCTGCCAGGCTGATGAATCTGGCAGCGCGTCGCCTCGCTCTGATGATAGTGGTAGGCTCTCATTGTTGACTGCCGTGTTGTTAGTCGACTGACAACTCAACAGATTACTCTTCGAGTTCCTCCTCGAGCGACTCAGATGACGACCAAGAACCATCAAACCTATCCGCCAGCCGCCCAGACGACGACCAAGAAGACTCCGACTGCTTCAGGCTCTGAGGAAGAGTCCGACTCATGGATCGGAGAATTACAAGCAGTCCCGGAGCATTACGCGAAGCCCTTGCGCCTCAGAAGACATATACGCGTCGGCCGTGTAGCTGGTGAAAGAGTGAGTTGTCTAAGTTTACTGCTTCTCGCCTCGCTCATTCGATCGCAGCGCCTTCCTTACGCAGAGCAGGCTGCTTTCGATATTTTGGTCGGAACACCGACAATATTTGTCAATAAAGTTTCCAAAATTCAGGAGCTGTGTGCGTTACAGTCAGACGAATGCCGTCTTACTCTGCTTCGCCGTCCCTCTGGCTTTGGAAAAAGCAGCCTTCTTGGAATGTTCATGTATGCCATGGATATAAACCATCGAGAAGAGTTTTCTCGGATCTTTGGGAAATTGCCAGCCCACGACCTAGACTTGGAGGATGATGTCCTGATTCTTGCCCTCAACCTCGATCGCCTGCCATCGGACGTCGCGCACTTTCGTGCCGGCCTTATTTCCTACTTGAATGGCGCTTTCCGAAGCTTCCTGATGCGTTACCGAGATCTTCTCCGCATAACGCACCACGAAATCAACTCTCACATCTACCCTGGCCGTCCGGTGTCAATCTTCTCATGGGTAATGGTACGTAGTCGACGGCAATGTTCGCTTACGCATCTCATCTCCTTTCCTTAGGATCTTGTCTATCGCCGTGGCTACAGCGTTGCTATACTCATCGACAATATGAATGCCCCCTTGATCAAGTCTACTGAGGACAACATTGATGACATCCGTAGTTTCCTCGATAGATACATCGTTGACCCCATTCAGGCGGCCATGCATGGGGGCCCCATCGTCGGAGGCGTTGCTGTCGCTTCGCCGCTCTCTGATGAGCCCCATTGGACTCGATTTCCCCCTGCGCCCGGTTATAGAGATAACGTTTTCGACGACATTACCATTGGTGGTGGGCATCCGACGGGTCCGTGATGGTTAATTGTACTTGTTTGGTAGTGGCCTCTGCTCAGCCAGTGCGCGAAATGTAAATGCTCTCTTTCAATAGCACTTCACACATTGACTTCTGAGCCTCCGGAAAGGCATTAAACATAGGTTTATATCATATTTGAGTTCAATGATACAAATGCCTATTTTATTTATGGTGGATTAGTTTGTACTTACTCTCAGGTCGGGATTGGGTCAGGATAGGTAGCAGTAATACATGAAAAGTATAGCGAGTTTGTTTGCATCAAAACAATCTAAACAGTTGTCCCAAGAGATCTACCGAAACCCGGTAGCATGAATCTCAGTGTGCGCTTTGTTGTTGAAGCTACACTGTTTCCCCGCCAAAGTGTGAGTCACGTCACGGTGACAATTCGCGCCGCAGCGCCACTTCTCGTTCACCTCGCCATACAATGTCAGAAAGTCACTCAAAATCAGAGGTAGACAGTTTTCCAACATTATCTTTGCTTGAGGACCCCCGGTTCACTCACCCGAGAAGAGGAATACTGTACCGTTTCGACCGTAAGTTCGTGGGGTGTGATGCGTTATGCAACGAACTTACAGGAAACAAGTTCGTTGCCAGGCACGGAGCCCAGAATTGCCTTATTCGGACGTCCCGCCATAGGCGGGACCGAAATTTTTGCCGTTTTGGGCGATTTGCCCCTGGATTTGAGGTGCGTGATGCGTTATCTTTTAAGCTAAGTTCAGTTTCTCGGCCCGCGTGACGCGTTATGCGAACATGCGGTCGAAACAGTACAGTATCATAGATTGCACTCGAGTACTGAACTTACCAGGGCAGCTCTCCTGATGCATCTGTGGGTCCTAACAGAAGGCATTGTCTCTTTCCATGCTCAGTCTTTGAATTAATACCTGGTTGAGGTCCTCAAGATGAATTTTGAGGCATAGCACAAGCTGACATGCCTGAGATGGGCCATGTACACATATATTGCACTTTTATTAGCTACCATATATCCCTATAATATACAGAATAGGATAATCCAGAGCTACAAGCATCCCATACTCTCAACTTTCCAGATACGAGATGAACGGGTGGTAGAGCATTATTTCGCCGGTTACTATTTAGTTACCGGTAATCGGGCTGACCGTCTCGGATCCCTCGGATGCCCACCACCATTACCATCGATAAATCGGAGTGGAAGGCCGCTCACCGTGCATTGGGTTTCTCTCAGTCGGAAGTAGCTGCTCTTGCCGCAGAGTGCCTGCCCGCGGAAGAAGTAGAGCCTTTTGTGGAAGAGGTGGTGAAGACGCTGGATGCTTCCATCTCGAGGTATGAGATGTTGAGGACCTACAGCATGTCTGACGTGCTCGCTAAACTCAGACTGCGGACTGGGCAGCCGGACAGTCCATTCTGGTGATGAAAAGAGAGATTATTCTCTTTCATTCACCTCTACATACTTTCGTGGTCTTCGGTTGTCCATTGCTATCGACTATCTGCTACTCGAGCGCTATCCCTTTCTGCTACTACAAAGTCAAGTACATACTACAAGCATTTTGCTTTGAGCACCGTCTATTTGTTCATTATCATTATTTCATTCCTCACGACCATTAAAATATTATTTAATGTTCCCGACCCATACAGACCCCGTATATAAGAGTGTGAACGCCTGTTGGATGATGTCTCCGACCATTCCAGAATGACAGTGCCTTTTCAGACTTTGAGCGTTACGTGCGCGCGCGCTTTGCTTCCTGTTGAAACGGATCCAGCGCGCGTCCAGTACACGAGCTCGCCGTCGTACTACCCTAGCATCATCATCCATGCCGGGCATGAGATGACGTCTAGCACCCTATCCTTCGCATTGATCGAATTGTGCAAGAACGATAATATGCAAAAGCGTCTTGGCGATTCGGGAAGAAATTTACTCTCTAAGGGCTTCACGCGCCGTTTCACTGTAGATTTCGTGGGGATTAGGCCGACTACCAGGAACGAGGCGATGTACGAACGTATGCCATATTCCAGCAACTTATCCTACTTACTACTCAAACGAATCAACACTTGAAGGTTGTATGATTATCCCAAAAAGGCATGTCTTTCTTGATTTCGAACTCCCATGAGCCAAAAATTAGACGCGGTTAAATAACGGATCCACTTCCGTGTAATACATTTGACCGTCTTCTATGGGACTCTCTATCTCCACTGTCGAGGTATCTGTAGATGTTCGTGTGTACCGCGTAACCAGGCTGCCTCGTCGTACTCAACGCTTTTTTAGCTGCAGGTCTTTTCGCTACACATAGGACATGCCGAGGGAAGAACTCTTGGATGCTACCTCTCAATCCTGCTCTTCTCCCGTAAGTGCCTTCTGTTAATCATCTGTGGCTCTTTGAATCTGACAGTCTGGGAGGACATACGCCATTCACATGGGGTTGATGACACTCCGTCTTTGAGTAGCTGGGTCTTCGAATATTAGTCACAAGAGCACAGTGCCAGCGACAAACAACAGAGTCGTCCGTGATCGCATTGCCAAAGAATAGAAAAGGAGCTCTTCCCAGTCGAGGCCAGCTTCAGTTCCGTTTATCATGGTCGTGTACCCATGGGTTCCTGCTATAGCCTCAGCGGTGCTTCTGTGTTTGATTTACAAGCGTTTCCAGCGACGCATCTCGATTTCGCATGTGAGAGGCCCTCCAGTCACCTCTTGGCTATATGGTACGAGGTCTAGACGCTCAAAAGTGCGCTGATTGACGCATTAACAGGAAACTGGCTGGAGCTGTTAGACTGTCCTGCAGCTGAGGTATCATCTAACCTTCTTCGTCTATCTTACACTAATGCTCTCCAGACCGATTTCCGCTGGCAAGCAGAATTCGGAGGCATCGTCCGGGTGAAAGCGCCTCTTGGGGTATTTCGACAACCTTCTGCCTTCCTACCATCTCATCGTCTTATTCAGGAGGACCGTCTCTTGATCACTGATCCCAAGGCTATCCAATTCATTTATCACACGGCGAGCTATCGGTTTCCCAAGCCTCCAGGTCGTCAATCCATAGCGCGGACACTCTTTGGACCGGGATTGACAGTCAGCGAAGGTACGTTCTCCTTCAATACCTTGTCTTTAGGGCTGACACTATCATATCGTTTCAGGGGACGACCACAGACGGGCACGAAAAGTTATGCTTCCTGGTTTTGGCGGTCCCGAATCTCGGGCCTACCTGCCTATCTTCTTTGGCGCTGCGGGACTGATATTTCAGTGGTAATGTTCGAACGTGACGGCGTCTGAGACGTCCGTTTCAACGGACCGCGTTTACACGCTCCGCCCAAAGGTAACAGGATATCATTGACTGGCATGTCCACACTAAAAGTACTGTAAGCTACTACGGCGCCAAGGAGTGTTCGATCGCGTTCAACTTCCCTGCGTGTTCAAACTCGGCTGGGTGTTCGAACTGCAGGACCTGTCTGGACTCGGAAACCTATTTGAACGCTAGAACCCGTTCAAACGCGAAGACCCGTTCAAACGCCAGAACCCGTTCAAACTCGAAGACACGTTCGAACTTTGAACACACTTGAGCCACTATTCCAGGGTGGCACAACGATGTACCCTCGAACAGTGGCTGGAAGGTGAGGATGTCGTCCTTGTTACGAGCCGGGCCGTACTCCTCGTCGCTGGTTTATCTCATCTCGTAGTCGTCCGGACCGTTTTGACGCTGCATGGGGAGGCCAACACGGAAAGCCACAGTGATGCCAATGATGATGGTGGTGAAGTCGCGCCCTCCTGGTCGTCGCTGGTTCATCCTATCTTGTCGTCGTCGTCTGGACAGTTTGAGGTGTTGTCGCTGCAAGGGGAGTCCGACACGGATAGCGGGGATGATGGTGGTGAAAGAAATAGCCGCATCGGATGGGCCATCTCTGGGTGAAGGGCCTTTGTTCACACAAAGGCCTTATGACAGATTCAGGTAGTTGTTCAATACATTATTTTACGACCATTGTGCATTATGACCATGTTTATATTCATGAAATAAAACCAGAATCAGATAAGGGTGAATACTTCCGGTGGTCGTACGCACTTCCTAGCCCACCATTACACTGGAAGGCCGCACTGATGAGCGAGATCAGTAAACCGGAGGCGCCTTCGTTTACTCCCGCGACTAAATTCCTGTATACAAAGATCGATGTCGCGAATCTTCGCATGCAGTGCCGCTGCCGATATAAGTACCTGGAACGACAGCCGAAGTCCTCGCAACTGGAGGCGGCATCATTCATGCCCTGGCGTTAGCAGTTGAGGATGCTCAAAGGCCAATATATATGGCGATCTGGGTGCCTTTGGAGCTCTGCATCGTAAAAGGAAAGGTCAGTACTTGCGTTGAAGAATGGAAAGAGGTCACGACTCACCGACGAAGAATAGATATCCAGAGACAGCTACACGGCGGATGAAACTCGGCGGAGGGAAGGCCCTGGAGTCTGGAGTCCAGGCCCTGGACGCGTCCTGCGACGAGGAGAGCAAAATAGATACTCAGTACAAAGACAAGCGACCACCACGCAATTACAAAGAATGTAACCTGCTGAGAGACGCAAAGCAACTATGGCCATCAGGAAAAAAGACGTCAACAGATCAGTGAAATACTTCCTCTGGATGTTGTTACATAATGGCTATAACGTCGGGAAACATTGGCGACACATACCTGGGTATGAAGCTAGGGCACAGTGTCAAGAGTGTGAAGAAATAGAGAGCATAGAACACATACTAGTGCAAAGCGTCACCCTGGGGCAAAGAGAAGCACGGGACCTGGCGAGCCAGATGTGGAGGCGAAAAACTCGAACCCTTACAGTCACACGTCAATGTTGGCGACATGCGCAAATAAGCGAAGACGAGGGGAGAAGAAAGGACATATCCTGACATTAGAATCGGCCCACAGGCTCATTCGGAAGCTGAGGAACGAGAGAGTCTTGAATGATAAGACGCCAACCTCACATCCGAATCGCAAGATGCGGTACTCGATCTCAAGCTTGCTGGTTGACTGTTTGCTATCGGACCAGCAGAAATTGGCAAGACAGCGATATCAAAATCCTTAGTCCTAAATACATGGAAAGACGCTGGAAAGACGTGATTCCAAACAACGGTGACGGGACGAAGGAAAGCCGGTTTCAGTGCGTAGAGATACAGTGGTCACAAGATCGAGTCCCAGACATGGTAAGTCACCTTCAGGCAAATACTATGGCGTTACTAACTACGTTAACAAGGAGCGCTGGGCCGCACCTTGAAGGAAGATTGAACCACGTGGAAAGCCAATTGTTCGACTTAAGTACTTAAGTGTAGGCTCGGGTCCATCCGCTTCACAATCACGTGGCTGCGCTGATCACTATTGCGAAGCGGCTGGTCCCACTTGTTCCGGATTTGGCAGATGCACTCAAATGAGCCACCGCACTTGGGCTCATTCACTCGTAAAAAATCGTAAAAAGTTCAAGAAATGAAAAGTGTTCCGTTTTTCATTCTGAACACATTGTGCTATGTCAGAAAAAACTTTTTTTTTTCACGTACCAGCCTCCCAGCATCGCGTCAAGTGGGGAGCCCGAATACATGAAAAAAAAACTATTTTCTAGCTATACTCAATCAACTTGGAATGACGAAAAAATGACTTTTCATTTCCTGAACTTTTTACAATTTTTTGAGAGCAAAACTGCTCGTCGAGGAAAAGTGCGGTGGCTGATTTGAGGGCATCCGCCCAATCGGGCTCATTTGTTTCCAGCCGCTTCGCAATAGTGATCAGCGCAGCCACGTGCGAAGCGAGCTGGTCACGAGCCTAACTTAAGTGCTAAAGCGCGTATGTGCGGGCCTCTTTGTTCGCGCTCAATCACGTGAGGACGATATGACCAGTCCCTTTGTGTGTCCAGCTTGTTCTCTTACCACCATGTGCTGCCACTGCGTCGTCTCTCACTACATCATTTCTCCACCATCTGCTGCCACCACATCGCCACCACGTTCAAGCCGACTCCACGCGACATCTCGACGAAACAGCCACTCGGCGACACATAACTTGGTCTACCTGGGCTTGAACACTCGCCACGTTTCAACGGACATGGCACGCGTTCAAACGCAGGTGAACCAAGTTTCGCCACAGTAGATGATATTACTGTTTGAACGCGTTTGAACGCATATGATTGGCGGGACGACCACTTGAACTGGGAGAAAGAGACCCGTTGATGCTGATTCAAACGGCGTTTGTTGGTCTTACAGGTTGTTGCCGTTCAAACAGCATCAGCTGGCAGGTTTGAATGTTTCGATTGGCACATATTACAGTAGTATATAGTCAATAATATGTTGTTACCTCTAGCAGAGCGTTTAAACGCGGTCTGTTCAAACGGACGTCTCAGATGTCCCAACGTTCGAACATAACCACTGCTTTATCTGTGCGGGAAAGGTAACGACATTCATCGCGTCCTCCGATGAATCTGATATCTGATTTTCGGAAATTAGTTGGGACAGAAGTGGCAAGATTTGATTACGGCAGAGGCAGATCAAGCAGCTGTCGTATCCGTCCCATGGTGGCTATCGCGCGCGACTCTGGATGCTATCGGTGAAGGTTAGCCGCTTACCGTCACTGCAGATATCAACGTCACTGATCCATTTCATAGCCGCATTCGACTATGAGTTTGGCGCCCTCGATGACGCCCAAAACGTCCTGGCTAATGTCTATACGAATCTCATGTGTGTTCGTTCGTCATGTGCAAGGACGTTCCTGACGATTTGCAGCTTCAATATGTTTGGCCGTCCAACCAAGGGCTCTATCCTGTCTTTGGGCATCGTAGATCAGATTCCGCCATGGGTTGTCAGATTGCTCCTGAAATACCTGCCACCTCGACGACTCTCTCCTTCTTTTGCAGCTTCCAAGGTGTCAAGCGCGGTCTCAAAAAAGTTGGTCGACGAGAAGACGGCAGCTCTGTTGGCAGACAAGGGGCGGCGGGACGTTATGTCTTTGTTGGGTTCGCAATTCATACTTGTTCTGAACGGCCCGTCCCTCATTTGGAGATTTCCTAGTCAAAGCAAACAACTCGGAGAACCCAAAGACCAGATTAGAGGAGAAGGAACTGGTTGCACAGATGAAGTATGTCAGCTTCTTAATCCGCCTCGTTTGCTTGACATTTTGTTCCAGTACCATAATCTTGGCGGGCCACGAGACCACGGCAAACACGCTCACCTTCGCTTTTTATGAACTGTGCAAGCAACCGGAAATTCAGCAGCGCCTTCGCGCTGAGATACGATCTATGGGGCAGAAGACGGATTATACTTCTTCTGACTTTGATAAAATGCCCTATCTCACGGCTTTCGTCAAGGTTGAGTTGCATCCATTGCCTATAAACGGGTCTATTAACGCATCATCTTGTGTAGGAGACTCTTCGATTCCATCCCATCGTTTATAACACGTTCAGAGTTGCTGCAGGAGACGAGGTCCTCCCACTTCTTGACCCCATCACCATTGATACGGGCGAAGTCCTGACTGAGCTACCCATCCCGAAGGGCACAAAGTTCATTACATCTGTTGCAGCCTATAACAGGCAAGTACAATTGTTTGTTGCCTCTGACTATCCGATCCGACGCCCAACTGTGCGTGTTTAGGAACAAGGCTATATTCGGCGACGATGCCCACGTCTTCAATCCCGATCGTTGGCTGCGAGCAAATCCTCCGAAGAGCCCCGTTTCCCTAGGCGTTTATGGGAATCTGTGAGAACTCGCCACTAACTTGTGCTTGTATCTCATTGGTTGCTAGATTCACTTTTGTAGGAGGTGCTCGTTCTTGCATAGGCTGGCGATTTGCGTGCGTTTTTCCTCCAAGTCTTAACCTCATCGTGGCTTAGTGAAATCGGTTCCATAGAGTTCTGGAGTTACATGCCTTCTTAGTCGAGCTCGTCGGCAAGTTCGAATTCGAATACGCTGAGCCAGGCATCGCGAATGATTTCTGTCGTGAGGCGTCCAACCTCATGACACCGACGTTGAAATCAGAAAGGGAGAAAGGCTCGCAGCTGCCCGTCAGAATTAGGATGGCACGCAGTGACGAGTGATAGCGGGCTCCAAACCGAATCGTTACATGACTTTTATTTTGTCACACTGTCTTCTGAGTGCACTGATTTGTGTCATATCTACTGTGTATCCCATGTATTCATTCCATGTATTCAAATGTTCATGTTGGCGTGTATTGTACGTTTCCGAATCGATCACAGTGCTGTTGTTACCAGTTCACGTCATAAGGCTCGCATTTCGACGCCACTGTGGCGTCACACATACTTAACTTCGAAATGTTCAGGTGATCACTGCCTCCGCCGTACACGAACGGGGCGAGATCGAGAATCGTAGAGCTAAAATTACACTGGAATGATACAAATCGAGTCGTAGTGGCGTAGTGTACAAATCCTAATAAAATGATAGTAAATAACCGTAGTATGCACAAACACCTGAAGAATGTCCGAACTTTCAAACGGTACCCACTGCAGATTCTAAAGCATCCAAAATGCGCAGGCGCTTGCCCGCACGGCCGACTTCCTCCTCTAGCTCATTGCCGCCCAACTCTTCCTTGCCCGCGTCTTGTACAACAGACACGTCTCGTGCACGCTTGCACAGCAACTTCTGACCAGCCCCAACGTACTCCGCCGCCCCAGAATAATCGACTCCAGCGAGTAACGAAGGATCAACGGCAGGGATAGCGACCTTGTCCGTCGTACTAGACTTGATATCTCCCGAATCCGACGAGGCGTCGACGGTTGCGGTGTCGGCGAGGGTGTCCAGGGTCTGGGAAGTGTTTTCAGCATGAACGGGACGACGAGCGGGGGAACGGATATTGGAGGCACGGTGTGTTTCTTCTTCGATAGGAGTGTTGGCAACCAGAATGAAGATCTCGATTTTCGGAAGTATCAGAGTCTGGGACAGTCGTACGAGTTGATTCCGTGCGCAGGTGTGGCACATCCGTAACAAGAGGTATGTCCTCCGCAGAGCTTTTGGCGAGAACGTCTAGCCGTAACGAAGGGTCCACAGCCTCCGCGCTAGATTCTCCGTCTTGTTTCAGGACAGCTTCTTCAACGCCTTCCGGAACGACGCCTGTAGTGTGATAGATGACTAACTTTCTACATTGAACCAGAGCTCCACAAGCGCCGGGGAAAGGCCAGCGTAGCGATTCCTGAATTCGACGACCATCTTGTGTATGGAAGAAATTGGCGACAGATCAAAGAGTGCTGCGGCAAAGTCATCGCTACAGAGAAGAGGCCGGCCGTCGTGTAAAATGCGTCCATCTTCACCGCGCCTCACATTACGACTATAAGCGTTTATAACGTGTCTGGGCTGGCGAACGAAACCTGAGAGCCGCTTCATAGGCTTGCGACCGACAAGAGACGCTCGTTGGTCAAAAGTCAAGTACTCGCTTTTATTGGCCAAATCGTTGGTCCAGGAGCGCGCGACGAGATTCGCTTGGTGAAGCAGTACGAAGTCGGAGACGAGGGACTTGCGAGGTAGGTTGCCATTACAACTGTTGGAAGGTTCGACTCGAATAGACTCAAAAGTGCAAGCAGCGACGTACAGGGAGAATTCAAGAAAGGTGGTAGCGGAGTCAAAGAGCGGGAGATGGTAGTAAGAGGCAAGAAGAATTCCGGATGGCAAACCACTGCAAACACAAACCGATTACCAAGATTGAAATCTCCGATAGCCTAAGATTCTGATTGACAGAGGTGACCACCTCTCGGGTCGATAACTCCATGCATTGTACACGCTGAAGGACGTGTTTTGCTCAGCAGTCGTGTGCTTGGGCCACATCATTCTCCGCCGGCTCGGATCGACTCCGAGGCTTCCTCCTTTCACTCCTTTTCACCATTACGGTCAGGCTTCCAGGCCTCAGGCTTGATCTGACCTGAAATACAGAATGGTTTACTTTCGAGCATTCTGAAGATGTAGTCTTCTGGCGGACATGGATCGTCGACGGTCTATGAGTACTGAACGGCGTGTATTGGTTCTTGAATGACGGTCCGCTACATCCTGTCCTTCTCAAAAACTGTCTATCCACAAACTATTCCGACCAACTATCATCAAAAACCTTTCGCTCTGTAAGCTTCAACTGTTTTGTAGGTTTCCGGCTTGTTTTGAACCTTCTTTTGTTCCAGCTAGCTAGGACAGTTCTCTTTTGTGCTCAGCATGATGGCACCGATCTGGTCAATCGATTCTGTACAAACATCTTCATACCTCGAGCGAAGGATTTCTGCTGGATGTTTAACGACTGTCTAACAAGAGAGATAATGCCCGAGCAACAGTGCGTCATGGGTCGTGCTACTCAGGTTATTCCTTCCCCGCCGACATTGATCGACTGCCTGTTCAGACTCGCTTCACTCCTTTCCTCGGTGAGGATCGCCTTACCCTCACTCTCACTGAAAACACATAACACATCTCTTAAGAACGATCTGCGTACATAGTCTTTCGAAGGACAACGGGCCGTCTATGAGCATCGACGGCGTGTGTTGATTCTTGTAAAGTATCTGAATACCAACCCACGGTTGTTAATGATGGCCCAACCCACATCATCTTGTCCTTCTCAACAACAGACTATCTACAAGCTACCCCGACAAACTATCAGTGACCTTTTTGCTTAACGGTTGCATACTTAGACCAACACTTGGCCAGCACTAATCTTGGCAGTTTTAACCAATCGTCTTCAAGCATCGCCGTTACCTGCGCATATAGGCACCCAAACTCTGTACAATAACTCTGAGGATCGAGGGATGCGCAAACAGGAGAGAGAGCCCACGGTTGATCTTCTAACCACGCCGCCCACCGCCACCCGATCGAGTTCATGTTTCTCCTCCTTTCGCTATTCACTCCTGTTGAGTGCTCTCAGGTCCACTCTTAGTACAAGGCAAAGTCGACACACCATATTATTTCAAGGAAAAGGCCGTGGGCCGTTGACGGCTAACATAGAATATCTTTTTCTGTCGTGCACATCAATCTCAAGTCAGGAATACTCATGATTTCGCAGGTCAAAGGTTCCTGCTTACAGATTGCAGTCTGCCAACGGTGAAGCTACGGAAACAGGGACTGAGAAGCGCCGAGATGAAATGCTGATAACTGAATCAAAGACTACGATACAATGAGATGTTGGTATGTAGACTTCGTAGTACTGTGTAAGGGAGACTACAACGGCGGGTAGCTCGTAATCGAAAGCAAGGGGCAAACAAACACACAGACAACGAAGACATATCGGAGTTCCTATCGCGCTAGGCGAGGTTCCAAGTCGGACTGCCCAATCCGCTTCCGTAGTTTGGCGAGCACGTCGGACATGCTGTATGTGCACGGCGAATGACATATGGAGTCGAAAGACTCCAGGGTTTGAATTACGTCGTCCACAAAGGGCTCGACGTCGTCAGCGAGAAGACATTCAGCTGCAAGGGCAGATATCTCCGACTTGGAGAAACCCAATACTCGGTGAGCCACTTCCCATGGGGAAGGCTCGATAGTAATGAGATCGAAGAAGTCGTCTCTATAACCCGGTGCAGTCCTCATCCGCGTCCATGCTGGCTCGTACGAAAGTGGTGAGGCGACAGCAACACCGCCAATGATGTGCCCCAGACGTATGGAGGCCTCCATAAGGTAAATGAGGTACAGATCGAGTAAGCTGTGGATGCCATCGATATTGTCTTCCGTGGACTTGATCAGAGGGGCATTTAGATTGTCGATGAGTACGATAACGTTCTAGCCAAGGGACCAGACGCAGTCCTGTAGAGCTATTGCTTAACGAGAGACATTGAAATGAGTGCAAGGAGGACGTACCATCACCCATGAAAAAACTGAGCCTTCACGGCATATATACATATGGCGGTTGATCTCGTGGTGTGTTAAGCGGAGAAGGTCGCGATAACGCGTCAAGAAACATCGCAGCGCGGCGTTCACGCATGCATTAAGGCTGGGGCCAAAGACGGGGAGGTCTGAGGGAAGGTTGTCGAGGTTTAAATGAAGTAGTAATGGATCATCCTGCAACCAAGGATTATCCTGCAGCAACGAGAACTCCCCGAAGACCTGAGAGAATTGTTCTCGACGGTTTACGTCCAGAACATCAATCACCATGGAAAGGAGACTTGTCTTTCCGAAGCCAGAGGGCCGGCGAAGTAAGGCGAGACGGCAGTCCAACGACTCGGCACAAAGTTTCTTGGCTTGGGTTATTTTCTTACATCGTCGGTGATCTAACGAGTACATCGAAAGTAAGTGGTTTGGCGTAAGGAAGACGCTACGATTATTTAAGCATAAGTAAATTTCGAATGAACTAAGCTCACCCTTTCGCCAGACACACGTCCTATGCGTATATGCTGAGGCGAGCTGGCTTCCGAGGTTTCATTGGAAATGCCTCCAACTCTTCCGTCCATGACTCTGGCTCCTCTTCAGAATCTGAAGAGGAGTCAAAATCTTTCTGCTTGTCAAGGACGCGTCTGGCAATTGTTCCTTGTCGTCGTGTGAGTCGCAGTGCCACGTTTCGCTGAATGAGAGTCCCGAAATGTAATCTGTTCAACACTAGTTTGATAACACCATGAAGGTCAACAATCGAGTTTTACCTTTATCATTCAGGGTGGGGCGCAATACGCCACCAACTTCGTCCTCCTCCGCATGGCTTAGGAGACGCCGTAAGCTTGTCCTGACAAGTGGCTGCGATGAGCACTGCGTACCAAACGCCATTGTGATGATGACGGCACAAGGTCAGGACTTTCGTTGGGCTAGCTACTGGCGTCCTTTGTTGCTCCGCACCATGTGACTTCCAACAATTAAAAAGGCGTCAGTATCACCGACCACTGTCGTGACGCATCGAAAGAAAGTCACCCCGAACGGCCGCGGTGGTCGTGTGAGGGCGGCCGCTGGTCGATAGATCTAAGGGTTCTCCGATCTTCCTGTGACGATAGCGGGAGTGGAGCGATATCAAAAGCTCCTCCATCGCGCGTCCGACGTCGCACTGCCCTCCGATTCAATGAAGCCGCTTGTACTGATATGATAGCGAGAGGGCGCTCTAATGGCGTATTCGGCACTTCGTCGTCGATGTCAGAAATTACAGGCAATGGCGAGTACAAAAACGTCGATTTGACTGTGTTGCTCTGCGTTATGGTGGTGGAAAAGGAGGGCGTCCACGATCACATGATGTCACTGGCTGACGCGAGGCGGAGGACAGAGTAAATGAAAAAGAAAGATTCGAAAACTTTGAATGTAAGAAAGGCAAGAGACAAAGAAAACTTGGGGCATACCAATCTCAACTTCTTTCGCTTTCCATCAGAGAGTACTTGAAATGCGTCTTGCGGAAGGTTTCGGACGCACGCACCACAGCTCGCTGGACGCGCGTCTTGATGTAATTGGAAATAAAAAGAGACGGAATAATAATAATGCGTCCATGTTGTACAGTAAGTAGAAAGCTTGTGTAGACGTTGTAATAACAGAAAGTTGTAACAGCCCAACGAGTAGGTGGGTAATCAATAGTGCACACAAAAATTGTACCGTACTATCACGTAGATATCTTGGAGGAAACGGGAGAAAGGAACGTTTACTATGATTCGGAGACCGGGCGCCCAGTCCGCTTCCTGAGATGGTCGAGCACGCCAGACATGCTGTATGTGCTCGGCAGATTGAAAGCCGAATCAAACGCATCAACCGTCTGAATCACATCGTCCACGAAGGATTTGACATCTTCAGCGGGGAGTCTTTCTGCGGCAAGGGCAGAGATCTCTGACTTGGTGAAGCCCAAACAGCGGTTGACCACATCCCACTCGGATCCATCGATGGTGATGTTGTCGAAAACGTGGGTTCTGTAGCTTGTGCCGGGGGGGAAAGGAGCCCATTCAGGCTCATGCGAGAGCGGTGAAGCAACGGCGACGCCTCCAATGACAATGCCCTCGCGTATAGCCGCTTCAATGGGGGCCACAAGCAAGCTATTGAGGACACTGCGGATGTCTTCGATGTTGTCCTCTGTAGACTTCATGAGAGGGGCGTTCAAGTTATCGATGAGTATAACAACACGAGTGTTGCAAGATATTGCAAGATTCTAGGAAAGGATGAGTTCTCCAAGTCGACAGCGTAAGTAAGGAACTCACCATCACCCAGGTGAAGTTGGAGCAATGCCTGCCTAAGTACATCCGCTGGTTAATTTCGTGTTGGTTGAGGTCGAGAAGGTCTCGGTAACGCGACAAGAAACTGGCCAAAGCGGTATTCATGTATGAGATGAGGCTAGAGCGAAAGACGGTGACATCCGACGAAAGGTTGTCCAGGTTCAGGTAAAGAACGAGAACATCGTCGTCGAGTGGGGAGTACTGCGGAAACACCTGGCAGAATTCCTCGCGATGATTGATGTCCAAGATATTAATCATCATGGAAAGGAGGCTTGTCTTTCCAAAGCCTGGAGGGCGGCGAATCAAGGTGAGGCGGTCGTCCAGGGACTGGTCACAAAGCCTCTTAATTTGTGGTATTTTGTTGACGAAGACGGTCGGCGTTTTTGTGAGTATATCGAAAGTGGCTGGTTTTGCGTCAGGAAGGCGCTATGATGGATTAAGAATAGGCAAATTTCTTCGAAGATAAATGACTCACCCTTTCGCCAGACACGCGTCCGATGCGTATGTGCTTGCTTAAGCGAGCGGGTTTCCGATATTTCGCTGGAACGGCTTCTAACTCTTCTGTCCAAGACTCACTCTCGTCTTCAGAGTCGTCTTGGTCGTCGTCTGAGCGGCTGGAGGACAAGTCTGATTGATCTCTGTCGTCGTCCGAGTCACTGGAAGAGGAACTCGAAGAGAAATCTGTTGAGTTATTAGTCGATCAACAACACGGGAACAATGAGAGCCTACCACTATCATCAGAGCGAGGCGACGCGCTGCCAGATTCATCGACCTGGCAGCGAATAGCCGGCGTAACAAAACTGAGGAATGGTTCGAGAGAAGATAGGATAGAGATTGTAGACGCCATGATAGATGATGGTGGTTGTAGAGCAAGAGGTCAAAAGGTCAGATCGCCCTTTGTTGTTTGTACCACGTGACCTGCCGATGATGGCCGAACGCGTCGATCGCATCAGTCCAATTTCGTCTCTGTGGGTCTTGATTTCGACTTTCAACTTGCCGACCTATCCTCCACGACATGGCGGAGGCTGGCCCTCTTCGCTGTATTATATCTCTCTTGGCGCGTATTTTCTCATACAATGGCTTACAGGGACTGCCATTCTGGGTATTGTTCTGGGTAACGTGGCTCACATTGTCCGCGTCACGTTGTCTGCACTTTAAACAATGGCGCGTCGCTTTGTCTACTGCCTCAGTGCCTTTGTTCTGCCATTCTGTCTTCTCTTGCTACCACGAACACCTCATCCCCCACTCCACCTATCGCCATCATCATGTCCCAGTACCCTCCACATTTAACCAGCGTTCCTATCGTCTTCTTAGTTGCTGCTGCAGGTCACACCCATGGCATAAACTGCATGTCGTACAAAGTTGTTGCCCACAATCACTCCCAAGTCACCCCGAGCTTCATTGCCGACGAAGTGAACCGCCAGCACAGCGCAGAATGTACTTGTTCATGGCGTGGTAGCCGAAACTACATCTATGCCTATCGGCAAGATGTCACCGACTTGTTTGTATCCGACCGCCTGAAGAGCATGTCTTCTACCAACCCACCCAATGCCCATGCTTTGATTCCCTCGCTAGAGGACTGGGCTCTAGCTCCCGGTTTCACAGCGAGTCTACCCCCCAATCAATCTCATTTTGTGATTTGTCGTGAGCCGAATGATCTGAAGCGCAAAGCCTCGCCGTCTCCACACGAGGACCAGCGTTCGGCGCCCAAGCAAAGCAAGTTGGACGATGACTCTCAAGTCGAAGTAACACTGTTCGGCAGGCGGAGAATATTCCAAATCGGAGTCAAATCCACGCCCCTCAAACGATGTATAGTGAGTTCGCATCTATTGCGTTGGCAACTACTTTGTACTAACCTTACATGCTTAGTTTGTTCCGACAGATCTTTATGATGCGTTCCGCCCTACCAAGCGGCGAATAGTGTTTGCTGATCAAACGAACATCATTGCGAGCGCTTTGGCAATCGCCGGCGACACAATTGGATGGGGTTTCTACGCTTCTTCCGAATCGTTGCTAGACTCGCGGTTTCACCAGTCGTCCTTCATAGCGTTTTTTGACGCCCATCCAAAGTATGCATCCGCGTTCAGGCGCATCTTTGGTTCCTCCTTCGTCGACGTCTGGATGGAGATACCATCAAACAGTGCCCTTCATTCTCGATCGTTTGTCCTATTCTTCACGTTTAACGGCATCACACCACTGCACATAAATGCCACGGAGTTTGAAGATAATATCGAGCAAGCTGTGTATAACGGAGTCGAGGCTGCTGTCACCAAATACAAAGAGTTTCCGGGAATGGAATCGCTCGGCGAGATCATTGACGGCCGTAAAGGCAGTGAAGCGTTGAAGCGTGTCTTGGTATGTCAAAGTTTGCCTTGAACGTTCGCCTATTGTGCTAAAACCTGTCATCTACTACAGCATCATATCGCCGCAAAACGCTCATCAGGTGCATTTGATCTTGATATTGTCATCATGGTTCGAGCATACGACGATGCAGCCCAGATTGCGCATAGTGCTGATATCACTGGCACTCCGAACAAGCATATTCCTCTCGGAGTCGTCACCAATCTCTTCAAAACGTGCTTCTACACTGTTCTATCCATGTTGGATCCCATAGACAATATGCCTGTCATACAGCGGCTCATTCTTCACGGCGTTTCTCCCGCCTTTACGGAGAATCTTCGTCTATCATTCCCACTTAAGGATCTCAGCGGTATTCCCGGCGTTCCAGGCCTTACTATGGGACAAATACAGGACCAGGTTGTGGTCATTCTTGGAGCCGAGAGTCCTTCCGACCCTCGGGTCAAGCAGGCGATGTCTTCTCTTGCGCAATCTTGCCCGAGATACTGCTACACCGACAACAGTACGACGGAGGCCGTATACCACGTTCCCCGGAAATATCTCACCGCGTACTTCTCCACTATCGCGGAAAACCCGACTGCGACCGCCCAGGACGTTAAGAGTGCTTTCAGATCTAACAGAGTGAAGCCTTCTGTCATGCCAGAGAACGTCGTGGCCGCGGCCAGCAAATTGTATGGTCGGGGAATACAATTCTGGGACAACAGGACTGCTTCAGATCTGCTGAACGAGAAGCTGGAGGTACGGGTAGCAGCAGGCTACCGGCTTCGACTCAGCTATCGGAATATCCCAAAAGACGTAGTGACTGACTCTGGCATGGAGATCACAGAGATTACTCCCCTTCACGTTGCTCAGTTTCTCTTCGAGGAAGGCGCGCTCACCTGGCGCATTGGCACGGACAACCGTTGTTATTACAAATTTCCTAGCGTTGACGTGAAGAACCAGGTCTGTCCCTTTTGTGGAAATTTTCCAGGATGGATGACTAACTTCTCCACCAGTTCATTCGCGAGGTCGTTGAACGAAGTTTACTCAAAACACACAAGCTTCCCGCGCAGTATAAAGAGCCGGCAGATCTGTGGCTCAAGGACGTCCTATCGAACCACTTCAAGCACCGCCCGTTCGCCTCGGTGGTCCACATAGTAGAAAATGTGCTTCAAACAGCCTTGGACATCATAGCGGAAATTGCACTGCCTAAGAGCGGCGAACTGTATGGCTACTGTTTTATGGAACTCAAGACGCAGCTCGGGAAGAGGATCGATAACGCGCTGTTTATCTACAAAAGCCCGAGCCGGCGTCCGCGGGCGTCCTTGTGGGAGTTGAAGAGCATTCCGATCGGAGACATCCTAGAGGCTACCCTCTGCTGCACGCTCCCCAGGGAGTCAGATAAAAGCATAGCTTACTCTGCATTCGGTCGTATGGAGGACTTTATAAAGTGCCTGGCAAGCTTTCCCGCATCTGAATGGGAAGCGAAGGACTACTCGCCCAATTTCAAGCATTGGCCGAAGGTCCCGACCTCGCGTCCCAAAGGATGGATGCCCACGAAGTTGAAGGATCTGTTCTACTGGGGATATGATAATTCGGACCCAAACAACAAAGGCGTTCGAGTGAGGTACAGCATCTTCAACGTGATATTCCAGTCGGATCAGCAGGTGTGGGGATACGGCACGGAAGTCGCTGGGGATGGCCCACCTGGTCGCAAGAAGAGTTCTACAGAATTGGGCGGTTTGCGGGATGAACGTGTTCAGGCTCTTCGACCGTCAGACGCAATCAAGGACAACATCGATCTCGGGATCGTTATTCTATTAGCCGGGCGTTTCATTATTACAAGGAATGTCGGCAGCGTAGAAACCAAACGGGTATTTCGTGTCGTGGCGCGGCGTTAAGTGTTCAACTTGATCATGATGTACCATCTGTACCCTACCTCTACTGTACTTTGTCTCTCTTTACTTACTATACACCATTGAACTTGACCTTCATTTTCTGCATTACTCTATTACTGTACTTCTTGCTCTATCCTTCCTTGCTTAGTTAACACTCCTGTATCGCTAGCGAACTGTCAATGCGAACATATTGTCATCTACATAGTGACTGAAGACGGTTGCTGGCTGTCTTCAGCGCAGCACGGATGAACATTATTCTTGATCTGCAAAATGTTGAGCGTTGAACGTTGATGCCCAACTGATGCACTCCCTCCGCCGACGCACGCGATCAACTCGACTCTCCTCTTCCTTATCTCTGTTGACAGCGCCGATTTTTAGGAGCTACACCATCGATTCATCAAAACACACAATGGTTAAGACTGCAAGAAATCAGCATCTAACTATCTCGAAGGACAAAAGGCCATGGGCGTCTATGGGCCATTGCGCGGTGTATGGTTCATCCGTGGATTTACCTGAACACCGTGTTGACGGCGACCCACTTCATCCTGTTCTTCACCAAAACAAACTACTTAGACTATCATGAAACTACCGAGTCGCACAAACTATATGAGAGCACAACCTATGTACGATCTTTTTGCGGTGTTTCGATATCCGAAATCATTGCTTTTAGTATATACAACATTCAAGTCCTCGGACGTGCTCGCCTGTGGGCGAGTTCTCAGATCTCAGTTGAGAGACGGACTAGCGTCAGTTTCCAGTGCATGCCAGTGAGCGGCACAAGCTGAAGGGAATTCGTCGTGATGCTATTCTTGACTGGCCTAGGACTGCTCGAAAACAAGGAGTCATGTCTCGCGACGACCACAACATGTGCCCAGACGGCTCCGATTTGAAGACAGGCTGTTGACTGCATGGGCCTTGGACAAGTGAAAAGTTGGACGGCGGTGATAACTGAGGAAGAACTAAACGTCAGGCGTTGAATAGTTGTGATATTGTCTCCGAGCTCACTACACACGAGTAGAGTTTTCCTGCATAGTGGAACGTAAGCTTAATCACGATCCTGTATCGAACAATCGCCCGAACCCTCCCCCCGAACGGTCCTATCGCATCGTGCTCAGCCGACTTTCAACTCAGCCTCGGATACCGTTCGCGTGTCAGCCTTAGCAGGCATATGCCAATCGCCATCCACATGTGTTTCCTCCGTTCTCGAGACGGTAACAGCAATTTCTTTGTTGTATACCTCTCTCGCCCTCCGGCTAATAACCTGACGAGGAAGCGGGAAGAAGGGAATATAAGGCTGCGAACTTTCCAGGCGTACTAAGCAACCAACGTACCTGCAGATCGACAGAGTTGACACTGTATGAGTTGTCCAGCTCGCGTATACCGATTCGAGCATTCAAGGTCTACCAGCGCGGATTAGACGCGTAGGGGATTAGGGAAGAATGGGTACCGTTAGGAAGGTTATTCTGCACAGACGGAAAGGGTTGAGTGAGAAAAAAGCAGGATGACTATCCAGCAACTTACTCATACAAGCGTCCGAGAAGAAGGGTGAACACGAAATGTATGTTGGTCATCGGAAGTGTTTTGCTCAATATTAATATCGCAAGCTGGACTGTCAGGCAACAACAGGCTCATTTAGAAAGTCAGACCTACTGCACAGATGGTGACAGGCACCGCAGACTGGACGGAGACCTGCACATAACGCGAGATGATTCGGTTTGTGTCTATAAAGGGATCGATAAGTATTCCCGCATCCCGGCTTGTGATGCTCACGTTTGAAAGCTGTTCGCTGCCTCCAGAGGTAGTATATCATTAAACCACTATCATTTCACATTAGTATTTACTAGCGAATCATGCCCAAGACGACTGGAGACGACCACCTACGTTAAAATGCTATCACAAGTGAAGCTAAGGGCGAGCCATGAAAGGCCAACGGAAAGGAGACGACTATCCCTTCCCGCGAGACCCGAAGCAATTTGAAGATACACAGCCGCCACGTATCCCGGAATCGCAGTGCCGACAATGAATAAAACGAGTCCGCCGAATAGCATGTTACTGCCTGAAAATTTCCGAATACGATCAGCGAGAAAAATCTGTATGGGAATAGCAGTGCTGGGAAGCAGTTAGATAAAAAGTATTTCATGCTGAGAAGCTCCCTACAGCGTCGTGAAAATGGGCACCATATTGAAATTCCACGTCGTCCGCTGTAGAGCAGTGGGATCGTTGAAGTGGTCTATCACGTATTGCCAGATCATGACGATCGAATTGGCGGTAAAAAGC
This sequence comes from Hymenopellis raphanipes, assembly GCA_036872995.1. NCBI lineage: Eukaryota > Fungi > Basidiomycota > Agaricomycetes > Agaricales > Physalacriaceae > Hymenopellis > Hymenopellis raphanipes. Next base: position 379,576 of record JAYMDG010000015.1, read on the forward strand.
ACGTCGACAAGGGCCAGCCAGAGTAGAGTTACGCTAGACGACCATATAGATTAGCGCAAGACGATACACAGGGTATAAAGAGGTTTACATAATGAGCCTGCTGTCCTTGAAGCCGAACGAGAAGTATTGCAGGTATTGGAACGCACAAGCCCCCATAAGAAAGGCGTTCCCGACCACTCCAAGAAGAAGGGGCCCGATAACTTGCTGAATCGGGACGGAAAGATCTCCTAGGTGCGACATCGCGAAAGAAAGCGAAGCATCACTGAGAAGCCCCGGCGAGAATTATATCCTTGTTGTACAGCTGATATGCCATAAGTCGTCGTTGACGAACACCCACAAGTTTCAGAAGGGTGTGAATGAGCGACATCCTAAGAGAAGTTTACTCCGTGTCCGCTTGGGTCTGACCTACAAGACCGAACAACACCGTTGATCTCTGTCCACTCCCAAGAACTCGTTTGAATACTGATTAAGCCAGAATATGCCAGGGCTCTTCAGCGTGCGTGTCGGTTGCTGATCGGTGAAGAGGAAAGCCTAGTTTGTGGAACCAAGTGTACAGAGAAGGCGGACTCATCGCGCAAATACCACATGTGCAATCATCAGCGAAGCAGTATCATCTGACGTTGAGTAGGCGCACAGTCCCACAAAGCACATGCATGCCTGTATATCCTGGAGACATATCTTGAACGTCTTTCTTGATTGTACCAGGTCGCCCAACTTTCTCCCCTTCACAAGACGGCATGCTGCCCGAACCCCGCCCCCCATTCTCCCCCCTCACATTCCTCTTCTGCACCCTCTGCATCGCTCTCGCCCTAATCCTCCGCCCATCATCCACACGCACAGCTCTCTTCTTCCCAACCACCATCTCCGCCCTCTACCTCCTCACAACCTCCACGGGCAGCGCACCGCACAACTACGTCCTCGGCTTCATATTCGTCTGCTGCATCATGACTGCGTCAGACTACATCCTCATCTCCGAGCCGCAGCGCGACTTTCGGCGCGTCGGTCAACGGGGAAGCATCGAGACGGCGCCACTATGGGATCGCGTCAAGTGGGGATTCAAGCTGTGGTCGAGCATCCGCGGGATAGGGTGGGCGCATGAGCCCAAGGTGTTTCCCCCTAGACTCAGAGCGGCGCCTGGAACGTCCAGGGCGTACTTTATCTGTAGACAGATCATCGGGATAGTGGGATGGCTGGTGGTATGGGATTTGGCTACGATGTATGGGCGGCAATGTCCTGCGTTTGCGAGGGAGGGGATATCGCTAAGGGAGCGTGCATGGGTTTGGCGGACAGTCGACGTGTTCGCTTGGGTGATGATTTCGATGGCAAATGCCAATATATGCGTGGCGGTCTTTAGCATAGTTTCTTTGACGATGAATCTCTCACGTCCGGAGGACTGGACGTCGTCGTTTGGAAATTGGTCTGACGCGTACAGGTTGAGAAGGTTTTGGGGGTATGTTGGTCTTCATCTTCGAATGCGCGGTACTTATTGAATGTCGCCTACAGACGCGTCTGGCACCAGCATCTGCGAAGAGTAAGCACTTGTTTCTTTGACCATGGAAAATGCAAACTCACATGCCCTAGTTCCTCTCCGCACACGGACAATTCGTCGCTCGACGCGTCCTCAAACTCCAACCCGGCACAAAAGCATCCTCATACGTCCAGCTATACATCGCATTCATACTCTCTGCCCTTATGCACTGGTCGACCGAAGTCACCCAGCTTTACGACCACTGGAGCCAAAGCACCGCCTTGATATTCTTCCCTCTCCAAGCCGTCGGGATCACTGTCGAGGACGGCGTCATTGCCCTCGCACAAAGATGGGGAGTAGAGGTACGAGATGGTGCTCCACCACTAGGCCTACGCGCATTGGGATATCTCTGGACGTATTTGTGGTTTTTGACGGTAGGGCCAATATGGTGGGATGCGCTGCATAGAGCAGGCTTTTTGGAAGCGCTTTATATGCCGAAAAGCCTGATCCTTGGAGTATGGAAAGGGAGGTGGGAGTATTGACAGTCTCGCGCTTTAGAAATGCAATATTAATGAGCACAATGAACATGCGTTATTCCATGGACAAGTCGTGCTATGAAGCGTTTGAAAGATGATGGTGGTTCCAGTTCAAGTCGTGATCGGCCACCTGGGGCTGATCGAGATCACTTGACCAAAAGTGTGGCGTCTTAATCTCGTGTCACGCATCCTTCACACCAATTTTCGGGAAGAAACTTTTTTAAAAAAACCCAATCTGAGATGATTTCGAACACGATAACCAGGAGCCGACCTCCCCAAGGGAAGGCCGCATACGTGTATTGAAACTCCTCCGGGCGGGCTATGTAATATACATGAAGCAGGGCGGGCGACAGAAAAACAACTAGCGTAACACAATAAGAGATTCTGTACTAGAGAGAGTGAAATACAAGACAGACCTGGCGGCGACACAGTAAGAGCTGTAGAGCGGGGTCATGACCCGTGCTGCTTATGCGTCGCCGCCGGGCGTGGGACATTACACCGAATGTAACCAAAAACGATCGCGAGGTACTAAGAATGAACTATCAAGAGATGTAAGTGCAAACGGGGTGTAGCAAGAAGTGCCGAAGGCGGTGCCGAAGGCAAGCTGAAAGACAATGAACAAAAGAGAGTGCCGAAGGCATGGGAAACTCACTCGGTTTGTTTTAGGACCCGACGGGTAACAAACCGTCGACACCTCTTTGCGACCTAGTGGACTAGGTAGAGGCGTCGGTGCATGAGTGGAGAAAAAGAGTGAGGAGTACACACCTCATATTGGCCTTCTGTAATCCAAGATGAAAACCGACCAATCTGAGATGATTTCGAACACGATAACCAGGAGCCGACCTCCCCAAGGGAAGGCCGCATACGTGTATTGAAACTCCTAATGGGTACCGTGTGTATGGAGTGTATGGAATGGGTGGTGAGCGCAAGATGGTATCAATTCTCGTTGTCGGCGTTCCCGTGGAAGAGCAACGCCTGAAGAATGATTGGGTTCTTCCGGATGTAGATCTGGAATGTGTCCGAGGCCCAGCGTCCGGCGGCCTGGATGAGGTGCGGTGCAGTACCGTCTTCAGCCATCGCAGTAGCACCGCCAGCTCGCATAGACTGGCCGCCGTACTCGAGGTCGGGTTCCAAACGACGCAGGCGGGACATGAACCACGATCTCGTGGGGACAGTATTCCTAGATGTGATCCAGAGAAAAGGATTGAGGCGTGAGACTTTGTCGCGTGAAGTAAGATATTGACGGAAGATAGGCGCTGGATCTAGAGCACCACGTTGGACTATCCGTATCTTGTTTCCTTCAAAGAAACGGTCCGCTTTATGGAAGGGTAAGTCGAACCCGTATCCGCGTTGGAAGAAGATGACGCTTGAACGTTTTGAACATTTACTGTAGTCCCTAATCGCCACGTTGTCCGGTACTGATAGCTCACCTAGACGCATGAGACCGGCGAAGCCGGTATGCAGCATCGCGACGAACAGCAGGTCATCATGGGAGGAGTGACGGTTGAGAGATGAAGCCGCTGTCTGGAGGTGTGCCCGACTGAGAGGGAGTTTCCTGTGAATAGCAGACTTGAAACGCTTGCGACAGCCAGACAGCGTTCGCGTGACGAGGTAGGATAATCGTATGGTTCGGACGTGGGGGAAATACGCCTCGAGTTTGTTGCATATCCCCGAGAGGTAGGTCCCGACCGAGTCGGGTTTTATGTGCGCCGACATGTAGACGACGAAGAAAGACAGCGTGTCCTCGGTCGGGTCGACAGGAAGTCGATGCATTGAGCAAAAGGCTAGATAAGAATTGAGAGCAGAGTCATAATTGCCGCTGGTGGAAATATCGATGGCCATTCCCAACGCGATTGCTCGTTCATGGACGAGCTTGTCGCGGGACCAAGGTTTCCTTTTCGGTTGCCTCGACCCACGTGTCTGCTGTATTCTCATTTTTGTGATGCCCCCAGCGTCGTTCGAGGGGGTTTGAAGGATTCGACTATGAGTCGAGGAGTGAGGACGCGCAGAGCGTCGGAATTGTCGCGAGAGAGAGCGTCAGCGACGAGGTTGTCGTCCCCGGCTACATGGAGGACGCGGAGGTCGATGTTAGAGCGGATCCGAATGTCGACTGAAGTAAGCAGGATGTCGTTGTAGTCGGGGAGTGCTCGCAGAGTGTCAAAGATATTTACTGTGTTGGTGTTATCAGTAAAGATTGTCAGACGTGCAGGAGATAACTGGGTGGCAAAGAACGCCAACCCAGAGTTCTCATACCACTCAAGCGCTGCGAGAACGCACAACGCTTCCCAATAAAAAATCCGGTCTCTCAAAAGGTCGCCCTCGATGTGGCAAGAGAAGCCGAGGTTCAGGTCGGGAATCCAGAAACCCATGCCCGTCAGAGACGCGTCGCAGTAGATTGTCAAGTTCGCCTCTGTGATTGGGTTCCAGTCCAGGTTAGCGAAGAACAGCATGCCGGACGAAGCCTGGACATGGTCAACGAACCAGTGGAGGTCCCGAATAAGAGGTTTGTTGAGCCGTATCTGTGCGTGTGAGCGATTTTTCCCCGACATTTTAGCGTAGACATGGCATAGCGCTGGCTTGAATAACGGAAAGACGTTGAGTGACCAGTTGATCCAGCCGGCGAGTTGTTCAAACTCGCGAAGGGTGCGACGGCGTCGCGGAGTGTCTGCAAAGTCACGAACGTGATTGACGAGGTCAGTTTTGGACTCTGCGGGGAGGGTTGCAGTGAGTTCATTAGGGTCGACAAGGAAACCAATGATAACGAGAACTTCACCCCAGAGTTGCTTCTTGAGTTTGTGAGGAATGCCTAGCCAATCCCACAAGAGGAGTAACCGTGTCTGGTCTGTCGGAAAATGTAGTTGGTACGGTTCATACCAAGTCATGTCGCCGACGAGTCCGACACTGAAACAATCGTCAACGTAGCAACAAAGAAACGTTAGGTGAAGGAAATAGATGGCGGCCCAGATCACAAGACCCATGAACGACGCCCATGCACGCGGCGAGCCGCAATTGCCAAAACAGGCGCGCCAATCAACAAAACGCAACCACATTGATCTATCTTCTTTACTCCCACCATCGGCTGACGATCGGATATTCGCCGTCACAATTTGCTTGATCTGCCAAAGCGGATGAATGGGAATATTTCGGAAAGCGCCTGCGACATCCGATTTCCACAGAAGTAGGCGTTCCCCCGGGTGGAGCTGAGCAAAGAAGAGTAGCAGAGGGATAAAGACGAGAAGTGAGTCTAGGCGAGCGCCCTTCGTTTCCGTCTTATTGACCATGACGTTCTGACAAAATTGTCCAGCTGATTGGTTGGCGACTAGTCGGAGGTCCCCGTCAGTGTGTGGTTTAGGGACCGCGATATTTGGTGTCGAGTACATGCCGGGTAACAATTCCGGGCCAAACGGAGGTGAGTGTTGCCCTTTTTGAACTTCCTCTTGACACTGATCTAGAATAAAGGCTCGCTCTTTCTCCGTTGGAATATTAGCCCATGCATTGTCCCAGGTCTCAGGGAAGTCGCCTGTGGGATTTGTATCGGCCCACGGCCAGAGACCAAAGCGCAGAGACCGGACAACCGACGCGACGAAAAGACGATTTGGGTGGATGGAGAGTAGACTCGCGAAGCGGTCTACATTGATTGGTGTCGAGACGTGAAAAAGGTGCGGATTGTCATGGATAGTTCTAATCGTTCGTGTTTGATATTCCTTTGCAGGAGGACTAGGGAGGGGTTCATCGACTTCTGTAAACCACGCTGTTCGACTGCCACGCGGTGCGGTCTTCTTCCACCCGAAACCCCGCAAATATCGCGGCAGGAAACTCGCAGATACAACGGCACCACCAGACTCCATTCTAACATCTTCCTCCTCGTCGACCCCATCGAAACTATCCACGAATTGATTCGCCGCTTCCCAAACCTTTGAAAGGCCGGAATACCACGCCGACGACTCAGGCACTTTTCTGCTTGCAAGCGGTGGCGGCGTGCGGTCCGCTGCAGATCTTGCAGATGTGCTGCCTCGAGCAAGGAACTCTGAAACACTTTCCATCGTTCCAGTTGTTGCAGATGGATCGTGGCTTTCCCGACTTGGTTTTCTTGGATCTTCCTTGATTGCTAGACTCTCCGCCGAGTCCTTCAAAGTCATCATACCGGACACCATCTCGGTCGAGGAAGACACCGCGGAGTTTGTGGATCTCTGTGTGTTCCCATTGATTGAAGAGGATGCTCGGGTTTGAGCCGATGACTTTTCGTGCGGCGACATCGTACGCGATGATTCGGATGTGGGAGGATTCTTGCTTGGAGGTGAATAGGTCGTCAATGTGCTGCCTCCAGGCTCGAAGCTCATCTCGTCGGAATGGGAAGACTGTCTCGACAGCCGAGCTGTATCGATCAAAGCAGCGGTACCAGATGCTCGAAGTATTGACCGTCTTCTTATCCGCGCGACGTCCCACGGCTTGCTGTAGCGTCGCCGCAGCTGTTCCGAGAGGAGCGGGGTCGATATCAAGTTTTGTGGAGAAAAAGAAGGCGTTGATTTCATCGAAGTCGACGACTTCATCAAGGAGGACTTTTTTCCAGAGAGCGTTGGGGAAGACGGGGGCAATTCCTGAGCGGAGGAGACTCTGGAGAGCTTTCTTGGTGTCGAGTCTATGGTTCTCAACCATGGAACGGACGAGTTTGTGTTCTGGGGAGAGGAGGACTTCCTTGAGGAGAGCGGCCGCGGCCCATCCGAAGAGAAGGTCGTCTTGCTCGTCGCTTGACGCGGATCCACGGGAATGAGTGCGACGATGTCTTTTTCCATGGTGGCGTCTGCGCTTGGGACGCTCGCTGCCGTCGTCTGATCCTGAGCTGTCATCGGAGGGGGAGGGACTCCCACGATGGTGTCTCTTGTGGATCGAAGGAGATCCAACGGAGGATATGTTGCTGTGACTGTCTCTCTCACCGTCTTCATCTCCGTCACCATCTCCGTCATCATCTCTGCTCCCGTCGTTGTTCCTGTCCCCACTCGATCCGATAGTGGTGTCTCGACCACGCTGTTCGGCGCTTGCTCTGAGTCGGACAGCGCTGGAAAGTCGTTCAAACCAGGGTGTGAGCTCTGCTTGTCCGTCGAAGTCATAGACTTCGGCGGTAGCGACCTCGGCGATGTACGCCACGATCGTGGTTTGAACTTCAACATCGGTGGCGGTACCTCGCTCGTAGCGGTTGAAGATTTCTTCGAGCGTAAGGCCGACAGCTTCGAAATAGTCGTCTTGGGAGAGCGATGCGTCAGGGATGCGAGGGATGGAGCAGTCGCCGCGGTTTTTGTTTTTGGCATTTCCGGGCATAACTTGTTGAGTCGATAGATGGAATTATAATTCGTTTGCGACAGAAAAACAACTAGCGTAACACAATAAGAGATTCTGTACTAGAGAGAGTGAAATACAAGACAGACCTGGCGGCGACACAGTAAGAGCTGTAGAGCGGGGTCATGACCCGTGCTGCTTATGCGTCGCCGCCGGGCGTGGGACATTACACCGAATGTAACCAAAAACGATCGCGAGGTACTAAGAATGAACTATCAAGAGATGTAAGTGCAAACGGGGTGTAGCAAGAAGTGCCGAAGGCGGTGCCGAAGGCAAGCTGAAAGACAATGAACAAAAGAGAGTGCCGAAGGCATGGGAAACTCACTCGGTTTGTTTTAGGACCCGACGGGTAACAAACCGTCGACACCTCTTTGCGACCTAGTGGACTAGGTAGAGGCGTCGGTGCATGAGTGGAGAAAAAGAGTGAGGAGTACACACCTCATATTGGCCTTCTGTAATCCAAGATGAAAACCGAATTTCTCAGCTCTTGACATACTGACCACCGCAGGACTCGAACCTACAACCTTTTGGTACGCTTAGCAATCGAAGCCAAACGCGCTACCATTGCGCCAGGTAGCCAACACTCATGCGCTACATGGAAAGCACATCCCACATCAAAGCTCCTTCATCCACCCACAAGTAAATTCCAAGAACAAAAGCGAGTATCCCAACCAGACATACTCTAAATGATCGTGTAATGATTATAATGCCTATACGTACATGCACAAATGACCTAAAATCCCATCCCATGTAGTCTGTCTCCACCACCACCACCACCACCACCACCACCACCACCACCACCAACCAACCACCCCCTCACTCACGACCACGGATTCCCTCCAAACCCATTCCCATTCCCATTCCTCTTCCTCCCCAAATCACCTGTTGGTACAGCCCACGGATCATCATCAACACCCACACTCGTAATGCTCCCATCCATACCCCCAAACGACAGCCCACTCTGCTGTGGTGGTGGCAACGGCGAACTAAACGACCGCCCACCTGCAAACTGGTTCCCAGATAACGACGCTGTAGAAGCCCCAAACGGATTCCCAGACAACGACGCCGTAGAAGCCCCAAACGGAGCCGAATATGCAAACGACGATTTCGGCGGCTCGCTCGAAAACGGATTCTGCGAAGAAGCCCCAAACGACCCAAACCCTCCGCGATCACCCCATCCGTCGTTCATCGTCGTAGAACTAACACTCGCCATCGGACTGGAATACGGCGATGGCTTAACAGGCCGCTCCAGCTCCTCATCCTCCTCCAACGTCATCGCCCTTGCAAACCTATCCGGCAGATCCTTCTCCTTCTTCGGCGTACTAGGCCCTGCCAAAGGCGAAGGACTCCTCCGCACCTGCGTAACCGGCGGCATCGATTCCGTCCTATTCGACGGCGGAGGCAAGGGTACTGGGGAAGGCACGCGGACCTCCTTCTCCTTCTCCGCACTCCCAATGATCTCCTTCATAGCCGCAAAATCAAACCCAGCAGTCTTCGGGATCTTAATCTCCGGATCCGAGGGCGTAGACGCATGACCTGGCGATGTCGGCGGAGTCGGCATCGGTGTGGACGAACTGAGACGGGGCGGTAACTCGTCGTCATCCGTTGCTTTGGGAGTGGAAGTAGTACCAGGCGGTTTCTTGGCATACGGAGACGCCGACGGTGGCCTCGACACTGGCGTCTGAGTTCCGCTCGTCTTCCTCGAGAACCATCCTTTCTTCTGCTTGATATCCTCTTCCCTCACCACAATCCTATCCTCCTCGAAGTCAGGTTCCTAAACCCCGTAAGTATTTCTTCGCGCAGCACTTAACACAAACATACCTCCGGTTCATCGAAATAATCTGAAAATACAGGGAACCCAAGTTGATCCAAGATGAGCGGCATGAACGTCCTATAACTCATATGGCCCGCAATCTTGTCCGTCACGTCTACATTCTCCAGACCCGGCACGCCCTCTACAGGTCGTAGTCCCGCCACTGTGCCCACTCCACCACTCGTTGCACGAAACAGATAGTTCAAGACCCAGTCGTTCCTCGCAAAAGCGTTGACGTAGCGCCCTGACACCACACTCCGCGTTTGAAGCCACATCTGTTGCGATACAGAGAGGGTGGCTCCAAGTATGAACACGTCTTGAACGATACCGAACGCCTTCTGTTTCGCGAGCTCGATGAGGGCGTAGAATATGACCCGGGCGCCAAGAGAGAACCCGATGAGCGTTATAGGGCGCACACCGAGGTGACGCTGAATGAGAACGTCAGCCAAGACAGCCCCAGCGGCTCTTGCACGATCAAGCGCGTTATTCCAAGGGTTATCGATGAGATAACCAAGTTTCGTTAGAACTGTAACACGGTCAGCATGAGGATGTTGAAAGGAAAGAGAGAGGAAACTCGTACCGATAGGCCACTGCAATGCACTCATTAGCGCCGTCATAACAGTCGCTTGGAGCACGGTAGTTCCGAGCTGGGTCAGGACTTCGCCAGTCAGAATCTTGAGCGCGCTACCCGTCTCGCGAATCATCTCTGGCTCCCAGAGGATGCTGAACACGTCACCCACAATAGGATCCAAGACGCTGAATGGCAATCTTGGGTCGTCTTGAATACCATTCAAGAATCTTTCTCGAAGTAAGTAGACCATAAATCATCTTGAACGAGGTACGCACCCAGGAACTGTAATGATACAATTCACCCTCTTGTTATTGTGCAATGGCAACAGATTGAATGTTCGAACCTGCTGTGTGCGATTAATCATGCCCTTCACAGCGATGCCCGACCCCGTTAGAACACCGCCCGTCGTGATGACCGCCGCACCACCGGCGCCTGCTAAAAAGCCCGTAGTACCGGTGATACCAATGGTGGTAAATGCCGCCCCGAGACCTGCGCCAATCACCGGGGCTAGCAATCCTGCTGAGAGACCAATGACCAGTCCACCACCAAGCGTCGCGAGCCCGAGCATCATGTAGCGTTTCTTCTTGGCAGACTTTTTCCGCCCTTCAATAATGTCCTCGTTCTCCATCCGTTCAACATCCTCTTGAATCTCGAGCGCTTCGGTGACGCGGGATTCAAAACGGACAACATCAACCCATCCGAGACCAAGCTTCATGGCAACCTCTTCAAGCAAGACGCGCGAGCGAGCGTCGTAGACGCTATCGGCGATAAGAATGAGGAAGAGGTCGCATAGTACTGTCCACCGTATATCAAGGGTAACGTTTTCGTCTGCAGTGGATAAAGTAGTGGATACGCCGGGGATAGATGTGGTGGTGTCTTGAAGGACCTGTGCAGTTGTCTGGTATCCTCTATTGGGATTTGGTGTTTTGGGCGTTACGGGAGTAGTGGGGGTCACTAATGTCTGGTCATCATTATCATCGTCGGATTCGGTGTCGTGTGCTTCGGCTGCACGATTCCGGGCTTGTGTTGGATCGTACTCTGGATTTGCGACAGTGTGAGTGGTCATTAGGGCGGGAACGAGATCCATGGGGAGAACACCATGCTCTGCGAGGGATTCAATCATCTTCTGTTCTGCCTCATCGGTCGGTTAGCGGGACATTGGCCAGTAACGAAAGACGTTACCTTGAGTCTCGAGTTCCATGTGGTAGTATAGTCGACCCATGATCTTCATTCTCCAGAGATCCATATTCGCCAATGCCGACTTGAGCTCCTTGCGATGAGCTGCCTGCAACCGCTGTGCCATTTCCCGACTCGTCAGCGAGCACAGTCCGACGTACGCGATACGCTGCGCCTCGGTAAGCAGGTTCTTGGTTGCTTGCATCTGGCTGAGTGGTGTCATCGCCTTGTCCTCGTCGAATAGATATCTCGTGCGCATGTGCACCTCGTCATTCTCGTCCTCCTCATTCACCCTCAATCGAGTATAATCGTTCTCGTTATTGTCCAGCTTTGACCGCCACTCGTTGCCATAGTCGTCTACGTCGATGAGATTGCCCGTAGCGTTGGCAGCGCTAGTACCCTTGGCCGAAGGCTGGTAATGGTATTTCTTCTGGTCCTCTTCGTCGAGCCCGCCCTTGAATTCGTCTTCGTGAACGACGGGCATCTCTTGCCAGCCCTCATCGTCGTCGTCGTCGAACACGCCAATGGGCGCGGGGCTTGGGCTCGTCACTGGCATGATAATTGAGGTTAGCCTCGTTCTCGGTCAGAAGCCTTCGGCACAACGGACCGGAACACTTGTCTCACGTGATTCAATTCAAAAGCGCCACCGGATTCGGAGTCCTCTTCCTCGTACGCCACAAGGCAAGATGGCCGAGCGGTTAAGGCGTGTGACTCAAGCGTACTAGCTTGCCTGGTTCAGGTTTCTCATCTCCGTATGGAGGCGTGGGTTCAAGTCCCACTCTTGTCAAGCTTTTGCTGTCTGTGGCCTCCAAAAAGTGCACTTTTTCTCTCCGACGCGACTCGCCATCCATAGATCGTCATTGGTCAAATGTAAAAACTTATGTTCCCATGTGGCGTTTATTTTGTGTTGTTTGTTCGATCTTATCGACCTACCATCATCGTGATGGCATTGGACATATTACAGTCGATGTATTCGTCTGTCTTTGGCCCTGTGGGTGGGCCTTCAATTGACGAGGATCCCAAAGCATGGTGGATCGCCTTCGATAAACTAACGCTTGAACGATACAATCTACAAAATCCCTTACCTTTCCACCATCATCGCGACCAATCACGCGACTTCTACGACGAACTATGCAACGAAGATGTCATCCTCGAATTCGTTTCTGCTCGTCGTATAACCGCTTCCTCTCAGCTCGACCACTCGCGCCTCTTCGTACGTCTCCTAGCTGATGAGGATTTCGAGGACTTCTGGACGGCTCTATCACCGGAGGACCAAGAAAAATACTTTCTCGAGGCGTTCGCTGCAGTGGAAAAATCTCTTGATTACTCGATGTTTATCGCAAGTAAAGCCGACTGTCCTGAACTTGACCGCGCTGCGCTTTTCGCCGATCACGGGCTCGGTTTTATCGAGCTCATGCGCCAATGCGTCCTTTCCGACAACAACGAGGCTCCATCCCAGCCTAGGATATTTGAGAATGCTCGATTCGACAGTATCATTGGATACGTAGAGAATGATCCTTGGCAGAGTCGAGCCGCATTGCACGCGATGGCAAGAATGACTAGATCGTCATACATTGGTATGTCATTTCGTGTCTGTATTCCCTTACGCTCACTTTTTTGTTAGATTCATTTGTATTCGCCACCGCCATGGCTGCGAAGGGCGCAAAAGTCACGTATCGACAAATCACGACAGAACATTCCAAGACCAAATCGACATTAAAAGCCCACTCCCCGATGATTGACAGTGTCCTGGGGAAACCGGCTGGAAAGGAGTACAAGAAGGCCGAAGCGAAGCGACGAAAAGATATGGATCTATACTGCCAATCGTGTCTCAAGCCGGAGGAGAAGGCAATCAACGGGAAAATGACCGTCTGTTCACGGTGCAAGCAAATTGGCCGCGAGATTCGCTATTGCGGACGCGAGTGCCAGGTAGCTGACTGGAAGCAGCACAAACCCTTGTGTGGAAAACCTCTTGGTCTGTATCCTGCACTTGTATAGCCTGATACTGATAGATTTACAGATATATCAGCTGCACTAGCAGACGTTCATATCAAACCTGATGGCCAACGCAAATTCGAACGACGCCCTGATATACCGCCTTGTCCTCCAGACCACCGCAGATCGCCTCACGTCGTACGCCTCATCGAGCATCTCGAGACGAGCCCATCTCAGGACTACCTCCGAGATTTCGAGGGCGACTGGTTCAACGGTGCTTCGCTTGACGAGGTCACCGGGGCGTGTGTCTTTATCCACATGCGAAATGTCCTCTTTACGTCTACTGCCCCAGGAGCCGAGGGCGCACTCCTTTATGTCTATCGTGTGCTCCAGAATTTCGCCCCGGGCGGACATGGAGAGCGCGGTTTACAGACTCAGCTGAAAAGGGAGTATGGGGTGGATATGTGGAATAGGATGCAGGCGCTGTTGAAGAGAGGGCCGCCCTATGTTATACCGGATATCACGCGTGCGCAGATGGACGAGGTTCTGGGGCATTTGAAGAAGACGTCGAGGTTTACGGAGGAGTTGGTGGGGTATAAGATTGGGGAGGGCAAGACGATGATGATTGGGAGTATGGTCGGGCCGACAAAGGACGTTATCGCCAAGGTCGCGTTTCCGAAAGATGCTGCGCCCACGCCGACGCTCCTCCTACCTAGTGCTACACGGAAAGCTACCGGGTCCAAGGCCATTGGACCGAATTTTTGTAAGACCTTCATTAATTTTTTAAACAAAACGCTGAATCGCATTCTCTCAGCGCTTCCCACACCCGTCGACCACGCAGACGACATGTTTATTCATGCTGAATTCTGCAACCTGTCTGAGCAGATCCGATACCTCCAAATGAACCCCGAGGCGGACTACATGATTTGGGGACATCCGGATTCGCCCAACGCCCCCCTTGCGCTCCAGTTCTCCGACTTCACTTCCGCCACCAGCTTCTTGTACTACCGCTACATGCTCTTCAAATATGGCGCATTCGACATTGACGCGCTTGTGTATGTGATTATGGCTTTGCGCCCTGTGCTAAGGAGGAAGAAAGTCCCGGAGGAGGTGTGGATGGCGCAGTTGGGGAGGGAGTATGATATGGGGTATGTGGAGATTGCGAGGAGCTCGATTGTGAAGAGGGAGGAGGATGGGAAGGAGGTGTATAGAAGGAGGGATGGGAGGGTTTTTGAGATGGGTCAGATTCTGTTGAGGGAGGAGGATGTGAGTATCAGGATTATGCATCAGTTGAAGGCTGTGGGGAGGTTTAGGGAGTTGTTGGCGAGTTTGAAGGATCTTTGAAGGTAACGCCACACTAGTTAGCGCCCGACTGGTTCTGGGATATCACGTATGGTATTAAATGTCCGATATAGAGTCCATCTCTAGCTACTATTCCACTGTGACTCGCAGATCATCACATGTCCATGAACCCCACAAGGACACCCGCGATGGCCACCGCCATACCCATTCCGCTGAGACGCTCCGCAGCGCCGTCCGACTGAGCGGCTGTGTCGCTGGAAGATGTGCCCGTGCCCGTGCCTGTGCTCCTGCCTGATGTGGATTGTTGACCTGATGTTCGCGTGCGGCTCGTCGTGCCCGAGCCCGTGCCACTTAGAGTAGTACTAGTGCCGGACGCGGAGCCAGTGCCATTGACTGGGACGGCGCTGGATGATGATGCGAACGTGGTGTCACCCGTCGCGGCGGATGAGGTGGCTGTTATGTCTGGGGCTTGGGACGAGGATCTGCCAGTAATGGTTGAATGAATGAGTGGGAGAGAGAGGAAAGAGGAGAGAGGACGGCTTACTGGGTCACAGCGGCGGTCGTGGCGCTGGAAGAAGTGGCCACGGTGGTGACCTCGGAGTCGGTGGCGCTGGTGGTCTGGCCGAGCGCGGTGGCGGCTGATAAGGCCAGGATGATTATGGGGAGGCTGATCTGCATGTTCAGAGTCGAAAGAGTGGGTTAACTTTTGGTCGTGAGATGTATTGACGTTTCGTGATGTGTAGGGTTTTATAGTGAGTGGGCGTGGGGCGGCGGCTATATGGACCGTATTACGATCTCCAGTGACCTGTCGTATGCTTCCCACGTCGGGCGGAGGTAGCCTTTTGGGTTAACGTGTTGTAGGCGTTGTGAAACCGTAAAATTGCCTATGAGTAGGGAGCAACCGGCAGTGGAGTCAGATAAGTTCCAATTTCTCACGTCGGAGGGAGATGGCCTCTTGGTGAACGTGGCGTAGCCTGTAGGCATGATGAAACTGTCCATGAAGAGTTTGAATAATTTACACCTGCTGGAGTATACCGACTCTCGCGCGCGTTCTGCAACTAAAAACGCAAGTCAAAACCTGTAAATATATCAAGAAAATCAAAAGAAAATGGACAGTCCTACTTACTGGCAAAAGTTCTTCGGTAATACTGTGTAATTCTACCGGTCACTACACATGGAATTTTCTTTCATCTCCGTGCAATGCGTCGCGCTGGCGTCAACACCAATCGGTGACAATTTGGAAAGGATGGGGTATCCACCTGCTGCTTGTGAAGAGCACTGAAACTGTGTGTTCGTCGACAGATTATATTGCGCATTCAGTGGGACTGACCGTTATTCATTTAATGGGACACGTCACCCTAAGTGAGTAGCCGTAGGCATGCATCAAATGTTTAGAAAGATCACCGAAAGATCAGTTGCCAGAGTGTGGACGGAGACGCGGTCGAGAAGATCCTCGTTTGAGAAGGAGTGTCCAGGTGTCCGTGGTGAATAGGCCATGCGGTAGCTATTGGAAACGCGAAGCGCTCTCCATGGAAAGGTCAAACGCCATCATGGGCAGAAACGTTGACTTCGGAAAGCTGAATCAGAACAGCTTCGATTGTACTTAGTGATTACAGTCAGAGGGACGGCTCGTCCCCAAATTTTTGTTCTGCATGAACCCCATCTGACGATGCTATAAGAAGACGGTGATGATAAGTTTATATCTGAGAAGAATGCGCAGTGGATCGTACAATCATAGTAGTTCTAAACGTTGATGAGGGTAGCCCTCGTCTCCAGTTCAATCAAGGTGCCGATAGTCCAGCGGAAAAAGTGTGTAAGGCCAGACGTGACGGTGCTGTCCCAAGACCTTTGCCTCCATCATCTCAGCCTTTTATCATGCGCGCAACAAGTTTCCCTTTCATCGCTTCGCCGTGCCCCCACTTGTCTACGCCCATGGGAGAAGTTACGGAGAAGCGAGGATATCCATTACCGCGACGGTTCTCTGTTTTTTCCAACCACGCTAGGGCGCTTGCTTGAAGAGCACTGAAGGTCACTCCGTTTTCTGGGGTTATATTGCGCATCCAATAGGTCCAACATTCTCGAAACAGTACCTGCTCAAGTTCACGTCAGTAGAGGATAGACATGCTACTAGCAACTTCACCGCACCCAGCGCTTGAAGAGATCGCCATCAAACTCTTTCACAGCGACAGTAGTATCAAGTGACAGTGTATAGATGGCGACACGGTCTGCAAAGTCCTCGTCTGAGCGTAGAACCGCGTATCTGAGAACCGCTGCTGGGTTCTCAGCTGCGTTGGGTCTATATTCACAAGTTAGCCCTCGGCGTAGACGTTCCAGCGACCGGTTAGGTATACTCCATGAGAAGATCACACACCGCCATGAGCCCTAGAAACTGGTACTTTTCCGCGGCAACAGCCACTGATTCTAGTAGGGAAAATGGCAGTGTACTAAGATTTGGGTAAGGCGGGATGGGATATATCCACGAGAATAGTATTTCTAGGACGGGACTGTCTTCGGAGAGTTCCACGGGCTCGGCAGTCTTCAATTGAGGGGGAGGGAAGATGGAAGAGTGAGCATTCAAATTGTTACTGTGAATGAGAAAGGCCACCCCGTCGGAAGATGTGAAGCAGATGTCTGCAGTTTCATCGTCGACTAAGGACAAGGAAATTATGTGTTAATCAGATCAGTAAAGCGCACGACAGAGGACCATACAATCCGGATGATAGTTGTGGATGTTGTTGACACGATCAACGCTTTCCTCTAATTTCAAGTTGGGCATTGTACTGATGGTGGAGCGGCGGAGAGACCCTAGTCACCCTCAGTGAAAGAGATGACCGTGTTGATACCAAATCGAGCCAAACAAAGCGCTTACTTCCGACTTCCATTTGCCGCCTATCCGTAAAGCGCGTCCGTCATCGAGTCGTCAATCGTTATCACCTATAACTGGATACTATAGGTTTCCGCAGCAAGGCTACTCAATATTGATAACCCAGTGCCGTTCTGAAGCATTGATCGGTCATTTCGCGTAAGTAGAAGGAAACTCATGAGCAGCCGCTGACGATTCGAGTCAGGTGCTTGCCTTGCGTACCTTGGGAGTAAACTTCTAAGCCATTCAAGCTTGAATGCATGGACATTATGCCTGATTCCTTTCCCCGAGACTTCAAACCGAGGCTGGACTCTGACACGTATACGCAAAAGGAAGTGACTGCACCTCCAACGCTCGCGTCCCTACCAACAGTGTCCCCAAACTCGTGTACGTGCTGCATTCATTTAGTTCTTAAACCTTACGTGTCACGGTATGGCAGAGACCTTATCGGCCTCACCTGCTCACTATGACGACGAAAGCGGCGCTCTTTCGACATCGAGGATTTTCAAGTTAGTATCTGGCATAACCCTTCTCTCCCATCCGTCCGTGAATATCGTGATACAGTGCACAAAGTCATCCAATGGTGCTTACCTATCGCTTAATCTCTCGGACATTCGGGTCTTCTTTTGCTTCTTTACCAGTCAGTCGGCGAATGGTCTTCAGCGTACAAGCACACAGCATAGTACTTGTTAATACAGTGCGCTAGGCTCCAATCTTGTCTTCTTGACGAATAACCGAAGAGCGTAAGTACGCTTTGCTAATCGATGCGTCTTTCATCTGACAGTCCTGGGAAGGAAACTCATCCTCCCTAACCTTCTTCCGGACGTACTGCCCGATGTATCAATGACCCGCTTCCCAAACCATGAGACGCGTCGTCTTCCACTTAAAGAGCGTTAACCACTGTCACAGGAACATGGTTGTCCAAGCACAGTGACTCACGCCCGCGAGAAATTCGACGATGTCCGTGATCCAACGGCTTGCAGAGGAGTATATAGGCGAAGGATTGCCACTCTTTCCAGCCCGAACCAACCATGTTCTACACATTGACTTCTGCCAGCGCTTTTACTTTTGTCATGGTGCTCTACCTCGTTTACAAGAGGTTCCAACGACGCATCTCTATTTCACATGTTAGAGGGCCGTCGTCCTCTTCCTGGTTGTACGGTATGTGCGCGCTATCGGCACACGGTGCATGGTCGTTGACGCTTCTAAGGAAATTGGATCGAATTCTTGGAAGCTCCCGCTGGCGAGGTAGCTCAGACCGTTATCTATACCCGTGTGTAACGTCCTCATTATCTACAGGCGGACTTCCGCTGGAGAGAGCAATTTGGAGGCGTCGTCCGCGTCAAGGCTCCCCTTGGGGTAACTCTGTCGCATTGCTTGGTCCATTGACGTGGTCTCAAATCATTCTTAGGAAGACCGCCTCATGATCACGGATCCGAAGGCCATTCAGTATGTTTATCACACGGCGAGCTACCGGTTCCCAAAACCTACCGGTCGTTCGGCTATCATTCGTTCCCTCTTTGGACCTGGCCTGACGGTCAACGAAGGTAGTTGCAGACTTGAGCGAGTTGTTGCTGTTGATCGAGCCTCTCAACTAGGCGATGACCACAAACGTGTCAGAAAGATTATGCTCCCTGGTTTTGGAGGTCCGGAATCGAGGTCGTTCTTGCCGATTTTCTCTGGAGCGGCTGGGAAGGTGAGGACTCAGCAGCTTGGCCATTGACGTGACAATCTGACGTCGTTATCAGCTGGCGCAGAAGTGGCAAGACCTGATTGCCGCTGATGCTCAGCAGACAACCGTTGTGTCCATTCCGTGGTGGATCTCGCGCGCGACTTTGGATGCCATCGGGGAAGGTTAGTCAAGATTTTCTGACGCCTTGCTTACACTAAACCCGTCATAGCTGCATTCGATTATCAGTTCGGTGCCCTCGACAACACTGGCAATGCCCTCGCTGATATGTACACAAATCTATTGTGGGCATCCTTTTCTAGACTTATTATAGTATGTCTAAGGTTTTTGACTAGCTTTGACGTGTTTGGTATACCGACCAAAAGCACCATCCTGAGTCTGGGTATCATGGATGAGATTCCGCTGGCGGTTGTAAACTTCCTGTTTAAATACTTTCCACCTCGACGCATGGCACATATATTCGAGACCAACAAACTCTCCACTTCTGTCGCGCGACAACTAGTCGAGGAGAAGACAGCAGCGCTCCTGGAAGGCAAAAGTCGCCGAGATATATTTTCCCTCCTCGGTTTGTTGACCACTTTCATATCCAGCCAACATTCTTCTGATATTGCGACCTTTCAGTCAAGGCGAACCATTCCGAGAAACCGGAAACTCGATTGGAGGAGAAGGAAGTGCTAGGGCAGATGAAGTATGGCTTCCACACTTCAATGATCCAACTTTTTTCTAACGCGCCGTCAAAGTACAATAATCTTAGCCGGACACGAGACGACGGCCAACTCGCTCACGTTTGCCTTTTTCGAATTGTGTAAACAGCCGGAGATTCAGAAGCGTCTTCGAGCTGAGATTCGTGTCATGGGAAAGACATCGGGTTATACATCGTCCGACTTCGACAACATGCCTTACCTGACGGCAGTGGTCAAGGTTAGTCTTAAATCTTTGCACATTAAGCCAGGCACTTATGCCGCCGGCTCTGTAGGAGACTCTTCGCGTCCACCCCATCTTTTATAACACGTTCAGAGTGGCAAGAGGAGATGAGGTCCTTCCGCTCCTCGACCCGCTTACCCTCGACACGGGTGACGTGCTGACCGAGCTTCCCATCCCCAAAGGCACCAAGATTATCACGTCAGTTGCCGCTTATAACAGGTCAGTCACCCTTTTACTTTGCTGTTTTATTCTAACGCCATGCTCTAGGAACAAGACCATCTTTGGAGAAGATGCAGATGTCTTCAATCCTGATCGTTGGTTGAGAGTCGACTCCCCGAAGAGCAAGGTTTCTTTGGGCGTCTACGGGAATCTGTAAGAATCTCGCTGCTTCGAAGTCAACATGCTTTACTCATCCCTTCTCGGGTTCACGTTTGTTGGTGGTGCGCGCTCTTGCATCGGCTGGAGATTTGCGTACGTATCATCATGCTCTTCACTGGCAAGGCAACCCTTCTGAGAAACCTGTGATTTCGTAGCGTCTTGGAAATGCACGCCTTCCTGGTTGAACTCGTCGGAAAGTTTGAATTCGAGTTCATCAGTTCGGAGGGTGCCAGTGATTTCCGTCGTGAGGCTTCTCAGCTTATGACGCCAACTCTGGTGTCAGAGCGGGAGAAAGGCTCTCAGCTTTCGCTGAGAATTAGGGCTGCGCGCAACGAGGCCTGAATATTATCATGACGAATTCGAACGGGTGTTACTCTAAATCACGATTGTCTGATGTCCCGAATCTAGCTGCCTTTAGTCGATCCTTGTGTAACTACATACGTCTCTTCACAATCTATACGGTTAATGATGAGCAGACGGCTGCTGGTCTGGGCCCGGTGTGAGAGGGATTTGACGGACTGGGATTCAAGTCCGTTGTTAGTTCTGACGACGCTTTGCCCGGGGGTCATCATGAAATCTGGGACTGGCCGATATCGACGCCAAGAGACACCTGAATACTACGGTCATTGCCAGTCAGTGTGTTTCGCAGCTGTTCTGTCACGTCGGTACGCTCTTCAAAGATCAAAGGAAATATCGTTTCTTGGTGGGAGCGACCCTCTGAGTAATTAACCTGTTGCTACCTTTTTAAGTTAGGTGGAACAGGTGTACGAGTCCAACGGTTGAAGAATTTGTCCAATTGAAAAGCCGGCGGCAAATTCATCCTTGGTCCTGACTCCTGACCACCATGTCAGCCTCAAGGCATCCTTGTCAGTAGTCCGTCCGTCCTTCGCATTTGGAAAACCTGTGCTCATGTCAGTCAAGGAGCCTTAAATTACGCGCACTTGTCGAGTACACGAGGTGCAACCTAGACAACTTCGCGGTACGTTCTTTGCAGGTTCTCTGTTCACAAATCGCAGGCTGACCACTTTGGACTTGTAGGAAACGCCGGACTATCCGCGAACAAGATGAACGCGTCCTTGAATTTTGCCCACTTCCCGACGGAGCTGCTATCCGAAATCTTTCTCTGTGCAGTCGGGAATGTATGTATCGAGCTTGATGATAGTCATACGACAACGGTCCCTTGGAATCTTTCTCGTGTTTGTCAAAGCTGGAGGACCACGTCGCTGGGGTATTCACACTTGTGGGCCTCCTTTGCAATTGACTGGGCTTTCACATTTGGTGCTTTGGCCACAACGTTGAGCAGATCACGCACATACCCCCTTACCTTTGAATTCCACATGCCCAGAGTCTATGATGATCGTAAAGCGTGGTCAGCACTCCAGATGCTTGCAGCCCAAAGTCATCGATGGAAGTCTGTGGTTTTCATTCTTCCCGCGTCAACCCTCCAGTCATTTCTTGCATCGGAAGTTATCAGCGATGTCAGTACTCTAGAAAATCTCAGCCTGGAAAGTACATCCACATCGTCGGAGGCGCCACTGCAACCGCCTTCATTTGATACGTTCCTTCTCGCCCCAAACTTGAAGTATGTCAATTTGGAGGTGGACATGGAATTTGGGCTCCCTTGGGAGCGCCTCCAAAAGTTTCGTTACGTGGGCAACCAACCGCGGTCCTTCGATTACCTCCTCCGTATTCCCCAGCAATCTCCAAATCTCGACGCTTTTGCTTTCATCTATAGAGATGATATTTTTGGCTCGGCGATCGGATACTTCCAAGGCAAGGATGCATGCACACATATACCAACATGCAACATTTTTGGGGCTGAAAACGATTTTCTTGCATGACTTATGCCTACCTAACCTGGAACAGTTAAAAGTAACGATCCACCCCCAAAACCAAGGACTTTTCACGTCGTTTCTCCAGAGGTCCAGGTTACATAGCCTTCGCGCGCTGTACATCACGGGTATGCAGTCTGGCGAATTCGCTTCGATTGCCAAAAATGCGAGTACCATTGAAAGTCTGACGCTGGTGATGCGCCATAGCGGCCCTGTGCAGCCATATCACTGGCTAACTGACGACAACCAAGTGCTGCCCTGTCTCAAGTGGTTCAGAATGGTTGATGTGGGCCCTTCGCATCGGCACGCCGACAAAGAACATGCATCTGATGTTTACACAGTTGCTCCGTCCGTGTGTGCTTTTGCTCTGTCCCGGAAGATTTCCATGGTGTATGTGTCCCTTTGCAGAGATGAGTGTGATGGGTGTATCAGTGTTGGGAAATGGATAGATCACATTGATGACCTGAAGATGTTGAAGGAGTTGAAGGATGGAGGGCTCGATATCACACTCAAGTCATGTGGTACGGGCGCGATTCAAAATTGGCGCATTCTGGTGTACTGACGAGTCTGAAGGCCAGGACTATTTGACTTGACAATTGGGTATTACCATTGCTGGCTGGTCTGTTTACGAAGTCCGAAATATAAGTACTTACAGGATTCGCCATACAGCAACAGAGATCTGTGGTCTCAATTTGGTTGGACTAGAACTAATTTATTGCACTGGTCGTCCGCGTCGTTTCGCTTTTCGCCTGATGACTAGAGCAGCCGCCGCGCTGTGTTCGTAGCATTCACTTCTTGTCCTTATATCTGCGAACCGTACACGCTATAGAGCACGAGTGACAATGTGAGTGTAAGCCGGAATACAACCTTCTGCTGGCCTAACGGACTGATCATGTTTGTGTTACCGTGCGCTTAGGAGTGAGACGGTCGTCAAATCTGCCCCGACTGCTGACTGCTTATGTTTCGAACTTAGTGCACCACGTACCGCCCGAAAGAAACTCTGGCAGGGCAATTGTTGAAGTAACAATAAGGTCATATTTGACTGTGTTATGGATACAGTGATAAGTAGTATGAAATATGCAAGGAGAGACAAAGTACAGCGGAGTAACATAAAAAAGGAGGGTTAGGTACAGATGGTACATCAAGATCAAGTTGGAGACTTAACGCCGCGCCACGACACGAAATACCCGTTTGGTTTCTACACTGCCAACGTTCCTTGTGATGATAAAACGCCCGGCTAAGAGAATAACGATCCCGAGATCGATCTCGTCCTTGATTGCATCTGACGGGCGAAGAGCCTGAACACGTTCATCCCGCAAACCGCCCAATTCTGTAGAACTCTTTTTGCGACCAGGTGGGCCATCTCCAGCGACTTCCGTGCCGTATCCCCACACCTGCTGATCCGACTGGAATATCACGTTGAAGATGCTGTACCTCACTCGAACGCCTTTGTTGTTTGGGTCCGAATTATCATATCCCCAGTAGAACAGATCCTTCAACTTCGTGGGCATCCATCCCGTGGGACGCGAGGTCGGGACCTTCGGCCAATGCTTGAAATTTGGCGAGTAGTCCTTCGCTTCCCATTCAGATGCGGGAAAGCTTGCCAGGCACTTTATAAAGTCCTCCATACGACCGAATGCAGAGTAAGCTATGCTTTTATCTGACTCCCTGGGGAGCGTGCAGCAGAGGGTAGCCTCTAGGATGTCTCCGATCGGAATGCTCTTCAACTCCCATAAGGATGCGCGCGGACGTCGGCTCGGGCTTTTGTAGATAAACAGCGCGTTATCGATTCTCTTCCCGAGTTGCGTCTTGAGTTCCATAAAACAATAGCCATACAGTTCGCCACTGGTAGGCAGTGCAATCTCCGCTATGATGTCCAAGGCTGTTTGAAGCACATTTTCTACTATGTGGACCACCGAGGCGAACGGACGGTGCTTGAAGTGGTTCGACAAGACCTCCTTGAGCCACAGATCTGCGGGCTCTTTATACTGCGCGGGAAGCTTGTGTGTTTTGAGTAAACTTCGTTCAACGACCTCGCGAATAAACTGGTGCAAAAATTAAGCATTGCTCCTAGAAGTTTTGTAGAAAAGGGACCGACCTCGTTCTTCATGGCAGCACTAGGAAATTTATAATAAATACGCTGGTCCGAACCTTGACGCCAGGTGAGTGCGCCTTCCTCAAAGAGAAACTGCGCGACGTGAAGTGGGGTAATCTCCGTGATCTCGATGCTAGAGTCGGCAGTGATTACGTCCTGTGGGATATTACGATAGCTCAGTCGAAGTCGACAGCCCTCTGCTACCCGTACCTCCAGCTTCTCGTTCAGCAGATCTGAAGCGGTACTGTTATCCCAGAACTGGATTCCCCGACCGTACAGTTTGCAGATGGCTTTTGAAACGCAATCTGGTATGAGAGAAGACTTCACTTTACGGGCGGCAAGTGCATTCTTGACGTCCTGGGAAGTCGCGGTCGCGCTTTTCGCAATCGTAGAGAAGTAGGCTTTGAGAAATTTCCGGGGGATATGGTATGTGAACTCCGCCGTAGTGATGTCCGTGTAGCTGTATACCGGACAAGATTGTCCGAGGACGGAGATCGCCCGCCTGACTTGAGGGTCGTCAGGACTGTCGACGCCAAGGATGAACGCAACCTGGGCCCGTATTTGATCAATAGTAAGACCCGGAACACCGGGAATACCGCTGAGGTCCTTGATTGGTAGCGACAGTTGGAGTTGCTCGGAAAAAGCAGGTGAAAAGCCTTGGAGAATGAGCCATTGGATGACAGGCCTATTGTCCACGGGATCTAGCGTTGTGGACAAAATACTGTAAAAGCATGTCTTGAAAAGATTGGTGACGATTCCGAGAGGAACGTGGGTCTTCGAACTGGTAATCTCTGCGCTATAGGCAAGCCCGGCTGCGTGATCATATTTTTCGACTATGATCACAATGTCGGCGTCGAATACGCCTGAGGAACGCTTCTTCGCGATATGGCACTGTGATAAGCAGCAGAATTAGAACAGTGAGCAAAACCCAAGAGAAAGTTTGGCATACCAAAACTCGTTTCAACGCTTGGCTTCCTGTGCATCCCCGAATGTCATCACCTAGAGATTCCATTCCAGGAAACTTCGCATACTTGTTGGCAGCAGTTTCGGCCCCGGCCAATACAGCTCGCTCAATGGCATCTCTAAAATCGTCGGTACTGTTGTTCAGTGGCGTGATGTCTCGAAACATGAAGTACAGCACAAAGGATCGAGAGTGAAGTCTGGAGTTCAGAGTATCCTTCATCCAAGCTGTCACAATAAAATTCGAGAACGTGCGACTGAACGTAGATGCGTACTCGGGATGGATATCCAGAAACGCCACGAGGACCAATCGGAGAAAATGCAAGTCTGCTTGCGATTCCCGGGAGGCGTAGAATCCCCATCCGATTGTGTCACCGGCGATTGTGAAAGCGTGCTCAATAATGCCTGTTGGATCGGCAATAACGACTCGCCGCCCCTTGGTCGGGATGAATGCTTTGTGAAAGTTTTCTGGAACAAACTGAGAATATAAGGTTAACGCTCAGCAAATCCCGCAAACATAAACGTGAACTTACATCGTGTTCTCTAGAACAATCGTCCCCTATCTGAACAACAACGTGTCCGCCAAATTTCTTTACTACGGGTGGGACGTCCTTTGTCAACTTGGTTTGCTTGGACGTCGGACCTGGTTCCTCGTTGGAAGACGAGGCCTTGCGCTTGAGAGCATCGCTCGGCTCCCGACAAATGATAAAGTGAGCCTGATTGGCGGGAAGACTGGCCGTAAAGCTAGGAGCTAGCGCCCAGTCCTTTAGGGAGGGAATCAAAGCATGGGGATTGGGCGGGTTGGAGAAAGACATGTCCTTCAGGCTGTCAGAGACAAACAAGTTATTAATGTCCACCGGAAATGCATAGATTAAGTTTCGACTGCCATGCCATGGACAACCACAGTTCGCTACGTGCTGGCGATTTACTTCGTCGGCAATGAAGCTGGGAGTGATTTGGGAATGGTTCTGGGCAACAACTTCGTACGACATGCAGTCTATGCCATGAGTGTGACCTGCAGCAGCAACTACGAAGGCGATAGGATTGTCGGTTGACTGTGGAGGGTCCGACTCTGACATGGCGATGGCGATAGGAGTGGGGGATGGAGTGTTGGTGGTAGTATGTGAAGATATAATAACACAACAAAGGCACTGAGGCAGTAGACAAAGCGACGCGCCATTGTTCAAAGTGCAGATAACGTGACGCGGACAATGTGAGGCACGTTACCCAGAACGATACCCAGAATGGCAGTCCCTGTGCGCCATTGTCTGAAAGAATACACGCTAAGGTGCGCAATAAAATGAAGAAGAGAGGGCTAGTGTCTGCCATGTCGTGGAGGATAGATCGACAAGGTGAAAGTCGAGATCAAGAACGACAGAGACGAAATTGGACTGATGCGATCAACGCATTCGGCCATCATCGGCAAGTCACGTGGTCGGTCTAAACAACAAAGGGCGATCTGAGCTTTCGTCGGCTTTCTCTACAACCACCATCATCTATCATGGCGTCTACATTCTCTATCCTATTTTCTCTCGAGCCATACCTCAGTTTTGTTACACCTGCTATTCGCTGTCAGGTCGATGAATCTGGCGGCGCGTCACCTCGCTCAGATGATAGTGGTAGGCTCTCATTGTTGACTGTTGTCTTGTTAGTCGACTAACAGCTCAACAGATTACTCTTCGAGTTCCTCCAGCGACTCGGATGACGACAAAGACCAATCAGACTTGTCCTCGAGCAGCTCAGACGACTCTGAAGACGAGAGTGAGTCTTGGACAGAAGAGTTGGAAGCCGTTCCCGCGAAATATCGGAAACCCGCCCGCTTAAGCAAGCACATACGCATCGGACGCGTGCCTGGCGAAAGGGTGAGTACTTTCCATGTCTGCAGGTGGCATATCTTAAGTGATTGCAGCGCCTCCCTTACGCAAAACCAATTACCTTCGATATACTTGTCAAAACACCAACCATCTTCGTCTACAAAATACCCCACATCAAGAGGCTTTGTGACCAGTCGCTCGACGACCGCCTCACCTTGATACGCCGACCCTCGGGTTTTGGCAAGACCAGTCTCCTTTCCATGATGATCAATGTCCTGGACGTTAACCATCGTGAAGACTTTACTCGCCTCTTCGGACCGTGCCCTCCGCTGTTCAACGACGTTCTCGTTCTCTATCTAAATCTCGACAACCTTCCGGTAGACAGCGCGGTCTTCCGCGCAGGCCTGGTCTCATGCCTCAACGCCGCATTGCGAAGTTTCTTAACGCGTTACCGCGACCTTCTTGGTGTAACACAACACCAAATTAACCGCCGCTTGTATACAGGACGTCGTGACTCAATCTTCACATGGGTGATGGTATGTACCTGTACTTGCTTTCGCGTTGGTTTTCAGAACTCATTTACTTCCTAGGATCTCGTTAGATGCTGCGGAAATCGCGTAGTCATACTCCTTGATAACATCAATGCCCCTCTAATCAAATCCACGGAGGACAACATTTGTGACATCCGCGCCTCCCTCGATATCTTCCTCGTTACTCCCATTGAAGCGGCCATGGACATGGGGATCATCATCGGAGGCGTCGCTGTCGCTTCACCGCTCTCGCATGAACCAGACTGGGCTCCATTTCCTCCTGGGACAAGCTTTAGAACCCACGTCTTCGACAACATTACCATCGATCGATCCGAGTGGGACGTGGTCAACCGGTGTTTGGGCTTCACCAAGTCAGAAATATCTGCCCTTGCCGCAGAAAAACTCACCGCTGAAGATGTTGAACCCTTTGTGGACGATGTGGTTCAGACGGTTGATGCGTTTGATTCGGCTTTCAATCTGCCGAGCACGTACAGCGTATCTGGGGTGCTCGCCCGACTACGGGAGCGGACTGGGCAGCCGGAATCTGAGCCGTGAACCGTTGTTCGCATCGCCGTTGAAGTAAATGTTCTCTGTTATCTCCCGAACATCTATGGGATGTCCGTGTATCGATTTATTCATTGCTATCGATTACCACTCTTCGCGCTGTTACCAATTACAAGGTCTATACAAGCTTTTCTATTTACTGTACACTATACTATCGCCGATTTGTGCATTGTTTATTACATCTCTTCTCATGAGCCGTTGCGATCCTTTCGCACGACGAATTCAAGTACCGTTCTCTCCTGAGCAGCAAAAGTTTAGGGTTTATGGGTGATGATATTCGAGGTTGTCTAAGATACGAACCTCATTGGCAGCATTCGATCGCTCGGCATGAACGGACTAGGCTGGTGGCATGCATCGAAGGCTACATCTTCTCTGAAATACAAGGTCACCCTCATCAGCCGCCTGTCTACCGCCATCCACCGACGCATCTGTATATTCTACAAGGCAAACGGGGATGATCTTGAGGGTGACGATGAACATGCTCACACGTCCCTGGGACTCATGCTGCAACACGATACCAGCCCCATCCAGACGAGTGTGGTCGCCCGTAAGGTTTCCGACAAATGGTGCACCATGCCTTTTCATTTGCTGGATGAGTTGTCGACACATACCCTTCGGCCATAAGCATACTGAAAGTAGATTTATGGGAGCAAAAAAGTCAGCACGGTTATTGAAATGAAGGGAAGGAAGGAAGGTTTATTCTCGGCTAAGGTCCTAGAAGAACTACCGAGTGCTTTGCCGTCGGAGAAGAAACGTAACTTCGCACATCAACATAGCACCCCAGGAAAACCCGACCTTTCGTGGTATATTCGTCCAACAAATCATACTACAAGCACTAGGACTCACCATTCATCAAGATCTAATAGAATCTGAAAATAAAGCTGGCAGCCACACGCAGTTCGTCGGATAGTACCAATGGTAGATGTACCGTCAAGAACGCGTAACTCGCGGAGGAAGTCATCCAAGAAATAACTAGAATTAGAGACCCGGGCGACATGTCAGCAGGTCGTGGCACATAAAGGTCACGGATTCTGCGAGAGGGGTTCCAGCAGATTGCCAGCAGAGCCTAGTTTCAGTACATTCACGTCCTGCGAACGACCCATCCAGGCGCACAATTGACGGTGTATATGAATCATCCGGAAATGACCAAAGTACGAAGAAGGTTCGGAGACATTGTAGGCACCGCGACCATAGATTTAGTGATAAGTCTGGTGTCAGTCAAGTAGAGGTAAAAGCAAGTGAATGATCGCTTCGGACCGGGCGGGCCGCTCCTGAGGTCATCCAACCACGCACCGGCAACCCTCTTACCTCTTACTATATACAGTTCACCGGGTAAAAACGCAGAAAAATAGTCGCTGGGCTTCTCACTCGCGAGTCAAGCGACATGGAGGTTACTCGTGATTCTAAGTCCACCGTCAATTGCGATTGTAAGTCGCCCTGGAATGATTCTTTGATACATATCTAAATCCAGATGTAGCTTACATCCTTCGCCTTCCGAACGAAATTCTCCAATTGATATTTGACGCGGTCAAGTCTCAGTATTCCTATGAACCTGAACTCGCTCTTCACCGCCTTGCATCCGTTTGTTGTCGCTTCCGTGACATGCTTCTCCGTGATTTATATCGCGTTGTCTCCCTCCCGGAATATTCATTTCAGGATCGGAAACATTCGGCTCTCTTCTGTCTTTTTCCTTCATATGGGCATCATATTCACCACCTTGAGGTGTCTACAGAGCCACAGTACGAGTCTGACGACGCCGAGGTTACAAGCCTTCTCATCAGTGGACTTTCGCACTCCGCGCAACACTTGACCAACCTTCGTTATCTCCAACTCCACTTTGACATCATGACGGCGCTGACCGCCAAACAGCAGGCTGACCTTGTCGAGATGTTCAAGGTCCTGCCTCCTCACCTGCAGGAGCTCGACCTGGCCGGTTTCTCGTGGACAAGCGCCGCAAAGGCCCTGACTGTCGCTCGGCAACCTAATTTGCAGCGGCTTTTGCTCGACCTCGAGACGATACCAGGCGCTCCAATGGCACCTGTAAAGTTCACAGCTCATTTCCCTGCTTTAGTGCACATTCACATACCAGGCAGTTGGTGCCCTCAAACCTCCTGGTTTATCCACGCTTTTCAAGGGTCAAAACTGGAGCACATTGCGGTCGGATTCGCAAGTTGCATTTTCAGTGATCAAACTGATCACCACCAGTGTCCCAACATTCCATGTCAGCAGTGGACTGATGGCCTATATCATCTCTTCGCGGCATCATCTTCGTCGTTGACCACTATGACCATCTCAGGCACCCCCACACCCCCAAGCCGCAGCTTTGTTTCTTTCATCCAACGTGTTACCACTGTCACTTTCCGACATATAGATTTTAAATGGAAGTCGGACCACCTCGACGAACTCGTGGGACCCTTCACAACTTTGTCCATTACCAGCTTACGATTCGTTGGTTGCTGTGCAATTCCACCGACAATTGCGAAATGGTTCGAAGATACAGAGCAGTCTCGTCAGTTCTTTCCTGCTTTGAAGGAACTCGAAGTCGGTCGGTTGTTCTCCGTGGGGGACTGGGGGGGCTTTGATGAATCGTACTGGGAGGATGATGATATTTGGCAACCAGAGCAGCGGCGAAAGTTTGAAATGGACTGTAAAAGGCGTGGTATAGATGCAGTTTTTGAATGGGACTATTTTGGGATGGGAATGATTCCGGTTCGGAGCGATTCTGGTGGGGGCGATTCTGGTGGGAGTGATTCTGGTGGGAGTGATTCTGGTGGGGGCGATTCTGGTGGAAGCGATTCTGGTGGGAGTGATTCTGGTGGGAGCGATTCTGGTGGGAGCGATTCTGGTGGGAGTGATTCCGAATGAATAACTCACAGAACAGGATGATACTCCTAGCATTTTTTGGCACAAGATAAACCATATGTTGAACCACTGAGCGTCGCCGTCACTTGCCCACCAGAAAGCGGAATAACCCCCCATCAACCGTATGTGTCTTAGCCACCGCCAATTTACACACGCCTCCATATCCATATACCGTCTGCTTCATAATCATGCATTCACCATCGTTACGGTAATACGATGGTTCGTCGGGTTAGACGCCACATGCGTGAACGCGCGCCCTCGTCCAACGATAGCACCGTTGCAATCGGCTCAATAAACACCCTCGCTCTCCCAGTATCCAACACATCCACCTCCATAGTCGTCTCACAGACACGGCATTCCAAATGCTTGCCACCCGAAGTCTTGGTGGTCGACGATGTCGTCCAGAAGCTCCCAGTTGTCTTCATCTCCGGACTCACCATCACGATTCATCAGACTGACGAGCCTGCCATATATGTTCTTCTTTCTTGCTCTCTGTGTCCGTCTACCTGAAGCAATGCTCCTTGTTTTCAGTTACTTTCGTGAACACGCCGGCACTCTTCACGAATCACTTGACCGAGTTTGGTAATGGCAGCGCATAACGTGATGACAATTTAAATCAAAGGCTTGCTTTTGACCACCACTACACATCTCTTATCATTCCAAACGGTATGCCCTTCTTAGGCCCACAACGCCCAGAGGGCTCATTCTTTGTCAGATAAATTTTGCTTTCAAAGATCACATCGACAGTTTATTCAACGCGCCACGATGAAGTGAGTTGTACTTCTACGCTGTTCACTATATTCAGCTCATTAATACTTGTAAAGCCGACCCGTTAGCGATATATGTGCCTCCTATGACTGGATCGAGTCGTACTCCTTCAATGGGGCTCTTCAGACCGTCTTATCCCACAACGACGAACCCACCTCCCTCCAGGCTACCTCCGTCGCGACGTCAAAGGAACACATCGATCTCGCACACGAGTGCATCACGAAGGACATCGAAAATCTGGAAAATGCGTTGGACTTGCTGTGCGCGCGCCGCCGTGCTCTAAATCGTCTCTCAGAGCAACATGCCGGGGCCCTTTCGAAGTTCAGGCGACTGCCCGACGAAATTCTTTTGGAGATATTCCTTCGTGCTTGCGGTGATGAGAGCTTCAGAGTTGGCTGCCTGGACGATGGGCCTTGGAAGTTGAGGGCAGTCTGCAGGAAGTGGGCAAGCATCGTCGAGGGATGTTCCCAGCTATGGAGTAATATGGCCGTTTATGTAGGCTACGAAGACGTGCATCCCGCTGCCTTTGCGCGAGCGCTTCAGTTCTGTGGGTCTCGCCCTATCCAGATGACCCTCAGCTCTATGAATGAACACTATGGGGATGTCCAGGGGAATTTCCGCGAAGTCTTGGACATGGTCATATCCTCCTCCTCGAGATGGGAGACCCTTAGTATCGAGAGCTACGGGGGCTTGTTCCATTTCGTTCTGGAGTTGTTTCCTCGTCTAGAACAACATCTGCCTCTTCTTCGCTCCCTCAAATTTGAGGGAGCGCATTATGGGGACATCGAGTCAATAACATCTCGGACGCTTCCAGTACTTCTCGCTGCCCCAATGTTAGAGAGCGTACACATAGAGCTCGAATCAGTACGCATCGCACAGTTCCTAGATATCGTCCCCATTCCATGTCAACAGATTCGACGACTTTTATGCTACTCCATGGAGGACGAACCGGCTAGCCATC
The DNA here is from genome assembly GCA_036872995.1 of Hymenopellis raphanipes. Taxonomy (NCBI): domain Eukaryota; kingdom Fungi; phylum Basidiomycota; class Agaricomycetes; order Agaricales; family Physalacriaceae; genus Hymenopellis; species Hymenopellis raphanipes. The sequence goes on from JAYMDG010000015.1 coordinate 411,952, forward strand.
TGTTACTATCAAAGGAGAAGTTTCCACTTCTTAAACATTGTGGGTTTATCTCGTCTCAGCCCAGCACACGATCCGTGAACGAAGTCCCTGCCTCCAGTCGCGTGAAACACGATGGCGTCGTACACCTCGTTACCTCGCAGACAGACGTGCTGAACTCATTCTCTTTCCCATCTTTGTGTACGTTTTCAATAGGGGACCCGCGCGGGAAGCCTGCAGAGCCGCTTCTCATGGATCGTCCAAGTGGCATGATATTCAAGCGTGCTTCAGACATGCTATTTACGTCGCGGTGCTCACTGGTCTCGCTGGTGTTGTCGTACAACTTCACATTGGTGAAGGAGTTTCTGAAAATACTAGATATCGTTCCAACGCTTGAGCTCCTTGACATGCATGTCGCGTGGTCCAACGGAATGGCGCGCGACTGGGTCCTCTGTGATTTCTTCACAGCCCTTGGTAACAGAACGAACAACTCAACGTTTTCCTTCCTTCCTGCTTTGCAGAACTTGCGACTCGAGATAGCGGCGCTAAGTAGGTTATGCAACGATGAGTGGGATTGCCGGTTTGGTCTCGCTGAACGTCGTAGCTTTCGCTTCGTTTCTCCAGCTGTTAAAGCAATCACGGAGCGCTCGAAATGTCCCTCCGAGTTCCGCGTGTTTTTTTTCAAAATGTTGACGGATGATTCGTCACGTTGGCGCTTTTTTGGGGGTGACATCGATCTGCTGCAGGACCTCAAAGTGACAAGATTCTTTCTTGAAGGACCGCGATTGACATCCTGGCTAGAGGAGGAGGAGAAGGAACATGAGGGAGACCTCCGAAGTATGTATAGCGATGAGTATTAAGTCTTTGATTGCTCTTGTGTATTATACTGCTGTATAGTCCAGAAATAATCGAGTGCTCGTACAGTGTGTTGTCGCGACTTGATGTGGACGATTGTTTGTGCCGGCGGCAAAATTCACTTCACCTTTGACCACCATCAGTGCTGTCCGAGACACGTTGTTCTCGTTGTACCAGTGTTCCAAAGCTCCTTTTAATCGCCGGTTAGTAGGCCTAGGACCATTAACAAAGGCTGTCTGGCTTACACGTATTGTAGGTCGATCGAAGAGGATGGACGCGACACCAAGTCTTGCCGATTTCCCAGCAGACGTACTGTCGGAAATCTTCCTTCATGGCAACCAGGACGAATACGAGTTTACCAACCTGTCGGGGACGGGCTCGCCATGGAACGTTTCCCGCGTCTGCCGCCATTGGCGGAATGTCGCTCTGGGATATCCACGTTTATGGTCGCAATTCCGTGTTGTTGCAGAGGACCTTCGCATCCGTCCTGGCCAGGAACCTGCGATTGCTCCATTGACTGCCATACTGTCGAGATCAGAGCCATTTCCGCTCTCGTTCGAGTTCACCGCCATAACCGATGAAGACGATACATGGCCAGCATTGGAAAGGCTGGCAAAGGAGAGCTGGAGATGGCAGCTCGTCATTTTGACGCTCCCCAATGAGACTATCCCAGTTCTTCTTAGCATGGTTCACGACTTCCATAACTTGGAACTCCTCCATCTTCTCAACTCCAGTCATCCGCCTCTCGTATCCCCAACGGACATGCCCATTCCGTTTCTGGATAAATTCCTTATCGCACCCAAGCTTCGGCGCGTCCGCTTTGAAGTTGATCTAGAATTTAACCTACCTTGGGAGCAGCTCGTGTCTTTCTACTATGTATATCGAGAGACTCGAGCCCTCGAGTACCTTGCTTCCGTTCCTTTTCGCGCTCCTAATCTGGAGAATTTCGTTAACGTTGTCCAAGTCACTTCACGGGGTTCAAATCTACGTAACGCTGCTCCGCTTGGCTTGCCAGCGAGCTCCATGTGCGTGCATCATCAAATGAAGCTTCTTGCCATAGTCGACGACACCTTTCTTCGCCACCTCACTCTACCTAGTTTAGAGCGGCTTTTAGTTCCCTCAGACAACCCAACCCAAGGAGTCCTAGGGTCGTTTCTCCAGCGCTCGAGGTGTCATAATCTTCATACTATGCTTGTGGCTGTAGTGTCGCGTGATATTCCTCTTATTTTCGAGAACGCAAGCACAGTCACAGATATGACGTTGTATGTCTACGACGGACAGCTTGACCCGTTTCGTTCCCTAGCATCGGATGTCAACCTACTCCCTCGACTGAAATCTCTCACGATCACAACAGTCGAAACTCCAGACGACTTCCATCATAACAACGACGAATTGCATGTAGCCGACGCCACATCGACAGCTGAGATGATGACTGCCTTCGTTGTTGGACGGGGGATGCTTAAAACACATATTTGCATCCTGCGATGCGTGGCAAGTATTGCCCGAGAGAAGTGGAGCCACGTGGGTGCAATCACACGTTTACAGAGATTGAAGGATGAAGAAGCGGTTGATTTAAAGTTGCGGCTATGTGGTATGTGTTCCGGGCCTTTCAGAATGGGGCACAGACTTACGATTTTTAGGTCAGGATTATATTCTATGACCGTGTTCGGCCTACTATGTAGTATTCAAAGCTGTTACTTCCAATATCTTCGTGTTCTTGGCCCACTTGAACCCGTAATGGTTGAATTTCTCATGCTGAAGAAGGCAAGTAGAGTTCTTTGCTGCTGACAAGACCCCGGTAGGCCCATCCTCGTTGACGCAGAAGGCTGGCCTTGTATTCAAACGCCGGCCAATCACAGAGACAACCCTCAACTCGATAGTTTATCAGTAAATTCTTGAGACGTAATGCCAGTCGGAAAGGAATGTAAACCCGTCAACGGTGCAGGGCAGAATATTGACGGGCAAATGTACAAAATTTCAAGATGGTATTGCTGGAGCAAGGCAGTAGAGATGGTGGTGGTCAGACACAAGAGATGATGTTGCGCCACGTAAACGAGCATTACAGTGCTGATCAAAAATAGATTTTTTGCTTTGTGGATAGTGGGGATTTAGGATGTCGATAGTATGATGATAGTCTGTGGAGGGCCATGAGCAAGATGGGCCCACCATCTCCATTCAATTAGGTCACTGATCGACCAGTGCGATTATACGGCTTCCTGACCACAGCAGGACCTGCTCGACTCTCATTATACCAAGTTAGTACACAACTTGTCTCGCTGCTAGCCATTCTTGATTAACTATCATTAGCAGAGGTACAGGGGACGACTTGAACGACGGGTGTGAAGAACCGATCATGAGCTCAGATCACTGAGAACATGCACGCCAACAGTATCGTCGCTACAGCGCAGCGTTGGGCACACAGATACTAGATCGAACGAATGCACCATGTTTCCGACCAAGGGCGCACACCTCCTGGCGAACGACACATGAACCTGGACGTCTGCCAATGAGATGACGATGGTGACCACGGGGACGTGGCAAACTCGTCCTGGACAGCCTAGCCTCGACGAAGGCGCGGATTCAGTATTGACTATGATAGGAGCGAACGCGAGTGGTCATCCAGGACTTAGCATGGAGGGCGTCCTGCTCTAAGGAATACGACCCGGCATGGAGTGACAAGACCGAATAGACTCCGTTTTCTTTCATCAAAGCATGGGCAGTGGTGCGACTAATAAAGAAGTTGCCCGCTCCCCGCTCCCAGAGTGGTAAAGGCATTAAGCCCAGAAGTTCATTGCTCCAGAGGCGCGCGTCATCGCTGTCTGCATGTTGGGTGCACGATGTCTTGAATAGCTAGAACGTATCCGGCACGGCTTCTAAGACGCGGTCGGCAAAAAATCGATGTTTACACATGGTGGCGATAACTTGGCCATCCTAGCGTGGCTTCTACATTGGCAGGCATTAGTTTATGACAAGGGACTACTTCGAGATCATGAGAACTTACGACTGGTATCGCGTCCGGAAAGAGGAAACGACTGGTATTCGGCGACATATTGCTTTGGAAATGGGTTGGGAAACAACGAGCTGGTGTCCTTTGTGGTTTCGTGGCGACTTTCTGAGAAACCGCCTCTACGCTCGTCGTAAAGTATCATAGAATCTCTATGGTCTGTAGAAAGAAAGGAATATGAGGGGGTGGTGTAAAGGCTGTAGACGCTGAGTGATGAAGTAGTTGCAAGACAGCCCTTGAGAGACGTGTATAGTCCTAAAGAGACGCGTGTGTAATGCTCATATAGGCGCCTTCGTCTGGGGTATAATTTGTGAAGGGATTGTATCATCTACCAGCCGCGATCAGTTTGAATACAGACGACAAAAAGAGAACAAACTATTTCTACCGCTTGGCCCGCTTCTCCGTGCGCTGTTCTCCTTCAGAAAGTTCAACTGGCGGAAGACGTGTATCATGCCACCAGTTTTGCGAAGAGAGACTGGGGACGGCTTCCGCTAGCTTTTGCATCTGAACGGGTTTTCCCTTTCTTATCATCGCGGTATCGATTACGGCGCGCATTCCGCTACCTGACAGTCATCCATTGAATGACTTGTGGAGCAAATGTTCCAAGAAAGAGCTGTACTCAAAAGCAAGCTTCCTCCAGGCTAACAAAAGTAAGTCAGACTATGTAGCAGCGGTAAAAAAGAATAAATACAGCGCATCGACAGCTACACGGACTCAGAGGTCGGCAGCTGGCCTAATAACTGGGATAGCCTGGGGATAGCATTTGGACATGGAGGTTCCTGGCAAGATCGGCAAGGGTACACAGCCACATTCCTAGTTTCCTTCACGCGACCATTGCCCGTCTTTCGACAGCGGTCGAGTGCGCTTAAGGACGAGTAACACGCTAAATATTACAGCTCGACATCAGGTAGTTCTCTATTCCTCGTAGGCTTTCCCCGCTCTTCCTTTCTTCCAGTTCCATCACGCGCTTCGAAATCAAGACATGGTGATACGGCCGACGGGGACTCGACAGACAAGTGACGGCGCGCGTCCTTCTACAAGACACTCTCCGTTCTTCTCTTGGCGTCTATACACTTGTAGGGAGTCGATTTAACTGCCTGACTCTATCGCTCCCTAACTGGAGTATTCCGGTGCCACCAGACTCTTGCTACGTGGGCTTCACTGTGGTTGCTTGGAATCCGTATTGTATCCTCGGATTCTGTCAGTGAAGCATCCTTACAGAAAGACCCATGGCACGTTAGCTTCGCGAGCTGTATTCCACGGCAGTACAGCATTGTAATATTCTTTTCATCGACGAAAACCGGAGCACGCATGGATGTCTGGCTTGACGAGGACCCGGCTCGCAAATTTCACTTACTAACTTGTAACGATAAACTGTAGCCCGTGGCATGGATTGGAGGCTCTCCATATACACGTATACCACGAAAACGGACACCGTGTTAACAATGACTTGCAAGGAACCGATACTGCAACGTTGTTGTCAGTAGTAGCAAGATATCGCGACGGAGTCAGTGAGCAGAGTCACCTTTACCAGACGGTATGTGTCATGTCTCGAAATCTTCCTGGTAAATCCTCAAAAGTTTTAGGGTGGTATCTTATTTTACCGTGGTCGTATTCCGTAATATTCCCAATCTCCGAGTTCCGTGTATCGGACGGCTTCAACATGCTCGCGAATTCGCATGCGCAAGTCATAGTTGTCTGCTCGAAAGTCTTTGTAGGGAACGGCCATGGGGAGGGCTCCGTTCAATAGTAGGCTTGCGCCCCGTTGACGCTGGCACGAGACGCAAAAGAATTGCGCATGCGGGGTTGGAACCGTCACTAAGGACAGCAAAGTGGGGCACACGTGGAAAAGCCCTGGCTGTTTTTCTCTGGTATGGACGCGTTCGGCGAGGCCGGCATCAAGTAACTGGACGGGGACTTGAATGTCTTTCCATTGTTGATTGTTGTTTATTGACTCCCAGTCCATTGTTTGCTAGGACCACTCTCCTCGTGCCTTGTGGCGATTACGCCCGATTGGGAAACTGGAGCTTTAGGTTGGGTCGCGTGACATATAAATTCGAGTCCTCACTCTCTACACTTCTACCGCGACATCCTTTATAACCCATCATGAATCCGGTGGTCAAGAAGGCCCTGCAAGCCATTGATGATTTCTTTGCGTACGTTTAATTCTATTCCTTCAGTCTTTATTCCCATTGTCCTTCAGAGCGAACCCGATTCTTCCAGACTGGGTGAACGCCGAACTCGAAGCGTTATTCGGCAAGGCGTTACCTCCCACCGACACCCTCGCCTGCCCACCCGACTTCTCGACATCCCTCGACGCGTCGACTGCGTTCAACTCGGTCGATCTTTCTCATTTCAGCGAGACCGACACCCAGACGTCCTCTCCCAACTTCTCATCGCTCTCCGACGCGTACAATGACTTTCACGATGATGTACTCCCCTTGGAGCCTAGCGATGGCGACGCCAACGCGCCCTTTGATGCATATACCCCGCCTTTCCCTTCGCCCACTCTCACCCAATATTCCCTTCCTCCTCAGGAAACCATTGCGCCCGTCTTTACAGACGTTTTCCAATGTACCGCTCCGGCACCGGAGCCTCTTTCATCCCACTTTTCACAATCATCCACGAACGTCATTGTCCAGAACTCCACCAATCCTGCTGCTCGCAAGCATAGTTTCGGTGACTGGAACAATGAACCCTTATACCCACCTCCTCGACGCCCGGCGACTCTCCTGGCCCAGCCATTGTTTATTCCTCCTCCTCCAGGAGCTACCTATCTAAGTGCTGAAGCATCTGAGTCTTTCAGCCATGAATTCCAGTTCGACGGTGACATGTTTTCCGTTAATCCTCAACAGCAGTACGTCTTGCTTCCTTACGCGTGAAAGAATCGTCCTGATTAATTCAATCTAGGCAGTCGCAAGGGTCTATTGGCCCAATGCGCACGTTAGGAAGGGAAGTGAGGTTAGTATTCGTATTCTACTCGCTTTTGGTCTCTTCTTTCTGACTTGATTCGCAGAGGTCATATCACACCCTATAGGCGACCGCAAGTCGACGGTAGTTCGGAGTCTGAGAAGGAAAACGACCTGAATCCCGGTGTATTGGTGAAGCTTCGCGAGATTCCGGTCCCACCTGGAAAGAGGTATGGATTTCATCAGTGTGGTGTTCATTTACTAATCAACGCGTTACGAAACAGTAAATTCATGCTCACCAAGAACGATAAATTGGAAACCAAATACCCCCGCATCGATCCCTCTGCCTTCTATTTCTTCGAAGACGTCCCCTCCGAGTTCAGTTGCCCCGTTCCTGGTTGCACTACTGTCTTGCAGAGAAAGGAGATCAAGGGCCATGGGAAGACTCATGTCCAGCCTGACGGGAAAATAAAGGTGTCCAACGGGTCGAGAGGATTGTCCAGTATTACGGTGGGCTCCTTCCTCAAGAATGTCACGGATCGGGCGGGCCAGCATACCTGTCCGTATTGTAACCGGTCGTTCACCCGTTCTGAACAGTATAATGCTCGTCGGCATTTGTCGACTTGTCAGAGTCTGAAGCAGCAGGCGGAGGAGGCGCTGGAAGTGTTCGCTTCGCGTGGTTATTAGACTGATTTGCATCCACCACTGTATTATATATACCATCACATCGCATTGCATTGTTCCATTTGTTATCATGATCCACTCGGTTTGTAGCATTAGTTCTGTATCCATTATTGCATTGCTGTATTTATGAAGAAATTCATTATTCAAATATGTGTGATTTTGAGCCAAGCCCGAGCTTTGAAGTCGGGTGCTTGAGTGAAGCGCTACTGAGGGAAATTCACATCCCGTGAGTCGGGCATATATTCACGACAAGACGCACGAAAGAGGACGGCCGCGATTGATACACGCTTTCAATCAACTCGGGACTTCGTGGTCCCCCGATGTAAGGCGCTTGTATGCCACACGGACGACGGCGGCAGATTATTGGACCCCCTTAACGGTTACGTTAAGTGTGGCGCACATTTCTGCTGGCAGTATGGTCAAAGTGAAACCTCATGATGGCACGCAGACACAGAACTTGGAGGACAGCACGTGTTGCTGTTGAATTGAAGAAGGGTACAGCGTATTTTTCAACAGCGGCTCCGCAATTGCTTCTTGCGTCGCGAGGCTCCAATTAATCAGCCGGACAAGCTTGTGCCTCGAATAGGGCAACCGATGGATGCACTGTAGTAATTAGGGAAACCAGCTTTTCAACTCAGGGCAGCAGGAAGATGATTAGCAGTAAAAGGAAGAGCTCGAATTCCAATGACAAGAGTCTAATAGTACAATAAGGAATTCATCATCAGACGGTTCAACCTATCGCGGTCATGGCTTCAAGACGGTTACGCTGTCAGTATCAACTCGTCATCGTTGTAATAGTGACCCGAAGACTGCGATACTCTCCTGGCCTGAATTGCGCAGCCTGTCTGAGCGGGTATGAAGTACCTGAAGTCCGAAAGTGCTTTTAACAAGAGATTTGGCGAATACTTATGAGAAACAAATAGTTCGTGGACGGTAGGAGAAACAAGACTAGACCAGCCGGACACGAAGATGAAGCTACCCGAGATGGTTTCTACAGTGTGCGAGTCGGTAACTGCTTGCGGAGAGCTAGACGCTTCAAACACAGAGGCCCGGGGCCGTTTACTACTGATTCTAGGGTACAGCCGAAGGAAGGAAAGTCTCGTTAGTGCATAGCGCCAAACAGCATGAAATCGGAAGTATAGAGGAGTAACGGTGGTGGAGAGCAATGAGCTGTAAATGCGGGGTAAGCAAGACACCAGCGGTATACTTGCATCATTCAATAGGCGTGCTAGATTGCGCTTCGCCACCACTAAATGGAAGACCAGCGAGGAAAATGCGTCTAGGATATGGCGAGCTTAGTATGGCAGGGGGACATTGATACAGACAGAATGCTCGAAAGCTACATGAATACCTCGACTATGCGTGTAGTACTAAAGAGCGCCAGACAGCGCCATTTTTCTGACTGGATTTGTTCATGATGATCAAGAATAATAAGACGAGTCACACAAAACGTCACGCACGACTTCTTACATCCCGCCCATCTCTTGGTCATCGCCCACGATGATCACGACGTTTCAGGCGGTGACGAAGCCACATCGCGAAAATTTTGGACACGGTGGCCTGTTATTATGACATGAACCACACTTACAGTCAACCCGAGCTTTTTCCTGGTCACCATCTGCGGACACCTGCACGACGAACGAATACGTCGCTTGGACGCGTTTTAGGACGGCTGTAGTCGACGCTGCATCGTCAAATGCGTATTGGGGCCGTTGTTGGATCGCGATGGGGGCATCTGGTCGCGGCTTTTCTGTCTCGTATGCTGGGGATAACAAGGGCGTGTATCCGAAAATCCGCGTCCGGCGACGTTGTTGGCACGCGTTGAGGGCATCCCTTCCCGGCTTTTCTCGCACATCTGCCGGCCGAGCAACCCGATTTATCCAAAAGTCCGCGCCCAAACAGCAAGCCCAGCAACGGTGCTGCTATGGGATGCATTACTGGCCCCGGTTGGTCTTACGCGGCGGCCTCCGTTTGCCCTGACGTCTTTGCTCGTTACTTCCTGTAAGATTCTGCGGACTCGCCCTATCACTTGCTAATCCAGCTAGGGCCTTTTTATCCAGCGCATTCTAGGGTATATGAGGGCGATTACTCTCGCGAATCCCAGCACTGGCCGTCATCCTGGTTCTTCTCGACCCTCCGATTTATTTGTAAGGTGAGCCACGCCGTCCTAAGTACTAGCCTTTCTCACCAGTTTTTACAGATGAAATGGCAGGACTCTCCTTGAGTACGCGTGATTCATAGTTAAATCGCTCCGGCTCCCCCAAGGTCAGTTGTTTCGCGATCCTGATAGGCATGCGTATTCACTTGTATAGCAGCGCAGGCCGATTCATTAATGTCCTCACTGGTAATAGAGATACCGTGTCTCCGACAACCATCAATCATATCGGACCAGAAACTTGGACCTATCAGCACATCTCCCAAAGCCAGAGGGTCGACGGTCGCTGGATAGGTCGGGTACAGCATGCCACCACCTGCGCCGATCGCATATAAGCGTGAAGAATATGTGCAAAATGGTCGAGTTTAGGGTTGAAATGGCGGACAAGGAAGAACTCGCGCACATGCATATCAAAGTGCTCGACAATGCGTCAAAAAGAGCCTCAATTTCCTTTCTCAGGGGTCTGGTAATGCGAACGATCTGCCGATTATGGTTTTACTCGCTGTATGCCTTCTCCACTCTAAACGTTTCGACGATTCTGATTAGACAACTTTAGCTGAAGCGCAAGTCAAGAAGTGCCCTCTCGTTCTCATTCGGAATGTATCTTCGATCTCGACCTTTGTCGAGAAATCTGCAGGTGTGCGCACTTCATCAATTCATCAGCAAGGACCCGACTCTGGGGTTCTTTTGGGACATCTGCGTACAACCATTGGAATAGAGCCTTCCAATCTTCGCACATTACCCACTTTGGTTTCCGCGTCGGCGTCAATTACGCTGCATCGCCAAGTCTGCGTGTCGCACAGCACAATCGGGAGCTCTGCATTTGAGTCACCTGACCAAGGTTTGTGAACAATGGACAATACATGATCGCTTTTGCCTATTTGAACACACAAAGGTTTCCTTTCGACTATCACCAGACGCGAGTTTTTATTCCAACGGTCTGTTCATTTTCCCTTCGGGTGCTTAAAAACACTCATTCTTTTCCTAGAATCCTTTTCGCTTCCCATGGACCCATCCACGCAGTCTGTTCGTGTCATGACGAAGTACGTTGATGCTCCATGCAATTTACTACCCTGAGCTCATAAGAATTTCTAGTAATGAGAGACTCATTGGGAATATATGCTCCTCTTACGACTGGATCGAGTCGTACGCCATAGGTGGCGCCCTTCAGACTGTTCTATCCCATAACGACGAGCCCACGTCGCTTCAGGCTACCTCCATCACGTCGGCCAAGGAAGTCATTGATCGCGCAAACGATCTCATTGCACAGGATATCGACAATCTGGAAAACGCGTTGGAGTTGCTCCGCGTACGCCGCCATGCTCTAAATCGTCTCTCAGTCCAGCACGCCGCAGCACTTTCGACGTTCAGACGACTGCCCGATGAGATTCTTTCGGAGATATTCCTTCATACTCGCGACAATCGCGGCTTTAGAGTTGGCCGCTTAGATGAGGGGCCCTGGAGGCTGAGGGCAGTTTGTCGAAAGTGGGCAAGCGTTGTCGAGGGATGTTCCCAGCTATGGTGCAACATGGTCATTGACGTAACCAATGATCAACTGTGTCCCGCTGCATTTGCATGCGCCCTTCGGTTCTGTGGGTCTCGCCCTCTTCATATGAAGCTGTCTATGAACAGTGATTGGGACGATGGCTACCATCGGCCAGTCGGGTGGAACGAAGTCATTGACACCCTTACTTCCTCCTCTCCGAGATGGGAGGCTCTGATTATTGAGAGCAACGGAGACTTGATACTCGCTGTTCTCGAGTTGTTTCCTCGGCTAGTACAACGACTGCCTCTTCTTCGCTCCCTGACACTTGAAGGAATGGAATTTCCAGAAATCTCTGCATCTTCTACACCGCAACAAGCACTTCTCACCGCCCCATTGCTGGAGACTGTGCACGTTAAGTTCCCCTACCAAGCAAACATCGCAGAATTGTTTGATTTCCTCCCATTTCCATGCCAGCAGATTCGCCGACTTTCGTGCTTCCATGGGTCTACGCGCGATGCAGATTTGTTGTATGGCCGTCTGTCATTATCAAAGGAAAAGTGGAGCCTGCTCGAACACTGTTCGTTTCTTTCATCTAATTCCGGCATACAATTCCATAACCCAATCCCTGCCTCCATTCGTGTTGAAAACGACAGTGTTCTGCATCTCGTCACTTCGCGGGCACGCGTGCTAGACGCTTTCTCAGTCCCTTCCTTGCGTACCCTTTCATTAGGAGTCCCTGACAGCTTGCGAGGACGATCAAAGTGAAATGTTTTTCAAGCACGCTTCGGATATGCTGTTTGTATCGCGGTGCTCGCTGGTGTCGCTTGTGTTGTTTCACACATTCCCGGTGGTCGAGGAATTTCTGCAAATATTGGACATCGTTCCAACGCTCCGAATCCTTGATATGCGCGTCTCGTGGCAGAACGGGGAGGCGCGCGACGAGGTCCTCTGTTCATTCTTCAAAGCCCTGGGCAAGAGAACGACTGACAACTCGGCGTTCTCTTCGCTTCCTGCTTTGCGAGATCTGCGCCTCTCCGTAGATGCGCAGAGCCGGATAGCCAATGGTGCATGGAGTTTCCACGATTACCCGGCCAGTCGAAGTCTTGGCTTTCGCTTTGTTTCCCAAGTATTTGGGGCAATCACGGAGCGCTCGAAAGGGCCCTCCGACTTTCGCAGCTTTTCTTTCGGGATGTCGATAGATTCGTCCTCAGTTTGGTATTTGCCTGACGATGACATTCTTCGGCTGCAGGACCTTGAACTGACTGAATTCTTTCTCAATGGCTCCGGGCGTTTTGGGTTGAAGGAGCCTAAGGATGAGGATTGGTAGGGCAGCAGACAACCGCGAGCTATTTATGATGACCTTGGCACTTACATGGAAGAAGAATCATGTGTATATACTATTTACTCTACACTGCCACTGGTGGGGGTGTGCAATCCCTGCGAAGCCTGAGAGATTTGGCTTTGTTTGGTTTGAGCCTTAGCCCCCGCCAGGCCGCTGAGGCGGATGGCACACCCCGCTGTAGCTTTCCTCAGTACAAAATTTGTTGTTCTGAGTACCGGGATCTTCAATCCAAACCCTTTCGAGTATTTTCGTCAGAGGGATTTTCGAAATTCCAACTGGAAGATTATGATGATATCATGAAGTAATACTTGAAGTTCACCATTTCACTATTCCTCTGACCAAAATGTTCATTTACTATACAATATGAGATCCCCAAAGCCGTTAAGGCATAGGTAGCCAGAGCCTGTGGCAAACGGTAAGCTACTGACCAGAGGGTTGATCGCTGTGATCTGTGTGACTGCTACGTGACCCGCGCGGTCCGAGCTCAGAATTTCCCGTAGTTCAGAGAAAGCAGCAAGGAGAGACATTCCCATAAGCCCATATTGCATTATCAATACATTTAGAGGGGTAAATGAAGAAGTACAGATAACACATTAAGGTAGTTATGCAAAAGTTACCTGGACTCTGCGATTGTCATCCAGCAAGGCTTGATCGGCTGACTAAGCAGCACAAAATCCGAACCGCAATTGCACACCCCCACCAGTGTAGTCTACAGTCCAGCAATCTTCAAGTGCATGAATCTTGTATTGAGACTTGAGTACGTTACTGAGCTTTTCGTAACGCACGAAATCAACCGCCACATGAACATCAGCACCGTCTTTACATGAGGTGAGAGTGTATACTTGTCTGGCTTTTCGCGCTGACCTCTAGAACAATCTTGCCAGATGCTGTGATACTCGCCTTGTTCTACTGCCAAATTAACCGTTCCTGACTAGCTCAAGGGCCGACGTTGAGATTGCAGCGTTCCAAGGCCGACGTGCGGCCAGGATTCTCTTGATCTCAGGCGGTGTTTTTCTTATGTTCAAAATTGGCTGAGTAAGGGTTCCTATTTTCCTCTATCCTTTTCTACTTTCTCCTGCCGGCACAAACACTCGCAATGCATCATGTGACCGTGTATGTGCCTGGTTGCCTCCTTTCCACAACCACTACGAACGGAAGAATCACAGGGAATCACTTACTGTCAGTCGTCGCCGCGACTTCAGCAACTCGCGTATCACATGCTCTACAGCGATTTCCCATTTCGCTTCTCGACAAGGCCTTAACGCGATTGGTTCGGAAGATGCACTGGTACGGGTGGATATTTACAGCGACTGACAGTGACAGCCTTGTTCCGTCAAAGGCCTTGTTACATTCCTTCCACGACGACGCACTGCACCATACCTTCTTCAGCTCAGTCGACATCTTTGTACCCTTCATGCCTGTTGTCTATAACATTGACGAGGAAGTGTCAACGAATGCGCCATCAGAGTGCCGTCCTATAGCAGCGCAAGCAGATTTCGAAAAGTGTTCTGAATCGGAGGACAATACGACGCACGATGGAGGAGCTGTTGATATCGCTCCAGTCCTACCATTGAAGCGTCGCCACAAGAAGAGGAAGCCTTTCAGTTTATCGACCGATGCCCGTCTCCCGCACACGGCCACGACCAGGAGTGAGTTCGTTCTGATGCTGCGTGATCCCTTGCTGATCAAGTCTGCCAGTCCTTGATCCCCTCGACTACGAGGCCAAGTATGCGCCGGATCCCATCAACCAAGAAACCGAACCGAATGCTCGTGTGTGGAGAATGTGTGTCGATGAGTTTGCTATGTTTGATGCGGACCTATCAGAAGATAATAAGGACGCCGTAGATGTCCTCCTTGTTTTCGTGAGTATATTCAATGCTTTCCATGCATTTCATTCTTACTCATGACATTAGGCTGGTCTGTTCTCAGCCGTGGTCACGTCGTTTCTTGTTCTGGTTTCCGCACAGCTGCAACCAGATTTCAATCAACTGTCCTCGTCCATTATGTACGAACTTCTGGTTGTCCAGCGCGCCATTGGGAATGGGTCATCCGTTGATCTCACTCCGGTGTCTCCATCCCCGACTATCCCTTTCGCGCCGAGCCAGTCATACATTTGGGTGAACGGACTGTGGTACACTAGCCTATCCCTCAGCTTGATCACGGCACTCGTTGCTTCCCTCATTAAGCAATGGATGCACCAGTATATGACGGCAACGTCTGGGACTCCCCGTGACCGTTGCATGATACGACAGTATCGGTACGATGGCTACGAGAAATGGGGTGTCCCGTTCATCATCGGAACACTTCCCGTCCTAATGCATCTGTCTCTCGGTCTGTTCTTCGTCGGCTTGACGGTTTATCTCATCCAACTATATCTCCCCCTCGCCTACATCACCGGCTCGCTTGCTGGGATAACTTATGGCACTTACTTTATCAGTCATATTATATCTGCCGTCTATTCGCAATGTCCTTATAAGACACCACTGGCAAATCTCCTTTTCGTCGCACCACATCATATCCGTATGTTTCTTTCAGAGATGCTTCACTCCATCTCGACAATATCATCCCTCTCTTCCATGGAGAGGTCCATCCAGAAGGCTTCAGACGGTGTGCGACCAAACAACAGTTCGGTTCGCTCCTCAGTCCGTGATGCGGAATCTGCCGACATTGGTCGCAGACCCGACTATGCCATTGACGTCCTGCACTGGATGATTAAGACGACGGCCAACGGCACAGCTCAGAGTCTAATTCTCCAAGCAATCAGTGGTTTCCCGCTCAAATATACCACGGAAACGCACCCATCATATGTGCATACCTTCGCTTCAGACTGTCAAGAATTGTGTGATAACTTGGATGTACAGCTTGTCCCTGCTGGCAACGTAAACTCTCAAGCCGCCGGACAGAAGCTTGAGCGCATTTTGCGAGCCATTGTTATCATGGGGTGTAGATTATCTTATGAGACGGAACAGAGACTGGTTAGTACACTGGAGTCACTCATACCAGAAACAATGCCACCACAACTTGCGGCTTCCGCCATTGCGTTCGGAGTCTATTCATCGACCAAAGCTGAGAGGGTACTCCAGCACCCTAAGCTTCTCCTTCATCCACGGGTATGGTTGCGCTTCTTCCAAAAAGTGACATCCCACCCCTTGAATAATATGCGGCATGGCAGGTCCGGGATACACACAGAGTCAGCTTATGACACGGTGTATCGACTGAGGCCTTGGAAGATGGTGCCTTTTTTCTGTCTTTGCGCCAATCCATATTATATATTGGACTCTTTCAGTGCCACATCCAGTCCAGATATTTCCGACTGGAACACGGTGACATACAAAGCCCTTTTTGGTCGTGACGAGTTGAATGATGCGATTGAAGAGGTTCTGCGCGTTGCGCTATCCTCCTTTGACCCCGCAGTCTCTGATGCACCCTATGGTATTCGAATCCCTCTGCCTTTCAGCTTGTGTTGCATAGAGGATAGAGGATTTCGAATTCGAATCGCTATCCTGAATTATCATTGGTTTGTGGTTCTACACGAAAATGACTATCGGAGTTATCAAAAGCCTGAGTATCCTGCTGCGCTAGATGCGCTCCACAGAGCAGTCCACAAAATACTGTTCGAATTGCATTTCCTTGAACTTGAGAGTCCTCGGGGGAAAAGCCAACTCAACATTGAAAAGTGTCATATCATTTCCCTTGTAATCGCCCGGTGGTTCTATGAACTGCCTGTCCCACCTAAATGGATCAATCTGGATGATATTCGAAAACAAGCTCTACCACTCATGACCAAATTCGAGTTTCAAGGCAAAAATCTCTCGGTCTATAGGAAGTTCTACAGGGAATGGTTCTCTACGGCATTTATTTCATCTTTGCTTGCGCCTGCACTGGAGGAGGATTCATCAGATGATACCTACCATTACATTGTCCCAGCAGCTAAGATGGCAGAAGTCGGCATTCTTTCTTCTCTTCCCGAGGCCTTCCGGTTCATTCGCCCAGCTGATCACCTGAATCACCTCTTCCCATACCACCGCTATCCCCCCGTTTATTCTCTCTTCGCGCGCTACATTGCTGTGGTCTTCACAACTTGCGCCACTGCAGAGGGGACTTTGATCGAAGAGTTGAGCGAGAATCAGCAGTATCTCTCCACCGTCGTTTGCCCTCTGGCCCAAGTCACTATCCTTGTGCTCTCGCTTCCTTCGGAGATTCGGTATACTATCCCGGCGCAAGAAATAGGTTGGCAATTCGAACCGGATATGTATCAGATCCTACGGGATATCTGGTTAGGTCAATCGGAGGCTCTAAGTGATGCCGAGGCACTCGTAACTGACATGATACGGCCGGAGAGTGAATACTGGAAGATTTTGAAAATATTCGACGAGGACCTATCTCTCCTGAGAGTCCTTCGGGAGGAAGAACACTCTCAACTTCAGGAGGATCTGAGCATGCAGTGGCAGGCCTTCAAAAATGATCTCAATGGCATGCAAAGACACAATTCAGGCGGAGAAGTGGTGCAGTAGCCTGCTGAAATGATATCAGATGGACATTGACTGCAAAGAAGAGTTGGACGCACCGTGACAACTGTACAAGCGTTAAAAAGGATTCAGAGTGTATGACTAGGTAATAACATGTAGGTAGGAGCGTATTACATTATGAAGAGAGTCTCATCTACAATTGAAGTGTGATTGCCGCGAACAAGTAAACACAAGGTCTGTTAGTCCCACTGATTGCTAACCTTAAGTACCAGTTGATCTTAGTATAGCACCTTTACACAAGAAACAGAACCCACTCGCCACGCCATCAATCCTGCAATAATCAAAAGCATCACCCCGCCACTCTCCATTCATACATCGCCTCTTCACTCCCCATCCTGTGCGGCGTTCATACACCCCGCTCAGCGGTTCCAACGGCGCCGGCTCGTCCTTGGCCCGGAGCAGCTGCGGCGCTACACCGATAGCCATTGCGGCAGTATTATTCTCCGGCTGCGCCACAATATCCACCTGGACGCCCTTCATCGACACCGTGCGATCCACCCTAGTCTCGTTGTTGGCCTTTGGAAGTAACGTCTTAATCGCGTTCGTAATAGTAGTGGCCTACACGCTCTTTCGTCTCGACAGTGACACCATCCAGCATCCCTTCAACCTGCCTCTGGATAAACCTCGTCGCCAGCGGTAGAACAACCGGATTCGTCGGCAAGCCATTCAGAACCAATCCCTCGATCCCGAGAGTTTGGCGTGAAGAATCATTGTAGAGAGTCATCGTCAGCAGAAGACTTGTAACAGAGACGCGGATCTGCATGCTGCAGCGCAGCACGCAGGCACAACGAGCGGAGCGCTGCCTCCCTGCTAGGGCCGGCAAGTGGCGACCGTGGTCGTAGCGCGCACCTTTCAGTC
Source organism: Hymenopellis raphanipes (assembly GCA_036872995.1). Lineage (NCBI taxonomy): Eukaryota > Fungi > Basidiomycota > Agaricomycetes > Agaricales > Physalacriaceae > Hymenopellis > Hymenopellis raphanipes. The sequence goes on from JAYMDG010000015.1 coordinate 429,750, forward strand.
GCACTAGATATGTCGACCACAAAGTTGATACATCCTTCTTTCGATCCGCCACCGAAACAGATATCCACGCCCACCAAACCCTCCTCTCGGTATCCAATAAAAGGTATACTGAAGATAAGACCCGAGATCGTCTAAGCCCTATGCTTACCAACCAACAATCCTTTAACGTGAATATAAATATTATCGGCTGGCCGCATAATCGTCGACTCGCACGAAACAAAATCCAGATGGACCTCGTTTGATCGCTTGACGTGAAGAACGCGCTCGGCATGGACCAGCCCATCGCGCGCGCATCATCCAAGACTGCATCTTCTCAGAAGTAAAGGACACCGGCTGTGCGCGCATCATCCAAGGCTGAATCGTCTCAAGATTGCGCTCATAAATCTCCCATGAACGGTTAAGGATGCATCCACCCGCCAAGGCCACTGTAGCCTCTGTATACTCCACGCTAGGAATCGGGATGTCCATGCCTCGTCCATCAGCCCTCAGCCCACACGCGTTCGAATTACGTCGTTCCGAAAATGGCACGGAGACATGACATCTGCCATGATAGACGACAACGAAACGTATAACGGCGACGGAATCAAGTCGTCCTGGAGAACCTCGCCGAGGACACGAAGCTCGTTAGGGAACACCGTAAACATGAAGTCATGGGGGCAAATACGTGAAAGGAGCGCATTTATACAGCAATACGACCTAGCGCGGCGCGAGGACGGGGACGTCTGTAGGAGGTGGCCGTATGTTTCTCTCGACAAGGCGCCGGCGCTTCAACACTATCGCTGCAAGAACACTGGTGATATTGAAGCCAACCATCCCCAAGAACAGATATTGTACGCTGGCATACATGTTCTGAGTGAGATTGGTGCTTGGCTCTCATCTGCAAAGCTTCCTTGACGACTCAGGCATCCATATATGCGTACAGAAAGCCGAGAGGCCCCTCGATAGCTTGGACATGCTTGGGATCCTGTGAGCTTAGGAAGTCAGTTCAAACAAATCGAATAAAATAATCAAAAGAACTCACAAGTTGCTGCGCAGGAGACCTCATGAGAGACTTGCTTGAGCAGCGTACCATATACTTCGGCATGTCGAATTGTGTATCCCCAGGCTAGAAACCAACATCTCCACCACGTTGGGCCCTCGTTCCATGAGAGAGATCATGAAATTGTTCGGCAGCATGGCTCAAGCTGATAGCTAGCTCAGATAGTGCATCCTAGGCAGCTTTGAGACTGTGGAAAGGAAAACGGCTTAGCGGCGTCGCTGAAGGCCTCGAATATCGCAAAATGGATGATGCGTAGATCCGTCCGATGCGTGAGTGGGAGCTTGAGAATGGTAATAGACGCATGTCTCCGTCGACCGCCAAAGTATCGATACCGGCCGAGGCGACTGCTCATTTGGCCTTTCGATATCGTGTATTGGGATCTAGCAAGACGGACGCACTAGTCTTGTCTGGCGCGAACACCGTCCTGGTTGACTGGTTTCCCATATGAGTGCTCCTTTTAGGATGCGCGTTGGCGACTGGTTGACGAAGAGCGTCTTGCCTTGTGCGACTGTCCGTCCTTGAGGGCACCAGGAACGGCTAGTCCGAAACTGATCCTCGCTTTTCTTGCACTACTAAGTAGGAGGAAAATATCAGGTCACGTAACACGAATAAAAGTGTGAAAACATACCAGACATTGATATCTAGGAAGACACTGGGCAGAAGTCGAAGGCAACATTGCACATCATCATCATCGGGAAGCAAAGCCGGCTGCACAGCCACTTGGCGACTGGCGAAGCAGTCTGAGGGAAAATGACGGTCGTGTATATCTATTTATGCAGAGTAAAGTGCAATGCGCTGTATGAGAGATATGCTGATATAGTTGATAGTAAATGAAAGAAACCTAATGCCTAGAATGCTAAAGACTGTGGATGCAAACAGAAACCCCGATAGTGATATAAATGTCCATTTCTTACGACCGAAAAAGATTCCACAGACTGAATTTTGTGCGCTTTGGCGTCCTACGGGCAACCACCTCCCCCGAGTCAGACGAAGATCCTGCTATTGGTTCATCAGCCACCAATTCCCTCTTTCCTAACGTAGACGGGACGGCGCTCGTTCCTGTCCCAACGGAGGTCGAAAGTTGTTCGACGCTGGGGGAGGAAGGCAGAGTGTTGGCGCGACGAACGGATGTACTGACGTCGTCAAGAGAAAGGACTTGGACTGGGTCCACAACGGGAGCATTCTTTGGTGTAGGAGTCAAAGGAGAAGCGGGCGGCGCGGCTTGAGCTGTGACAATGGCGATGGGAGCAGTTGGCATGACTGTGGTCTGGAGAGACTCAGTCTCAAGGGAGAATACAGGCGAAGAGACGCGATCCATGTTCTCGCGGTCGTCCGCAAAAGTCTGTTCCTCCTGGCCAGGTTCCACAGAGACAGCACTTGCTCCCATAGCTCCATATAACCCAGGTGTTGCTAAATCTTCTACAACAACTGTGTCCTGCGTCATAGGCGCGGATTCTTGCACAGGCCGATAATCGTCATCTCCGTTCTCCTGCGTTTTCGAGGGCAAAGATGTAACCTCGGAAAGGCGTGATACGTTGGAGACGATGCTCTTTTGCAGGCAGTCTGGAGGAAATTTCTGATCGATAGATTCGATAGGCTGAAGGGTAGTCTGAGCGATAGACGGCGAAGGTTGAGATTCGGGGTCTAAAGCATCCTTCTCGTCTTCCAGTGCCTTCATAATTTGCGCGCAGATATACCGCCACTCGTAGATAATCTCATGCGGAAATATTGGGAAGCGGCGTCGCATCGCTGTCACCATTACTTTCTTGGTGCAAGTATACGGAAGATCGAGAAGGGCGAGGGCGACGTCCTGAGACGAGGCGGGAGGCGAATGGATCTCGTCCTGTGCCGAAGACTCCTCAGAGGAGGAAGGCTGTGTGAAGTGTTCGGAAGCCAGAGCGAAGGCGGCGTGGCGAAGACGAGAATATAGAACATCAGACGTATCCATGGCGTGGAGATTGTCTGGATATTAGACAACGCCGGTCAGGTACCGTTCGAGCCGCGGCTGACCAATTTGCGCGCAAGTCCTGACCACTTTGCGCGCAAATCCAAGGCAATATGACCTCAACCGCCGTCCATTTTGCGCGCAACCCCAACCGACTATACCCGCAAAGTTCGATACGTATGCTCTCAAATTCCGCGCACGATGCGCTCAAATTATGCACACCATGCCCTCAAATTCATAGCACCATGCCCCCAAATCCATAGCACCATGCCGTCAAATTCTCACCACGATGCCCGCAAACCCTCGCCACTGGATCCGCAAGCCAAAACATACGAACATTAGGCTGGCGTTGTCAAAATTTGTCAATTCGTCGGTTACAAGTACAAGTACGCGGGTAGGAATGATAACTACGTGTGTTTCACGACGCGTTTCCGGGTTCGGTTGCGAGAGGAGGGCGAGATGACGAGAGGCGCCGTCGTGTACAAAGGAGGAAACACAATGGCGAGTGGCACCGTCGTGTACAGAGGCTGCTCCTCCTTTTGTTGTAATCAGATTTGAATGTCGATACTCGTATCGTGAGACGTACCGGATAGTGGATAAACGTCAGTTCGTTTGGTATGGCAATGGCGGGGGCGGCGATGGCGTGGGCGGCCACGGGGGGGGCGGCAGGCGCAGGAGAGCAGGACTGATCCTTTCAGAGGGCAAGAGAGTGTCAACGGAGGCCTCTGGCGTAGCAAAAGACGCACCTTTCTGTCCAAAACCCGGTTTTTCTGATTCTGGGCCGCCTTGGGGCTCTCCTCCTGGTAAAATAAGCGTTTCTCACGCGGTCTGAGAGAGCCCGCGTACTTTAGCGGATGGCGCCGTCTCTTTTGAGGCCGTTGCGGCCGCGGAGCGCGCTGGCGCGGGTACGAGGCCGCCCTGTTCCCACTGAAGAGAAAAACATCAAAAAAGGCAAAAAAAAGCAATTTAGGGCTGTTACATACCTGGCTGCCATTCCTATCAGCAGTGTCTTCCTCTTCAAAGTCTTTTTCTCTCAAGTCTGAGAGGGCAGGAGGAGTTGTGGAGGTCATGGTGGTGGTGAGAAGAAAGTGCTGGCAACGTTTGTCTTCGTTTGTACACCCTTTAGGGGCTGTAGGTGGTGTTCAATGGGTAAGCGCTATGAGAATGTCGCGTTTTCTGAACACAGTTTGTGTCTAAATGAATGTTAGAGTGAGTAATTGACTAATTGACATTGGGAGCCTTACCTGGTGTGTTAGGGCGTTATAATCAACACACTATGATGCAATTAATGGTTTCCAGACCACACGTACTTAATTTTGGACTGGAGACGCATATGAAGGCGAGGTGATGTTGGGCGGCCGATGTGGCGTTAAACACACGCAAAGTCGTATGACCCAGAGTGGAAGTGTTCTTGAGAGAAAAGCGTTATGATGCCAGGAAATAGTGAAGTTCCGGAGTGATTTGCCATTGTCGGGAGAAGCAAGATGTCTCATTTTCAGTTTTTCGATGTGGTTGTCACCAGAGCAAAGTAGATATGCACTGGACGTATGGCTGAGGCTGTCGTAGTGTCGGACAGAGGATCGAAGTCTTTGCCACCGCAGATTCTGGTAGAAACAGTTCAAGTTCGCCTTCTACAGGTCTTGAAGCGCGACGAGATGCATGGCAAGAAACCAGAACAAATAAGTTCTCACGGTCACAATTCCGATTGGGCTGAAGGCAATCATGACGTGACCGCGTCTGTTTACGTTTATAGGTATAACCAGTACGTCGTGCATTCTACGTGCCATGCAAACATTATAATAGACAGGGAAGGACCCCCAAACCTTGCCGCAACATGTCCGATGCTCAAGGCGCTGACTCCGGATCTCATCCCACCCCTATGCGCGCAAATCCTTACTGACATGCGCTCAAATTGCAATCACGGTGCCCGCAACTCCTTACGGACATGCGCTCAAATTCTCAGCATGGTGCCCGCAAATTCCTTCCACGGTACCCGTAACTCCTCGTCGCAATGCCGGCAAATTCCTATAACGATACCCGCAAGTTCTCACTGCGATGTGGGCAGCAGCGCAGTTGTCCTTGTTTGTCATCATTCTCGCCCTCTTTCTGTAACAGTCATGACAGCCAATTGCAAACTTACACCATTCAAAACTCTTGGGGACGTCCGCCACGCCGCCCAAAAAGCCATCAAACAGTACATCTGCGTCCAACGACAAGTCTTTGACTCCTCACTGACTCGAGGTATGTGTCCTTGACGGCCCATTTTTTGCGCTACTCATCTTATATTCTCTCAGCCTTGAACAGCATCCCCATGGATGATCACTGTTTGTACCTTATTGGTCGTCCTGTCTTCGCATGCCCAGCTTCGTTTCTAGTGCGCCAGCAATTTTCCCTCACGCTATGGGATCACGTCCCCAACGAAGACGATTCCGTCGATGAAATTAGCGCGGCCCTTTCCCACTTTGTAGTCGACCTCGGCTTGGCTATGGAGGACGTGTGGGATGAGCCGCTCGCGCTTATGGGTATCCATGACCTTGTCAATCTCGACATCCTGGGCGCTTGTGAGCTATGCTCGCCTTGTGCCTCCTTCACGTACTCAATGCCATTAGGGTTATTCCTCCAGCCCGAGCACGTATCCGGTCTTCTTACCATGGCACTGCCGCACATGGAGGCTGACTCCCAAGCTCTCCACACCTTCACGCAAGCCCTTGAAAGCCGCCGCCACCCTTCATAGTCAAAAGAAGATTCCCACTGAGAAGGTGCGCCAGGTGTCTACTTCATTCAAACACCTATGAAGCATTAAAGGCTAAAGCTGCACAGGTTAACATCGTCTGCTTCCCTTCCCATCCCATTACTTATTAACTTACCACACAACAAGATTGCCACTGCAACAATCATGGCCTTTCCATGCAGCGCCAGTAGTAGTCAATTCTTCCTACACAGATACATACCGCCTTAGCAATATATAGGCACCCACAATTCTGACATAGCCTACTGTCCCATATTGTTCAGATCAGACCCGTCACCCTTGCTCTTGACCACCACCAACCACATCTGTCACGGTTGCACTCTCACCCCGCATTCAACAACGAAATGGTCCGTAACCTCGAGAGCATCAAGGCGTGGGACAAGCAGATGCAGGCAGCGCGTAAGAAGGAGGTCGAGGACAAGAAAAAAGCCAAGGCTCGAGAGGCGTCGCGCAAGAGCATGGCCAAGTGCGTCTTTCTTTAAATCCACTACTTCCAAAGTCTCATCTCAGGGCTCAGAAAGCGCGCGAATATGACCTCCGATGAGCGAGAGGCCGACCGCCAATATCAAAACGAGCATCAAGCAAAACACCGAAGGTACAACCGCCTGAACATCCTGATAGCTGAAGACGCGCGTCGCCATAGTGATCCTCATAACCGTAGGCGCAATCAGTGTCCCATCTGTGCCATCGGCTGATAATTCCCTCTAGCAAGCGTAGGCGCGTAGGACACCTCAAGCGTCCCCACGATTACCCACATGAGGATTACTACGCGTATCAGGAGTTCAACAAGGCCAAGAAAGAGAGACAGAAACTGACTCAAAAGTCACCGAAGCGCGCAAGGAATGGATCAGGCCAGGAGGAGGAGAAGGAGGACAATGACGAGTCGGATCAGCTGGATTCGTCTGAGGAGGAGTAGAGCGCCGCACTGGACATCAGCAAAACAGCAAAGACTTGGGCTTGACATACTTGAGGTTGGCGGTCACTTATACTTGAGAGTACTACTTGCCGATGACTTGAGCTTACTGTATCAACTTGGGAGCACTTGCACTTGGAAATATTACTTGAGCTTTAATTAACAACATTCTCTATACTCAGAAATCTGCCTGTCTATACCAGGTCTATACTCACCTAATGCTGTACTTCCTATAACACCTTTGGTATGCAGAGAAAGTCATGTAAGGAGTAGAACAGTATGGCGGGTAACGTGTGGTATGACAGGTCGGATAACCCGCGCGACGGGATCCGATTGTCAATACCGCGGTATACTGCCATACCCAAGCCATAGTTTCATGCCCGTTGGTGGCCCCCGAGCAATTGCGCAGGGGCTACCAGCGTGCATGAGATGGTGGGAGCACGAGGACAGTGTGGGTAAGGACGACACAGATGATGAGGGCGTGAGATGGCGGTGGTTCTGGGCACAACACAGTCAGATTGTGATGAGAAGGGCTAGAAGAACGTACCGTAGCGGCCAGGATGCGTACACCACGCCATCCTGGCCAAATCTAACCCGCCTCGACAAATGCAGCGAAGCGAGCGCAAATTCAACATCGGAAAGACTGCGCACGCGATGCAGGTAGGAGCCGCCTCGTCCTGAGGGCCTACGCTGAAAAAATCCATGAAGGAATAGTGCCGTCGCAAAGACGGCAGCTATCCGAGGGCGGCAGTAACATCAAAAGAGGTTAAATCCAGTGGAAACGCAGAGAGAAAAGACAGGACAAGGCCTGGAGAAAGTTCCGGGGGTAACAAACACGTCTACGCAGACGTGCTGTTGTTGTTGGTAAGAGGTAGAGATCGGGGAAGAGATGTTCTGGATCCTTATCCGGCAATTGCCGGCTCGGCTCGCCAATTGTGCACTGACATCATTCAGCCACGTGTATGTTGATTTTCCTTTTTCTTAAGTCCCGACTTCCTTTCTTCCATCACCTCACCTCCCTGCTGACTCGACGCCGAGCACCGCTGCACCAGACTTTTGACAGAGGTCGACTACATCATGGCGTGGTCACCGGATGGCCCCAACGACGCTTGGACGATAACTGCCGGGCGACGTCAACAATCTGGCGAGGACGATGCGCGAGCCAGGTCAATTGCGATAGGAATGACCCGGCACCCACTCCAAGCAACCTTTCTTGACGAAGACTACCGAGGAACGTCACCACGGAGAGCGTAGCATCTGTGGCCGGGATTCGGGCTTTGAAGCCCGTCTCGCTTCCTCCTTCCACCCACTCAGATCCACTCTGACCCTTCGTACTCCCGGCTCCCGCTCTGGCCTGAGCGCCGCTCGCCGAAGAACGACATCAATCACCCAGACGACACCCACACCAAGCGCTCGCATGCGACCATGTTCCTCCGACGACCAGAGCTTGGCCAAATGAAGTCCGCCACATACACAAGCAACGATGCAGGCGCCGCTGTTACCGTCCCCGCCGTCACTGCCCCGCTTTTTCGGGCCGCTTTGATCACCCCGCCCGACTAGCACCAAGATGAGCAAACGCTCGAGCTCTCCTATACCCACCGCCGTCGATGGAGAAGGATATCGTGTGGTCAATGACCGTGACCATTCGGCTTTGATTCCTAGTAGGTGCTCGTTGTATTGACAATGTCCTGCTTATAGCAAGAACCCAGAGGCTTACCCGGCTAAAGTCTGGATAACGACTGCAGCAACGCGTCCTGCCCAGCTGGAGGCCGACCGATGTCTCCAGCGCGAGCGCGGGGCGCTGGCATCACCAGACACGACCGGTGTCACCTGCGAGCGAGAGTGTGAAAGGTGAGTGAGGACATCACACGAACGGACAAACAATGACGCGAACTCAGCGTGCGCCGCCCGATGACACAGCCGCAGCAAGCACCTCGACGAGTACCCACAGCGAGGACACACGATGACAACGACCTCGGCGAACCCTCAAACAACTTCGACAACGCGGCCGAGGATACAATATGAACGACGTCTCCTAGCCAGATGGACCTGACAGTGATTGTACTTAGACCTGCATCACCGTCTATCGCAAGAAGTGCAACTTAGGGGGGAACAACCAAAAAAGTGTGTCTATTTTTCTCCTCATCTGCCTCCCAATTGATTTTTCACGCAGCGTGATGACGAGATGACAGCAGGTGCAGGTAACGACGGTAGCGGCCCACGGCGACTCGAGCGCCTTCGTCAAGCATCCGGACAGTCAGGACGGCGAGTGCAGAGAACGACACAGGACGTCGACGACGAGTTCTGGACAACGATGATAGTGCGCATCCCTACGATGGCGCTAGCATGCCCACACATAGGTGCAGTGGTACGTGATGAGGATAGGTCGGTTAGCACATCGTAGATATCATAAATGACAACGTTTTTTCATTACATTTCCCCGAGTTTTTACATTGAGGTTTACTTAAGGTTTACTTGAGGTTGATGTGAGGTATACTTGGGCACGCACTTGTGATGGTTACTCAAGTAAGTGATGACTTGCTCAAGCAAATCTGTACTTACCAAGTACATGGACTGGGATTGTCCAAGTAGCAGTACTTGATGACTTGGCACACTTGGTGGACTTGGCCAAGCAGCTCAAGTAGACCGTCAAGTGCTTGTTATTTTGCTGATGGATGATCTCCGGCCATTCCGGAGTCACTTTTCCTAGCCCACCATATCGTGTTTGTAGACGTAGTATCGCTTTCAATTGTTACTTCGTTGTCGGCATGTTGTTTGGCCTCAGCCAGGAAAGGGAGTCGTAAGGGAACACAATGAAGAATCATGAAAGATAATCAGATCAATGGCGACTGTATTCCATAAAACAAAAAACATCTACTCTTGCACAAAGAAGAGGACCTCAGCGGGGTTCAAACCCTGCATCTTCTGAAATCATCACAAGACATAGCTATACCACTCTGCTATTGAGGTCCCAAACTATTCCAACTTTTTCCAGCATGACAGAAGCCTACTCTGGCCTCCGCACGTGTTGACCCGGTTATTTCATCAAGCAACGTCACCTGCTTGGACCCATTCTCTCCTCCGGTCCCGTCTTGTCAGTGTTTCCGCTGCCTCAGGCATCATGAACCCACTCCTTACCGAACCTCCCGATTCTGATCATCAAGTTCGCTTCAACGTACGCTGGACCTTACTATACACTCCGCATTACTCTGATCTCGAGACACAGCTCGTCACGAATCGTTTAGGACAAGGCACCGGACGCGCCCTATTCGACAAAATCCGCAAGAAGGATCAACAGTCATTGCTGTGGCGAAATGAAGCTGAATGCGGAGTGAGTACGCGTTATAGTCAATGCTCCAACGTCTCATGTCGTTTGGGATAGATATGCATGGATGGTCACTACCAACCTCTCTTTGTCCTGCCTTGTCCTTGCATAGGAACCCTGTACCATTCGGTACGTACCTTCCCTGCCGCCTTCTTGTCTGCTAAATATCCCTCTTTCTAGCAATGTCTCCATGATTGGTGGACGACCCAACGTTTGGAGCCCACCTGTATGTAGTTTGTTCCGTCACCTCCCTCATATTCATTTCTACGAAAGGTCCCACCTGCCGCGCTGCTATCATCACAGAGGTTCACCACGGATGGGTAATCACCAATTTGGCCCAGCAACACACGGCCAAAAAGCTCAGAAAAAAACTCAAAGATGACCGACTGCGCACCGAGAGGAAGCGGCAAAATTTGATTCAAAAGCTCGACCACGCTAAATTCGACAAATTCACAGACAAGCGTCCTGTGCCTCCTGCGGTCATTCTGCCTACCCGAACTATTGGTCCTCCCCCCATCCAAGCCCATACCAGGTTGCAGCGACAAGGACGCACTTCGCGTCAATCTGCCCAACGTCGATCCGTCAGCCGCAGCACCTCACCTCCTGAGGTTATTGTCATTTCTGACAGTGAAGCTCCCCCCACACCACATCCTTCACTCCGTGCTTCCCGTCCTTTGGTCACAACTCGCCGCGGACTCCGTGCCCCCCCTCGATCCCTCAGCCGAAGTACCTCACCCCCTGAGGTGATTGTCATTTCTGACAGCGAAGCTCCCCCCACACCGCATGCCTCACGGCCAGCTGCCCATGCTTTTCCCCGAACTCGACGCCGCCGCCTCATTAGCCGAAGTCTCTCGCCGCCTGAGGTTATCAACATCTCGTCTGATGAGGAATGAGCACAACGGTAAGCTCACTATCTGTCCTCTACATAAATGAATAACCGCTCATTCCGGCACCAACAGTAGGCACAGCTGCTCAGCTCAGCTAGATGTAGACATTGTCCAGGGCGTTCTGTCATAGCATCTACTATCATCCCACCACATCTAGCTTTTTGGACTCGTAGTGTCCCCTGTTACAGTTATTCTCCCACTTTATAACAATGGCATTGTCTACACGTCCTTTGCATTATCCACATCATAAACTACGCTCATTTGATGCTTACGTTTACTTATCACGCCACCACTTATGACTTGTGTCCACTGATCTGTTAACTTACCATATGACATCTTGCTGTTTTCAAAAGACATCTGCGATGCTTGCACTGGCTCAATTGGGGACAACATGGTGTCCAGCACAAAGCCAAGGCGCGAGAGGTATGTCGTAAGTGTATCCCAAGTGCGTGTCTACTGTTGCATCCTTTTTCTAGCGTCTACTACATTTATTTGTGGTATTGTACCTTGCGAGTGCTTTCGGAACTAGCATAGTTCGAGTCTGGTCCATTACTCATCGTTCTGCGCTGCATTCCCGTTCCTTCTCGAGGCCGCGTAGTTGCGGATTAGTGCCTGTCGGTAATCCAAGGGCAGCTCGACCCTCAACGCAGCACGTAGCTTGGCATCATTCATCACACTGAACGCCATGAAGCCAAACAGACCAGCACGCTCGTCTGGGTCAAGGCCTTCATAGGGAAGCCAGTCATCATTAGCCAGGTGGCCCACAAGCTCCTCGATTTGTTTTTCTGTGTAGGTGTCGGCCGAGGAAGACACCGAAGCCGCCTCGTCCTCCTGGTCCTCCTGTGAGCTAGGTTTCTTCACCATCCACCCCTCCACTTCTCGGGCTTCCCAACCCTGCCCCTCGCTTTCACCACGATCTACAAACGGCATGTTACCTCCACCAACGCTTTCCGTGCTTTCCTCCTCTCCGGCCGAGTCCAAGTTCCCTTGAGAGTCCTCAACAATGACATCCGGCTCCGCAGGAACGTCCTCCGTCGGCTGCGCAGTCTGGACAGCACTCATGCTAGGCCCGACGCGTAGCCTATTTTGCGGCGGCCTCTTCAGCGGGGAACTCTCGGGCGAGGGAGCGCTCCTTTCTCCGGCCTTGTGCCCAGACGAACCCGGAGTCCTTCGTGCAGACCCACTCGCAGTCCTTGGGCTTCGCCGTCTCAATCCCCCCTCAACAGCAGGTGCAGGTCGAGGTCGCTTTGCTCGGTTACTGGTCGTAGTCGAATCGCTCTCCCGACCACGCTTGGTGGACTGTTTGGGGCTTGGCTCTTCTCTCATTATCTCGTTTTCCTCTGCTGTCCCTATCTCATATTACTATCCCTCTGACAAGAATTCATTGCAATCACTTACCTGACTTTGCCTCCAAGTTCTTCAGCCCAGCAACCGCCTCAGCAACCGTGATAAAGGGACCCAGTGTGAAATCTGCGCACAGCTCTCTCACAGTTCCCTCCTGCAACGTCTCCCATGGGAAGGTCCCAACGCCGTTATTCGCAGGCGCCTGCTCCCCCTGGTCACCATTCCTCTCCTTTTTTTTTCGAACGCGCGAGAAGACTGCGATGTGTGAGGAAAAGTCGCCATTCCACCTCTATCCTCATAATGCACTTACAGCCGCTGTCTCCCGTGTCTTTGCACTCTCGCACAGCCTCCTCTTTCTTCGCTGCACGTCGCTCCCCGCAGTCGCGAGCCAAATCCCGAAACGTGTTTCCTCGCACTTTCAACCAAGGCATGTCGCAAAAAGGCATCTTAGCTGTTGTGAAGGCAAGCTGCAGCAGCGGCTGACTTTTTTCAGTACCTCTCATATATATGTTTCTTCACGTGTTGATTAGCTCGCTTGCTTCTGTCGTTCTATTAGTCGGCCTCAATGTTTTGCGCCTAAAATGGCAATATGTCGCGAGCATTGTAGCGCCTTTTTGTGAAGACAAATCTATCCCTAGAACCAGAGCACGTCCTAGAGTGCACTCCACTCTCCTTTGACTTCACACTACCTACTACACACAAAACCTGACTTGATTCTTTGCACTTGTACAGCCCCTCTACAATACCATTAACTTGCCACATAACATGCAAAGCTCTGTCATAGACTAAAACCCCAACTCAAATTCTGTTTGATCCAACTCCGCGTCGCTCTCCACTTCGTCGTGATAAACGCCCACACTAGGCTCAGCTGCCACTGTATCCCAGGAGGCTAGGTGACCTACAGTCACTGGCACCGGCAACGAGGCTAAGTCCCAATGCTCTTCATGATCTGGGGCAAAAGCACTGAACCGGACATCCAGGACAGTTTTCATCATCCTAACCCCCGCCAAGAAACAGTCAACATGATCAACCCATTTCCGACATTCGGGTGTGCGGGCATCATCATCCTCGTCCCCTGTCTCATCGCCTATGTCCTCCCTATGGCCGTCGTAGTGCATCCTCCACTCCTCAGCCTTCTCCTTCAACGCCTCCGCAGTGTTAAATCGCGCCATTATGCGCCAGGCGCTGTCGCTATCCGCGGCACAGAAATCTCCAAAGCCGTACACAACCGGTCCCGGAGGTGTCAGGGTATATAGAGCGCCGCATAAGAGTCGATTGGTCTCCAGGCGGAAAGAATACATCTGTGGGACACATGAAACCACGCAAAAAACAGCCGTAGTTGACACACCTTTCTTTCCTCAATACTCAAAATCCCCATATGCTCACACATAAAATCATCCAGCAAAGCATAAAACTGGAAGAGTCGCATCCGTCCTCCCGTCTGCGCTACCTTATAATGCGGGCGAAGGTAGCGCAGGCATTCCAGGCCGTTTAGTTGCGGCAGCGTCGTCAGGTAGGCCGCCCTCCTGGAGTCTGGGCATGAGGTCAAAACAGACTGCGCCGACAACAGGTCCCGCGGCGGAACCATGTTTTCCGGAATTCGCTGCCGCACCCACGCTGGAACTGCCTTCAGTGCTCTCCAGTACGGAGTGGCTGGATCGCTGCCCTCGCCTTCATCAATGTTCGCCGGAAGATGTTCGTCGTAGACCGCCTTGATCCCCATGGTCGTTCGATCCCAAACCCGGTGTGCATGTACCGATCTCTGACCCCGTGACGTCTTATGTCGTTCATACCACTCTTTCCACCTCTGTCTGCACGCATTCCTTGTCCTGCTCATTTCTTTCTGTAACCTACTCTGCCCATGGCTCGCACGCCCATGTGTACAGTATGCAGTTTCATATCGTCAATTGTTAATTTCTCACGCACTTACACCCACATCATCTATTATGTTCATATATATCTTTTGACCTAGGCTACAGTAATGCACATTCTCCCGTCCTCATATACCTGACATCATGCACAGGCACGGCCCGGCGCGACCGTGGATCCTAAGCTTCTGCAGGTTTCGAGTCAACTTCTCAGATGCCTGTGCAACGGACCTCGCACGGCGCGCGCCCTGCGCCTTATGAACGACCTTAGAAGGCACTAGACTCCCTCCTTTCTGACGACGATGTTGACGAGCAGTTCGCCAGCCAGCACACAAACGCTATGCACACATCCACACGGCTATCCTCAGGCAGTGGTGCTGCCGCCGTGAACACGCCGGCTATCAGCCCGCATTCCATAGTCATTCGCGACGATAACCACACGGCGACTACCAGCCACCACGCCAGCAACGCATCCGATCCCCTCAACCTTTCCGCGCTAGTCGTTGTCAACTTGCCGGACGCGTCGCCTGCGCCTGGCGTCTATTTGCCCGCCGAAAACTCCAGTATCCTCTGCCATCCCAATCTCACGCCTCATTCCAAGCGCGCCCACTTTCCCATCGTGGTTCAAGTGCCCAATGCAGACGTCGGGCAGTTTGTACTTAAGCTGCTCTCTCCAGACAAAATCCAGACCTGCTATGATGGACGAGATTGCATTGAGGCTCTCACAAACCTGGACGACGCCGGCATTCTAGATGTTCTCAATGACATGTGGGCGTCCTACCCAAGCCTATATTCCTGTAGAACGCAGGCTCCTGTTGGTGTGTACCACACTAGGTGAGTATCGTTCTACGTTCTCCAGTCGCAACGCATGGCTGATGCATTGCATTTCTTAAGACCTTGCGCCCAGGCTGAGGCTTATCGTACTTTTTCTGCTGCCCTTCAATCCGTCATTTCCAACTCTGAAGGAGACCGCGAAGATCGTTGCACGCCCACGCCATCTCCCAGCGATATCGACTCCGACGATAGCGACATGTACCCCCCGAGTTGCGACGAATGAGCTCACCCTTCGTGAATCTAAAAGTCTCGCTTGCTGCTATGAAACCAGTGCAGCCATATCGGCAGCCTCCGCCCCTCCCACCCAGCACGGAGCCAGCAGCGCCTGCGTCGCAGTACCTGGGGTCGGATGCGAGACACCCGCTCGAGGTGGTGCAGGGGCTACAGGCTTTAGTGAGCGCCAGCGTTGAACCCCTTACAGGTCTCATGCCTGGTAGCCCTGCATCTCTGCTCTTCCTGCGTTACCTCAGTGGCTCGCAAGAGGCCGTTGAATTTTCTCGCCGTGTCGACAACGATCCCACTTTTCCTCACCTCCAGACTGAAGTCTTTCATCTCGCATTCGACATCCATAGCCTCGCGGCAATGCTTCGGCAGAGGTACTTGAGTGTGCAAAGTGAAGTAGAACAGTTGACAGCTGACCCGGTTCTCAAGGAGGCATGGCGCGAAAAGCGGGCTGCTGACAAAGAAGAACAAGAGAAGGCGAGGCGGCGTGACGCCAGACGCCCAGCTGTCTGCGCTATGACCGCCTCACCTCGCCCACCGGTTCTCGATTCAGACCGCTTACTGCCTTCCATCCTGCAGGCCATCAACATCTTGCTCCAAGACGCAGAAGATACGGACTCCATTCTCGATATCATGGAATCTGCACTGGATCCCCATTCTCTGCAACACAAGCTCAGGATCGCAGGCCTGATTGCCTCTACCAGCCGTTGTGAATATCTATACCAACTTGAGTGCTGTCGAAGAAGTCTCGATCGCCAGCCGCAAAATGTGTTTCAGATCTTAGGTATCTAACTAGCTTTGTACAGTACAATGCCTATCATTGCTCTTGATCCCTCTAAAGTCGTGGGTGAATGGCAGTTTTCACAAACCAAAATAACGTTTATGTATGGGTTATTATATGATACATTCGTTTCTAGTAGTAGTAGTACGATGATACCACGCGCTCCCTCCCTCGCGAGGGGACCGTGGCGTTGGAACAAATACTAGTAAACTATACAGTCACGTGCCACGCGTCGTCGTCAACAGTGCAAACCGCCGTAACGTCACGTAGCCCCATCTTTCTTCCACACCACCGCCTCCTCCTCCCGTCCGCGCTCCAACATGGAATTTACAGGTAAGCGCTCCTGCCTCTTTCAAGCTTCTCCCTCTTTTCTTCGTGGCTTGTGTTCTCCATTTGTTTTTCTCGGTCGGCAAGCTCAGTAGGCCTTTCGCACTTGGAAGGCCCAACAGCGTGTACGACCTGCGCTGGCCGTTGTTAACCCGTGTGGTGGGCTCCCAGACGCGTTTTTGTGCCTACCTTACTCTCATGCGTTCCTTTCTTTCTCCCACATTGTGTGCCGGTGCTCACCCAGTGCATGCCAGAACGCCGAACGCGATCCAAACGCGTTTTTTCCCCATACGCGGCGTTTCTACCCACCAAAGTCATCCAGACTGGGGTGCAGGTGGGCGAACTAGTGCTCAAGCGCCTGGCAGAGCTTGAACGGCGGGCGGACAGCCCAGAACGCGACCTCTACACCCCCACGGAAGACCCTCAGGACGCCGGCCCCGTACCCGCCGGCTCGTCAGACGTCGAGGGCGGAAACCCCAGTCCATCCACTGCCACAGCCACCAACAAACAAAAGCGCAGCCGAAGTGCGCGGAAACGCGCACGTCGTGACGAAGCGCCGCCCCTGCCACTCCCTGCAGGCCGCGGTGCTACCGGTCGCAAACATGGGCAGCGCGCTCGGCGTCGTGCCTCAGATCAGGAGCGGCGTATTCAGGACCTCCCCTCCGTCCTGATCTCACGGCTGCGCCCCCCCAAAAAAAAGGCGCGCACCCATGGTTGGCAGGCCAGTGTGGAGGAGACTCATTTCGAGGCTCCGCCTCGGGAATGGCAAGGGGAGCGTACCGAGTGGGACGCTGAGGAGTGGCCGCTCGCGCGGCTCGAAGAACTCCTCGCGGTTGGACATACCACCCAATGCTGTACCTATAACTAGTTTTAGCCTCTTGTAGCAGAGCATCGAAATACATTCCAGCCTACTCGTTACAGGTCAGTAACTAAGAGCCTAAAACTAGTTTTGGGCCACCTACCCAAAATAGTATGCCCTCCAGAGCGCATTCCCAATTGGGCTGGATGGGAGGGATGACGTCATTGAGAGCATGGGTAGGGTGATGTCATAGATGGATGCATGGGTAGGATGATGTCATAGATAGATCAATAGATCAGATTTTGATGGGATGTGGGGGTGGGTTCCTAGGATTGATGGGAGATGATCAGTGGGTCCTGGGTGGGTGGTAGTACCCTATTTTGGGCGCATTTTTGATCAGGTGATCAATGGACAGGATGGGGTGGGCAATAATGAATGCTGCTATTGGGGATGGCTGCAGGGGTGGTGAGGACTTGGTTTATGTTTTTGGGGCTGGGAATTCAGTGGTGTAAACGGTTTTTTAATAGCTTCAATAGTTAAGGAGATATTAAGGAATTATCAAAAATGCGCCACATCAAACAGATCTAGCAGGCTCTGTACTCATAGCCATGACCTGCAACTTAGGAATCCTTTAGAGGTACTATAGATCGATGTTTGATATAATTCTTAGGTCATTCCATTCATGGGTTCAAGAGATATACCAGGTCGACTAAATCAGGCTTCTTGGGGGTATAGCATGGGATCCTGTAATCCTGGGGACCTAGGACTTTGATACTTCGTTTATACTAGTAGTAGACCTCTATTGGCAGTGGGGACAGGTCACCCAACCCATTAGCCCATCTATAGATAGGTCCCCAATGCTGGATTAGCCATTTTCGCATTTTTGGTTATTTAATATATAGCAGCTGGCCTAAATTGGGGCCAGTCACCTTCAGACACTCATTTATGACTATTCTACCAAAGGAACCATGTCATTTGGGTAAGAGGCCAGTGCTTTAGCCCTCAGTCTTCCTCCTCATCGGAGTTTTGATCAAAATTCCCACGCTCTAGGCAGAGGATCGTCCACTCAATTCTTCGTGTCCTACACATGCTACTGACCCCATTTCTTTTGTAGGACGTGTATATATGTTATATACATCATATCCAGGTGTCAAACCAGTAATTTAATGAGGTAATCAGGTCAGGAAGTCGTCCATGGATCTGTAGTACTAAGTTACCACTATAAAAATGAAGAATACTCTTCAACTACTCATAAGAGCCATGAAATGCGAGTTGGATGTTGTTATTGAAGTGATATAGAAGGTATCTCATCAGTCATCCAGGTAGTACTTATGTGCTATGACCTGTTCAGCCATTGGAAGCAGTTATGCAAGAGTTAGGCTACTGCGCATTTTCACTTTCTTACCTTTCACCTCCAACATATGAGGGACACCCATGACTTCATCCAATATGATATAAATGCATGACTGAACAGTTTCCAGACCTCTCTTCACAGTGGAACAGAAGGTATCACTGTCTGAAGGTGGTTAAGGCTGTTTAGCCAGCTGTGGACGACTTCCTGACCTGATTACCTCATTAAATTACTGGTTTGACACCTGGATATGATGTATATAACATATATACACGTCCTACAAAAGAAATGGGGTCAGTAGCATGTGTAGGACACGAAGAATTGAGTGGACGATCCTCTGCCTAGAGCGTGGGAATTTTGATCAAAACTCCGATGAGGAGGAAGACTGAGGGCTAAAGCACTGGCCTCTTACCCAAATGACATGGTTCCTTTGGTAGAATAGTCATAAATGAGTGTCTGAAGGTGACTGGCCCCAATTTAGGCCAGCTGCTATATATTAAATAACCAAAAATGCGAAAATGGCTAATCCAGCATTGGGGACCTATCTATAGATGGGCTAATGGGTTGGGTGACCTGTCCCCACTGCCAATAGAGGTCTACTACTAGTATAAACGAAGTATCAAAGTCCTAGGTCCCCAGGATTACAGGATCCCATGCTATACCCCCAAGAAGCCTGATTTAGTCGACCTGGTATATCTCTTGAACCCATGAATGGAATGACCTAAGAATTATATCAGACATCGATCTATAGTACCTCTAAAGGATTCCTAAGTTGCAGGTCATGGCTATGAGTACAGAGCCTGCTAGATCTGTTTGATGTGGCGCATTTTTGATAATTCCTTAATATCTCCTTAACTATTGAAGCTATTAAAAAACCGTTTACACCACTGAATTCCCAGCCCCAAAAAACATAAACCAAGTCCTCACCACCCCTGCAGCCATCCCCAATAGCAGCATTCATTATTGCCCACCCCATCCTGTCCATTGATCACCTGATCAAAAATGCGCCCAAAATAGGGTACTACCACCCACCCAGGACCCACTGATCATCTCCCATCAATCCTAGGAACCCACCCCCACATCCCATCAAAATCTGATCTATTGATCTATCTATGACATCATCCTACCCATGCATCCATCTATGACATCACCCTACCCATGCTCTCAATGACGTCATCCCTCCCATCCAGCCCAATTGGGAATGCGCTCTGGAGGGCATACTATTTTGGGTAGGTGGCCCAAAACTAGTTTTAGGCTCTTAGTTACTGACCTGTAACGAGTAGGCTGGAATGTATTTCGATGCTCTGCTACAAGAGGCTAAAACTAGTTATAGGTACAGCATTGGGTGTGGCGTGATGCTCCAGACGATCGTGGATGTCTTTGTAGCGGCGAGGAAATACTTCCAAAGCGTACTGTTCGCGCGTACGGGCGCCTCCCGTCTCGGCTTGCCAATCTGCAACGGCCTCTAGGAGCTCGCATTGTTTGGTGAAGGAGGCAATATGGTAAAGAAGGCGGTGGATGCGGTCACGATGTTGTGCCGTCAAGAGTTGCTAAGAGGGCTTTCAGCCGAGGACGAAGAGCTGGCAGTGCTAACACCTTACTCGATATGTCTGATCGCGGTATTCGGCGCTGGTGGGCTGTGAATAGAGCTCGAGCATGGCAGACTGGAATGGGTTTTGCATCTTGTTCAGGCAGCGCAGCTAGGTCGAGGCAATTAAGATGAGTGGTGAATGTCATCACCCAATGAGACCGGCGTACCCAGTGGTGGTCCTCGTCTACGTAGGCTCTCAGCAGGCGAATCAGCGCTTGGTCCTCCTGCACCTGCGTGGAGAGCCGGTTAATCGAAGGGGTAAACGTGAGACTTATAAACTCGTCAGCAGAAATGTGGCCGCTGGAGGAGGCCGCCTGCATGATGCTGAGCCAGCGTGGATCCGCCGAGAGGTCGGGGAGTTGAGGGATGTCGGGCGAGGGCTGTCGTATATCTCCAGCATCGGGAGTACGGCGGGGAGACAGTGAGGGCGTAGCCTGCGTACGGACGGAGCGAGGAGGTGAGACAATGGCAGACGGGACCTTGGCAAGTATGTCGCTCAGGCGACTGTGAGCTTCCCGACATATGTCTTGACGATGATGCTGGCTATCTTGGGTGAGCATGATGTCGCCCGAGTCTACAAGCATCTCGACTTCGTTTTCGAGAGTATCGAGTGCATTGGTGATGCGAGTGCCTTGCGTGGCCTGCATGGAAGGTTGCTAAAGGTCGGATGGGACCGGGGACTGATGCCAGCTTGAGGGCGTGACGAGGAGGGAATGCCATTTTTTTTCAAAGAGGAAGAGGTCAATTTGGCGGTGAAATGCGCTTTGCAAGGGTACGAGGTGCTCGAATCGCATGGGGTTTTTGTGGGTTTTGTGCCTGGTTTTTGCGCGTTAAACGTGGAAAATATGCGGGTTTAACACCAGCGTCATACGCGTTTTGAGGATTACCAAGGACGGTCATGCATGATGCGACCACAACACGCACCGCTCACCACCATTCATGCACCGCTCCAGAGACACTGCGAAAACGAGCCGGCGCACAGGCATGAACGCCTTCACGGCCGACCTGGCTTATGTTCCCGGGCCCTACTTAAAGCTAGCACACAAACGGCATGATCACAAAAATGGCGAGGCCAAAGCCGCGGCGATGGGTGCGTTCTTTGGTGCTCGCTACGAGCGCACGATCTGATCTAAGTGCACGACGCAGATGGAGGGAGCAGACATGCTCGCCCAAGGTTTATTGCCGGCGCGCTCTACAATATTTCGGGGCACAGCGCGAAATCACGCACGGATTCCACCCGAGAAATAGGCACGGAGGACGAAAGCCGGCGTAACGAGGTGTAAGTTCTGTCCGTGATGACAGACTCCAATGGCTGACTGTCGTTAGCATTCTCCTTTACCCTTGGACCGTAGCTGGGGGCGCCACTGTAACCAACGGTGACCTGGCTCGCCTAATGCCCCAAAGCTACCTCAGTGACGGTGTAGTCACTTTTGGCATCAAGTGAATAACCACGTATTGCTTGCAGCCTACACTGACTGCCCGATGATTAGTTGGTGGATGATGAGACTGGAGTCCACACGCCGCGAGGTCGTGTACGTTTTCAACTCCTTCTTCTTTACGAAGTTGCGGGAACGGTGAGTTGTTAGTCCTGTTGCCGCGCCGTGTCGCTCACCTTGCATTACAGAGGTTACGCTGAAGTTAGAAGGTGGACAAATGGGGTGGATATCTTCAAGAAGGATTATCTACTGATTCCCGTCAATGAAAGGTATGCATTTCTTCAACGAGTGTGGATGTCTGACGACGTGAAGAGATAGGCAGCATTGGTTTCTGGTGGTCATTTGTGACCCCCAGTTGATTCTAGGTCAAGCAAACGCCCAAGAGGACGTGAGGTGTATGATCTTGACTTTGGATTCCCTTGGTTTCACACACGATGACGTTGTCGATACTCTGGCCAGATATCTACTCGCGGAGGCGGCTGATAAACATCAAATCAAGAGCCCAAGAATGGCCCATGGCCGAAAGGTTTTGGTGAGTTGCCTGTATAGGTTTGTAGAGTCACCGGTCGAGCGCCGCACAGGTACCCATGCAAACGAACAGTTTCGACTGTGGAGTGTATCTCGTCCACTTCTTGGGTATCTTCCTGTCGGACATGGACTATTACGGAAGCCTCATCCGCAAGGTCAGCTCACCTGTTATGGCTGCCCGTTATTCGCTGATTGCAAGCAAGACCGAGCACAACATAACAGAGAGCAGAAATCAGTGGCAAATGCAGGAAATTAACGGCCTTCGCGGAAGACTTAGAGCAGAGATCTTGAAGTGCGCCAAGGAATGGGTCGCATGGCGTATCACACCCACTGCACGCGCGTCAAGGTCGGATGAAGAGGACGATGAAGAGGACGACGTGGAAATCATTGGGAGCACTATGGACGGTAATCTAATGTATTCAGTAGGTTGAATTTTGGGTACAGAGAATGAGGAGATGCAGTGGTTACAAGAAGCGGTGAATGTCCATTTTTTAATGCTCCTAAGAAGCCATCAACTGTTTATTGGTGCGGTAGTCTCGGAGGTGGGCCATGAATCCCACAAGTTCCCAACTATCAACCGGGCAAAGAAACGCCAAAGAGAAGATGCCGTCCAGACCGCTTCCAAAGTCACTCGCTATAATAATGCGGACGCGTCAGATGGTCAACTGTGACAGAGACTAGCGTCGTACTCAGAGCAATGAGATCAAGGTCAGATTCGTCATGGATGCGCATGTTGTGAAATGCATGTATTAGGTCCGCCCTGCCAATGGATTCCAACCATGCGCGGATATACGGTGAGACTTCATTGGACGACGCGCCGGCCATGTGTGCGTTTTCGGATGAAGGCCCACTGTCGACCCCCCAAAACACTATCAAATTAATCAGAGCGTTCCAGAGACATTGAGACGTGGCTCACCAGGTGCAATGGTGGCGTCCCCGGCGTGATCAGCATTCGACTTTCCGGCCTCGTTACCATCCAATGTGGCGGCCGCAACGGCATTGTTTGTCTTCTCTTCACGTTGAACTGCGCTGTCGGGGGCTGGTCTCACGCGATCAAGATGGTCGTTCCTTTAGGGAGTGGGAATACATACGCGATAGCGGAAGCAAATAGCCCAGTTGGGTCCCTGCTCCACAAGTCAGGCTCGGGTGCAAGTGAGGTGGAGTGCATACATGCCTGAAATCATTTGGCGGTTCATGACGGAGCGCATGCCCAATAGCCATCGAGACACAGATGCCTGGGCGGCGTCTCTCATAACGTTGCTGTTTTCTGGCAGGTCGTCCATTGGGTGCTGAAGGTGGATGTGGCGAAGTAACGACATGGTCCGGCAAGTAGCCGAATATTTCTACCATGTGACTTACGCGGCGCGACGCGACTACAGACACCACGCACGACTTGTAGTGGTGGCGCCGGCACACATTGAAGTGAAGAAATAATGTAAATGCAATGATGTCGCGTCGTACTGCGTTTCATAACCTATGCGGTTGCTCTAGCCCCAACTGTGTCTACGCTAGCGTCTTCTATATATATATCGGGAGACGTTGCTTTGCGTCTACTTAGAGTGGGGGTTGAGTACTAAAATAAGTAGCCAGCGATCGGGATGAACACTGCAGTTTTTCAGCTCAAGCTTCCCCCAACTCTCTCCTTCAAACGTTGGATGTTAAGCCTGAGCTCTTGATTGACCTCCTTGAATACTGCGATTTCATCCACAAGAGCCGCATTGCGGGCCTCCAAAGTAGCGATTCGGTCCTTGTCAGCTTGACGCAGATCTTTTGAATCTGTTGGGTGATGGTGAGCAGTGGTCTCTGAACACTGTAAAGGCTGACCAGCGTAAAATCGCCGTTTCTCCTCTCCAAATTCTGATACAGCCGCCAACGGTTTAGTATTCTGTGAGGTTGAAAGAAATTGCCTACGAATGTTTATGTTTTCCTGGCTGATGAGCAGCTGAAGGGTGCGGAGATAGGCATTTTCGTAGTCTGCCTGGGTCCAATCTGACCGGTCTGTGCGCAGTCAATGATCAGGCATCCGTGCTACCGCATGGGAAAATAACGCACCCAATGCGCCGAGCGGAGCGTTGAGCAGTCCGTGCCTCCGCGACGCAGGTACTCCAGTGATAGAAGGACTGGGCTGAAGAATCTGTGTAGAGGAGGAAGCCTGAGATATTTGGGTCATTCTGCCCATAAAGCTGTTGATTTTCGGGAAACACACCTGGTTGCTGGCGTCCATTGCACCAACGGGCGCCTGGGGGTTGCCAGCTGGCCCGTTCATGGGGGGGACTTGCATAGTGGACGTGGGGGACGGAGACTTCTGTCAATGTTTCGAGATCATGCAGCTTATGATAGAGATACGCACCTCACGGCTGACATCCATGGTATCGACTGTCTCGGCCTTGACAGTGGCTTCGCTTCGCTGCGGACGAGAGGATTTGCGACGAGAGGATTTGCGACGAGAGGATTTGCGGTCCCTTTGTTGAAGAGTTTGACGAATGACAGCTTCAGAGTACTCTGGATGGCGCTGGCGTACGCTGTGGATCACTGCGTCCAGGTGTCTACTGCAAGACAAAGACTTCTTGGCTTTTTTGCAAGGAAGGCAGGCTACGCGGCATACTTGGCTTGTGCAAGCCTGAACGGGGGAACAGGCAGTACAAGGCTGTAAGTTAGACTAGGCATCAATAAAAAGATGCGTAAGCAATAGCTTTGAACATACCGTTGAAGCCCCGAATTCTTGAACCCACTTTTTCTGCTGGTAGCTTACACTGGGCCCGTGGTACAGTTTGTCTTTGGCGTCGGCGATGACTTCTGATATCTCCTTCTGGTCTCTCATTCTACGAAGCGTCCTGCAGACGGATGGAGAGGTTGCGTCGGAACGAGTGGGGGCGTGTGGAGTAGAAGTCTGTGAGTGAGAAGGAGGCGGTGCGTGAGGACGAGCAATGATGGTGGAGGGACAGCCTTCAAGACGACTACCAGCAAGCCCCATTGTGAACTAGAGGGCCAAGTTGAAGTGAGAACGACAGGGGGAGCAGATAGGCAGGCACTGCATGGCTTCCCAGAGACACGCAGCACAGTTTTGGCTGTGATCCTCGGTTTTCGAAGAGCGGGCATATAGCAATGCGTTTGCCATTTTCGTTCACAACTGCGGCGCGCCACATAGAGCTGGGCAGCAAGGCTACCGGAGAGTTTACCAACACTGTCTAGAGGGTTATTATGCTGCACTATGTCAGCGACTGCCCGGGCGTGGAGATTGGTAAGGGCGGGAATATTGTTCACGGAAGACTTGAAAGCTAATTAGGTCAAGAGGGGGAGGGTGATGATGTATTCTTGTTCTTCTGGAAGATGGACCAGGGTAAAAAGAAGTGGTGAGGCTCGCCACGTGTTGAAGATATGTGCTCACAAAGTATTCTCATCCATGGCTCAACGATGGCGCAGGCAACTTTTCTGCAGTTACTCGCGTTGGGCACAGATAAAGTAGATACATGGTAACGCATGGTGGGTAGATACATGGTAAGATGCATGGTACGAATGTGGCGAGGACATCATAATGCTAAGAGCGCCAGCTTTCACGCAGTTGATCCCATACTGGAAACCTCTCCTTCAGACGAGAGAGGGTTGTGTGGCACGATGCTCAAGCCAGGCCCGCATATCGTCCTTCGTGGTTGAAGGCGACTCTTTAAACTCCCGGTCTGACTGCATACCGTTATGAACCCAGCGAAACAAACCAGCGGCAGAAAACAGAACAAACGCACTGCGTTTATCGCCACTATATACGGAAATATTTCCATGTTTGACCAAGGCGGAGGGGAGTAGAATGAAGTTACCCGGCGGGAATCGGATGATGAGTTTGAGGTCCCACAGTATGAGGTGCCCTCCTTTGTCAGGGTCAAAGTCATCGAGAGCCCAGACGCCGCAGAGCCCTCCAACGTGGTTCAGATGGTCGGTATGAGCGCGCGTCCAACTGCCGGGCGGGAAGTTAATATGAGCCGCCGCCCAGGCGCACCCAGGGATAGGGTAGGTAAGGGAGGGATCATTCGCTACCACTCGTTCCAGAGTGTCCTGGAAGTCGTCGTGGATGCTGGGGAAATACTGCGCGAATTGAGCTATGGAGATGTTGGTGGAAGGTCCAGGAGGAGAAGGAGGGTACTCACAGTCCGCAAACCCTATCATCTCACGAAAGACGTCCTCCTGAAGAAGCTCAGCCATAGCCTTCTGGTTGCACGTTGTATTATCGATCCAACCAGGTATGACCCGGCCACCGCCAAAAGACAGGCCCCATCCAAGGGTTTCATAGTCCCCACGACGGTGGTGGGAGTGCGCATCGTCGAAGGAGCAGCGAGCCTTATACCGGCGGATGATCTCGGCAGCTCGACGCATCTTGGTATCCCACCCAGCATCCTGGGGATGGCCGCAGAGAACGGTGACCAGTCGGCGCTCCGCGTCCAGCACCACGGTGGGGAGCCTACCCGGAAGGGTCAGAGCTGAAAGCAAGGTTCTGGAGGGACGACTTACCCGCCCTCCCAATCGACCACCGTATGTCCACCCAATGCTGTACCTATAACTAGTTTTAGCCTCTTGTAGCAGAGCATCGAAATACATTCCAGCCTACTCGTTACAGGTCAGTAACTAAGAGCCTAAAACTAGTTTTGGGCCACCTACCCAAAATAGTATGCCCTCCAGAGCGCATTCCCAATTGGGCTGGATGGGAGGGATGACGTCATTGAGAGCATGGGTAGGGTGATGTCATAGATGGATGCATGGGTAGGATGATGTCATAGATAGATCAATAGATCAGATTTTGATGGGATGTGGGGGTGGGTTCCTAGGATTGATGGGAGATGATCAGTGGGTCCTGGGTGGGTGGTAGTACCCTATTTTGGGCGCATTTTTGATCAGGTGATCAATGGACAGGATGGGGTGGGCAATAATGAATGCTGCTATTGGGGATGGCTGCAGGGGTGGTGAGGACTTGGTTTATGTTTTTGGGGCTGGGAATTCAGTGGTGTAAACGGTTTTTAATAGCTTCAATAGTTAAGGAGATATTAAGGAATTATCAAAAATGCGCCACATCAAACAGATCTAGCAGGCTCTGTACTCATAGCCATGACCTGCAACTTAGGAATCCTTTAGAGGTACTATAGATCGATGTTTGATATAATTCTTAGGTCATTCCATTCATGGGTTCAAGAGATATACCAGGTCGACTAAATCAGGCTTCTTTGGGGTATAGCATGGGATCCTGTAATCCTGGGGACCTAGGACTTTGATACTTCGTTTATACTAGTAGTAGACCTCTATTGGCAGTGGGGACAGGTCACCCAACCCATTAGCCCATCTATAGATAGGTCCCCAATGCTGGATTAGCCATTTTCGCATTTTTGGTTATTTAATATATAGCAGCTGGCCTAAATTGGGGCCAGTCACCTTCAGACACTCATTTATGACTATTCTACCAAAGGAACCATGTCATTTGGGTAAGAGGCCAGTGCTTTAGCCCTCAGTCTTCCTCCTCATCGGAGTTTTGATCAAAATTCCCACGCTCTAGGCAGAGGATCGTCCACTCAATTCTTCGTGTCCTACACATGCTACTGACCCCATTTCTTTTGTAGGACGTGTATATATGTTATATACATCATATCCAGGTGTCAAACCAGTAATTTAATGAGGTAATCAGGTCAGGAAGTCGTCCACAGCTGGCTAAACAGCCTTAACCACCTTCAGACAGTGATACCTTCTGTTCCACTGTGAAGAGAGGTCTGGAAACTGTTCAGTCATGCATTTATATCATATTGGATGAAGTCATGGGTGTCCCTCATATGTTGGAGGTGAAAGGTAAGAAAGTGAAAATGCGCAGTAGCCTAACTCTTGCATAACTGCTTCCAATGGCTGAACAGGTCATAGCACATAAGTACTACCTGGATGACTGATGAGATACCTTCTATATCACTTCAATAACAACATCCAACTCGCATTTCATGGCTCTTATGAGTAGTTGAAGAGTATTCTTCATTTTTATAGTGGTAACTTAGTACTACAGATCCATGGACGACTTCCTGACCTGATTACTTCATTAAATTACTGGTTTGACACCTGGATATGATGTATATAACATATATACACGTCCTACAAAAGAAATGGGGTCAGTAGCATGTGTAGGACACGAAGAATTGAGTGGACGATCCTCTGCCTAGAGCGTGGGAATTTTGATCAAAACTCCGATGAGGAGGAAGACTGAGGGCTAAAGCACTGGCCTCTTACCCAAATGACATGGTTCCTTTGGTAGAATAGTCATAAATGAGTGTCTGAAGGTGACTGGCCCCAATTTAGGCCAGCTGCTATATATTAAATAACCAAAAATGCGAAAATGGCTAATCCAGCATTGGGGACCTATCTATAGATGGGCTAATGGGTTGGGTGACCTGTCCCCACTGCCAATAGAGGTCTACTACTAGTATAAACGAAGTATCAAAGTCCTAGGTCCCCAGGATTACAGGATCCCATGCTATACCCCCAAGAAGCCTGATTTAGTCGACCTGGTATATCTCTTGAACCCATGAATGGAATGACCTAAGAATTATATCAGACATCGATCTATAGTACCTCTAAAGGATTCCTAAGTTGCAGGTCATGGCTATGAGTACAGAGCCTGCTAGATCTGTTTGATGTGGCGCATTTTTGATAATTCCTTAATATCTCCTTAACTATTGAAGCTATTAAAAACCGTTTACACCACTGAATTCCCAGCCCCAAAAACATAAACCAAGTCCTCACCACCCCTGCAGCCATCCCCAATAGCAGCATTCATTATTGCCCACCCCATCCTGTCCATTGATCACCTGATCAAAAATGCGCCCAAAATAGGGTACTACCACCCACCCAGGACCCACTGATCATCTCCCATCAATCCTAGGAACCCACCCCCACATCCCATCAAAATCTGATCTATTGATCTATCTATGACATCATCCTACCCATGCATCCATCTATGACATCACCCTACCCATGCTCTCAATGACGTCATCCCTCCCATCCAGCCCAATTGGGAATGCGCTCTGGAGGGCATACTATTTTGGGTAGGTGGCCCAAAACTAGTTTTAGGCTCTTAGTTACTGACCTGTAACGAGTAGGCTGGAATGTATTTCGATGCTCTGCTACAAGAGGCTAAAACTAGTTATAGGTACAGCATTGGGTGCACGCCACACCACCAGCCGAGCAGGCCTCGCTGCGCAAACAAATAACTGCGTTGAAAAGAGTCTTCAAAAAGCGTTTCTTGGCCTCTCTTGAGAGGGCAGACCTTTTATACGACCTCCATGATGCTGTGAGTTGACTCACTGTTTATGTGGGGGAGCGCCCGCTGACAGCATGCTCAGTTTGGCGCTGTGGTACTGCTTGATCCATTCTGGCATAGCGAGTGGCTGGATGAAGGAACTTCCTTCACGAAGCAATTCCCCGCTCTGCTACGTCACGCCTGCCTCCATTCACCGACGTCCCTACACCTCCATCAGCATGCCGAGCGGGCGCTTCGCCACGTTGCGTCCATTCTCGGCGACAGTGACGCTGTGGACATTGTGGACGAGTGGTCCCAGACGCATCAACCCAGTGCGCTCCGCGAGGAATATTAGTCGCATTCCAAGTTGTAATACCAGCCAATATAATAGACCGTTCCGAGACCATTCTCCCGCGATTGCCTGTTCATCTATGGCTTCATAAGTTCGTAACCTGGTAGAGGGCACAACCCGGCTACCATCCTCTGGCACAACCAGAGGGCGGTCGACGTTATAGTCTGAGTCTATCCAGTGATGATCAATTTGTTCGGCGCCGATCATCCCTAATTTGGGTGAAGAGACACTCTCATCTGAATCTCGCGACGTCTGTGCCGTTCGCTCCCATCTTGTCGCGCAGGATTGTGTCCTGGGGCACCGCAATCTTTTAACCACTATGGCAACCATGGCTCCTGCTCGCTGTTATAAAACACGACATTTTGTACGTACTCATGTGCAAGCCTTGCTTCGGGAATAGTCCTAACCGCCGTCTTTAGGCCAAGCATGCCTCCCAACAGCGTATTGTGCTGGAAGGTCCCAGAGATCAGCTATGGCTGGAGCCTTTTCGAATCGACCGACGCAGTGTGACCATCCGAGCCCAGGAGGTCGCGCGGGAGACCGAAAAGATGGATGTCGACGATGCAGTCGACGAGGTCATGTCAGTGCGCACTGCTCAGGCCTTTGTGCGCTTAACTAATCAGCGTCCGTAACAGATCTCCCGACCTAGTGTTTTTGATATCGCAGCAAAAACATAGTTTCACAATTCTACACGGGGACTCTCTCCAGAGGATACCTGGAAGACCTCCATCCAAGGCCCACCAAATGACGCGCATGATAGAGCCCGAGCTTTTGCACGGCTGTTTCTGGTCCCTCAACTCCATTCCTTACATGGGCTTCGTCCCCGTCAATCCGTTTCGGGTGTGCTTCGGCGACGCATTGTTTTCGCCAGTATTTTTGCGCAAGTGGGAGCTTCCGCTGGAGCAAGGTGATGGACAGCTCTGGCAGTTAGCGCCAGATCTCGCTCTCCAATGGCAGCACTTGGAAGATATTCTCGTCGCCCTCCGCCAGATGTTGGTCGCTTCCCTAGTCATCCGTGGCAGTCAAGAGCATTTGCCCGCGCCTCTTCCATCATACTATCGATTTTCTCGCCCACATCCGGACAGCCTACTGGTCACCAAAAGACTGGTCCGCGCCCGCTATGCATTTCTACTGCTCGGCGCAGAGATCTCATTCCTTTATGCCCTCCAGTGCGAAAGCACCGATTTCAAGCTTTCATTTCCGGACCACCTCCAGCGTCATTTCGGACATGCGCCTTTGGTTGAGAGCATTCTAGATTCATGGCTATTCTGGCACGGCACGGGTTTTTCTCTAATCGGTACTGCCAACTGCAGGAGGAGGCGGCGGCAAAGCGTACTTGTCCTCGCCAGGGCATGTTCGTCAATGTCGAGCTCTGTACCCTCGCTCACGCCTTACGCGCTTATGAAAACTTTCATGTTCCTGTGTGGTTCTGGTGGGGAAATCGCACTAGGACACATGTGCCTAAATCAGCCATCGTTGCGCGTCGCTACGGGTATAACGGAGCGATGGTCGCGAAATATCTGGTTAGCGTTGGCGCTTCATGGGGCGATTTAGAGACAGGGCTCTTGTTTGAACGCCTCGTGTATAAACCATGTTATGAACAACGGCCGCGCAGCAAACCTGTTCAAATACTCACTGATGAGTCGCTGTTCGACGCGGCCCCCAATGAACAGTGGTTCGAATTCTTTCAGAGGCGGGAGCGCACCATTCTGGCCTGGCCAATCAAACAAGATGCGCAACTTTTCGCAATCCGTCAACTCAGTGCACAAACACATGGCTTCGAACAGGGCTCCAGGGTGTTTGAATGGTTGCCCTCGACCAAAGGCACACCTTCTATGCTGATTCGGCGCCGTGTGCCCACCCATGACGCGCCTCGAGTCTGGGCCGAGTATAAACCCTTTCATCGTTATTATTGTGCTGCTTATGACGAATGGGACCTTACCGCGGCACTCACCGCTGATAGTCCATCGTCCATCGCCCTCCAATGGCAAGAGAATCACATTTTACCTTTACCAATCGGAGAGTCCAATAATGAAGACATCTCTACACCCTTGCTGTCAGAAGTAGTCCGTACTTCGGCCCTTTCACCAGTCACTATTACACGCCATACAGAGTTGTCCGTTCCTGCGCATGGTTACTCTTCCAGAACACCTTGGGAGCCTGCAGAAGACATGGACGCGACCCCCGATCGGGAGTGGATGACCCCTGCAGTTGGTAGCTCCCCAGTCACTATTACCCCGATTACCCCGATACAAGTTTGGACCCTCAAGAGGATGTTCAGTTTGCTGGCCCTCAAGGTTGCGAGCTTGACGAGCGCCGCCTGGAAGATGGTGAGGTCTCTGATACTGTCAACCCCGAACCCCGTCCCATCGATTGGGATCCTTCGTATCGCGCATTGTTCCCCATTACTCGGACTCCGGCACGACTTGCAATCAGACGTCTGGAATGTCCTTCATTTGCTACAGTTCTGCCTGGCTTCTACGGCATGTATGTACCGCCGGAGTTCGTCCGTGTCCCTGAGGATCATCAGCCGAGCGCGATCCCATACGACACGGCCAAGAAATACCTGAAAACCTGCCTGCGGACACTGTCGTGTTCAAGGCCCAGCGTGAACGAGGAGCTCGTCTACGATGGTTTAGCCTACCACCACCTCAAGATGTACTTTGAGCATGTTGAATGGTATGCGACCGCCCTGGACGCCACCACCATATCTCCTCACGGTCCTGCAATGGGTTGGTCGGATCTAATGCCATCTCATGCATCCTACGTATTACGCAACATGAAGGATCGGCTCATTATCCAGCGCATCCAGTGGCACATCCGGAAAGAAATCAACTACCAGTTCTATTGGCCGAATACCTTGATTAGGGTCCTTCTGTATCGTGCCACGGATGTACTGTGGCTCCTACGTCGCATACATGAAACATCGGTGGACACTGCCTTAAGGGAGCTTGTGACTGTTGGCATACGCGCTCACTTTCGCCACTGTCGCACTGATTCCGCGCTCGCCCGAGCTCCCCGCGTCGGAAGAGATTCCTTGGCGGCGTTATCCTTTCAAAGCGACCCTTGCCGATTATGAGGAGTACGTCGCCCGCCGCGCGGCGGCTGTTTTTTCCTGTTCTTGCGTGCTTCGCGCCGCACTACTCAGCGGTGGTATCATCTGGCGCATTGCCATGGACCACACCTCTGACCCGGCCGGTCTTCTCACAACCACACCTGAAGAAATCCAGCGTATAGGGTCTCGGGCGGCGCTTCCTAACGGGGATGTTCTCGCGGACCTCAGCCTGACCCCCATCAAAAGCAGATTATCATAGGAGCGTATCGCGTCAGCTCAGGCCTGCCCGCGCCTAAGGATTGCGCAACGGTATCGTGGTTCCCATCTCAAGTTTCTTTTGTGAAGAGCGGTATCAATGTTGGCTTCTGGAGTAACGACGCGGAATCATGGTATCAACTGCGCGTAAACAGCTACATCCACACAGTAAGAAGCCGCCGGTGGCGACTCGCTCGTGGCCGAGCACGATAAATCTACACAGCGCTGCGAACCGATTCGCACGTGGTTACGAGGATCGTGCACGTACTGTCCTCGACGCCGCTCTCTCGCCTGACTTCCATCGCCACCGCCATAGATCCTGTGGGTGAGTTTTGATACAACTGTTTTTGACGGTGTTGCTAACCATGTCGCCAGCTCTCATAGTCTTGTCCTTGAATGCTTTCGCAATGCATTACGCCCCGTCTGTACTAGTACCAATGCAATGTACCATAAGTCGCAACAAATGTACACTGAGCCACTGCTTGCATAGTTAACGAGCGTCCCAAGGGTCTTCCAGTTGAATTCAATGCAAGAAGCTTATATTGAGGATCGCTGACATTTTTGGGTGGCGCATTTATACTACGTGGTTTCCGCGGGAAAAAAAATGTGGCGGTGGCGTGGCTGGTGAATGAGCTCAATGACGGAGTCGATGATGCTCATATCTGGCAGTCGTGGACATAAGCGACCGCCCGCCGAAAAAAGCAAAGCCGCTCACCGATGTCGCCAGGCATGGCAATCAGCGTCTGAGCGGACACGCTGTGGTCATCGAGCACCATCCCGCAGACCTCCAGATAAGCGCCCACGACCGTTGCATCCGCGTCTTTCTGTACCGAGTTTATCAGCTATCTGTCGTCCTTTGCCATAGATTGGAGCGCACCTTTCCGACATCTCTGATAACGACTGGCATGTTGTCCGTCGACAGCCCCAACAAAGTAAAGTCCTTTTGTTGCGATGTACTGATATCCTGCTTCTGTAGAATGCGCGCCGTTCATGGTCAACCCGATCGAGTGCAAATCCAAGCCTACCTGGGTGACGCGGCACACCAAGCGCACCTCCTCCCCAACGAAGGTACGTAGGCGCTTTCCGTTAACGCGCGGTTGAGCCTGGGGGAGGTCGTCCAGGTCCGCCAGAGGACAGTCTTCAAACAAGGACATCTTTGCGAGGTGGGACAAAACAAGTTGGTGAGCCGTCGATTTCAGCGCTGTTTGCCGATGGACTGTGTCGGCTTAGCTGTCACACGCAAGATGGCAATTGCGCAACACGAGTAAAGGCACAGCACCAACGGTAAGTGCCCGGAGCAGCGCCCCAATGTAATCTTTTGCCTCGATTCATGGTAAGTTAATCGTTCACAGCATTACTTACGCTTTCTTGACGCACAGATTATTCAAAAGGATGCACGAAAAAAAAGACTAGATATTTTCACTGAAACTGCTCAAGGTGCGTTAAGTATTCTAGATCGACATCGTTATCATCTCATTCCGCCACCCAATGCTGTACCTATAACTAGTTTTAGCCTCTTGTAGCAGAGCATCGAAATACATTCCAGCCTACTCGTTACAGGTCAGTAACTAAGAGCCTAAAACTAGTTTTGGGCCACCTACCCAAAATAGTATGCCCTCCAGAGCGCATTCCCAATTGGGCTGGATGGGAGGGATGACGTCATTGAGAGCATGGGTAGGGTGATGTCATAGATGGATGCATGGGTAGGATGATGTCATAGATAGATCAATAGATCAGATTTTGATGGGATGTGGGGGTGGGTTCTAGGATTGATGGGAGATGATCAGTGGGTCCTGGGTGGGTGGTAGTACCCTATTTTGGGCGCATTTTTGATCAGGTGATCAATGGACAGGATGGGGTGGGCAATAATGAATGCTGCTATTGGGGATGGCTGCAGGGGTGGTGAGGACTTGGTTTATGTTTTTTGGGGCTGGGAATTCAGTGGTGTAAACGGTTTTTTAATAGCTTCAATAGTTAAGGAGATATTAAGGAATTATCAAAAATGCGCCACATCAAACAGATCTAGCAGGCTCTGTACTCATAGCCATGACCTGCAACTTAGGAATCCTTTAGAGGTACTATAGATCGATGTCTGATATAATTCTTAGGTCATTCCATTCATGGGTTCAAGAGATATACCAGGTCGACTAAATCAGGCTTCTTGGGGGTATAGCATGGGATCCTGTAATCCTGGGGACCTAGGACTTTGATACTTCGTTTATACTAGTAGTAGACCTCTATTGGCAGTGGGGACAGGTCACCCAACCCATTAGCCCATCTATAGATAGGTCCCCAATGCTGGATTAGCCATTTTCGCATTTTTGGTTATTTAATATATAGCAGCTGGCCTAAATTGGGGCCAGTCACCTTCAGACACTCATTTATGACTATTCTACCAAAGGAACCATGTCATTTGGGTAAGAGGCCAGTGCTTTAGCCCTCAGTCTTCCTCCTCATCGGAGTTTTGATCAAAATTCCCACGCTCTAGGCAGAGGATCGTCCACTCAATTCTTCGTGTCCTACACATGCTACTGACCCCATTTCTTTTGTAGGACGTGTATATATGTTATATACATCATATCCAGGTGTCAAACCAGTAATTTAATGAAGTAATCAGGTCAGGAAGTCGTCCATGGATCTGTAGTACTAAGTTACCACTATAAAAATGAAGAATACTCTTCAACTACTCATAAGAGCCATGAAATGCGAGTTGGATGTTGTTATTGAAGTGATATAGAAGGTATCTCATCAGTCATCCAGGTAGTACTTATGTGCTATGACCTGTTCAGCCATTGGAAGCAGTTATGCAAGAGTTAGGCTACTGCGCATTTTCACTTTCTTACCTTTCACCTCCAACATATGAGGGACACCCATGACTTCATCCAATATGATATAAATGCATGACTGAACAGTTTCCAGACCTCTCTTCACAGTGGAACAGAAGGTATCACTGTCTGAAGGTGGTTAAGGCTGTTTAGCCAGCTGTGGACGACTTCCTGACCTGATTACCTCATTAAATTACTGGTTTGACACCTGGATATGATGTATATAACATATATACACGTCCTACAAAAGAAATGGGGTCAGTAGCATGTGTAGGACACGAAGAATTGAGTGGACGATCCTCTGCCTAGAGCGTGGGAATTTTGATCAAAACTCCGATGAGGAGGAAGACTGAGGGCTAAAGCACTGGCCTCTTACCCAAATGACATGGTTCCTTTGGTAGAATAGTCATAAATGAGTGTCTGAAGGTGACTGGCCCCAATTTAGGCCAGCTGCTATATATTAAATAACCAAAAATGCGAAAATGGCTAATCCAGCATTGGGGACCTATCTATAGATGGGCTAATGGGTTGGGTGACCTGTCCCCACTGCCAATAGAGGTCTACTACTAGTATAAACGAAGTATCAAAGTCCTAGGTCCCCAGGATTACAGGATCCCATGCTATACCCCCAAGAAGCCTGATTTAGTCGACCTGGTATATCTCTTGAACCCATGAATGGAATGACCTAAGAATTATATCAGACATCGATCTATAGTACCTCTAAAGGATTCCTAAGTTGCAGGTCATGGCTATGAGTACAGAGCCTGCTAGATCTGTTTGATGTGGCGCATTTTTGATAATTCCTTAATATCTCCTTAACTATTGAAGCTATTAAAAACCGTTACACCACTGAATTCCCAGCCCCAAAAACATAAACCAAGTCCTCACCACCCCTGCAGCCATCCCCAATAGCAGCATTCATTATTGCCCACCCCATCCTGTCCATTGATCACCTGATCAAAAATGCGCCCAAAATAGGGTACTACCACCCACCCAGGACCCACTGATCATCTCCCATCAATCCTAGGAACCCACCCCCACATCCCATCAAAATCTGATCTATTGATCTATCTATGACATCATCCTACCCATGCATCCATCTATGACATCACCCTACCCATGCTCTCAATGACGTCATCCCTCCCATCCAGCCCAATTGGGAATGCGCTCTGGAGGGCATACTATTTTGGGTAGGTGGCCCAAAACTAGTTTTAGGCTCTTAGTTACTGACCTGTAACGAGTAGGCTGGAATGTATTTCGATGCTCTGCTACAAGAGGCTAAAACTAGTTATAGGTACAGCATTGGGTGATTCCGCCGCCGCCAAGGTGGTCTGTGAGCCCTAAAAACGTGGATCAGATGGACCACCTAAAACTGCACCATTGATACTGTACCCATGCATCCCAGGCATCGGCATGCATTAGCGAAGTCTCGGGCAGCGCTCGCGCGACGCGCGCTTTGGAGGGGTCGGGTTCAGGATATGCGGGGGTGGGGTCGAGCCTGACGGTATAGGTATAAGGCTATTGAGGCGAATGGTCATGAGAGTGTAGATGTCGACAATACAAAACTATACAACATACGAATGGGTTGGCCAGCGTTGACTCATGGTGGGTCACCACCGTGCCCTTGTCTCCCCTTTGAATATCCCCCGAAATAGTCTCGGTCAGCTTGGTGACCGCGACCCGGTCGGTCGTCTGAAACTATCCACAAGCCCAACAAGTCAGCATCCAGTGGGCAAGGGGAAGGGGGCGTGAACAAACCAGCGGGGGTGGGAGAGCGTTGTTCTGGTTGTTGTTGTTGTGGTTCATGATGGTGGGAATGAGGAGCGAAGGTTTTAGGTGCTTGTTGTTATATAAGGGCGTTGTGTCACACCGTCATGCACTCGGTCTGTGACCCAGAAGATGGTTTAATAGGGTGTACATGACATGATTTAATACACAGTGAAAGATAGTTTCGTGAGATGAAAGGGTGCCTCAATGGGCGAATAAGTCCTCGGGATCCTTGATTCTCTGTTCGAACATGCCTGGAGGGTATTCTTAACATTGGTAATGAATGGGGTGATGAAGCTTACCATGAGAATATACTATGTGGCCAATGGGTTTTTCTGCAGTAGCTGGAGAAACATGGTCGCAAATGTATTTAAACTGACTGTATGCCTCGGAGGCTGACAGTGGCGTCTCTTGCATTTGATGTAGCAGAAGGGAGATAGCAGGAACATCGTTGGCGGCACACTATAAATAAAGATCAGCACAAGCTAGGTTCCCAGGTAGGCTAAGCCTCACGAGAAGCGTGCGCTGCAGCACCCTAGCGAGCTGAAGGACATCCCGGCGATAAGCCGTGGAATCCGAGTTGAAAGTGGTCGCCTCGAAATCTATAAAGCCGTAGCGGCGTTCCGGGCCGCGTAGCCCCCGAAAGTCGTACACATACTGGCTGGGGGGGGCAACAGCATCTTTGACCATGTTTTGTACACTGATATCGCCATGGCAAATGTGGTGCTCGTGCAGGAAAGCCAGAGCCTGGTGTCATCAACATGTCTTGCAGCATGCGTCAAGTTACGCAAGTGAACTCACTTCAAGGAAGGCACCGCCGTATCGGAGCACTTGTCCGACGTTCTCGAAATCACCTTCGGCCGCTGGACCCCATCTTGGGAATGACATCAGCATCGATTCGGCAGCACAACATGACAGGAATAACACACCGGGGCATGACAGCAAAGACTTGACCATGAAAAACAAGGAAGTCCAGGACTGGGATGGTATGATTCTGGGCATCGTCGCGCAGAGGGGCACTACTGAGTCTGCGGAGCGCTAATAGCTCTGCATGCGGCTTTACGCCGGAGACCGCTCTTTTCGGCGCCGGGGCTTGTTATAATGAGGTGTGTAATGTACTCTGCTTAACTTACTTGATAACGACATCGCGACCTTTGGAGTCTCGAGCAGGCCATACGCGCGGCGCCTTACGAATGACGAGTGAGTACAGCCGAAAGGGGAAGACGTGCGACGTTCTTACTATGAAAAGCAACGCGGCGTCAGCGGGGGCACGATAAAAGCGTTGAGCGAAGGGAAACTCTGGGGGTTTTGTTGAGGCAGCACGCGGAGGTTCGAGTGGCGCAAAAATATCGTGCGGGTCAGTGACGAAGAGATGATAGCCGTGAGAGCTGAAGAATGGACGAAGGAAGCCCCAGACCCGTACCACACACGTCATTTCTTGGAGATAGTTTTTGGTGTCGTTTGGGTTTCCAATAGCCCAAAGGCCAGGATATTCAGAGGTAACTGGGTAGTCCCAAAGCCAACAACGGGCCGTCCAATAAATCGTACTTGCCAGACCACCAACGTGAACAATGTGGAAACGTGTCAGAGCCAATAGCAGCGCTACGGCGCATGCAATGAATGTTGACGAAAAAAGCAGGAGAAGCATGTTGTGAAGGCGTGGGTGTTGGACGGGGCGAAGTACAAGTACGACCTCCTTGACCTTACCGGGGCAGGTCCAAAAATGGCGGATACACAAACATGAACAAAGCTGCAGTCGGAGTCCGAACACGTTGACGGCTCGCCTTTCGCCATCATCCTAGCGCCCGCAGATCCTAGCGCCCGCCTGTGCGGGCGAGTCTGGAGCCTGTGACTTCGGACATTCTGTACTCACCTTTCGCCATCTGTAGGTCACCAGGTGCATGAAATGTTAGAGTGGCCTCAAGACCGGTCTGCTTGTATTGTGTTCGTGTTCTAGGGTAACAAGACGGGGAGCATGGAGTGAACGGACAGTTGGAGAGACGCTATGAACGTTCTGTTGCTCGCTCCCAAGTGCCGTCCCAGTGCGC
Source organism: Hymenopellis raphanipes (assembly GCA_036872995.1). NCBI lineage: Eukaryota > Fungi > Basidiomycota > Agaricomycetes > Agaricales > Physalacriaceae > Hymenopellis > Hymenopellis raphanipes. Next base: position 469,246 of record JAYMDG010000015.1, read on the forward strand.
TACAGGGAGGATCATGGGATGCAAACCCTTTCTCCGCAAGTTCATGTCGACCACCTCGTTGTGGATCAAGATCATTTCGTCTGCGAAGAACGTGAAACTACATCGATCAAATGAGATTGGTTGAGACGGATGAGGACGCATGCTGCTTACTGGGCGAAAGTCATTTCCCTTGCCACAGTCGTGAACCCGCCAAACCAGACGTTCGCCTGTTCGCACGCCGAGGTATTGAAGATGACGCGGCCTTGCTCGTCCAACACGTCAGCGTGAAGGGCGGGATTGCAATGCTGGTTACAAAAGGAGTCGCCCTCTTGATGACAGAAGGCACCATGAAAAATATCGTATAGGTGCAAACTGTGCTCGGTCAGGTAAGAATCCCCCGACTTGATCAAGTGCTCCAGTAGGTGACATGCTTTGTCGTAGAAAAAAGCGGCAGGCATGGCCTGCGCGAAACGTGCAGGGAACAAACTTTTGAGGAATGTCTGCGTGCCATGTGAGTGACTTGCAGCCCTACGACTTTTCAAGCTAACATGCTTACCACGACAGCTTTAATGCCTTCGGCGCCGAACAACGTCGTGCGCCCAATGATGATACCGCACGGTCTCACCGCAAGCATTTCACAATGCGTGTACTTCGATGTCACCAACTTTTTTCTTCTTTTCTTGGCCTGCTTTTTGGTGGTTAAACCAGGCGGGGGCGCCTGAACGCTCGGATCATCCGTGGCATCGCTCTCTTCTTCGGTATCCATGTCGCCGACGTTTTGCTGCTGAACCTGAGCGGTTCCTGTGCCAATGCAATGCGTATCGAGGGTGTCAGCACCTGCCTCGTCGGCTTCCTGGACCCGGAGACCAAGCCGGCGTGCTCGCCTGTGTAACTCCTTCGTGCCTTGGCCTTGGGTGGCGATTTCTTCTCGTTCTAGAGCTTGATGTGCGGGATCGGCACACGCGCGCGAGTGCTCTCCCCGGTCATGAACACAATCTCGGACAAAGCAGCGCCAGGCATTGCGACTATGGGTTCCACAGAACTTGTCTTTTGGGTGCATCAGTGGCTCTACGCAGGGCATACCCTCCTCGTCAGCAGACACGGAGCAGCAGCGGCATCGCACGCTCACGCCATCAAGTACGAGAGCGTCTACATACTCTGAAGTACGGCGGATCAGCCCTCTTCGGCGGAAAGTTCGAGGCAAAACTGACTCACTGAGACCTCCTGTAGTAGGGTCGGACTTCAGCTTGACGCAAGCATCACATATATGCCCCCACATTGGTTGACCAGTTCCCGTCATAGCCAAGTTGCGGTTATCAATGACTCGTTTAAATCGGTCCACTTGGTCGCCTCGGTGGGGAACGGCGAGTGCGCCAGTACCATTCGTTCTGCGCGCTTGGTCACGGAGTAGGGCGAAGATCCAGAACGTGTCCATGACAAGTTCACGATTCAACCGCCAGATAAGATTCGTCTGCCCATGCCAAGGCTGCTCCCGCAACTCCAAGTTGTATACGTTTTCAATGTCGTTAGCGGAGGCGCTACAGACAAACCATTATGAAAAATGGGCCAAAAATCAAGGTAGGAAGCCTACTGTTGTACGGCCATTTGTAATGACCAATGGGCAGCCAAATCTCTCTCCACCCAATGTGTTTCCGAGACTTGGATATATTCCGGAATTCCAGTATAGTAATGGCGGATGGAACTAGGGTCCTCGGCATTTTGTACCCAATAGCCGGGATGGTAGTACGTTGAACATTCTGGTCAGCTTGTGAGGTGGAAGCGGGAGGGGAGCAGGGAATGGCGTACCGATACAGTATTTGGAGACAGCGTAAACGGGCAAGATACCTCGGGCTTTGGTGAACAGTTGGCTCTCGACGGCTCGATTCTTTTGGTGAATGAGACGATACTTCGGACAACGGGGGCAATGAGTGACTGGAGCGGATATGACTACTGCGCCTGCTCGTCCCCAAAATCAACGAGCCGGACGCGCGGTGAAGGAGAGCGTACCAATCCGCTGGCTGTGTCCGAACTGGGAGAGCAGCGTGTCGACTTCCGCGTCTGGACGCACCGCTATGAGCTGGTCGATATCGATAATGACCGCCTGCCACAGTGCTTGAACTTCTCTTTCCGCTAGTTGCAGGGCGTACCCGATTGTACGTGTGAGGTCGTCGGGGAGTGCGGCTGGGAAGCTGCCGGTGCTCGCCTTCAGCGCGACTTCCTGTGTCTTCACAATGCGCAGGAAAGAGACCAGCACCGCAAAATCTAGCGCTGCGCCTGCCCACGACATAGCGCAAAATGCATGCCTGAGTCGGGTAAGGATTTCGGCCAGGGACATGGTGGCGATGGAACAACGCGCTCGTGGTCGGTTGCTTTATGGACCCTGACTTGATATGCGTGACTTATGATGATCATAGGGTTACTACGTGGCAAGTTAACGGCGATTGGAGGAAGGTACAGCAGTTCTACATATCAGGCGGACTCTATTAAAACAGCTACTCCTACGTCTGCTTAGGCCGGCGGGAAGGCATCTCGAACCCAACAGGAGCGCAGCGGAGGACATCTTCATAGTGGGTGTCCACGCTCGCTCTCTTGTTCTCGTTGAACAGGTTCGCGACGTGGATGTTGAAGAGTTCTTGCCCCGGGCGATATTGAAAGTTGAGCAAATCCCCCAGCTCGATGACACGATGCACCCAGTGGCCTCCCCCTTTGATAACTTTGAGGAGAGTCGCGTTGCGAACTGGCAGGGTCTTGATGTCTAGGATGTGCGTCAGTTTCTGTGGACTTGGAGCCAAGGGAGACAGCAAACCTTCCATGCCTTCGTAGCTCGTGAGCTGCAGGTCCCCCAACGTTTTCAAAGCAGCGATGCTTGCGACGAAAGGAGCGAGGCGGTGGTAGGTTTGAAAGTTCACCCCAGGCTTTTTCCGATCCAGATGATGGACCTCTTGCAAGAGCTGAGAGCGGGTAGCATCCGCCTGTATGTGGTGCGCCCAGAGCTGGTCTACACGCTGACGTTGGAGCTCAAGCAAGTGAGCCTTTAGAGCTGCACCCGTCAGCTGTAGGTCCTATATGTTTTCTTCTTGAATAAAGAGAACTGACGTGACATGAAAAGCTTACATCGGGGTGCATGAGGACCAGCGGCACCGTAAAAGCTACTGCGTGAGTGCGTTCAACGACAGTAGCTAACCTGACGTAGAGGCCGGCAGGTTCCTCGAAGTTTTCTTTGAAACGTTTGAGCGAAACGTTAGCAATGGCGCACTTATCAGCGTATAACCCGTCGACAGGTTCCAGTTCAGGCATAAGTTCGCCGTAGTCGATGGTTTTGCTACTCCGCTCGAAAAGAGCAAGGGGACGGATTTGCTGACTGCCGCAAGGTCCGACACGTTGTGCAACGACGAGGGGCAAGGCAGCGTGGAAATCGATGGCGTGCTGTTCGAGCGCTAACTCCACGGCCTTGAACAAGACATGTCCAAAAGTTAAGAATAGGCCCTCTTCGCCCAGGACAAGCGCCGCCCGTTTAGGCGCGCCGACGTTGACGAGCCCGTCGGCTCTGGGAGTGTCTTCCGGCAGACGGCGCTGGTCGTAAAGGCGGACCCGAAAAGTGATAGATTCTTCATCGATATGGCCCGACTCCGTGGGAAGGCGAATGCACGGCTGCTCCTCGTCTTGAGGCTTGAGGTGGTCATATTCGCTCCACCAGGTGGGGGCCTGCCTAAGTGCTGGCATGGTTTTAGTCGGGCTGTCGACAGTGGGAAAACGAGCGCCTACCTCCTTCATCTTCATTGCTAGGCGAGCGCGGTCGCTTGCGCGTCGTATTGTCCCCCTCGTCGCTTGCCTCATCGTCCTCGCTGAGAACATCGCCAATATCACCTCGTTCATTTGCTTCACGCTCAAGGTCTTCCTGGGTCATCTCAACCGGCAGCCGGTTTGCCGGCATAGGAAGAAACTGGTCGGTGACAGGGCATTGGTAGTACCACTGGAAGTCGGAGTTATCCGGCATGATGCCGTCCACGAAGACTCGGGCCCATGCACGCTGAGCACCGCCCTCAAAGTACCTCTTTTCGATAGTTATGACGGGACCAAGCAGTGCGTTAGCGTCGGTCTCAACATGGCCAGCGTCCGGAGAAGCAGGGGCTTGATTAGAGGCGGTGACGCTAGCGGTGGGTGGGCCGGATGATACTAGGGGCCTTGTTAAAAGTCTGCGAAAGGGGGGGCGGGTGGGAAGAAAAATCAGACCTTGCTGCGCGGCGTTAGGATTGGCGAGGGCGGCGGGCAGCCGGAGCCGACCCTGGGCGACGGCTGCAGCGACGATGCGCTCCACCTCATTGCAAGTCGGCGCGTTAGCTGCAATGGCGCGCCAGTCGACTGCCAAGACGTCGGAGCCACGCTCAAGCGACGCTTTTTTGGCCTGAGTACGGAAATCTGAGCGAGTTCCGGCAATCGTATTGTAAAGGCTGAACTCGAAGTCAGCCGCCTTGGCGATGAGCTGCGAATAGCTCAGCCTCAACGGACATTAGAAGCATGAAAAAGACAACGTTGCGTACATCGAGTTCAGACTCTTGGAGCTTGCGGCTGCATGGAGGTGAGCAGGAAACATCTGCTTGGGGGAGACAAGTCTTACATGTCGGGCCACTGCAGCGCAGTAGGAATCTCGTTGCTGGGGGTGGCGTTTGTCTTGGTAACCTTGGTCTTCTTGCGACTCATGATGGGCTACGAGGAGGGCGAATGCTGGCTGTTATGCACTTTTTATGTGGGATAGCGTGAGATTCGATTGGTAAGCGGCACTAAGTATCATATCTAATCTTATGCTGATTCGCCTGTTTCAGGCAGCTGTAGCGCGTAGTCACTAACTACTTTCCATCGCGCTGCTGGGACGCGTCCCAACGGTTTAAGCTTCTGCGCCAGCTGCTGCGCGCTTTTGTAGAAGCGCATGTGATCGTTGAGCGTGCTTGAATTCAACGTGGGGCGAACCTCCTAGCGTTCATGAGTATAAATCAAACGCTGAGGAGACGGACTTACGCGCGGATCCAGCAGTATCTTGAGAGTGGCTTCTCGAGCGTCACGGCGGGTGCGCCAGAGGGGTACTTGGGCGGCATAAGTTTCCAACAACTCGACCATGTCGACAACAAAATCAAAAGGAAATTTGCTGCGGGAGTTGAAGGGCGCGGGCGGACAGGAGGACGCGTTCCCCACGTCGGGCGCTAATGATGTGGAGCCATCAGGCTGTGTATCACTTGGACCGCTGTAAGACAAGGCTCAGTGGCAAGCCTACATGGCTAGGGATGGGCTTACACCGGACGGTCATCAATCTTCTGCCGTTTAGAAGGACGTTCGGACGCAGCGTCAAGGTCATGCTGCTGTGCGAGTGATCTGGCGGTGGGTTCGGTTGGAGGCGACGTACGAAAATGGGGGGAATTGCCAGGAATGATGGGCGGAGCGGAAGACATGTTCTTGCGCACACAGGTTAACTCGAGGTAACGACCAAAGTCCACCTCGATCGGCTGGCAGAGTTCAACCCATCGCATCCCTCCAGGATCCTCACCGAGGGGCGGCATGAGCTGCCACGCCCAGAAGGGATCACCCCGTTTCTCGAGCCCGAGGTCTTGACACGTCTTGGAGTCCGCATAAACGTCAAAGTAATTCTTGTGTTCTTTGGGGATATGAACGGGGCGCTGCATGGTTTGTTGAGTGCCGTCCTTGAATACCAGGTAAGCGTACTGTAGCTGAACAGCGGCAGAACTGACACAGACCTCATTCCAGGTGCGAACCCACACGATTCGGCCTCTCTGGCGGGCGAGCGCGCTCACCATGTCTTCTTGAGGCGCCGTACGGGGTTGATTGTCCAGGGACCAGCCTTCGGCAGCCAAAGCGCGCATCAGGAACGGACCGACGTTACGGCCGATGGTGGCCCGATTGACGTTGACGCTCTGGCCTGGAGGTGCTGCTCGAACGACGGCTGGCTGATGACGAGCGGCAGCATTGGTTGCGACGGTCGGTGAGTGGTGAGAGGTGACATTAGCCGTCCCAAGACTACCGATGGTCGGTGTCTGGTCTGCTTGCCCGGTCCAGGACGCGCAAATTTTGTGCGGATGACATTTGAGAAGGCGCAGATCTTCAGCAGAGACCCTTTTCAACAGATACATTTCACAGCACTTCTTACAGGCCCGTGGTTTACACGTCCGGTTGCCTGCCCAGGCGCCCGTCCACAGACGTGACGCAGTAGCGAAGTTCACACTCGACTGAAGGAGTAGGTTAACGGGGCGGCAGAGGTTGCAGAATGCGAGACGCTTACTGCCTTCTGCACGCTTGCCTCGCTTGTCTGGGCTGGGAGGTGGGCTGAAAAGCCCTTGGCCATACAACGAACTGGCGGAGGTCGGTGTTTGGCTCATTATGAGACAGTCGGGACAGCGAACCACCACGTGGTAGCGGTATCGGACTAGGGCGACTTTGGGCGGCGACACATTTAAGAGCAACATGTTCACGAAATGCGCGCATCTGGAGTTGCAGAGACGCTGATCGCTCCACACGCACGTGGACGGCACATGATCAGATTCGGCTTGGGTCTAGACTCTAGAGCTCGGGCATTCATTCAGAAAGCATGTTCTTTAAAGACTCAGGACTTGCTCAGGACAGTGGGGTAGACAAGTCTACTCTATCTCTATATACTCTTGGTTGCGGCGAGTGATAACGAAACCTTGCCCAGCAGGCCGGCTGAGGTTCGATATCAGCAGAGCACTTGTTTTGGAGGATACGCGACTTACTTTTGGGGGATCTTGATTGTGCCGCGGCGAACGTGGAATTCTGGTGATACTGAGCGGGCGACCAGTTCTGGTGATACTGAGCGGGCGACAACCTCCGGAGATACTGAGCGGGCGACAACCTCCGGAGATACTGAGCGGGCGACAACCTCCGGCGAGGAAGGGCGCGCGATGGGGTGTGTGCGCGGTGGTGCGCGCCGGATCATGAGTTGATCTCCAGGGATGACTCTGATAGGCCGACTGGTTGAACGCCAATCGTATCCACGCTTGTATTGAAAGGGCGCTGTGGGGGACGCAAGGACCATGCGAAGGTTTGGAAACCAGAAAGGATGAAAATAAGGCCATTGTCGCTGAGGAACTACAATAATTCGAGCGTGACCAGGAGACTCGCTGTCCTGCGGAGATAAGGAGTTAGGCGGAGCAGTAAGGGGAGAAGACAGAAAGGTACCCAGCGGGGAGCGACGTATATGGTGATGGTAGTTCTGGCCATGGTGAGTGGATCAAGGACCGACTTGGTGGGACTGCTGTCAGCGGAGGGGAGTCTGATGACTGGAACGCGCAGACGGGCGCGTTGCGCCCAGTCAGCGAGGTGCTCCTCCGTGCACCAACGGAATACGCCGTCGCAGCCGGAAGGTATATTAAAGAGCTGGCGAGAACACTGCGACACCGTTGAGCGTAGCGCATGCAAGGCTGGCGCTCGGAGGACATACTTTTTAGTAATATTTTCCCTTGTGCAGCTCGTTATGTTGCCCGGTACACATGCGGGGCGCAGTCCAAGGAGCCGAACATTTGATGCATTCCTCAGAAGCATTGAGTGCGGCCACCCACGATAAATAGTCAACGGGCATGGCCACGAAGCTGTGAAGGCAAGAAGCAGGAAGCAACCAGCGCGAGGAGAAATTTTGTGTCTGCCTGCGTTTGTTTGGATAAGTTTGGGTCTGACATAGCAGGCGAGGTGGCTAATCAAAGGACAGTCAGTCACGCTGCTGTCGGCGACAAGGTAAAGATTTCGCTGCGATCTTGTGGAGGCGATGCCGCTGACTGACCGAAACAGTGAATATGTTGAGCGAACTGGCCACGGAAATACTGCAGCAAGTTGTTATATGCGGCGAGGAAAACGGCGGCGATATGGGCGCCTTCGCGCAGACATGTCGCCGGGTGTGGACGATCTATAAAGCGCTGGACCCACAACGTCCGTGTCTCAAGTTGACGATGGGGACGAGCGCCAACACAACGAAGTGGCAGTGGAAGGACTGCGTAGTAGAGCTTTGGATTCATGTGTTCAGTGCGTATTGTCAAAGCGACCGGTGTTTGAGACTGATGACTGCCTCTAGCGGGCGGACAAGATCTACAGCTCGGTGGCTACGCCCATTTGCAAGACCTCCATATCAGCGGTTGGGTAGATTCTTACAACCGCATTGGTGACGTGTTGAAGACAACGTCGGTTCCACCCTTGAAGACGCTGACCGTGACGTTCTGGTACGGTTCCATCGCTGAAATCAACGCTCCATGGGCAGAGGATGCGTTGGATGCGTTGAATCCGGTGTTGTTAAAGTTGCTGGGTCCAGGGGTAGAGATGTTCACGATGGTGATGCGCCTCGCTGAATGCGTGAACGAGCAACCGGTTTTCGGACGCTTCACTTGGCGCGACCAGTACTCGTTCACTCATACCATGAGGGAAAAAATCTACGTATGGGACATGGCACTGGCCGTCGCGCCGCCGATCAGGATGTCGGCGGATGATGGCTCTGTGAAAGTTTTATTTAGTGCCTTCGACCTGGAGAGTTGTCGACTGTGGCTCTAGGGCTGAAAACTATTGTGCTTTTACGAGGATTGTCTTGTAGCGAAGATTACAACTCCGCTTGAAAATATGATACGGGGGATTTCCCGCTGTCCTACCTCTTGTTTTGGGACATCAGGACGTTATGAATGGACCAACATCAATGTGAGTCAAGGAGCTTGCGCGCAGCAGAATGGTATTAACCGTGCCGATTTACAGCACAGCGCGGCTGGAGGAGGAAGTGCGGAGCAGGCAAGAGCAGGACGGACAATCGCCAAGGTGAATCGGACTCTGGCTTTCGAAAAAACGCTGTACTGACACGGTAGCGGCTAGTCTGCCTGTCGAAGTGCTATTGAAAGTCATGGCAGCCTCTCTCACAGGGAAACGAGGTTTGAGCATGTTATCCTTAACGCCTGCGACACTCTACGACGAGCCAGAGCGCGTGAAAATGGCTCTAACGTGGATGGGGGTGAATCGGAAATTCTGGTTGGACGCACAGCGAGTGCTGCGCGAGACGACGGCTATAACAGAGGAGCCATTCGTCTCCAGGTTAGATCGGATGTGGTTCCCGAGGAAAGCGCTGCAATGGGCCGACGTGGGTGACGATATCATGGAGACGCCTGGATTCGCTAGCGCGATGCACCACTGCGCATTCGATGGTATGATCGCCTTGCGCCGTCTTCACTTGGTCGCCTACGTGGCTCGACAGGTCAAAATCGTGACACTGCTGAATTTCCACGTCAGAGTCGTCAACGACAAGGCGGAGTACACCCGGTACGGCGGCTGGGTGGGGCCGACCGAGGTTCGGCTTTTGAACCAGGAGATCGAGAGTAACCACCTGTTCAAACTGCTCCTGGTCGTGCCCAAGATGCAACACCTTGTCATCTTGCCGGGATCGATGTTGATGCACGCAGGCCTTGGAACCGTAGGCACGACTTTGTCGCTGGATGTGTTAACGTTGCGTTCCCGTTGGGATGGTAGGATTACGGCTTGGCCGCACAACTCAGTGGCAGAGGCCTGTATTCAGGCGAAACGAGTCAACATCATATGCGATCAACGGGAGCCTGCCTTGAGTGGTAGGCTTGCATACCAGCTGGGCGGGGTGTTTGGCGTACAGGAGTTTTACTGGGGTATCAACGGTACGTGGTATCGCTTGGGTGGCGGCGTTTACTGAGTGGCGCGACTATCTTGGATTAGACGCCTTGCCTTGGATGCAAGGGCGAATAGGGTTAGAGGAAACCGAGCAGGAAGTGGTTAGTCTCGCTAGATGGGACAAGCTGCGCGTGTTGGAACTAAGATTCCACTACAATGCGGCCATTGTTGTCGGACGAACTCTACAGACTGTGTCGAGCGAGGGCGAGTTGAAGCACGCAACGCTCGAGATTTTTGTGAGCGACAGCATCGGCGGCGCGCCCGAGACCGATGGAAGTTTGGATCTCGCTACTACGGACATCGTTCGGGCTGGATTGCGGGCGGTACTACTCACAGGCGCGAAGGTGTACGTTCAGTGGGTGGGTGTCTCAAGGGAAGGTAGGGGTGGTTGGTTCAAGGGCTTCCGCGGGGCAAGGCTAGAGCGTGTTGGGAGATCAGTGACGGATGCCGTCGTAGCGGAATTCCCGGAAAGACTTGTAGTCGGGTTTCAAAGTGTGCAGGAGGAAATGGTGTCTCAATGGGAATGGCGAGGCTGTACTGTGTAGTAGTGCCGTAGGAGAACGAAACTGTGTCCTTTGGACGACCTACCACATCCGGATGACGGGCCGAAATACCGATTTGGTCTGGCCTTGCCCCTGGGCTGCTTTGCGTCGTGCGACTGGCATGAACGAAAGCGGGAGCGTCGAGGCCGACCTGTTTCATCCAGAGATAGCGGTGTCCTTGGATTTCTATCCGCCTAGTGACGTGGACCCGTTGCAGAGACCACACCGTGGTGAGAGAGGGGATACTTGGCGTACTTGAAGGCCCAGTATACACCGACAGATCTGCATATGGTGGACGCACTGATGCCATTCTTCAACAACGCAGCGCAAACGGGCACGAAAGGGGAATTTTGGGCGCGGGTTCCTCTGTTTCTGTTTCACATTTTTCAGAAGTATCCCACAGAGGAATTCTTAGAGGTGGGTGGCCGATGACGCTACGGACATTGCACCAGCTGACTAGCTCAATAGGCGCTGGAGTTTCGCGTGACGCACGGCTTGTCATCGTTCCTATTCGAGCGCTCGCTGGACATCCCCGATAATGGCGTACTGAGGAGTACGCGGCACTTCTGGACCATGTGCGACGCGGACCGTGACGACGCTCATTGGTATGCATACGCGAAATGGAATACACCTGTGAGGCTGGAGTTCGCATTATACGACATTTTTGGGTCGGAGTGGCGAGGATTAGGGTAGGTCTTTCAACTTTGGCTGCGCTTGGGAAAACTGATGATTGTCATAAGAGCACTACCCGACAAAGCGAACCGGGAGTTGATGGAATGGGGCTATAGAGTGCGTAGGCACATTTATGAGCTGAGGCTAGTGTCTATGGCGATGGACTACTGGTTCCAGTATTGGGACCCGGTGCCAGAACTTGTGGACTAGGTGAAGGGTGCAGTGCGGTTAGTGGTGTATGGTTTTGCGATCATGAGAGACCGGATATGAGCGCATCAAATCAGCTTGTTTCCCGAAGGATCGTCAGGGCATGCCCGCATAACCGATCAAGTATACGCGCATTGAGATACCGGTTTGCGCGCATAATGAGGTGGCGATTCGCGAAGAAATAGGTGAAGATACCCTAATCAGCCATCCAAGCGGCGGGCTCGGAGGCATTATTATCCCGGCGTGGGAGGTTTGGTGCAGAGTAGATGAGCACCCTGCGATAGTGACTACCATGACGCACGATTTGTGGGAGCACCTACAGGAGTTTGAGGCGCTAGCCGTCTTGGCAGACGAATCAGCGGTTGCCTTCTTACCAAGGGAAAGTCGGGAGCTGCGATCCGGGGCGGAAGAGCGAGGGCGTCAGCTTTACGAGTGGGTGGTTGAGGAGTTGGTGTTAGAGGCTGAACTAGTCGTCAGGCAAGACGTACTACGCAAGGTGAGCTACTTCCCAGAGGCCGGGCAAAGATCGGGACTGAGGAGATGCGCAGATGGTTAGCGGGATAACCAAGGACGACGTTCGTGTGGAGCGATGGGCTAGGGAGAGCGGCCTTCGAGAAAAGATTTTGTCAAGCGAACAGCGACGGCCTTTCGTGTACGTGAAGGAGGTACGTGCTTGGTTTTGATGGAAATGTGGTAGCTTAAGGACGGCTAGGGCACTATGGGTCTTTGGCAACGGTTGGTGGGTGTGGCCTGGCAGGCTTTGGGGGAGCGAGAGACGCGAAAAGCGGTGCGGGAATCACTGTTGAGATGGTCATCGCCTGAGAGCATGACAGGAGGGGCCATGGAGGTGGACAGTGATGAGGAGCAGGAGATTGAGATAATCATGGCTCTGCGCCGCCCTGAGGGAGTTCTGCAGAAAGAGGACATATATTGGGGACTACTGATTTCGGGGGTGACGCAGGTGGCGACGGCCATGAGGTATATTCTAACATACAGCTGCGAGGAGCAAAAACAGAATGGCGTGAGACGGTACGTAGGGCGTTTGGAGGGTAAGTGTAGTGTGCTACAATGCTTGCTTACGCCAAAAACTGATGTACGTGACAGTGGATGGACACGTACAAGCAACAGTGGTTTCGAGGGATAAAAAACGGGTGAAGGGATATACGTACGAGGCATTGTTGGAGGCCCGACAGTGGTATTGGGCGACGCCAGACACATGAGAATAAACAGATCGACATGAGTGCACTGGGCGAGAGCGGAGTTTCAAACCACGCTCATCTCCCGCCATGGCGCGAACGACGGGCAGCGAAAGAAAGTTGTAAGTGCAACCAGTGCGCTGAGGACGCGGATCTCTGATGCTGCTGCAGATCGTTCCCGCAGGAGTTGTTGGATGAATGGGTTATTCCATTGGCGTGCAGCGGAGAAGCAGCGTTGGAGAGCGCTGCTCACTTACTGTGCATCGACCGTTTGCCGGGACGAAAAAAATGGCTCAAACGCTCTTGCTCGTTAGCAGGCGTTGGGGGTTTGCAGCTAGACGCATTCTGTGGGAGAAAGTTATCGTGAAAGGGGAAGATTACCGCGGGGCTACAGAGATCACCATGCCTTTCCTGCATAGAGTGGATATACTGGAGTCTGTGCGCATCGTGGAGTTCTGGGACGCGGTGGGACCTGGGCGACTGGAATACGTGCTGAGCCGGTTCCCGGGCATACGGGACGTGACACTTGTAGACGATCTCCATTACGTGGTCGCAATGCGTGCGTCGGCGTTGCTGCAAGATATGAGGGTATGGGATCTGGAAGTGACTGGCGAAACGTTGGACGAGTTGAGCGTGGCGCTTGGAACAAAAACTCCGACGCTCTCCTTGTTGGGCAGTGCGACGCTGTCGCGCGCCGAGGGGAGAGAAGCCGTCGCAGTGGATCATCTCAACGTGTGTTTGTACAGCCCAATGAAGCGGCGTACAGCGGAGAGAACGGTGTTGTTTCAACTTCAAAGTATAGACATCGCATGCGACGCGTTCGGCATAACAACGCAGAGTATAACAATACTACTGGATAGGACGCGCGGCATTGAGCATTTGGTGCTCTGTATACTGAGTAAGCTTTTTTTGTGCATACCACCGTAATGATTTCTAACGACGCGTTATGCAGACTCGGACCCAAAGTCGTTGTTTCCCGAGACTGAGGGATGTATGAGCATTCGTGAGCAACTGACTCTGAAAGAACTTTCGCTCTCATTTCATTTAATGAGGTCGGGAGCGAGCGCAGCAGGGACACTGATGGGTGCAGGCGAGCTGAACCATCTGAAGGTGACGCGGCTTGAGATTTTCGTGATGGATCCCTCGGATAGGCCACTGCAAATGAAGAGGTTGAAGGACACACTGAGCGTGGCGCTATATCACGTTCTCACTGGCGGAGGGCGTTTGGAGGTTATATGGCGATTGGTGCGCGATGATGACGACAAAGATATATTGGAGGAGCGTATCCAGACATGTTGGGATATGGGAAGTCTGGCTCGCAGAGACTTCCCCGCTCAGTTTCATGAGACAGTAGAGGAGTTAAAGTTGAGCAAGGTAGCAAGGTGGGAGTGGGGAGGGTATTACCGGTGTCCAATATGAGATAACAGCATGCTCGGTAGCGCAGAGGGTGCGCTTGTACCTGGATTTGAAGGGCCTGTTGGTGATTCAAAACCAACTGTAACCCCCCAAGAATGTTCCATGCAGGCGGCGAAGATCGCCCCTCCCAGCGGTAAGAGTTTTTCGTCTGTCCTGCGGGTTGTGGAAGGCCGTTGATCATCCTTTTAGTCGATTTCACTGCTCATGAATTGAATTAGACTGTGGCGTCGTCGCGGTGTGAACCTTTATAGACACCCATTCGCGCGGCTTGCGGCTTCACGGGTCTGGAGTCCTTCAAATTCGGCTAGAGTGCCCCGTTTCCGTAGTGAGCAGCGGCTCTACGCCGCTGCGCCCGCGTTGCGGGCTTCTCACTACGGTGAGAGCCTGGAGCTTCACCAGACTCCGACAATGGTTTCAACAACCGTGGTGAGGGCCGACTTGCTGGTGTTAGTCTGTACTGTTCTCTCCCATTCCGTGCGTCGCTGATTATCCGGTGGTAGACGCGACACTCACCTCTTCTAAGTCGACATCTGGTTTACATGTTTCCCTTCCTGTGTCATGTGTCCCTTGTGAATTTATCAATTTAGGCGGCTGGAAGACCAACCGGCGCACTGCCAAAGATGTTACAGGCGGTCGAGAAGATCTGCCCCCTCCCCACCTAAGGATCATCCATTTGCGGTACGAGTGCTTCATGCCACCTAGTTCTTGCATTGACGAATCTGTCTAGTGGTTGAAATCGGCTATACGGCGGAACTAAGATTGCCATTGTGAGGCGCGAGTTCTACAACGATAGTACGGGTTTATTACGAGTGAAGACGGCAGCCACGAGAAGTATAACAACAAAGAGAGCAAGGAAGGCAGCAAGAAATACAGCAGGAAATACAACAAGAACGACGACGGACCCTACGACGAAATGCCAAAGGAGAATAAACTACAACAAGAAGTACGACGGACCCTACGACGCAATGCCCAAGGAGAATCAACTACAACGATGAAAGATGACGGTTACGCCCTCGAAAGAGCGCACCGAACATCTGCGTCCGCGACGACTGCAACATCAGATGTTCCACGTCGCCAAAAACATCTCCTGGCCGGTTAGGAATTTCGGGGCGGCAGTATAGGGCCAGGTGCGATTCACACACTCATTATGCGGCGCGCCCAGGGTATGCTCGTTACAGTGGATGACCCAGACCCGACGGAATTGGCGGTCGTAGCCGCAGATAGTGCGATGGGGATGGTGGTGGTCGGGTTCCCATTGTAGAACCCAATAGGGCGGGAATTCGGGGAGCTGCTGAAGGATATGGATGTACGCGAGAATGCGGGCGCGACTGCGAAGAATGCAACGGAGCGCAGCATCGTGCGCTTGGATCTCGCGGTGAGTGGCGTAGTTGAGCTGTAATTGGTCTGGCGAGCGGAAAAACGCGTCGTACCAGAAACGCTGAACAGAGGGAGTAGCGTAGATAGTGATGTGCATGTGTGATAGGACTGTTGAGAAATGTTAGCTTCTGAAAAAGTCGGAGAAATGACTGACTACGCGACACAGACAGAGGAACTGAGAGGAGGATGATCGATCGAACGCAGGGATTACTGTTTAAGTAAACAGTCGGGCTTGATGTTCGGGCTGTAAGCGTACCGGGATTTGAAGAGGAAATGAATGTGAGAGCGGGACCAGTTGTTGTGTTAGACCATAAATTAGAGATACGTAGATACACGTCCACTGGTATTACATACAGTACAATATATTCTATCCTACCCCAGCTTCACTACGACTGGCATGATACAAACGCACCTTGACTGCACTCTGATTGGTGCACGAGCAGGCGATGGCGTATAAAAGGCGACTGCGGAGTGCGCGTTGGGAGAGAAAATGCGCATGCTGGATGGGCGGTGTTGTACGAGTCCATTTTGCCTACAGCCAGTCCAGATACCCCTCCAGAGTTCATGAGTTCCTGTGCAGCAGAATGAGAAGGTTTCCATGGTGGTCCTGGCCTCCATCGTAGGAAGCGGAGACTGGCATACGTCAAGAGAAATGGGAGAGGATCGTCTGGACAAGGAACTCACCGTCTACCCAAACCCGGCGTCTACCCAAACCCACCGTCTTTGCGTGAGCTGCGTTATTACGACGTAGCACAGACCTCCATGAAAATCGCGTGCGCCCGTGAGTGTGGGAGGGTTTTTGCGGATCTCCGAAATCACTTCCAAAGGCTATGAGCGGCCGAGTTCCCGGGGTTGTACATAAAGATCGCCTATATCGCGGGGAAAAATGGCGTCTTCGTAGTTCTGGTATGCGTGGGAGTGGAGAAAGGTGCGATGGCGGTGACGGACACGACCTTCTGCGGGAGCAGCCATAGTCGCTAACGCTCCATGGGTGATGCGCGAGTAATCGGTGGGCGACGTTCAGGGCGACTTGGTGCGTGTTGAAGGCGCGTCTGAGGTAGCCGGGCTATTGTGTGGTGGGTGCTGGTGGAGGTAGACGAAAAAGCAATAGTCCAAGATTCAACATGCACATGACGCATGACGCGATCGCGCACGGACCACGTCTCCGGACCGGTATTCGACAGTCAGGACTTCAGAGCATCGTGGTCTTGATTTGAGGGTAGAGTGGTCATGATTTGTGGTAATATTGGTCTGAATTTGCGGGAGGAGTGCTCAGGATTTACGGTGAAAGTGGTTTGAATTTGCGGTGAGAGTGGTCATGATTTGTGGGAATAATGGTCTGAATTTGGCCGAAGAGTGCTCAGGATTTATGGTCAAAGTGGTTGGAATTTATGGGAATGGTGGTTGGGATTTGCGAGCAAAGTGCTCGGAAAGTGCGCAAATAGCGGCCAAAGTTTGCGATCAAAATCAATAGGATTTGAGAGCACATTCAGCATCATTTGCGCGCAAACTAGGCAGGATTTGGGCGCAAACTGGGCATCATTTGCGCGCAAACTGGGCATCATTTGAGCGCAAATTGGTCAGCTTCGGCTCGAACGGGGTGCCTGACCGGCGGTTTCTAATAACCAGACAATTTGATGGCGTGGCGGCTGCAAACCCCGTCAATGGTGCAGGTCAGGATATTGAGAGACAAACAGACAGAATAGAAAGATAGTAACGCTTGACTCGCAGGAGCAAGAAAATAGAGATGGTGGTGGTAAAGAAGCAAGAGATGACGAGGCACGTGCGCAAGGTATGACGCGGAACGAGCTTCTCAAAAACCTTGTCAAAAACAGAGTCTTTAGTTTGTGGATAGGATATAGTATGTCGATAGTGATGATAGTCTGTTGTCATTGAGGGCCATGAGCGTACGGGCCCACCATCTCCGTTCATTAGGTCACTAGTAGTTAAGAGCTATTAGACGGCTTCCTGATCACAGCAGGACCTGCTCGACCCTCATTATACCTGGTTAGCACACGAATTGACTTGCTGTTCACCATTATTGATTGTTTATGACTCGCGGGGGTACAGGGGACAACTTGAACGAGGGGTGTGATGATCATGATCATTGAGAACGAGGCGATTAGTAGTGTCCCTATAGCTATATAGCGGTGTTGAAAACGCAATGTTGAGTACACGGATACGAAGTCCATTGGGTCGAATTCTGCAGCACCGAAGATGATGAATCAATGTCCAACGCATCGAAAGACGCGACTTACCTAAATAGCTATCTCCCAACCCATCGGTGCTTGCCTTGCTCCGAGCCGCTGAACTAGTACTGCACTCGGCTACTGTATGCAAGACACTTGAGCTTGAGATACATGACACCCGAGATCTTCCAAGTTGCATCGGCAAGAATTTAGACAAAGCGAAATCGAAGGCCACATCATCATAATACCGCCACATGGGCAATCGGGATGTCAAAAGCCACACACCTCCAAAAAACAACACCAACGCCGTGACGCCGTCCAGACGAATGCAATTGCATCCCGTATAAAAGTGACATGCCCGCTCGGTAATGGACGACTCTCGACAGCCGCCATTGACGGCGACGTGACCAAGTCGTCCTGGAAGCCTTCGCCCATGACACGGAGCCCGGTGGTGAACGCCGTAGAAATGAGGATAAGAGACCGAACATGGGAATGAGAGCGTTAATAAGAGATGAGGCTGTCGCATCTGTGAGGAAATGCGATCTGGTACCGCGGGAGGAAGTAGGGACGTTTGCACGGGTAGATGCGCGTTTCTATCAACAAGGGTTCGAAAGCGGTACACCTGTAAGGAAACCCGTCCACTGCGTGCTGGAGCAGTAACACTGGAGATATCGTCATCGAAGTCAAGTGTCCCAAAAGAGCACATGTATGCTGACCGATACTTGAAGCTTGTTTGCAGTACTGGGGAGGAGGTATCCATATATGCGCACGGAAAGTCGAGAATCGCATCGAGAGCTTGAACATGCTCAGAATCCTGCGAGCTTCACACGTCAATTCAAGCAAATCGAACAAAATGATTGAAAGAACTTACGAATTGCTCCTCATGAAGAATTGGCTTTTGTAGTGCAGATACCTCGGTATGATGTGAAAACGTTATCGACAATGTCCTTCGCCACGCTCTGCGCATCAACTGATATATTTCCAGCTGTAAAAAGGAAGCCGATGATGGAGAAAGTATTCGATCTCGTAAATTGCATGCTCCTTCGATTGCACGAGTAAAGGGTGCTAGGTAATATGAGCACGAGCATTCTATTAAGCTCGGGAGAGACGCACTTTTATCTTCGTTAACTGTCAAGGTTGACGCTCACTGGGACGACTGCTTCAGATGGGCGTATCCAAAATGATTGCTCCTGCAAGAAGTCCGGCCGGCAAAGGGCGCATCTGTCCGTCTGTGAGCGCGGCGATACCGCTACCGCTTTGGAAGAGCTGGTAACCCGCGATCCCTCAAGCCCCCTTTGGGGGGATAATTTCTCCAAGATTATTTGAATTTTGCAAAAAGCAATGGTACTGGGTTTCCTTGAACTACTGGGAGGAAAACATAAGGCCGTTAACAAGAATCAAAATACAGGTGTGAAGACATACCTGGCATCGATAGATAGGCAGACGCAGCGTTATGCATGATGGTCGGAAGCAAGGTTGGCGGCACAGCCACTCATCTAATTGCTTTACGCGACCATCAACGTTCAGACGCTCCCTCGCCATCCAACCCCCGACGACAAGCGGGCGTGCGTATTGGTGAGCGACGTGCATTTCAGGACGACTGGTAGGGATCGGACATTCTTGGAGCGCGTCATTCCGGCAGTTCATCTTCTTGGGCTTTTTATCATTTGAATTGTAATTCTCTACTACCTCAAATGGAACCAGTTTAAATCCTAGAAAAAGGTTCGCCGATCGAATATACGAGATTTACCCTCGAAAAGTCGGGAAAGTGGCAGGAAACACGATTTACCAGCCTGTTCTCAGTACCGCAAGCTTCATGTCGCCTTTCCTTTGGATACGGTTCTGATTGAAGAAATCTCAAATCTTCCAGCACAAGATAACAAATGGTCTTCATCTCCGCACTCATCACAGTCACGAACCGATTCGTCGTGCTTACTCTTCTCATGTACGTTCTTCGTTCCTGCTCTCCTTGTCCGTTCTTGAAGTAACATATCTTGTGTCTTAGTTGCTCTCGTGAACCTGCTGGCGCTCTGCATGGTGGATATTCACACGTTTCGAATCTTGATAGGCAGCGACATTTGGTGGCCCACCCCCATCGGTCAGCTGAAGGAATATGTGACTGTGTACCATTTATGCTTCCGGCACTGATCTTGAGCCGTTTATTTTGAAATGTCCAACCACGAGACTTAGCCTTATGTCGGTGAGCTCGCTACTCGCTTAGAGTATCCTGGAATCACCTGACCGAGTTTGGTCAACAATGGCAGGCGAATAACGTGATGGCTTTCTCCCTTGATATTTACCACCATCACACGTCTCTGGCCATTCGAACGGTACGCTCTTTTCACGCCAACAATCTCCTGAGAGGGCTCATTCTTTCTCAGGTACACTTCACTTCCCGAAGATCACATCGACAGAGTCTCTTCAACGCCCCACGATGCAGTAAGTTGAACTTCTACGCTTTTTACTATCTTGAGCTCATTATTACTTGTATAGCAGATCCGTTCGCGACATATGCGCCTCCTTCGACTGGATCGAGGCATACTCTTTCACTGGGGCTCTTCAGACCGTCTTATCCCACAACGACGAACCCACATTTCTCCAGGCTACCACCGTCGCGGCGTCAAAGGAACAGATCGATGTCGCACATGAGCGCATGACACAGGATATCGCCGCTCTAGAAAACGCGTTGGAGTTGCTGCGCGCGCGCCGTGATGCTCTACACCGTCTCTCGATCCAACACGCCGGGGCGTTGTCAGCATTCAGGCGGTTACCTAGGGAGATTCTTTTGGAGATATTCCTTCATGTCTGCGGCGAGGAGTATCCCAGGATTGCCTGTCTAGATGAAGGGCCCTGGAAATTGAGGGCGGTCTGCCAAAAGTGGGCCAGCATTGTCGAAGGATGTTCTCAATTATGGTGCAACATGTTCATTGATGTATCATGCCACATGGACCCCGCTGCTTTTGCGCAAGCGCTTCAGTTTTGTGGGTCTCACCCTATCCACATGGAGCTGTCTACGAATGAACGCCTTGGGCGGGTCCCAGAGAATTTTCCTGGAGTCTTGGACACCATCATACTCTCCTCCTCGAGATGGGAGACTCTTATTATCGAGAGCTGCGGAGGCTTGTTCCGTTTTGTTCTGACGCTGTTTCCTCATCTAGAACAAAATCTCCCTCTTCTTCGCTCCCTCACACTTCGAGGAGCGGATCATGAGGACATCGAGTCGATGTCTTCTCCAGTACTTCAAACACTTCTCGCTTCTCCGTTGTTAGAGAGTCTGCACTTAGAGTTCAACGGACAATTGCTGGATATCCTCCCCATTCCATGTCAACAGATCCGACAACTGTCATACAATTCCGTCAACTACAAGCCAGCATCGCGGCACGGACCTCTGTCGTTATCCAAGGAGAAGTTTCCCCATCTCGAACATTGTGTGTTCCTTTCGTATGGTGCTAGCACACGGTTGTCGGACCAAGTCTCTGCCTCTGATCGTCTTAAACATGACGGCGTCGTGCAATTGGTCACCTCGCGGGCAGACGTGTTAGACGCTTTCTCTTTCCCATCCTTACGTACCCTTTCTATAGGGGAACTTGATCAAGCGCCTCAAATCCCACTCTTTGAATGGGACAGTAGCGCAGTCGTATTCAAGACTGCTTCAGATATGCTGCTTGCATCGCGGTGCTCATTGGTCTCACTGGTGTTGTCGTACAGCTTCACGTTGGTCGACGAGTTTCTGCACATATTGGATATTGTTCCAACGCTTGAGATGCTCGATATGCGTGTCGCGTGGTGCAAGGGGGCGGCGCGAGATGAAGTGCTCGGTAAATTCTTCACAGCGCTTGGGAACAGAACGAGCACCTCGACATTTTCCTTGCTACCTGCTTTGCGGGATCTGCGACTCTCGATAGCGGCGCCACCGTACTGGCTAGTACGCAATGACGAACATTTTGACCCATTCAACCCTCAACCTCGCGACTTTCACTTTGTTTCCTGGGTTTTTCAAGCAATCACGGAGCGCTCGAAATGTCCCACCGACTTCCGCATGTTTTCCTTCAAAATGTCAATGAGCGATAACGCATGTTGGCGTTTGTCCGAGGGTGCAATTGATCAGCTGCAGGACCTCGCGTTGACCAAGTTTCTTCTTGAGGCCTGGTTGGACGACACGGTCTACTTACATGAGAAGGAGCGATAGCGCAGTCCTTAGCATAGACGAGTCACGACGCGTATAGCATTTACTATGAGAGGCTTTCTTGATATATGAAAGAAGAAGAACCGTGTATATTTTTATTGATTCTGCTGGAAAAAATCATTTGCATTCTTACCATGTGTTTGCCACCGGCAAAATTCACTTCAACTTCGACCACCATCAGTGTTGTCCGAGACGCGTTGTTTCCATTGTCCCCACAGAAGATCCTTTTAATCACCGTTTAGTACGCCTAGGACCATTCACAGAGCTGTCCGACTCACACATATTGTAGGTCGATCGAAGAGGATGGACGGAACACCAACTCTTGCCGACTTCCCAGCAGACGTACTGTCGGAAATCTTCCTTCAAGGAAATCAGGATGAATATGAGTTTACAAACATGTCAGGGACAGGCTCGCCATGGAACGTTTCCCGCGTCTGCCACCATTGGCGGACTGTCGCTCTGGGATATCCACGTTTATGGTCGCGATTCCGTGTTGTTGCAGAGGACCTTCGCACCCGTCCTGGCCAGGAACCTGCGATTGCTCCATTGACTGCGATACTGTCCAGATCAGAGCCCTTTCCGCTCTCGTTCGAATTCACCGCCATAACCGATGAAGGATACGATACATGGCCAGCATTGGAAAGGCTGGCAAAGGAAAGCTGGCGATGGCAGCACGTCTTTTGGACGCTCTCGCATAAGACTCTGCTCATTCTTCTTGGCATGATTCACGATGTCCGTAACCTGGAATGCCTTCATCTTTCCAACTTCAGTCACCCGCCTCCCGTATTACCAATGGCCATGCCCATTCCGTTTCTGGATAAATTTCTTACCGCACCCAAGCTTCGGCGCGTCGAGTTTGATAGTGATTTGGAATTCAATCTGCCTTGGGAGCAGATTGTGTCTTTCCGATATACATATCGATATCCTTCGGTACTTGAGTACCTTGCTTCCGTTCCCTTCCGCTCTCCTAATCTGGAGTATTTTGTTGCCCGAGTCGCTTCACTGGGCTTGGGTCTACGTAACGCTGCTCTGCTTGGCTTGGCAGCGAGATCCATGTGCGTGCATCATCAAATGAAGCTTCTTGACACAGTCGACGACACCTTTCTTCGCCACCTCACTCTACCTAATTTAGAGACGCTTGTAATTCCCTCGGACAAGCCAACACCAGGAGTCCTAGGGTCGTTTCTCCAGCGCTCGAGGTGTCACAATCTTCAGACTCTGTTTGTCACTGTAGTGTCGCGTGATATTCCTCTTATTTTGGGGACTATCGTCATGTCGAGGCTGCACAGCCACACGACCGATTTGACCGATTTTTTCCGAATGACCAAGTCAAGACCGATTTCGACCGAAGCGAGGGACTATCGTCATGTCGAGGCTGCACAGCCACACGACCGATTTGACCGATTTTTTCCGAATGACCAAGTCAAGACCGATTTCGACCGAAGCGACCAATTTGGATCACGTGACCGGTAATTGCCGGATAAGGATCGATCGACGCAGATCATGGCTCTTTCCTTCCTACTCCCACAGTACGACGTGCGCGTTGTGTTCGTTGGCCCCAGAAAAATTTCTGGAGCTTCTCTTACTTACTCTCATCCTTTTCTGGTACAGTTTGGTTCAGCGCCGATCACTGTGTTCTCGAAATACTTTCCGGGACTCACTTTGGTGTTCATCCTCGCGACGACACTACTTCTGCAGCGCGTAAGCCCTCACAAGCGAGGCGGCAATACTACTGGATGAGTTCTCGTGCAGCGTTGGCTGCGCTGCTATCATATATGCTGCTGCTCGTCTGTTACGAGACGGCACCAGCCCGACTAAACTCTGGCACTCAGAACGCGCGTCTTCACAACAGCGTCATTTTATGTAGGCTTACTTGGATGATGCGTGAGCCCTCAGGATGTTCCTGAGCTGGACGGTGTTGCGGACGCGTTGAGCCTCAAACAGTGCGCCTTCATTTCGTTTTTTTTCATTGTGTTCCCCCCGTTTGTCGTCACCACGGTTTACCATCTCCTCACACCATCTCCGCCTGCTCGCTCTCTCTCACCCTGTCACAATTCTATCGTGCACGTCAGCCAGCCCTTGCGCAATTGCTCGGGGGTCGGCGGCGGGCACGAATCACTAGTTCGAGTATGGCGATATACCGCGGTATTGTCAGTTGGATCCTGTACCCGTCCCGCGGGTTACCTGACCCGTGATAACGCGCATTACTTGCCACATTACTCGCCATATCGCGCTGCTCCTTACTCCTTCAGATTCACCACTTATTAGTCGCGCGTACGGCCGATTCATCCAACAACGAGACGGGCGACCCTCAGCTAACCTTAGCCCATGTATTCTCCACATCATCAACATCCGCTACTCATGCCCGTTATGCATCACCACGCAACGGCGCAGGATGCACACGTCGTGCATGTAGTTTTTGAATGGTGGAGTGGAGCGGGCAAGCAGGAATGAAGAAGCAGTAGAAGAAGAGGAGAAGGACAGGAGGTTTCTTGGAGATGGCTGTCAACGATTCGCTTGAAAGACGAGTGACAGTTGATGATCTTACCGACAGCGGCGGCGAAGACACCAACAGTCAAGCCAATGTCAATAATAATAATGGTCAATGAGTCAAAGTCCAAAAGCAAGTTGTTAGCAGATAATGAAGAAGGTAACTCATCTCGACAACAATGACCAGGTTCATGACTTGGAAGGCTTGAAAGTCTGAGGATTCACACAGTAGCATAGTTGCAGGTCGGAAGGCGATGATTCAAAGTGGAAACCCTGCACTGAAACACATTCAAGGACAGTGGCAGTGGTGACGGCGCAACATGGTGGTAGTAAGAATGCCAGTCGTAATTCCATCGCGGATCCAGTGATCTCAGCTGTGATTGGCCTTCATGATGCCTCGCGTCTCAGTCGCGTCGCTTGTGAAAATGCGTCACCAAGTGTAAATGTGGATCTGCAGATGTGAAGACTCGACGCGGATTGATGAGCATGGAGGAGGTAGCGGTAGCCTCGGTAGGTTTTGTATCCGGATTAGGATCTGCCTCGGTCTAAAAGTAGCACCAGAGGCTATTCTGGGTGCCTCGATATGACCAATTTTCCTTATTTTCGAGCACGCAAGGACAGTCACAGATATGACATTGAATGTCTACGACGGAGGACCGATTGATTCATTTCGTTCCCTAGCATCCGATGTTGACCTCCTCCCTCGACTGAAATCTCTCGCGATCACTATTATGGAAGATCCTGGCAACTTCCATCATACCAACGACGAAATGCATGTAGCCGATGCCACATCGATAGCCGAGATGATGAACGCCCTCGTTATTGGACGGGGGATGCGTAAAACGCATATTTGCATCGTACGCTGCGTGACAAATATTGGCCGAGACAGATGGAGCGACGTGCATGCAATCAGACTTTTACATTGAAAGATGACGAGGAACTTGATTTGAAGTTGCGTTTATGTGGTATGTGTTCCGGCTCTTTCAGAATTGGGCGGAGACTCACAATTTTTAGGTCAGCATTATATTTTCTGATCGTGTTCGACCTACATTGTATTCAAAGCTCTTCGCGTTGCCCATTTTGCCAACTAAAACCCGCAATGATTGAATTTCTCATATTGAAGAAGGCTTGTCGTGTTATCTGTGGACAAGATCGCGGTTCAACGGTAGGTCCGAGGTTGTTGACGCTGATATTTGATGGAAGATCCATTCACATCGGAAGTTGGAAACGTTAGGAGCAAGGGAGACAGTGCCAGTGCATGGCAAGAGGCTGTGGCCGTGTCTCTCTGGTGTGGACGCGTTCGGTGAGGTCGGAAGCTGACAACGGAACGTGATCTGAATGTTTTTGGTTGCCAGTCTCTAAGAGAAGGTTGGCGTTCGAAGAGTTCTTCAATAAGGTGTTACCCCCTACCGACTCGATTTCTCGCCATCATTTGATGTGTCCGCTGAGTCGATGGGGCTCATACTTATTTCCGAGTCCTCATCCCGCCAAGATCAACGTGTTCCGATAGATACATTGATATTCAGGAATGTATACCCTCTTCTGGACCTAGCGGGAATCACACATGTTGCTTGCCTTCGCCTTTGTCTACTCCCTTTACCTTGTCGCAGTATTCCCAGCCCTCTGAAGGAGTCATCTGGAAGTCTTCAGTAGTATTATAACTAGTAGCACAGTGAATAAGCAAGGTAGTATACATGTCTAGTGATCGGCGTGAAGTATTATAATGGAAAGTGTCATAAATCAGAGTCTGTGGCGCGGAATTCACATTTAGTCTTCGCACTACCAACGTCTTTCGTTATGACGAAGCGTCCTGCTACGACAATCACAATCCCAAGTTTGATGTACTAGTCGTTAACCTTTGCTGATGCAGGAAGGCGTGAATACGGGAGTCTCTCAAGCCCCCTACGTCAGGAAATTCCTTTGTGTTGTGACTGGGAGGACCATCTCGCGCGGCTTCCAGGCCATATCCCCAGACCTGTCTGTCTAGTCCTGAAAATGCTGTACTTCACTCGAACAGCTGGGCGCGGACAAGAGACGCTGAATTCGATGATGCATACGACAGAGATAGTACTAGTTCCAGTTTAATGCATTACGTATTTCCGGTAGTACTAGGTCATGATTCTGATCCAGGAGGCGCGATGCTTCGTTAAATGACTAGGAGGTTAATCTTGTCGTGAGTAGGCAGGCGAACATATGATGGGCACACACTGAGAGGAATTTATCAGCGGGATTATGGGATTATGACTGTCGTAATCCTCACCCTCCCCATGCAAAGCCAGGTCGCTGCCGGCATTCCACAAAAATGCTTCATTCGTCTGTAATACGACTACCAGACGGACGGCGTCCTCGGGCATTTGATGGTGCAAGCGATGGGTAACCGACGACATCGAAGGACAACGCTACACATACTCGCAACGCCCTGGAGATGTGACGACGAGGGAGTCTGAGATAAGCAAAAGGGGAGGAAGAAGATATGGGAACCTGTACAGCGCGGTCGGCAAGTTAACGGGTACCAGTTGTTGGTACCGTGCAAAGGAGGTCCGAAGGCCCAATGTCGCGTTCAAAGAATCGCCAGTAGTGAGGAGGGCTAAGAGAAAGGTCGTCGACTGCTTAGTACGGCGATTGTCCAGAAGTCAGCCGTTCCAAAGAACACGCATAGTCGCCGAGTGTGTATTAAGAGGCTGCTATTTATATGCTACCGGTCCTCCGTTCGAGGTGGTGTCTCAATGGCATGCAAGCACCGGATTGAGCGAGAGGAGTCGTGGGATGGGATCAGACAGATACTAACTGAAAAGAAGAGAGGAACGCACCGCGACAACTGTACAAGAGTAATAAAAGGATTCAGAGTGTACAACTAGGTAGGTAAGTAGGTATCTCTTAGTATTACACTACTGTATATAAGAAAGTGTCATCTACGTGTTTCGTCAATAATTTCTTGCTGCCTAACATTCAATGTTCGCATTATCCTAACTCCTAACTCCCAGTCGACCTTACCATGGCACCTTCAAACAAAAAACCAAACCCACCATCAATCATGCAATATCAAAAGCATCACTCCTCCACCCATCCGTGGCCTCTTCACTCCTCTCCTCCCGGAGCGCACCCACACCCTCCCTAACCTCCCTCACCTCTCCTACAACCCTCTCCTCAACCTCGCGTACTTCATCCATCGCCCTCTCATACACCCCGCTCGGCGATTCCAACGCTGCCGGCTCGCCTTTCGCCGGAAGCAGCTGCGGCACAACACCAACAGCCAACGCAGCCGTATTATCCATCTCCTCACCCTCCACAATATCCATCTGAACACCCTTCATCGACACCGTGGACTCCACCCTCGTCTCATCGTTGCTCTCTGGAAGTAACCTCCCAATCGCATGCATAATAGCACCCCACATGCTCTTCTTGTTCTCCTTTGTCTCGACAGCAACGACGTGCGCAAAAGATCCTATCGCTTCTACGGCAGCCTTGATAACACCCTCCAACATCCCCTCGACCTGCTTCTTCACGAACCGCGTCACCAGCGGTAGAACCACCGGATTGACTAGGAGGCCATTCGTTATCCAATGCCTCGAGTCCGAGAGTTCGACGCGGAGACCCATGGACGGCGGAAGAGTGACCTTCACAGACTCGACAGAGAGCTGCGCCTCAGCCGCTTCTTCCATCGCACCGGTGAAGCCGACCACCAAATCAATACTTCCCTCGTCCGATCCGCCTCCAAAACCGATATCCACTCCCACAACACCCTCGTCTCTATATCCAAGCAGCGGCTTGTACCGCAGATAATAACCAATATCATCTAAACTGACGACCTCCTTATGCTCGCCCGCCAGTAATCCTTCCACATGAATATAAATCTTGTTCGCAGACCGCATAATCGTTGACTGGGGGGAAGCAAAATCCAGATGGACCTCGTTCGATTGCTTGACGTGAACAGAACTGGGAATGGACCAGCTCGTCGCGCGCTCATCGTCCAAGATTTCATCTTCTTCAGAAGTCAAAGACACCCTCATCAGCCGCCCGTCTAGCGCCAAATCCACTGACGCATCTGTATATTCCACGCGGGGAATCGGGATAATCATGCCTCGCCCGGCAGTGAGGCTCATGCGCAACACGCTCTCGAAGAATGATACCAACGCCGTCCATATGAATGTGGTCGCATCGTTCCAAAATGTTTCCGAGAGATGGCGCAGTCTTTCGTTCGGCGCGCGCATAGTCGACACATACCCCTCAACATCCGCCATGAGAGAGGACAATGCCACCGATAATCGCTTCGTCGTCGTGTCGTTCTGCACGGCCGTGATAAAGGCATGCAACTCGGTGGTAAGTGCATGGAAAGCGGAGTTGTGGGAACGACAGTGACCATACACCGCTTTAGCCCGGTCGATGAGATGGAGGGTGTCCTGCTTTGCTGCAGGAGAATCGATGTAACCCGACGCATCCAAGCAACGCGCAAGGAATGCACGGACTTCCGTGACATAGCCGCGTACTTCTTTTGACAAATCATTGGCGCTGGCTGAGTTGGAAAGGAAGTTGGCGGTGGCATTTAGGAGCGGTGAGAGCGATTTTCCAGAAGCCAGCCGTTCCAAAATCGCCCGCATGTCCTCGAGTGCATTTTGAAAGGGATGAATTAGGCGCTCGGCAGCTCGTTGAGTTTCGTCCGTAACCACTTCTGTAGTCTGTTCGAAAAAGGAATCGATACATTTGTCCAGAAGGCCGAGGAGCGTCTCGATGGCTTGAATATGTTCGGGATTCTGGCGAGCTTCGGACAACAGCTATACCAGATAGAGTTAGTTCAAGGTAATTAAATGACAACCGAAAGAACTTACAACTTGTAAAGCGTCTGCGAGGACAGCTAATTGCTGGTCATCATCACGAGAAACATGCTCTGGTGGCGTTGCGTGTTCGGTATCGGAAGGACGGATCGTAACATCATCGACGACTTCCTGCACCACGCCTTGCGCCTCGGATGGCAGATTCTCAAGGTTGGAAACCGACGTGTCGATGTCTCCCGCCACCTTCGCTTCTACCTCTTGGGCAGTGGCCTCTACGCCTCCAGCGATATGCTCTACCGTCTCCGCGACATCGCGTAACTGTTCAGCAGCATCGCTTATATCGCTCGCTAATCCGGTAACAGCCTCCTGAGCGACTTTGGCGACTGTAGAGAGGAAAATCCGAAATGCAGCAGAGGTAACGAAGAGACCGAGAAGGGATTTGGAGGCTTGAGTGAATTCGTAGATGTCGCGTTCAAGTTCGTGAGCGGGAGGTACTGGGCGATATGAGTGACAGTTCCAGGGCACTCAAAGAAACTCACGTTTAGCCTGGACAGCTTCCGAGGCGTCGGTGGCTACACAGACGGCAGCTTCAATTGGGGGTGCAATTTGGCGGACATGATATAACAGTTCTTGTATCCTATCGTCATCTAGCACCAACAGATTAGCTTCAAGTTCAAGCAGGTGAGAAAAGGAGGAACGCACGATTCTTTTCAAGTCCGAATACCAAAACAAGTTCGCAGATTCCCCTAACGTCCTGTAGTATTTTCCGTCCTGTTTGGCTTAGTTTCCCGTACTGCTGCTCCTTCAGGACGTTAGACCTGAGAAGAGCGCGTATTATGCCGTCTATCTGGTCCTGAGAGGGGTACTTTCCAGCTCTGAAAGCAGCAACGATGGCTACCGCCTTGCGAGAGATATTGTGTATCGTCGCTGGTTCTGCGACCTTCGCGAGTAAAGGGGTCCTTTCCGATGCATCGCGGTTCGATTTGCGCCGACGCCCACAGCACGAGGCGCAGAGGCCCATTTGACTATTCATTTCCTGTCAGTTTCTGGAGGTTTTACTTGGAGACTGGGACATACCTTGAGAGTAATCTGCCTTTACACTATAGGAGCAGGTCAGCTGTGTAACAGTGATAAAAGAATAGAGACCAACCGAGCATTAACGGCTATACAGAGGCGAGTCGGGGTAACATGATGGTGGTGTGGAGGCAAGACGCGTCAGTGACGTCGCATCCAGAACAGGAAATACTCCTTCCAAAACAAGCAATGTGCGCCACAATCATCTCCAGTTCACACAAGTCAACCCTTCGTAGCGATAAAGGCGAATATATGGGCATACATCAGCCTTATTTCGGCATATCTTCTCAACAAATACCTCACACGCTTATAGCACGAAACGAAAAGGTCCCTTCAACAATATATATCCTGGGCTCAGAAATACCGCACAGCAGTACTTCATCAAGTCATTACAGTAAATACAGCATAAAAGTACATAAATCAAAAGTACACAAAATAGGAGAATAAGTTAGCCGAGTCAACCAATGTAAGTAAGTAAGTAGTAGGTGCTAGATGATAATTGCTAGTAGATGTGGTCGCCTTCCCCTTCCCCCCCCTCCCATCGCGGCGCAAAATAGCAGACGTACAAGAAACACAGACGATCAAAGTATCCCCGAGTCCTTCAGCGCATTCTGCAAGATCGTCTCCTTCACAGCCGTGAACACAAAACGTATGTTGTCAGTGTCAGTCGCCTGTGTCAAACTAGCCAGTACGTCAGCCAAGCAGCTCGCAGAAAAGGAGCAGAGAATGCTTACTGTGGATACACGCTCAACCGAGCCCTATTCTCCCTCATAAATCGCCACAAAATATACTTTGCCGCCTTGTTCACATCCCTCCCTCCATTATACTCTGGAAAATACCGCTCCAACGGTATCTTGCCTCTTTTTATCTTCTCCTTGAAGACATCCTTCTTGTTCAAAAACAGCACAATACTCGTCCGTAGAAACCACCGCGAGTTGACGACGCTCGAAAACAGCACCAGGGATTCCGTGAGGCGATTCTGCGTCTGCGAAGGATCCTCCGCGGGTAGCAGCACCTGGGAGTACTCGGATAACGCCATGCAGAATATAATGGAAGTAACCGACTCGAAGCAATGTATCCACTTGCGACGTTCCGAGCGCTGCCCACCCACATCAAACATATGAATCTCCAAATTACCCATCATGAACCGCGTCTCCGTGATCGCCGTAGTCGTCGCCCGCGCACGCAAAACATCCGTCTCGTTCGGACGATACCTCGGCGCGCCAATCCTCAGAATCTCCGCGAAAAAGTACTCGGCACTGTCCATCAAATAAAACTCGCTCGCATGCTCGTCCAAGACCCGACACACCGCCGCATCCTGCACAAACACATGCAGCGCGCACGCCAGCTCCGCAGTAAGCGCCTCGTTCGCCCCGTGGGAGAGCACCTTGTCCGCGATAACCTGATTCTCCTCCACAGCGCAGGATATCCCGAGCTTCTGCATGGCCTGCACGATAGCCACCGCCGACTCCATCACGTTCCGGAATATTATAGGCTTGTACGCATCGAGCTCGTCGTGCGTAAAGCCGCCCTGGTGAATGATCTTCATCTGTTTGACAATCGTAGATTTGCCAGACTCTCCCGACCCTACCGGCGCTGTGAGTACCATCCTGGAGACAATAAACATGGAACACACCCAGCAGCAAGATCTTGCATTCCCGCTTGAAGCGCCGCCCGTCGACCTCGAGCTGCTTGTCGATGTCATCCGACCTGGCCTGGTCCTGGGAGACAGAGGCACACTGGCCCATGCGCAGTTGCTGGCCGTCGTCGTCGCTACACTTGGGCGCGGTCTCGTCGAAGAATGCGGGTAACAAAATGGCACATCGCCGTCGCCGTCGTGGTTCAAGGTCAAGACGGCTCCGTGACAGCTGTCAATTTACCGGTTGTCACGCCTTGTCCACCAAAAACAACTAAATGAACTTCTCAATTCCAAATTCACTTGTTCTATGTTACAGTAGCACGACAACCATGTCGTGAGTGGTTACGATATCGAGAGAGCGCTCTCCTCATCTTCATCGCCTCGCACTATGCCCGTCTCGGAGCTCGAATATACATGGTAAAGTTATACTCTCCGTTAATTTACCGGGTCAGACGGGGGAGCTATTGAATTGCTTCATGAGCCTTGTCCTTGAAGGGGATTAACTTGCGGTTATGTAGCCATGGGATCGCATACCTGATGCACGGCCCGCCAGTATCGCCCCGGGTGTCCGCTTAACGAAAGAACAAATCAGAAATGATGAATCATGCATGTGGGAGAAGGGGAATACGAAGACGGCATGATGACAGGAGTGGAGAATGGTGGAAACTCGGGGGAAACGTGTTCAGAGGAGCCCTTGGGATTGGACGTGGAAGAGGCACCTCTGCAAAGAAGACCAACAGCCTCGAAAAGCCTAGAATTCCAGACATACGCTCAAAGCTTTCATGGGCGTTTTGATTTTGATTAATGTACGCCAGCCAACTGCCAGTCAAAGGTCAAAGTCCGTTGATAGGAGACGCTAGTCATCGAACAGAGTCGCAAGCCTCAGTGATTGATGAGTGGGTCCCATCTGATTATCATACGCACAATGTTGGTTGTTCGAGATCAAGATGTCGTGGCGTCACTTTCCAAACCGGGTATTGAACGCCCACCACGCGTCGTTTCTCCTAATGATGGTGGTGGGCATCCGAGGGTTCCGAGACGGTCAGCCCGATTACCGGTAACTAAATAGTAACCGGTGAAATAATGCTCTACGCGTTCCTACCAGCCGTTCGTCTTGTATGGGGGAAGTTGGGAGTATGGGATGTTTGTAGCTCTGTATTATCCTGTTCTGCATATTATAGGGACATATGGTAACTCATAAAAGCGAAAATTATATGTACATGGCCCATGATCGCCCATCTCAGGCATGTCAGCTTGTGCTATGCCTCAAAATTCATCTTGGGGACCTCAAATCTGAAGACTGAGCATGGAAAGGGACAATGACTTCTGTTAGGACCCACAGATGCATCAGGAGAGCTGCCCTAGGCTCTAGCAAGTTCAGCTTACTTGAATCATATTCCTCTTCTCGGGTGAGTGTACCCGGGGTCCTCAGCCAAAGAGAATGTTGGAAATATGTTCACCTCTGATTTTGAGTGACTTTCTGACATTGTATGGCGATGCGCGAGCGCGAAGTGGTGTCCGAACGGGTGCGGCGCGAATTGTCACCGTGACGTGACTCACACTTTGGCGGGGAAACGGTGTGGCTTCAACTACATTGCACACACTCGAGTTCACATTGCCGGCCTTACATAGATCTCTTCTGGAAACCATTTAGAGTGATTCGATGCAAAAAACCTGATGATTTTTTCACACCTGATGGTAAGAGTGGATGGATCCACCGTAAATTAAATGTTCATTTGCACCGTTGGGCTTGAATATGATATAAACCTATATTTGATGACTTTCCGGAGGCTCCAAAGTGAATGTGTACAGTGCTATTGAAGAGAGCATTCATGTTTTGCGTGCTGGCTGGAGGGAGGCCGCTACCAAACAAGTACAATCTACCATCACGGACCCATCGGATGCCCACCACCACTAATGAGGACAAAGGCAACTATAAAAAGAAACGAATAAGGCGACGCCCGAGGCAGATGGATAAAGATAGTCACTTGGAGAATAGACAACCTCGTCATCATCCGATTACCCGGTAAGCCCATCAGACAGGAATAAGTAGCAGTCGACATCTAGCGCATCCATTGCTTGGGGCTCGAACGGTTCAACGGGAAGGAACTCTATATAAGGGTATATAGTATGTCTGCCAAGGGGGCCCCGAATAGGTTTCGTTGATGACGCTGTCGTTGACAAGTCAAACTGGGGGTCCACATCATCTACGCCTCCAATTGAAGTGACACCAGAAAACTCACCACGGCTGTTCGGACTCCGAGTTGATTAATGGCATTCACTCGACAAATGCCGTGACAATTCAAGAAAGACCTTGATGGCATGTCGTAAATCGTCACGGAACACCCGTTACTGTTCTGCGAGAAGAGCAAAGGTACAAGTCAGGCATGCGACCGACATCTCACCCAAAGCAGTCACAAAAATTCTTCAGGTTCACTCGTAACGTATGCGCATGGCTTGTAAATCAATATAAGACGAGTCAGGCCGGAGTAGTTGGCCGAGTTGTTAGCGGAAAAAGTTGACCAAACTGGTGAGGAGCTGGTCAAGCCTAAAAAACATGGTGCGCAAGACGATGAAACTCACCCATGTATGGTGCGCAGAGTTGATCGCTCATACGGAGAGCGCGCACCTCAACAAGTGTGCTGTCGCGGGAAATGAAGCTGACCTATTCAAGGAAATGTCCCATAGGACAGGTCGGTCTCTGACGTCGGTCGCTTGGAAGTTGGAGGGCTGAGAGGCTACAATAAAGCGCAAATAGTAGCGCTCCTCGTCCTCAGATGCACTGAGAGCTCTTCGGCAAAGGACAAAGTTTCATTCGAGGCAGGCGTCCAGGCGTTCACCACTTCAGACACAGTACCACCACTATACCGGAGTCCTCGCTTCGGAGAGTCTTGCTCTTGAAAGAAGGATGTGCTTCGAGATGGCTGATGGTGGGAAGAAGCAAAAGGGCCGGGTCCACGTGATCGACTTCCTGCCCACTTGGCCTTTGGACGGCCTAGCACGTTTTTGACGTTTGGTATCTTCAAGCAGGTGCCAATGACGCGTAGAATCGCGTTCAAGATTCACCTCACTACCGTTAGACCTTACCAGGCACAGACACGTAGACGCGCCTCACGCGTCTATCTCCTCCTAATCCAGCACTCTCCTCTAGGGTGGGGGAAATAAGTGGAGGTTTTTTACCAAAACACTTATTTACATGTAAATTACAGTAAATTACCTGGTAAATTACATGCCCGGCCGAGGGTCGGATTTCGGATGGTAATTTACCTGTCACGTGCACCCGCCGGGGCCGCCACCAACCCATTTCCGGACATATGTCAGTGTCAGCACAAGGCCATCTAGTCAAGGGAGGCAGCTGCAGTGTCCTAAAGCCAGCTAGCAGCTCAGGATGACTCGGAGAGCTGTTTTAACAGCATTTTATGAAGAAAATTTAAGAACTTTGCAAAGGAAATTTGCGCCACAAAATGTGTCACGTGACACAGGCACGTGAAGTAAATTACCTGGTAAATAGGTAAATTACATGGCCTTTGGCGGCCGGCTGGTAATTTACAGGTAAATATGTGGGCTCGGACTTATTTCCCCCACCCTACGAGTCTCCTCGTTAAGATGTTGTACGAGTGTGGCAGCAGATGCCATAACCGACACGGTAGAACTGTGAAGGAAACATTCATAGGAAATTGTGCGGACTGAATGTTTGGATACAGTAATGATAATTGAATACTACATTGATGTCGACGATGACCGAAACACAGTGAAGATATGGGATAGCCGGACAGTGAGATATAGTGGAATGATATCGCGGGGAGGAGCCAGTAATGGTGACAAGAAGTAGATAGACAGTAACAAGTGACAATTACTACGGAAACGGGAATGGGGATTGGTAGTCAACTTGCCCAATCCTTTTCCGTAGCATAGCGAGGACATCGGACATGCTGTACGAGTAGAACCGATCATCCAGTGTCTCCATGGCGTGGTTCACGAAAGGCTCGACGTCCTCAGGGGAAAGACACTCCGCGGCAAGGCCACCAATCTCTTCCGTGGAGAAGCCAAACGTGCCCTTCACCAAGTCCGAGTTGGAATCATCACCCGCAATCACGGTGAAAAATTCTCGTCCGAACCCTGGAGTTCGTCCCCTTCGTGTCCACCCTGGTTCTTCCGAGAAAGGCTGAGCAACTGCAAAGCCTCCAGTGATGGCGCCATTATCCATGGCCCGGCGCACTGGCATGAGTAGGGACCATTGGATAATTGACTGAATCTCGTCGATGTTGTCCTCGGTCGATTTGATCAGAGGAGCATTTAAGTTGTCTATGAGGAGGACAACGCTATACTCTGAGAGGCCTACGACTTCCTAAAATCAAAGTGAGCTCAGAACCACGCGATTTAGGCTAAAGACAACGCACCATCACCCATTGAAAGGCCGACCCCCGCATATCGTGATACATTCGGCGATTTATTTCGTGTTGGGAGAGACCAAGAAGATCTCGATAACGAATCAAAAAGCCTCGCAGTGCGCTATTCATATGCTTGGCAAAGCCGGCTCGAAATGCGCGGGGCTCAGACGGAAGTTTGTCGAGGTTTAGGGAAAGGACTAAAGCCTCCTCCCTCGAGGAAGACCCATAGACTAGAGAAAATTCCTCTCGCCGATTGATGTCCTGAATACTCCCCACCATCGAGAGGAAGCTAGTCTTTCCAAAACCGTGGGGTCGACGAATCAGGGTAAGACGACCGTCAACTGTCTGAATGTCACATAGTTGCTGAATTTGGGCAACTTTATCAACGAAGATTGTCGGTGACTTGACGAAGGTATCGAACGCGGCCCACTGCGCAAAGGGAAGGCACTACAATGACTCAGAAGGGAGGATTTGAAGACGCAAAAATTCTACTCACCCTTTTGCCCCCCACACGTCCAATACGAATATGTTTCCGGAGGCGAACCGGCTTCTGGTATTTTAAAGGGTATGCTTCCAGCTCTTCCGTCCACGAATAGGGCTCGTCTTCGGAGTCTGAAGCAGGGTCGGAGTGTCCTTTGGCGGGACTTGACTCGCTAAACGAGTTCGATAGTTCCTTGTTGTCGTCCGAATCGCTGGACGAGGATTCCGAAAAACCATCTGGTCGTAGATTAGCGAATAGAGAACACGTCAAGTCAATAATCTACTCTTACCATCATCATCAGAGTGAGGCGACGCGCTATCATAGTCAAAGTCGACAGATTGACTGTGAGCAGCAGAGGTAATCAAGTTTATCAATGGTCGACAAGTGCGCAGTGCGGAGGTTGTAGACGCCATGGTAGATGATGGTGGTTGTGAAGACTCGCGTCGGCGCCGTCGCCCTTTGTTGGTCGTGGACATGTGACTTGCTGGCCTTCACCCAGCGATGAGGTCTGAGGTGTTCTGCCTACAGCCTTCGCCTTCAACTTGTTCGAGTCCTAATAAGATGGCAGACACTGTGCATCTTCGTTTTTCTCATGCTTCAATATGAGAAATTCAATCATTACGGGTTCTAGTTGGCAAAATGGCTTTGAATACTCGAACAAGTCATAGAATATAATCCTGATCTAAAAATCGTGAATTTCTGCCCCTTTCTGAAAGGTCCGGAATACATACCACATAAACACAACTTCAAATCAACCGCTTCTTCATCCTTCAATCTCTGTAAAAGTGTGATTGCACCCACGTGGCTCCACTTCTCTCGGGCAATCCTTGCCACGCATCGCATGATGCAAATATGTGTTTTAAGCATCCCCCGTCCAACAACGAAGACAGTCATCATCTCGGCTGTCGATGTGGCGTCGGCTAGATGCAATTCGTCGTTGGAATGATGGAAGTTGCTAGTTTCGAACATATAGATCGCGAGAGATTTCAGTCGAGGGAGTAGGTTGACATTGGATGCTAGGGAACGAAATGGGTCAATCGGGTCTCCGTCGAAAAAACGCAAGGTCAAATTTGTGACTGTGCTTGCGTTCTCGAAAATAAGAGGAATATCACGCCCCACTACACTGACCGCCAGAGTCTGAAGATTGTGACACCTCGAGCGCTGGAGAAACGACCCTAGAACTCCTGGTGTTGGGTTGTTCGAGGTAACTCTAAGCCACTTCAAACTAGGTAGAGTGAGGTGGGGAAGGAAGGTGTCGTCAACTGTACCAAGAAGCTTCATTTGATGATGCACGCACATGGATCTCGCTGGCAAGCCAAGCGGAGCAGTGTTACGTAGACCTGGGCCCGGTGCAGCGACTCGGACAATAAAATTCGCCAGATTAGGAGAGCGAAAGGGAACGGAAGCAAGGTACTCAAGTGCCGGAGGATGTTGATATGTATATTGGAAAGACACAAGCTGCTCCCAAGGCAGGTTGAATTCCAAATCACTATCAAACTCGACGATCCGAAGCTTGGGTGCGATAAGAAATTTATCCAAAAACGGAACGGGCATGTCCATTGGTAATACGGGAGGCGGGTGACTGAAGTTGGAAAGACGAAGACATTCCAGGTTTCGGACATCGTGAATCAAGCTAAGAAGAACTGGGAGAGTCTTATGCGGGAGCGTCCAAAAGACGTACTGCCATCTCCAGCTTTCCTTTGCCAGCCTCTCCAATGCTGGCCATGTATCGTATCGTTCATTGCTGCAGCCGGTGAACACGAACCGGAGCGGAAAGGGCTCTGATCTGGACAGTATGGCCGTCAATGGAGCAATCGCAGGTTCCTGGCCAGGACGGATGCGAAGGTCCTCTGCAACAACACGGAATCGCGACCATAAACGTGGATATCCCAGAGCGACATTCCGCCAATGGCGGCAGACGCGGGAAACGTTCCATGGCGAGCCTGTCCCTGACATGTTTGTGAACTCGTATTCATCCCGATTGCCTTGGAGGAAGATTTCCGACAGTACGTCTTCTGGGAAATCGGCAAGAGTTGGTGTCGTGTCCATCCTCTTCGATCGATCTACGATACGTGTAAGTCAGACAGCCTTTGTCAATGATCCTAGGCCTACTAAGCGGCGATTAAAAGGAGCTTTGGAACGCTGGTACAACAAGAACAACGTGTGTCGGACAACACTGATGGCTGTCAAAGGTGAAGTGAATTTTGCCGGCGGCAGACAACCGCCACCGTTTCAAGTAGGTACCTCATACGCGAAAAATTTCCAACAGAATAAATAAAAATATACACAGTCCTTTTTCTTGCATATACCAGGAAGACCTCTCATAGTACATACTCTACGCAGCTCAGGAAGTCATGACTCGTCTATGCTAAGGGCTGCCAGGCTGCCACCACTCCTCCTTCTCCTTATAGTAGTCCGTGACGTCCAACCGTGGGTCCTCAAGAAGAAACTTGGTCAACTCGAGATCCTGTAGCCGATCAATTTCGCATTCAGACAAGCGCCACCATGCTGTATCGCTCGTTAACATTTTGAAACGAAAAACATGAAAGTTGGAGGGAAATTTCGAGCGCTCCGTGATTGCTTCAAAAACCCGGGAAACGAAGACAAAATCACGAGGTTGAGGGGGATTGAATGGGTCAAACCATTCATCATTGCAAATCCAGTTTGGGGCCGCTATTGAGAGTCGCAGATCCTGCAAAGCAGGAAGGAATGAAAATGTCTGGTTGTTCCTTCTGTTCCCAAGGGCTGTGAAGAATTTACAGAGGACCTCGTCGCGTGCCGCCCCATTCGACCACGCGACACGCATGTCGAGGATCTCGAGCGTCGAAATGATGCCCAGAATTTGAAGAAAGTCGTCGACCAATGTGAATGTGTACGACACCACCAGCGAGACTAGCGAGCACCGCGATGCAAGCAGCATATCTGAAGCGGCCTTGAATACGACTGCACTACTGTCCGATTCAAAGTGTGGGTGTTGAGGTTGATCAAGCTCCCCTAAAGAAAGGGTACGCAAGGTCGGGAAAGAGAAAGCGTATAACGCGTCTGCCCGCGAAGTGACCAGATGCACAACGCCGTCATGTTTAAGACGGTCAGAGGCAGAGACTTGATCCAAGAACTGTGAGCTAGCATCATACGAAATGAACACACAATGCTCGAGAAGTGGAAACTTTTCCTTTGATAAAGCCAGAGGTCCGTGCCGCGAAGCTGGCTCGTATTTGATGGAGTTGCATGACAGGTGTCGGATCTGCTGACATGGAATGGGGAGGATATCGAGCAATTGTGCACTGCATGCTGGGTCAGACAAGTCCAGGTACACGGTCTCCAGCAATGGAGCAGTGAGAAGGGCGGAGAGCGTTGGAGGAAAAATCGGGATATCTTCATCTTCTGCTCCCACAAGTTTCAGGCAGCGAAGAAGAGGTAGATGATGTTCTAGACGAGGAAACAGCTCCAGAACAAAACAGAGCAAGTATTCGTAGCTCTCGATACTAAGAGTCTCCCATCTTGGGGAGGAGGAAATGATGGTATCCAAGACGATTCCACGGAAGCGCCGCTTGACCCGCCCATAGTCACAGTCTTCATTCAGAGACAGCTCCATGTGGATAGGCCGAGGACCACAAAACTGAAGCGCTTGTGTAAAAGTAGCGGGGCGCACATCGTCGTAGCCCAGATCAATCACCATATTACACCACAGCTGGGAACATCCTTCGATGATGCATCCCCACTTCCTGCAAACTGCCCTCAACTTCCAGGGCCCTTCATGTAGACAGGCAACTCTGAAACGCTCCTCGCCACAAGCACGTAGGAATATCTCCAAAAGGATCTCGTTAGGTAACCGCCTGAATGCTGACAGCGCCCCGGCGTGTTGGATTGAGAGACGATGTAGAGCACCACGGCGCGAGCGCAGCAACTCCAACGCGTTTTCCAGAGTGGCGATATCCTGTGTGATGTGCTCGTGTGCGAGATCGACGTGCTCCTTTGACGTTGCGACGGACATAGCCTGGAGGAATGTGGGTTCATCGTTATGAGATAGGACAGTCTGAAGAGTGCCATCTACGAAGTACGACTCGATCCAGTCATAGGAGGAGCATACATCGCGGACCAGGCTGTTATACGGAGGGTGATTATGAGCTTATGACAGTGAACAGCTAGAACTTTCAAGACTCACTTCATAATGGCGCGTTAAACGAACTCTTTCGATGTGATTCTTGCGGGTGAACTTGAATCTGAAAAGGCATGAGCAATGTGATGATGTGGGGGTACGAAGGAGCCTACTCTTCGTAACAAAAGAGGAGTGCAGTGGTGGTCAAGAGCAGGCCTTTGTGTCTCTTATATATAGAGAAAGCTATCACGTTATTCGTCTGCCTTTGTGGACCAACTCGGTCAGGTGATTCAAGGACACAAACTCGCTCGTGAGGCTCAAGATACGCTAGGAGCCTTCGAAAAAAACGGCTGAGGATGAGAGTTACGAGAAAGAATATGATACGCACAGTCATTCATTCATTCAACTGAAGGATGTGGCTCAACAACTGCGCCACTAGACGTCGCGACGGGAGGAGCATCCGTAATGTGCGACTATCTCCGGCGCGTTCACGAGAGCGGCTGAAATCGAGAAGGCTTGTCGTCGGCGGGTGTATGACGAGGGAGTGTCTCAACGTTGATGGTCGTGTAAAGCAATTAGGTGAGTGGCTGTGCCGCCAACCTTGCTTCCGACCATCATGCGCAACGCTCGCTCCCTCCACCTATCTATTAATGTCAGGTATGTATGTCTTCGCACCTGTATTTTGATTCGTGTTAATGGCCTTATGTTTTCCTTCCAGTAGTTCAAGGAAAGCCAGTACCATTCCTTTTTTGCAAAATTCAAATAATCTTGGAGAACTTATCCCCCCCAAGGAGGACTCTTGGAGCTTGAGGGATCGCTGGCTGCCAGCTCTGTCAAGGGGGTAGCGGTTATCAGCGAGCTCAAAGACGGACAGTCTGCAAGACCAAATCGATGCGCCCTTTGCCGGCCGGACTTCTTGCAGGAGCGACAGCACTACATCATTACAGATACCTCCCATCTGAAGCACTCGTCCCAGTGTGCGTCAACCTTGACAGCTCGTGCTCGTATTACCTAGCACCCTTTACTCGTGCAATCGAAGGAGAGTCTGCGAAATCGTGCAATTTGCGAGATCGAATACTTTCTCCATCACCGGCTTCCTTTTTACAGTTGGAAATGTATCAGTTGACGCGCAGAGCGTGGCGAAGGACATTGTCGATAACGTTTTCGCATCATACCGAGGTATACGCGCTACTCATGAGGAGCGAGTCGTAAGTTCTTTTGATAATTCGATTTGCTTGAATTGACGTGTGAAGCTCGCAGGATTCCGAGCATGTCGATGCGCTTCTCAACTTTCCGGGCGCATATATGGATACCCCCCAATTCTCCAGCAAGTTTCAAGCATCGGCCGATGTGCCAGCATACAGCCTGACACATGTGCTCTTTTGGGATACTTGACTTCAACAACGATATCTCCAGTGTTACTGCTCAAGCAGGCGGTGGACGATCGTCTTTACAGGTGCACTGCTGTCGAAACTTTGTGGACAGAAACACGCATCTACCCCTACAAACGTCTCTACTTCCACTAGATCGCATTTCCCGTGATAACTTCATCTCCTATTAACGCTCTCGTTCCCGTATTCGGTCTCTTGTCTTCGTACCTACGGCGTTCATATCGAGCTCCGTGTCTTTGGCC
Organism: Hymenopellis raphanipes; assembly: GCA_036872995.1. Classification (NCBI taxonomy): domain Eukaryota; kingdom Fungi; phylum Basidiomycota; class Agaricomycetes; order Agaricales; family Physalacriaceae; genus Hymenopellis; species Hymenopellis raphanipes. The sequence continues at coordinate 511,276 of JAYMDG010000015.1, forward strand.
AAGGTTTCCAGGACGTCGCCGTTATGTGTTCCGTTATCGTCTATCCTGGCGGCTGTCGAGGAGCGTCCATTAACGAGAGGGCGTGCCACTTTTATCAAGGATGCGATTACACATTCATCTGGACGGCGTCACGGCGTTGGTGTTGTTTTTTGAAGGCGTGTTGCGTTTGAATCTCGCTGCGGGCGGGGCATGATCATTCCCGATTCTCCGTGTCGGATATACATATGCGTCGGTGGCCGCAGTTATGTCCCTTCGATTTCGCTTCGTCTAATTTGACGACCATGCTTCGGCTACATCTGGCAGGCCCGTTTGGCGGCAAACTACTACCAGCGCAAGCCTGAACGAGTACGAGTTCAACGGCGGACCGAGCGAGGCCAGCATCAACCCGAGATTTGCGCTCAGTGGCGCAGTTGGCCTCTCCACCTTCATCTGCCTCTCCGTGGAGACTGTGGTTACGCTCCTCCGTTTATTCCTCGCCACTGAGTCTTGAAGTTGAGTGTCCAATGGTTGAGACATGTTTATTCATGTAAGTCGTGGCTTTCGATGTCTTGGACATCGATTTATCATCTTCGGTGCTCAGAATTCGACTCAAGGGACTTGATATTCGTTTATTCAACATTCTGTTTTCAACGGTTGAACCAACGATTGCTGGGATGCCATTGTTCTTCTTCCGACTAGTAGTGTTGAATCGTTCTCAGTGATCATCAAGAAACACCCCTCATTCAAGTTGTCCCCTTTGTGTCCCCTGTAACTCTGTTAATGATGGTAAATCAATAATGGTTAACACCATGGCAAGTTGTATACTAACCAGGTATAATGAGAGTCGAGCAGGTCCTGCTGTGGTCAGGAAGCCGTATAATCGCGCACTGGTCGATCAGTGACCTAATTGAACGGAGACGGTGGGCCCGTATTGCTCATGGCCCTCAACAGACTATCATCACACTATCGACATCCTAAATCCCAACTATCCACAAAGCAAAGAATCTGTTTTGATAGCAGCCACCTATCAAAAGCTCGTTACACTGCGCACGTGCCTCGTCATTTCTTGCTTCTTGACCACCACCATCTCTATTGTCTTGCTCCCGCCATTCGAGCGTTATTGCTATTCCGTATGTTTGCCCCTCATTGCTCTGCCCTACACCGCTGAGGGGTTTGCAGCCTCCACGCCATGAACACTACAGTGTCTGATATTTTGGATTGTCGTCTTCGCTACGCCGCCCTCGCTCTGGCTTCGGAACACTATCCGCAGCCTTCCTCCTCTGAGGAGTCTTCCACGCCTTATGACAACCATTCGCCTCCTTCGTCTCACGACGTCGCAACCGCCCTTCTCGAATTGCATTACGCGCGCTCCAAGCAAATGGGTAAGGCGCTTCCCGGGATTTTCGCAGCAGATCATCTATGAATGGAGGTATATGTGTGCGGAGATTGTGAAGGCGCTGGAAGACGAGAAGGACACCGTCATTTTGGACGACCCCGAGTCTCAATCTTTGACTTCTATCCCCAACACTGCACATGAAACTATCGAGTCTATTGCTCAGATATGCTCTCTAGACTTCCCGCCAAAGAGCGACGTCCCAAATGCAGCACGGCTTTCCGAGATTACATCCACGCCCTCGAAAACGCAGGAGAACGGAGATGACGATCATCGGCGAATCCAAGAATCCGCGCCTACGACGCAGGACACGGTCGTTGTAGAAGATTCAGCAACACCTGGGTTGGATGGAGCTATAGGAGCAAGTGCTATCTCTGTTGAACACAACCTGGAGGAACAGACTGTTGCGGACGACCACGGGAACATGGATCGCATTGCTTCTCCTCAATTCTCCCTTGAGACTGAGTCTCTCCAGACAACCGCCATGCCGATGGCTCCAGTCGCTACTGTCGAAGCTCAAGCCGCGCCGCCCTCGTCTCCTTTGACTCTTGCACCAAAGAATACTCCAGCTGTTGGCTCAGCCCAAGTCCTTTCCCTTGACGCCGTCAGTACATCCGTCCGTCGCGCCAACACGCTGCCTTCTCCCCCCAGCGTCGAACAACTTTCGACCTCCGTTGTGACAGGAACGAGCGCCGTCCCGTCTACGTCAGGAAAGAGGGAATTGGTGGCTGATGAACCAGCAGCAGCGGGATCTTCGTCTGACTCGGGGGAGGTGGTTGCCCGTAGGACGCCAAAGCGCACGAAATTCAGTCTGTGGAATCTTTTTCGGTCGTAAGAAATGGACATTTATATCACTGGTCTCCAAAGGGTTTTTGTTGTATCCGTAGTCTTTAGCATTTTAGGGATCAGGTAGCACGGTTTCGTTCATTTACTATCAACTCTATCCACATTATTAGTATTTTTCATACAGTAGAATAAAGAGCTACATGTTCTTTTTCTTCGATACAAGAAAATGAAGTGGCCTTCTTAGACTCGCTCGCCAGGTGGCTGTACAGGCAGCTTTGCCTTGCCTCCGGACGATCATGTATAACGTTGGATCTCTCCATCTATCGATACCAGGTATGTCTTCACGCCTGTATTCGTGTTCCATGACTTGATATTTTTCTCCTTGTAGTGCAAGGAAGGCGAATATAGGTTTCCGTGCAAATCTTAAGAGCGTTCATGCGTCGTCGTCCATGGTCGGAGACGGTATTAGCGTAAATTATCCCGCGATACTGCCACTGGAGGACTCGCAAAGGTTCACGGACTAGCCCCTCCCCCAAGGTGGTCGCCGTTCTCGGCGCCCTCACACACAAGACCAAAACGATGGTCATCCTAAAAGGAGATGGGAAACAGGACGTATTCGCGCCAGGCAAGACTAGTGCGTCCGTCTTTTTCCTGTCTGTGTCAAACTCACTGTGGCTTGCTAGAACCCACTACGCGACGTCGAAATCTTGCGTGGCCAATGGAGCAGTCGCCTGCCGGTATCGATACCATGGCGCTCGACGGAGACATATGCGTCTATCACAATTCTCAAGCTCCCGCCCACACCGTCGAACGAATCTACGCGTCATTGACTCCGCGATATACGGGCAGTCTTCAAAGTTGCCTAGGATGCACGAGCCGAGCGAGCTGTCAGCTTAACCCATGTTACCGGTGGGGGGGATGCACAACTCGGCGCAAAGCGTAGCGAAAGATATACCATGATGGTTCTGCATGCCGAGGTATACGGTACGCTGCTCAAGCAAGTTTCTCATGAGGTCTCCTGTGCAGCAACTTGTGAGCTCTTTTGATTATTTGATTTGATTTCTTTGAACTGACTTCCTAAGCTCACAGGATCCCAAGCATATCCAAACTTTCTGAATGCATATGTGGTACTCAAGTCTCCGAAGGATCTCACTCCACACAGTCCGGACTTGGATACCATTGGCTTCAACGATATCCCAGTGTCGCTGTTCACGCAAGCAATCGGCCATTGCCTTTCCAGGCGCACCGTCGCTGACATCTAGTCAACGTAAACGCGCACCCAGTCACCACGCTGTATAATCGCCCTCGTTCCCATATTTCATATCTTCGTCTCCATTCCCTACGAACTCCGTGTCTTTAGCGAGGTCTGCCAGACGAATCGATCACGCCGCCCTTATGTGCTTCGTTGTCGTTTGTCATGGCGGATGTCGTGGGTCGCGCTTCCTTCACCGAGCGGGCATGCCGTTTTTAGGAAGGACGCGCTTATATTGGTCTAGACGGCATTGGGCCTCGCAGGTGGACGAGACATGATCATCTCGATTCCCCGCGTGAAGTATACAGATGCACCAGCGGATTCGGGGGTGTATAGTCTCATTAGCCGACTGATGAGGGTGTCCTTGACTTCGACAGAGCATTCGGCCTTGGATGCGCGCAACCTATCTATGCCCAGTTCTATTCCGTCAAGCGATTGGACGGACTTTGTGCGGGCGAGTGTAGGAAGATCGTCAGGTTAGATGATCTTGTGTATTAAGTGCGGTACAAGCCCTGATATGGAAACGAGGGTGTAGTGGGAGGTGATTTGTGTCTTGGTGGCGAATTGTGGTCGACGTCACCGGTGGAATGGAAGCGGTCCGAGGTTGACGCGCGGCTTTCTGTCGAGTCTGAAGGACAAGCTTCCGCCCTCGATGGGTCTCCGCGTCGAACTCTCGGACTCGAGGCATTGGATGTTGAATGGCCTCCTCGTCAATCCGGTGGCCCTACCGCTGGCGACGTGGTTCGTGACGAAGCAGGTGGAAGGGATGTTGGAGAGTGTCATCAAGGCTGCCGTGGAGGAAATAGGATCGTTTGCGTCGTTGCTATCGAGACAAACGAGAACAAGCAGAGCTATTACGCATGCGATCGGGACGTTACTTCCGGAGAGCAATGATGAGATGAGAGTGTAGTCCACTATGTCGATGAAGGGTGTCCAGGTGGATATTGTGGTGCAGCCGGGGGGCGAGGAGCCGGATACTACGGCTGGCTGTCCGCAGCTGCTTCCGGATGATGCTGAGGACAGGGTTGTGGGAGAGGTTAGGGAGGCGGAGGGAGCGATTAGGGAGGGTGTAGGTGCGCTCCGAGAGGTGATGGATGATGCGCAGAGGATGGGGAGTGAACGGGCCACGGATTGGTGGAGGAGTGATGCTTTTGATATTGCATGATTGATGGTGGGTTTGGTTTTCCGTTTGACAACCGCGAGTTAGGATACAATATTCTGAATCTTCAGCAAGCAATTCTTGAAAAAACACCTAGAGGACACTTTCTTTATAAGTAATATACAGTTGCGTAGTACAGTACTAAGAGTTACACTGGGATCGCTCATGTAAAGACGGAGTCCTCAACCACACCGGCCTAGATAGATGCGGCAGATGATTTCGTGCTGCGTTAGGACAGGTGTAAGAAGCTTGTCAAATACATACTTAAGTCTCAACACAAGAATTGTGAACTTGAAGATATTGCTTAACTGCAGAGTAAATAGGATATGCACAAGATTCTTCTTCCATGTACCAAAATCATCATAAACAGCTCGCATTTGTCTGCTATCCTACCATGCCTCATCCTTAGGCTCCATCAGCCCAGACCGCGGCTCATTGAGAAAGAACTTAGTCAGCTCAAGGTCCTGCAGCCGATGAATGTCATCATCAGGCAAATACCAAACTGAGGATGAATCTATCGACATCCCGAAAGAAAAGACGCGAAAGTCGGAGGGCCCTTTCGAGCGCTCCGTGATTGCCCCAAATACTTGGGAAACGAAGCGAAAGTTACGACTTCGACTGGGCGGGTAATCTTTCCATGGACCATTGGCTATCCGGCTCCGCGCATCTATGGAGAGTCGCAGATCTCGCAAAGCAGGAAGCGAAGAGAACTTCGCCGAGGTGTTCGTTCTCTTGCCCAGGGCTTTAAAGAACGAACAGAGAACCTCGTCGCGCGCCGCCCCGTTCTTCCACGAGACACGCATATCAAGGATTCTGAGCGTTGGAACGATGTCCAATATTTGCAGAAATTCCTCGACCAGCGGGAATGTGTGAAACAACGTAAGCGACACCAGCGAGCACCGCGATACAAACAGCATATCCGAAGCGTGTTTGAAAAATATTCCACTTTCATCATCCTCGCAAGCTGGCTGCTTGCTGTCCGGGACTCCTAATGAAAGGGTACGCAAGGAAGGAACTGAGAAAGTGTCTAGCACGAGTACCAGCGAAGTAACGAGATACAGAACGCTGTCGTTTTCAACATGGATGGAGGCAGGGATTGGGATATGGAATCGTATGCCGGAATGATCTGAAAGAAATGTACAGTGTTCAAGAAGACTCCACTTTTCCTTTGACAATGACAAACGGCCATACAACAAATCTGCATCGGGCTCAGACCCATGCAAGCACGAAAGTCGGCGAATCTGGTGGCGTGGAAGTGGGAGGAGATCAAACAATTCTGCGATGTTACCTTGGTGGGGGAACTTAACGTGCACAGTCTCCAACAATGGGGCAGTGAGAAGCGCATGTTGTGGTGTAGAAGACGCGGAGATTTCTGGAAATTCCATTCCTTCAAGTGTCAGGGAGCGAAGAAGAGGCAGTCGTTGTACTAGCCGAGGGAACAACTCGAGGACAGCGAGTATCAACTCTCCGTCACTCTCAATAATCAGAGCCTCCCATCTCGGAGAGGAGGAAGTAAGGGTGTCAATGACTTCACGGTACTTGTTCCACTCGACTGGCCGATCGTAGTCATCGTCCCAATCACTGTTCATAGACAGCTTCATATGAAGAGGACGAGACCCACAGAACCGAAGGGCGCGCGCAAATGCAGCGGGACGCAGTTGATCATTGGTTACGTCAATGACCATGTTGCACCATAGCTGGGAACATCCCTCGACAACGCTTGCCCACTTTCGACAAACTGCCCTCAGCCTCCAGGGCCCCTCATCTAAGCGTCCAACTCTAAAGCCGCGATTGTCGCGAGCATGAAGGAATATCTCTAAAACAATCTCATCGGGCAGTCGTCTGAACGTCGAAAGTGCTCCGGCGTGTTGGACTGAGAGACAATTTAGAGCTTGGCGGCGTACGCGGAGCAACTCCAACGCGTTTTCCAGATTGTCGATATCCTGTGCAATGAGATCGTTTGCGCGATCAATGACTTCCTTGGCCGACGTGATGGAGGTAGCCTGAAGCGACGTGGGCTCGTCGTTATGGGATAGAACAGTCTGAAGGGCGCCATCTATGGCGTACGACTCGATCCAGTCGTAAGAGGAGCATATATTCCCAATGAGTCTCTCATTACTAGAAATATTATGAGCTCAGGGTAGTAAATTGCATGGAGCGTTAACTTACTTCATGGTGACACGAACAGACTGCGTGGATGCGAAGCGAAAAGGATTCTAGAGAAAGAATGAGTGTTTCTAAGCACCGGAAGCGAAAATGAACAGACGGTTTGTATAGAAAGTCGCGTCTAGTGACGGTCGAACGGAAGCCTTTGTGTGCAAAAGCGATCATGTATTTTCCATTGTTCACAAACCTTGATCAGGTGACTCAAATGGAGAGATGTGTGCTGCACGACACGCAGGCTTGGCAATGCAGCGTAATTGACGCCGACGCGGAAACCAACATCAAAGGGAGAAACCGATGAAGATGAAGGGAAGAACAAACTTCGTGGGCTCTGTTCTAATGATTGTACGCAGCTGTCCCAAAAGAACGCCTGCGTCGGGTCCTTGCTGATGAATTGATGAGGTGCGCACCGCCGGCAGGTTTTTCGACAAATGGCGAGATCGAAGATACAATCTGAATGAGAACGAGAGGGCACTTCTTGAATTGCGCTTAAGCTAAAGTTCGCTAATCAGGTTTAGAGTGGAGAAGGCATACAGCTTGTAAAACCAGAACCGGCAGATCATTCGCACTACCAGACCCCCTGAGCAAGGATATCGAGGCTCTTTCTGACGCATTGTCGGGTACTTCGGTATGCATGGGCGCGAGTTCCTCCCTTTCCGCCATGATTTCAACCGCAAACTCGACCATTTAACACATATTTTTGACGCTTATATGCAATCGGCGCAGGTGGTGGCATGCTGTACTCGACCCAAGGCTACACCGGCCGAAGTATCCAGCAGCCGTTGACCCTCTGGCTTTGGCAGATGTGGGTGCGTGTAGGTCCAAGTTTCTGGTCCGATATGATGTTGTCGGAGACACGGCATCTCTATTACCAGCGAGGATGATACTAAATCGGCCTGCGGCTTGAGACGCTGCTATACATGTGAATACGCATGCATATAAGGATCGCGAAACAACTGACCTTGGGGAAACCGGAGCGATTCAACTAAGAGATTCTTGCCCATTTCATCTGAAACAACTGGTGAGAAAGGTCTAGTGCTTCGGACGGCGAGGCTCACCTTACAAATAAATCGGAGGGACGAGGAGGGTAAACGGGGTACACCTTAGCCGCTGCGTAAGACCAACCGGGGCCAGTAATGCATCCCATAGCAGCACTGTTGCTGGGCTTGCTGTTTCTACTGGACGCGGACTTTTGGATGAATCGCATGTTGCCCGGCCGGCAGATGAGCGAGAAAAGCTGCGACCGGATGCCTCAGCACGCTCCAACAACGTCGTACGCCCCCTCATAAGCATCCTACGAAGCAGCCCCAACAGAAGTCATCCTACGACGCGTCCAAGTCACGTATTCGCTCTTCTTATGGATGTCCCAGGACTACAGCCTCGATGGTGACCAAGGAACAAAGCTCGGCTCGCCGACTGTGAGTGTCGTCCATATCATGATAACAGGGCGCCGTTTACAAAATGTTCCAATGCGGCTTCGGTCGCCCCCTGAAACGTCGTGCTCATCGTGGCTCGCCAATGGTCAGGGCGGGATGTAAGGAGTCTTGCGTGACGTTTTGTGTGACTCGTCTTATTATTCTTGACCATCATGAACAAACCCAGTCAGAAAACGGCGATGTCTGGCGTTCTTTACTACATGCATAGTCGAGGTCCCCGGCCTTACTAAGCTTACTCACTCTTCCACGCCGTCTTCGATTTAGTCGTGGCGAAGCGTGCTGGATTGCTGCGCGCCCATTGATGCAAGTTATGCCTCTGGTGTCTTTCCTATCAGCATTTACAGCTCGTTGCTCTCCACCCACCGTTACTCGCTCCCGCAAGTTCGCCTCCGTGTCCCCCTTTTCATTTCGTTTAGGTGTGACTTCTTTTCGCGCTAGACAAAGTTCTTAGCTTCGTTCGCTTTAGCGCTTTTCTGCCCCTATGTCTGCGCTATATACTAACGATATCTCCGTCAGCAGGTACTGTCTCGCGCACTGTATAGACGATCTCGATTATGTTCGTGTCTATTTGCTTCTCGTATTCTCCAATTCTCACGTTAAGAACACTTCTGAAGCACTAACTTTGGGCACTTCATGCCTAAGACGCCTGTTCATAGGACTGGATGTCTAAGCGAGTCACCACTAAAGGTTCGCAGTTCTACCAATGATGAGTTGATACTGACAGCTTGACTGTCTTGAAGTTGAAGTGATGACCGTGGTTTGTTGATCGCCTGGTGATGTGGTACTTATTGTACTATTGAACTGTATCGATTTTGTTATTCTACTGCGAAAGTCACTAGAGACATCAATCCACCGTGTCTAGAGTCTCCCTCCAGCACGTGTCATCTCCTCGCCAACGGTCAGCTACACTCCTCCTTTGGGCGGAGAAGTGTCCTCGAGCAAGACGCGCTGTAGAGAACGTCGCTCCCCAGACGGACACTCTTTCGTCATGTTCATCGGCTCTGTGAGACCAGTGGGGTAACGCGTGGTCTTCCCCGCCCCGCTACTAATCTTTCGACCGCCCTAAACTAAACCGCCGGTCTCGCTATGGTTCATCGGTTGCCCGAGTCGATTTACAAGCTTGTCTTGCTTTTCAATGGTAGTACTGGGCAAGCAACAAATACGGAATCGATGTTCAAGGATACTCTATTTCGTTCCTCAATCCAAAAGCAACTTGTACTGTCTTCCGAGTTCTGTGTCGGCGTGCCATCTTGAGGTTTGACTTTGATCATACTGCCAGCAGAAATGTGCGCCACACTTAACGTAACCTTTAAGGGGGTCCAATAATCTGCCGTCGTACTGATCGGTTAGGGGTTTTATCGTATTTGAACATAATGCGAGGCGCGAAACACATGCTGCTCGACGACAAGTTGGAGAACTATTACACTATGTGTGATATCGTTTTGTCAAGGATCCTTGGCAGGCTCAGAACTCGTAACTTGATATCTACTCGTCCGTATGCCGGCATACAAGCGCCTTCCATCGGGGGACCACGAAGTCCCGAGTTGATTGAAAGCGTGTATCAATCGCGGCAGTCCTCTTTCGTGCATCTTGTCCCGAATATATGCCCGACTCACGAGATGTGAATTTCCCTCAGTAGCGCTTCACTCAAGCATCCGACTTCAAAGCTCGGGCTTGGCTCAAAATCATACATATTTGAATAATGAACTTATTCATAAATACAGCAATGCAATAATAGATACAGAACTAATGCTACAAACCGAGTGGATCATGATAACAAATGGAACAATGCAATGCGATGTGATGGTATACAGTGTATATGGGGAGGTCCATCGCCAGCCAAGTCCACGGCCGCTTAGTAAGTGCACAGCCACATGATCGGTGAGGCAGCTTTCCTTCGACCATATCCTCGATTTCATGTTGTCCTCGATGTCTCCTCCCAAATGCAATCAATTTCTATTCTGACATGAGTAATACCAATGTGAGAGGTGGCTGACATGCCCCGTCACACAAGATCACACTTGAAGCAGTCGTAACGGATGATGATAGATCACATCGGCGAGATGAATTACTGACCTCCCCATGCTAGCGATGGCCTCGGACCTTTCGCGCAACATTTTAATATGTAAATATCAATGATTTGTTACGATTAGAATTTTATCGGAGGTGTCTCATCTCTCGATATGCTTGCTAACTCGTGAGTGTGAGAAGGTATCAAAAATCTAATCGTAACAAAATCTTCTGTATTCCTCAAAATATATATCCCGACACTAAAATCTACTCCAGAGCTTGTGTTCATGTTGGACATTTTTTGTCTCAACGCCAGTAGCCTCAACGCGTTGAACAAACAAGACTAAACAGGACGTCACGCCCCGACCTATGGACCTCCCCATATACAGTGGTGGATGCAAATCAGTCTAATAACCACGCGAAGCGAACACTTCCAGCGCCTCCTCCGCCAGCTGCTTCAGACTCTGGCAAGTCGACAAATGCCGACGAGCATTATACTGTTCAGATCGGGTCGTCGACCGGTTACAATACGGACAGGTATGCTGGCCCGCCCGATCTGTGACATTCTTGAGGAAAGAGCCCACCGTAACCGTGGACAATCCTCTCGACCCGTTGGAAACCTTTATTTTCCCGTCAGGCTGCACATGAGTCTTCCCATGGCCCTTGATCTCCTTTCTCTGCAAGACAGTAGTACAACCAGGAACTGGGCAGTTGAACTCCGAGGGGACGTCTTTGAAGAAATAGAAGGCAGAGGGATCGATGCGGGGGTATTTGGTTTCCAATTGATCAATGTTGGTGAGCATGAATTTACTGTTTCGTGACGCATTGATTAGTAAATGAACGCCACATTGATGAAAGCCATACCTCTTTCCAGGTGGGACTGGAATCTCGCCAAGCGGGACCAATTCATCGGGATTCAAGCCGTTTTCTTTCTCAGACTCCGAACTACCGTCGACGTCGCCCATAGGGCGCGGCATGACGTCTGTGAATCAAGTCAGAAAAGACCACAAGTGAGTAGAATACGAATACTAACCTCACTTCCCTTCCTGACGTTCGCATTGGGCCAATAGACCCTTGTGACTGCCTAGATTGAATTAATCAGGACCATTCTTTCACGCGTAAGGAAGCAAGACGTACTGCTGTTGAGGATGAACGGAAAACATGTCGCCGTGGAACTGGAATTCATGGCTGAACGACTCAGACGCTTCAGCACTTAGATAGGTAGCTCCGGGAGGAGGAGGAATAAACAACGGCTGGGCTAAGAGAGTCGCCGGGCGATGAAGAGGCGGGTATGAAGGTTCATTGTTCCAGTCAGCGAAAATATGCTTGCTAGCAGCAGGGTTGGTGGAGTTCGCAACAAAGGGTGTGACGACGTTCGTAGATGGTTGGAAATAATGCGATGAAAGAGGGTAATAAGGCTCGGACGGTGCCGGCGCGTTGTATTGAGCAACATCTGTCAAGGCGGGTGTAATGGTTTCCTGAGCAGGAAGGGAATATTGGGTGGGAGTGGGCGAAGGCAAAGGGAAAGGCGGGGTATATGTATCAAAGGGCGCGCTGGCGTCGTGGTCGCTAGGTTCCAAGGGGAGTACGTCCTCACGAAAATCACTGTACGCGTCGGAGAGCGACGAGAAATCGGGAGAGGACGTCTGGGTGTCGGTCTCGCTGAAATGAGAAAGATCGACCGAGTTGAACGCAGTCGACGCGTCGAGGGATGTCGAGAAGTCGGGTGGGCAGGCGAGGGTGTCGGTGGGAGGTAACGCCTTGCCGAACAACGCTTCAAGTTCGGCGTTCACCCAGTCTGGAAGAATCGGGTTCGCTCTGAAGGACAATGGGAATAAAGACTGAAGGAATAGAATTAAACGTACACAAAGAAATCATCAATGGCTTGGAGGGCCTTCTTGACCACCGGATTCATGATGGGTGATAGAGGATGTCGCGGTAGAAGTGTAGAGAGTGAGAGTTCGAATTTATAGGTCACGCGACCCAACCTAAAGCTCTAGTTTCCCAATCGGGCGTAATCGCCGCAAGGCACGAGGAGAGTGGTCCTAGCAAACAATGGACTGGGCGTTAATAAACAACAACAAAGGAAAGACATTCAAGTCCCCGTCCAGTAACTTGATGCCGGCCTCGCCGAACGCGTCCACACCAGAGAAACACAGCGGGGGCTTTTCCACGTGTGCGCCACTTTGCTGTCCTTAGAAACGGTTCCAAGAGTTCGGCCCCGCATGGACGGGAGAAAGAAATTCTTCTGTGCACGTTTTATCGTTAACGAGCCCAAGCCCGTCGTTGAGAGCTCTGTCGACAGCCGTTTCCCACAGACCGACCGTTAACCGAGCTAGAAAACTAAAACTTGCGCATTTGCAGATATAAGTAGAAACCGCCCCACAGACGTACGTCGGGGATCGGGAATATTATTGATTGCGCATACAGTTAGTAAACACAAGTCGCCCTGTAAATTATGAGATTTACCCAAAGGTGAGAGAGCTTCGAAACACATACAAGCTCAAGAGAACTCCGGGTCAGCTCAAATCCGGTAATAGAGTGGTTTCCCCGACATCATACCACTCGTTTTGTGAAACCTTGGCCTTGCACGAGATGAGGTAGACAACTGTCGTGAAGGCGGTATCGGCTCCCTGCCAGTTCGATTCGCTGACATGATGTCCGCTTGCAGAATATACATGTATACAAAATGAGTCTCCAATCGAGGCAGCGGCTTGTCGTTACATGGGAGCTAGCAAATGAAATTCGCCAATCGGGTTCTCTTCGACAAAGTGTCAAACCAGAAGACTCCAGATTAGGGAAATGAGGGAGTCACGTAGCCAAAGCGACTCGCTAAAGTCTCGCTATATGTGTACCCAAGAGCTTCGGCATTGGGCCAAGAGAAGGAGAGAAGGCCGCTGTGCCACCATTGACATCGCATCCATGGCCAGATATCGAACCGTACGTGGACTCGAACGGGAAGAGGAAGTGGCTTAATCTGGAATCTACGATTGACAACGATTAAATGGCCAGTCCACAGCGAAAACACGTAGGACTGCCCTGCGACCACGACGAAGACTTTTGTCCAGCGTGGAATGCAGGAGTATAAGTCCTGCAATGGCGACACGTGAAACTGTCCATGATTGATTTTCCTGACATGTTCATGAACTCGTTTTTGTCCTTGCTGCCGTATACGAAGATTTCCGACAGCGCGTCAAACCGGAAGATGACAAGCATCTAGAGTCGCGTTCATATTCGAATTCCTACAACAAATCTTAGTGGCGTAGTCAACTGCTGGTATTAGACCCACTTCGTGTGCGCAAGTCGCGTTTCTGACGCCTGGTTCGCATATCAAAGCAAGAGTACTGGGGATCAAGTGCTGAAGCGATGGCGGTTTGAAACAGGTTTTGCCGACGGCAGAACTAACCCTTTCCGTGGTCGCTTAACTTGGCAAGCCTCCCGATAATACCTGTTTATCACTGCTTACAGCTTTGCGGTTTTAAGGCTCAGCGCTCAGTGGTCAACGACACCAGCAATCACGTAGGCTGCTGGTCCAAATTCCTTGTCCGATAGAATCCCCAAATCGCTCATGCCAGGGGACATCCCCTGATTCAATTTCGAGTCGATAACGAACGAAGCATGTACAATAGAAGATATGAGGACTAGATACAATCAACGTCGTCTAGACCTTCCAGGTACTGTAATCCTGCGAGTCATCACTCCTATTCTCACTACTTCCCTCCCGCCCCTCCTCAGGCTCTGTAAACCTCAATAGACCATCATAATAGAACTTTATGCTGTTTCAAACGAAGCAAAAATAAATACCGTCGAAACACATGTTTTCAGTAGTCGCAACACGAATGTAAGGACTCGCAACATCAAATGCACTCACCGCAACTCGAACGCCAGCTTTCGAAGATGAGGTTGACATTTCGCAACACAAGGTGCAACTTGACGGGGATCTTCGAAACAGAATACTAAGTCGTCGCAACCACAGCACGGGTCGCAACAGTGGGAGTACAATCGAAACTCTGGATTGGACCTATCGCAACTGAGTCAAGCTCCGCAACTGTGACGAGTGACAACTTTCAATTTCTCGGAAGACGGACACAAAGATTTCGAGAATGGCGGATATGAAGGTATGATGTCGAAACAAGAGGTCCAAGGGCTATGGAAAGATTAAAGTCAGCCAGCATGCCTGTAAATGAGGTTCGGTACTCGGACCGATCCAACTGATTCCATCACATGACCGGACCCGGGTCAGTGACGGGCTGTAAGGAGTCGAGGAAGGAAGGAAGAAGGGGTAAACCTCACCCCGAGAGAACTCTACAAAGGCTAATGGTGTAAAGACCAAGAATGAGGTTGGTGCTGCCAAGACTTAGAGCTAGATGCCTGTTGGAGCCAAGCCGGAGGCACAGTCACAGACTGCGCCACATACCGACGCGCCTCACGCCACCGACTGACGTGCTATGCATGACTCCATTCTTACCCACTCGAAAGGACTCATATCTACACATACTGACTCATTGCTGTACTCCGGTACTTCACTTTCATTTAGTTATCTCCTTTCTACTCTTTTTTGCAACTCTTATGCTGTAAGTACTGTTACTTACATGTTCTCTGACTTCGTCTCGCTTAGATACTTGTCATTTTTCGTTTGAATAGCTCTATTTCATTGCTAATATACTGTGTCCTGATCCCCCACGTTGTCCGACAACCATAAGTTTCAATAACACTGGTCAGTACCCGCTTTGCAACGAGTCGTATCTAGCTTCCTCACGACTCGTCAAAAACTCGATCCGCGGCTCGTCAGTTGTGAACAAACTACTAGCAGTGTTACTCATACCCGTTGGCGGCCCCCGAGCAATTGCGCAGGGGCTCCACAACGTGCATGAGCCATGGGCGTGATGATAGACGGCCTGGATGAGGAGGTTGCGGGCGAGGAGTGCGCGAGGTGCTGCCCATGTGTGTGAGGACAGTGACTGTAAGTATGTGGCCGGGAGAACATACATTTGAGGCCAGGATATGTACGCCACACTTTTTCATTCTGGGCGGAGTCTAACCAATGCCTCGTTCAAGGAGGAGGCCAATCCGGATGCCTGATGCCTGCACACTTGCTCCAGGTATTCAGCTGCCTCTGGCTGAGGACTTACACTGACAAATGTGCATGGAAATGGCGCCGTCCCGAAACGAGCACCAAAAGGCTCCGGAAAGTATCCAAGAGCTGCATCAGGCTAGAAGAACTAAGGAGTGAGGCAAGGAGAGATCCTGAGAAGTAAAAAGGCAGAGGGATACAGGCAGATTGGGATGTCTTATTAGCAGATGAGCTGGAGCTCGGGCCATGGGGGAACAGTGTAACGATGTCGAAGTTGGGAGGAAGAGGAGTCGCTTACCTGGGTCTGGTCATGTGATGGACCGGTCCGAGTACCGAATCTGATTTGCGGACGTGCTTGCTGACTTTCATGTTTCGATAGCCCATGGACCACCTATTTCGACATTATACCTACATATCTGTCATTCTCGAAATCGTCGTGTTCAAGTTTCGAAACCTTGGTTCAGGTCACTCGTCACAGTTGCGGAGCTTGACTCAGTTGCGATAGGTCCAATCCAGAGTTTCGTTTGTACTCCCACTGTTGCGACCCGTGCTGTGGTTGCGACGACTTAATATTCTGTTTCGAAGATCCTGCTCAAGTTCCAAAAATCCTCACCATGTGTTGCGAAATGCTAACCTCATTTTCGAAAGCTTGAGTTCGACTTGCGGTGAGTTCACTTGATGTTGCGAGTGCTTACAGTCGTGTTGCGACTACTGAAAACAGGTGTTGCGGCGGTATTTATTTTTGCTTCGTTTAGAACAGCATAGAACTTTGTCAATTCGAGGTCACGTAGCCGACTAGTCTCTTCTTTAGACAAGGCCCACGTCGTCGAGTCGTTCATCCACATCTGCAAAGAAAAGATATCCAAGTCGGAGGTGTATTTGGACCGCTCCGTGATTGCCTCAACAACACCAGGGACGAAAGAAAAGTTGCGGGGCTGGATGAGCTCATCGAAATGGAAACTGAGAACATAAGCCTCATACTCCTCCTCGTAATCGCACAGCTCGGAGGACGCCATGATCGAAAGGCGCAAATCCCGCAAAGCCGGCAGAAAGGAAAATGTTGCCCCGTTTTGCCTACTTCCTAGGGCTACGAAGAATCGGCAGAGTGTCCCGTCGCGTTCCACCCCTTTCCACCATAAGATGCGCATATCGAGGACCTCTAGCGTCGGAACGATGTGTAAAACTTGGAGGAACTCGTCGACCAATGTCAAGTCGTACGAGAATACCAGAGATACAAGCGAGCATTGTGAAGCCAACAACATGCTTGACACGCTATTGAGGATCAACACACTCGATTCATCTCTGAAGATTGGAACGTCTTCTGTCGTCGCCCCACCATCTTCTCCTATGGAAAGGATACGCAACGACGGGAAAGAGATAGCATCCAACATCTCTTTCTCGGATGTAACGAGACGCGTCACACCATCATGTTCGATACGATCCGAGACTAAAACGCCAAAAGCCACCTCGCGCTTATTAACGAATGCAAAATGTTCAAGAAGTGGGAATTTCTCTTTCAATAGCAAGAGGTGACTCTTCCACAAATTCGAGGGATATGTATAGCTGCAATGACACTGGAAATGTCGGATCTGCTGAGAGGGCAGTGGAACAAGATCAAGGAAAGTTGTGAAGTCATCTGAGGAGGAGAAGTTGAGGTGGACAGTGTCCAACAATGGAGCACCGAGAAGTGTCGAAGAAGACGGTAAGGGGTCCCATGATTCTGCTACGAATAGTGCCCATCCACGTAGTGTGAGGGACCGAAGAACGGGCAGTTTCCGTTCTAAGCGGGGAAATAACTCCAGGACCGCAATCACCACGTCACCGTCGTTAGCAATGGCAAGACTCTCCCATCTGGATGAGGAAGGGGCGATGATGTTAAATACCCGGCTCAAGGTCTGGCAACCGCGCCACTCTTCATAAACATCCACTCGCGACAAGTTGAGCGTCATGTGGATATGGCGAGAAGCACAGAAGCGAAGCGCTTCCGTGAAGACATTCGCCCGCAGGTCATCATTGGCTAGATCGATGACCATGTCGCACCAGAGCTCAGAGCAACCCTCAACAATGTTGGCCCATTTTCTGCATACAGCCCTCAACTTCCAGGGCCCCTCTTCTACCCGCCCAACTTCGAACTTGGGATCACAGGCATAAAAAAATATCTCCAGAAGAATCTCGGCGGGTAGCCGCCTGAACGATGAAAGCGACCCAGCGTGCTGTAATGAGTGCTCGTTTAGAACACACCGGCGTGCGCGCAGCGAAAGCAACGCATTTTCCAAAGTATCGATGTCCTGTGTGATGTGATCGCGTACGAGATCAATAGATTCTTTGGACGACGCGATGGATGCAGCTTGAAGCGGTGTGGGTTCGTCGTTATTGGATAGAACGATGTGAAGAGCGCTGTCGACAGAGAATGAGTCGATCCAGTCGTACGGGGAACATATATCGCGAATGGGGCTGCTGTATGCGGAGTAACTATGAGCTCATGGTAGTAACCCGCTGAGAAGTTTGACTCACTTCATCACAGTACGTTGAATAGATGTTGTCGATGTTGACTCGGACGTGGTGAGTAAACTTGAGTTTGAGAAGCTAGAATGAGCCTTCCGAGGTTGTTGGGAAAGAACGGAGCCTACTGTATCAAACAAAGGAGAAGTGTAGTGATGGTCGGAAACAAGCCTTTGTCTTTGAAAGTCGTCACGTTGTGCTTCGATCAGGTGATCCCGTTCTGCAAAAGCGAAAGCTACACATGCATGGTCATGTCTATTTTCATGGCGCATTTGACAACGAATCGGTCGTGAAAGGGTGTGAGCCCTTCGTTCCTTGGCTAATCCGTCGGCGGCGGGTGACTCCGTTGGACTCACAACAGGTACGACGGACCGTGTTCACTGTTTCTGCTACCACATCTGAACGATCTGGGTTTGCCGGCGGCAGAACTCACCCTTCGCACATTCTCAAGACCAGCGATAATGTGGCCGATACAGACAATGTTCCTAGTCCAATTACTTTTAGAATCCTCAACTTGCTCACGCCAGGACACAGCCTTCAAACATCCTTTCATTCCTGGAGTCCTCAGTCAATTTCGAGTCTACAACAAGTAAAATATGTATAATGGACTATATGATAGATACAATCAACAATGTCATCTAGACCTTCCGGGCAATCCTTCGAGTCGTCAGTCCCTCTTGTTCTCGCTACTGCGCTCCCGCCCCTCCACAGGCAGCGATAGACCGTCAAAATAGAATTCTGTCAATGCGAGGCTACTTAGCCGACGAATTTCTTCTTCAGACAACCGCCAAGACGCAGCACCGTTCATGAACATCTTGAAGGAAAAGATGCGGAAGCGAGAGGCACGTTTATCTAGCTCCGTGAGTGCCTCGCAGAGGTGGGAAACGAACATGAAATTCTTCGACCGATAGGCTTCGTTGTAAGGGAAGCTGAGGGCCACGGTTGCGAATTGAGGACATAATTCGGGTGACCCTACTATCGAGAGCCGCAGATCCTGCAAGGCAGGTAGAAAGGAAGACGTCGAGGTGTTTAGTCCGCCTCCCAGGGCTACAAAGAAGCGGCTGAGAATGTCATCGCGCTCCTGCCCATCCTGCCATAAGACACGCATATCGAGGACCTTGAGCATGGGAACAATCCGTAAGACTTGCAGGAACTCGTCGACCAATATCAAGTCATACGAAAACACCAGCGACACAAGTGAACATTGTGAAGCCGACAACATATTTGACACGCTGTGAAGGAGTTCCCTACTCGTGCGACGTTTGAAGACCGGGCATTGAAACTTCGCCCTATCTTCTTCCTTGCGAGGGTCTCCGACAGAAAGGGTACACAACGACGGGAACGAGAAATCATCCAACAACTCTCTCTGTGATGCAATAAGATGCAAAACACCATCATGTTTGACACGATCGGAAGTTAAGCCACCACCTGAGTTGATGGCCGGCCAGTACCTCTCATGAACAAACACAGAACGCTCAAGAAGTGGAAAGTTCTGTTTTGACAACAAAAAATGGTTCTTCCACAACCCTGGGAAGTACGCGCTGCTGCAGTGGCACAAAAGTTGTCTGATCCGCTGATAGGGTAGTGGGACAAGATCAAGGAAAGGTGCGAAGCTTTCTGGGGAAGTAAAGTCAAAGTACACAGTCTCCAACAAAGGAGCGGTGAGAAGTGCGGAGGTTCCCACGAAGGTGACATTGGTGTGCGTTACTGCGCCCTGAAGTTTTAAGCACCGAAGAAGGGGCAGTCTCCCTTTTACACGAGGAAGTAACTCCAGCACCGTTCTCATCACGTCACCATCACTCTTGAAAGCAAGACTCTCCCATCTGGAAGAGGAAGGTGTGATGATGTCGAATACCTCGCAGATTGAGTTCCATTCAGGTTCCCTCCGCACATAGAGAGGCCGTGGAATCAGAATCGTCATGCGGATATGGCCAGAATCACAGAACCGAAGTGCTTCCGTAAAGAGGTCCGCTCGCAGTGTATCATCGGCTAGAGCAATGCTCATGTCGCACCACAGTTGGGAGCAGCCCTCAACGATGCTAGCCCACTTTTGACAGACTGCTCTCAACCTCCAAGGCCCCTCATCTAGCTGCCCCACGCGGAAGCGCTGACCGCAAGCATGGAAGAATATCTCCAAAAGAATCTCGTTGGGAAGCCGCCTGAGCGTCGAAAGCGCTCCGGCGTGTTGGGAGGAAAGATCGTTTAGAGCATCGCGGCGTGCGCGCAACAACTCCAACGCGTTTTCCAGATCTTCGATATCCTGTGTAATGCGATCGTGTGCGATATCGACAGAGTTCTTGGACGACGCGATGGAGGTAGCCTGCCCCGTTGTGGGTTCGTCGTTATGGGATAAGACGGTCCGAAGGGCACCATTGATCGAGTACGACTCGATCCAGTCATAAGAGGAGCATATGCTGCGAACGAGTCTGTTATACGGAAAGTGATTGTGAGCTCATGAAATTGAACGACACGATACCGACTCACTTCATGACGGGACATTTATTAGACATGGTATTTTTGCGAAGAAATGCAAAATCTGAGGAAGAATGAGGCTTCCCAAGCTGTCAGAAAGAAGAGAGCCTACTAGTACTAGAAGTGTAGTGGTGGTCAAAAGCAGAGCTAGTCAAGTGGCTGTGCAGGCTTGCCCTCTGCCAATCTTCAAGTTCATTTGCCTCCACCGCCGACCTCTGTGCAGTTTCCAATCCCGGATATTTCTGCATTGGAACAAAATTGCTTCGAGTATATCATCAACCATACTGCAAGAATGTATCCATTGTCTAGTACTCGTCGCGGTTGGAGTGAATACAATCTTTGTTTTCATCTGCTTGAATACCATCCGGCGGGGGGACTGCCCAGAGAGAAAAAAGGGAGGTACGTACATTGCACATCGTTTTCTTCCCTGGCTCTAAAACTTTAAACCTATCCTACAGCATGGCCAACGTGGGGATCGAACCCAACAACTCCCTGGAGCACTACCACAATGCTGTAATCCGCTGAGCTAGTCGACCAACAATTGCTTATTTAGGTGCGCCACACTCAAATTTCATGGCTTGAATGATAAATTATACTATGAGGAAACAATATACTTGTACGGGCAAAAACACGGCTCAACATCATCCGATGCCTGTTCAAGATGCAAGCGCTGCATCGCGACAGCCACGAAACATGGAATCTAGCAGAATACAGATGTCTTGTTACTGTGATCCCCGTTGTACCCTACGCAGAATCACCAACAGAAAATGAGAAACGGCGGAGTCAAAGGGGATTGGCGAGTGAGAAAGAAGGGAAGAACCCAGTAAATAGAGTGGTTACTATAGGACGATGGCAAGGACTGAAGGAAAGACTCTTTATACCTGCTACTCAACGCGAGCGCCACAAACAAGAAACATCATACGTCGTTTTCTTTGAGTAAGGTCATGCATAAACGATCATCATCATCATCATCAAATCTCCAACCCCTTCCCACCCTTCCTCGACCCCACATCCTCCTCATCGCTCCACGCCGTCGTCGAGCCCGCATCTTCCCACCTATGGCTCAGCTCCGTATGCTGCGCGACCCACAGGCGCTGGCTCGGCGGCACCGTCTTCGCGATATCCAAAATATGGGGATATCCACCGTGTAGGATCCCAACGCGTTTCATCGCGAGCAACTGTAATGACCAGTATTAGAGAAGTAGACGAAGGGAGGAGCAGAAGGGACATACATTGTGAGCAGCATTCGAATGCTCATAAACACCACCAAAGAACGCCGTCGTCGCGTCTTTACCAACGAACCGGTTAATAAGGTGTGCACCGCCGGGATGTTCCTCAACGAATGTCGACACGTCATGGATGAAGCCCGAGATGAGAACAAGTGGGCGCTTCTTCGCTTGTGCTTGGACTAACAACACCTAATCAGAACCCGGTTGAAGGCATAGAGGCAGGGAAAACTCACAGCTCTCGAAACTGATGACCGGCAAGTCATTCGCATTACCAGGCCACTTGATTGCGTCCTGAACCTTCTTCAGGCGCTTGAGCTCCATGGTGAGGACACCCTTTTGGATCTCGTTCGACGGGAAGGTCTTGAGCTGCCATGCCAGGCCGATCTTGTACATACACCAAATAAACCATTTGGTCGGGTCGTATTGGTACCATTTGATGGCGTTGCGGTAGTCGGTGGGGAACTACGAAATAACGTTCATGCAAAAAGGAAGGGGAAGGGGAGAAAGCTACCTGGTGATGAAAGTTGTGATATCCTTCTCCGACAGTCACGAACGCTGTGATCATATGGTTCTTTGGCGTATGCTTGTCGTCGAACGGAGTCTCCCCTAGCCAGTGCGCGAGCGAGTTGACGCAGAAGGTAGACTGAAGGAGAATAAACCAGTTATGGAGAACACCAACGAAAAGAAGAACACATACATGATGAACGAACACCAGTCGGCACACACCAGCAAACACAAATCCACCTCGCGCGTCTCCCCATCCCAACCACGCCACAAGCGTCGGGAACCCAAGACCCATGAACAGGATCAAAGGAAGATAATACCGATGCTGCCACTTGACCACGGCGCTCTTCGACAAATCACTGACGTCGGCGACACCAGGCTTTCTCCTCGGCCTCACCAACATCCACCCAATATGCGAATAAAAGAACCCGCGCAGCGCATTATACGGATCGAGGTCCGTGTCTGTGTAGCGATGATGCGCACGATGACCTCGCGACCACCACTTGATAGACCCCTGTACAGCGCCCGACCCCGCCATCGCCAACCCATACTCCAATATCCAGTGCGCGTTGTACGAACGGTGGGCCCAGAGGCGGTGATACCCTGCAGTGATACCCAGACCGGTGATGAGGTAGTAAATAAAACTCCAGACAGCGGTCTGCCATCGCAAGGAGGTCGTCAACGCGCCAATGAAGCCAATGGTGGGCGTGCTGGTGAGGATGGTGAACGAAAGCCAGTTGATTTCCTCTCGAAGTGTTTTGAGCGTGATGGGCGGGAGTGGCTCGACGTTTTTGAGGGTCTGCTCGATGTAGTTGTCGGGCACGTCGATGTCGATGGGTGTGAGCTTGTCCTTGGCGAGCGCCATTTTGGACGTCGACTTGGACATTGTGGGGGAGATGGACGAATCATTTTGAGCATATTATTCGCGCTTATATGCGACGGCTAAACGCAGACAGTGGCATGTTGGACTCGATCCACGGCTAGACCGACGGGAGGATCCAGAGCCGTGGCTATCGACCCTTTGGGGCCCGGGACGCGAAAGATTGGGGGACTGCCTGTTTTGGGAGATGTGGGTGCAGGTGGGTCCAGAATTACACAGCGACGGAGGAAGACGGAGATGGTCTCG
Source organism: Hymenopellis raphanipes (assembly GCA_036872995.1). Classification (NCBI taxonomy): domain Eukaryota; kingdom Fungi; phylum Basidiomycota; class Agaricomycetes; order Agaricales; family Physalacriaceae; genus Hymenopellis; species Hymenopellis raphanipes. The sequence continues at coordinate 534,361 of JAYMDG010000015.1, forward strand.
GCCTGGCGCTGGAAATGCGCGTGGATAAACGTCTTTGGTGTTAACACTAATCGTAGATATACTGGGCGTAGTTGTGTCCTGCGGGAGCTCTAGTGATCAGAAGAAACGCATTTCAATGCATCATTCCCGGATGCAATCATCTGACAACGACTTGTGAGGAATAGCGAGAAATTGAGCAGGCTGACCCTCACCTTGGAGAAAGAGAATCAAACCGCGACTTCTGTGCACGTAATTAGTCGGTCGCGTCAAGCCCGAACTGTGGTTGACGCCGGCTTTGACTAGCCTAGCAAGTGGGCGACAAGGACACGTCTATAGAGCGTGGTGGCAAAAATGATTGACCGATAGGTGGTTATCGGGAACCTAGGTGGGACGTCACCTGGCAGTTCTGACGCTGGTCCAAAACGACGGTGAGTAGGCAAGCGCTCGTCATCGTGATTCGCCGTCGTGTAAGCCGGTCCCCATATGACCTCCTGATACAGCCTAAGAGGTGTTGCGGGGTCATGCCGAGTAGTCGCTAGGCCCATATCTGCGTGTCAAGATCATCCTCGATAGCAGTGGGGGTGAATGCCCGTCGAACTGCCCTGCAACAGGCGCGATAAAGTGCATGCCCGACGATAGAGCGTCTACCTGTTTCATAACGCGCTCATCCTCCTCCCTGGAGTAGGCTAGGATCATCTCTGCTGGCCATATAGACAAGTAGAGCCCAGGTTACTGATTGCGATGATTATCCACGTCGTACTTAGAGCTATCCAAAACGCCCGTGGCCATATTTTCGTCGTTGTGCATGCTGCTCGTCGTGGGTCAGGAAATAGCCGGGACGTCACATCTACGTGACTTTTTTTTCGTCACGCCTTCTTCCTTGACACCATGACCAAACCCCGGAAAGAAAATAGCGACTACGACACGCTCCATACGCGCCCAGACTCGAGGAAAACATACAGGTAAGTCATCGTCTTCTTAATCCTCCTCACTGCACTTTCTCGCTCTTTTCTCCCGTTTTATGTGGACATGCGCTTACCCACTTTGATCAGGTAGAGGCGTACCCTCGTTTCCTACTCATATATTCTCCACGACGCTCGGCTAATGCTCGATTTCGGTGGTCCTGAATTATTGCGGGGCAATGGATTGTCGCTCACCATCATCCTTGGTCCTTGTTCCATTACATAGGAAAGCTAATTCAGGCAGGTAAGATCATCCCCATTTTTCTTTCGTCCGTTTATGATGTTTGAGGCATTTGGCTTTACGCGTTTTCTTCGCACTGCAGAAACTTATCTCAGCTACCTTCGGGCTTTGACCCGCTTTTCTGATTCCTTTTTTTCATTCCTGGCTCCCTCTTGTTCGCTACTGACGAGACTTTTCTCTAGTTATATACCGTTCCCAGACCTTCCGAGGCTTTTTGACATCTCCGTGAGTTCGCTCTCCGCTTCACTCGTATATATGATGTTTGAGGCATTTGGCTTTACGCGAGCAGTTGCTGTACTAGTAGTCGTCTCGCACTGCAGAAACCTATCTCAGCTACCTTCGGGCTTGACCCGCTTTTCTGACCTATTATTCCTTTCTCCCTGCTTCAAATGAACGTTCGTTGCTGATTATTGCTATAGGTTTATGCTATAACGGCACGAACGCGCGTATCGTGAATATGCTCGTGCGGTGGTACTTTCCGATGGCACGCCGCGATGGTTGGCGTCAAGTCTTTCCTCGATTCAGAGAAGAACATGGCGAGGATTTTGAGCACGTCAAAGTAGGCCGTCTTTTTTTCATCCTACGCATCCCTAATAAACGTATCAGCCTTAGACCAACCTTAGACGCATTCCTTTCTACTGACCGGAGTTGGGAAATGATTATTTTCGATGTAGAGCCAATCGCGGGACCTTACCGAATTCAAGGTTGCACCACTGGTGATTCTAAGTAGTAAAGAACGAAATGATTACTGCCACCAACCGTCTTTCTCGTTCCGAAGAACTACTCCCTTTGCTAGACATTAGAATGCTTGTCTGTTGACATTTATCCTTCTTGCACATTTCAAGGATACCTGTCTGTTGATACCAAGTACTTACCCTTCTTGGACATCTCAAGTCATCCTTATCCTTCCAGGCCATGTAGCTTTACAGAACTGATAACAACTCAACTTCTTCATATACATACATACAAGTTACCATTAGAACTTGAAGCTTGAAGAGAATACCAATTTGCAGGCCTGGTTGAAGTACTTGGCTACTTCAACTATAAACAGACTATGATAGCCCATATTTTGCTTTACAAGTACTGTTCACTGAATTTGAAGCACAACCAGGTGTGGGGTAGGTGCAAATCTTCTTGAAAATCACAATGAACACACCTAGTAAATCCACCCCCAAACACAAATTACTGTAACATGACAATTGTAACCTACACAGCTACCCTACTAGTACTATTATACATCCTTTATCTAAATAACACACCACCTACGGAACATAGACCCTCGAATAGCCCTCCACAACACCCCGACAACACGGACACCTCCCACTGCTCCCACTCCTAATAGCCAACTGCGACCTGCACGAATCACACATGGCCAAACACCGGCACGGCCAAGCGACAACCTCGCGCGGCGCAGAGGTACATATCACGCACGCGAGATCGAGTGTAGCGCCACTCCCAGGAAGTGCAGGAATATCCATGGGCGATGGCGCAGGCGCGTCAAACGAATACACCCCACGCCTTGTCAACACCCCCGGACCAGCATGCGCCATATGCTGCAGGAGCGTCTCCCCCGTACCCCCAAGGTCAGAGTACAACCCGGATATATCCTCAGCATCATGTTCGTCTTGCTCCGTATCGTCCTCACTGCTCGACGCCGCATCATCCGACCAACTCCCATCATCCTCACTCCCCTCATCCTCGCCCCGTAGAAACCTCTGGTATACCTGATCCTCGTCCTGCCCTTGCTCGCGATGAGATGCTTGAGGAGGCGGCGCCACTCTCTGATCCAACGCTGATCCTTTTCTCCCCATCACCGCAAGTCCCGCCCCGACGCTCGCTCTCCAAGCCGCCCTCACCCATCTAATCGTCTCCCGAAGCCATCCCCGACTAATACCCACCACGCCTGTTATACCGACCACTACATTGCTGTCTGGGGTAGGTATCTCGATCTGCTTCACCTCGTTGGTCCACCCGCGTGTTTCCCTTCTACGCCTTGTAGTGTTGGTGAGCACCCCATTCCGTCCGAGGACAAGTGCCGATTGGCGCTGTGGTGCGACGACGCCTGCAACCTCATTGCCCCAACCTCTCAGACCAGTCGCTTCTAGAGTCGCCGTACCCACTCTCAACAGCAACACCCCAAAATCTTCGTCCCATCCTCCACCCGCGCTTACAAAGCCAAGGCCTAGCGGACGCGATATCTGGCCCAAGAGGAGAAGCTGGGTAAGACCGTTGAGGAAGGCAGTCAAAAGCGTAGTGAGGATGAGAACCGATTCAAAGATGTTGGGAATGTAATTCAAAAGAGGATATCGACCGCCCGCCTTCCGTCCGAGTAATGTAACCCAAAAGTGAGTTAGGCTTAGTGCCGAGGAAAGCGCTGTTGGACCAAGACGATGCGTAGACCATCGCTTCTTGATAGATAGAATGTGGAAAAGCTCGAGTTGCAACAGTGGAACGAGGATAGTGAATATGACATGTTTATCTGGACGCGAGGGGAGAGGCGAAGGCGGGTGCACGGTATGCGTTAAAGGGGACGAGTAAATATGTAGCAGAAACGCGTAGCCAACCTGTGAGATATCAGCAGGGATCTGATTCAAGGAGAGCGATCTCACCAAATTAAACGGACTCGTGTTTGCCTGCATATGCCCCAGTCCGCCGAGGCCCTTTACGAAGCCCTCCACACAGAATGCTCCGCAAACGGCACAGAAGGTGGACCATGCTATCACAGACATGCGTTGTTCCGCGACGTAGGTGAAGAGTGGCGTCGATGAAAGGAATGTGCGCAGGTCTTCCTCTCCATCATCGGACGGTGATGGAGTATACTCTGGGTCCCACATACTCTGTATCAATAGTACGCTCCATAAAACGAGCATACGGGACATCCAGTAAAGCGTCGGCAAGTGTAAAAGCAGCCGTGTAGACGTGCGTGTGATATCCAGCGGAAGCAGTCGCGTGTATAACGCGCCAATGAAGTCACATCTCCTTAACCTTAACCGTGCTCTGTTACGAAGGAGATTACGATTTGGGTGGTGGGTCTGTGGGGGCGGTACGACAATGTGTTGAATACGATGCATGAGAATCGCCTACACAGGATGAGTCAATTGAACAGCATTAAACTGAGTTACACACCATAACAACCAGTCCCAACATGTACGCAGAGGTGAAGAACGCCCAAGGCCCTGGGAACGGACCAGTTGGCTTGGCCGAAGCCGTCGCTGCCTGGATGTCCTCGCCTATGTTGGATTCTACTGCGACCTGGTGTAAATCGGCGCCCAAGTCCTTGGCACCGAAACCCCGCCAGACACCAGAAAGAAAGGACGATATCGCGGTCATGTTAAGGGCGAGAGAGAGATTGTAAGAAGAGGATTGTATATCCATGTTCTAGAGCGAGTGGGATTCCCAATACAGCCTTTGCTTGCGCCTTGTTCCCCGAACAGTGGGAGCCTTGTTCCAGTTATAGAATCCAATGAAAGTCGTTCAAAGTCGGTAGGTGTCCCAGTATAAGCGCGAATAAACGCTGGAAAGGCGGGCGTGGAATCCAGCCACGACGCTGGCGACGTGGTCGTGGTCACAATACAAGAACGATATGGAAACACGACCATCGCTCCGAGCGTGGGGTCGGGCCGGAGTAGGCGGCAAAATCACGGCAACTTACCGGCAGACTTATGCCGAGCGCCACGGTTTTGCAGTTTTACCCTTGGTTATGGTGGGCTGCACGCGACTGAGTACTCGAGGAAGTACAAGTCAGACTTCAGGTAAAATAATGGTAATTAGTCACAAGGCCTCAGGCTTGCCGGTGTCTAATCAATGATGGTGGCATCAAACGACTTGGATGCCACCACCGCCACTCCCGTTCGCCGATACTTGATAATTTCAAGGTGCTTTCCAAGACCATGTCTACTTTCGATATATGCATTGTTCGTCGGGGCTTAAAGGGCGCTAGATGTCACCATCGTCAGAATAAACCTAAGCTCGTTCTTGTTCTTACCTCCACTGTCGCGATTTGTTTCATGATCTGCAGTCGACCACAACCAAAAACATCTCCCTTACTCTATCTGTTTACACACGGGCACAAGCATGAGCGTTCCTTGCGTTATCGGAAACTATGAATCAGCTGGTTATCTTTTTACCCACGAAGTTATTCTTTACTCTCACCGCCATCTTCAATATGTCGATCCACTCTGTAAAGCGCAACCAGTCGCATCTTGCTTGGGATAACAGGTAGTTCCTTCTCTCTCCGCTTTTTTGCGATTCTAATGTCAACCTTCTCCGAGTCCAGTATTGCACCAGTGATTACTGTCGCGTCTGGAGACACCATCACCTTCGATTGCCTCGATGCCTCAAACGGTCAAATAACACCCTCTTCCACAAACATCGCATCTCTCGTGTTCTCCCAACTGGACCAAGTCAACGGCCCCGTCTACATCAACTCCGCCTCTCCTGGCGATACACTACAAGTCGAGGTCATATCCATCACCACCGCCGATTGGGGCTGGACAGCGCTTGTCCCCGGTTTCGGACTTCTCCACGACGAATTCCCCGAACCTGCACTGCGGATTTGGGATTTAAAAGACGGATACGCGTACAGGAGGGAGGGAGAGGCGAGTACGATCCCGAAGAAAATCAGACTTAGGCCTTTCGCGGGCGAGATGGGTGTCGCGCCTGGAAAGCCAGGCGCATTTTCGACAATCCCGCCGTATAACACCGGTGGAAATGTTGATACCAAGCATCTAAGCGTCGGTTCCAAGCTGTTTCTCCCGGTGGAAGTTGAGGGGGCGTTGTTTTCCATCGGGGTAAGTGGTCTGATTCTTGCATTTCTCCTTATATGCTGATGAAGTACGTTCTAGGATGGACATGCGATACAGGGAGATGGAGGTATGTCTTCTAAACCTCGTCCTGTGGCAAACCTGAAGGTTTATCTCCGAGCAGAAGTTTGTGGTACGTTTCAAGATATTGTACTTAGCAATGCTCAAATAAAATGGGCGCACAGGAACTGCCATCGAGACGCCCATGTCGGTGACTGTACGCCTTACAGTGCTCAAAGATAAACCCTTCGTCAAGACACCTCATTTCCTTACATCTTCTTCGTCCATCCCAGCTGAACAAGAACAATACTACTGTACTACAGGTGTTGATCCCGATATCCGAGAAGCTACGCGGGCGGCCGTACGCAACATGATCTCGTATCTCTGTGCAGAGCACAAAATGGATCGGGTGGACGCGTACATGCTCTGCAGCATCGCTGGGGATTTGAGAATGCATGAAGTTGTTGACATGCCAAATTACGTGGTGCGTATAGATGAATTATGCTATGCCGTGAAATGCGATGGAAAACTGACGGACAGCCTGGTCTAGATTGGAATGATGATGCCACTCTCTGTACTCAACTAGGGACCTCTTCGCCCCCGCACCGGGCGTTTATCTCGCGTACTCGTCTCGGGGTCAGTAGTCGTTTGCATTCGAAAGCGCAGTCGCATCTATCAGGATCGCTGATGATTGTCTGGGATCGACGTCGGACGAGCCTCGAGGATTTGCGCGCTGCGCAGATATAAATGTATACCTTGATTCTATTTAAACTGAACGTCGTCCTTAATCACCCCATGGTGAAATCAGAGTTGGCGATCGTTGTGGCGCCCCGTTCCTTCGGCAGCTCTACTCCCGTCTGCCGTGAGCCAAGAGTAAAATTTATCAGTGTCATAAGCATTGTTCAACAATCTAAGAACTTGAAGAAGCTTGGAGCATCGAACGAAGGATGGATCCTATGACAGCTATCTGTCAGTATTAGCTCCTAGATGCGAACGCCAGGGTCCTTTTTCTGGGGATTGTGCTATATAGAAGAGCTCTTGAGCGTAAACTTCAGTTCAGCTTCAAGCTGAGTTCAGCGGCTTTGATTCCGCCTGCGAAATCAAAGCTGCAAGGCCAGGCCCAAGGGGATGCCGACACGGCCCGGACCGGTTACTCAAGTCCTCCCGATCCATTTTCAACTGCTGCAAGCGCTTGCTTTCTCCCGAACTACCACAGGCAGCTCAACATATGTCGAGCATTGTCTTGAAGACGGGACCCCGCTAGCTCTAGATGCAGGCCTATAAACAACGTCGATGTACGTCGGAATGATTTCTGCCCTCAATTGAAATGCTAACCATCCTTCTAGGCACACAGACCTTGATTTCATGGCCATGTGTGCCCATTTCGCTCCCATTTCGGCATCTGGTGGTTACCAGACATGATGCATCATTTTGCATCATTTGATACTGAACATGACCGAAGAAGCCCTGAAAGCTTGGCCCTCACCGATCACCCTCAGTCAGAAAAACACTGGGTACCACACTCTCGGCTTACTCTCTTCTTCCATCTCTTTATGTTCCTACTATGATACACCATCTCTTCCTGTCAACTCTCTTCCTCTTATCCTGGACATGCTCCGCGGAACCATTACGGCGGGCTGCAGGTAATCCTGATCCAACAGTCAGCGGCAGCCCCGATGCAGGATGGGGCCCCCTCCCCGATATACCAGATGCCACGCTGCACTCTGAATGGGTCGTCGATGCCGACAAAGGTGCTAAAATCGTATGTATCCTCCGAAGCCTTCTCCGCGTACACGCCTCTAAAGACCATCATCCTCCCAGCCCGCATTCCAAACCAGCGGGCTTGACCAGTCCGCGGTAAAACGAGCGGTTATTGTGCTCCCTGGAGAGGTGCGTCGTGTGCCACCTTGCTTCAATCCTTCGACTGACCTTTTTCGTTCCCTTCAGCCGCGCGACTGCTGGTATTGTACGTGACGCTCGCCGCTATTTTGGACACGGTTCTGATGGCTTAAAATAGACTGGAATGTGATGAACAATGCGCTGTATGTCGCGAATGCGGCGGACGCCAGCATCAAGCGAGAGGAAATCTCCATATTTGCGCCATGCTTCTTCACGCAGGTCGATATCGCATCTGGTGCGGCCCAGAAAGACTCGGTGGTCTTCGGTGATACTACATGGATCAGTGGCCAGAAGAACGTCGGCCCCGACGGAGTATCTGATCTGAGTAGCTATGATGTCCTCGACGACCTTGTCGACTATTACATGAACAGGACTGCATACCCTAATCTCAATGTGAGTCCTATTCAAGTTTGACGCTTGTCATGAACTCACAAGAGTGTGCTGTCCAGGTCGTTATGATCGCTGGTCACTCTGCAGGTGCTCAGATGGCACAGCGCTACCTTGCCCTCCGCAAAAAAACCCAGAATGACGACAGACTCCATTACTGGATAGGTGAGTTTTCCGCTCCCTATATTCCTCGTCGTCCCAACTAATTTTTTTTTACCCAAGCCAACCCTGGATCTATACTGTGGCTCACAGCTGACCGTCCGAAACCCGACGCATCTTGCGAAGGAGTTGACACATTCAAGTATGGCTTGGCCGACGGTTTCCCCGCTTACTCTATGAGTGATGCGAAACAACTGGGTCGTGAAGGTCTGGTCGCCAGATACCGTAACCGCTACGCTCATTATGCTTGGGGCTTGGTGCGTCATGGACTCTCGCAACCGACTTGATTGTTGAAATCCCATTATAGGCCGACGATGGACCAGGTGACGTGCGCTGCCAAGCCGAGGTAAGTCTTATCCCAAATCCACTCCCCCAATTTTGCCTGACAATCTTGAATCGTTCAGACTCAGGGCGCTACGCATCTTGAGCGAGGCCAGAACTTTGTCAAGATGTTGCAAGGCATGGACGGAGGGATGCCGAGTCACACCACAGTCGACTGGGTCGCAAACGTATCTCATGACAACGAAGGCATGATGAACAGCGCAGAAGGAGGCGACAAGGTGAGCGTAGCTTCTGTAACGCGGTTCGCTCAGAACCTCACCGTTCTCAAAGCTGTTCCGCTACTTCTACAACGGTAACGGGTCCACCGAAACGTACACCTCTCCTACGGCAGGCCAAGGCGCAGACACTAGCGGCGCATCGCTGAACACTTTGATCTCGAACATTACATTCCTATTAGCACTTGCCATAAGTGTTAGTTTGCTTTAGTTTTTTTTCGCATATACCCCCCACGCTCGTTTCAACAGACTGTCATTGCTCAATCTACGTTAATGTTGTGTTTTCTACACGGGTTGAACATTTGTATACTACGACGGGTTGTATTTACTGGGACCGATTAATCAAGGTACATTGGGCTACCTGACGGCAGGGACCGTGTGGCGCGGGAGGAATCCTTCTACGAACGGTGAGGGGTGGCCGTACGGCGTAAATGGGAAGCTCGGGCCATTATCCACGGTGCGTCACCATATCATGCTCCCCTTCTTTTCGACATGATGCCAACCGAGGATCCACACTTTCATCCAATGAAAATGACCAGAGTATTGATAACGATCTAGAAGAGACGCGTACGATTATGTCAATCGCCAGACCGTGACTTTCATTACCCACTGTAAGAGATGAAGCGGAGGCCTCTTCGTAACGACGCTTACCATCCCACATCGAGGTGTCTGCATCGTACTGTTTTAGCATCATCAATTGAATAGCTACGTTTCCTCTCTGGCGAGCTTGCACAGTCCAGGCTGTCCAGCCTCCTCGTCGACGTAGCCCATGCACGCGAGAGGAGATACCAGGAAGTGCACGTGTAGAATCTTAACGTTTCTCAACAGGAATTGTGGCGAACCGCCCATTTTGGACTCGACGACGTTTCGACAGTGATTGTCACCTTTCCATGGGACATTCTGGGCCATGAGCTCGAGTACACAGCAATCCTTCTTGCGAGTCCGATCCCGAAATCGGATTTGACGGAAGAGAATGATTCCGGAGCTTTCTGAATGAATAGTCAAAAGTTCGGGACTAGACGTCCAGCTGTAACAGGTAATCCGTTTATTTGATAGCGCAAGACGAATAGAAAAGGTTTAAGAGACTGAGCAAGAGCTGGCCAAAAAGGGCTTCACCTCAGGGATCGTCACACCTTTCCCAGATGCCGTATGAAGAGCACTGATGTGAGGCCATGGAACTGAGGCGCAATTAAAAAGAGTTGGTTCTTCCCGGGAAACGAGAGTGGTATAATTACTTCAACCTTGAACCGAAAGCCACCATGCTTGGTGGAACAACGAGAGCAGGAAGGATGCATCGTGGGTCTAGAGCCTAGAGGACCACCGTTGCCGAAATGATAGCCCGTATGGTCTAGTTCTAGCTTCCGAACCATATTCTAAGGTTCCTCTGCTCTTGAGGGGATTCGGGAAGGGAAGCTTTGAAGTTCAACCACATGATATGCCGATCCTTCCGTCATGGATTTGTGTATGTTGATGTTGAATGTTGACCGACGACTTGTCATCCACTTTGACTTGCTGACCTTTGAACTGGAAACATCGGCTGAATTCACCGCTGTGCTCAACCCGGGCACTATATTTTACAGTCCTCAAAATACCCACTGCCTCGAACATGAATAGGGCGGGTTCCCATAACCGCTTCCAGACTCGGTTCCACCTTCTTTTGTCTGGTCGTATGACGAGAATCTGCTCGCACACTGTTCTTCGCCTGATGCTCTTGACCTCATCATACCACGAGGATCGTCGGATCTATGTAATGCCTCGCCCGCATGATGCTCGACGCTGGACTAGTCCATCTTGATCATCATCTGCCAAAGTGGCGCTCACATTAATTCCGGGTAGAGCTTCTAGGAAGGTGCTGACCTCGTTCCAAGGCTCGGAAGCGTCTCCTCGGCGTCGTTCTTCCGCACAAATGACCTAGATTTCTCTCAGGCGGCATACTGATACCGTATAGACGAGACCTATAAGTACGCTCGCCATAGACCAAACTGTACAGACGTCCCAGAGCCCACAACACCAACACTTACTCGTGACACGTCTATTACTCCCATCATGAAGTTCACAGCCGCCATTGCTCTCGCCTTTACCCTTATTCCTACCTACGCTCTCGCCGACACGCTCGGCTACGACAACAACTACGGCGTCGGGAGCAACTCTCTCGCGACTGTCGCATGCTCCGACGGCGCCAACGGGCTGCTGACCAGGGGCTTCACCACATTCGACTCGCTTCCCACCTTCCCCTTCATCGCGTCCGCCGCCGCCGTGGGCGGATGGAACTCCCCGAATTGCGGGACCTGCTGGGAGCTCACGTACACGAACGCTGCTGGGGCGCAGAGCAGTATCACGGTGACGGCGATTGATCATGCAGCTGCGGGCTTTTACACGTCGCAGGCTGCTTTGGACCAGTTGACGGACGGGCATGCCGTTGAGTTTGGGATTGTCACCGTGACCGCTAATCAGGTGGATGCATCAAACTGTGGCTTGTAATTTGGATGAAAATTGAAGCGGGCATTGGCATCCTGGACTGTACATTTACTTTGGACTACTTGTACTACGTTTTGTGGACATTAGTTGTTGATGGACAAGTTTGTTGTATCACTTGAAGTCTTGCCACAGTTTCATGTTGATGATTAACTCTTTCACTGGTAAGTCTAAGTATTGTCGATATGAATTTGAGGTATGTGTGTCCAGTTGCCATCGCTCTGGAAGTGAAAACAGGTATTACACACTATGACCCATGAGCCATATCGGCATATATACATGCGGCGATTGATTTCGCGCGTAACGTGAGAAGAAATTGGTCAAGTAATTGTACTAAGACTGTACAGCAGAGTAAATAGTATACACGGGTTTCGTCTTTGTCCATGTTCCAAGATTCATAAACCGTCTACTTAGACTAATGTCCTACCACTCCTCCTCATTCTCATCCTCAGACTCCTCCTCAGACTCCTCCTCAGGCTCCTCCTCAGACTCCTCCTCAGGCTCCTCCTCAGACTCCTCAGACTGCCTGAAGTCGGACCCTGTATCATCCAGTAAGAAGTTAGTCAATTTGAGGTCCCGTAGCCGATCGATGTCCTCTTCAGACAAACCCGAACGTGACGACTTATCCTTCGGCATGATGAAAGAAAAGACGCGGAAGTCGGAGGGAGATTTGGAGCGCTCCGTGATTGCCTCAAATACTCGAGAGACGAAGTGATACTGATGATCCCGAGGACTGTACCGTGTACGGGTTGACACCGCTATTGACAGTCGCAGATCCTGCAAAGCAGGAAGCAATGAAAACATCGAGTTGCTCCTTCTGTTCCCAAAGGTTGTGAAGAATTTACAGAGAACCTCGTCGCGCGACGCCCCTTGTGACCAAGTGACACTCATATCGAGGATCTCAAGCGTCGGAACGATGTCCAGTATTTTCAAAAACTCGTCGACCAACGTGAAGGTGTACGATAACGCCAGTGAGACTAGCGAGCAACGGGACGCAAACAGCATATCCGAAGCGCGCTGGAAAACCATTCCGCTTGTATTGCCCTTGAAGTCGGAGTTTTCATGCTCCTCGTCAGGATCCCCTATAGAAAGGGTACGCAAGGATGGGAAAGAGAAGGAGTCTAGCACGTCCATCTGCGAAGTAACGAAATGCAAGACACCGTCGTTTTCCACACGACGCGAGGCAGAGATTGGGTTCGAGGATTGTGTGAGGGAGTAAAACGACTCAGAAATAAACACACAACGTTCAAGCAGTGGAAATGTCTCCTTTGATAATGACAGACAACTGTACGAGGCACCTGGCTGGTACTCCATGGAGTAGCACAAGAGTTGTCGAATCTGTTGACATGGAATTGGGAGGATATTGAGCAGGCGTGCGGTGTGTTCTCGGTAAACCAAGTCTATGTGCACGGTCTCTAGCAATGGGGCAGTGAGAAGTGCGGAGAACGTTGGAGGAGACTCGGACATCGGGCGGTCTTGAAATTCCTCTCCCTTAAGTTTCAGGGAGCGAAGAAGAGGCAGCCGTTGTTCCAGATGAGGAAACAACTTAGGGACGATGCATGACAAGTCTCCGTCGTATTCAATAATAAGGGTCTCCCATCTCGGAGAGGAGGGCATAATGGTGTCAATGACTTGACGGAGCTTTGGCCACCTGATTCGCCGACAGTAGTCATAGTCCGAGGTCTTCAGGGTAAGCTTCATATGAAGAGGGCGAGACCCACAGAACTGCAGGGCTTGCGCAAAAGCAGCGGGATGCAGTCCATTATAGACTTCAATAGCCATGTTGCACCATAGCTGGGAACATCCCTCGGCGATGTCTGCCCACTTCCTGCACACTGCTCTCAAATTCCAGGGTCCCTTATTTAGGCAGCCAACCCTAAAGCGCTCGACGCCACAAGTATAAAGAAATATCTCCGAAACAATCTCGTTGGGCAGCCACCTGAATTTCGAAGATGCCTTGGCGTGTTGTACTGAGAGACGATTCAGAGCCTGCCGCCGCGCGCGCAGTAACTCTAACGCATTTTCCAGATTGTGGATATCGTGATTAACGTGATTGTTTGCGAGATCGATGTATTCCTTCGACGACGCAACGAGGGTAGCCTGAAGCGACGTGGGCTCGTCGTTGTGCGATAATACAGTCCGGACAGCACCGGACAAAGAGTACGACTCAATCCAGTCGTAAGAGGAGCATATATCCTGAATGAGTCTATCATTACTGAAATCAATATGAGCTCAGAGCAGTGAATTGGGGAGAGGATGAACTTACTTCATCATGGCACAAATAGACAGTGTGGATGTGAAGCGAAAAGGATTCTACAGCAAGAATGAGTTTTTTTAAGCAGTCGAAGCGTCAATGAACATACCGTTTGGAAAAGGGGTCGCGTCCAGTGGTGGTCAAAAGCAAGCCTTTGTGTCTCACACTTCGATTGTTTGACCAACCTTGGCCGGGTAATTCAGATGAACATTCGGCGACGCCGTGGGCTGTACGACACACCAACGCGGTTGGCGAAAAATTCGACATGTAGCCGAACCCGCTGTGTAGGATGTCAAAGCATGCCACGACAAACTTGAAAAACTGAAACGTCAAAATCAGTCGCGTCCTTGCCGAAGAATCAATTTCAAGTGTGCACCGGTAGGTTCCTCGACGCATGTCGTGACAACGTTCATGTTGACCGTGGACGTGTATTAATCTGGAGCTGAGGACGAGCGGACGTCAAAAGGAAACCCATATAGGTTAGTGGCTGTGCACTCGACCTTGCTAACAACCACAATTGTCGCGCTATTGATGCCAGATCGATGCCCGATACCTATCTCGCTGTTACACAGTCGAATCTGTTCTTATGAGCCCAAGGAGTATCACTTTTTCTATAAAAAATTAACAACAAGACAGCTTTATACCTTGTGCTCGGATCGGAGACGCCAGCGGCCGCGGGCACTGACCATTCGCGGCGGTTGAAGAACCAGCATCAATTACACGGTACCCTCATGGTCTACCAATGCCCTATACATAGGACCCCTAGGCCCAAATTGTCAGCCATACATCCTGAAGGAGTGGTAACCCATAAGTGAAAGCAGAATGATAAATGAGCCGACTAGGATTGGTGGGGAGGGGTGTTACATGCAAGGACCATATTCGCCTGGAGCTTCCCCAGTACTTCCCTCTTTCGTTTTATTTCTTGGACATCAACAAGGATGATGTGGCGATTGATTTCGTGTTGCGTTAGGCCAAGCAGGTCTCAGTCATGTAAGAAGCTTTGCAAAGACAAAGTCTCAACACAACAGTAAGCATTGTCAAACTCTACAGCATAATAAATAGTATACACATAAGCTTCTTCTTCTATGTACCATGGCACCACTACTCATCACAAACAGCTTGAGGGATCATCTAATTATACTACTCACGCCGCCTCCTCATCCACCGCCGAATCTGACCGCGGGCCCTCAAGAAGGAACTTGGTCAACTCGAGGTCCCTCAGCCGATCCATGTCACCATCAGCCAAACGCCAATCAGACGACTTGCCCATCGACATCATAAAAGAAAAGCTGCAAAAGTCGGACGGCGATTTAGCGCGCTCCGTGATTGTCCCAAATACTTGGGAAACAAAGCGAAAGTCGTGACGTTGGCCGGGGTAATCATTGTAAGGCACCTTTATCGAGAGCCGCAGATCCTGCAAAGCAGGAAGCAAGGAAAACGCCGAGCCTGTGTTCGTTCTGGTCCCAAGGGCCATGAAGAAATCACAGAGAACCTCATCGCGCGCTTCCCCTTTCGACCATGTGACACGCATGTCGAGGGTCTCGAGTGTCGGAACGATTGGCAACATATGCATAAACTCGTAGGTCAACGCGACGGTGTACGACATCACCAGCAAGACAAGCGGGCATCCCGACGCAAGCAGCATATCCGAAACATGCTTGAAAACCATTCCACTTGTATCGCCCTGGAACCCCGGGTTTTCAGGCTTCTCGTCAGGATTACCGATAGAAAGAGTACGCAAGGACGGGAAAGAGAAGGCGTCTAGCATGTTTGTCTGCGAAGTAATGAAATGCAAAACACTGTGGTTTTCAATGCGACTGGAGACAGAGATTGGGTTTAGGTTCGAGGATTGCGTGCTGGGGACAGACGAAACAAACACACAACGTTCGAGCAGTGGAAACGTCTCCTTTGATAATGACAGACGACCATACAATGTAGTTGGCTGGTACTCGCTGGAGTAGCACACGAGTTCTCGAATCTGTTGACATGGAATGGGGAGAATATTGAGCAGGTGTGAGATGTGTTCTTGGTGGATCAAGCCCACGTGTACGGTCTCTAGCAATGGTGCAGTGAGAAGTGCGGAGAGCGTAGGAGGAGACGTCGGGAGGTTCTCGCATTCATTGCCAAGAAGTTTCAGGGAGCGAAGAAGAGGCAGCCTTCCATCCAGATAAGGAAACCACTCGAGGACGACGCGTATCAAGTCTTCGGGGCTCTGAATAATAAGAGTCTCCCATCTCGGGGCGGAGTCCGTAATGGTGTCAATGACTTTACAGAACTTCTTCCACCTGATTCGCCGAAGGTAGTCATAGTCCAAGTCCTCCATGGACAGCCTCATATGAAGAGGGCGAGAGCCACAGAACTGGAGGGCTTGCGCAAAAGTAGCGGGACGCAGTTCATCATCGGCCACATAAATGACCATGTTGCTCCATAGCTGAGAACATCCCTCGGCGACGCGTGCCCACTTTCGGCAGACTGCCCTCAGCTTCCAGGGCCCCTCATCTAGGCAGCCAACTTTGAAGGGCTCATCGCCGCAAGCATACAGAAAGATCTCCGACAGAATCTCGTTGGGCAGCCGTCTGAACGTCGAAAGCGCCCTGACGTGTTGGACAGAGAGACGATTTAGAGCAAAGCGGCGCGCGCGCAGCAGCTCCAACGCGTGAACCAGATTGTCGATATCCTGTGTAATGCGATCGGTTGCGAGATCAATGAATTCCTTGGTCGACGCGAGGGAGGTAATCTGGAGCGACGTGGGCTCGTCGTTATGTGATAGAACGCCCCGCAGAGTGCCGGTGGAGTACGAATCGATCCAGTCGTAGGAAGAGCAGATATCCCGAACGAATTTATCATTACTGGAATCATGAGCTCATCGTAGTGAATTGCGTAGACCACGAACGTACTTGATCATGACGCGGATAAGTCGTGTGGAGGTGAAGCGAAAAGGAATCTAGAAAAGAATGAGTTTTCTTAGGCATCCGAAGCGAGAATGAACATACCGTTTGGATAGGAAGTCGAGTCTAGCGGTCGTGGTCGCGAAAACGGCGCCAGACAGTGGTGGTGGTCGAAAGGAAGCCTTCGCGTCTTTAAATAGGCAAACCCGATCACGTTATGCACTCTCCCCCAAAGAATCGGGGCGTGCCGCGTCGAGATCGTAGATAATCCCATCGCCCGAGATGAGAACTTGAACAAGACGGCACTTCTTGACTACAGCTTGACTGTAACTGGGGCTTGGGCTAAAGTAGCCTACTACTTGAACTGTTTACCAAGAAAGTAGTAGAGAAGACATAACAGCTTGTGAAATCATAATCAGCAGATCGTTCGCATTACCAGACCCTTTGAGCAGGGATATTGAGGCTCTCCTTGATGCAGTCACGGTTGTAGGGCACTTTGATATCGATGGGCACGAGTTTGTCCATGCCCGCGACTGTTTCGGCCGTGAACTTGGACAGCATGGGAAGCCACTTCGGACACCTTATCATAGGCACAGGTAGTGGCATGATGTTGACCGATGGCTATATAACAGGCTCAAGTATCCAGAACCACCCTTTAGCTTTGGGGATGTGGGTGCTTGTAGGTCCAAGTTTCTGGTCACTCCGTGACGGAATGTTACTAAGGTCATAAAAGACGTGCGTAAATGCTTTGCTATATCAAGTTCTCTTAGAGAATGCATACCCAAGGTAAGAAAGCGCCACTTACCAAAAAATTGTTTTGTCCTCAGTCAACCCTTTGCTCTCCAAAGCATTCCAAGCCCAAACTTCGCGGCGCAGGCATAGTCGTTCCCGGTCTGTCATAATGGGAGACTGGGAAATACACTAAGTGGCCAAGGTCTGAACAGAGTGAGTCTATTAAAATCATGGAACTCTCCAGTCCAAAAAGACCATATACCTTAGTAAACAGACCACTGGCACCCATCCAAGTTCTTAATCTCACAGCTATCCTATTGTTCCTACACGCACATAATCAATCCCACCTTTCTGCAAAAGAAAAAAAACCAACTGGCGGCTCACCTACATCTTCCTCACACGCCACACGCCACAAACGTCATCCTTCCTCACTAACGCCGCAAACGTTCATACTATTCCCCGATCAACGTCCCTAACACGCGCTATATGTATTCTGGCCACCCGCGTATTCACCTCATCCCCAGTACCAGCCATGGATACACCAGGCGCGTCATGATTCTTGACTCAAGACTGACCGTCAAGACCATAAGAGCCCTTGTCAAAGAATTCTAGATGACATCGTTCCGCATTTGATGAAGCAGTTCAAAGAAAAACTACTCATCAGATAGGCGAGAAGAATTAGAATAAACGCGTCTTTGCCACATCCAACCGAATAGCGCAAGCCAACAAAGGGAGACGACCTTGAACGTATGCGCTCGAAGCCGAGCAAGAACATGCGCGCGTTGCGTGGTCAGTAATACACTATACACTAGATCGAAATATCCGCGAACACCGGCCGATGATCACTCGCCAGCGTCCCATCGTCTCCCAGCGCAGAAACAACCTTGTACCCCTCCGCCGACCTAACCCCATCGTCAGTCATAACCCCCACGCGTAACATGTAAATGAACACGCACCATCCCCTCGTATCGCCACCAAATATAAAATCTATACGCTTCCATGGCGTGGAATCACCAGGCTTGCTAAACCCAGTAAAGGTAGCAAAGTTATTGGACACCTTCTCCGGTGGCGTTTCTCCTCGAAGATCGAGCATCTTGAAGCCCTTCATCTGGTTACCGGGAATACTGTATTTAGTCGTGAACGTCTCGTTAATCGGCAGTGGGTTCTCAGCCCCAGTCACGATGCGGTACGCGCCAGTATCTTCGCCTTCTGCGGGACTACAAAGCGGGTGAAACGCGCTCATGATATTCAGAATAAGAAGTAAAGTCACCTATTTAGGTCCCCGAGAAGGAACACAGGCCATCCAGTCTTGACAGCCTCGTATCGCGCTCTGTGCAGGATGAGCGATACGCCAACTTGCCGCTGTTCTTCGGATTGATCGTCGAGATGCGTGTTGAACACGGTAAACTTGCGCTTTTTGTCCGCCATGAGGAAGTGGGCGACGGTACAGAGACGGAAAGAGCCAGCGCCCGGATAGCGTGAGGGTTCGAACGGTGTTTGTCTGTGAGGAGATGAGATAGGTAGGATAGGACGCGTTTGAATGTGACGTACGACAGCCAAAACGTGTCGTAAGACATCAAAGAGAGCTCTGATCTACAGACAAGCTGTTACTTGACAATTGAAATGGAAACGTAACATCACCACATACTTTTTATAGAAGATTGGACTGAACTCGCTGGATTCCTTGCCGTCATTTCGACCAACCCCAACCTACTAGGCGTGAGATGACGTTCAGGCGCAAAGAAGAAAACGCGCACCCAAGCCCAGTCATTGCCGAAAAGCTCTGCTAAATCCTTGACCTGGCGAACCAGCGCCTCTTGGAATCCTGCTAGCACAATACCCTCACTCAACACCTGCTGCGCGACCAGCAGCCTGCGCTTGCTCCACGGCTGCTCCCCCCGCAGCTCAAGATACGGCTGTTCCTCCAATTGATCCGGTATCTGCGCTATAGACTGCGCGACGGAGATACCGTCCGGCTGCGAGTCGTATCGCAAGTTGTACGTGACGAAGCGCATGTGGGGGCTGACGTCGGATCGATGTACGCCTGGGAACAGTCCAAGAATGAAGGAGAAGATAAGGAGGAATGGTTGGCAACAAGTCGCCAACATGGTTGTGGAGGAAAAGGAGTTACCGACCCTGATGTCATCTTTCCGAAAATATCGTGGTCACGAGTGTGAGCGCCGCCGTTATACGGTCGGGTTAAGTGGAAGTGGGTGCGTATGGGCGGGGGACAGGCAGCCTTGCGGCCGCTGGGGCATAGAGACTCGCCCCCTCGGACAGCAGTGTGCTAGCCATACTTCGCGCTTAGAATTTGAATGGATGTTCGCTATACTGAGTAGTGGATTTATGGAGCCATTAATCCACAAGGAGCCCGATGCGATTGAACACAAGACGAGAAGACGGATATTCGAAATCTGCGCTATGACAGCAAAAGACGTATTGCAGAAGGAAAGTTGTGGATTAAACTAATGTGGTTATACACGAGAATGCCGATTTATCGTTACAGCGCAAGACAGCGCCCACGGGAACGGAATAATCAGGAAGGTGTCTATCAAACTCGTCAGCATTGAAACAGCTACATGCACAAGGCAAACCTTCTGCGACGTGAACGTTATCATAGATTATCTAACCTACTAATGCTAGCCGCGCCAATTGACAAGACACTTTACCATAAAATGTTCTTGAGAAGCTGGTCCGTATCATTAGGATGGCGTTGCACAAGTACAGTTTCTGTGGAAGTAACAATCGTCAGAAAGGACATTCCGCCATTCAATAAAAGAAGGAACAATGATTCAGAAAAGCGGGTCAAGCCCGAAGGTAGCTGAGATAGGTTTCTGCAGTGCGAGACGACTACTAATACAGTAGCTGCTCGCGTAAAGCCAAATGCCTCAAACATCATATATACGAAGGGGAGAGTAAACTCACCGAGATGAAAAGAAAAAGCGCGTATGGTCTGGGTCGGCATACAACTAGAGAAAAGTCCCATTAGTGCACGGAGACGATGGAGCCAGGAATTAAAAAGTAAGGATTCAGAAAAGCGAGTCAAAGCCCTAAGATAGCCGAGATAAGTTTCTGCAGTAAGAAAACATTCCACCAAGAGTGTACCGGAGGGATGGAGGTAAACTCCACCGCGTGTCTCTAGGCCGAGGTCCCCGCACTCGGATGGAATGCCCGCGGAATTGACCGACACTGCAAAGCGTCATGGTGGTCAAGCGGTAAGAGTGAAGGGCGAAGAAAACGCGTCAAGGCAAAAGCCTCAAGCATCATAGATGAACGAAAGGAAGTGGAGATGATCTTACCTGCAGCGGCCATGGCTTTGGTCCTCGAGCGCGCAGGGGGCGTCGCGTGATGGGGTAGAGTAGGGAGCGAGGACGGCGGCTAGCGATATGGCGCGAAACCATTTTGTCTGGCTAGACAGGACGAGAAGATGCGTGGAGGATGGCAAGTTCAACGTAGACCTGTCCGAAATTTCATGGTAAGCTAACGCCGGAAAAGAACGGAAAAATAAAGAAAAGCAATCGAAAACCGGCGTTGAGGGAAAGGGAAAAATGGGTAAAGATTTACCTCTGCGCCATAGGGAGCGCGTATCGGAGGCGTCGTCGTCGCCGTTTTCTTTCCCAGGTTTGATCATGGTGGTCAAGAAGAAGGAGGGTCACGCAAAAAAAGTCACGTAAAGGTGACGTCCTGACCATTGCTCACGACGAGCAGGACGTTACAAACAGCGACGAAGACGTGGCTCATGGGCGCTTTGGACAGCTCTACAACGTGAACAATCATCGCAGTCAGTAACCTGGACTCTACTTGTCGCTGCTGATTATATCGCCTGCAGAAATGATCAAGGAGGAGCGATGAACGCGTTATGGAACGAGACAAGTCGACGCTCCGCAGAGCATATAATGGTATCAAGCGTGCTAGAGGTATCAGGTCCGCTCTGCCGGGCGCGCTACACTCTAGTGTGCCTCTGACAAGACCCTGCCCACAACGACGCTACCATCCTGGAAGACGTTGCCCGTCCTGCTAGGTCTTACGCGGACAAATACTATCACGCCAGATTTTCGACCGCGACATCCTTGCGCCTATATTCGCTGCTCAGAGTCCTCCCCATCCAGCGTGTTCTGGGCTTGACGCGAACGGATACTCGCTCCTGTATCCCTATTCTGCTCTACCCTACGGTCTATTTGTAACGTGAGCCTGGCAGTTCCAATTCCTCATCTTTGCTCACGGATGCTTTGTAGACTCATCCGACGATAGTCCCCTTGTGCGATCTAAACAAACACATATTGATTGAAATATCCGAAGGATCCTCCAGCGAGGGTTGAACAGCTCAAATCCTTTGCCTCCGTCGGCCCAAAGGCCAGAAGCCTGCACCCACATACACCCACATCTCCCCAAAATAGGCAGCTCCCCAATCTTTCGCGTCCCGGGCCCCAAAGGGTCGACGGCCACGGCTCTGGGTCCTCCCGTCGGTCTAGCCGTGGGTCGAGTCCAACATGCCACTGCCTGTTTTTGTCCGTCGCATATAAGCGTGAATAATAGGTTGACAATTTGTCCACCTCCCCCACAATGTCCAAGTCGACGTCCAAAATGGCGCCAGCCAAGGACAAGCTCACGCCCATCGACATCGACGTGCCCGACAACTACATCGAGCAGACCCTCAAAAACGTCGAGCCGCTCCCGCCCATCACCCTCAAAACGCTTCGAGAGGAAATTAACTGGCTTTCGTTCATCATCCTCACCAGCACGCCCACCATTGGCTTCATTGGCGCTTTGTCGACCTCTTTGCGATGGCAGACCGCTGTCTGGAGCTTCATTTACTACCTCATCACCGGTCTCGGTATCACTGCAGGCTATCACCGGCTCTGGGCGCACCGTTCGTACAACGCGCACTGGATATTGGAGTATGGGTTGGCGATGGCGGGGTCTGGCGCTGTGCAGGGGTCTATCAAGTGGTGGTCTCGTGGTCATCGTGCGCATCATCGTTACACGGACACGGACCTCGATCCGTATAATGCGCTGCGCGGGTTCTTTTATTCTCATATTGGGTGGATGTTGGTGAGGCCGAGGAGAAAGCCTGGTGTCGCCGACGTTAGTGATTTGTCGAAGAGCGCCGTGGTCAAGTGGCAGCATCGTTACTATTTGCCTTTGATCCTGTTCATGGGTCTTGGGTTCCCGACGCTAGTGGCGTGGTTGGGATGGGGAGATGCGCGAGGTGGATTTGTGTTTGCTGGTGTATGCCGATTGGTGTTTGTTCATCATGTATGTGGTCTTCTTTTCCTTGGTGTCCTTCATAACTGACTTACTCTCCTTCAGTCTACGTTCTGCGTCAACTCCCTCGCGCACTGGCTTGGCGAGACACCCTTCGACGACAAGCATACTCCCAAGAACCATATGATTACAGCCTTCGTGACTGTCGGAGAAGGATACCACAATTTCCATCACCAGGTAGCTTTCTCCCTTTCCCCTTTCTATTCCCAATAACGCTCCTTTTCGCAGTTCCCCACTGACTACCGCAACGCTATCAAATGGTACCAATACGATCCCACGAAATGGTTTATCTGGTGCATGTACAAGATAGGACTGGCATGGCAGCTCAAGACCTTCCCGTCGAACGAGATCCAAAAGGGCGTCCTTACGATGGAGCTGAAGCGCCTGAAGAAGGTCCAGGATGCGATCAAGTGGCCTGGTAATGCTAATGATTTGCCGGTGATTAGTTTTGAGAGCTGTGAGTTTTTTCCTCCTCTTCAACTTCCAAGTTCTAATCGGGTCTTGCTAGTCCAAACACAAGCAAAAAAGCGCCCGCTCGTCCTCATCTCGGGCTTCATCCACGACGTGTCGACATTCGTTGAAGAACATCCCGGCGGTGCGCATCTCATTAACAGATTCGTCGGTAAAGACGCGACGACGGCGTTTTTTGGTGGTGTTTATGAGCATTCCAATGCTGCTCACAATGTATGTCCCCTTCTGCTCCTCCCTCCCCCTCCTTTTTCTAATTAGCGGGAATTGTAGTTGCTTGCCATGAAACGTGTCGGGATTCTTCACGGTGGATACCCCCATATTTTGGATATCGCGAAGACGGTGCCGCCGAGCCAGCGGCTGTGGGTCGCGCAGCATACGGAGCTGAGCCATAGGTGGGAGGATGCGGGCTCGACGACGGCGTGGAGCGATGAGGAGGATGTGGGGTCGAGGAAGGGTGGGAAGGGGTTGGAGATTTGATGATGATGATGATTGTTTTTGCATAACCGACGTATAATGTTTCTTGTTTGTGGCGCTCGCGTTGAGTAGAAGATATAAAGAGCTTTTCCTTTAGTCCTTGCCATCGATGTGGCAGGAACCGCTCTATTCACTGGTTCTTCCCTTCGCCAAGCCCTTTTGAATTCGACGTTTCTCATTTTCTGGTGGTCATTCTGTGGAGGGCATGCATCCACTTCTCGTACAACGCGGATCACAGTAACAAAATGCCCATATTCTGCAGGTAGATTCTACGTTACGTCGCAGGTACCCTCGCCACAGACACAATAGTTATCTGTTCACCAGCCATGCAATGACGTTGACCATCTCTTGAAGCCATTCCTGAATACTGAGTACTGAGTGCTCAGGAATGTGGTGCATGTTTTTGCCTCACAGCGTGGTTTATCATTCAACCCACCCATGGAGTTTGAGTATGGAGCGGGGCATCATTTCATGGCCGCGTAGCTCAGGTGGTGAGCATAGTCCTCCAAGGTCTCAGGTTCGATTCCTAAGTTGGCCACTTGTGCCATAGAATGTACCCACTTTTTCGAGCGTAGGGTAGCGGTGTAGACAATCATCAATGTAGCCGTAGGGTGGCGCAGTAAACCTCCCGGGGGTGTTACTAACAGTATCGATACCGACCCCCCGGAGGGTCCTGGTTAGGGTGGCGCAGTAAACCTCCCGGGGGTGTTACTAACGGTATCGATACCGACCCCCCGGGAGGCCGTGGTTTTGAAACCGTTAGTAACGGTTTCGATACCGGCACGTGTTCTGGACACGTGATGTGGCGCAGGCTGCGCGCCGCCCTGGTCCCGCCTCTGTCCCGCCGTGGACTACTTGTTCTCAGCGCCGGAGCGCTGTCACGTGAAAAATCACGTGCTGGTATCGAAACCTACCTCCCAGCCCCCGGAGGTTTCAATACCATATTGATACCGTTAAAAACCGCAGTAAATCTGAGGTGTATCAAAACCTCAGGTTTACTTCACCACCCTATGTAGCCGTGCACCTCCCTTTTTTGTACCATTGTTCTCTCTGGGCAGCCCGCGGATGATATTTAAGCAGCTGAAAACTGAGATTGTATACTATTCACTTCACCCTCGATGGTAACGCGTCCAGATTCCTCGACGGCTTGACTCTCCAGGGAGAGTTACCTCACACCCGACTCGGATTCGTGGTTAACACCCAATGAATACAAACATGACCAGAACAAGCGTGGCCTATCAGTAAGTAATGCACGTTCTTCTTTCCTGGACCGGGTATCGCCCAGTCTTCAGGTGCTCTTCCGAAAGCCGTCAGCATTCTGACCAGTCGATATTAACACATTCTTCATATTGACGTGTCAACCTAATAAGTGTTTCCTCACAAACGGGATCACCTGACCGTGTTTGGTACCTTAACGTGATGAGTCTATTTCAAAGATACAAAGGCTTGCTCCTGACGGTCACCTACACTTTGCTTTTGTCTAAGAAAGCTCCATTCGTTCCCTGCAACCTCGGAAGGCTCATTCTAGTTTCTCAAACTCCGAGTCAAGTTTACTCATCACATCAACATCGACAACATCTATTCAACGTACTGTGATGAAGTGAGTCAGGTTTCTCAGCGGGTTACTGTCATGAGCTCAAAGTTACTCCAGCCTCATTCACGATATATGTTCCCTGTACGACTGGATCGACTCATTCTCTGTCGACAGCTCTCTTCACACCGTTCTATCCAATAACGACGAACCGACACCGCTTCAAGCTACATCCGTCGCATCGTCCAAAGAATCCATTGATCTCGTCCGCGATCACATCACACAGGACATCGATAATTTGGAAGACGCATTGTTTTCGCTGTACGCACGCCGCCGTGTTCTAAACGATCTCGCAGCCCAACATGCCGGGGCGCTTTCATCGTTCAGGCGGCTACCCGCCGAGATTCTTCTGGAGATATTTCTTTATGCCTGCGATCCCAAGTTCGGAGTTGGGCGGGTAGAAGAGGGGCCCTGGAAGTTGAGGGCTGTATGCAGAAAATGGGCCAACATTGTTGAGGGTTGCTCCGAGCTCTGGTGCGACATGGTCGTTGATCTAGCAGATGATAACCTGCGAGCGAATGTCTTCACGGAAGCGCTTCGCTTTTGTGCCTCTCGCCATATTCACATGACACTCGACCTGTCGCAGTTAGATGTTTATGAACGTCGGCGACACAGTTTGAGCTTCAGCGAGGTATTTCACGTCATCACGCCTTCCTCATCCAGATGGGAGAGTCTTACTATCGAGAACGACGACGACGTACTAAGTACGGTCCTCGAGTTATTTCCTCGTTTAGAACGGAAACTACCCGTTCTTTGCTCCCTCACGCTACGGGGATGTACACTTTTCGCAAAATCACGGGACGGCTTGAAATCTTCTTCGACACTTCTCACCGCTCCTTTGTTAGAGACTGTGCACTTCGACTTGGCTTCCCAACAAGACTTTGCACCCTTCCTTGACCTTGTCCCACTTCCCTCTCAACAGATCCGACAACTCTTATGCCACTCCAACGAGGCCTTTTGCCCGGATTTGTGGAGAAACCATTTCATGTTATCAAAACAGATGTTCCCACTTCTTGAACGTTCCGTGTTTGCGAATAGGCACCATTGTTATTTCCTGGACTTGCAGGTAGACGACGACGTCTTGCGTGTTGAGCATGACGGTGTGAAGCATCTCGTTACCTCACAGACTGAGCTGTTTAATGCTTTCTCTTTCCCGTCGCTGGGTATCCTTCATATAGGAGACTCTGACAAGGATGTTTTGGAGTCGGCAGTCGACCTGGCCTTCAACGATGAAATGACTGGTATGAGTCTCAACAGTGTGTATAAGATGCTGTCAGCTTCACGATGTTCGCTGGTGTCTCTGGTGTTTTCGTACGATTTGATGTTGGACGACGGGTTCCTGCACATCTTACACATCGTTCCGACGCTTGAGGTCCTAGATATGCGCATTGTATGGTGGAAAGGGGTGGAGCGCGACTCGGTTCTCTGCCGATTTTTCGTAGCACTAGGAAGTAAGCCAGACGGCTCGTCATTTTCCTTTCTGCCTGCTTTGCGGGATCTGCGCGTTTCGATCGTGGCATCGTACGAGTTGTGCGATTACGAGGAGAGGTGGGAGGCTGACGTTGTTGGTTTCAAGTCCGATGATCCCATCCAGCCCCGTCACTTCAGCTTCGTTCCTCGTGTTGTTGAGGCAATCACGGAGCGGTCCAAATCCGCCTCCGGCTTGGATATCTTTTCTTTGAAGATGTTGATGAACGACTCGACGACGTGGGCTTTGTCTAACGAAGAGACCAGTCGATTGCGTGACCTCGAATTGACAGAGTTCTATTATGATGGTCTATTGAGGCCTACAGAGCCTGAATAGGAGAGGGAGGGAAAACCGGGGTGACGCCTCACAGGATTGCCTCGAAGGTCTACATGATATTGTCGACTCCATTGTATATAGTACTCATATGTTCCATTGTACATACCTCTTTCGTTTTCGGTCGAAATCCAGACGGACGTTCTACGGAGTAGGCATTGTGGGAAGGAAATGAGGATCGAGTCCGTCCTGGTATAAGTAGTACATCGATAAAGGTTATTCTAACAAAACTTGGCAAGCATGCCTGGTTTAACCATACTCATGAGGGTTTGGGAAACTTGCGGCTTCTGGTGATGAAATCTTGGCCCAGCTTCACACTGTGCTGACAGGACGTTCAGGCACAAAACCCGGACCGGAAAGGTTATAGTGCCGGCGGCAACCCCATCGTTGCCTTACACCTTCAACTTGATCCTTCTTTTGCGTACGAAATCATTCGAGAGCGGACGTCCGTAGGCACCTGCGTCATATGAACCGGACGCACTCTTCACAGCCACGATACTGCCGAACAAGTTCCCTCATTCGTCCTTATTGCTCTCGGAAATCTGCGCGTCCGGTTTCCATCTTGCGATACAAGGCGTAGCGACAGACCCATCGTTGGCCACCATACCGTGCACACGGTTCATGCCACCTCCCCACTCCCTACACCCCCCCACCAACATTCGACGGAAGATACGATCGTACGGAACCGGCCTCCTGAGATCCTGGCACCGAATCTGGTCAAGCAACACGCGACTTGTGCAGCTGTGCTGTGGAGTTGCGATCACACGCTTTTCGGTTTCGTTGTTGTTCAAATGCACGGCCTTGTACTGCTTTACAGCATCTTTTCTTAAAGCTGTGATTGTGTACCTACCAGCAGCCGAATTTTAACCCATTCGAGATGGCCATCACTTGATCAACGCGCATATCCTTTGGAGGCTTGCAAGGGTATAACGTGCCTCATATAGGTACGTTTCCGAAATTTCTGCGAGAGTCAGTCGCTGCGACATGTTCTTCATTTTCACCTCGAACTGTACCATGGTGACGCGTTATGACTTGAAGTATCCGAAGGTTCCGCCACATACAGCATTGCTATCGTTTGATTGTTATGTGGTGTTGTATGATGCGAAAGTTGCAAGCGCCTCATGATTGTGAGATGTCATTTTTTTGTCCTAAATAGGTTTGCTAATCTTCAGTGTACAGAAAATCACACGGCGAGCACTTGCCCTATAAGTATCTCAAGCGCGTAATTTGGCACCTACCCTTCTCCAGCAAAACCGCAGATACTACAACAGAATGAGGAGGAGACGAACCGCCAAAGTTCTAGGACTAAAGAGCTCGCGTTTCACGCGGCGTTTGAAGCCGCAACACGGTATGTTCCCTACAGTATTCACTCCCGCCGATTTAATGTGCGCCACACAGTCATTGACCCATTCGACTATGAGCAGAAATATGGGGAGGATGAAGAGTTTCAAGAAATGGGTCCAATGGCGAGAATATGGAAAATGTTTTTGGACGAAAGCATTAAATTTGATACCGACATGGTCGAAGATTGGAGAGACGGGCTCGATGTCTTGTTGGTTTTTGTAAGTTTTTATATCATGACTCGGGAAGTGGCGTACTGAGTATCTCAAGGCTGGGTTGTTCTCGGCGGTCGTTTCCGCCTTTGTAGTTCAAGCCGCCCAAAACCTTCAGAAGGACCACTCCGAAGTAACCGCATCCCTGGTGTTCGAACTCGTTTCCATGGGGCGCGCATTTATGAGCGGAGATTCGGTCGACAAAGTGCCTCAATCCACACTCACTCCGACTTCAGCCTTCAGCCCGACATCCGCATATACTTGGGTCAACGCGCTTTGGTTCACGAGCCTAGCCCTGAGCCTCACGACTGCCCTCCTCGCTGTTCTTACCAAACAGTGGATTCATCAGTATATGTCGGTTCCCTCGGGAACTCCTCGTGATCGCTGTCGTGTCCGTCATTTCAGATTTCTCAGTCTGAAGGCGTGGCAAGTCCCAGTCATCATAGGCCTTCTCCCGGTCTTGATGCACATCTCTCTGGGTGTATTTTTCGCTGGCCTCATCATATACCTTATCTCTCTCAGCACAGCTATGGCATGTGTGACGGGAGGTATCGTCCTCGTCGCGTTCATCGCCTACTTTGGGAGCAATCTGCTCCCCATCTTCAGACATGACTGCCCGTACAAAACGCCTTTGACTCTCTATCTGTACCCCATATTCAGCTATATACGGCAGTGCATTCGTCACCCCCCTTGCTCTCAACCCGGCCCGAACGATACGGAGGAGAATGTCTCTCGGTACAATCTCTTCACAACATATTCGCTCAAAGTCATCGAACAGGAGCGTGTTAAACACGACGCGGATGTCATTGACGCGCGCGCTTTGTCATGGCTGTTCAAAATGTCCTCGAATTCGTCCGTGCAGAGGATTGTCGTTCAGGCTATCAGCAATCTCCCGTTGCAGAGCGTGTGCCTGATTCGGAAGAAAATCCCTACGCTTCGCGATGTCATCACTTCCTTCTCCTACGAATGTATCCGGGCTCATCACCAGTCGGCATTCGCGCGGTATTATCGAGCGCGCCTTCGCTTGGGAGGTACCCTTGCCTGCGGAAGGCCGCGGGAACGATACTCTACGCTGCTTGATTCCCGTACTATCGAACCGGCGGTGAGGCTCATGCGAGGCTGCATCCTCGGGGATGAAACCGTCACTTTCGACGTCATAACATGGGCTAGCATTTTTGAACATGCGTTGAGCGACGGAGCGGCTTGCCTCGACATCAATGTGGAGGGCTCGCAGGTCTGGATAACCTTCCTCGATTGGGCCGTTCAGAACCATGATTGTTTGGCCATGAACTGCGACAATCATATGGAAGAACTCGTCTCTAAGGAGCTCTGGCTGGCGCCGACTTTGAAACCTATCCACCTGTCAATTCTCGATATGCCCAAGACTTCATCACCCATGCTTCTCCAACAAGTCTTGACATGTCATATGTACCCGTCTGTCTGTGACTTTCTCTTGAAGGCCGCATACCCGTCGTTCCATGGCGATCAGGTACTCAAAGGGCTGCCGTCCGACATCATCCTTCATCTTGCGCTCATCCAAGATCCCATTGTTCAGAATACTAGCTTGCCACCTCATGATCAGGACGATAGTTCAAACGCAGAAGCGTCCTTGATGACAAAGGTGTTGCGTGTCGTCGACCGATACTTGTATCCCGACCCGGGCTCCTTCCAGCATCCTCGTTTATTACATGCGATCTTCCTAGCACTACGAGCTGTGGTGGACTCCGAGGCGTTCGGAAACGGCAATCCCTTAAGCGTCGATGATGAGAGGCTAATCCTTGACACACTTTTCAGAGTGTTAGTTCGGGATAAATCTATCAGTCTGCAATTCCCCGACTGGATAGGCCAAGCAGTTGTCCAGAAAATACAGCGCGTCATCTTCGGATATCCCACAGTTCCGGAAACGTTTTCTCGCATGGTTGCGAATATCCTACGATTGGCGACTATGACTTGCGGGCGGGATTCTGGTCTAGGCGTAATGATGTACAGAGAGCTCACACAGAGAAGGTGGTTGGACGCTGTAGGGACTCATCCCTTGGAGCCTGAGTTCGTTACGGCCAGCGGTTTACCTTCACGCGCCTTTGCATATCCCGGAGGATCCATGTTGGCATCATCGTATGTCCACGGCTTCGATGTTCTCGAAAGGACGTCTGATGCCGTGTTCAAGGCCACTATATCCTATTTGGAGGAGCCTCAAACGCTCCTCACCATCTGCAAGATCTTGATCCTTGCAGATTACGAGCGCCAGTGTACACTCTGGAGCCTGGCTCGCAGGGTGGAGATACGGCCCTCGCATGTACAGGAATTAGAAGTTTTCTTGTCCTCGACTCTTGCCAAATTGATATATCAATCGCGCGCAATATGGGAGACTCAGTGTCGAGATTCGGAGCCAATGCTGTACTGCCCGTTCTCTCGAGTTCGAGAACTGCTAAGTCATCTTGCTACTAACATCAAGGATTCGTCTTTCCATCCTCCCTCCCGGGCTGGGTTTGAGAGCCCAAAACGGGCTTTAGATTTCCCCGTACGTTCACTTTCGAAGACCGGTTGATGATTCTCGCTGAAAACTTCCACTCTAGGTGACCAACCAGCATTGTGGAAAGTCGATATTCAATCTCATGAAGGGAGTCTTCAGCCGCGACAAGAAATTGCACGGTGATCATTCATCTATAGAACTTGGGGATCGTGAGCAAGACAGAGAGCCTCCGCTTACATATCTGACGCTACCGGCTCCTTGGGACATGTAATGTAGACAAGAATCTTGCTGAATAGGTGTTGTTTAACGCGCGGGAGCTTGGGTAACAGTACTACGAGCACTCCTGAATACAATCTGTCTTGCCCATCACCAGTTTGTGTGTTTCCGAGCAACTACGATTGTGCACGTTATCGAAGGAGGCCAATCCACAACCTCCTAACAGTGTTCGGGAGGGGGGATCACAGTAATAGAACAAAAATAAACAATAAGACTTGCCTGAGCTACATCACTTGCGGACCGGGCAACGGAGTGGGGGCGCAAATTGTCGGTTGCCGCTTCCACATTCGCGCATATTCAGCGAAATTCTACGTTACGTGGCTACGGACTAATAATTGTCTGTTGTGCCAGCGCTTGTCTATCTAGCACTCAAGTTTGTTGTCCTATCACTCTTATTGTATCATTGTTCTCTGGGCTTGTTCATGCATGCCCCCCCATGATATTTAAGCAGCTTAAAAACAAAAAATGTATTCATTCCACCCGCGATGAGTAGATTAACATCAAACAGGCAAAGGAGCTGCCAACTCCCAAGCACTGAAGCCGTAGACCTCTACAATCAAGTCACCTCGATCTATTATGGCGACTGGAGGGATATTGGCTACGTAGTGGTCATAACACTACGTTGGATGTCATTCCACATAACTTGCGAGCCAGTGGAATCGTGGATTCAAATATTACACAAGCTGTCTGGGGGACTATGGTGAGCACAGTCAGAATGTCGATGTGCGAGAACTAACCTACCCGATTTCTCAGCTCCCAAAGTGCCATTAAGCAGTGGTTCCTCACTGAAGGTGCTCGATATCGCAATTCTCGCGACGCGCCAGTGAGCACACCCGTGTACAACAACCTACGCTGTCAACACCCGAAAAACCAAGGGACGTGTAGGTTATCGTCATGGGCGGCACAATATGTCAGGGACGACGAGACCTTTTCAAGTCTCGTTGCAGACGCGTATAAGCGCATTTATCAGCGCCGTGCCATCCCGCGGGTTGAGCAACGACACGACTGGGACCGCGTCGGTTGGGAAATTCGAGAGAGCGATCCAGTTCCGTCGAGAGTAGATACGCCCTCAGATTGGTACCGCTAGGAAGCTGGGCGCACTATGTAATTGTTTCATGATCAGCATCGAGAAAATGATGACATGACGGATGAAATGTACCACTACCGTGATAGTCTGAGAACACGGTTGACGATGAGAGAATTACAGAAATGTAACGAACGGTAAGCTCACCAGAAAATAATGAGTGGGAGTTGATTCGAACGAGTAAAGACCGTATGGGACAAGCATCAGAGAGGAGAGCTCTGATACAGGATATCTACCCATGACGCGGCGCTTTTTATACCATCTGTACGTGCTGCCCTTCTTCCTTGTTTGTATGAAGGTCGTCAAGACTGGCAGAACAGAACGCTATATCGAGCCATGAAAGTACAAGGAGGGTATCCTAGCATTGTGCCTCGCGGGGGTAGGTTGAGAATACAATAGATCTATTCTTCCATATATGGTTGACGAAGTGGTCGGGAGACAACATTCGAAGATGACGGTTCCTGACAAGATCAGCAAAGGGGCACAGCCACTCAGCCAGTTTCCTTCCACGCGACCATCAATGCTCCTGCCAGCCCATTGCGCGTAAGGACGCGTACAGAAAGACCGAGTCCAAGATTTGGTGGTTCTTTATTTTTCGTTGTCTTCCGCGGCTAATCCTTTCTTCCAGTCCACGTCCCGCTCGGATTCCGGTGTCACGGACTTGCACTCGAACCATTGCCCATCGCATAGCGCTTCCCCTTCGAATTCACATACGGTTCAATATCTGGTGTTTGATATGATCTACAGCCAGCTCGCACATGACAGG
Source organism: Hymenopellis raphanipes (assembly GCA_036872995.1). NCBI lineage: Eukaryota > Fungi > Basidiomycota > Agaricomycetes > Agaricales > Physalacriaceae > Hymenopellis > Hymenopellis raphanipes. The sequence goes on from JAYMDG010000015.1 coordinate 567,450, forward strand.
CATAAGTAGCGGAGCGTACTTCCACAGAACATTCTCCTGGCGCAATGCCGCGGCGCTTCAGTACACATATCCGGGTCGCTTTGGTTATCTGGTTCCTTTCGGGGCTGCTAGAATCTCTGCGTGAGGGACAACATATCTATGCAGACTCTGAAGGACTTCGCTGTCCTTCCTGTGAAACTGTCTGTGTGCATGAGGGAAAGAACCATGTCCCGATACCTTCGCGCGCGGTAGTGCAGCATCGTGATGCGACTGGGAGCGCACACGGTCCGTAGGTCTGGCTTGACATAGGACCCGGTTGGCGAATTTCGCTTGCTAACAAGCCGTCGCCTCGATTGGAGGCTCTCTCTTTGTATACATGTATATTATGCAAACGGACATCATGTCATCGACTCGGACTTGCAGGGAGCCGACACCGTGACATGCGCGCTGTCGTTCTTGGTCGTCTCGTGCAAGGTAATGATTTCGCAAGACGAGTGGCAAGATGTCGGGGAAACCACGCTTGAGGTGGCCTGGAGTTCTCTTTAGATGGTATGTGTTTCAATTTTCAAAGCTCTCTCACCTCTGGGTAAATCCTCATATGTAATTTCTAGGGCAGCTTGTAGTTGACTGTGTCTGCGTTTAATAATATTCCCAATCCGCGATCTCCCTCTTTGGGACGAGCTTCTATATCCACAAATTTCAAGTTTCTCGCTCACGCTTGGAGGATGATTCGTCTCCTTTCGCGCACCCATGTGGGGCAGGACTCTTAGAACTGTTTCTAAGGACAGCAAAGTGGCGCATACTGTATTGGAGTGTATGGAGGCGACGTAACGCATAACGGAGGCCCCGTTGTGTTGCCTATTTTGCGTTGCGTAACGCATAACGAAGGGCCCGTTGCCTGGGGTAAGTGCGTTACTGTGGCGCAAATTTTCACAATTTAGAGATTAATAGTGTCCGCAGCCTTGAAGCTCCAGTTCTATCCATTTTCAGCAGTGAATTTGAATCAACTCTCTATATTCTATGGCTTACCGGTGGCCTACCGATGGTCTCCGTTGCCTATTCTGAGGTGCATAACGCATAATGTAGACCGCGTTGCCTTGGTTGGGTGCGTTATGCGCACGTGACGGTTGCCTACATACACTCCAATACAGTACGTGGAAAAACCCTAGCCGTGTTTCTTTGGAGTGGACGCGTTCGGCGAGGCCGGCATCCAGTAACTGGACGGAGACTTGAATGTCTTTCCATTGTTGCTGTTGTTTATTGACGCCCAGTCCATTGTTCGCTGGGACCACATCTCCTCGTGCCTTGTGGCTATTACGCCCGATTGGGAAACTGGAGCTTTCTGAAGTTGGGACGCGTGACATATAAATTCAAGTCCTCACTCTCTACACTTCCACCGCGACATCCTCTATCACCCACCATGAATCCGGAGGTCCAGAAGCTCTTGAAAGCAATCGACGACTTCTTGGACAATGAATACAAGCCGTACGTTTAATTCTAATCCTTCAATTTTTATTCTCATCGTCCTTCAGAGGGAGCCCGATTCCAGAATGGGAGGACGTCGACCTCCAAGCGTTCGCATTACCTGCCACCGACACCCTCGCCTGCCCATCCAACTTCTCGACATCCGTTAACGCGTCGACTGCCTTCACCTGGGCCAATTTTCCTAATTTCAGCGAGACCGGCGCCCAGACATCCTCTCCCGATTTCTCATCGCTGTCCGACACGCACACCGCCTTTCATGAGGACGTATTCCCCTTGGAACCTAGCGATGGCGACGCCGACTCTCTCTTTGACGGATATACCCCGCCTCTCTCTTTGCCTTCGCCCACTCCCACCCAATATTCCCTTCCTTCTAAGGAAACCATTGCGCCCGCCTTTATAGACGTTTTCCAATGCAACGCGCCAGCACTCGACCCTCTTTCATCTCACTTTTCACAATCATCTACGGACGTCATTACACCCTTTGTCCCGAACTCCCCCAACCCTGCTGCTAGCAAGCATACTTTCCCTGACTGGAACAGTGCCAAACCCTCTTACCCACCTTCTCATCTCCCGACGACTCTCCCAACCCAGCCGTTCTTTATTCCTCCTCCTCCCGGGGCTACCTATCTAAGTGCTGAAGAATCTGAGTTGTTTAGCCGGGAATTTCAGTCGCAGGAATTCCACAATGATATGCTATCGGTTCATCCTCCAGAGCAGTATGTCCTACTTCCTTACGCCCGAAGGAATCGTCCTGATTAATTCAATCTAGGCAGATGCAAGGGTCTATTGGCCCGATACGAACATCAGGAGAAGTCAGGTTAGCATTCGTATTCTACTCGCATGTAGTCCTTTCTGACTTATCTCGCAGATATCAATTCATACCCTATGAGCGACCGCAAGTCGATGGCAGTTCGGAGTCTAGGAAGGAAAACGACCTGAATCCCGGTCCATTGGTGATACTTCGCGAGATTCCGGTCCCACCAGGAAAGAGGTATGGCTTTCATCAATGTCGTGTTCAATTACTGACCAATGCGATACGAAACAGTAAATTCATGCTCACCAAGACTGATAAATTGGAGATACAATATCCCCGCATCGATCCCTCTGCCTTCTACTTCTTCAAAGCCATACCCACAGAGTTTAACTGCCCCGTTCTTGGTTGTACTGCTGTCCTACAGATACAGGAGATCAAGGACCATGGGGCGACTCATGTGCAGCCTGACGGTAAAGTGTTGGTTTCCGACCCGGGGTCTGCAGGATCGTATCCAGTTGAGCCGAAGTCGTTCGTCAGGAATGTCACGGACCGGAAGGGAAAGCATACCTGTCCATACTGTAACCGTTCGGTGATCCGATGTGAACAATATGATGTTCGCCGACATTTGTCGACTTGTCAGGGTCTGGAGGAGCTGGCGGCGGAGGCGCGGGAAGTGTTCGCTTCGCGTGGCTATTAGACTGATTTGTATACCGCACACCATCACATCGCATTCCATTATTCCGTTTAATTATCACGATCCATAGGTTTGTAGCGCTAGTCTTGTATCCCTTATTCCATCGCTGTATTTATGAATAGATTGATTATTCTAATGTGTACGACTTTGAGCCAGCCTGCGGTACCAATGGTAAAGTGCTAGTACTTATGAGAAGTCCGGATTCCGTCGAAGGCTCCTTTTTCTCATACGTTCTCGAACAGGAGGAACTACACTCTTGAAACAAAGAAAAAGGCATTCTCTCTTCAGTATAGTCAAATTTCACACTGTACCATACAGAGAAACCTCGGATGCGTGTCTCCGTAGTTGTGCTTTCCATGCCCCTATAGCCGTGTAGCGTCGTGTGCAATACACTCTCAAGCGCGGCGGAGACGGGCGTTATCTGGGTACTTGAACGAACTGGTCACAGACTACCTGCAGACTATCGAGTAACCAGAAGAAATTTTTGATGACGCGTTTAGCAGCTGGCGAAGACGATCTCCGATCAGTAGCGTTTGCTTTCTTCTTTCATCATCGGACAACGTCCTTGGAATTCTTGTCTTTTCATTCTGCCTGGGACAACCAATCGCCCGTCGCCATCCATCCTACTTCACCGGCATCTATCTCACGCGCTTCGACTCCTCAGAGAGGCATGCCACCTTCTTTGTCCCCACCAGCTCCTTCAGCCAACGAATCACGCATATCGCCTAACACAGAACGTGGCGACACTGATATTCTGCCACGTCAGCCCAACACCGGACACGAAACGGATACAATTGCGCATCCAAGCCGCCAAGAATCTCAAGTCTCCCTGGCGTGCCCCGAGATGCAAAAAAGGGATACTCTGGAGAACGCGCACATCAGGCTGAGTGTTGTCGACGGCGATACCGGTGTGGAGCAGGTCTTAGACCTGTTTGTGGAATCAGACGATGAAGATGCCGGAGAGATGAGTGAAGAAGACGAGCATGATTCGGAGATGGAGGAGGAGATCCATATATATGGCGCGTGTCGGTACCCCGTGGCTGACGAAGACGAAGACGAGACAGAGGAAGATGAGAAACCTGTTGGCGAGGACAGTGACGATGAAGATTGAGCTCGCGTTTCGAGGTAGTGTTACGAATGAAGTTTGGTTTCCTTGTTCCTGTTATTCTCATGCTCTGTTCTGGGGCATTGACCCTTCTTCGAGCCTCTCAGCATATCCGTATTAAATCCAACACGCACCAGCGATGAGCCCGGACAGCCGGGAGGTTCAATGCGACAGTCTCTTTTCCACGGAACATGTCAGGTATCGTATAGTTTGTACGCGTTCTCGACTGGTACACTGGAAGCTTTGTTATTGCCTCCTAGAGCTATAGAACAGCATCATGGCTATACTGCGGCATTCTTCCCACCTCCGATGCTGAAGAAAGAACGCCGGTAGCAAGGGGTGACGATGATGCATGCATGCTTGAATGCAGGAACCTGCAGGAACGAAAGATCTACTTACCGGTTGTTAACGTTATGGAGCCAAGAAGAACCGGTGACTTAACATACGTACGTATTGAGGCGAAGAAATTACGCCACGATTTGGAGGACCAAGTGAGCGTAGAAAGCAGATCCTTTTTCTAGGGGACGTCGAGTTTGACGGCCTGAGGCTACGACATTCTCGAGACGAGAACGGGGAGGAACGCGGGCTGTCAGTGTTGGCCGAACTGAAAGCGTTGCAGTTGGTGCAGCACGCAGTAGCCATAGCTGAAAAGTAGACATCACGAGCGTGGGTGTGGCGTGGGTAACAACACGGGGGATGATGGCGCTCAACAATCACGTGCACATCTTGAGCGCGACGTTCAACAAACGAGTGGACGCGCATTTTTCTGGTTCAACACTAGAGTCAAATGCTTAGAACACTAGTAGGTCGTTATTCCTTCTAAAAAAACCTGATCTTTCTCGTAGCATAAGGCGCCAATTCCTTGAAAACGGGTGGATTACAAGTCGCACAGCTCTCAACTGATATCATTCAAGGTACCGAAAAGCCTATTCTCTAAGAGAGGAAAGTTTTGTTTCGGGAATACTGACCAGTCAAGAGGCTTATCCGCTGTGCCGCCGCGTACTACGGTATCAGCCATGGTAAAGTGTGGATTTTTCGTTCTGTCACTTAACTCGGAACAGTCTTCAAGGTGTCAGTGTTTCCCCATTGGCAGTCCAGCCGAGGGCTTGTTGACAGTCAGTATGACTGAATATTCGACACATTGTGCCGACGACGTGCGTGGAAGTCTGCCATGGCCTATCGATGTCTCTGTGTTATTGAACGCCACAAGGTATGTCAAGCGTTCAACTGGAAACTGATACACACCGGTACTGGCATTCCCCTTTCGTCTTTGGTAATGCTCTACATACTTGGCGCCGGTGTCTTCTTGGGCGCGAAGGTAAGGCATCATCTGGAGGACCATCATGATAAACCTAGCGATTTACAGTTACAGGCAGGTTTATCATGATCCTGGATAAATACACTTGATTTCCGCGCGACTGAGGCTATGGCTATGGGGCAGTGCTTTATCTAACCGAGGGCAGATGACAGACCGACTGCATCATGTCGCTCAATTCCATGATACGCGGTGTCTTTCCTAAGCCTGTCTTTCCGAAAATTGGCATTCGGTCTCGGTATTCTTTGCCGCCGCGGCTCGGGATGACAGCACTCCCTCGGTGACAGCTATCACTACGTCCGAGGAAGACTGTGAGGTGATGATGGCCTGGAGAATGGGGTAACGCCCACCCCGCTCCCAATGGGTGCGGACGGATCCCACGGATCTGTCTTCGATCCATTGCTTTCTCAACCATGGTTCAGTTGCGGACACCTTGTTCACCGCTGGGTAGACTACTTTTGGCGTGAGCGCTTGCTTATCTATGCGAAGTTGTGACCTTCATCAGATGCCTTGGACTAGGACGTGCCTTGTCGTGTAACCGCTGGCCACAATCGCATAGTTGATCTGATCGCTTTACTCCTTTGAGCTTCAGAGTTCGTATCAGCAGCTCAAGGATGTAGAAGAGGAATGCGCCAATTCTCCAAGGAGGTCCAGACCCTTGGTACCCTTACAGTGGTCGGCATTGTGATGCTAGTTTTGCCAATACATTTCTCGACATAATCTTACGGGATGACTTGGTGAAACTCGGCAGACGAAACCTTGCACCAGCCTTTAAGCTTCAGGAGCTAAATGCGCCTAAGATTATTCATGGATATGAAAACTTAGCCCTCCAGCCGCTAGTACTACATACCGTTGATCGCGTTCGCAGGTTTCGTTATGGCGCTTGCTGGCTGATCGTTCAGACCAGCCGAGGCGCTGTTCACAAGGTAGGTTTCATTATTGGCCTCGACGCACAGATGATTCCATACCTATGTAAAAAAGTAGACAATATTACTGTAGTGTACTAGTCAAGAATTTCTGAGTTTCTGGCGAGTACGACATTGATGGCAACTAGTACAAAGAATAAACCAAAAACATATCAGCGCGGTAGTAATTGAGGTTTCATTCACCATCAATCTCTGTATTCACGGCCACAATCCCCAATCTTAGCGTACAGTCCGGCCAAGTGGTCGCCTAGGGACACCGCTTCAATGGAGCGAGTCTCGTCAGGTGTAAGGTAGAATGTGAACACCTTCGCATTCGACTCAATATTCGAAGACACGCCCAACCGCGTGCCCACAATGACCGCGCCTACTTCAGGATTGTCCAGTACCCAACGTGTGGCAACGTTGCTTAGATCGACGTCGTGGTGATCGGCGATGGACTTGAGCGTTTTGAGTAGGACTTGAAAGTCGCTCCATGAGCCCCATGCCATGATCATGTCAAAATACTGAACGAATGACTCAGAACTGTGGCGTCATACCGCCAATACCGCTGAAACGTGGCGTACCTTTCGTTGCGAAGGGGTTAAACCTGGACTCTCAGAATACATCGCCGGAGATTTTGCACCAAGCCACTTCTCCGACAAGAAACCACCACACTAGAGCAAGGAGATATCGGTATTCCAATAAATGGCCTAGCGACGGAAGGAGGGACTCACGAAAGAGCCGTATGTCAGCAGATAGACGCCATATTTCTGGCAGACAGCGGCCATCTTCATCTTGGGACGGCCGTCAATCAGAGAATACTAATGGAACATGTGAGCTGCGAAAGCAAATTCAAGTTTCGGTATTCAGAAATTCACCTGAACTTGATTTGAAACGATTCCAACATGGCCAGTCACGGCGATGAGATACTCGCATGCTTCGGTCATGCTTTCACTGTCGAAATTGCAGAGACCAATCGCGGAAACCAGATGAGGATGGGATTTGGTGATTTCGACCAACTCGGCAAGGATTATCAAGTAGTCCTTGTTTGACGGCTGCGACATCGCAATCAAGGGTTAACCAAAGCTGCATGGACAATGTGGAAGCGTGCTCACATCATACCAGTGGAACTAGGAAGTATTAAGTTAGATTGAATACGGACAAATTCAAGAAACCGGTTGAACGCACCTGCAACAGATCCACTCGACCTCCTACCCGACGCGCGCGCTCCTTGACAGCATCCAACACGAACTCTGCAGTGACTGGTGCGTCTAACGGCCGGAAAACACACCACTTTGTTGCGGCAAGAACGTGCCTCCCGACGTCTTCCGTGAGGCGATTCCTGAAGGAGCCATATATCAACTCCGCATCACCCTGAGAAACGAGATACGTTAGCGAGAAAAGTGGAAGGCCACGGGTCCTGTACAAAGCTATACCAAACTTACATAGTGGTCGGCCATATCCGTAGCTACCAGCCCCGCAGTGATGAGCTGTCTGAGCGCCGCGTCCTGTTTGTAACTCGACGCCGAGCCCCAGGCTGGAGACGACATCTGCCACAGTCCATTGAACAGACGCGGTACATGCAACTTGGGTCCCAGCTGTACATATTCGAGTTTCCCAGCCGCCTTGGCGTCGATCTGCACGTCCAATTGTAAGGCTCGTATCGAGTCGTTGTCATCGAAGGTAACAGCTGGGAAGAAGCCGTGAAGCCCGTCATTGACCTGGAGCAAGGCGCGGCCGAAAGGATATATTAGCCCGCCTGCGCGGCAGTAAATCATACAGCCTTGTAGTGCGGAGCGCAGATCGAGCAGAAGGCGTTGCAGCTCGGGTGTTCGTTCGGGGCGTGACTCCTTAAGCGCTTGTATAGCTTGTACGACGTCCCCACAAGCCTCCTCGAGCAAAAGCTCCCGTGCGCCGCCGTCGCTCCATCGTAGACTGGCATCGGATATAGACTGTATGAAATGTACAAAACTAGGATAATGCATCAACTCTACGAACGTAAGATGTGATACCAAAGAACTTACTATGGCAACGATTCTTGAGCGAGCTTGCTCGAAAAGAGACAACGTATTGAGGAGAGAAATCCCGCTGCGTTCTCCTGGTTCTTGAACAACTCTTCTGCGGGTATGAACAAAGGCGCATATTCCCGAAGACGTGACCGGATGTGCTCAACGAACACCTTCTGTGCGGCTGATCCTTGGGAAACGAGAGCACGAAGTGCAGATCGAAGCAATGGTGCTGGCACTGAAAGGCTCTAGTTTAGTCGACCCGAGCAACCAAGGGTAACGAAGTAATCCCACATTCAGAGATCAGCACATCATCCATCGTATTCCTGAGAGCAACAACACAGTCAACGTTAGCCTGTAGACACATTTTTTCCCTCAGAATCGATACTCACACATGACCAGACATGGTTGTGGTTGAAAGGAGAGGAGGGAATTCATCCAAATGAGTTTGGCCCGTGCTCTTTCAGTAACTGAAATTGCGCCGGTACTAATGAAGAAACCGGTGCCGGCTGGCATAGTCGGAGATCGCCTTCAAGGCCCAGAAGAATGATAGGTGTTCGAACAATTGACCGGTAGTAAATGAATTTGAATCCCGGTTTGTTGCGGTTGGTGCTATATTGGGCAACGATGGAACGATATGGTGCGCGGAGCGGTTACGCCGCATTGTACCTTGAGTGCCAATGACCAAGAACCCTAGTACTGGAACATGTTCTAACTCATGGTCCTTAGGCGAACATGGTATTCGCCGATTTTCAGACAAGCGAGGTAAGCGATCATCGTGGCACCCCGGCCGACTCGGTATCAAGTTCTATCCCGTAAGAGAATCGCCAAGGGGAAACCACGAACGAAAGGGAAGGACAACGTGTCTTATGTCACAGTCGACAAACATAAATATCTAGAGATCCAGATAACAGAACAATCTAACTGTGAGTAGCGTGAAGCGTCAACACCAAGTAGTCGACGACCTTCGGAATTCGTTACTCACATTAATAGGAGCGTTACTGATCCGCGTGGAAAGACTGGACGGAGTACCTAGAACATGGTTAGCCCATTGACCAGAGTGCGTACTCGAGAACAGAAGCGAGCTCAGGTTGCAAATTATTTGACCCGCACCCGTACCCGACGTGGGGTACGTCGAGGAAGTGCTTAGCTTCATCGTAGACAGAATGGGTGACGAGGGAAGGGTTTCGCTTACCGCGTCAAGGACGTCAAGAACACCAGCGCGACCGTCGGCGCTAGGAAGATGTACAGATTACAAGCTACGCTTAATAACCGCAAAGTCGTGGATGCGACGTTGTAGAATCTAAGGAGCGACGCGCAGTCAGATGTCTTCGCAACATACGGAAAGTCGACTTACTAATGAAGCAGCCAGTCTGATGAGACCAGTTTGGTTATATTGGTCGGAACCAAGTTGACTAGAATAGAAAGCAGTTCGAAAGCGATGCGCATAGAAGTACGCGAAAAGCAAAACGCCGAGTGTGAGCATAATAGCTGCGATTCTGAAAGAGAAAAGGCGTAAACGAAAATGGGGTAAAGCTCGCTGTTGAATACGATCGGAGCGTAAAATCGACGGAATCGAGGCGTGCTCTAGGGGACAACGTGAAGACCACACAGTTCTCGCCTGCGGCGGCATTATTTTCTGGCACGGTCAATACGCTCTCCCGTTTGCTCCTTGAAGCTGCGCTACCTGCTCACCATAAGACGTCTCCGAGTGATGGAATTAAAACCAGTCAACGTTGAGTCAACGCCGCCATGATGGCCGTCCTGAAAGAGAGGCAAAACGCTGCCTGGACCCTGTCCGTACCGGCCGGTGACTCATGGATACCACGTGTGGTCCTGACCGGCAACCAAGTCCATCCCTTTCTTCCACTTTCCTTCGTCATTCACAAAACCCAAAGTCACCGGCCACTGGCCGGCCAGCAGACACAACCTGTTTCATCACCAACTCTTGGGCTTTTCAATCCCTAGATTTCCTATGTGTCATAGGCACGAATTACCAAGGTGGGTCTCGCACAGAGTTTAAATAACTGCAAGGTCCTGAGTGATTTTAGGCGGCACCGTTAGCCTCTACTGAGGCCGTAAAATAAAAGCAAGAAGTATACATGCAACGGACATATTCGCGTCATCTCTTCGTATGTCTATACACTTCGACGCCGGTGACGACAGGACATCAGACGGATTCCTCGTCCGGTTTGAGCGTAGCCCTTCGGGGACTCCAGCAACGTTTCACAGTTCCTCGTGCCACATTGCCCGCTAGAACCATCATTGACGTTAACACCGGCAAGTAGATCCTGCGTACCTGTAGGTTCGTGCATCTAAACTCTTTGCAGTACAGATCCTCGTCATACGTCTAGTTCGCGGCCGGCGTTTTTTTCGGACAACTGTGACAGTCGGCCGGGATTTAGTGTGGTACCGGCTTCGGCATGGCGCCATCCTTCGGGAAAGTAATAATTACCGCTATTGAGGTATACGACGCTTGCATATGCCTAGCGGACAGGCAATATGTGGCGTAAAATGACCTTGATTTTACCTGTAGTAGAGCTCTTGTCCGGTTCGGTCATGCGCTTGGGCGTGTGTAATCCGATTCGCACCATTGAACAGGAAGCACGGTGCCTCGCGGTGCTCCAGTGTAGACCAGGTAAATCTCGGTACGCTATATTATGCACTTATCGTTGTACTCCGAATTTGGGATGCGTCCTAATGTTCAATGGCACGCGTAGTTGCCATGATGTCTATGATCCTTTAACTGCACTGGGAGAATAGTAAGCTACTAGTCCGTGGTGGGATGTCGTAACCTGGGTCCTACTGCTGGCCGGGGGACGGGGAAGTCGTGAGACAATTCTGCAGTGGCTTGTTGCTTCACTTCGCAAAACAGAGCCGAAGCCAAGCATATTAAGCACGCCTCCTGATACCGAAAGTCGAGTGTTCAGAGATTTGATGCTCCTTCGCGGGATTGAGATTGGAGGATCAACAAGCTGCGAGCGTGAGAAATCACACCTCCTTTTCGCCATGATCAAACATATCTCTGCCTTGGATTCTGAATGCTGCTGGAGGATATTTTGTGTAGCTGGATGCCCTCTCCCTATTCTCCAATTATCAAGGGTATATGTTATACAACGGATCCCTGCCGACTTCGCGACGCTGAGTTGATGAATGGCTTGTGTATGAATCGCGAACGATCTCCTATCGACGAGTCCTGTTGAATCTGGACTTCCTGTCTACTGACTCTCTTCGTGTGGACTCCTGTGGACCGACTCATTGTATGTCGGACCAATCCTCACGATCTTGAGCGAACAATGACAATCTCTATTGTGGATTCGCCCTTCCCAAAATAGACCCTTTGTTGCACACGTACTTTAACAATGGCAGGGATAATTCCGGTGGTCCACAGGTGCTCGGTGGCCATATAAAGACGCGAGGACGCCTTCTAAGACTCCACGCCCACCATCACTATGACAGACGCTCAATTTGTCGAGAATGCTTCCGTTGGCACGTCGCCTACATGCACAGCCCACCCATCTGCCGCTTTGGATGCCTTACCACCCACCAGGTACCGTACTTGAATGTCCTCTGGTCATTTCACTGAACAGTCTCATAGGGAGCCGTTAGTCTCGAAGGAATTTCAGTTCAGCTTTTTGTACGCTCGACCCCAAAAGTACGTCACTACAACATTGAAACTTGGCTCGACGACTAACCAGTGCTTAGCAGCAAAACAGGAATATCGGAGGAAAAGGTCATCGCTAGTAGCGAGGCCGCTCAAACTTCAAACACGCTAAGCAACGAACTCGAGAATGAACGCCCTTGCGACGAGTCGGGTGGAGAACCCGAGCCCGAGTATGCCCCAAGCCCGTCGCCGATGAAGTTTCTCACATGCATATTGTAGGCGTCCAGCAAAGCGGCAGTGTCAACGCCGGTGTCCAAGGGGTCGTCTCCTGTCCGACCAGGAAGACTTTGAAAAATGGTTATACCAGTACCCACGGTACGCGCGGTCTGATGCCAGACTGAGGGCCCTCCAAAAAGAAAGACGCTGGATCAAAGCATTCAAATATGCCGAACAAAAAGTTCAGTGCAGAAAGTGCGATAAATACATTCAGCTCGAGAAGCGCAATAATACGATGTGGTCCATCTACGCATGGGAAAAGCATCGGAATTACTCCTGCCCAGGCATCTTCGAGGCATACCTGAAGGCACGGGAGTCTGGTCAGCCGTGGAACAGTGGGTCGGAGTGGTGAGACAGTGCACCGACATGTACTGTAGATTCATCGGAGCAGATGATATTGTAGCACTGAACTATATTGAACTCAATAACGTGTACATAATTATTCCCCACGTACGAGGCAGTCCTGTAGGCTCACACGAGATTCCGTCAGCGCACCCTGGAAAACGGATTAGCTGTTGAATATTGAGGAAGCTCAAACAAGGCTATGCACCGCTGTTGAAGCTGTTGATGCCAGAAGTAAAGCGGTGTATCGTGGGAACCCTGCCACTGCCTTGTCTTTGTTAGCGTCTTCATACTCCTTTCGACGCGTTTAGGACGCGTCGAGAAGCAAATATACGCGTCAAACGACTGTGTATCGGGTCCTCCCATACCCCTTACCTCTCTTCGCTACAGTCTTCCAACACAGCCTCAACAACCATGCACTTACTCTATTCGCTTACAGCCAAGGCATGGCCCCGCACAGCCATGGGTTGAATCGCACCCCTGCGTCTTCCTTGGATGGTTCAATAAAACCTCGAAACCCCGTATACCCTCTCAGTCCATCTCGCCTCCAATGCCCCGACGCAATTCCCCACCATCCATAGCAACGATGAGACCAGTCGACCGTGACAGTTTTACTGTTGCCGCATTCTTTGTATTTGCTACCATTGGTAGTGTTTTATGGTATGCTACAGGTTTTGTTTGCTTGTCTGTCTTTCTGCTAACAGTGCTGTCTTCTAGCTTTGCCGTTCCCAATACTCTTCGGTTGATCCACGAAGCCCAACATGGTGTGTCTATAAGTTCGAGCCCTTCTCGCCTCTTGACATTGAACGCCTTGATTTGTAGAGGGTTACCCTCGGTTGGCGTACTGGTTCATTGCCGAATCCACAGTAAATTCATCGACTTTCTTTAAGATTTCCAACGTTCTGATGTTGTGCTTAACCAGACCGTTCTTAAGAGTGTTTAAGATCACTGATGAGATTGTTGAGCAAATTCACCCAAGAATTCACCACACGACGGGATGCTTAAGAAACTTAAGATCTCATTCTCAAGCAGCCCTCAGCTCTGCAATTGCCCTTCCGACCTTTGAAAGTTGCGTGGCGGGGCGCTCAATCGCTTAGGATGCTCACGACGCTTAAGATGACTTGAGACTTAAGATGCTCACGATGCTTAAGATACCACAAACACTCGAAATGTACGAATTCAATGCTAATAGTACACATCACTGCAGTTTTCAACCTTAAGAGCATTCAAGCAACATCGGGCACACGTTCGGCAATGATCGCGTAGCCCTTCCCGGTCGAGACGATGATCTGGGTGCTGTCATACCATGTTATCAACATGCAGCAGGATGAGCGGGGTAAAGAAACTCACGGTTTGTCAGTAGAATCACCGCTGTCCTTCATGTTGCCTCGGTTGCTGCGCCGAAGGGGTCTGGAAGAGCCGGTCTTTGCAGGTTTCTTGGAGACCGGCTTTGCCTTTGTCTCCGTGCTGAAAAAGGAATCAACCATAGTAATGCTAATATGAATGCGTGCTACCTACCTTTCGACAATCTTCAACTTCTTAGCAGCAGGCGCCGCAGTGGCTACTGCTCCTGCAGCACGCTTTTTACCCTGCTTGCTACCTAAGCATACTTATCAGAATCTCAGACAGAATACAGAAGCTTACAACATACCTTGCTTGGTTACGGTGACAGGTGGGATATTCTCCTTTGGTGCACTGTCCACCTTTGATGCAGCGTCCATCTTCAGAGTGCTGTCCACCTTTGAAGCACTGTTCTCCTTTGGCGCATCATCCATCTTCGGCGCGGCGTCCTCCTTCGGCGGGGCATCCTCCTTTGGCACAGCGTCCTCCTTCGGCGTGTTGTCCTCCTTCGGCGTGTTGTCCTCCTTCGGCACATCGTCCACCTTCAGCGTGTCGTCATCCACCTTCAGCACATCATCCTCCATCAGTACATCGTTCTCCTTCGGCGCATCATTCTCCTTTGGTGTGAGGCTTGGAATATCAGAACCAGTGAATGCTGACAACTTCAGTAAGTACTCAGCTTACTAGACGAGTGGAGTTGTATACTTACGGTCTCCCTCGTTAATCTCGAATAAAACAAATCCAGGTGGGAGTCTCTCAAATACCTCGAAGAGATCATAGAGGACTTGAATTCTCATCAGCGAGGGGTTTGAGACCAGGATACCCGGTGGAAGCGTCTTTGAGAAGGAAACATTATCCCATGGAATCGGACCGACATTCGGGATGGAGTCCTTAACTTGACTAAGCATGTAATCTGGCAAATGAAGAGCTATTAGCAGCGAATTCGACTAGGCTGTATCAACGACATACCAAACTGAGCTTGAATGAAGAGACCCAAGAGATCTCGGAGTTGCGTGATAGCCAGCTTCTCAACGTCGTAGTCGCTACCAGGGAAGATCAGACATCCCAAAGGATCACACTTGAAAGACTTCTGCGCCTCTGTCAAGACGCGTGACCGAACAGTACTGTTAACTAATGACCCAGTCATAACAAAAGACGAATAGGTGAATCGATACACACATGGAATGGTTTTCGAATAATCTTTCCAAGCTTGGACTACGGCCGTCTTGTAGTCTGCGTGTTGCGTGCTGAAACTCGGCTGCTCGTTGGAGGCCCGTAACTCGATTCTATGATTCAAAATGAGAATCAGTAGTATGCAGAAGGCCACAACATACGTTCCACGCTGGAGTTTCTCGTCTTGTCCACGAAATGCGAAACAGAGGTGAAAAGAAGCGAATCCAAGTTGACCGGGGCCATGGCCAACAAGTCCAGAGAGCAGTTGTCGCATCTCTTCTCTGAAACGCTCTTGATTCCTATAGTAAATATAAGCATATGCAAAGGTGAAGGCATGATTGTTAGAAGTACTCATAAATGGACTCCTTGCCGTTCTTCGCCAGCTCGTCTGCTTGCATCCGGAATCGGTCTTGATCCGCGCTCTCCCATTTCATCTTCAGCGCTGTCTGATACATACCTGGGTGCTCCTGGTGTGTGATATTGGCGTCCTTTCGTGCTTCATTTACCTCAGCATTGACTTCAGCGCCAACCTCCTTCTTGAAAAGTTGAAACGCGGTCGGCGAGGATGCTGAAGAATGCGTCAAAAGGGAAGAGGTGGGCGTTGAAGGCGGCGGCGCAGTAGAAAGCCCACGAGACTTGAGTGCCTTTGTTCGCTCGCGATCCTTCTTGTTGCGAAAGGCATCAGCGACCGACTAGACAAAGTAAGCAAGATTTCTGTGGAGACACGAGCAGAGTACCTACCTGGCGAAACTTGGTAAGATTATCGCCGGAGGCTGAACCATACTTGGTCTCCCATTCCTTCTTTTTCTTTCTCGTCCATTCGTCAAGATCGGCGTCGTCCTCGGGCTCTGGGAGTCCTGGTCGCAAGGGCTTTCCCCACTTTGTCTTGAGAACAAACTCGGCCAAGACTGCCTGAAGCCAGACTTTCTGATCACTTGGAAGAGGAGAAGGAGGCATTGTGACGACGTGAGGAGGATGAGATGGGGGCAAGAGGCAAAGTTTGTTGATTGTCAAAGTTGAACAGCTGGAGCAGGTGAACGGCCCGATTACTCACTGTGAATGACAGAGACGGGGAATTACAGCCGTTAATCTGACTGAGCAAGGCCCAGGATGCGCTCGCAGACCAATTCTCGAAAGCAAAACTCCACCAATACGAAGGTAAGCGCCCCAAAAATCAACCCGGCAGAGTGGTTTAGGGCTCATTCTGCGGGTTCCATATGCCACCAGCTCCTAAAGAATTCCCGAGAGATCCGACGCAGCAGTCCAAGAGTACCAGAAATTCAAAATAAGACGGAATCAAAATCTAAACGCCACAATGATAAGAGGTCTCCAGCTTGAGGGTAGATCAGCAAACTCAGAACGGAACCGGTTCTACAAGTCTCTGTGGTGGTTTATCTTGACGTGAAATTGCACTGAAACTCTCGTTCGCTGATGATGGTGGTAGAAGGTCAACACGCGTTTGCATGCCAAATGGGGAACACACGTGATCGACTCATCCTGTCCAACTCCCGCATTGGTTTGTTCGTTCCTTTGATCCTATCTCACCTGTAGCTGTAGGCATTTGCCTTCTTACAGGCAGTTGTCACAAAAACATAGAGTCAAATTCGGGGCACTTGCCACGAAGGCAGCTGGCTGCTCTGTCCTCTGCCCACACCTACCCGATATAGCCTGTATCTACTTATGTCAGCTAGAGCTGAGCGGGCAACACATCCATAACAGGCAGTCTGATTCTAACGAGGGCGGGACCCAACCGAATGCAGCAAAGTACGTCACATTATCGTTCTAAGGTACACTGGTCTACTCGGCACACTTCGGACTGGTCTACTCGGCACACTTCGGCGCCATCCCTCATTGCGCTGAACTACCCTGTTCCTCCTCAATCAACGCTGACGCGGCGACTTGCGCTGCGCGATCCATGGGACCGGCCTTCTGACCCCGGCTCGGAGTCGTTTTGCGCCACATTCCCTCAAAATACTCCCTGACGCGGCGGCGATCCCGGGCCTGCCGCCTCGCATACGCGCCCCGGCCAGCCAGTTCCTCCTCGCCGAGTCCCTTGGGGCGTAAAGCAGCTCGCCTCGTCCACTCGGCCTCTTCCCAACGCAAAGACCGCAGTACCCGCCGCATCTCCTCCTTGAGAATTTCGACCTCCTCCGTCCATCTCGTCTTCCGGGCGAGGGCCTTTGCCCATTCGATCCGCACACCTAAAAAACATATAAGTAAATAGCTCTCAAACACGAATAAATATACATACATTCATGCAGGTATTCGTCTGCATTGACATCGGGACCTCCCTCGGCTGTCCATATCCAAGACATCGTCGCTCGCGTCTCGCCGGCAACATTTCTCCGCCCGTGCGCCTTCCTCGCTTTACGACTAGCCTCGGACCCGGTCGCTCTACTCGGACGTCCACCCAATCTTGAAAGTCGCTCCATGGCCTCAACATCTGACTCCGCCGTCTGATATACCTTCACATGCTCATCCAAGAGCTCGCGAAAGGGCCCCAAGCCCTCCTCACCAACCAACTGTATCAATCTCTGTCTCGCTCTCCGATACTTCGCAACCGCCTCCTTGAGCTTACCGGAAAGATTTTGAATGAGCCCCGCCGCTCTGCCTCCTTCGCGCTGTCCTCGAACGTGTTCGTTACGATACATGACGAGGTATCGTTTCGCAAGCAAGCGACTCCTTATCTTGGCCAGTGCATCCGAGCACTGCCCTTTACGCAGCGCCACCTCTTTGTCTAACAACGCCTGCTTTGGACGCAGTCGCCGTCGCAAACCCGACGCCTTTGTGCAATCTGACGGCAGGTACAACTTGACGTCCTCCGCCAATGGCATCGGCGCCTCGCGTTCGCGCCGTTTCTCTTCTTCCTCTTCCAACAGCGCCTCGACCTTCGGCATATGTATCGACTGCCACTTCCGAAACTCCACAATCTTCTTGGTCAATATGCGACGCCGCTGGTGGATCTTGCTTTGATGGTCAGCTGTGAGGCCCGTTTGCGCACTTTTCTCGCTGATTAACCTCTGTCTTAAAATATGTCAATACGCGCAACACACGACAATCCAACCAACTCACTGTAAGTCTTCGATCTTCAAGGCCAGTATGAGGAACCCGGCCATGCTGACGCGCTTTGCAGTCTTTTTCCCCTGCTTCTTTGCCTTCTTCTTTCCACCAGCGTCCGTTTCGGGGGCTACCTCAGGCTCAACGTCGTCCTCAGCCGAATCAATGTCGGCCTCAGCAGCTGCCTCCTGCGCGGCCTCCTCGTCTTCCTGTTTACGCAGCTCCAACCGAACCTTCGCCTCGGAGGTTGACACTGCACAAAGGTAAGCCGAATTCAGTCCGTTTAGACCATACGACTAACCTGTACCCGATGGCGCATATGGGCACGGTTTCGTTGGATCTGCCAACCATGCCAAGACCATATCCATCCAATCACTCCGCAAGTCGTCATCGAGGGCGCAATCCGCTTCCTCGAAGCTTTTGATTTGAACCGCGCGCTCCTGCAGCGCGATTCGTAGACGTCGCAATAAAGTGTGACCTATAGACCTTTAATCAACATTATCAAAATGGAACATAAGCGACCCACCAAGCCCAAGGTTTTTACGAAAATTGTGGTGGTCGGCCTTATCCTCAATGTCGTCTGCACGCGCACCCGGCTGTTCCTCGCGCAGCATATACGACATTGGGTTGAAGACTGACCACACGCGCTCTATGCCCTCGCCGTCTGTTTTCCCCACACCATGTTTATACTTGAGCGACTCCGCCGCCTCGCAACGAATGTCGTGCACGCCGGCATGCCAGACAGGGAGTCCCCATGTGATTTCCGGTAGACCCAGTTCCCTCAGCTCAGCCGGGAGCGCTTGAACTCGCTCATGAAAATGCTTGCGGTATTGACAAGCTATGTCGTAGGTAACGGTCACCTCTTTCAGACCCATTTTCGATAACAGCGTGTACAAAACAAAGTCCGTATTCTTATATCTTGATCAACATATCAGTTTGACGTCGCGCACAAAACCTGGTGACTTACCGCTCCCCTTTTTCTAAATCCCCGAGACCAAGCATGAGCTCATGACGCCCGCAAATAACTCCGATGACGCCTGACCATCGCAGTCCGACTGAGAACTTGGTATCCTTCTGCATAAGGGCGGCAAACGCCACGCAATTGGACATCTAAAACATAACGTCAAAACATTGCATCTTACATCAAAGCCAAGACGAACCTCCTCCTCGGTGATGTACGTTCGCAACCAATCATGATACTGCTCCTCGGGCATTTGAACGCCCAAACCAGAATACAAAGGACGGTCCACATATGGCGAAGAACGCATTTTGCATTTCATCTGGAAGTTGGCATCGACAGATACGATGCGACGGTACCGATATCTAGACACGCGTCAGCTCATCACAGCAAACAAGGTCAATATCTCGAACAAACCGGAATTCCATGGCGACTTTATCCCAGTCCTTTGGTAAATTGACTCCAATCCGCGGACACGCCCAGCACTCCACTCGCACAGCACCGTCGTCCGCGTCCGCCAATCCACCTTCCTCATACGCAATCCCAGAGCGCCGTATCCTCTGCAAGAACGCCCACTGCCGCCCCATACGCAGCAACGCCTTGTAACGATCTGGCGTCCCTTCCGTCCCATACGGGTCTGACTCGTCTTCCAAAACGGTGGTCAAGTCGCGCACGTTAACCGTAGCCTGAGTCTTCAATCGCCGCATCAATGACAACAGTTCCATCGTCGCGCAAGTGGCGGGTGCACGCGTAGTAGCGGGGTACCAGCCGCAGCGCATCAACTGCTGCCAATGCAGTTCAGTGTCGGAGATCCCGCATCCACAATATCGGAACGCCACAGTATGCACACCGTTGACATGAAGGACGGTCATTCTGGACTCGACCTCATCAGGTGTTCGACATGATGCACCCTGATGTCCTAACTGAAAGACGAGACCCATTTCTCTGAGAGACGTGCGTTCCCAATTATAATCGCGCCAAACCTATCCTTCAAATGAGCGAGCGTCCCAAGAATAGCGAAAAGTACGTACCCGAACACAATGCACTGGAGACTGTCTATGACGAGCGAGACAGCAAGACTTGCATTCCAGGAATTCACCGCAAGTCGTGCATCGGTATAACTCTTCAACATACACCTCGTCCCCAACGTTCATAGCCATGTCGGAAGGCGTATAAGGATCGATCTTGTCACGTCCCAGGAGGACACTACACGAACTGCATTTTGGCTTGTTGGTCGCGTTGCCAAGTCCGTGGCGACGCATTGTCTCCTCCAAAAAAGAGCAGAGCCATGGCTTCCAGGCTTCCATTGGTTCATCCTTGATAGTTCGCAATAGTCAATACAACGCGGTCAACACTTTTCAGAAGTTCACCCACTGAGCTTTGGTAATGCTTCCTTTTCCTTTTCCCAGTAACGGGCGGAGGGCCGCTGTCCTCGTCGTCTGAATCTTCCGAGTCGGTACATAAATGTTCCCCGCCAGTCTCGTCGTGGAACTCGTCGACGTACACGGCCACACCGTCTGCGAGCATCTCCCGAGGCGGTAGAGGCCTCAAAGATGTGGCAGCTGCCGCCACCTCCTCGTCATCTGCGCAGAATTCGAACCTCGCGTATTCGTCCTCCAATTGCTCCGGGCTCACCCACAGCCGTCCATCCCGCGTGTTAAGGAGCGGGCGTTCGGTGACGAATCCACCGTCGTCAATGTGTACGCTGTGATCCTGGTGGGCGGGGCCATGTACATGACTGAAAACGGGGTTTTTTGGGGGGCGACCACCGGGATTGCGAGTACGGTCCATGGTAGCGAAGAAGGACGTTCAGAGCGAGGGTCGGAATAATATCGTCACCCATGTTGACCGTCCGGCGGCCCCAGGACGGGAAACCTGCCCTGGTATCCAGCCAGAGACAGGAAACAAGCTCAGCCATAGTTTGTACATGTTTGATCAATCAAGTTACCGGATTAACGGGCCGAGATTCATTGCGCCACAATTCTAAGAGCATGAAGTACGCTACGATTACCTCTAAATACCAAAACAGTAAGGACATCAGCGTGGCGCCCACAAGCGCTCTACAAATCCACTGTCAATGCGGTGAATAATGAACGGCTCAGGCTCCATCTCCTCGTCATCGCTGTCTATACGCAAATCCGCCGCCGATTCGATGAGCTCCGCCTCCTCACGTGGCATGGCGGAGGCGTCGTACGACACCACAGGGCGCGCACGCTCCCCCCATGTCGCTACATTCAGAATGTCGTCGCAACTCGCCAAGAACAGGTTAGCTTCCTCCTTTGATCTCTCGACGTCCTTGCGGTGCAATCGGATGACTGCCGAGACCGTCAATAAGAGGAAATAATGCAGATGTGAGATGGCTTACCCTCTTCCCCCCAATCTTCGTCGTCTACATCCGTCAATTTGATCCCCATTCGCTTGATAACGTTCCAATTCTTGCCAGCCACACTGATGCACATAGCCGTCCGAAAATACGCGGCAAACGACGTGTTCCTGCAGAGCCTCCAGACACTGCCGAAGTGGGCGATCGACATGATGCCACAGGCGGCGAGATGAGGAAGGAGGTAAGCGCCACGTCGATCTGTAAACGCATCGACGAGATCCTTCTCCATTGGGCTGTCGTAACCCGGTGGAGCGACGAACGGAGGCAAAGTCGCCGTGAAACGCCCGATCAGTCTAGGAGACAACGTTAGGAATGAGTAGGCACTCGACGAAGATTTGGACCCACCTTTGAGCCAGCCCATACGGCTCGCCCATTCTGTCCATAGGGCAGTTCTCGTCGAAAAAATATTTGTCGCCGTTGTATCGCACAGTAGTCGCGCAGAATCTGAGGCGGCTCATGACGGGAAGGTCTAGGGATAATGCAGGGAAAGTCTAGGGAATTTATAGAAAAAGTCTAGGGAAAAAAAGGGTCATCGCAGGGAAGGTCTAGGGAATGTATAGAAACAGTCTAGGGAAAATAGAAGAACCGTCGCCCGACATCCCAAGTTTTGTGTCCATCAAACAACGTCAAATTGCAACAATACATGATGCCAGGACGACTACGTAGAACCTTCTTGAGAACATCAGGCGTCAACCTGCTCCGCCGCCACAGCAGCAATAACATTTCCGCTAGCCTGGGCCTGCTGTGCCGTCTGAATGGGACGGGCGTAGCGATACAGCCCACGTTTGAGCCGACGCCATTCATTGTGCGAGGCTTCAAGCCCGACTCTGAACTGCTGCCTCAAATCTTCGTCGCTGCGGATGTCGACAGCAATGGTAATGAGATCCTCATGAGTATAGATCCCCATGGCGAGGAATCGCTTTTCCAGGCCCAAGACCTTGTATCCCTCGAGGAAACGGCCGACCTCGTCGTGGATGAAGCGTGTATCGGCGGGTTGTACGAAGTCGGGGTCCTCAACGACAGTAAAAGCAGGGTTCTCGGGATGTTGACCTATGCAGCGTTTAACTCACGAGGCGCATCGCGAATCGTTAGAGAATACATACGCGTATGCTGAAGGGCGTTCCCCAATTCAAAATTGGCTCGAATCGGGCGCGCTTTGCGCACATGGGCCTCAATGCGCCTGCGTGTAAGGTGTTACTAACCGATACCATAACGGCAAGACAGAAAGGTACGCACTTGCGACTAGAGAACGGCGATAAAGGAAAGTTAATCTTTCCAAGGCCGCGTGCAACCTCAAGGGGACGAGACTTCATAGTCAACCGGGGGCGTCCGCGACGCGGTGGAGAACTCGGAGCAGCGCGTAGGTTAGGCATGGTGAACTGTGTAGACGAAATAGATCTTTTTGTAGTGTCCGGAAGCCATAGGGTCGCCAAATTTGTGCGAGGACGAATGGGGCAAGGAGCCCAATAGAGACAGGTGTATGGAAGGCGTTATGGGGGCAGGGGCACACTAAGAACCGGGGCTTTCGACCCAAAAGAGATGCGGCCAGGCGTTCATCGTGATAGTGAGAAAGAAACCCAAACAGGCAAGAGCGGAGTTTAGAATTTTCAGCGTGGCAGCAATACTTACAATACATCATGAATAA
This sequence comes from Hymenopellis raphanipes, assembly GCA_036872995.1. Lineage (NCBI taxonomy): Eukaryota > Fungi > Basidiomycota > Agaricomycetes > Agaricales > Physalacriaceae > Hymenopellis > Hymenopellis raphanipes. The sequence continues at coordinate 590,472 of JAYMDG010000015.1, forward strand.
AGTAACAAGAGGGCGACTGGTTTATTCGGCACTAAAAAGACGGTTCAAACCTCAGTGACAGTCAGAAGTCTTGACTCTTGAGTCTTGAGAGATTGAAACCTTATTTGCCGAGAGCAAAATGGACGGCGAGCTAGGGACTCGAACCCTGCCCCTCCGTGGGGCTTCCACGGCGTGCTAGACCACTACACCACCTCCGTCGAAGTACTGACAAAGTACAAGTCCGGAGACCGGTTCTTTGGTGATCGAGCTGCTTTGCTCCCAAGTGATTTCTGTCTAGGGAAAATAGAGCGACCACTTTTGCAAAATGAGTGGGTTGCCACCCCGGGGAAGGCTGATTATAGACTCGAAATAGGTCTTAATACATGCAGAAACACATCCATGCAAGTAGTATATGAGAAACTCAAAGTGGTGAAATGATATTCGCAAAGTGTCTAGGGAATGTAACATTCTGAAGTCGATTGCCTTACTATAATCGGCGATCGAAACACTTACCTTCCCACCACCACTTGTCGCGACCTGGATCGTCATCACACTGTGCCGTGCTCTGTTAATTAACGCAGTTCACGCTTCATGGCACGTAGGAAAAGATATCTGAGTGACGAGGATAGGGAGTACGCTCGGCGCGAGGCCAAAAGTCAATACTGGGAGCGGTGCGTTGTTGTGAATGTCTTTATTTCTAACTAACGTTGTCTTTAGAAATAAAGAGAAACTAAACGCTAAAGCACGCGCAAAGTATAGAGCGCGCACTGATCCTTGCAAGCCAGATGGACGTACACGTAGTGGACGCGCTGCAAAATTGCAGTCCACCGAGGAACTGGACGTGACGTACGCTTTTCCAAGCTATTTGAGATAACGAGTGATGGACCAGAGCTCCTCTCTAGATCGCAAACATCTGTGCTTGCTCGTAATCTGAAGCGGCAATTTCAACGCGTTGACGCCAGGCTGCAAAACCTCACGGGCGACTCCCCTTATGATTGGGCTCACTCGGTCTGCAAGCGGGTCATGGACCTAGGGGATGATCAGGACGCAGCAACGACGCTTCTCGCTGATATCTCTCGTGAGCCAAGGGCATTTCTATACCGTGTGGAGCAGATTAATGAAGAGGTGTCGTCACTTTTGGGAGATGGCCCACTGTTGGAGTTGATTCGATCACGTATGCCTCGGTTCATGTATACAGTGACTGCCATTGTGGATATGACTACGCATGTTGTAGTTGGTCGTTTCCGGGAGGCCCGCGCCAATGGGCAGCTATTCTACCAGGAGAATGAAGAAATGTTGAGTACGTAGAGATGGCGCAATATAGTTCTTTTCCATGGAGTAATCACAACGTAAATTCTGATATACTGATACAACGAATACTGATTTCTACATAAGGCGTGCACTAGGCGCGGACGGGCTCGAGGACGAAAATCGAACGATCAGAGCAGGCACGTCGATACTCCTCGCAGGCCTGACCATACGACGGGTAACTGTCATGGTGGGCATGAGGGATACCGACATAATGGAAAGCCGCCTCAACACTACGAATTCATCAGTTCGTGGTTGGGGATAGATTGAAATCGGGACGGACTAAGATGCATAGATGCCAGGCTGGGTGCCGGTGTAAACAACGTACCAGGCCTTGCGAGTCACACCAACGCTGAGCGGGCCGTCGGCAGATCTCACAGCCAAGGTGGGATTCTGAACGCGCACTTTGCGATAAGAACGGACGGGGGTAGGCCCAGTGTGAACGAGTCGCGCCTGAACAGCGTGTCGGAAGGCTGCCATAGCGAACTCTTGGGTAATATAGCCCTGATAGATCGCTCCAGAAGATCCTGAGGTGGCGGCGTGACACTCCGCCCTGGGAAAGTTAGATCGATGATGAAAGATCGGGGGGCTGCTCACCAGGTGCGGAAGACTCCCGTTTGGCGGCCGACAAACACAACGTAGGCCGCGGCGAGAGTCTTGCTCCTGTTCTTCTTGGGGGTGAGGTTGACGACTCGAGCACCATTGTGCTGTTGTTCATAGCCGGCCTCAGCCCTAGAAAATATTATTAGGAGTCTTTTGGAACGGCATCAAGGGATGTACCAGTGTGTCGTTACGTCCGTATGGCCATTTTTCTGCACAGCATAGAGCTTGCCTGATTGGGGAGGACCGACTGAGAGGTTGGAGAACGCGCCTGCCAGATCGTCGTCATCGGGGGATGGAGCGCGCAGGATAGTGGGCGCCTTGGACGGCGCCTTACGCGTAGGCGTAGACAGCGGAATCCTAGAGACAGTAGGGCGAGTACCCTCTTCATCGGAATCGCTGAGCACGATCAAGATGGACGATTCACTGCTGATGGACGTGGACATCGACATAGTGGGGACACTGAAGCACTGTTGATACGAACCACGGTGGAAAACAAACACGGTTATATACTAACTACGGACCGGCCCCGGAAAACAACAATCACACAATTACACAACAAATGAGGCTATACGAATGAGTGTGATCAATGGAATGTTTAAAAAGAATAATAAGAGGGTCTTACCGGTCACGACGAGACTTGCGGTAGCTGCCGATGCGAACCCTCCCAGCGGCAAGCTCGTCATTGAAGAACTTGAGTGCCGCACTGTGGCTGTGGCGCCTCTTCTTGAAGCCAGAGGACACGCCGTCGGTGTACTGACTCGCCAGGGACCTGTTCAGCTGGTAGTAAGCGCGGCGCAAAGAATAGAAGAGAACGACTACACGTACGCATCCGTCACAATGCCGACCTTGACACCGATGGTGATGCAATAGAAGAACATCTTGCTGCCATCGGGGTTGCCCGGGATGTAGGCGGGCTTGAGAGGGCCAGACGGCACCTTGCTGAACAGGACGCCGGAGCGGCGTGGGTATGTGGCGTCAACGTACGCGTCCAGAGGGATGAGGGGGTCGTAGACGGTGTTGGCGGGGAAGGAGCTGGGTATTGCGCTGACAGGATACGGCGGGGGTTCGTTGTCTTCATCTATGAGGCGGTTAAATGTGAGATTATAAGAAATGGCATGAGATACGTACCGAAGGCTGCGTTCGAGGTGTTGGCTGCTGCTGACGCGTCGGCGTCAACAGCAGGGGACACAACGAGAGGGGACTTGAGATCAGACATGGGAGGACGAAGGCAAGAATGGGAATAAAAAAATGGGGCAAAGGAACGTATTAGTACGATCCAGTTCTAGTTCGAATGGAAGAGTCTAGGGAATTTAAGGGCTGATACGGTGCATCAATGTTGTCTAGGGAAACTAGGGACAGTGGCGTACGATGCGGTTCCCGGCCTGACGGCTATTTGTTTACTGCGTGGAAAGCCCGGCTGACTTGACGGCATTGTGTCACTCGTTGGCTGTACGCTTGCGTTACTTTGTCATTTTCCCGTCATGGCTCGAGACGACGTCGTGCGCAAGCGCCGGTATGTTAAAAAGGATAAGAAATCCCGCGGCAACCGAAAGGGATGGATGGAGGGCATGCGAGAAGACACGATGTTACCCTACGTTCCAGGTTTCGCCAATGCCATCGACAAGGGCTGGCAGGCCGCCGCGGTCAACCTGAAGCATATCCTTAACGTCTTTCACTTTCACTTTCCCTACACTCTGCCTGACGACGAGGAGCCCGCTACCATCGAGGAATACGACGCGAAGAGGGCGGCTACCGCGAATGATGAGAGCAAGTTGTCGCAAGAGGAGGTTGTAAAGAAGCGCGCAATTGTGAACGCGCAAAATAAAGTGGGTCATAAGTGCCGCCACAGAGAATTTACCTGTTAATTGTATGTTAGAGCATCCGCCGTTGGTTGATATATCGCGCGAAAGCCTACCGAAAGCGTTTCAAAAAGTTGACGAAGCGCGACGCCAATGACACCTTCGAAATATTTATGGCGAGACTGTGCGGGATAACGAAGGCCCCGAAGCAACCCCACGCCGTGTACATGTTCCAGCGCGAAAAGAAAGCGGCCGTTGCGACGGCAGTGGTCGACGCGTGGAACTTACAGCCCAACAAGAAAACGGAGAAAGCACCGGTTACATTTTACGATAAAGTCGCACGCGACATGATGAAGAAACTCCCGGCCGAGGAGAACGAGAGGTACAAGAAGATGGCAGTCGACGAGGGAAATAGGGAGAAGGCTGCGTACAAGAAGCTGCTGTCGGAACCTCCTTCGAAGACGCCGGAGGATCGTGCGGCGTAAGTGTTATTGTCTAGGGAAAATACGGTCATTGACCATGATTTACAGCGCGGCGGCGAAACTGAAGGGGTTCTTGGGTGACGTCCAACGGGGATGTGAGGAGCGTACATTCCTGCGTATTTTCTCTTTGGTGGGAGGCCCCATGAGCGAAACGGGAGGGGAGTTCAATACATTCAAGTAAGTGATGTGTCGGATATAGATATCCAGAAGCTGATGGAGGTAATTTATTAGCGTGGTCGTCAGCAAGAATAACGCGGACGTACCGTTGACGTTCCCCGAGTTCTGGGGGGACGAGAAGATGACGGAGCTGGTGAACGCGTTCAAGGATTATTTGGTCACGTGCTACTCCGCCGAAGACAAGAAATCGGTTATGGTGCCAACCGCGGCTGCAACAGGACAGGAGGCGTCACCATCCACGTCCACGACAGAGTCCAGTGGCCAGCCGACGTCAGATGGGGTCCCGATTGTCGATATCAACTCAGTGGAGGGACCGAAGTCGTTCTTGGATTCGGATATGGACGAGTCCTCGGACGAGTCTGATTCGGATGGGAGCGAGAGCGATGATAGCGATGATGGAGACGATGCGGAAGAGAGCACGAAGAAACGGAAACGCCAATCGAAGGGGTCCAAGGGTAAAGCTGTGAAGCGGCCCAGGAAGGAGGACGGAAAGGGACCAACCGGCGACAACGGCAAAGACAAGGAGAACGCTCCCGCACCCCCAAAAGAGCCTCGTCGCAGCAAGTACGAGATAGAGCGCGATCGTCTTATTATGCGAAAAGACGTTGCCTTGATCGGTCTCACCGACTATCATTCGAAGGGCTGGACAACGGATGGCGTAGACTGGGAACAGTTTGTTGCGCATGGAGAGCAACTCGTCGCATCGGGCCAGGCTAAAGCTCCGGGTTCCGCGTCTCCCAATGCGTCGACCAAGCCTCGCCCAAAACCACGACAGAAAACTGCTACATCAGCACCCACGGAAAAGCGCGTATTGAGGAGCTCGGGAGCAAACAATGCCCCCGGTCCAATCACTGCGCCTAGCCCGACCGTTGGGAGTGGGACGTCGATGGAAACCGAACCTGAGGTCACGTTGCCAATTGAGGGGGCGGAGATGGAGCAAGATCCGAGCAGTGGGGAGAAGGAGAATCCAAGCAGTGGGGAGAAGGAGAATCCGAGCAGCGGGGAGAAGGTGGGGCGGGGTGAAGGTGATCAGGTTATGGACTCGCAATCGATGGAGAAGATGGGGAATATAGCAGGTTCGGACAACACGGGTGGACCGGGACGAGATTCGCTGCCGAAAGACAACGAGGGTGGTGTGACCCCAAGGTCGGACGTGGGGAATGATGCGATGAGGGAGAGAATCAACTCGCTGATGATGGACGCGCCGTCTTGGCTGCAGGATGCCGTTAAGGAGTTCATGGCGGCGGAAGGCGGAGATGAAATGCTTCCGTTGTTGCTGCTGTTGGTGGAGATCGAACGTCGGCATGGATGGACGACTGTAGAAAAGGGAAAGATTCACAACTTACCGGGGAAGCGAATGCGCCCATCTGCGCTGACGTCCTGGATCAACAATGGAAGGACGCGTACGGGAAAGCGGGTGGTTCTTGAGCCGGCTGATGCCGTGAAGCTCGCGACAGCGTGGGATTCGTGGTGGGCAGAGTTGCAGGAGTCGTGGCGGATACGCGGGGAGGATGGGCGGTGGAAGCGAGGCGTGTACGGAGATGAGTGGCGGAAGCTGGTCGTGCCGGGACAGAACGGCATGCTTAGCGTCGTAGCGGTTCTGTCGTGGTGGACATCTTTCTGTGGGACGACGGAAGCGGCAAAGGAGGAGGCTGCTGTGAGAGGGTGTGTCGAAGCACGGGCGGACGTCGAATGGGTGATGAGAGGATTATTGACAAAGTTGGAAGGGCCCCAGGTAGTGAATAGTTGATCGTGACGTAATCGAACACATTCTTGCGCGTCTTTCAGTTGGAGGGATGGTTTTGTGCACAAGTCGGCCTGTACTGATAAGTATACGCTGCGGGAGAGAGCTGTAAGATGGCCATCGTGACATCAGCAGGCTGAGTCGAGAGTCGGGACAGACGGACCGAGTGCAGAACCAAATGCGGAGTGGGAAATAGCGTGTGCCGAGTGAGCTGCCGGATACCCTGGGTGGAGCGGCGGACGGGCGATTGCTAGTCAGGAACGGTATCCCCGTGTGGGTGGTACGCTGAGCGCGCCGGTACGCTTTATCTCCAATGAGACATGTGCCGGGTGCCTGGAGGCGCCCTGCCACGCGCTGGAGCCACCGCTTTGGGATGGTGGCTGTACAGTAGGCAAGTGCCCAGAATTTGACTCTATGTTTTTGTGGCAACTGCCCCAGGAAAAAGGCTAATTTCTACAGCTATGGCTCCCTATCTTCACGCCTCGGCTGAGATTGTGCCGGTAGATTTCTTCTGCTATGAAAACGCGTCCTGGCCTCGCTGTATTCCAACTCTGGTATCATGTCACCTCGACGCGGTCATTACCCTCTCGCCACAGCCGATGGTCTCACCGGCAACAAGGACAAGATGCGTGAAGCCAACGAGAGGCGCATACACGAGTACCTTCTTTCCGTTGTCCCTCCTCCACCTCGTATTTCTGTTCCTCATCACCTTAATCACCGTCCTACGCGTCCACTTCTTGTCACAGGCCAGAGTAATCGACGCGATACAGGAGCCTGGATGCAACTTGTGAGTATCTCCATCATGTTTATGAATTCTACATAGCTGACAATCTACAGTGCTCAAAGGATGCACGAACCACGAGTCCCGTCTGCCGCACCCCCAAGTTTCTGACCTATGGTTTGCCGGAAGACCAGCTGCAGAAGTATCCCCTGGCAAAATATCTCGCTATTCGCCATGAGTTGGCCGCCGTCCATCGCCGTCCTTCCCATCCTTATAATACAGAGCATCAACCTGGCTCTGGGAGAACCCGTATGTTGCCTACTGCATCTTGTATAACGTGTTTTACATGTACCTCAGTCAGCTCCGACGCGTCAACTAGATCAGACCATCCCTCTAAACCACCCGCTGATGCTCAACGAGCTCCAGAGGCCCGCCGTCGCGTCTTATCCCCAGAAGTCATCGATCTCACTGGAGACAGCTCTGATGATGACTCCGGTTGTGCATCGAACACTGATGAAGTCACCATAATGATATGGACCAACGTTCGTACCTTTCCTGCTTCATCTTCCAGTATGCTCAACTCCGACTACAGAACTCCTTTCAAGCTGTCCAGTTCCTCATTCCTCGGCGTGCTGGACGAGTTCAGCTTGCCGATCATAAGCTACTTCTAGGTTCCAAAGGTGTTGAAAAGACGTCGCTCGAGCATTATTGTTCCGCGCGTAACAAGTGGTTGCCGATGGATTGGGTGACACCCATCCCGGTCGCCAAGAATGGATTAGCCTTGTTTCGCGAGCAGGGGCTTCCTGAATTTCAGATGACAGGTTTGGAAAAGCACCGTTTATACTTGTAGGCAGTAGCATTTACAATCGGGTATTTATGTTCCCAATGTCAAAGTTGAGCCTTCTTGTTGCGAGCTTCGAACTCTTTGCCGTTCTTCTTCTGGTGAGAGTGCCATATTGACAAGGAGATGACGGTGGATGCGCTTGATTCAGGCTAGGTACAAGTCAGCGTTGGGATTGTTCAGTGATATCAATCTATTCACATGTAAGGAACACAATCGGCCCACTTCGTCCTTGAGTTTGTTACTGGAACCCAAGGACGAAGTGCGTCATATCGCGCATCGCCGTATTCGAGAGGCGCTTGTCCGGGTCCAAATCACAAATCAAATCTGAGCGCCATGCGTCTCATTGAGACTCGTCTGGGCCCTGCCTGAGCCGTCCAGTGTGCATCAACGGGGAAGCTGCAAAGACGAACATGCTGCGAAAGGTCAAACTTGACGATGTTCAGGTTTGTGATTCGTGCTATATCCACGCCAGTCTTAAGGGATGAAGTTGCGGAACGCGCTGTGTGATGGGGATGCTAGCGGGTGTTGGCAAGAACGGGCTCTGACCCGGCGGTCGGACGTAATCTGCAGAAATCAAGGCAAAATTTGCCTGGTCCGTGCGCAGATCATGTGTAGCGATGATTGGGCAGCGCAATGGCTCTACCCACATCAACTACGCATGAAATTCACGTCTTATTCAAGAGGTGAAACCGCCAGGCAGAGCCTGGGAATTATGACATCAAAGGCCAGTCGTGAATGCCCAAAAACCCGCTGTTCACGGCTGGCCATTGACATCATAGTCTCAGCACTAAGCTGGGGAGAATGTCTCACATCGCGCCAGGTGGTTTACCTGCAAAACGATAGGATGAATACAGCCACAATGTACGACAGAGGACGCACCGAGGACGCAAGGGAGAACAAGTTGTTGGATTGGATTAGGGGTAGACGGTGGGCGCGACAGCGGCGGAGATGTCGTGAAAGAGTGAACGATGGAGGCGCCGCCCTCTCTGAGTTCAGAGGAGGGCAGTAATCCAATAATGAGAGGAATTCATTGAGAGACGATGGTGCGCGAGTTGTTGTATTGGATGGGGGTAGGTAGCGGGCGCGACTGCGGCGAGGACGGCGGGAAGCGGTGACTGACAGCGAGAATACTCTATTCAGCTACACAGGCGGGTAGTAATCCAAAGATGAAGGAAATCCACGGAGAAATAATGGATAGCGGGTCGTTGGAAGGTCGAGGGTTGGATGGGGGACAGGTAGCCAGCGAGACGGCGGCGAAAACATGGACGACGTGGTGAATAAAGCTAGGACTGCCCTCTCTGACATCAGGAGAGGGCAGTGCTCCAAGAATGAGGTGAATCCGTTGCGAACCGAGGGAGACCGAGTCCTTGGACGATAGGGCTGATCTGTGCGAGGTCTAATTCTCGTAGCGTACCGCGAGAATGTAATCACGGCTACCAAAATTGGTGAGCATTGAAACATTGAAGGATAGGCTTGCCTTACCAACAAGCAACCCAATCCACATCTCCGTTCCCGCCCAGTGCACTATCGCCAGTGCATCGTCTGAAAAAGGAAGTAGACGCGCGTCGCCTGCGCAGAACAAGTAACGCGGCAAGAAATGGCATCGTGAAGGTAAAAAAAAGACAAGAGGCTCGTCGTGACGGTGGTCCAAGGATGTGAGTACGACCGCGAGTCGAAGGATGATGGTGTGGGACAAGAGAATCTAACACAGCCATCAAGACACGGTCTCGATTTTGGCCAATTGGCCAAAATCGAGACCGTGCTTAACCATGTGGCAGCCATGTGGTATTGGTAAGCCAATGCGGGATTGAAGAAATCGCGCATTGACTTAATGTTTTTCTTTCTTCATCGACGACAAGCCGTCCCGTCATTGAGGCAGTCCGCGCCGCAAATCAAATCCAAGGCGCATCTCGTTGAAATAGATTAAGCTTTCAAAGAATCAAAGAAAAAGAATGTAAACACTTACCGGCGATGCTGCCCATCCTTCGCCCCATTACCATCGTCTTGCATACTAGGAGAGTGTGTGCCACGTGGAACAGCGCTAAGACTTTGACACGAATGTCAGCGTCTTAGCGCTAAAACGGCGATAACGGGGTTATGTGGGACTGGTTGGAGACGGCCGGACAACGAGACTGGAGACTTCCAAGGAATGATACTGCAAGTAGCACTTATCTATAAGCACTGATGAGGACGCAGCTACTCGCGCAGGAAAACCGTTGAGAAACCGTGTAGAGAGAGACTGCAAGGAAAAACCAAGCTCCGGATGATCGGCCCGATCTCGCACGCAACTTTTGGCCCTTGGGCCAAAAGTTGCGTGCGTTGCCATGTGCCAAGCTACCAGGTTCCTTGACTCTGCCTATTCTGGTCTCTGTCTTGTCTCCATCTCCTCTCCTCTCTTCTCGTGTTGCGCTTTTGTGGTGATGCGCAGGCGACTCGCGTTTCCTTCGTTGTTCTGGACGATGCGCCTCCGGCGACGCACTAGGTTGGAATCAATATGCGGAATTGGACGACTTTGGGAGAGGCGGCCCCACCACCCATTCCTTGGCGATTGACAGTGACGCCGTTTATTGGATGAGGTTCGTTCTGCGCAGGCGACGCGCGTCTCCTTCATTTTTTGGACGGTGCGCAGCCAATGGCGCACTACGTGGGATGCAGCACCCGGATTCGGTTGGCTTTTTGTCTGGTGAGTCTTACCACCAGATTATGCAGGCTGACCAGTTTCTAGAGCCGTTACTCCCTTGTCGCTGGTACAATGTCACGTTGGATTTGGCTGGGCGGGCTGTGGTACGGTGGGGCGGGTTCCTGTTGGCCGTTCATGCTGATTTTCGGTCCAGGCCCTCTTGGAGAGATTGCGAGGGCACAGACGTCGCCACCAGTAGCCTGCTTCTCTGCGTCAACTTCTACGGCGGACCGACTTTGGGAACGATCGAGACCGTGCTGCTACATAGACAGAGCAATGTCACGATAATTCTTACCATCTCGAGTCTTTCATGTGCAGCATGTTGTTCCTGTAATTACGGGTTCAGCGCCCATTTGAAAACAGTGTTTCTGAATTCGGACGGCATACCTCATGATTCTGCATTTGTGGAAGCTTCCATTCTCCCCTATCCGTCGACTCGTTCCATTATCTGCTCTCTTATTCCCTCTTCCATCATTCCATCGTTCTTATGGTTGAAGTTACATGTGAGGTGCGCATATTTTCCATGTTCTATCTATCTATCAGCTTATTACTGCTCTCTTCTAGATGGACGAGGCTACTCATAAGTGCATGGACATTCGCGAAGAGGACCGCGGCGATGAAGCGTCGCATATCGCATGTGACGACAAGGACATTCCTGAACTTGTGGATATTGCGGAGTCTGACGAAGAGGACCACCGCATTGAAGTGGACGCGGCATATGAGACCCCTCCGAGATATGTTGCAAAGGAGAGCACTCTGCTGTATGGCGAGAAGAGCAGCTTTAACATGAAGGTACACCATCTTTTATTTGGTCCCAGGCACATCTCCTTACCTACCGACTCCGTAGACTTCTCTGCTGGCTCTAGACGGAAACTTTCACTTAGGACGCCTATGTCGTAAACACGACGGTGGCAATCGCGTCCTGCCAGTGCTTTCGATGAATTTGAGGACAGCGGCATATGATTATGGGTGCCAGTCATCCGTTAGGAGAGTGACCACCGAAGAGATCGAGGGGCGATGGACAGAACAGATCGAGGGGCGATGGAGCACTCTGGTTTGCCCCAAGCACAAGGCAAAACTGTAATAGGTCAGGAATTTAAATAGGCTTGGGCTCCTGTCTCTCCTCCGCTTTAGATGAGCGTACTGGATGTCCTCCTATGTGAATTCATTTTTGATTGTATTCGTCTCCTTCCCTTCATCCTTATCGTCTCAATTCTGATGCCGCCAAAGCGAAAGACTCTGGCTCGGGGAGAAGTCAACGACTTTGATAGCGACGATGACGCTGACTTTACGATTGACAGCAGTGGGCCGAGCGGGATGCATTCCCATGTGGCACTCCCAGCCCAACTCATTAACGAGCCTTCGGCGAAACGTTTAAGATCGACTTCAGTCCTAGCAGGCAGTAACGAGCCTGCAACTTCCATGGATGAAACGGAGACTCGTACGGAACTTGCTACTGGAGATTCAGAGGCTATAGGTCAAGATGTGGACGAGCCTGATGTACCACCAAAACCAACAAAGCCACAGGTATATCTGAGGCGTGTCTGAGTGTGGAGTTCACCTAACGGGTTTGACAGGGCGCGTCGCGATACATGATGGAATTCCTGGACAAATTCAGTGTTATTATTGACTACATGCTTGCCGGAGAGTCTCATTCCGCCATTGATCAGCCTTGTAGCTGTGCCGCAACGCGTCCTGGTGCACTTCGTACAATTCGCTGTTTCGACTGCAGTTACTTTGAGCCCTGTTGCTCCGACTGTTTCCTTGAGTCGCATAGAAATTGTCCGACACATTGGGCTCATCGCTGGAATGGCCAGTTCTTTGATAAAGTCGACATCTCTGAACTTGGCTACGTCTTCACCTTCAGTCATGCTCATGGTGCGCATCGTTGTCCTAATGGCGATTATCGGGACAAGAAACCTCTCAATTTCATCCTTGTCGATACAAATGGGGTTCACAAGACCAAGGCGGTCTTCTGTGCATGCGCCAACCATGGCAAACCAGAGGACCGCTTCACCGAGCTCTTGCACTGTCGCATATTTCCCGCAACAGTAGCCCAACCGGAGACGGGATTTACCTTCAGCCTTCTGGAGGACTTTCACCTCCAAACGCTCACTTCCAAGAAGTCGCCATATGATTATATTGCAGCTATTCGACGCAAGACATGCAATGCGGGACCTGATCTTCACGAAGTTCCTGTAAGTCTGTCGGAGTTATGATGGAAAGCTTGATGGCTGACACGCTGAGCCTAGAATCCATATTCACAATTCCTTCGGGTTCAACGGGTCTTTCGTGCAGTGACTGCTATCAAGAGGGGTGGACAGGTACATGGAATTGACAGGTTCTTTCTAAACCGCCCTCCTGGCTCAGTGGTAGTGCCGTGTTTCGTATGCCCGGAGCCCGGATTCAATGTTCCGGATCGTTACTGGATTGACATTCATGAGGATTTCATGTGCGTACTTCATTATTCGCAGGATAACAGTAAGCTAATGAGCACTGTTATTTAGACATCTGGTTCAACTTGCTCTGATGCTTGATGGTCACTTTGGGCTTCAACGGTTTGGCAAGGTTGACGATCCGGATGACGTCTCATTGTTGAAGGGAAAGGGGTTGTTTCCGCTTGATGAGCTGTACAATGAGTATGTCCGTGACGTCGTCGCAAACGAGGAAGAGGCAAGTTAAGTTTCATGTTTTCTTGAAATAGATGTTAATAGACAGCCTAGAAATCGAGCTGTTCAAACTTTAACGCTGTTGAGATGCAGAACAGGTTGAAGTTCCGTGGGTGCGTGATATCAGGAGTTATTGCAGTTGAATGCGGCCGCCATTGTATCTTCCTATCAATGGTTGATCTGCAGAAGGGCGAGAGGCATGTTCTTAGTCCAGTTGGTTGATGCTTTGATTTAACATTGAACAGATTCTCAAATGCGGACTATGCGCTGATGCTCGCTCTTCGTCGTTTCATGAGCTCCAGCTTGGATCGAGTGAAGTTCTTTAGGAGGTTCATTACGACGTATGATGTTGCTTGCCAGTTCGAGGTACACTTCGGAGAGCGTGTTTTCAAAAGCTTCCCTGATCTCGCTCCCATCGTTGACCTCATCAACTTTTTGGTTCCGAAGATGCATTTGGACGGACATAAAGATAAGTGCAAGTATCGATATTCATTGAACTATTTTCGAGGAGCTGGCCGTACCCATGGTGAGGGTATCGAGCAATCATGGGCGGAGAGCAAGCAGTCCGGCGGGAGTTCACGCCAAATGAATCATGGACACAGACACGATACCATCATCGATTTTCACAACTTCTGGAATTGGGTCAAGTTTGAACTAATGGGTATGGAGTGGTGTTATTCTTCTCTTGTAAGCTATGGACTGACAGTCTCTACCTCTAGAGGACTACCTGGAGAGTCATTTGATCGATGCACGCCTCAGTCTGCAAGACGCGATCGATCACTTTTTCGGACTCTCAGTTTCCCGTGGAAAGGAGAATGTTATGGCTTGGAGTAAGCTGTCGACAGAACCCAAGAAGGTCGGAAGCGACTGGGAAAGTGTATATCGAGTATCTACAAAGAAGCGTAAGTGTATGTTTCTCCTGAGCAAGTCAAAGACCTGACAGGTATGGTTGCCAGTCCCATCACGCGAAGCTGTGTACCTCAGTCTGGTGCAGTCAGAAACAAAGCGAAGCGAAGCTGAGGAGATTGCTATGAAGACACAGAGCATGGAAACCCAGTTCCTTAATACTGGATTAAAGCTACAAGAACGACAGTGAGTGTCATTTCGGACAGACAAACAGTATCTGACAATCGGCAGGCGCTATCTTGAGCGTTTCAAGAAGTCTGCCACTACCGATACAGACCAGACGACTTTGGCTCGCAGCCGCGCTGCACTCTTAGGCGATCTTCGACAATGGCGCAAGACGCAGCTCCAAATTATGCCTACACTCGAACGCCTAGACTTGGAAAGCCGTCTCAACAATGCAGAATTATTTGTAGAGCGCGAGATTCTGTATCTGCCTTCGGATTTCAATTCTACTGACCGTGTCAAGCTAGGACTCCAACGGTTGGCAGATTTAGAGTTGAAACTACGAGAAGGAGAGGCAAACGATGCAGTCCTGGCCCTCTGTGATACCATTGCACACAAGATGGCACTACGTGAAGCTAAGAAGTCAAATGCACGGGGAGTCACACAGAATACACGGGCGACAAAGTTCATTCGAGGGGTCGAGTTCAAACGCGCGGGTCACGCAGCCCAATATCGGAAGGCACGACAGGCTGTGTTGGAACTGCAGAACATAAAGGAGTCGGCCGATTATCCAGTGCTGACGGAGGAGGATATGTATGCCAAGAATGCGGTGAATGCTCGAGAACTGGGAGATGGATCGAAAACCGATGGGTGGATTTGGCGATATGGTAACTTGAAAGGGTTGGACAAGGGTGAACGAGACACGTTCGTGATCGAGAGTGAGTTCCACAGCATCTGATCTGGAAAGCACATCTGACAAGCTTTCTCAGCGGAACGTGTGCAATGGTTCCGTGCCAAGGCAGACATGGAACGTTGGATGGAGGAAGTCGAGACACTCGAAGAAGAGTTCCGACACCTTATCCGGGCCTGTCGATCCATGACCGACAATTGGACTCAGATGTCAACGGAATATGACCCAACAACGGCGCCGTATCTTCTCTCACAGAGCGGAGATGTCACTGATCCAAAGTGTGGTTATCGCGTATATGCCTTACAGAAGGCGGATATGTACAGGAGGATCGGCGTCCATGCGGAGAAACGTTTCCTGGATCCCAAGGTCGGCGGAGCATGGCCTGATGAAAAGGAGGACATCAACGAGTTCTTGAGGAAGCGCAGACCACGGTTAGAGGTTGATTGGCAGAAAGATGGTAAGGATTTCGAACAGCTTGTAGAAAAGCAATAGATTATATTCAGAGCTTAGCACGTCGAATGAATGTGTTAGATCAAATGAGATGGATTCGGCCGAAACGCGTCGATTTGTTGCATCGTGTTTGGCAGTCCTGTTTGTTGATCTGCTACCATCATCCTTCGCTTTTCTTATATCGACCACCACCGACTATTTGCGCAGACACCATCTCCGACGGCTTTGCTGCGACTATACCGGGATAGATTTGCAGAAGGGACGGTCTGCTACCATCCTCGTTGACCCACGAAGAAGGCGTTGACCAGGGCAGGCATTGGATAGAACAGTCTTCTTGCGCATAGGCCTATCGCTTTCAAGAGCGTTCCTTCCTGGTGAGCTCGGTAGTCCGTGCTTCTTTCCCTGCTAACTGTTCCCTAGGCTTGGTTAACGATGGCATCCTACTGGACGCCCACAACATGCTTTGGTCGGTTACTTCTTTGCTTGTCTCGCGAACCGCACTGATAGCTTTTCAGAGCATGGAATTCCTGCCCTTTCTGTCGACATTGGCGCACCTCCGTCGCCCTCGTAGCCTCGTCTGCTCTTTTGGTGCTGCTGTCGGACTCTCCGGTACGTTATTGTTCTTACCTGACTCGCCATTTACTTACTTCGGGTTAGGATTCACCAATTCGGCTTCACGTACTGCCCAATGTGCACCCTTCCTCGTCGTTGGACTGACGTTTGTCGTAGGCGTCTCCACCCGTACGCAAGATGCAAGTTTACCAGCCAACTCTCGACTTGTCGTGAACGCGGTGCTCTCTATGTGTCCGCGCTGTATGCCTCCCATCTCTCTTTCGTTGTTGTGCTCTGACCTCAACGCATCCTAGCATCTTATCGGATCTTAAATGTGCTCACGATGCCAGCTCTTAAACGCGCTCACAATGTCGGCTCTTAAACGCACTCAGGATGTCGGCTCTTAAACGCGCTCATGATGTCGGCTCTTAAACGCACTCATGATGTCGGCTCTTAAACGCGCTCATGATGTCGGCTCTTAGATGCGCTTAAGACTAGTGCTTATGATGCTCAGCATCCTCCTCTTTGTAGCTTACATTTTTGTACTTTTCGTTGTTCGACAATGGATGTTGTTTTCTTAAGATGGTCCTTGAGTTTCTTAAGATTTGGGTTGAGATGAGAGCATCTTAAGATTGTGTTCAAGAGGGATAATCTTAAGATGCTGCTGGGCAGCAGGCACACCCATGTGCTGTGGGATGCTCATGGATCGCTTAAATCATCTTAAGATTCTCATGTTTAAGCATGACATTGCGATGTTGGGAATCTTAAAGAAAATGTATGAATAGTTAGGAATCCAGTCTTGAACTTGCCATTTTGATATGCAGTGTACGTTCATCGTCTCACCGTCCCGTTCACATATTGACGGTCTTTTCAACAGCTGCTTGGAATAAGTCTCGTTTTATCCTTCACACAGGTATGTACCTGCGAGCATAGTAATCGCTCCTACCTCATATCGATTCCTTCCAGAGACATGAACATCTCTTCCGCGCGGTGTACTTCCTTTCAACCCCGTGCTTTCCTCTCTGGCCTATCCTTGCGCTTCTCGAAGTCATACGACGCACAAGCAATCGGGTACGCGCTTACCTGCCTTCATAGTCATCTCGCCCAGCTAACACTGTCCTCACCGTAGACCGAAATCGTGGATATGTGTACCCAGCAGCACGTCGACCGAATCATGTACTTCGTGCCCAAGGAAAAGACTGGAGCAAACTTCAGAATCAATATCACGCTCACGGCGGAACAGGCTTCGGAATGTTCGTCGCCTCAGTCCAATCCGGCTGCTACTGTACTTACTCGTCGATTTATTTCCTTTAGATTGTTGGAGCTATCCCGACGCACGAAGCGCCCATGGATTAAGCGGTGATAGCGTCTTCGGCCTCATAATCATGGGCATCGTTGCAACGTCTGGTATGTTCTGACTTGGCCCCCTGCTTATCGTTCGAACTGACGTCCTGCTTGAAGTCCTGGGGTTCTTCGCTTCCGTTGCGACGTACCAATTCTACCTCCAAGTGCGCTCCACACAAACGGAGAGGGCACGTCAGCTTGAAGGAGCCAACCCGTTTCTATCGAGTGGCTAACCAAGACAACCGTGGTGATGTGATGTCCAATATATGCTTATTGGTGATGGTAGAAGGGAGCCGTCGTTCGTGCGGCTCGAAGGGATTGACAACGCGTGCTTCCCAGTGTGATACCACAAAAATATAGTGTTTGGATGGGATGGTTTGTCGATAGTGATGTATGTGTTTAGTATGTGATGAGGGCATACCCTCCGGGCACTAGCTGACCGTCAGTATTCGTAGCCTCTACGTAGGCCTTAACTTAAAACGGCGTTTCGGCCCAGTGTAACCCAATAGAGCTCCTCAGAAAGTATAGTTCTCGATTTGATCTCCTAGTAATCATCGTGCTTTACTCGCAAACAACAGAGGTAAGTGAAGAACGGAAATAGTACACCATCCCGGCGACGATCACGAAAGAGGGGAGATGGACTCGGACCATCTCTGAACGTAACTCGTACTCGGCCTGAATATGATCAAGTTACGCGTTCTATAATTGCAGGCCGTCAGTGTCAGGCGGGGAACAAGAGTTGGTGGTTCACAGAAGCAAGAGACCATGAAGGATGTGGCGCATGATTCCGGATTCTACTGAATCCTGGAATTTCAATTCGAAAAACAAGACGGCATAGTTCGCGATGTAGTAGATAAAATGTTGAGGTGTTACTAGTCTGTTCTGAGAGCCATGGAGCTGAGGTTGGTCCGCCGACAGGGGCCTCAGTATATGGTTTCATAAGTCCAGCGGGGACCCGCTCGCCGACGCTCATTATACCTCTTCTATACGTGAACAGACAAGAGCGTAGTGGTTCTCAATTGACTGTCAGTAAGAGAGATTGATCATGATCAGGTCAAATGCTGGTCTAAGGACATGAGTTCGTTTTCAACAAAGCTTGAGTACGAATGGGCACCATGAATATTTCGCACGTAAGGAGCTCGATGTTTCTTCTTCTCCCTGCCAGTTTTCTCAGGACAACCCCAAAACGACGCCATGAAATCCGAATTTCCCACCAACAAACAACTAAGTAGCAAATTTCATGTACATACTGCGGGGGGTACTAGCTTGATAGACGTACAAATCGAGTCGGTATGTAATATACAGAACAATCATTCGAGAAACCGAGCACTAAAGAAACTCGCCACTGAGGACAAAAATCCACCAGCAGGAGGAGTAGGAGGAGCATGACGAGCTCGTTGTTGACCGTCGTCGGTATCCTCATCTTCACGAGCTCGTTTATCCAGGCGATGAACGACAGGCTCCGATCCCGTGGCCTTCTGCCCATCCGCGACACCACCGTCAATCGGGACCAAATCTTTCTGGTTCTCGCACGCGCTAGAACCGGAACCTTTCACCTCAGTCTCCACACCTTCTAGCACCGCCCATTCTACACCTTCATCTGCCCTGCATGCTTCTCGTCCCGACTCCATTCCTCCTGGCGGCGGCGCTAATGCACCAGGCCTGTAGCGGGTGACAGGGTCCTGGTGGCTGGAATTATCTGTCGACAGCGAATTAGATTCCAATACGAGATGGTCTCCTGGTGCATGCGCTGCACTATCGTCAGGAAGGGATGGGCATCGGAGGGCAAGCTCATGAGACTGAAGAACGTCGACTGAAAAAGACCTGGAAACACGCTGCTCATCATTCGAAGCGCCTCGTTCGTTGTCATCGGTCCAGGACACGGCGAGTTCGAGTGGAACCTGCAGGTCCGATGTTAACTCGGGCAAGGAAGGAGCGACAGGGAAGTCTTCGCTAGGCTGTTCCAAAAAGGGCGGTCTGTCTACGGAGGAAGACGTAGAACCGGGCGAGTTGGAGGAAGAAATATGGGATGCAGCGACGTCTGGCGAATCGAGATCAGGCTCGCGCGAACCGTCGAGTTCATTTTTGTTGGCCTCTGCCAGCACGATTTGTCCTCGGACATACGACCATTCCTCGACCAAATCGTCTGGGAGTCCCACTACGCGGTGCCGCGCGGTTTTGACGAGCTTCTTCATGGTCGACGTGACAGGGAGCTGGACAAGAAGATCAACGAGTTCGTCCTGGCTGAGAAGATGCGCCTGGGGAAGGTCCGGAGAAGGTCGTCGCCGTCTGGGCTTCTTGATATTGTCTAGCTCGTCAGCGGTAGGAGCCTTTATGTCGAACTCCGAAACTAGGAAATGTGCCGCCTTGCGTAGTTCGGTTGTCAAATGAGAAGAGGTGTTGACGATAGCCATGGCGACTATTCCGAGATTAGTCAAAATCGCCCAACAGAATGAGCAGAACAACATACATAAAGTATAATGACAGATTATGAGAGAGGAGGGGGCAACGCAGGCGGGAAAGAAATGGTGGTGGTGGTGCGGAAGCAAGAGACGATGAGGCACGTGGGCATGTAGTGGCGCATGATTCTTTCTTTGGGGAGGCGTGGGACTGCCCAACGTAGTACGAAGTCCCTAGCATGCTGGAGGGTAGGAATATTATGACTTGTACGTTACTTGAATTATTCATTCATATTCTTCTGGTGTTTACCGACAGAACCCCGAGCGAATTGCGTGGATTGACGATCTTCTGAAGGGTTCCCGCTGATTCAGAAGTGGAGGCGCTTATACTTAGGGCAAATAGAGAGTCCCTGGATGGTGGTGATGGTAGGAAAGAACACGGAGCAGGTTCTGGGGCGGCTCGGCTTGAACTGTGTGCTTCTCAACGTAACGCCACAAAAATATAGTGGTTGGATGGGATGGTTTGTCGATAGTGATGTATGTGATTTAGTATGTGATGAGGGCATACCCTCCGGGCACTAGCTGACCGTCGGTATTTGTAGCCTCTACGTAGGCCTTACCTTAAAACGGCGTTTCGGCCCAGTGTTACCCATAGAGTTCCTCAGAATGTATAGTTCTCGATTTGATCTTCCAGTAATCATCGTGCTTTACTCACAAACAACAGAGGCAAGTGAAGGACGGAAATGTTACGCGATTCCGATGTTGATGTTGCGATCACAAAAGAGGGGAGGATGGACTCCGAGTCGGGCGATCTCTGAGCGTACCCTTCGAACTCAAACTCGAACGAGGCTTGAATATAATCAAATACGCTTTGTACAACTGCAGGCCGTCAGTTTCAGGTGGGAAACCAAGTACATATGGTGGTTCACAGAAGCAAAAGACGATGAAGCACTTTGTGGCGCATGCTTCCGAATTCCGCTAAATCCCGCAATTTCCACTTGCAAAATAAGACTGAATAGTTCGCGATGTAGATATAACGTTGAGGTGTGAATAGTCTGTTCTGAGAGCCACGGAGCTGAGGGTCCTGGCATGCCCGTTTGTTGGTCCGCCAACTGGGGCCTCAGTATACGGTTTCATAAATCCAGCGGTGACCCGCTCGACTCTCATTATACCTGTTGTATACGCGAACAGATAAGACTGTAGCAGTTCTTAATTGAGTGTCAATAAAGGAGATTGAGGGGGTCGCACAAGGGGCACAAGGAGTAACTCTGATCATGATCGTTCGGCGCCAGAAGAAGAACCGACAACATTGCCTGCACACACCGCGCTACCTACTTGATATTGGCCCACACACGACAGGGCATGGTAAAGAAATCGATCCCCACTCACAGCACTGTCCACTCAACGAACCTCTCGCAATGATTAAGCCCACTGAGACACGCCTGGTCGTCAGTAAGCATAACGACCCACAAACAATGCGATGAACTCCTACCAAATTGTACCAATCTTCATCTGTGTTGATAGCAGGTAGGACGCTCCAGTCGCTCTTGACACTCGTTGCGATTCTCTGAAAACAGGTCAATCAACGTAACCCAAAGACATTCCTAGGAGATACCCACATGCGGCACAACCTCATTCTTCTCCCTCATACGAAGACCCGCCTTGCGCGCTGCACCATCGGCGCCCTTTCGTTTGAGGTACGCCTTGAAAATCGTAGAAGTCTCATTGAACAGATCCAAACTAAAAATCATATTCATAACCTTCGAAGAGTCCGGGTTGAGCATCGAGTCGACCCCAAGTTTCTCCTGCCAGTTCGACGAAATTGGTCAAAAATCAGATACAACATTTAGTGCAACATACCGGTAACCGACTCTTCATCACAGCCATACACCGTTGCGCAACGGGCGGGGAATGAGACGCAATCGCCCCAGGCGTCTCAGGCGCCCAGTTGATGAACGATCCAATCAATACAGAGTCTTTGTACCGGCGATTGAGGAGCGGACCCCACGTCTCGAGCACCTTTGGAATGCCCACGTAATTCGAATCCATGATATTCGACACCTCCACACGGTCAAAGGTACGCACGGCGGCTGGCAACGATTTCGGAAGTTCCACCGCGTCCTCGTCGTACATCCAAATCGACACTCGGAATCGGCGCAGCCGCTCACAGAACGCCACGAGCTGGTCCTTGACATGAAAGTAGAGACACCCCATGATATCCTGCTCCATAGTGCCGTGTTCCAGACCAGATTTGATCACTGACGGAATACTACATGACGCCGCGTTAGCAGTAGGAAGATGTTGGAACGGTAGCACTTACTCCCAACCTTCCAGGGGACTCGCGCTATCGCTCAGAAGCAGTGTATTCTCCAAAAACAACGTCGGATTAGGGCGATTAAGATGTGCGTTGACCGCCCCAAAAGGCATGACTAGCCCAAACGTCCGCCATTCCTCCATCGCAACACGGTGGGAGGGCTTCAATCTCGCGTAGAAGCGATCACGGTAGTCCACCCTCTCCGGAGCATTCATAATCGCATTAAGCGCCACGTTCCCGGCCGACGCCTCAATCCTGTTGAGGTCCATAGACTCGATAAGCCGAGTCGCAGTCAGAGATCCAAACTTCATCGTCATTGTACTGCTTCTGGTGACTCGAATCTCCTTTCCGGATAAGCCGTCCGTAATCAAGTTGTGCTGCATGAGGCCTACGGTGAAGCGGAGGGAGATCTCTATTGGGAGAAAGACAGAGTACCACAAATGAAGTGCATACTCAGCAGCTTCTTCCTGGAATAACGATCAGAGTCATGTTACCAAAAAAATAGTGTAATAATGACATACCACGTTGTCGCCGATACCAAGCACCATTAAAATGAGGGCATTCCGGGCAGCAACAAGGGGATTCCTATCGTTCAGGATGATTTTGAGCTTCCCGAAGTAATTGTCTGGAAGAGAGTTGACGGATTTGATCACATTGCGCAGATCACCAGATGCTGGAATACGAACATTTAATGAAGGCATATAAGTACGGTAGGAACTTACCAATAAATGCCAGCGAGAGATCTCTGGATACCATAGAGTTTGCGAGATCTTGAGCATTGATGACGCTGAACGCGGGGACATTTCCCCAGCTAGACCGGTTCAGCATGATGTGAAATATCGAATCATACGGAGATCAACGAACAGAATAGTTCCAAATCCAAACTGAGGAGGTGTCCCAGAAGTGCCGACAGTGAAAGTCGGGGATCGACACTCAGTCTCCCACCGAGGCTTCCAAAAAGGAGTGTTCATTTTGTTCCTGCAGTCTAAGGCTGAATCAGCATCAAAGTCATCCTGGTCTGATAGCAAGATCAACGAACCAATTTTATGCGTACCCCAATGGCGCTTCTGGCAATCGCTTGAGCAGTACCGCACCAATCGGCAGCCCGAGCAAGTCAGCTTCCCCTCATTCCCGCAGATCTTCCGCTCGCGCACATTGTTATTGGCGCAAGGCAGACGACGAAATAGAGGAACAACCGGAAAAGCTCCTTGTTGGCTCGGGAAATTGATCATGGCAATTTTAACGGGGTCTACATTGTGCTTGCGCATGAGTTCGCAGAATGATGCAGACTCAGCGATCGCGGTGGCATGCCGCCTCGCAGAGTCGCTGTCAATGCGGCTGGACGATAAGTTGGCCATGGGTGTGCCTCCTTCCAATGCACCTTCGTTCTCTATGAATTTGACCACGGCGGCAAGCTTCTCGTCTGCCGTACGCAGCCTGGCCATCGACTCATCTAGAGCCCGGAGTCGCAGTTCATGCGGCGGAAGCGAAGAAAGAGAAGAAGATGGAGCAGATGGAGCAGATGATTCCAATGGCATGCACAACAACGACGAGATGAGAAGGGCGTGCGGAATGCCTTGACGAATGCCCAGATCGATGAGCGGTTGAACGCGGTCCATGGACGAGCCTCCAGCGGAGGCTGTATCTGTGAAATCGAAGTTCACTTTGATGAACGACTGCAGGAGGGCGATCTTGGCATCTATGCTCCCGAGCTCAGAGATAGATTTCTCTAAAACACGGAGGCGCGTTTCAATTTCGAAGGAAGCCATGACGGGCGAGGAAAAGAAATAACCTGGGAGAAACGTTATATATACAGTAGGCGCCTAAAAGAACACTGAGTTGAGTGACGGCCACGTTTGAACACACATACATATTACGCGATGATAGAATACCTTCTTTCATTGCATGAATTGTATCGCGGCGACCAAAGACTAAGTTTCAATATCAATATGCTTCTGTGACATGGCAGGAAGTTGTCATTCTGCGGTCATGGAAAGGCGGGTGAGAAACGAGTCTGGAGAGAAATAATATCTCACCGATGGTCGAGTAAACCGTCAGCAGAGAGAGAACACCCTTACACCTCAACACTGATATCTCTCGCGCTCTTGTCAGGCAGGACCATGCTCTCTATCGCCGTTATCAGATGATCCATGATAAAAAGCGAGAGCCTGAGCGTGCACGACGGCGTAGTTTGTTGAACACCAGCAATCATCAGACGTGCCGTACATCTGGAAGTCTCAATCTCGGAGAGTTTTCGTGTGCGTTCCTCGGGTTGAACACCCTAGGAGTGAACATCTGACTGACACTGTGGAAGAAGATCCAAATCATGAGACGTGCCTACTTTGAGGGGGTACTACTTGCGCTGTCCATACAGCCTGCTGCACAGAAAGAAGAATGCATGACCACGTAAAGAGGCCTTTTCGACGCGTCACCGTGGATGGCCCGCCTGTCTCCCATCATTGATTTACTCGCCTGTAAACAGCGTCAGTAACTGAGTAAAGCTTGAGGCGTAAAGGGGAGTATACACAACGTAAGACTCTAGTACAACGTATCCCTGTGCATACGTTTCGTCTGGCGACCTCCCAGCGAATCGGTCAGTTTGCAGAGGTATGTGAGTAGTTTGGCGAGGACCTGGTGTCCCGTACAATAAAAGTTTTATGTTAAATTTAAGATCGCACGACTGTTCGATATAGAGTTGAGATGCATCAACTCGCAGTCGAGATAGTCGTTCCCGTACTTGACAGACTTGTTCAAATAGAGAACACGGTTCTTACTCAGTCGTCATGATTTCTCTTTATCGACTCGCAGAACGGAAGTAATCGCGTTGGACTAGTCGCGGCAGGAACACAAGGGCTACCCGGCAAATGCCGCTGAACCTTGATTTCCGCGTTGACGCACCCTCTTTGACCAATCTTTGACTCCTTCCACTACGACCGTCGACAACTCTTGGCTCCTTTGTCTGCTTGTACCCTCACCCCCATCTCGGTCAATGCGCTATGAGTTGTACAGCAGTCCTACGTCTTCCCTTGATTCTAGGCCAACAAAGTACTTCCTGCCCTTGGACTTTGACCATTAAAAGGACCGAACCAAGAGCCAGCATTGACCAGGCTAGCGCTATGCTTGGTGGCAGGAATGTACAAATAGTAGTAGCAGGAGGGTCTTAGCCCCCTCCCCCCATTCCCCCCATCTTTGCTATCTGCATTTGAGCCACCCAGCTACATTCATCGCTTTCGTTGGTACGTCGAGCCGCCATTCAGATTGGCGTGCGCTTTTAACTGGGAGACTAGCATCTCAATATGCCTGCTTCATACCGCTATGCGAATACACCTCTAGGACTGACTGTCCGGGTACTTGTTTTTCTGTCGCCAAGATCCCATTTAACTGATTTGTTCTCAGAATCGGCGTTACAACACACCGTACACGCGTCTTCAACGACCGGCTACAATCCAAGTATCTTCCCATGTTCGTCGCCGTTCCCTCCCCCCCCCCCTCTTCGCGCTAACAATTCTGCAGGCGGAATACAACTTGCTCACCGCCAGTGAACGCGCTCGGGCCAAATTCCCTGACACTCTGCGTCGCCAATCTTCTCCCCCTCCTGCTCCTGTTCAGGCTCCCTCCCGTAAACGAGCTGCTTCTCCCACTCCCATTCCATCCGAACCCAAAACCAAGCGTTCTCGCGCGGTGTCTCCCGATCCCCGCGAACAGCACATCCGCGAACTAAAACTGCTTGTACGCCATCAGAATGAGGAACGGACCCATATGCAGAAGAAACTACACTGGCTGCACTGCACGCTTATCGCTAGCGAATCAATTTCTCGTCTATTTTCGCATGAAAACAAGGCCTTGGAGAAACAGGTCATTGTTATGGCAAACGAGCTGCAGTACTCGCACAGGGCCATTGCTGATATAAGAGCGAGATGCGCGCTTGAGGTTGACGAGGCGAACGACGATGCTTTTAAGCGGTCGACAGCTAGGGAGGAGGCGTTGACGGGCGAGAGGCGTCAACTAGAGAAAGATATAGAGGCGTTTGAAGAGGAAAAACGAAAGGTCAGTTTTGAATTTGCTCACAATTTCAGAGCAGTCTAACGCGTCTTTATAGATCCGAACCGAATTAGAGTCAGCGAAAGAGCTCGCTACTCAACGTGGTTACCGAAATGAAGCTATCCGAGCTGAGAACGACGATCTCAAGGCGGATTTGGTTGAGAAGGACCGGGAAATTGCGGCGCTCAAGGCGTCTATTCAGGTCGAGCCCCAGTCATCACCCACCTTCACATCCCCACTGTCAGGGATGCAATCCCAGCAGGCATCCTCCTCTGAGCCAATACCCACCATCTCCTCCCCTTACTCTCAGATCCAGCCCCAGCAATTATTCTATTCTGAACCAACACCGACCTGCTTCTCCCCTTACCCTCAGGCGGAGGCCCGCTACTCTGACCCCTTTCACTCGTTCGCCCACCTTGCGCAAAACCCAGCACCAGCGTTCAGCTACGAGCCACAGCATGCTTATTCCGAGCCATCTCATCATGTATACTCTGAACCGCCTCAAGATGCCGACTCCGAACCACCTCGTCATACGGACTCCGAGCCGCCTCAGCAGCCAGACTCCGAACCACCTCGTCGCGTGTACTCCAAACTGCCTCGTCGTGCTGTATACTACGAGCCGTCTAAGCCTGTGTGCTCCGAGCCGCCACCTGAAGCCTCCTCTTCCATGCCTAAACCCGCTGAGCCTGCTGAAATCTTTGATGACGGACGCGCCGTCGAAGAAGAAGCAGCACGGGTCAAAGCTACACGCGCCGCCGAGAAGGCAGCCCAGGATGCTATGGTTGCTGCTAAGCAGGAGGCACTCAAGGCACAGCTCGCAGCCGAAGCGCTTAGTGGATTTGCGGACACTGCTGTGCCACCACCAGAGTTCGCTGCATCGTCGTCGGGGAGTGTAGTGAGGAAGAGGATGTCGGCGAAAGAGAGGGCTGTGAGACAGGCCAAAGGAATGCCTAGGCGGAAGTTCTAGGATGGGTTAGAGAGAATGGAGAAGGGCGGAATGGAAGGAAGGAGCAAGAGAGACTTGACGACGCCCCAACGATTCTGGGGTAGGGCAGCGACGCGCGGGATTACGATGTCACCAGTCCTGGTGTGTGACGCTGTCCTCCAAGGTCGTCAGAATACCACCCGAGTCCGTGTACTCGAACAACTCGCTCACTTGCATCCTTGAAGGCTCTTTCTCCACGGCCCACTGCGAACGAAACCGACCGGACGACTAACGAGGCGACACGAGAGACTTGACGACGCCCTTTAAAGGGTAGGGCAGTGACGTGCGGGATTACCATGTCATCAGTCCTGATGTGCGCCGCTTGCCCTCCAGGTCGTCAGAACACCATCCAAGTTTCAAACTTCAACGACTTCCCTCTCGTGTTGATCTCTTTTAGTCCGACACCCACGCAGGACCAACCGATTGCAATGGACATAACCGTACACACGAGGGACTTGACGACGCCTCAGCTCATACTGGGGTAGGGCAGCGACGCGCGGGATTACCACGTCATCAGTCCTGATGTGCGCTGCTGCCCTCCAGGTCGTCAGAATACCATCCGGGTTTTATTACCTGAGCAACTTACCTCTCGTGTTACACTGGTTTATTATCCACCACCGCCAACCATTCCCATTCCCACTCGACTCGACATACGAGGGACTTGACGACGCTCAAGATATCCTGGGGTAGGGCCGCGCCACACCATACCGTCCTTCAGGTCGTCAGAACACCATCCAAGTCCGTATGGACTTGATCAACTTTCCTCTCGTGTGTCTTTGTAGCATCGCCAAGCAGGAAACCCCGACAGGAATAGGATCGCAATGCCGATCCTCGTACAGCGCTGTAGACTCTATTCTTCGGATGGAGTCGTCGGGGTTTATCTTGGCTAGAAGGTGTAATGTCACTTTTATCTGTGGGTTCGGTCGGGTTGTCTGGTTCGAAAGTGGTTTACAGTTCCTCATGGAGGTAGTTCGGTACTCGTTGCTCGTTACCTCCTTGCTCTCGTTGCCTCTCGTCGTTATATATCTGTATTGCTCCGTTACTAGACTGTCTCGCTGTTTTGTTATCCCTTTGTAGTTTGTTGTCTGTGTTAGTTTACCGTCTCCGTCTTGTACTTAATCATATTGTTTGGCTGTAGACCTCGATGTCTACATGTTTTGATTTCTGCTAATGTCCGCATTCTTCAGGCTCCTCTCTTGATACTACATGATGATGATGGTGCATGTTTTCCTCTTCCTTCAGGTTTAACTCAAAATGTGGCGCTACCGCACAAGGGGTAAAACAGGCTGTCCTTCCGCAACAATCAAAGACAGAAACGGTGCCAAAAAGGTTGCAGATACATACATAGTTGGAAGAGTTTGTTGATAGTGTGTCCGTAGTCAACGTGTTTGAAGGAAAGACGAAAGACCCAAACATCATACTGCATTGTGTCCTAGACAAGTGAACATCGTACCTTTCTCAGCTTCGGGCCCAGGTCTTCCATTCCTTCCTCTGATATACCTAGAGCGAAGATCTGTCACGAGCTACTCTTTCTGTCTTGTAAACGACTAACGGAGTCAAGCATTTCATTAGAATCCGGGTATTCTCAGTCATGAGGAGGTAGGAGTTTAGGAGGAGAAGACATCGGTGCTCGTAGAGGCTCCTAGTGGCACTATACGAAGTCGAATGGCATTTGCCTACATATCTTGTTTGGGGGGGGGGGGCGCATCCAGTAAAATCCCGCCACTGGAACTGTCTTGTGTTTCCCTTTGTTCAGTCGTCATCCCCTCTCCTCTAAATCTACTTTGATAACAGGCCCTCTCGACATGTGATCAACAACAACAATTGTCGTAGGATACACAGACAGCCCGGCACCCCTAGCCTCGTTCGTATTAATCTTGGAGATAATTATGCTCGCGCTCAGACTGTCGGATATGCCACTCCATTACAATACACCTAGATAGAGCCCGAAATAGAAAATAAAGAGTAGTGCTATAGTATGCGGATATATAGGATGTTCATTATTGTTGGCGGCGCCAATACCCGAAATCAAAGGGCCTCTTAACGATATGCCACGCACACGAAACCGCGCCTTCCCAAAGTAGGCACTTACGCCGGGGTGCGTCTTGCCCGTCTTCCTCGTCTGACTGGTCAGCTGCCTCCTCCCGGGCTCGCTTACGGCCTCCAGCCTGCACGGAAGTAGTCGAAGCTTCTGGTTGTCCATCTTCGTCAGCGCCTGATGGCATGCGCGCCGCCCCGGCCTCGCCCATATGTTCCTTCTCCCGGAGCACTGTCCGCCTCTGGAGCGTCCCAGCAGCATGCGTTGGGGATTCCAAATTCGCGAAATGCGCCACGGAAAACGGTCCTGGTGTTGGATTAACGATGTTCCCATGCAAGCTTGAAGGCGTGGACTGCTCCTCCATCGTATCTCGGTGTTCTTCTCCCTCCTGTCCCTCCTCGAGTATCTTTGAGCGTTGTGATGACGAAGACGAAGGAAGCCAATTGTGTACGCGAGAGGTTGCATTAACTGGAAGCGGGACAAGATTTGACAGGACATCGGGCACATCAGGTACGGAGATGGCAGAGGAATCGCTCTCAACGAGATCGAGAGCGGCGGAGAGTGGCGAGACGTTCGCAGCTACGACATCATTAAGAGAAGACACTAAACAAGATGGAGATGAATAGATACCGTTGACGTCAAGATATGCATCCTCGTTTTCGCCAAGGCTGTGCGATGAAATGGACAAGTTAGGCGAAGCTGCGGTTGCTGTTGGAGTAGGCAGTCCTGTTCCAGAGACTACTTGCGGTTTAGGCTCATCGACCAATGAGACCACACTTTCCAGTCCACCGGAGTAACTTTCCGAAGGGCTAACACGATCCAAAAGTACCTCGATGTCATGCTCCTCGGGGACAAGAATGACAGATGATGACGCTGATCCCGGGAAATCCTGTTCAGAGACAATGGGCTTCGATTCACTAGAGATACTCTCCGCATCAGGAAACGAGGTAGGGACATCGGCGGCGGCGGTATTGTCGTCCATCGCGTTCGCCTGGAAATAAAACAACCGCGCATGCCAATCACAGACCAGCGCTTCTGGGATCCCGAAGTAGACTCTCTGGGAGTACTCGCGCATTGGATCCAGCGAGGGCGTGATCGGGAGTGATGCGAGCGCGGTAATTGCTGTTCCTTTATGACAAGACGTGTGCCGATAAAAAGGCGACGGTCACCCTGCCGAAGGCGAGCCAAATCCACCCAAACAAACCAAATTTGGATCGCGGCATGGAACGGCAGAAGGGGCTTGATCCGAACCTAACGGTCACCCAAGCAGAGAATCTCTTTGTAAGGGCGAAATGGAAGTGCAACGGCGATGAGAGCATCTCTAGCGACAGCATCAAGCGTAATTTGGAACTGCTCTTCCGAAATGACGAGCTTGCGGTTATCAGACGAAAGCATGAATTGTGCAACGGTCGATTGGGCGAGTGCGAGCAAAGAGCTAACAGCGAGAGGCGGAAAGGGCGGCGAGTCGGGCGAGTCGTTGGATGCAGAGGATTTGGTCGGGCTTTTGTAAGGCGTCGTTGACGAGGGCAGACGGGAAGAATAGTCGGCAGACATACCAGGAAGACATTCAATAAAGGCGAGGACTCATCAAGGTAGTAACATACGTTATGTTGATATAGCGTAAGGAACGAGAGATTGAATAGAAAGTGCTTGCGCTGGTGATGGTGGTGGTGGTAGAGAGCAACGTTAGAGCGATTCCTGGTCCGATCCAGAAGCCGCCCCAGATGATCGACCGGTCTTGTACGGACCGCGTCAACTTCGACTTGCCAAGGTAACGAAAAAGGTTATGGATGGATGGTTGGAATAGTTTGTCGATAGTGTGTAGTTAGTTTGTTGAAGGATAGACGTCAGATTGGCCTTTTCCCTGCATTATGCCCCGCCAAGTGAACATGGTGCTTATCTCAGCGTCCAAAGGCCAGGTCCTCTTCCTTCCTCTGATATGTGTAGAGCAAGGATCAATCACAAACTACTCTTTCTGTTTTGTGAATGACTGAGGGAGTTAAGCACCCTATACTAGAGTCAGGGTGAGGAGGCAGGAGCTGGGTAGGAGACAAACAGCAGAAACGATCCATGATCGCCGAGGAGCCCGTGGCATCGCATGAATTCAGAGCTAAAGGAGAGTGTGGTTGAACGAAGAAGCCTTATGATCTGGGTCGCAGTGCCTGTATTTGCCTATGCCCCAGTGTAAAGGACGGACAAAACTGAGGGGAAGAGGACACAGATAGCGGGCTCCACCGCTCGCTGAGGAAGGACATAGGAGTTGTTGCATGTAATCGCGTTGAGAGGGGACCAAAACTGCGAAAGTTAACAATGGAGAACAGAGAACAGAAAACAATAGGGCGGAAGGCTTACAAAACACACGTTCAACACAGTCCACAGGTCTGTCGACAGTCAGTCTGCTCCTTCATCGAAAGCCGGATTCAAGGTCATGCTACCGACATTTGTCACGTTCGTGGATTTGAATTCTTGCTTTCCTGTACAGTACCGTCGAAATAGTCAGTCCACCCAGATTGAACATGAGAAAAGACACACACGGCGGATCACAATGCAACGTAGTTTGTTGCCGGCCAAGATTTGTAGCCCACTAGATGAGCCACAACTGGCAAACAAAGAGTGCACAACTGGTCATGTGTCTTGTTTGTTGCCACTGACCTCTTTGTATCTAGGCATTGAGCTCCTTCAACCAACACCACCACCTTCCAACACTCTCCCTCCATCGTCATGAGCCAGCGTCGTCGGGAAAAGCTCATAAAGAGCGCGGCGGATGACATTCGACGTGGACGACTCCTTATCAGCGCCTTCGAAGACCGCGTAGTACACCGACACATCCAAATCGTCAATGGCGTTGTTACCGTCGAAGAAACCCTTGCCAGCATCGATGCCATTCCCATTGTTACCGAAAATGCGCCTTGGATGGTAATGGACCCCGAAGAGGATGATTCCCCAGCCACGTATAATCCTACGGCATACAAAGATGGAGATGAGACCGACTCATCGATGAAGGACACTGGGAAGAAACCTGAGGAATCCACGCCCAAGAAAACACATGTACGTGCTCTTTACTAAGTATTGTCAAACGGCCTACTAACTTGTAACCACAGCAGACTCGTCAAGCAATTGAGACTTGCATAACTACCTCTGGGAGCATGAGGTCGATGCCAATACAGGAAAACCATGCGGTTGTGGCACCAGTGTCGAGGTCATGAAAGTCGAACCCAAGAACAAAAGCAGTCGGCGGCGGAGGCAATAGTAAGCATTCGCGAGATCAGAAAAGGATTTAGTAGATGGAAGGTGCTGATAGAATGGAGTAGTAGAAAGATGAGAAACAATAAACGCCTCGTCAAGTCGAAGGGTGACAAAGCACAAGGCACGTGGAAGGAACGTGATTCTTGCTTCGTCTTCATTCTTCACGCGCTCACCAATAGCGTGTAGAGCCTGTGTCTCCTGTGTCTGGTTCAAGATTGTTACGATCATGTCAGAATCCCTTGTGCCTCTATTGTTCGCGATTAAAGCACGATGATTACTGGGAGACCAAAAGGAGAACTATACTTTCTGAGGAGCTCCAATGGGTCTCACTGGGCTGAAACGCCGTTTAGTAAGGCTTACCTAGAGGCTACGAATAAACGGTCAGAAATGTGCCCGGACGGTATGCACTCGTTACAAACTAAGCACATACATCACTATCGACACACCACCCCGCATCTAAACTCTCTTTTTTGTGGCGCTACGTTCGGCAGCTATGGTCCGCCGCCCATCTCTTAGCCATCCTCTGCCTCTTTCGTGATCACGACATCCGTGGCGCCAGTGACATTTGCGTTCTTCACTTGCCTCTCTTTTTTGTTAGTAAAGCACAAAGATCACTGGGAGGTCAAATTGAGAACTGTACTTTCTGAGGAGCTCCAACGGGCGGCACTGGGCTGAAACGCCGTTTAGGTTAAGGTCTACCTAAAGACTACGAATAAACGGTCAGAAAGTGCCCGGACGGTATGCACTCATCACATATAACACAAATCGACACACCACCCCGCATCCAAACGCACTCTTTTTGTGGCCCTACGTTGGCCAATACACGTACCGCCGCCCACTCTCCATTTACCCAAGGATGTCATCCCAGGAGTGTTTTCGTGTATCCTTCCAATCCCTATTAGAGTCACAGGGGTGCGCTCCAGATGCATCAACACCTTTCCTTCCATCCCACCGCCGAGTCCTTCCCCCTCTTTCATGATCAGTCGGAACGGCGCAAATGACATTTCCGTTCTTCGCTTGCCTCTCTCGTTTGTTAGTAAAGCACAATGATTACTGGGAGGTCAGATTGAGACCTATACTTTCTGAGGAGTTCCGTGGGTTACGCTGGACTAAAACACCGTTTAGGTTAAGGCCTACCTAGAGGCTACGAATAAACGGTCAGAAGTGGGCCCGGAGGGCATGCCCTCATCACATACTATGCACATACTACACTATCGACAACCTATTCCACACTACACACTATCTTTTGGTGGCGCACTAATCAGGGCCACGTGTTATCATTTACTTCGGGTCATGCCGCTTCCTTTCTTCCGTCCTTCCTACCACCATCAACGTCGAGTGACACTTCCTTCGCCCTTATATCAGCGCCGCCTTTTCCAAATCCAAGTCTTCTCGATTATCCCGCTTCCTGTGAATCTATGTGTCACCTAGTTTGCATCATACTAACCAAAGCATCTAGAACGAGAAAATGGCTAGCTCTTGTCCTTCGTCTCCTCATTCCTCTTCTACACGTTCCAGTAGTCTTTCTGAAGCCGCCAAGAAACTTGTTCTCGAGTGGACGCGCAACGAGTCCAATCTATCACAATGTATTTCTGACAAAGAGCACTGTTCGATCCTAGAGAGTTTATCGGGACGCCAAAACGGTCATCCTCAAGGGCGATTTCCGTCTTTTCTTCAAAAATTTGTGGACCATGCTGTCGTCGACGGAGACGAATTGTGGTACAACGGCGCGTTACTTGTGTCAGTGAAGGACTACCCTGATGCCCTCTCGTCTCTCCCTTTGTCGGATACGCAACTTCTCTTCCTTGCCGCAGCGAAGAAGAAATATGCAGGAATTCCTGGAAACCTACTCAGAAAGTGGTACGATTTGCGCAAGGCGTTGGAAGCAAACCTCGAGGCCGAAAAGGCAAACGATGACAGGCAATCGGCATCATCATCAGGTAATGTCGCCCACGAACGTTCTTGGCCTGTTGTCTTATCCAACTCGCTCTCCGATGTAGCCCTACCAGATTCTCCATCGAAGTCTAGTCGGCCCTCTACGCCTCAGCCCTCTTCTCCATCTTTGCAGTCTCGCAATGCCCTCGGCGAGATAACTTCGAGCTTAACATTCAAGTCTCACAGCAATACAAACCTTCGTTTTACTTCTGACGACATTGGCGCTGCTTCTTCGCATTCCACTCTTGATTCAGATTCCTCTACCGAGTCTTCACTGGCTCTGGGTACCGCGGACGAGCGTCCCTCTTCAACTCTATCCTCGCCGCAGCAGAACTCTGTTTCGCTTTCTCCCACTGCAGAGACGATTCCTTCAAATGCACTGGAAAGGGAGAGAATAGGCTCGCCAACTTTGTTGACTGAGTCGTACTTGGTGGCGGCGGATCTGCCGGCTTATGACGACGATTCGGAACATATCGTTTCTGAAATCTTATCGACTCCCGCGTCCCCCATTCTATCCTCTCCAAACTCTGTTAATCTCCCTCCTCCAGCTTTTCCTAGCCAAGACATGCTTCTGCCCTCACCGAAAACCACGACCAGCTCAAGAGCCCTAGACAAAGGAAAGGCAGTAGCCTCGGAGTACGAACCGACTGAATCAGCAGAGCAGTCTGTTGAGGCCGACGCGTTGTTTGGTCCCGGGGATCATACACTAAACGCTGTAGTCAACCCAATGGACTGGGAACCGGTACCGACGCCGGCTCACTTCTCTATCGCTCATCACATTGTGGAGCCTGGGTCACCGACGCCTCCGACAGGCACACTGGAAAGACAGAGGGAGGAACGTAATAGGGAAGCGCTCGTTGCAGGCCCGAGCTCCGGAGAACGCCAACAGACGAGTATCGTGGAAGGCGTTACTGGACGCAAAAGGGCGCGCGAAGAAGAACCTGAAGAGGCGCCTGAGGAGTCGGAGGATCAAGGTAGACCCCGATGCAAATACGCACGTTTAATGGAAGGGTTTTGCAGGATGTGGGAGAACGTTACCAGTCTACCGTCTTATTTCAGGAACTTTCGAAGATGAAGTCAACGCATAGCCAATATATACTACACTCTTTCTCTATTCAATATCTATTGTACTGTACGCCATCCTATCGATTTGTTTGTATTCTGTACACGCTATACATTTTGTATACTCTGCACTATTTGAATGTGGGAGTTTGAGTCTACATTCACGAAGGCGTGTTCCGGAAGACGTAAGACGTTCCTACCTGTCCTTTAACACGCCGACAAAAGACTCCTGTGTTGCAATGGCTAGAGATCGATCAAAGGGAAGTGGACAATATGTGGCGCAGATCGTGTTTTGACCACCACAGCTAGGAATGAAGGCTTGTATAAACACAACACGACCTTCATTCATTCGCTATTCAGCTTGACATGGAAAACCCTCCTGCTCTATTGGAACCACCCCAATCAATGTCATGATTCTTTTCAAGTTGAACAAATCATCCAACAAGAATTGTTACTATTAACGGGTACATAAGCTACATACCGCAATGGGCGTAATATATATAAAGCAGAAAAAAATCGAAACCTCCAAACCAAAGCTAAGTAGAAACAGCCTACAAAACTGTTACAACATTGTAAATTCCGCTGTACAGAAAGAAGTTGTCCCCATAAGTAAGCATTATTATAGACGAAGCTCCTCCCCAACGCTGCGCCACCACGCGCACCGCTCAGCGAAGTTGTCAGTCCTATCCACCATCACAGAGGCATTCAGACCCGCGGCCATGAACCCGCCTTTGTCTGCGGACAGCCACTCCGGTGCACCAGCCACCGCATGGGTGTTCGGGTCGAGCGTCATGGCGAAGCTCGACCACCACGCGACGGCCATGGCGGCGAGCGCGGCCTCGCTGTCGTCGAATGCGGTGAACACGGGCTGCGCGACGGAGGCGCTCGGACCGGAGTTGGTTCCGTCGTAGAGGTAGAAGAGCTCCGAACTGCGTAGGGAATTCAGATTCACTCGATAAAGCATTAAAGAGCAAAGAAGGGCTTACGTGTGAGCAGCACCGACATAGTCGCCCCTCGATGCGAGAAGGTTAGGGTCCGGCGCGTCCCAGCGGTAGTTGAAAGCAACTTGGCCGCTGATGTTGCCGATGTAGTAGTCCCAGCCTGAAAGCTAGACGTAAAAGATCAAAACTCAGTCGAGTCGCGTATGGAAGAGAAACATACCTCGCTTTCCATATAAGCGTACATCGCACGCTCCCACTGCGTCGTCCAAGGCGTCGTATCATCCGCTGGCGGGTATGTCACCAGCATGGCATTGAGGGTATCGTCAGACTGCGTCGCATAATTAGCCCACATCAGCAGCTGGTTGTTTTAAAACGACATACGAGAGTCGTGTAACGTTTGGCTACGGCAGCCTTGATCTGATCATCGGTCGTAACGGCAGCGGGCTTGCCAACGAAGATGGAGCCATCCTGAGCAGTGTGCCCAGCAAGAATAGGAACCTAAATTGTATCAGATTAGAACAGCAAAACTTCCATATACACTACGAGCACACCTTGGAAAAGTTGCCAGCAGCGAGGAGTGTACTTGTAACACCAGGGATATAATCGCCGTCAATGATAGGCATGTACTTGCAGCTCGAGGGCTTGTTGTTGACGGCAGCAACGATAGTCGAAACTATAAAAGCATTTAGAATGAATGACAAGCGCGAAAGGCAAAATGGAGGCGCGTACTGCTCGTCGAGCGCCAGCAAGCCATGATATCCCGGGCAGAGTCGCAGCCGACAAATGCGGTAACAGCAGAGAAGCACGTCTCGGTACGGTCGTCGGTGTAAAAGGGGTCGTTTCCTGGACATCAACATTATCCATGTGTACTTCGATAAAGAGAAACAAACTTACCAGCACTCTCAATGACAGCAGCACGGAACGGCTAACAAAAGGTGAGTAGATCATCCAAACGATGAATAAATTTAACTTGCTGGGTTAGTCTCTCCACCGTATGCCGTGAGATGAAGAGCGACAGCGCCTCCGCCCTGTAACGCAGTTGAGCTCCATATGATACAAAGCACAACGGTAACACATACAGCACTTTCGCCACCGATGGTCACTTTCGTCGGGTCACCACCGAAAGCAGCAATGTGGCGCTGAATCCACTCGAGAGCGGCGCGTTGATCCAACAATCCATTGTTTACACTGCTTTTCGGATCCTACAATCCATCGCGTTAGAGCACGCCAACACTCGCAGTAGACACACGCGACATACATTGGTGACCGCCTCTCCTGCGAGGAAACCCAAAAGGCCAAGCTGCGATCATCAGCACTAGCACGCCTTATTATGAAATAAGACTCACGCGGTACTGGATGCCGACAACGACTAAACCTCCATCAGAATTCGAGACCCACGTATTGCCAGGGAACCCTTCAAAAGATCGTTAATCCACGCGACCACACGCTCGGGGATCCGTCGGGAATACCTTGTGCGCTAGAAGGAAGGGTCGGGTCAGCGCTCACAGCCATGAAGGTAATTCAAGAAAGCAACGTACGAGTTGTAATAATACCCTCCACCATGCTAGAGGAATGATAAGTCTTGACAGACTATGAGATTGAATGAAGGACGCACGATGTACACATAGACCGGAAGATTGCTAGATGCCCCAGCGCCCGGTGGAGTCCAAATGTTAAGGGTGACGCAGTCTACACGACATTGCTCAGCAACCCACACGATCAAAGTAGAAAAAAACACACCTTCCTCTCCAATGCCGACCACGGCGGGCTGCTGGATGCAGATGGGGCCCCAATTCCTGGCATCGATTACATCGGACTGCCGCAAAGTCCTAGGGCTCTCGTCTATGGCTTGAGGAGGCGCGAAGCGGAGGTCGCCGACGGGCGGCTTGATGTATGGGATGCCGCCGTAGAAGACGACGCCGTCCAAGGTGGCGTTACCCGCAAAGGCTGCATATCTACATCGATGGATGGATGGATGAGAAACCTCCTGTGTGAAAGGCAGGTGAAACCTACCCCAAATCGACTACGGGACCAAACGAAGATGTGAGAGTAGCCCGAGAAACAGGAGGTTGACTACCCGTCGTGAGGGCGCGCGTGGAAGAAGATAAAAGAGTGACAGTAAGAGCAAGGAAAGAAAGACGGGACATTTTTAGAGCGTGAAGAGAAAGTGAGCGACGACTGGGTGGATGGCAGGTTCTTATATATCGACAGTAGTCACGTCAGGTCCGGACCTAACTGAGGAGATGGAAGACGTCGAAAAGCAGGCCCGTCTATAATTTATGCGCGTCGCTGTTGGTGGACCTGTGGGTGTACAAGTCAAGGGTCCGTCGGTGTTTATCGCGGGCGAATCTCGGGTACCGTTGCGCTGTAGATAACACCATCCATTCGAAATTCGGTTCTGACGGATCGTTCGAAACTCGGCCCCTGTGGCGCCACGTTGGTGTCTGACACGAGTCTCTTTCAGTTCAGCGCGCTCTGAAGGAAGTGCAGAGAAAGTCGCTTACAGGAACACTACAACCTTCAACAATAGCTTCAGGAGTAATCGGTAGACGTCTGGTATCCATGTACAGCGTTGTGCGAAGTGGTAGTCCAGGTACACTCGGGTGGATAGTTGTAACCGTAGTGTGCTAATGACAGGCCCCACCAGGCACACGCAGTAGCCGCTCGGTGCCTTTACACCCAGGATGGCGAACTCGTGGCGAACGTTTCCGGCTTGCTTAGGAGGTTCAGCGTTGCTTGGCTGAAACTTGGGAAGTTCGTCAGTTCGTCTACAGCGTGCCATTGATGCATCGAGAAAAGCCATCGTGGCTAGAAAGGCACGAAGACGAAAGCGATGAGAGCCATTCAGAATTTCCGTTCGCCTTCTGCTCTCGGTGTCATGACCATCGTCGTCACTTGAAGTTCGACCAGGACCAGGCACTTCCTGACCCATGGATGAGGCGCCAGGTCCCACTTCTTCGTCATCGCGCTCGGTGACATCGCAGATTGGTCCCGGAAAATATAGGTCCTTGTAGTCAGTGGAATGAGGATCATGGCCGAGGACGGACGTTCTCGCTGGAAGAACGGAGGAGAAATAACGCGTCCCAGGTCGCCTGGCCCTGGCTCCCCTCTTGGTCATGATCCACTGGGCACTGGGATGAAAGAAAGGAGGCGTATATTCTTCAACGTTCAAGCCACACGAGTAGATGATTGATATATCGATTGCCGAGGTACCATACTGCACAGTGACATGAATTGGAAAGTGTCCTGCCTTATCGAAGCTCGCGGCATGACATGAGAAGTATTCGACCAATGTTACTAAACTACTCTGAATAAGAATGACAACCAACACAACTGGACTGTCACATACCTGAGGCGATAACGACGAGCAAATAGGTCAGCGTTGTATGGTTCTTCTCGAACCGCAAGTAACCTTGAAGAAGGATGAGTAACATGCAAGAAAACAGGATGAGTGAAGAAGAAAGTCAGTCAATAATTTCGTCCGTCACGTAGATTCGGACATATGCTTGTATATTTTGGAACATCATTGAACAGGAAGGGAGCAATGCCTACCTCTCCAGAAAAAAAGCACCCCACACCTAAAGAAAAGGGGATGTAAGTCTGTGTTCGGAAAAGACGAAAAAAGAGTCGAGAGGAGAAGAAGGTCAGAGGGTGGTGTGTGCATATGTATGGTTAGCAACACGGGCCCAGCACGCGTAGTGTGTCGCCCGCTAACGTGTCATCTCGTCGACAAAGTAGGAAAGGAACGTACCATTCTGAAAACGCGAGTTTTGTGGCTTGGGCTTTACCTTGTATTGCTACGCTAGGAGAATGATGTGAGCAAACTGGTAGAAAAAGAAATAGAAAAGGTGAAGCAAAAGGTCAGTTGGTGATGCATGTTACGAGTATGGCTCATCGGAGACCGTCGCCGACTCGGTATGGATGGGTATCATCAAGGAAGGGGGGAGGAAGTGGAAGTGGTGCGCACCTTTTCAAATGCCAATCAATTCCACAAGGCATTCAGATCGCGAAGACAAAAAGCTGGAAATTATTGAGGGCTTGAATAAAGAATAAATCGGATAAATGTCGTACCCATTCAATGTTCATCGAGTGTCTAGTGACCTCCCCTTGGTATTAGTGTCGCTTTGCCACTTTTTCATGGTAGCACGAGGAGGAGGAGGAGGAGGAGGAGTAGTATGCATGAGCTGGAATATAGCTAGTCATGGCCTACGTTTATTGTCAGGAGGGAGCCTGCTACTTCGGCGGCATGTACGCACTAAGTATCTTGGAAGTCGTTATCGTCGGTCGGCGCCAGATATAAACGCGTCCTCGCCTACACCGGAAGAGGCCTACGGTAGGGGTGCATCCTCTGCGTCGCTTTCGTCGTCGTAAGTGCGCTGGACGCTGCGCGCGACGACTTGCTCATCGTGGTCGTAAAGAGAGAAAGTTTTCGCGACCTTGCCATGCCGTGTATGCGGTCAGCGGCATTTCGGCAATCCGGCAACTTGCTGACCGCCACAACCCACCATAAAATCAAGTACTTCGACGAAAGCAAGTCGGATATCATGTCTGGGTAGGATTTACACTCATGGGCCTGTTTGTATTCTTTCATCAAGCACTCAATTTCAAAAGTCGGGATAAAATAAGGATAAATAGTTCCCAAATAGTTTGTCTTGATGGTAATCTAACTCAAAGGAAGACGAAGGGCATTCTATCGTTCACGCTGCATTGGGCTTCGGTGGTTAAACCATGTCGGAGCGCCGATTGTTTCATTCTGCAGTTTACCGCGATATGCCTCCGTCCTCTTGCTCTACAATTGATAGAAACAACTGAACGCCTTGGAAGTCCTTGAGAATTATCAAACACGTGAAGGGCAGAACAACGAGAGAGGCCATGGCGAGTGGCGTATGCTTACAGGTGCTAGTGCCCAGTCCTCACGATCGTCGAGGCTGCTCGAGAGAACTTGAAGATCCAACTTTGTATCCAAGTCCTTGAGTATATCAAGTTTTAGCACAGTATGAATCTCCAAGCTGAGAGAGGAATATCATCCAAATGTGATACAACAAAATAGAAGGTGGATACAATGTGCTTCTGTACATAAGTCATACAAATATGAATAGTTGTCAGCGACGTGAAAGGAAATGAAACGGCTTAGAGACCTTGTCCCACATCCGCTCCCATCGTCCGCGCTTCCGCTCAGGTCCATCCTCGTCATCTTCCTCCTCCGAGCCCTGCGCACCCTCTTCCCGAGCCCGCTTTCGTCCGCCATCTGCACCTTGTATAGAGCGCATCGTACTAGATCCTTCTTCGGAGCCCGAGCTTGATGATGCGCGCGACGCCGTGTTCTCTTCCCTTTTCCGGATCGCTCTCTGCTTTGCACGGGCACCTGCAGCACTCGTAGGAGATTCAGGACGTGCAAATCTTGGAACCGGAGATAAAGTTGGCGGGACGAGGGTATATATCGAACTATGTGAACTTGATTCCGTGTCGTCACGCGGACTTGAGAACATAGTATCAAAATCATCTAGCATATCGTCTTGTATGGTCCTCTCGATCTGTTGGTCTCGGGTCTTCAAGTCGTCTTGCTGTTCTAAGAAACGCCTAAGTCCTCTCTCATACATATGAGAATACAGTCTAGTTCTTGGTGAAACGGAAGGCGGTTGCGAAAAGGGCAGATTTGAGAGATTGGGGGAGTCTGGCTCGACGGTGGAGGACGCTGACGCATCATCGGATAGAACGGGCGATACTGAATCGTTCTTGGTGACATCTTCGGATGATGAAGAGATCGCGGGAACATCGACAAGAGATGATGATGGAGTGAATGGCGCTTGCTCCGAAACAGAAGGGGAGACTTCGTCAATATCATCGTCGGGTGTGGGTAGTGAAGGATCAGGAGCAGTGACATCGCTAATAGGAGGGAGGGATGGTAAATCCTTTGGATCAAGTTTTGGGCTAGAATGAGGCGAATGGGTACGGGCAGCATCGAGGGTCGTGTCATCGTTATCATGCAGAGGAGGAAGGGAATCGGAAGAGCTATTATCAGACGCAGAGGTACCAGTGGATTCTTTGCTATCGCTCTGCAGATCAGCGGGCGGAGCGTTCTCCTTGTCAGCGTCATAATACGGCAAGGCGGACACATGCCAGGCTTTGACGAGGGTTTCTGGGACTCCGATGAAACGGCCCTCTACGTCCGAAAGCATGTCCATGACATTTCGCCGAAAGGGTAACGTTGTTAAAATCTGTGCAAGTTCTTTCTCCGGGACGACCAGGGCCTTTCCAACGCGAATTCGGTCATTTTGGCGGTACGCCTTTACGCAAGTAGCTCGAAGTTCAACTCGAAGAAGTTTCAGGGCGTTTTCATCTCCATCAGCGATTGCGGCTATGAGCGCGTAGTCGTCCATGTTCACCAGGCGACTGCAATTTTCGGCTACTTGGCGAAATTCTACTATAGCGCGTCGGGCGAGGGAGAGACGGCTGCCGCGCGAGGTCTCTGGAGCGTCATGAGAGATAGAGCTTGCAGTAGGGAGGTTCAATCGTGATAAAACGTTTGTACGACGTCGACCGTCGCGAGAGGTAATAGTAGCCATGTCTTTAAAGTTGTTACAGTTGGTTTCATGATATCTTTAGGGCACTTACATCGATGTATCAGGGTAGATGAGGATGGAAAGGTGGCGGCGCCGAAGAAGACAATAGTGGTAGCGAAGAAAGCGTATGACGCACGATTTGGGATGCAGTAGCATCGATCGGCATAGCTTGACCGAAGATGTGTTTTTGGAGCAACCCCATCAATCAAATGAAGACCTACTAGAAAAGCGCGTCCTGAAGGACGTGCTTAAATTTTCTAAAAATGAAAGTAGTAGGTTGGATAGGTTGTTGATAGTGTGAATTTAGTCTCTATTGAAGAAAGACGTAGGGTCACCCGTCTTCCGCACTGCACTGGGCACGAGTCTCTGAACCGTGTTGCAGCCAGCGCTTTACCCTGCAGCCCCCCGGCGACGGACCCTCCGTACTCTCCCTCTACAATACATAGGACACAACCAAGCAACATGCAAGCCATTACGACTTATCAAGCCTGTGAAGAGTAAGGCAACAGGAGAAAATATCACGGCGGTGATCAACCTATCGGCGAGATCTTAGTTTTCTAAAAATGAAAGTGTGTGGTAGGTTGGATAGGTTGTCGATAGTGAAGTTAGTGTGTATTGAAGGAAGACGTAGAGCCACCCATCGTTCACACTGCACTGGGCACGAGTCTTTGGACCGTGTTGCAGCGTCAGTGCTTTACCTTGCAGCGCCCCGTCGACGGACTCTGCTGCATTCTCCCTTCATAGTGCATAGAGCGCAACCAAGCAACGTGCAAAACATTACGACTTATCAGACATGCGAAGAGTAAAGCAACAGGGGAAGGTATCATGGTGGTGATCAACATATCGTCGGCAAGATTACATGAGGATGCAGTTGGCGTGGAATACCGTAAGTCCCAAGAAAGTCACCTCGGTAACCTTTTGTCACCACAAGAACAGCCTCAAGCCACTCGTCAAACTCCACGTCGTCCATTGGGTCGCTCTTGTTTATCGACACGTCAACCACCTCTTCGATCTTCTCCTTTTCAATCTCGTCATTTACTACCCGTATCGCCGCCGTCAAATTGCTTTCAGTGGG
The DNA here is from genome assembly GCA_036872995.1 of Hymenopellis raphanipes. Lineage (NCBI taxonomy): Eukaryota > Fungi > Basidiomycota > Agaricomycetes > Agaricales > Physalacriaceae > Hymenopellis > Hymenopellis raphanipes. The sequence continues at coordinate 634,182 of JAYMDG010000015.1, forward strand.
CTGCCTTTGGATTTCGGTCGTAGAAGCGAATGCGAACACAGTATGACTGGCAGGATTGCCATAATCTTGGGCATAGGGTTGTAGATGACGCGAACGGATGGACAAAATAGGAGGAATACGAGGAGGAAGGACGTGTCGAGTGAGTAGGATCGAATGTAACAGGATTGTTCAAGTTCTGCAGTGCGCCAGACACCATTGGCTCTGGGTAGTCGTCCCGAGGAATGAGACCGGCGTCGAAATAGAATGCGATGAAGATTGCAACAAGAGAGAAAGCATCAACGCCCTCACGGTTCACTCACCCATAGCACAGGCATAGTTTAAACAGTAACAGAGAGGCACATGTAGAACGTTTTCTGGGGCTCTGTAGTTCGAAAGCAGGACCCTAGACGTTCTCCTTCAGTGGGATGGAACGAAGGGGCACCTCAAGTTCCTGTCTCTGGCAGAGGAGCCGGATCGCGACAGGAGACGCGTCATGATATGAACCAAGCAGAAAGACAAAGTCAGTACAATATTCGTTAGAACTTCCGGCGCGTTACGCAGACGTTGAAGAGTCAAAGACATGGTGGTGAAAAGAGGCTTGTTTGATGCGGGGTTGATCGGCCACGTTGATCCGCTTTCAACTTGCACCATAACCACCATGACAGCGCGTTCTGAAGGTTGCCATTTGCGTGGCTACGCTTGCCAAAATTTCTAGTGCAGAGTAACACTGTCCTCCTGTTCAGTCCCTAATCCTCCCCGCCACGAGAAAACACTGCGACGAGCACGAAGATCGACTCGAATACCGCGCGCGTGTTTGACGACTATATACATGACTGGCATGCTTAGCGTGTACGAACTTCATGGAGAGAGGCTGGAGGACATGTCGCTTGTGGATAAGGCCCGAGAAGTCGTGGGTAAGCATTAGCAGTTTCTGCTTTTACCTGACAATAGGTACATCCATTTGACAGGATAATGACCTAGGGAATATCAACTTTGCCAATGGCCAACCGACGAAGGAGACAGTATGGCCTGTCTGTGGGTTTTACGCAACGTGCTGATGCGTATGTAGTCAAATATCGCACGCTGGGCTATGATGCGCAAGCATCTCCATGATAGCAACTACGTCCGGACTGGCAGGAAGTCGTTCAGACATATTATCATCATGGTCTGTCTGCCATCCGTTCTGATGCGTCTTGTTTGAATCAACTAGTCTTAGGACACGGCCCCCAGGACAAGCTGTTGGGTGGTTGATCATTGTACGTCTAGTGTGTTAAACACGGCCTTTCGCTTTTTCGACTGGTGTCCGGCGTAGTCATCAGATAGTTGAATGGCACCTCCACCTGTGCAACCCCGAGGATCCGATATTCATCGACTCTGGGAGCACGGCTATTGATATTACAAGCGAAACACTTCTGCGCGTAAGTTTTCCGACTTCACATTTTTTCAAACCAGATTCAACAATCCAGTTCAGCGCTCGACTGTTGGAAATCACCTCCATGCTACGAGGTATAACTCTGTTTCCCGCAAATTTCAGCATGCATCCGCCCACCTCGCATACTTTCACAGCGGGAACTCGCTATATGGCGGCACGCTCCTCAAGAACGGCACCATTGTCTTCCCCTTGGGCGCTCCAACGATTCAAATTTGCTCGATTTTTTTTGAATCGTGCGGGACAATGGCAATCGCAATGGTCTTGTTAATTGCATCATTATCGGGAAACTGTAAGTATTTCTCAAAACTGCTCGGCATCGCAAACTCAAGGCAGACAGGCTTCCCAGTCATCGCAGGCGACGTAAACTGCGACGGTCTGGATACTGTAACTCTCCAATCTTTGAGCGTAGACCATCCATAGCCTGTCTGTTACCTGATATGGTAGGCGGTTTTTGAACAATGGACGCGAAAAACATCGAACAAACAAACACGTCCACAGTCCACACGCATATGCGGTCGGGTTCCGGGACCCTGGCGAGTCTGGCACCTATAAAGCGTCGCCTCTTCTATTTTATTCTCGTTCACTCTCGCGCGCGCACGGCACTGCGGAATTTAGTTGTATACCTGAGTAAGTCCACACTTTCTTCTTCCACGATCTATGATCTAAGGGCGGCATAGCGATGTCGATGTCCAACGTTTATAGGTGTGCCAGTCCATCTCTTCTGGGCATGCCCAACGAGATACTGTTGGCGATCATGCGCCTCGTTCCATTCGGATCCAGCTTACCTGTTGAGAAAGCTCTCCTTCGCCTTTGCACCGTCTGCAAAGATCTAGATGCTTTCATTAAAGGCACACCTTCACTGTGGTCTACGATCATGGTTGATTCATCGACACCGAACTATAATGTCGCACTCACGGACGACAATGCCGACGCGCTCTTCCCTACGACAAAGCTGGCGCTAACCTATTCCGGTACCGAAGCCCTCGCCGTCGAGTTCACTGTTCCACCAGAGAGTTTTAAGCCTTCGTTGAATCCGTTCACCATCGCAATTTGCGCCGCTCTGATGCAGTTTCTCCTCACAGAGTGGAACCGCATCCGCTCATTCCGTTTGATGGGAACATCCTGGATGTACCATGTCATAGTCATGGAAGCTCTCGAGCAGTGCCATCTTCCCGTTCTTCGCTCTTGGAGCCACGACTACGCTCGTTCCGATAGTCTACCCACAGACCTCAGTTTTATCACCGCAGGGTACATGGAGTCCTCCCAAGTGCGGTCCACTTTTCTGACCTCTTACACTCACTGGGGGTCGAAAGCGACGTATATGCTCCCGTCTCTTACCTCTGTATCTATCAGTGCTTGTCCATACCGGTGGTCGCACTTTTCGTGCGCCAGCCTCACGGAGCTCTGCCTGAGCGATATCCCGTACTTCGACAGGCCCACCACTGACGACCTAGTGGCGATTTTAGCTGGCAGCAAGGACACGCTGAAAGTCTTGCGGCTGATGTTCATGCTTCAAGTCCCCTACTCTGATGCAGAGGCTCCGGATGAGCCTGTCGTCCTCTCATCACTCCACACTCTCGACCTTGGGTACACGATGGCGAGTGAATTGACCATCTTTCTCCCGTGGATCGTGACACCCAACCTCCATTTCCTGTCCGTCAGCGCGCATCGCGACGCTCGTATCCACGACGGCGATACAAGGGAAATGTTGACCGCAATCATGGCCACCCTTCCGCTCGAGCAGCTCGAGTCTTTGCTCCTCGACAAGGTTCCCTTCCGCGACTTCATACCCACTCCTCCTATCTCGTGGCACCAGATGTACAGACGCACCGTAGGCGAATACGAGCTCCCGTTCACATTACAGTTCATTCGGCGTCTTAAGTCACTCACCGAGCTGACGTTGAAGGGAGAATACCGCACCTTCACCCATTATGCGCTCTATCCAGTCGGTGGATTCGTCTTTAACGGTTACTCGTCTCCAGAGGAGGGGTTTAATCTCGAGACGTTGCAGACGTTGTCGATAATGGCGTACACGCGGCTGGAGGGGATGGCGGCGATGATGTATATAGGAGAGCTTCTGTGCCGCGATGTCGTCCCTTCTGAGACGGAACTTCGTCTTGCGTTTGTCTTGGATCGAACCTTCAAGCGCGTTCTGGTTGATTCGCGTGCCGCAGAGCGTCGCTGGGCTGATATCGTTCGGATTGACTGATGATTATTTGGGGTTCTCATGGAATGAACGGATCTGCATTCAACGGTGCGGTTGCATATATATTTTCATTTGTTTCACTTCTCCTTCAGCATATGTAAACTTCTGTAAATATGTACTGTAAATAGTGTATGTAAATTCAAGTGTCGAGGTCATTCCTAAACCATGTAAAGCAATCATGAGGGAACAAGAGAGGAAAAGGCACATCCAAAGCACAGGACGGTGAGCCCAGCGATAGATACAACGATGACAATGGTTATTGTGGCGGGGAGGAGGACAAAGGTGATCAGTGTGATTGACCGCGGAACGGAGCTCGCATCGCAAGGCGTGAGCTGGCCTTCGTTGGCACGAGAAGTCGCCATATAGGAATATATCCATCGCTTGATACAGGCGGCTACAAGCGCCGCGCCATAACAGAGCGTGAGGCTCAAGTACCACATCGTACAAGCCCACTCGCCGTGGGAGACGATGAGAATATCCGAGGCAGCGAACTCGGATAGTAGCGCACAACTTGGACTGTCGTACGTTTCAGGTGCTGTGCAGTTATCTCTGAGTCGGGACTGGATTTGCAGGTCATGAAGCAACGACAAGGTAGTCCCTTGTCTTCTGGTCAGGTTGAGGAAAGTGGTGATGACAACTGAGAAGAGTCCAGTCTGTGAGGACGAGATCTAAGTAGTCAGAAGCTGTTGTGATCTATGAGTGTAGATGCACATACGAACGCTAACAACGTGCTCAGACTTCTGTTCATCTCCTTAACAAGATGATCGTCGGCGGCCAGCTTTGAAGGTCTGTCGCAGACGGGAATACACAATTCTGCTGAAGAGTTATTCGAGATTCATGTTCAAAGATCAGTAACTGGCCTTTCGGTTCCGATGAACTTAGAGAGCCATCAACAGTTACACACGTACTAGAGGCACGATCCCTCCGCGCATCATGGGATTCGCCAGCCGAGTTGCCCGAAAGACAATCTTGTGGATGGTTGTCGTTTCCTGCGGGGTGTACACTCATGACTGCCAAAAGGAGCGAGGCAATCCAAGTTTCGGCACGAATCCAGCAGTTTTATAGCACTGTCAAGGGACATCACTCCTGTGTGGGGCGTGGCGCAATTGTCGTGAGAGAGAAACGGTATATTCACAGCCTCGTCCATCAAATTAACGAGTTCAGAATACAGCCTTCGGTGCAGAGCTTCTCCGATCGTGATCCTGGCTGATGTGCTGTGTGGCGCAAACAAGGACGGGTATTGAGAGGTCCTTCTATCGAACCTCAGGCGCTGTGATAGCTACACGAGCACAGAGTGCCATTAACTGAATTGTACGCTTCGTCTGGGATAGGTGGCGGGCTACTGTCAGCAGCTGCAATGTGGCAGTGAGTAATTAGAACTTACACCAGGAAACCAAGATTATCACCATATCCGAAGTTACTTCATGTCGTTCGCTAAGACGGGAAAAATTTAGACATTTCTGTTCTGACGTACATCAGATTTCTGCTCTAGCACTGCCATGAATGATGACTTGGCATGGCTTTTCAGCCATATTTTGTTCACATTGGGCTTTGAATTACACGAGGCCGTTGATGCATGCCAGCATATTTTAGCGTTGCTGGCCGCGAGGTTCCAATATGGAGACAATCTGGATTGAGTTGATGAGAACGGAATAACACAGCGCTAGGGACGAGGCGTGGGAAAGCTAAGGCTTCACCCGGACCGGCGCGACCACACTTGTGATCAATCTGCGACCACGACTGCGACCCAGGTGCGACCGTTATTCCTCAAGCATGCACTAAATAAAGGCAAAGATACATTGACAATGTCCTGCTAGCAGTATTTCAAAGGGATCCATCTTCGGCCAAGGACACCGCCTGTTTCACTGACGCATTGTTGCAAATGCATTCACAAATTTGCTGTGAACGCTGTCGGTGACGCGCTGTAGACACCGTATAGGACTTGTAGGCGGTATACTACGTATCAATCATTGTTCTGACATTTTCTCCTTATAGGGACATGCAGTGCGAGCGTGATAATTTTAGCTTTCCACTGTACCTTGCTAATAACACCTGCGCCACACATACACGCGTGATTGCTGTTTGTATAAAATCATCCATATGCTAAGTCATCAGAGATACGACTCCCACATCGCGACATGTCTGGCCGCTACAGGATTCGCTCCAATTCTCGCTCGAGCAGACGCCGAAGCCCCTCCTCTTATGACACCGAGTCGGATTCCTGGTCGACTTCATCCTCTAACACTTCAAGGTCCGGGGAGCCTACATCCATTCCAGTGATGGAAGACACCGCGTCGGAGTCGGAGATGCCAATCCCGCGAACTCGACGGCGACGTGGAAAACTCATGGGCATGAAACGTCCCAGGCAGAAAGGTACGTCTCAGTCATCTGTCTACTTAAGCGATTATTGATTCAATGCATGCCCAGTCAATGACCCCTTCGATTACGAACAAAAGTATCCGGAGGATCGAGAATTTGAAGAGATGGGACCCATGGCAAGAATTTGGAAAACTTTCTTAGACGAATGCAACAAATATGATGTCGAAATGGTGGAAGATTGGCGTGACGGACTGGATGTCCTTTTGGTTTTTGTCTGTCTGAATTTTCTCTTAATTTATTATTGCTTATACCACCACAGGCCGGATTGTTCTCTGCTGTTGTAACGACTTTTGTTGTTCAAACCTCCCAAACCCTCCAGCTTGACTATCACCAAGTCTCGGCCTCCATATCCTTCGAGCTAGTCAGTCTTATACGCGCCATTGCGAAAGGTGTAGACGTCGATGATATTCCACACTCGCCGCTCAACCCTACGTCTTTGGTGCAGCCATCAAAGACGGAGACTTGGGTTAATGCGTTGTGGTTCACAAGCCTTGCTCTGAGCTTGACGACGGCGCTCATAGCCGTTTTAACAAAGCAGTGGATTCATCAGTATATGTCAGTTCCTTCGGGTTCGCCTCGCGATCGCAGTCGTATTCGACAATTCAGGTTCGACAGCCTGAAGAAGTGGCGGGTGCCCGTCATCATCGGACTGCTTCCAGTACTGATGCATGCATCCCTTGCTGTATTTTTTGGCGGTCTTGTTCTCTATGTGCGATCATTGAGCACATCGACGGCATTCTCAGTTGGTTCAATCACAGTGATGGCATTCCTCATCTATTTCTGCACCACCCTCCTTCCAGTGTTTCACCCCGACAAAACTCCCCTTTCGCTCTACGCATTCTCTCTCTTCAGCTATATTCGACAAGCTCCATGCTTTAGGAGCCATTCAACCACGTTCGAGGACCTCCTTCGTCTGGACTCTAGCAACGATGTGGATCCCAGCACTCTCACCCCTTTCTCCCAGAGAATGGACCGACTTCGGAAACGCAAAAGACCTACAGTTCGGTCCCTAAAGGTCGTTGAGGCTCAGCGAGTTGCTAGCGAACCTGATCGCATCGACGGGCGCGCTCTTGCATGGTTATACAAAATCTCATCGAATGCTTCTGTTCAGCGAGTCGTGTTGCAGGCCATTAGTAATGCGCCTCTGCAGATCATTTCAGCGTTGGACTCAAAGTTTCCCAGCATGCCATTGGACATTACCACTGTGTCCCGGGCTTATCTCCAGCCTGAGAACTATAGTGGTTATGAACGTTTCCACCGTGCTATCCTCCGGTTTGATGGTATTTTGGCCGGCGCGCGCAAGGCGAAATATTCTCCGCAGCTTTCTAAACGCGACAGCGCGTCCGCGATAGCCTTTATTCGCCAAAGCATCCTTCACCCGAAGCAGTCCCCTACTCTAGATGTCATCTTATGGGCGAAGATCTTTGCCAACGCCATGTCTGATCGCTCAGATTGGTTAGAGATAAATGTCGATGGCTCACAGATATGGTCTACCTTTTTGTCTTGGTTCATGGAACGCCATGCCTGTAGCATCTTCGGCTGTGACGACTCTAGGGCAGCTGTCATGATCATTCCTTTCACGCGAAGGCGTTTCACTCTCCGAATTCTTGATAAATCTAATACAAACCGGCCTCTCACGTTCAAAAAAGCTTTGCGCGCATTCCTGATCCCGTCTATGGCGAAATTCATCATTGCTGTCGCTTGCCAAAATTTGGTTGTCCCAGACCACCCTGATATTCCTGCCGACGTGCGATTGAACTTGGCGTTGATCCAGTCTCCGTTCGTGCAGAAGTCCAGCTGTGCCAATTGGCCCTCCGATCGAGATGGCTTGTACCGCGAGTCATCTCTCATGGCGAGAGCCATCAACCTCATCGGCGAATACATAGTGGATCACATTTCGCTGCATAACAAGGATCTGATCAAAGAGGCCATTGCATCGTGTGTTTGGCAGATACTGCAGCGCCCGACATTCGGGTCCGGCGATACTCTTGATACTCTTTGTCTAGAGGACAAGCGACGCCTCCTACGTTATTTCTTCCTGTGCCTTCCTTCCGAGTCTACACTGCTCAGCAAATTATCTCCGGACGTTCTGGAACGGTTCTTACGTGTCATGTTCGATGCCAGTGGCGCTCGCCTACCAGCATCACTGATTGGAACGGCGCTCGAATTCGCCAGTGCCAGGCTGCACAAGTCACAGTTTATGCGCTCATTCATCACTGAAATATATACACATTTGATACGCTGCGACTGGCTATCCGCGATTGCTGGAATGCTGGAGGACACTCTCAAGGATCCTTTCGACATGTCAGATAACACTTGTGACTACGAGATGTTCAAGGTGGACATCCCGAAGACCCTCATTCAAGTCTACATTCGCGGGCTCCAGATTCTTCGCACCATTTCTCCATCGGACTGCCGGGCCTCGGAGAAGTACGTGCAAGAACCCGCCCGCCTCATCACCATTTCATCCATCCTGATCTTGACGGGGATTAAGTGGGTGAACGAGTCCACCTGGTCTGACTTGGCCTCCATCGTCGGCTCCGACCTGTGGGATAGATGCTTCGATGAGCTGGATAGGTTCGTGCATTCCGGCGGCGTCAGTGCCTACTACGAAGCGCAAAACATCGCGAAAAAGTCATTTTGCGCTAAAGATACGCTAAGCCTACTTACGATTCTTGATGCGGACAAGATATTAGCGGAGATCAGAGCGAGGACAGGACGCCTTGAGCATAGTACTGTTTCTTCAGACACAGTAAGTAAGCTTCCATTACTACTCTACTGTGACCTTACTCTTTTGATTCACAGGTTCATGCTCCTCCGAGTCCTACACCCGTCGTCAACTCAGCGCCGTTTAAATGGTGGCTTCGTTCGATGATTGGGAGTGCCGCATCGGGCGACGTGAAGAATCGGAGTGAATCAGAGTCAGTAGTTTAGATATACATCTGTAATAGTTCTCGTAACATAGAAACTTTTACCCTCACAATCTACGCTTCTTAGAACTATTCTCCAATGTATGATCAGGATTCAGTTGTTGTACATTTCCACCGTGACTGGTAAGTACTAATCTGAGAGAATGACTACTTTCTTGACATCGAGAGCTGGGTATATAGCTTCCCATTAGCCTACCGGTATGCACCGTAGAATGCTGTCCGCAAGGACTGGACTCCGACGAGGAGGTGTAATCCACCAGGAATACTACCAACAAGCTTCATCGCCATGTTCACCTGGGTGGAGGTCGTCGTGGGGACAAGTCTGACAATTAAGGATAAGCGCCATGGGAGAACGGTTCACGGCGTCGCAAGGCAAGGATTCACAATTGGGTCAGGATGCTGTCGTCGCAACCCGCCACACAAGACGCTTTTGTTTACACTGAGAACAAGAAGGCTAAAATACAATTGCAAGTCGTTTATTGTGCACAGTGTTCTTAAAAATGAGAAGTTTGGAGCATTTTATCTCAGTTCATCGTCATCTCATCGCACTAAACTACTGCAACAATGCCCAGACACCACTATGAAATCGAGGAAGCGCCCCGCGGTAGTAGCAGCTACCACAGGCCGACCCCGAAGAAGCACTTCAGTGAAGGGGTGTGGTTTTCAGTCATAGCATCCACGGCTAGAAACCTAGACACCAACCCCCGACAGTCTTGGCGACAAGTTTTATGCAGCGAATCTGGTTTGTAAGTGAGAGAAGACTTAACCTGCGAAAGTGACACTGACCTTGGCATAAAAGATCTTTGAACAAGATTGCAAGCTGGTTCAGCTTCCAGTTACACCACTATCCCATTGAAGCCTCCCTTGACCGGTATCTTCAGGACCCGTCGGGAAGTTATGACGGTCCGATACCGCTGCTGCCTGAGTCGCGTGTACAAGAGCGAGTCGAGGTACAGCAGTGGGATAAAGATGTGTTTCGAGACTGGCTGTTAGACGAGCTTGAGCGCCAGGATAAATCACAGTATGACGAATACTGACACGAAGAAGAGGAACTCCGAGTTCAACACCACCACTCCTTTACCTATTTTTCTTTCCTCCGTGTAATGGACAATTGTGCTGGCCATGGTTTTGGCGCCCTTATATGGACCTAGCGTAGAATTTACACAATCTATCTGTCAATCAATTAGTTTTCACTCGAACCGAAACTCGGACACGAACGTGGCGACATACCAAGCAGATGAAAAAGCAAGAGAAACTGAAAAGCCGACATAAACGTCGGATGAAAAGAATGGACGCCAGTGAGAATGCGACATGCATCAGAGAATACAACCGCGACGACATTCACTGACTCGAGTCGTCGATGCGGGTGCTTGAGCTCTGGCAGTGAAGAAACTCTTCAAACACAGGCGCCATTTAAGAATTCCATCGTATGCTCTTGTTCCCGTTTCGTATCAATGCACAGGCACCAATGCCTCAAGTACAACAGACGCGAAAACGGAAGTTGAGAAAGAACAAGAACATGACGTCACCGGGTTTGGATACCCCGCCGCAATGTTTTCCAGGAAGGGAACGAGAGGGTAGGACTATTTCGGCATAAGGAGAAAAATGGGATGGAGGGAAGCAGTATCGCGTCAATTACAGTACTTTGCAGTCCCAGCAGAAAGCATCCCTTAACGTGTCGATCGTCTTCATAGGCAGGAATGTGTAGGGGAATGCACGTCACGTCGACGTGCTACTACCGCACGGGGTCGGTAAGAGTGAGATTGAGTGGAACGCGTAAGAACTGGGGTAATCAATCGAATTCCAGCTGGTCCAAGTAATTGAGAGTACAAGCCGACTACCGATGCCTGTAAGTAAGACTCGAAAGGAGAAATACCAGGAAACAACGAGAGGAAACAGTAGCCATATCACGTTCAGCAGTCCTCGATGTCGGGACACTGGCAATGGAAACGCGTCGGGCATGGAAGAGGCAAACAAAGAAGGAAATGCTGACAAAGCGTGCCGTCACAGGAGGATTGATGCGTTGAACTTCAAGTTATGTCGGTGCGGAACAGGGCTGTTAGGATAGTGACTATGCAGACAGATATTATTGAGTCCAACAGAAAATGGGGCTTCCAGGAAGAATGGTAGCATTTGAACGAAGGGGGAAGACGTTGTGTCAGTACCCGCCGACTCGGACGCGACGCGACAACGTTAACCAGCCTAAGAGGGAATTTCGACGAGGATAGGTGTTCATGTTGAGTTCTCAAGGTATTGGTACGGACAGTTGGAGTGCATAGGTACCATCTTTAGTGGCGTCGCAACGGCCGAAACAAGATTTTTGTTGTTCACACTTTTTAAGAACAAGCCAGATAGTACAATACGGGGCCTGCTATGAGGTACAGCGCCCTTTAAAACAATGCACATTGGATAACAGAAATTCAGTTCCCCCCTCTTGTGAAACTGCCCTCAAAGAATGCCAGTCCAACAAAGAACACAGGCCAATACTCTCCACAGTTGCAGCTGGGGAGAACGAAGCCTCGAGTTCCAGCTATGCTAACAGTGCCATACCGACATATGGTACTCGGTCATAGATGCCGTAGCGGAGCAATTGGACACGATGCCCCGCGAAGCCTGGCTTTATATTATATCTTTCGAGTCTAAATTGCAAGTCAATCAACTGTTCACATACTGGAAACAACACTGACCTTTAAGATATAAACCATCAAGAGTTGTTTCATCTCGTACCAGAGACGTCACCCCGAACTCACAAAGTTTGACTGTCGCATCCACGACATGCTCAAGATCCGCATGCGCCTCCGAACGTCATCGCCCAGGGACGGCGAAAGACGCGCTCAAAGACAGCGGTGGGGTGACAAAGAGTTCAGACTCTGGCTATTGGACGAAGTGGCTGAACACGTCCGAATACACGAGGCAAATTTGGAGTATCAGTGGCAGCCGGGGTGGGAACACCCGACAGACCACATCGAAGGGATGTGTCATTAACCAGGAGGATTCTCTCCGATGTAGGGGGCTAGGCTTCGGGATGTAGACCTAGAGCTCCTTTGACACTGTATTACCATTATCGATCAAGTTCTTTCAATCTGTGGCGGCGACATACCAAAAATGAGGTGAAAAGTAACGAGCCGTGGGCCACGAGGGCAGATAAAAAGAGAGGACGCCGGTGAGATGGTGACATGCAGCAGATAATACAACCCAGACGACTCTCACCGGCACGAGTCGTCGACGCGGGTGCTTGAGCTCTGGCAGTAAAGAACATATCCTAGGCCCAGCGCCGTTTTATCAGTGCCATAGTATACCATTGTACCCTTTGCGCTTGAAAGTGCAGGCACCAACGCTTCGCGTATAAGCCGCGCGAATACTAGGAAAGAACAAGAACATGACGTCGAACGCCTTGGTTCACCGCGCTGCCTTGTTTTCTGAGAACCCGGTGATACAAGCATTAGAAAGTGATTGGGAAGAAAGGCGTATTGTGTCTAAAGAACTCAAAAGTACTCGAGATTGTGGTGGGGCAACTTCGAAGCGGGTCGTCGGCCCGCTCCTATGCACTTTCGGGAACAACCGGGCTCCGGCAACTCGTTATTTTCCACCACCATCACGGACCCATCCAACAACCATTTTCGCTCAGCACGGCCCTTGCTGCTCGTGATACTCACCTGAAAAGACCCAGAGTATCTTTGCTCCCCGGACGCAGAATTCGCCTTGGCACGCTGTGCATTGTGCAACCCCCATACGGCTACCCATGGCAGAATGCATCAAATCTCGTACCTCTCTCTCACCGTATCCCCCCATACTTATGACAGCCGGAACCGTATCATTATGGATCGATCATTCTGTTTGACTTAGGAAGAGATCCCATCGACTTCTCGTGATTGACATCCTTTTCTTTTTGGATGAGGCTATGTTATTGTTCCCCATTCCGAAATTCTGGCAACTTCCACCGCTGCACGCGTCCCCCGCGTCACGTTTACGTCTCCTCTGAAGACTTATCATCATAACCCTATCCCCCCCTTTCCCCCGCTTTCTAGGACATCACTTTGCATGCTAGGCGCCGTATTTGTATCTTGTCGGAAACGCGTCTCAGCGTTGGGGGCGCTCTTTCCAGTGATACACATTCAGTCAAGTCCCGGCTATCTGTATCAGTGCTCAAACGGGCGTCACGCACCCTTCGGCATGCCTTTCATCACTGATTCACTCATCAGTCTGATCGAAAGGTCGATGGATGAACAAGAAAAATCTCCCAGCGGGATAATGGAAGCTAGCCATCAACTGCAGGCCGCTATCCGTATATAAATCCCCCTAGCACTTTCCGACGCGGCACTTGCACCATGCCTGTGCCTTTCACCTTCATCGCCACTCCGCCGAACCTTCATCTACATTGCGCGGAAGGCTGGACGATACCGCCTATTGATGGATCCCTATGCGTGCCCGAGCTATACGATTTTCACTACGCCCATAATCCTACCCACCCAGTTTTCGTCTACGCGAAACCGGATGGCTCTGGGCTTGCACGAGTCTGTTTCGCAGACCTTGTACCAGCGGCGCACCGCGCCGGTTGGTTCGTTACCCAGATAACAAACTTTGACCACAGCGCCGACCCTCGTGTGCGTCCGTGCGTGGCTGTATTAGCCGTAAGTGGTAAGTTCTAGCTCTTGTTGGACCTGTAAGATGTACTGATGGGTGAGATCTGTAGATACGCTCACATCCTTCACAACTTTCCTCGGCATGCTCCGGGGCGGCATCCCCTTTCTGCCTATCTCACCCAGAAATTCTCCGGCGGCTATCGCGCACCTACTCAAGACGACGCGTCCGACGCACGTCTTCGTCAGTGCGGATGTAGCGATGCGTGAGCTTTTGGATGACTCGATGAAGCTGCTGGATTTGGATGAGGAGTATATACTGAGCGTGGCCAAGATGCCTGTCTATGAGGATATTTACACCGGTGCGCAGGAGTTTGTACCACTCCCGCCGAGACCACAAGACCTCGATGCAACGAGGATCATCGTCCACTCGTCTGGTAAGCTTTGACAGCCACGTCGAATGGATGAATGTTGATTGTGATCTTAGGTTCCACTTCGTTTCCCAAGGCTATTCATTGGAACGATAGAACGTGTGCTCAAGCGGCCATGGCGCCTTGTATACTCGTTTCTACTCTTCGTTGAGCTGACATTGACATGTAATTTAGGGTACGGCAAGAGGAATCATGTCGGGAAAGTTTTTGCCGCTCACTGCGTCGCCATGTATCATGGGATTGGACTCAACTTCATGAACTGGATTGTGTGTTTTTTGATCTTCAATTTCAATAGAGTATAAACTCACTCGTGTTAGTCGACGACAGGCCTGACGTTGGCTATCTTTCCTCCATCATCGCCTGCGATCATACCGTCCTTCGATAATGTGTGGGGAGGCGCAGTCGTGACTGGACCTGCCTATGTTTTCGCGCCGCCGATATTCTTTGAGGTACGGGGCTTGTTCAGTTGATTGCGCCAATCGCTGGATCTTCGACAGATATGGAGTAAAGACTTGGAGAAAGTCGCCTTTCTCAAGAAACTGGAAGGAGGCCTTGTGAGCCATCTGGCTACCGGTCATACTCTCACAGTTCCTGACGTTCTACGTAGGTCTTCGGAGGTGCTCCTTTAAGCAAAGCCAGTGGCCATTACCTCGCTGAAAAGGGATGCACTTTGTATAGCCTTTATGGCATGTACGTATCTCTCTTTCGTTGAGTATACGTTTCGAAGACTGATGTTGATCTTTTACCAGGACAGAAGCCGGCGTGCTGTGCAGTCACTTCCCAGGTACATCTATTCTTGTCAGCCATACGCGCTTCAGTCTTATCAATTCTGAATAGAGCCGCCGGGGGTGGACTGGGAGTATATCCAGATCAATCCCGGACGTTCGACGGTGTTCGCCCCTCAGAATGATGGCACATTTGAGCTAATTGTTATAGTGAGTACGCCTAATGTCTGCCCACGCCATCTGATGAATACATTCGTTAGTCCAAACCGAATTCAGAGATACACATTGTAAACACTAGGTGGGACGGGGATGATGCTTGCGCGACCAACGATATCTTTGTGCCACATCCAACCTTGACGGATCGCTGGAAATTAATTGGTCGAAAGGACGACCAACTTACACTGTCGACAGGTGAAAAGGTTCGAGTACGATGCACTTTTGTGGACGAGGTTACTGAATTTTCACTTCAGACCAATCCAACTCCACTAGGTGAGACCCTCATGTCCTTCCAATGCGGACAAACCTGACAGTTTCTTTAGAAGCCATCTTGCGCCAGGACCCCTACGTTGCTGCTGCCTTGATGTTTGGCCGCGGCCGATTCCAGAACGGAATCCTCATTCAGCTCAAGCCCCAATTCGTGTTTGACGCGGACGATGGAGAATCTGTCGTCAGGTATCGCTCGTTGATATGGCCTAGTATCGAGAAGATGAACGAGTTCGCACCGAGTCACTCTAGGCTTTTCAAAGAGGTTCGCGAGTCCCTTGTTCAACGTTACGACGTTGTTTTGTTTATGCTGTTTGTCGCCAGATGATTATTTTTGCCAGTCCTTTGAAGCCGTTTTCATACAATGCGAAGGGCGCGCCCCGGCGTGCTCTTGTACTCACTGAATACGAGAGAGAGATCGAAGCTCTGTACAAGACCGTGCAAGAGCAGATCGTCGAGGCGCATCCGGCGATATGGACATTGGAGGCTTCTCTGGCCTTTGTCAGAACGACAGTAAATAAGAACCTTCATCATTCGGCGAAGGACAACGACGATATTTTTGACGTTGGTTGTGACAGGTAAGATCTGACTGGCTTTTCAATAAATACTGATGTTGATGGTTTTGCAGTTTACAGGCTACTTGGATACGGAACACTATCATTCATGCTCTCCGCGACAGAGATCCCGCGAAAGCCCGGGCGATAGGGACAAATTTCGTGTACGAGCATCCGCGTATATCTTCCATAGCGAGCTTCTTGGCCGAATCTCCGCCGAAGGAGGGCCGGGCACCAGTTCAAGCCATGACCGCGATGCTGGACAAACTGGCGTCTTCTGGTTCGTTTTCTCGCGTTGCGGCGCCAAAGTCCGCCGGCGTCTTGTCTGCCATCTATAAGGCGGCGTCATATTACTCCCCAGTCAACTTCTTGTTCCCTTCGGGCGACGTTGTTCTCATTACGGGTACTACTGGAAGCCTTGGTGCTGCCACACTCGCCAAGCTTATTGAGTCGAAGTCAGTTCGCAGGATATACGCTTTCAACCGGCCGGTGAAGGCATCAGGAAAGAGTTTACTAGAGAGGCAGAAAGGGGCATTGGAGAGCAAGGGCTATGATGCTGGTCTCGCCTGTTCATCAAAAGTCGTTCTTGTAGAAGCGGATATCACAGAGAACGGACTGGGCGTGGATGCATCTTTGGAACGAGAGGTAACGATTTCGTACAGTCGACTATTCAACGGTGGAGACTAATATGATGGGCTTGACAGATCCGCAACAGTGTCACCCATATCATTCACATCGCGTGGCGTGTTGACTTCAATCTGACGCTGTCATCATACGAGAATATCCTCAAGGCGATGCGGACCCTCGTCGACTTGGCGTTGACGTCGCCTCAGCCGCGCACGCCTCGGTTTATATTTACAAGCTCAGTTGGCGTGTTGCGAAGTATGTGTTCTCATCTGCCAACATGTATTGCTTCTGATACGTTGCGCCGCTTTGAAGGGGTACCACCCGGCGTATCAGTGCCCGAGAAGCGTCTTGATGATCCCGAGATCGTCGTCGGACAAGGATACAGCGAGTCGAAGTGGATTGGGGAGCAGATGTTGTATAGGGCGGCAAAGGAGACGCGTCTCCGGCCTCTGATATTGCGCGTTGGGCAAATTGCGGGCGGTGTTAATGGGGGGTGGAATACGTCGGATTGGGTACCGGCCATCGTCAAGTCGAGCATTTCGTTGGGATGCTTGCCTAGATTTCGTGGGGTGAGTTCTTCTCATGTACTGTTTGCTGTAGTTCAGACCACTGATGATTGTCTTTGTGTAGCAATGTTCGTGGCTACCGCTGGACATTGCTGCCGGCGCGATCCTTGATTTGCGGAACTCGGATGAAAAGATTGACACTGCACATTTGGTACACCCGTATCCTCGGATGTCGAGCGAGATCTTCGAAATCATTGCGCGGCGATTGGATCTACCGCTCGTGCCGTACGCTGACTGGTTGTCCAAGTTGGAGGCGATGTCATTACAAGCGGACGGAAAGGATGTACCGGCTTTGAAGTTACTAGACTTCTTCAGAGCTGGGGTGGCGAAAGAGTCGGAGGGGTACGAGGCTTTAGGGATTCCTCCTTTGGAGTGTAAAGTGGCCAAGACATCTTCTGTGCATTTGAAGGATGCACAGCCGATAGCGGAGGGGGAGGTTGCGGCGTGGTTGGATTATTGGATGCGTGTTGGTTTCCTTGACAAGAAGAATGTTTGACAGCTTGACCAATGTTACTGTACCACATGTAAAGTACTTGTATCATGTAGGCCTGTTTTAGTTGTAGTACTTATTTGAGGACTTGTATTTGATATATTTAAAAGAAACTTGACTTGACAGCCTTGAAGCTTGAAGATTCAATAATGATGGGAGCTGGCTAAAGGAACACCTTTGCTTGCAATGCAAGCTGAGGAAAGACCAAGAGAAAAACTGGACCTCAACATGGATGAGCCGGCCCGACTTCCGAACCTTGCCTCTTCACATCATGTTGAGCTTTTCCCAAACTTTTCTCTGCCCCGTGACCGCTCGAATGCCTCGTCACGGTCAACTCTACGCGATCTCGATTGTGTACCGGACCAAATGGACACCGACCGTGGTTACGATGTCGGTCCGCATGCTGGCATCCTACAGGGACCGAGCCTAAGGCCTAATCCTTCCTTCCTCGACTACTTTCCTATCCACATCGCTTCTCGGCCACCTGCTACACCGAGTTTCTTCACATATACGAAATTGCGTACGAGCGTGCACATGGGAATTTCTTAGCATTCATCCAGTCATCTGAAATCCGGCGATTTGCGCATCCATTCTATTTAATGGTACCCATCATATGAGGCGAACTGTGGAGAAAAGAAGTTTCGGATTGAGTTGGGCTCTTCCGTAAACTCGTGGTGGGTACTCTATAACAGAGACACCTTTGGTCCTTCTCGTTCTGTTATCGCTAACATGGCCTCCCACATAGCTACAGCAGTCAGCGGTCTGCTCCTTTATGGACTTTTCGTACTCTTTCGAATGGGGAGAAGAGAAAGGGCTTTACCACCAGGTGACTGTCCAGCACGTTTAGTTTGTCATGAATGTGCTGAATGAATCCCTTCTCTTCAGGACCGCCGACAGCACCAGTCGTTGGAAATCTTCATGTATTTCCCCACAGGATCGGTGAAATGCCTTTCAAGTATATCTATTCGATGTGCATGTGACTAGTCTAATGTTAGCTGCTGCAGATTTTCCGAATGGGCGCGTCAATACGGCAACGTTATCTCTGTACGCATTTGCTTTGTTTCCTGTGCAAGCCTCCGGTCTGACCGGGCATCGCAGCTAAAGACTATGTCACAGACACTCGTCGTTTTATCAAGCGCGACCGCTGTTCGCGAAGTTGTCGACAAAAGTGGTTGGGTCGGCAGCTCACGCAATCCTAGTTACCTCGTCGATCTCTGTGCAGGAGGCATAGATCACCTTATCTTCACCGGCGATAGTAAGTATTTTTTCTCCAAGAAAACTGATGTGGTTCCTGACCGCGTTTAGCACCGCAAGTAAGGGCTATGAGAAAGGCCTTTGGACATTTCTTCACTAAAAGAATGCACTGAAAAACTCACCCGTCGCACCCGAGAGTGCGCAGTTGTTGTACGAGCTCCTGGAGAAACCAGCGGTATGTTGCAAGAACTTGTGTCGCGCAGCCGACCGAATCATACCCCGCTCGGCATAGGATTTCAATGGCTCTGTACGACGGTTCACCCATTCGATTGTAAAGGTACAGTTTATTACACTACATCTGCAGTCTTCCAAGATATGATGACCAGATCTCCAAGGTACTCATATTCGGACAACGGGCGCCTGTTTTTGACTCTCCTGACGTTATACAATACTATGAAGTCAGTCCGTTTCCGTCAGTTGTCCGTCACATGTCCTCACAATCATAATACAGGCCCTAGATGAAATGGTTCACGTCTTAGCGCCTGGTGTTTTCCCCCCGATTGACATGATCCCTATTCTCAAGCTCGTTCCGCAGTGCTTCGCACCATGGATCCTCGCATCGCGTGCCGTCGCCGATAAACGAGAGCGAATTCATAGAAAGCTCTTTGCCAACGTTCAGAAGCGCTCCCTGAAACGAACGGAGGAACAGAAGAGAGAGGAGGGGAATGCAACATGTTTTATGGAAGTTGTGATGAACCAGCCAGAAATAGATCAGAACTTTGGCTCGTTTGTACACCCCACGTCAACTTGGTTTCTGCTGACGGACTTCTTGTCAGGTATAATAGTCTTATTTCTCTGGACGGCGGCTCCGATTCTAGTGGAGCACTACTTCTGTCCGTTATCCTAACCCTTGCTTCGAACCCGCAGTATCAAGAACGCGCATGGAGAGAAGTCGACTCGGTTGTGGGCGAGCGACTTCCGGAGCGTGAAGATCTTGAAAGAATGCCATTCGTAAAGGCCTTCATTAAGGAGATCCAGAGGATGCGACCACCTTTCCCAGTGGGATTGGCACACGCGATGTCCCAGGATGTTCGTGTAAGGTCCATTCAGCACATACAGACTCTGCAGGCGACACTGACTGCCAGCCAAATAGTATAAGGACTACATCATTCCAGCTGGCGCCACTGTGATTTTGAACAATTGTATGTTTCCTGGCCCAGATACTGCCGTATCAGGGGCTAACTTCGAGTTGAAAGATGGCATCACAAACGATCCCGAAGTTTTTGAGAATCCGGAAGAGTTTAACCCAGACAGGTTTCTCAAGACAGAGTTTGGAACGATTCCAGGGAAAGACAAGGACTTTCGGGATAACTACATCTTTGGCGGTGGCAGAGTAGAACAATCCTCTGCATGCCTGACCTTGCGCTAAATGTCCTCGACAGAGAATTTGCCCTGGCCAATGGGTTGCACGATACACCATATGGTCAGAATTTCTTAGTTGTGATGTTAATCAACTGACGCGTATTGAGTAGGAGATCACAACTATGCGCCTAATCTGGGCCTTTCAGTTCAGCGATGCCGTCGAGTCCAAGACCAAAAGGCCGATCCCACCGGGCATCGCCCCAGAGTATTTCGACTGGGTATGCGATTCAATGGTCATTTCGACTGCGAACTGACCTCGTGTAGGAACTCGTGGTAGGACCACATCCGTTCGAGTGTACAGTTAAACCGCGTCCACATCGTGCGCAGGCGTTGAAAGACAATTTCATTGCGGCACTGAGTGAGCTGCAGAAATTCGAAGTGGACTTGCTTCCCTCGGACCAGGAAAAGATGGAGGCGTTAAGGAAGGAGCTCCACTTGATCTGAAAGAGCATTAAAGTCGTTTAACAGACCTCTCACGCGCCTCTTCATTGTGTGTCAAATAAATATGCAGAGTTCAATACACAACAGGCAGCCTTCTTAAAGAAATTTAAGGTGGAACGCAATGTACGGATACTATCAACCATGAAACCTGTACGAAACACGCCCTTTGAACAGCAGCTCTTCAAGCAGCTTCTTCCGAGCATTCAGGTGAACCCACTCCGGATGGGATTTAGAGAAATGAAAACTTAGAGTTGACGCATTCAAGTTGTGGAGGAACAGCCTTGCAGGACGAACTGCGTCAAGCTTGGATACAAAGGTGATAAGTGAGCGCATGCCATCCGGACGTGAAGGCGCTCAATCCTGAGCGATGAGCTATGGCTGACAGAGGATGCGCTGAGCAAGAGCGCGGCGATACCGAGGCATGGGCATGGTCTGTTGACATTGAGCAAAGAGCGTGTTTAGGGAATACATTCGCTATCGCGGAGTTCAACGTGAACAGTCTGAGCTTATGTGCAGGCACTAATGGAAGTGACATGACGCACTGGTCTGTGTTGATTCGGTATTCCTCGTTTGAATTTGGTTTCCAAGTTTCCGTCGTTGATTAATAGACTGAGGCGATGTGCCGTATGTGCTGTTATGGGTGAGGTGTGTGAGATTGAAGAAGAACGACTTGTCTGTTTGATGTGACGCCACATTGACGTCTCGGGTTCTTCGTCCTTATCTATCGAGTGGGAAGGTATTCAGAACTTGTGCTCTATAGATCACTATGTTCACGTTTCGTACGCCAAACAAACGTGAGGGAGTAGAGACGTGCATGAGCGCCAATTCGTAGAACTCACAAGGGCAAAGAATCACAAATCGGAGTTGAGTAACATAGTGAGTATGACAAAACATAAATAAGTAATTTAATGCATGTGTCCATGGATACAGAGCAGATGTAGAAGTACAAGTAGATCATAGCAAATTCATATACAAAATGCCCTACAGGCAATAATGACCAGTGCAGTGATGACTCTCCTCAAAGGTCACACCAAACAAGCAAGGCCCAATCAGGCTCTTTGCGGATAAAGTCTCGCAAGGCTTTCCTAAAATGCGCATCCGGCGTAAACTTCATAACAAGCTCCATCCAAGGAGGAGGATTTTCGACACCCACAGCGACTCGGAACTCGCTCATGCAATACATCGCCGCCAATGCCTCATCCGCCGTGTAAGCCTCGATACACAACGCCTCCAATGTCTGGAGATTGACACCCCATTCTGAACGCGGTCGACAATCAGAGACGACTGGGTACCGAGCGTAATCGGTGAACGTGGTGTATCCGCCTCGTAGGCGAAGGTGGAGGAGTGACTTGAGACGCCGGATGAAGCGCAGCGTGAGAGGGAGGTCGTATTCGGCGATCTTGGACTTCTCCATCTCCTCCCGCGAGAGCGCAGGTGTGGGAGCAAAGTCCCGGAAGGGAATCCTCTTCAACGACAGACTTTCGAGTTTCTCGAGCGGGACCACGGCCATGACGGTCGTCAGCATCTCCTTCGTCTCGTTGTCCTTGATGTGGGCCTGGCCATGAGCAGTCAATGATAAGTGGCGGAGGTTGGGCGTCTCAATGTGTGGAAGGAATGTCGTTATCTCCACGGCCGTCGTGTAAGCCAGATAAAGAGTGTCGAGGCATGAGAGAACCAGAGGTTCATCCGAAAGCGTCTCCGTTCCGAGGAACTGAATTTGGAGCATATATGAGAGCTCTAACCTTTTTAGTGTGTCCTTGACGCCTGCTAGGATGGCGAGCAAATCGCCGTTGGTGGGCCTATCCAGCCCGGGGATGTTACTCAGGTGAAGTTCGGTGATATTCGAACAGGAGAACTTTGACCAGCAGTACGAGCTAGCGCTGATGGACACTACCTCAAGCGATGGGGGAATGTAGACCGGTTTTTCACGAGATGAACTCAGGAAGGGCGCTTTGAAGTCCCAGTGAGTGTAGCCCGCCAACAGAAAGCTGAACTCTCGGGCAAGACCGCTAGAGCGAACACACTCCTGCTCCCAGCGGCGAAGACTGGGGAGATCTCGGCACGCTTCTAGGGCGGAGGTGACCACGACGTGATGCGTCCAGGATGTCCCCTTTAGATGGAAGGAACGGATGCGGTGCGACTGTGTGAGCAGGAGGTGCATCAAGGCATCGCAGATGTCTATTGAAAACAAATCCAACACCTTCTCGTCACTGTCGTGCGGGACGGTGAATTCAATGTCGAGCGGTTTGGTGCGGGAATGAACCAACGCGAGCTTGGTCGTTGGGAACACCGAATCAGCGTTGGTGTCCGTGAGGGGAATGCTGTAACGGGGGGTGGTGGAATCGACTTGAACGGTGGACCAAATCGACGGCGTGTCCTTTATTATGCTATTAAAGTCTCTGCAAACGGCGCACAGGCGCAGAAGGGCCTTCTCGACCGGTAAGTCGGAGGCTAATGGAACCAGGCTTATAATTTCCGAAAGAATCTCGGTTGGCATGCCGAGAAGGGATGGAGTAACAAGTCTGTTGAGGGTAGACATCGACATTGTTCTGCCCTTGGAACAAGCCGTTAGTTTGAAGGATGTGGAAAAAATGCGAGTTGGAGGCTTACTGAGGTTGTCGTTATCGTGGATCGAAATGAAGGTCGTAGTGGCGTGAACGAGAGAGAGAGATGGAGAGTGGAATGGCAGAGACGATGTCTATATGTACCAGACGCGCCGGGCCCCCGGAAGCAGAAGACCGCGTGGAACTGTGGACGCGTCTATCTGTTCGACGTTTTGGGAGTCCATTGTTCAATGACAGCCTACTAAAATAGATGTCCTTTACGTAGTAGCTGGCCATAGCTCGAAGATCAGAGACTCATAGAACTAGTCACAGGGTAAAAGAGGCGTCGCAATACGACTGGGAAGGCGCGTCGCGTATAGAAAGTTTGCCACACAGAACATTCTGGAAGGATACCTCCGATTTCGGAGAACAATGAGAATGACAAGACCATCGTAATTCTCATTGTCCTTGACGTTTTAGGAGAAACCTGGCGAGTTGCGGAAGATTCGGGGTTAGATGCTCCATGCGGCCGGGGACGTCAGGGATAGAACTGCAGAACTGCCCCAAGACAGCGTTACTCTGGACTAAATTCGTCAGCACAATAGCTACCTTCTGAACGCGCTGTGGACATGGTTTGGACATGGTGGTCATTTTACAAGTTGCAAACGGATCGGCTCAAATTTGTGATCCGATCACTGGCAAACCCCGCCGTATCGAGCCTTGAGCGTGTCTCTGCGTGAAGCTCTGGAAGCTCTCACGAATCTCGAACGAACTTTGGCCACCGGCCCTTCCTATGACGCTGCGTCTCCTGTCGTGACTTGGCTCCTCTTCTAGAGACGACGACGAAGAATTTCTCAAGTCTTTTCCGCCGCTTCCGAATTCCTCAGGATGACTAGTTTCCTGTTCTTTGACTGCGACGGCTTGTTTCTTGTCGTATTGCATTCTAGAAATTGTCGAGGAAGAGTACGGAGAGCTGTAACACGGGATAGAAACCGGATCCCAATGCAGGCCATGAACGACAGGAGGTTCTTCATCTTCCTTTGGCTCCATTTACATCGAGTAAGTATCCCGGCTTCAAAATTGAGTGGGTCAAGATATGGCGAAGCGATGTCGTCCCAGATCGAACGCGAGACTTACACTTTACCGCCATCTCTTCTATTACTTCCTCTACAAAATTCCGTCTAAGTGTCACGATGATACCGTGAAGCATGATGTGCCTATCCGCTCATTGTCGACCTCGTACAACCGTTCCAGTTCCCTACAGCTGCACGACCACTTCATCCCCTTCGTCTTACGACATATCCTGGTAGTCTTCTTTCTCTCGCCCAGCGCGCCATTTCGACCTTCCCAAAAACACCAACCTGCTTGTGAACACCGGTGACTACGCTACAACTGCCGCGCTCGTTAATGGAGACGAAAACCCTTTCAACGTCTTCCCGGTGAACTCTGGGCTACTTCCAACAAGGCGCGTATATCGTCATGGAACAGGACTTTTCTCAGACGAGTTGGTGACCTTGCCTGAACAAATGTCCTACCTCTGTCCCTCTGCTGATGACTGTGAATGGCGCTGGCTCTTTCTATTGCGCTACGACCTTCCTCACATCTTATGTCAATGGTTTTGCTCTTCGAAATGACGCCACCGAGCCAATGATGTCTGACGCACTCCCTAATCTGCAGTGTCTGTCAAAGAAGTTGCGCAAACCTATTACATTCGCTCCCACTTCGCATATCATGCCTCCTCGTATTCCTCCCATTCATTCCAGTGAACAAAACACGATCTCCACTAAGTACACAGCCAAGAATCAACGCGAGTTCGGCTATATGGAGCGCGTGCCCTGGCTACAAGTCCTTCGTGACATACAAACCCGGACCGCCCACGCCTCCGCCCTCTTCCTGAGGGGATAAGGACAGCTCGTGGAAGAAAGTGATTTGGCAGCCGTGGTTCGGGCCGTGGAGGATGACATTGAGGATAGGGAACGTGGGGAATTGAGATATAATCGAGTTCCAGCGGATGATGAGGAGTTTGAGCCTAGTGGGCTGATTTACATAGCCATGTTGGTAACGGAGGATTGGCGATGTTCTTGGGACTTGTATTCGGATATTTCTGTACACTTTACGGCCTATTATTCCACCCTACCTTCATGGATAATGATATGCTAACGATCTTCAGAAATCATGCGGTTACTTCGTTGAGGTCGCTCATGCCGGGATGCCGCTGATGGCAAATGGCAATGTGGCATGGGCATGGCCGCGAAAACTTTTTCCTTTTGACCACGATGAGCAGGTCGTCGTGCACAGCGTCCAGCGCATTCGCAATGATGATGGCGACGCAGGGGACTCACAGATACCCTTGACCTCTTCTGTTCCCAATCAGGACGCGTTTACTATTGTCGACCAACGACGACAGTCTCCATATACTTACAGTGCGTACATGTTTGCGCTCAGACAGGTTCTCTCTTGACCGTGAACGCAGGACATGACCAGTCATCTGCCAGCTCTCGAATGTGTCTTGTCGTCGTGGAGGCTGGTGACGGAAAAGCGATGCCCACCACCAAGGAGGTAGCTGCGCTGCGCGATGAACGGGTACGAGCTCTGTCCTACCCATTATCTATTGACGACCTATATTATCACTACTAGTTTCCGGAATTCTTCTCCGAGAATGGTCATGAACGCGTTTCGGATTGATTGGATTCCAGAAAGGTGTGCACCACTTCCTACTCCCCCTCCCTGATGATACCCATCCATACCGAGTCGGCGATGGTCTCCGATGAGCCATACTCGTAACATGCATCACCAACTGATCTTCCTTTTTCTTTCTTCCCGCTTTCAAATCCATCTCACTGACGCAAATTCCCCAGATGGAATGTCAACAAGTAAAAACATACAGGAAGGCCGCGCAATATTCACGTAAACGGAACGGTAAGCCCTCGTCTGTTACTTTGTCGACGAGATGACACGTTAGCGGGCGACACACTGCGCGTGCTGGGCCCGTGTTGCTAACAATTCACTTGCACACACCACCCTCTGACTATTTCTCTTCTCGACTCTTTTCGCCTCTTCTTTGGATGCACGCTTACGTCTATTTCCTTCTAGGATTCATACACGCTGCCTTGGAGAAGAACAATCGATGGTAAGTCTTCTCTCCTTCCTGTATAATGATGTTCCAAAATATACAAGCATATGTCCGAATCTACATGACGGACAAGTTTATCGTGTCTGATCTTCTCTTCACATTGTGTTCGCCTTTTTGTTCAGGATGCTGATTGTATTTCAGGTGCAGTAACTTACATGAGAGTTGTGACCTTTTCCGAGTACTCTTGAAATACGCGTGTATTCGAGATGGCTCTTGACGCCGCTGATACGTACACACTGCAGGTTCATTGTTGAATTCCGTACTCAACGTGATCATTTGCCATATTGGCGAACCAGAACGCGATTGATGGCCAGCTCTCATGCCCCTATGAACCGCACGGCTAGAAGGCGCAAGCCTCATTGACGAGGGGTGCGCCCAGTTACCCGCGCGATCAAGGAAAGACGCAATTCCCCTACCTCCTCAATAGCTGAGTGCCGATACTCTGGTACCTTCAGTCTTCCACCAAACAGAAGGGGTAGCCCATAATGGATTTTGCTATGTTGATGATCGTTATGACTAGACAGAAAGGCTAGCGAGTCGTAGTCATTTGATTAAATTGGAATTGGCGGCGCTCTCTTCTCTTCAAGTGGGACATCAATTCGTTCTGGTCAAGGCGTCGTGGCTCAGTGGTACGACGTGCTTGTAGATGTCGTAAGGACAAGCTATCCTTGACTTTTTTGACTCCGTACAGGAGAGGTTTTCCATGGGGAGGGCGCGTCGTTCAGAATGTCGGTTTCGATTCTCAGAGCCGTGAAACCTCTGCGAGGACCGTGACAAGGTGATCCGCCTTGACTCGTCATGCAGTCATTAAATAACGAAAACTTTTTCATTCGATACCGCTACGAGTACGAAACTGGATGTCGACTTTCCGCCGCCGCCCCCTCGGGTCCGATTTGTGGGCTTGCTCCAACGCATGCTGGGGATGCAGAGAGGGATCCGGAAGAGGCAAACGTCAGATGGCGTGTTTATTATCATCCTTCAACAATACTCCAAAGAAGATGATCAACGTTAGAGTACGATAGCACAGGTCCCGCACAAAGCGGTAAAGGTAAGCGGGGAGAAGGAGACGAAAGGCAGAATGAAGCGCGCACATTCATTTCCCGAATAAAAACTAGTCAACAGTAAAGCGGGTAATTGGATAGTTTGTCGATAATGTGCGGTTGTACTAGGTTTCAAGGATAGACGATAAGCCTCAGCTTTACGCTGCATTATGCTCGGTAATGTAAACCTCGCCATTTGTTTTCTCAGCATGACGGCCCAGACCTTTGGCTCTCTTCCTCTGATATGCACAGAGCAAGGTTTGCTCATGTGCTAGTCTTTGTGTTTTCCAGAGGAGTCGGAGAGTCGAGAGTACCCTATATAACAGAAGAAAGGAGGAGAAGGCTGAGGGTACTGATTGCGGCGGTCAATCATATTATCGAAATGACAGGGGAACATCGCTAAGCCCAGGCGACAGCGCTGGGAGTGTGCTCGGTACTGGAGATGTCACCGAACATGGTTGGAACGAATCCACGTAGTGCTCGAAGTGTTTACCCGAAAATCGCATCAGAAAAACCAATCAACATGAAAGTGGGTTGTTGGATAAGTAGTTTGTCGATAGTGTGCGGTTGTACTAGATTTCAAGGAAAGCCGAAAGGCCTGAACTTTACACTTCATTATGCTCGGTAATCTGAACCTCACCGATTGCTTCTCTCAGCATCCCGGCCCAGACCCTCGTGTCTTCCTCTGAACTGGATAGAGCAAGGTTTGCCGAAGTGATAGCGTTCATGCTTTCCGGAGGAGTCGGAGGGTCCGGTACCCTATGTGCTGGAAGAGAGGAGGTGCTGATAGCGGAGCTAAGTCAACTCCTCATCGCGTTACGCCAAGACAGCGATGCTGTATACAGGAGTGCGTTCGATAATGCACACGGGCTCTCAGCACGCACGTTGGGACTACAGACACAACAGTTGATCCTGTTCCGCCTCGGAGTAATAGCCGTGGGCGGTGGTGTCATGATTTTTGTCAGGAAAACAGCGGAAATATGTCCACACTGTCAATGCCTGTGTGGCGCATCATCATCAGCCGCGTAGGGTGCACATCTGTGTAATCATCGGATCTGCATAGTAAACTGAGTGTTGACGATTTCAGTGTAGGAAGACATACCTATTTATTATTTAAGCCCAAAAATCGCGCGAGAGAAAAATGAGTCAACGTGAAAGCGGGTAGTTGGATAGTTTGTCGATAGTGTGTGGTTGTACTTGGTTTCAAGGAAAGACGAAAGGCCTAAACTTTACACTTCATTATGCTCGGTATTCTGAACCTTGCCAATTCTTGTCTTAGCATCTGGGCCCAGACCCTCGTCTCTTCCTCTGATATGCATAGAGCAAGGTTTGGCCATGCGCTAGCCGTTTCGTTTTCTGGAGGATTCAGAGGGTC
This sequence comes from Hymenopellis raphanipes, assembly GCA_036872995.1. NCBI lineage: Eukaryota > Fungi > Basidiomycota > Agaricomycetes > Agaricales > Physalacriaceae > Hymenopellis > Hymenopellis raphanipes. Next base: position 662,712 of record JAYMDG010000015.1, read on the forward strand.
GAGAGTACCCTATATGGTTGAAGAGAGGAGAAGGCGGAGGATGCTGATACGAGCGGCGGTCAGATAAAAAGTTGAACCTCCTCCGCATAGGAGCATTAATTTTCGCGATAGCTTCGTTCGGTCATAGAAAGTTGGAGCGTCGATGGCAGCTACATCGTCAACGAGCGGCCATGTCCATAATGATATAGTATCGGAAGCAGGATCAATCACGTTCGGAAGTCGGGCCGGCGGAGTTGGTCAGGATATGGAGAACCGATACCAGGCCAGGATACGTTGCTTTTGTACTACCACCATCTCTTTCATTTCTAGCCCGACTATCATTTTCTCTTCGTTTTATGTGAGCGCCTTGTTGATGCTGTGAACGATAATGTTGACAGTTGCTTTGGCAGTTGCTTTCATAGGATGTTCTACTCTACTACTCGCTCTGCCGTATCCTCTGCCAGCGGACCTACCACCGTCTCTCCTATCACGCCCAACAGCATCCGCTCCCTCGCCCTTTACGTTGTCTCGCTTTACCTTGAATCGCCTGACAATCGTCGTCTTATCGTCAACCAAGAGGACTATGACGCGTTACTCGCCTTTCGGGACGGAGACCTGGATTCTCTCCAACGCGTTCAGAATTCGGGACTAGGCTCCATATACAGAAAGGCGTATCTCCACAATGGCGGTATCTTTGTAGGCAAGACTCGCCTTATTCCAGCAAACGATCTCGCGGGTGTGTTGGCCTCACTGCCGTTCCGCGTCAAGCTTCAAGATATGATATTGGATGTGGCGGATCGTTTTTATGGCATCCCAGAGTCCCTCGTCAACAACTGGCACATGTACATCTCACGGTATTATGACGAACCCTCGACGTCCAACCTGTCTACCGGCCACCCGCCGAGTTTGCCCCTTCTATCCGAGTTGTCCGCCATCACGGTCACAGACTTTCTTAGCCGTCTTGACAACCGCGAGCTCCTCGTCTCGCAGGAAGATTACGATAGTACTGTACAAGCAATATCTAGAAACATCCGCCTCCCAGTCTCCCCCTTCTTTCGCCGGTGGAAAGAAGGTGCCTCTTTGCACGCTGGTCGTCTGTTTGTCGGGACGCACCTCGTTGTAACGATGGAACAACTACCCTCTGTCCTCGAATCACTGCCTTTCACCCCTTCGGAGAACGAGATGGTTGGTTTATGCAGGAGGTCCTACTGTGGAGTACCGGAGGCGCTGATTCGGGAATGGCATGCAAGATTGTCTCAAGACCGTCGGGAAGATGCTATCGTCTCTGCGGCGCGCGCATCAGGTTCCCAACTTGAAGATGTTCAAGGCACAAGCTCGGTGCAGGTAGAAGGTGTTGGACGGAAACGCGGTCGAGAAGAGGTAGATGAGGAGTTGGAGGGAGAAGCTGATCAGGATGCACATCGGCGCAAGCGGCCAAGATTGGGGGACATACTATGGTGGATTTGGGATGCTGTCTTGCGACGCTTTCGTTTCCGGCAGCGGGCAGCACACCTAAGGCACGGACATCGCTAATTTTCCACTCGTTATCATCATCATCATCATCATCATCATGCTATTTCTAAGTTGCTATTTTGTTATATTTGATAGTGTTGTGTACATCGTCTATTGTTGTTTGTATCGTAATGCTTTCGTTGCTTTTATGAATCATTAATGAGATGCGTGAACAATTCAGTATTTCGTGCGACTTTCCCGGCGGGTAGACATCTTCGTTTACTGCGATACTATTCTATCAAACGACTTTTCATGCCCTCTCAGGCTGAAACTGAAGCTCTGTCCTTCGACTCCATTCTTTCCTGGTCCGAGGGAAGCAAGTCCACTTCAAACTTCTGCAATTCGCTCAGTGCCGCGACGTAGTTGTCTTTCAAGGCCTGCGCGCGGTCCGGACGTGGCTTGATCACGCACTCAAACGGATGTGGCATTACCACTTGTTCCTACAAGGCAATGAGACAAGGATTGGCTAGGTTCAGTAGCATACCCAGTCAAAGTACTCCGCGGCGATACCGGGTGGTATCAATTTCTTGGAATCAGACGCGATGGCATGACTGAAGTCAAAGGACCATATGAGGCGCATGGTCGTTAGCTCCTAGTGAGCCGATATGAGTATGGGGCCGTGTCGTAGCGAAGAAGTCTTAACCATGGTGTACCGCGCAACCCACTGGCCGGGGCAGATTCGCTATCATGGGCATTCAGTGTAGGTCGACATGGAGAATGAAGACCGTCTTACTCTGCCACCGCCGAAAAGGAAGCTATCACGAAAATCCTTGTCTTTTCCCGGAATCGTTCCAAACTCGGTCTTGAGAAACCTATCTGGGTTGAACTCTTCTGGATTCTCGAAGACTTCAGGATCGTTTGTGATGGTATCTGTCAAACCAAACGTCAGAGGCTTCTCTTCTTGGGTGAAACAATGTACAATTGTTCAAGACAACGCTGGTCCCTTTTGGAATCACATAGTCTTTATACTGCTCGAAACACCAATGAGAGATGTCTTCACAGTATGGATGCGCGAAATGAGAAGGCTTACACGAACATCCTGCGTCACCGCATGCGGAAACACAACTGGGAATGGTGGCCGCATCCTCTGGATCTCCTTAACCAAGGCCGTGACAAATGGCATCCTTTCAAGATCGTCATAGTCTGGCAGTCGGTCGCCCACGACAGAATCAACCTCTCTCCATGCGCGCTCTTCGTGTTTTGGGTTTGAAGCAAGGGTCAGTATGACAGACAGAAGAAAAGCACCGCTAGAATCAGACCCGCCGTCGACGCAGACGAGACCACTATATCTGGCGAGAAAGTTAGCCACGCCAAAATGTGAGGAACTTTGCACAAACGAAGCAAAATCCGGATCTAGTTCTGGTTGATTCATGACCACTTCCATGAAACACGTCGCATGTCCGTCCTCTCTCTTCTCTTCTTCGGTCCGTCGTTGGGAGCGCCTGCGGACATTGACGTAAAGTTGTCTGTGGATAGGATCTCGCATATCATAGATGGCGCGGGTTGCGCGAATCCACGGCGCGAAACGCGCCGGGACGAGCTTGAGGATAGGGATCAAGTCAATCGGGGGGAAAATACCCGGCGCTAAGACGTGAGCCATTTTGTCCAGGTCCTAAATCATGAGCACCACGGAAGTATGACATGGAAGAGGACTGACTTCGTAGTATTGGATAACTTCGGGAGAGTCAGAGACAGGTGCTCGTATTCCGCATGTGAGTATCTGTAAGGAATCGAGCGTCAGTTTGTCAGAGAGTGTAGAGGTAGGGAATCGTTACCTTCACAACAGAATGGCTGAAGCGTCGAACAGAAGCCCTGAACCCCTAAGCGAAAGGGATACTGTTTTGACGATTGTATGCCAATTGAAGGATTTAAGACGTACCGATGGGTTTTCCATGAGCTCATATAGCAACTGCGCGCTTTCCGACGTGACAGGCGAGTTCTTCAACGCATTCTGCTTGGAGAAGAAAGATCCAAGCACCTTCCTCATAGCCCTCACCTGCGGTGCTAAATGATAGTACGGAAGTGGTCAAGTATGACGCCGTCTTCATGTTGGACGGGACTTACTATCGCCGGCGAAAACAAGATGATCTATGCCTCCCGTACAAAGATCAACCAAATAGTTAGAATTGCGCGAACTGCCCATCCATCCTGTCTTGTCAATCACTTCGCGAACGGCTGTTGCGCTCGATAAAATAACGATCGTCTGCGACCCAGCCTTGACCTAGAAGATATTTGATCAGAACAGCTGGGGAAGAAAAATTGCACAATTTCATAGTACCGAGATAATGTCGCCGTATTGACGTGCCCATTCAGAAAATCTATAGCTATCATCAGAAGACTCAGAGTCCAATACTTGCATGTGCGTACTTGAAAGGCATTTCGCCGACCTTCTTCGGAAAGACGTGCAGATTCCCAATGACTGGTAGAGTAGGCGGTCCTGGACAACCCAGTCAACGGCACACTGAATGCACTGTGCGACCACTACCTACCTGGAGGTAGGGCCCCATCTCGTCTGCCCATCCGAGAAAGTACGAGTAGGCCGCAGATAAGAAGACTCCCCACAGCCATAGCTAGCTGGGAGACCATGATGGAGATGATGCCAGAACAGGAAGAAATAAGGTGGGTGTCTATTACATATAGTAGTACTAGTCTTCGACACGAGTTCACGGAGGGGCCCCTTGAATTCATTCAGCAGTTTCCTTTCTCCCACATATGATAATGGGTCCCATTGAAAGTAAACGGAATGGCGCCCCACAGATAACCGAATGAATACGAAGAGTTTCCCATGCGAAGAAGATAAACAGGCAATCCCGTCAAGATGGTTATATTGATGCTGTAAGGAGGTTTGACATCTCCTCGGGAGTCGTGTTGTAAGTCGGCCAGCGACCGAATAACTAGTGCCAAGATAGAAAAGCAGGTGAGGGTGAGATTGCAACAATCGGAATGCGGACCGAGATAACCGAGTGGTTTTCGAGTCCACCAGAATTCGACTGGAACAAGAGTCCAATGACCAAGGTGCACTCGAGCGGCATTCGTTTCGCAGTCAGCAGTCAGCCGTCGCGTCCTACCAGGACTAACCTCAGATTGCGTACTGGATCTCTGGTATGGCTGATTCTGATTCCCGAATCGCCACCGATCGCATTGTTGGCGAACGATGTCCCAAGGGCCCTTGAAGGGGCAACCATCACGTTGTAAAATAGGCCCAGGAGGCGAAGCGTCGGTCAATGAAGCACTGAATATAAATCGTCCAAAGAGTTGCGAAGCGTGGCTGCCAACATTGCTTCAGCGTTCGGAAAACACTTTGCGGCGAACAACGCGCGATCTGGTGTTGTCCTGGAAGCAACGTCATACTTATAAACATGAACTTTGTAGCGCTACGACTCGAGCTCAGTGGGACTGAATATATTATGGACGATACGGCACTGAGTAGCACACAAGAACTAGAAGTGTTTTACTGAGAAGTCGCTGACAGGTCACGAGCTAATCAAGCCACTTAGATTTCTCCGCCTCAAGTTCTCCAACGCAGCTTGATCAACCATATTCCGCCGACTGCTTGAATAAATGGTTGGTAACTGAATCTCCTTCGGCACCGTCAAACCCTCCATCTCTGCAACACGCGCCGAACAGTGCGATGGCATATCGGGGATCATACCTGGGTCGCTCAGATGGCTGTAATAACGACCTTGGATAAAAGCTGGATGGATCAAGGCTTCGAACCCAGGCTGTAAGATTGGTCGGAACCTATACCCGCTCGGGGCAGGTGTGGGGGGTGCAGTTTGGGAAAAAGGAGCATTTGCAGGCATCGAGTGTTTGGACGGATCCTCCCAATCTTCATCCGCCAATTCGTATAGCGCGCCGACAAAGACATGATGAGTCCTACCGCCCGTGTGTGTCATGGGCATGAGTCGATGGATCCGCATCAAAACCACGCGTTCATTGGCTCCTCCCAGCAGCTCGTCTGTCATGAGCATGTTTTCCTGAAAGGCACGATGCACAGCAGGGCCAGGACCAGCGGGCGGGATAACATACTGACTAGAAGCCAGCTGCTTCCGGGGAACGTTAAGGCGAACGATATCTCCGGGAAGTATTGTTTCGGCTCCCCACCACATTCCGCTGAACAAGGGACCGTTCGCACGCTGGTTGTTATTTAGGCCTAAAATTCGTAAGTTACACCCTGGCGAATATGGGATGTACGCACCGCTGATGGGGGCCCAATGCTTGCTGACGGTTGATGCCATCTGGGAAGCTAAAATAAATGCATTCATACTCTGCTCCCACGTGCTACATGGTAGGAGGGAACGAGGATCGCACGATGGGAGATATTTCATCTCGATAGGAAAGGAGCCACTTGCAAATCTCCCAACGGAGGTCATGAGCGCGTCGCTCAGTGGGACGACATGATACGGAGTAATCATTCGCCTGGGCACGGTGCGTACTCCAGCTGTGAAGAGTTCGACTTCGTATGTACCGAATAAGGACTCGCTAGTCGACACCATGCCGGGCCAGAAGCGAATTGAATCAGCAGCTCCATGTAGGCCAGGGAGTGGGATATCGAGAGCTGTCCATACAATGTCACCCTGCCGGAATCTGTGGACAGGACTTGAAAGTCGTTCGGAAGTCGGTGTCACTTGTTGGACGGAAACAATAAACTGGGTTGCCACCTGGAGTGGGATACACTCAGGATAGAAAGTCGAAGGAAGATGTGATCTGCCTTGAATCGGAGAAATAATGGGCGTGTGCGGCGCACTTGGGATTCGAGTAATTGCTTGTGACGAGGGTCCGGGGGAGATAGATGATTGAGGACGAGGGGGCGCATTGGTGGGCTGATGAGGTTGAGACGAAGCGCTCGAAGGAGTAGCAGGTACTAGCGATAAGGATGCGGGATTAATGCATAGGTGGCGAGAAGGGGAGGCGCTATGGGTACGCTCAGCCTGTGGAGAAAAAAGAAGTGGCGGTGCTGTGATAGACGCCGTGGGCGGCGGCGTGGAGTTATGACTGGGGGAGACGGGTTCCACTTTTACTCGCGAAGCAGGAGCAGACGCGAATGCTGTAGTAGAGCTTCGAGGAAGACGACCATCATTGACGAGCTGCGTCGAGACAATTCTCTGTGGTAGCCCCGAGCAGTAGCGACATTGACAATACTCCTTTCCAAGAGGCGAATCTGAGTTGAGATAAATCGCATGAGGTATGAACTCTGCGGGAGAGCGAAACGTGTGAGGACCACCTGGACACGCGTCAATCCCCGCGCATTACGTGTCGTTGAATGAAAGCCTACCAATGAGATACGTGTCACGTCGTAAAGGCTTATCTGCGCCTTCAGGTTGTTTTGCTCTGGTGTGATAATACAAGGAATAGCCTTCAGGCCATTCTGACAAGATGTAGTTGGCATTAGCTGCCGAAGGCACTGAGACAAGATCAAAGGAGAGTTTTCGGGGCACGTACATTGTCCAGCTGTTTGCTTGACTAAAGCGGCAGCAATGACTCTTCTCCATTTTAGCGATGTAACATGCTCCAACGGTACACACTCGTACGTGGGCAGTGCGGGACGCCGAGAGGCATTGCCATCAGTGCGCCGCAGAGATATGCCGATACAGTCGTCCATATCTACGCTGCGTCAAATAAGGCCAAGTAAGTATTGATCGGGACCACCATTACATACCCGGACTAGTATCGCTTGCTTCCCTCTTCCCGTTCCGATCAAACAGGTGGTAGGGACAATAGCAGCGCCACGTAAAATTACAAGAAGGAACTAGGTGTAGTATGTTTCAAGGCCAGTGAGGCCGTAAGACCGGTGTCGGAAACCCCTTATGCAGGAGGGTTTTTACAAGGCTGAGAAGCTAGATCCGGCAAAAGGAGAGTCGGAAAACTGGCATTATTAGGCGCAGTCGTCAGCGCAGGCCACGATGAGAGGTTGGCTGGCACTACAAGGAGACCTACTCGTGGACGGAGAGCAAGGTGCGGAAATTCGGGCCGATATTGAATTCTAAATTTGTCGCGGCATGTTCCGAGCAGCGCTTTCAACTGATTCACCCACAGCTGCTCTGGGATAGCTCGTCGCTTAATACACAACCTTCAAAGCCTCGATATCGTTATTATTGCTTCTCTTCATTTACTCCTTCTACGGCTAATGCCTGGGTTCAGGCAATTCAAATGGATCTCCGGATTACAAAGTTGCACCCCAACTCTTGAACAACTCCAGCGCCACGGCATCCGATGTCATGAAATATGGCGTGGCCATCATGTCGTATTATCAGGGTTGACGTGGAACTACGGCTTGTATGGACTTTGTACCAGATCTTGAATCAGGCTCAAATTTTCCGCAAACGAGGCTCTACCGTCTACGACTCAGAGTTTAAGGGCCTAGGACTCATCTCAAACGAGGACATCAGCTGCTCCTCGCGCGCTATCCACTTCTTCGCTGCCAGGGGCCTCGCTTTTCTCGTCTTTGCATCTCCCGCAACCTTTCTGGAAGTGTAACACACATTTACTAGGCCGCTTTTCTAGTCCGCAGACACATGTTAATAATCCTGGAAGTGCTAATTCTTCGCTCAGCATGGATCACTAGCAGATTCACTCCCTCACTAAGCCCATCGCCGCCGTTTGCCATATAGACGATCGCTGTCATCCAACGTAATCTACTATCCCGCCATGGCCGCCCGACCCTTGAAACCTCCCACCTCGATGCGCTGGCCTTTTTTCTTTGCTCATATTCGCACGTTTACACCAGATCTCGCTCCCCGGGAACTAGATTTCTGCTCTGGCTGACAAATGGTTGCCAGCCAGTATAATTCGCTCCGAATCTATTCATTTATTTTCTTCGTGTCCATCATCTTCGGGAACTCGCAATACAACACTTTTGACACCGCGCCTGTGATCATCAAGCTCTCCCTTTTTCCCAAGGCCTCATCGCGTGCTTCACAACCCAACATTCATGTGAGTTCCGGTTTCAATCTCTTACTTTGCCGATTCCAAGCTAACCCATTTAGTTCTTTCCCTTCTTCCCGCCGTTCCCGCCTCAACGTGATGGTGGACACCAAGTGTACACGCGCGCAGCACCCTTGCTAGTGAGACAAGAGCTGCATCCGGCCCTTTTCCCTACATACAACATCAAGTCATGCATTGCGGCCGGCATGTCTAGACAGGACTATCGGTTGTTTGTTGCTGGCCACCTGAAGCGCGTCGACCTCGAGTTCTCTACATTCTTCGTCTATCCCAATCTGGTTCGCCCTGTGACCGTGCGTCTTACGATGGTGCTTCTTTGATCGAGGCCTGAGTTCCGACTCGGGTATGATCATCGATTGAAGTGACGGAGACAAGGAACAAAGCAAGGCGGCATCTTCACACCTCCACCGAGTGCAGAGTAAGAAAGATTGGCGGAGCAGTCTATTGATGTGGCCATTCCATCAATCGTGACTCGATGGTGGGACTTGTAACGCGGATGAAAGCCCGCAACTTCGAGGAATGTACGTCAGGTCATCCTGATGCATTGCTGGCGCGTGTAACGTTATTATCACGCAATGGGTCTGGTCCCCTGGGATGATTGAATCGTATATTTCGCGAAGATAACCGTGCCCCTTGAGATGTCACCGCTTTGAACTTTTTCGATTAATGAACGTGTCTTCGTCTTCGTCGAACTTCGATACCATGTCATTGGCAAACTTTCCACGATGTCTTCAAGGCACTACGTTACTATGTTGTCGCGACGAGTATACATTGCGCGGGAATATCGTAACTTCTAGTTTATCTTTACGCTACGACGTATATAATGTTCACGCCACTATGCCTAACCTCGAGCGCTAGCCTCACGAACATTAGGTTTCGATGCATATGGTGAACAATCGGTGAACAAAGAAGAGGACGGTTGTCGAGCTCCGGGTGCTATAAATGGCAGGCGGGAAACCGGGGATGGGTACTTAAGGAGGGAAAATGACGTGGTACGGACGCATTAAATAAAACAACTCTCTCCGAGTGCCCGAATGTGAAAGCGATGAAGGCACAAGTCCTGTCAGAGAGAAAAGTTGTACGCGTGACTTGGTCCATGACCAGACATCGACAATTGAAGACGGTCGGTCCGGCGATTGCGTCTCAAGAGCTGTGAAGGTTCGTGCCTGTTCTGTCAAAGCCAACGTGACGCGACGCAACGCGTAGAACTGCGTAGAAAAGCAATGCATCATACACGTCCAGACTTCCTTCCAAAATAGGTACCCTCAAAGACCCTGTACTGTCAAGATTTTTAACCTCGAGGACGAGGGTGGGGTGATCGCCTTCTTGAGCCGCATTCGAGTGATTGGAGGAATGATCTCGAAAACTGATGAACATCCCTGATGAGCGGAGGTGGGCGTCGTGAGTGGCGACGAGAACGACTACTTGGAAAGGTATGATGATATCAATTGTGCTGCGGACGATTGATTGAAGGGTCCTACCCGTGACGAGTCCGCGCTTGGACCCGGATGTATAAGACGATGGTATACATGATACCTATGCTCTCATGCACGTATTCCTATAATAGTCCAGACAATGTGTTAGAGGAGCTCCGCCGTGGGGCATCACAGCCCTCAAATGTCAATGAGGTGGGAATGAAGTGCTTGGGCGAAGTGGGTGAACCGTGGGAGGATGGCGTCACTCGCTTAAGTGGAAAATCTGTTCTCTTCTCACCATCACTGCTTGATCTTGACTTGATCACTACGCTGACGGCGCACAGGCCGCTCTGGCTGAGCGCTTGCTGGATTAATTCTATATCCGAAATTTCAAGATCTTCAAAGCTATTTAAGTCTCTCCAACACCCGCTCACGTACACTTTGAAGAGGTAACGAGATTGGCTTCGCTTTGAACCGTGAATTGAACACATACGCTAACTCTGGCTCTATTTGCACTGAAATAGATCTATCTACGCTGAGACCGCCACATAACGGATATCAGAACATGGAGTAATTCAACTAATTTGAAGTTTAAGCGCCGTCTAAGGACTCGGACCAACGTATACCATACCCTGTTACCTCTCATGGCGTGGATGGCCTCGGACTATCTGGAAGGCGAGAGATTCTCTTAACTTCAGCTTAGGATGCGCTTCCTGCTTCGCGCAATCAGTCAGCATTCGCGAACCAGTTGTTGAAGGCAAGACAACGAGTCGAGCTTCAAGGTTTTTCAACGCATGGCAGCGGCTTCTGTGAGGCGCACATGGTTCGGTACCGACAGGGTCTGCGATATCAGCGGTTCTAGAAACGCCTTCCATCTGTGTCCGACACTGGTCCGACATTTCGCACATACTCTCAGGCTCGATCGAGGATCCAGGAACTGAAAACTCTCGTCATGATCGAAGACATGACCTTTTGTCTTCGGATGCATTGACGGCGCTCGACAACGCTTCTGCTCAATGGGGATTTAGAGGGAAGAGATGCTTGGGAACCGCTGATGGTCTTGCGCTTTACATTGTACCCAATCCGAGCCGCACCAGTACGCCATCCCTTCCGATCCGCAACGAGACTGCCAGACAAGTAACTACACGTGGATTTTATACTCTTGAGAGGCGACGGACCAAGATACGGCCGAGGAACCCAACAGAATGGTGACACTAACCTCACACATCGTGGAGCAAGTCCCCGCGAACTGGTATAGATCGAATCTACCGTCCCTGGTCTATGATGCCGGGGCCGACGCCGTCAAATGTTTTCTTACCTCTTTGGGGTATTCATGGAGACCTGTTTACGCGTGGTACAGCCGTCTTTCCCAACTTTGATATGCGGCCTCGAAATTAACTTCCGAAATCGGTTCCAGCTCCATTTCCTTTCTCCTTTTCATCCCTCTCCGACCACAGTCTAATTCTGGCGCTTGAGTGTTTTCCTTCCTAAATATACCCTACTTTCTCGCGTATTATCGTGTCTCGCGACCGGACTACATCTATTCCGCCTTCTCAAGCGCGTTGTTGCCGCCGAAATGCATCAGGTGCGTTAACCTTCCGAATGTTCTTCTCCAGCCACTCTGACCTTCTACTCCTTGCGCAGGAAACGATGCAATCTCAACCGCTATCCTCACCTCGCTTTCGACCATATGCCAGTCCTAATCATCATGTAACAAAGGGCCGCTATATCACAAGTAATGACGCTCGAGGCTATATGTATGTTGGTCACCGCGCCTCCTCAAGCCGCCTCTCATCATCTATGCAGACCAGTCTACGAGTACCCACTCAACGGGCAATGGATTATGATGGACATCGATGATGGCTATATTCTGTGGACGGGCATTTGGAAAGGTTCGTTTCCTTCGCCTGACTGGTGGTAAAATACCTAATCTTTACGGTTCCAAGCCCTTGGGCATTCGAAGGGTACGCTCGCAGCCATGCTCAAAGTGTTGTAAACTAATTTGTCTTCGTAGCGGACATAGTTAAAATGGTTGACTCTCAACCAGACCTCGCGCCCCTCATACGGCGGGTGAGAGGCGGATATCTTAAGATACAGGGCACTTGGATGCCTTACGAGGTTCGTCGTGCCGAAAATCAATGTCGTAAAAGCTAAGAGTTTTGTCTAGGTCGCTCTACGTTTGTCGAGAAGGTGAGCCTGAAGCACTACATTTCGCTTCCATGTCCTCATGATGTTAGAGTCGCTTGGTCGATTCGCGACGATTTGATTCCTCTATTTGGGTGCGCTCAAGACGTCCTCTTACGATGCCATTTAAAACTCACCCTTTCTTTAGACCAACATTTCCGAGTACTTGCCTTTCCCCAGATCAGCCTGGGTTCGGACAGGTCGTGCCGTCACAAAACAAGCGCCGAGCGCGTCGCAATACACAGACCCAAACACGTGTTTCGACTGAGCAATACGGGAACTGGAATGTAACGACAGAAGTCCAACGTGAGGAGAAGCGTTTGGACCACCGTAATCTCCCTACCTATTCCCCCTATCGCCAAGCCGAAGTGGATATTCACACTCGTGGATTTCCAACGTCCGGACCGTCACGCTATACAGAACATCCTCCCCCTCCTCCCCCTCGCTACGCCCCGTATCCCCCGACATCGCCTGTGAACTCTCATCTGACCCGTTCATCGCATCACAACTCCAGGCATGAATCACCCCGTCCAACCCTTACTTCACCGCCTTCAGGCCAAATTGTTCTTCCTCCCATACAGTCCGAGGTCCACCGCTCGAGGCTATCGACGTCAGCACCAGCTGCCTTTGCTTTACCTCCTATCTCGGCGCTGGAAGATTTACGGGGGGTCAGCGCCAGTGATACCGCGGCTGTACTTCGAAGGCTAAGATCTGACAGCGACGACGACAACATTGCTTATTCCGAGCCGGATCGCCAAGTTGCAGAACGAATGCGGGAACGCAGACGATCTTTTTCCATCCCGCCTTCACAGTGAGTACACTCTGCAACATTCGACGTTTAAGTACTGATTCGTTCGTTCCAGACTTTCACCCAACTTCGGGCCATATGAGCGTAGGATGCCTCAGGCCATCCATCTTTCAATTCCCTCGTCCGCTTCAAGCAACTCCACGTCCACCAACGCATCTCCAATCTCGCCTGCCACTCCCCAGTCGTCTTTTTCACATCAACTCCCCGCTAAATTTAGTGATCTCGGACTTGTGCCTCTCCCCATACTCGAACACATGCGGGAACAGGTGTCACCATATCGCTCGGCCGAGATTGGGCACCTGGAGGAGCGTCAACCAGTCCGACCGTGGTGAAATTTCACCACCCAAGAAGTTTCCAAACAAAATCGTGGCCAACCCTTACCCTTTTTTTCGACATATGCTTTCGATTTCGATCTCCTGCTGTATCATTACTATTTTCGCCCTTACGTGTACAACCTTATAATCTTGCTTGTCTTTCTGCAACCTGCTTTCCTTTCGAGGTATATATTGCTATCGTAGTCCTTGCAACTATTGGACCAGGTGCCTATCAGTATCATTATCGTATTCTACCTTGTATGTCCTCGTTTTTGAAATCTACAAAATTAATTTTGTGATCCTGTACATCGTTTGGAAATGCGTATGTCCTCCGTTGTTGGAAATAGACCCTTGGTCGCGACGTATTTGACATGCACTACGGCGCATGTCGCGCCTCGCGTCACGCTTCGGCAGTCAGAAATTCGTCTGCAGTAAACGTGTTCCCTCATCCCTCTCCGCGGCTTCGGGGTAGGATCCGCACGATATGCGTGTTTTGACCCGTCGGCGAGGCGCGCTCTAAGACGGCAGTTCACATTTACGCTGCTTAGTGCCCAACCTGCAGTATGATAATCAAAAAATACCACACTGGCCGTTGCGTGCTTCCAGAAACATGAAAGGGTGCTGGCAGGTCGTGCAATGAACCCTGCTATAACCTAAACTGCGGATGGCCAAGAACAAATCACAAGGACCAGCACACGACCTGCCGAGTATGGTAAGATCCATGCACTGTGCTTCGGTTTGTTTGCGTTGTTTCCATACTTTCCAAGGTCAAGATCGAGTAAACACATTGATATTCAAGAGAAGCCAGTGTGTAAAGATTGACTTCCAGTAAACGATTTGAATGTAGCCTTCCTAGGAATCAAGTCAAGTTTGTACAGAAGGCCTTACCGGGGGACAGAAGCGAGACGCACGCCAGCCAGAAAGAACTCAATCTGTCGGGAACGATATGCCGGTAAAAGCTCGATAGACTTCCCAGCGGATCTTACGACTTCTCGAACTCGGCGAGAACTGCTCGATTCTTCATTGCGCCCTCATACAATACTGTAGGTCATTTTTCCGTCGTGATCTGCCCTCCGGCTGATCACAGACGACTTGAGAGCGACGGGCAAGTTGAAAGGCGATAGAAGATTCCACGAATGGCAGAGATCCATGCACAGTCGAACCTACGCTGCGCACCGAACCTAGGAAGCCCCCAGCCGCTGGGTTGGGAAGTGTTCATCAACGAGCCATGGGGCTGGGCGCATCTCATTGACGCTACCATTCTAGGCAAGGAAGGCCCTGCGTGTTCGACGCCATTTACAATCCTCCAGAGGTAGCAAGATCACGGCGCCACCAAAAATGCTTTTGGGGTTCAAACGTGTTGTTAGGATGATAGAAGTCTAGAAGCAGTACAATAGAGATGGAACTTTCCGGCGTCATGCATTACTTGCGTGAACAGATGAACAGATCTGGAGGGCGAAATTGAACTAGAGGTAACAGCCAGCGTAAGGATAGCGAAGACACAGCAACAAGTGAACCCAGAACAGTCTGGGTAGATATCCAGCGATTTAGAACACCCATAAATATCAGTGGCGTCGGCAGTGTGTCGTGTGAAGTCAACAACGTGTTGGCAACGTGCCCGGCATCCCGGCCCGTTGACTTGGGTCTTGTTTATTTCTGTTGTACTCTTTCTCATTCATCAAGGTAGCTTCTACGTTCAGTCCACGATGAACTGAAGGGGAGGCCTTACTATCATCAAATCGGTTAGCTCCGTATTCTTGGCTTTCGCGTGGAAGGAGTCTGCTCAATCTCGAGGCCACCAGAACCCTATCGTTGCCTGGTCCATGAATTTCCACCTTAAAGCTTGTAAGGGGACTCTTAGATCCCACATATCCTAAGAAGCTCCGTCTTGGACCTCTCCTACTGTGTTTTTTCTTCTTGCCTCTACCTCCAGCAGAAACTGCGATTTATGGCGCAATCGGCTCGCACTTCGCATTTAGCTTCTGGTCATGGACCTGTTCCGATATCTATACGTCGTGGAGATGGAGACTCCTCGTTGTGGCCTGCAGAAACCGAGTCACGCGAGATTTTACCCCTTGACCATCCGTCAGCCATTCGTTGGCGAACCGCCATAGGAAATGCTCTCGCCAAGCATTCGTCTCAAGGACGTAAGCCTTTGGTGCCAGTATATGAAGTAGAATTACAGACAACGTTTCAGCTGTGTATAGGGACCATATTTTGTCAGATTGGCCGACAGGATATCGGCTTTTTTCTTGCCATAGGAAAGTAACAAACACTTCACCTGCGGACCTATATCTCTATGGTGCGTCTTGCTGTGATTGTGAATCTCCAGGTATTGAACTATCTACAGGTGTTCCAAACCGATGGACAAGATACTATCGATACTATCGATCTCCAACTGAATTCATTCCCCACGCGCTCTGGTTACAGTTTGATCGCACAGAGGATAGAAAGAACTGTACATGTCGGCATTGCTCGCCCTATATTCCGCAACAGAAGCTTAGCAATGAATCCTCTGAACTGCCTGTTACTGCTCATTTACGGAATGAACGTTCATCTCGGCGCACCGTGAGTCATCCAAGCTTCCTCTAGAAATACAGACTATCTCATGCAAATTTCTTGCTCCCGTTAATCCAGATCTTCGTATGCCAAACTCACGGAGGGGCTCCATTAGCCCATGTATCTGGCGTGTCACTCCAGGAAGGCGACCTTGCCTGGATGTTTCTGAATCATAGTACAATCACGGAGCCCGAAACCCATAGTACTCTACACGCCTGGCCTGCAATGTTAGTCACTGCTCCCGATTCTGACTCTCGGGTCGATGTCCAGCTCTTACAGGTTGGAGGGAAGCATCGCGTCCCCTTAACGGATCTCCTTCCTTACTATGCGATGTCGACTTCGCAAACTCTAGTCAATACCGGTCTTCTGAAGGGCAGAACCAACTTCACCATTCCGCCTATCCTGGGAGCAGAAGAGCTGCTTGGTCAGATAGCGATTTCGTGGGAACGGGCAGTTGAACCTTTTCTGTATGCAGTACACATGACCGCGGCTCTGAAAACATTTTGGTCTCCAATAAGCGGTGAGCTGATTCGTCCTTAGTCTATCTCTTCCCTGATACTCAAATATCGTCTTGTGAGTCGCAGATGATCCTTTCGCTACCGGCACATCTCTAATCACTGGCGTGTGGTGGGGAGCAGAAAAACTTGCAGTTGGAGACTTCGTTCGCCTAACTGTTGGGAGGCGCGATGTCTTCTTGTCCGGCGCTACTCACTCCGAAACCATCTCTGCGGCATCCGGTAACGAAGAATACACCGTGTTTCTTAGGATCAATCGCATCCTAATGCGGGGAGCTGTGCTTTTGGAACTTGTATTCGCAGGGATGCTCTATGAATTGTGTAACGAAGGTGTGGAGGATGATTTTGTGGAGGTAGACATTTCAGAAGCCGGTGCATCGAGTCAGCGCACCGAGGAGGGAACGAATGCCTCGGACGAGTTTGTCGAGGTGGAGATTCCTGCCGCGTCGGATAGCCATCAATCTGAACCTGTCGAGATAATCCTGCCAGAGGCGCCAATTGGCTACGCATTCCATCCCATGATTACAGCTGGCTTCGAAGCATTGGTTCCTGCGGAGCTCATCGACGGCCGATACCATCCTCGTGTTATGGAGCATACTAAATTGAGCGGTGTACCGCTCGAAAGACTATCTTCCCTTGCAGAATTGGAGGGACTTCTCTATCCCACGAATACTCATCCTCCTTCGAACTATGTCTTCGGTCGTAAGCGGATGTTAGAAAGGGCCAAATGGGTTGCGCGAAAGTCGCTGGTGTAGGAGTACGGAAAAACGGCTTGATATTTTTGCAACACATCAGTATCTTAGTACGGTCTACTCGTTCTGTTCAGTCGACCGGTATTCTAATTAGCGGGCCCTTGATACATACCGTTACTACTTGTCTTTGATACTCAATCTGTTATATTGAAGATGAGAATATAGTTTGCTGCTGCTCCTGCTAGAATGGTAACGAAACTGGTGGGTATGAGGTTACAGTTTTGTGTCTGACCCCCGGCGGCGCGATTCATCAGCCCTACGCGGAGAGCTGTCTGTTGTAATTGTACCCATAACTAATGCCCACGACGCCACAATTAATAACGCAACTGTCTAATATCCATCCCAACGGGCTGACCAGAGATAACTGATGACAGAAAACTGCGGCCTGCTTTCGTAGGAAAGCAAGGATCCCAAGCTGTTCATAGTGCAAGGAAACTGAGGCGAGTCCGAGAAAATAATGGAGAGAACTCCAGTGCTCAGCGCTCAGCGTCCAGTACGGCGACTGCGAAAATACACTGAATGGCATACTGAAACGATCACTGGCATCAATCGAGTAGTGCACGTATGTAAGGATGGACGATTGAAGTGTATACCTTGACAATTGCCGTTGACAGTTGAACAACTTAACAAACTGGAACCTATCAAACCATCAGAGATTAAATGCTACTACTATACGGAGACTTCGAGAACTGATCAGAACCAGAAACGTCCACCATCATTATTGTGGGCTCCTACTGCGGGTCGCAAGGTCGCCAAGACGTGATTGAACATCGACATCTCCAAACTCTGCGCCGACAACATCGGGATGAACCTCAGCATGACCTTTACGTGTCCCAAAACGCCTTAGCATCCGTGTATACGCGCTTTGATATCGACGATTCCGCGGACCAGGTGCTACCATCAGACCGGTCGTGGGGTATGATTTCGATCCATACTGACGCCGATCGTGAAGAAGTTCCTATTTTGCACCGGCGACGAAAAATCCGGAGACGGAAACGCGATCCTGGATCCGCCCTCGCAGCGGGATGTCGAGAAACTGAAATATATTTGTCTGAATCCGACAAATTACAGCGCGCGCCGCTTGATGTCATATTCCCGCCTTCAAGCTCTCATCGAGGACCTAGATGTGTGAGCGATCTTAGATTTCGACTAGACGTAGATGGTATGCTCACCTAGCAAGGTTGAAGAAGGAATAAACAAAGAACGCAGGCTACAGCCGGCGAGATAAATATACGTGATGAAGGTTCCTCTGTGAACCTGCCTGAAGACCCTGTCCGGTTATTGCAGGAAGTCAGCTAAGATATTACAAATGTGCAGTCGTTCAGCAGACCCAGTCATACTTCCGACGCAGCCCAAAGACGTTCCTTGAAGGGCGGTGGCACATCAAGTGTTGCAGGCTTAAACAGTTGAACTCCGCTTCTTCTCCTGAATAGCCCCTAGCAGATTTTAAATCCTCAACGCTCATCTTGTAGTCCACACATGGTAATCCATCTGCGCAGCCAGCGGGGAAAACATTTATCTCGATTTCGACGGAAGTGTGGCGGCGTTGGTGACAGGCATGCTCGGGTACGGGATGGTCATACCTATTCATACCTTAACATCAGCACAGCGGCTTGCTCGAAGAAAAAAAGGCCCGTGTTGCGCCTCTCTGTAGATTTCAAGTGCTGCGGATGTACCAAGTTAGCTAGTCGAAGAAGTTTTTCCATGATCAACACAGACGAAGAAAGTGGCGCCGGTGAGCAAGAAAGTCTACGAAACAGAGTCCAATTCTCAGTCCAGTAAAGCGTCTGAAAACTGCGGAAACCTTGGACGCGCTGGTTGTGGCAGTGATGGCAAGAGAACAACGTGCATATTCCCTAAAGACATCCGCACTTGCCGGTGCCGGGCCGATGAGTCCGTCCCATGGTCCCTCTGTTTCGAGCTACAGGTATAAGTAGGAAAGATTGCGACCTGAGTTGAATTCTCACCTCATTTGAGGGCCATATCTGATCAAAGAGGGTAACTTTGAGGTCGATATACTACCCCGGCCTCCGTGTTTAAGCTGCTGCGCCACTTCCTCAAGTTCTCCGTGATACTACCATCTCTCCCGGTGCTTACAAAGCCTTCATGTTCCCATCGCAAACGCGCAGCTGAGGAGAACCAGTCCAATGTAAGTTATTATGATTACATGTATGTAAATTGTCTTTCCACATTATATACCTGGATATAAGTTATCAAACGGAAACTGTTCTTACTCCAAAACGTCGGCAAAATATCGTCCGACAAGTAAATGATCAAGGTCCGTCTCAGCGTCCTTCGAATGAGCTAAAATATCTAGCAACGTTTCCTTCACCGAACTCACGACGTGCTGGAAGCCACAGACAAAGAACTGCCAGATAGTAAGTAACGATCTCCACGCTCTGACAAGTACTCACCAAAGCGTCCTGACGGAAGGCTTCCCTCACTTCATCTTGGTCAAGTCGTAATCGCCTGGAACCAATTAACACAACAATCCAGATCGACAGACAAATCGGACTCACTCTTGGACATACCGGCACCCAGCCGCCTGTTCCTTCGCTCTCGAGTACGCAGGGCGCAGATCCACAACACCCTCCTTCACCCACTGCGCCAGCTCATCCGCATAAAGCAAATCGCCATCCGGGCGTCTACACCCAAAGAACAACAACACCTTCCCCAAAGCCCCGCGACCAATGGCCCTTTCCTGCAGGAACCCACGCATAGGCGCAAACCCAGATCCAGCGCAGATCATGACGATGGGCCGACTGACGTCGGACATCGCACGGTAGTCAACAGTCGACTGGCGTACGTTCATCAGGATGGCCGCGCCGGGCTGTAGGTTGGCCATGTAGTTTGTGGCGACGCCGAGGAAGTTGTGGGGCTTCGATGATGAGAGTGGAGGGGAGTCGAGGACGCTGTACGTGAGGGTAACGCGATGTGAGTTCCACACGGGTGACGATGATATGGAGTATTGGCGCGGGCGCATCGGAGGGAGCATGCCGAGGTATGTGGATAACGGTACGGTGATATCATGCGGGAATAGTTCGAGGATATCGAGGACGCTTGTCCGTTCGCTCGTGATTGTGGTCCTGTAGTTTGCTATTCGGTTGTCGATATACTGCTTCGCAGCAATAGATGTCGCATGCTTGGCCAAAGTTGAAAGATTGCCTTGGCTTGCTAGCTGGGAAAGTTCGACGTAACCGCTAAGCAAGGCGTATACCGATATTGGACGTCCAGTAGGAAGGGTGGTGGGACCAGGAGACGCCAGTGTAATCTAAATAGAGGGAGTCAAACCTTACAAGACTTCATGAGGACAAAGAAACACACCTCTTGGTCCTGAGTAAGATGAAAATATGACAGGACACGTTGAACGTCACGGGGAGGGTTGAGTGGAAGTCTATACGATCTCAGTTGACTGCTAGCACGATTGACTTCGGACATACATAGACATGTAATCGCCACACCTGTAGGTCACATCTTGAGGCAGCTCGATCTCTACACAATGGGTTAGAACAATACTCAACTACAGCATCTTGTCGACGTACCAATATGCCGCTTTACCGGTACGCCAGGGCGACTGAGCAGGTAGCTTTCTCCGATGGTGCCCATAGTAAGACCGTCAAGGCCCAGCACTGCCGAGCGCTGATCCTTCTCCATCTCGAGGGACAGGATCGGTGAACTCGGAGAGATACTCGTGTGATACTCCTACACGACACTGTTAGGATGCTCGACAATATTGAAGGAAACAAATTAACCTTGCACAATGTATCCCACAATCTCTTCTTGAACTTCTCAAACTCGTCAAACATCGTCCCATCTGCTGCGTCTCCCACACCTCTCTGAACTAAACGTGTCCCTCCACGTTGCTCTAACCACTCGTCACATAACTTGGGTATGCGTTGGTACGTCTTCGGCCATTCGTGATTTCCGCATCCAAATACGGCAAACTTGACACCGACAAGTTCATTTCCAGAGAGACTCGATAACCACGGAACGAAGCGAGCTGCATTGTCAGCTGGTTCGCCTGTTACCGAAATGAGTACGAACATAGGACCTGAGGGACAGTACCCCTTACCTTCGAAGGAAGCGGTGACAATAACAATCGGCCCATCTGTTGGTAGTTTCTCGGTCGTGGAATCGAGTGTGTTCAATTTCGAAGAAAAACCTTTACATAGGGTTATTGAGCAATTCGGACAGCAGTCGGAATGACAGGAGGCTTACCATACAACGACGCTTCTGCCGCAATTCGTTTCGCAAAGCCTTCCGAACTGCCCATATTTGATCCATAGAAAACGTGCATGGGCTGCCCTTTCGAGTCGTCTGCAGACGCAGACGGTAGAACTGGTTTCACCGCGACCGATATCCTGCTCGACTTCGGCGGCCGGAATCCTTTGAATGTCGGGGCGCCTTCTCTTGGTTTAGCGTAAATCCTGAAGTCCTTCGGTTTAATCGTTATCGCCTGCATGATCTCCAGCTCGTAATTCGGGTCAACGAGTTGGAGGTCTAGTCGCTGTACGATACTTGTGATGACAAGAGACATCTGTCAGAATTGAGTTCAGTTCAGTAGACAGCGACTGAAGGCCGCATACTTCTTGCCAGGAGAATGGGCGACCGATGCAGCCTCGAAGTCCGTAGCCAAACTACAATGACACTGTTAGATCGGTTGAGGCGAACGGACGAATGCGACTCACTGGTTGCCAGGCATTGTGCTGCAATGAAGGACTATATTCAGCAAGTTGAGTTGAAGGTGAAGCCCGACTCACAGGTGCAGATTCAAAACCTCCATCCATCATGCGCTCGGGACGGAACGTCTCGGCCTACCGATTGGCGCGGTCAGTCGAGCCTGAATCGCAGGAAGGAAACAAACGCACATCATCACCCCAAACGTCTTTATCCCGATGACTGTCCCAGATCTGTAGCGCGATAGCCTGTCCGGCCTTGACGAAATACTTTCCGTGACCGAGAGTTGTATCTTCAAGTGGGTAGACGACCCGAATCGCAGCTGTAGGCTGAAGTCGCATCGTTTCTCGAAGTACAGCTGCTCCTTGATTAGCGCGACGGGAAGAAGACAAAGCATTGGACATACCATTTAGGTACGGCATCTTGGGAAAATCGCTCATTTGAGCTGGTTGATCTCCCAAGACTTGGTCGACTTCGTTCCTCAGCTTCTGCATGACGTTCGGGTACTTGATGAGGTAGTATAGAACAAAGCATAGCACGCCTATTGGTTCGATTTGAGAACTTTGGGTTGCTGTTGTCTGAGTGCCTGGCACATACCTGATGTTGTTTCATGGCCTGACAATAAAATTCAGAATGGAATGGACAAGAGTAAATAGGATACGTACCCGCAATCAAGAACGTCAAAAGCTAGAAGTGAACTTACGTTAATGTTGTTGAAGAGTAAAGGAACGTCAACGCACGTTGTCAGTGATGCTCTTATCGGACATCTTCTGGCCCGTTTTCAGATCCTTGTCTTGGAGCATTGAATTCAAGATGTCCTTCTTGTCAGACGGGTATCGACGCCGTTCGGCGACAACTGTGGCCATGAATAACAATGCAATGGGGGGATGAGGGATACTTACTTTGATCCGCAGTTTCTCGCAGGAGCTTGATATCAGCCGCGTACTTGTCATTGGTATTCTTCATGAAAGCCTGCACAATCGATGGCCGGTTAGCCCGAAGGTTACATTCGCGTAGGAAATCCATCATGGCGCTAACAAAGGCAGGCTGTGTTGCCTATAGGAGCAAACGTCAAAGGCTGGAAGCAGGAAACGTTCGATTGACCGACCGTGTAGAATGAATTCAGTCTATAGTTCATGGAGCATAGCGCGATGGTATCAAGCGCAACGCGCGTCAAGTCGTCTGTGGGATCAATAGCGAGATTGGGGCCGAACCTAATAATGATCAGAAGAGATACACGGGGCGAAAAATAAGATTAATTACCTCTCCCACTTCAGAATAAGCTGTTCGGTAATATCGCGCATGTCTTCAAACATATCACGTATAGGCACAGCACCTAACATTCTGTCAGTCAATTGATATAGGCTGGGACTGACGACATACCGAAGGCAGGCATCAATAAACGGTCTATCGATGTCTGTTAGCCCGAGGGACAAGGGACGAGGCACTGATAGCGACGTACGAGCAATAGCCCAGCTGGGCTCGTCATTAAATGCCTAGGAGAGGTCAGCCCACGTCGAAAGTATGGGGAGCCACGAACAGTAAATATTCCATCATTGACGAGATTCCGGGTCTCCTTCAGTGCACCACCTGGGTGATCGTTAGTCCAGTCGCAGTTATCCGGAACTGTAAACTGACCGACAGATTTGCGAAACCTGGTGTCATCGGAAAGTTCGTTGACTAACGCGTACGAGCTGGCGAAGACGACGACACGCCCTACATAAATGATTAGAAAAGAAGAACTCGAATGTAAGTAGAGAACCTTACCAACAAGGTTCAATTGATATATCTCACCGTATTGCTGCGAAAGATTGTGGAATCCTCGTGTCGGCAGTTCTGGAAGTAGTCAGAAACGAAGGAGAATTTCAACATAGTTGGACCAACCTCGATCTAGGAATGCGATGTTTCCAAGAAGGGGTATAGAGGGAGGTTGGGGTATAGGCGTCGTCATAGTAGGAGAACAAGATGGTATAGCATCTTTCAGCGCTGACGCCCAAGCTCTTATATACCGTTAACCGGGGAATGCAAGATGACATTGCTTGACGCAATTGATCTGCACAACGGATCAACACCAGCAGAATGAACACTGTGTATGCAATGAAGCATCGGCGGGTACTATACAGCTCCGCCACCGACAGTCCCGGAATTTTTTAAAATAAGTATTGACGGGTGGGGAAGGATTCTGCTGGCGTTCAGATCCCCTTCAGAGATTAGATACGCGCGCCAAGTACACTTTCTACAGCAGACAGTGCGAGAAGATGTATACACGACTTACATTTTTGGGGATCTCATGGAGAATCCTTAGACCGCAGGGCGCAAACACCGGGAGAACATGATCCACTGCCTTTGTTCGTTTATTCGGGTCCGCGCACCTCGTCCTACAGTCGCGGTGGGGATATTTTGTCCTTCTGAGTGGCTCCGGGGCTTCCAGTTGCCTATACCTGTGTGCACGGCCTTGAGTGATGGCCTCGGTTATGAAAGTAGAAGGCAAGAATGTTCGGAACACCGCGGACCGACTCAAGTCCGGAATCGGAAGAAGTCGCTGATTAGATTACTCGTCCCGAAAGGGGACGATAAGGTACCAAAAACAAACCGCCATCTTCACCGCTTATACTATACTTACGTGCGGGCTCCCAGCTTGACTAAGGTGGACCGGTTGCTATGCTTCAATTGCTCTGACGACAATGGGCCACCCGATAAACAATTGAGGTTTGGTGAAACAATTGAGGACCGTCTACGACCACTGTGGTCTATTGTCATTGTCATTGTCATTGTGATGGTCAACGACAACTATATATTAAAGTCTTCGAAGCGTTTGCTGCTCCCCATCCTTTCCGACCGACTCTCTTGACACGGGAACTCACTTCTTACACGTCTTATCACAACTTCTCAACTCACAAAGAATGGCCTTCTACGGCCTTGGTCTTGACGGTGGCGCCTTCATTCCACCCCAAGACAAAAGCCTCGGACAAGTACCAGGCGAACACGTCATTCCTTTGCTCGAGCGTACCGACGACAGCGCTGCCCAAATGATCCTCGCTTTGGTGCATGACTGCTTCATTGCCATCAACCACCTCCGTCGCGGCGTCCATCCGGAAGACGTCTTCCTCCAACGCTTCCGGCTTCTTTCTCTCTACGTTACGCCGTGGGAGATCGTCAAGTACGAAGAAGATCTAGAGCGCATCGGATTGAAGTTCAGATACGAAGCTCTCGTATCTCTCCACGCGCTGAGGAAACAAACTCTTTTTGCCTCTCCGGAGCGTCAGGCGAAGTCGATCGAACGTCTAGCAAGGGGTGAACGGTACGACTTGCAAGTGGCGTTAGGAGACGTTCTCGCCGAGCCATTCGTTGGGATGGACTCGGAGCGCGCGTTGACGATATCAACGCTCCTCAGAGCTGTCGAAGCAAGC
The DNA here is from genome assembly GCA_036872995.1 of Hymenopellis raphanipes. NCBI lineage: Eukaryota > Fungi > Basidiomycota > Agaricomycetes > Agaricales > Physalacriaceae > Hymenopellis > Hymenopellis raphanipes. The sequence goes on from JAYMDG010000015.1 coordinate 687,779, forward strand.
CTGGACACAGCACCAGTGGCACAGGAACGAGCGGACGAGATCTGCAACGCCTTCCGTGGTTTCTTCCAGCTGCCACCCTGGTCGCCCAGCTCTCCATCGACGCAGACCGCGAAGCCGCTTACCCCGGAACGAGAAATCGCCATGATCCATGACATATTCCACGGGTTGAATGCTTTCTACTTAAACCCTCGCCATGTGCCTGCGGCAAGGCTCCGAAACTTCTATATTTCTCTACGCAAGGAAACCAAGGACACGGTGTATCACCCGACTGATACCCATGCGAAATTCTTCGTCATGGCGCGCGACGCGCTATGTGGCTTGTTGGCGGGTCCGTTCCCCATGCGCAAGTCAGGCGCTTATCATACATTTGTTGCGCCTCTACTAGGCTCGCATCGAGCATGGTATCTTTGTGAGTTCATCGTCTACGAAGAAGTGCACGTATATTAAATCGCTTTTCATTAGTCCAACAGCGTGATGTGTGGTCCCAGTTGGCACCAGACTTAACAAGTATCGCACACTGGTTTGCGGAAGACAACTTGCAGCCAGCCAAGCGCCAGAGAATGAGGCGTCTTCTTCTATGGTTATTCACGTCGAGTAATCTTAGCGGTCTAGGCCTTCTCCTACCTGATCTCTACCCAGGCGATCCAGACGCGCTTTTGAACGGTGTAGAGATGGGCACTGTACTGGGCCTTAAGGATGACTCGGATTAACCACAGAACTTGTGATGTACCATACACAATGTAACATTTGTCATTATGTTCTTTTGAGCATTGACTCCATTTGATTGTTTCAAGAATCTAAGATGGTACTCGAAACCTTTCATCGTTCTTTTCGTTCCACGGCTGTTCAGATCGGAGTGTTCCTTCCTCTTTATACTGCACGTGCGCTATATAAGACCAAGGCGAGCTGTCTCAGCCACTATCACCAGCAGTCTCAGCCGCCCTGACATTTTTCCAACGCCATGCAGCCGACATCAGAGGCGACACCCATTAGCAAAGAAGCAGTCCTGAGAAGCTTTTCAGCACTCTCTTCCAATGACCGTAAATGGGTGATCCGCCACCAAAAGCTCGAAGAGGAAACCACCGCCCTCCGTGCTCGTCTTCCCAACTTTCTCCAACCCTTCGCATCAAATATCTCTCTCTACGATCCCTCGAAAGAGCAGACAGTAGAACGCCGGGACGGCCCACATGAATCCGGTTTCAACTTGTCCGAATCTTTGGTCGCTCTGACCATCTCTCCGCCACCCTCCCCACTGGGCTGTAAATCACCGATAAAGTACCTCGACATCCAATCCGACCACTGGTGGACATGCCACAGGTACTTGTCGGGGGAATCTCGCGGCGAGAAGAACGCCATTTTTCTGGATTATGGCGCTGCCGACGCCTGGAACGACGAGGATGGCAAGTTGAACAGCGGGTATGCATATGCTGCCACCTTTAGCGATCCCGGACAGAGCCTGTATGCGCACACCTCCAAAAGGGTCCAGGAAGTAATCGCGGATGTAGTCATGGATATGGGATACACGGCAGATCTAGACGAAGACGCGTGTATGGAGGTGTTGGACGCGTTCATTGGTACACCGGGTGCACGTCTATTGAGCCATGAGGTACGGGAGGAGCCATCATTGCAGCGAATTATCCGTGAGGGTCTGGAGATGTTGCTTGGAAGACTTGATGATATTACAGGTGACTATTGGGGAGGACTTATTTAGCCCATCGGTACCTCACGAACAGTAAGTAATTTGTATGATACAACATGAGCAATCAAGAAAGCTTTGATTTCATCTCCAACTCTTTCGTCCGATGCTTTTCATTAAATAACGGCAAGGTCTGCATCGTACTTCTGTAACTCTTCCGTGGCGGAAAGAAATGCAGCTTTCACAGCAAGATCCACTCCGTGCCTTTTTTTGACCGTACACTCAAAGGGCTTTGGCGTTGTCACTATCTCCTGTAGTTTGGGGAGTCAGGTGCATTGTAGAATCGGACTGTAGGACGTACCCAGTTGAATGCCTCAGGCGGAAGACCACGAGGAATACGTCGCTTGGTCCGGGAATCAAAAGGATTGCTGAACTCGAAGGCCCACACTAGACGCATCACTGCGAGGTCCTATGTAAATTTCAACCTGTAAGTGCATCGCGCTATTCGATGCGAGAGATTATTACCATTTCGTCTCGCGCGAGCCATTGACCAGGGCATAGTCTCTGTACCAGTATGAGCACGACACATTCATGACGAAATGCGTGAGCATACCCTGCCTCCTCCGAACATAAAGCTATCCCGAAAGTCTTTCTCTTTCTCTGCAGACGAGACTCCGAACTCCGAGTGTAGAAATCTCTCTGGATCAAACAGGTCTGGATTGTCAAAAACGTTTGGATCGTGATTGATTCCGTCTGAAAGCCATAAAAATAAGTAAAATGAACCCCATACTAAATGTACGTACAAGTATTGAGTATGACTGTGCTCCCCTTCGGAATGACATAACCTTTGTACTTCTCAAAGTCAATAACCCACTCAGCTCCACGGAGGAAGACCACGCACGTGAACGTCCTCGCGCATACTGTGGGGTATGCCTAGGGGCAGGAGGGATCGTAACCGATGAACCTCTTTTGTTACTGCCTGGAGAATGAGCATCTTCTTCAAATCGTCGTAGTCGGGAAGTCTGTTTTCATCGACGACTGAGGCGACCTCCTTCCAAACACGCTCCTGAAGCTCTTGGTCCGAAGCCAAAACAAGGATGAAGGTCAAGACGAACATTGCGGATAAATCGGCACCTCCATCGAGGAGAACGAGGGCGGTGTACCTAGTGAACACCATGGCTTATATACAGGCGAATCAAGAGCAGGCGTGGCGACTCACGACAATAGATCTCGATCCAGTTCTGTATTCTTGTCGTCCTGCAAGATTTCGTCCATGAAACAGCCCGACACTTCTCCACTGACGGCGCGCTTTTCCGCCAGGCTACACATTTTCGCGTGAAGTATGTCCCGCTCCTTCTTCACAGCACGAATAGCGGCGTGCCACGGGGCAAGCCATTCGGGAAGATACTTGAGGACAGGGATCAAATCGATGGGTGGATAGCTGCCGGGCGCCATGATACGCGATACTTCGCCAAACGTCTACAAGATTGAATAAGAAACGCCACCGACCCTGAGAAAAGCACAAACCTCAAAATACTTCTTGACATCAGTGGCATCATATCGTGGAGCTCGTTGGCCGTATGTCAAAGTCTACGAACAATCAGTATGGTTAGAAACGGCGACGACTGTCGATGAATGACCTTGATCACTGAGAATATATATCGCTTGACGCACACCTCGAGATTCTAGAAGCGATAAGATATTGGGTGAAGCATGCACGGGAAATGGAGGGACATACGGCGGGGTTCTCCATGATTTCGAGGAGCAGTTGAGTGCTCTCCGCAGAGACGACAGGCCTCCATCTGAAAGCATTCTGTTTCGACAGAAAAAAGGCGACGGTGTTACGAAGCGATATGAGTTCAGGCGCTGTTGACGGGAAATAAATGTCGTGTAAGTAACCTGGAGGAGTGTGAAACCTCACAATCCGACATCCAAAGAAGATACTTGTCTCCGGCATACAGGTTCGCTAGGTACAGAGGTGGGCGCGAGCTCGCAATCCAGCCCGTCTTATCGACGATATCACGGATTGCGGTAGCACTTGATATGACAATCATGGTCTGAGAGGCCGCCTTCAGCTGCAGAAGAGTCGGTAAGCTTTGAACTGAGTTTGTGTAGACGGCGTACCGAAAAGACCTCTCCATACTGACTCGCCCATTCAGCGAACCTAGAAGTAATTCAGCTCCTCCAAAGGGTGATACAATGGATTCGAACCTGAGGGGTATCTTGGCGTTGTTTGGAAACACATGAAGATTGCCGATGATAGGAAGAGTGGGTGGTCCTAGAAGGGGGCTACATTTAGGGAATAAAAGACGAGGCAGATGCGTACCAGGAGGTAAGCGTCTATCCCTTCGTCCAGTTCGAAGAAAGGCAGCGAGAGCCCAGACGAAAAGCCCCACCGGCACGATAATTGATGATAACATGGTTTGGAGAGGGTGGAGGTAACAAACTAGCAGCAACTTTGTATGAGCTGGCACCGCGGAGAAGCTTACCACATCCTGACATGCATCCGGTCTACAAAAGTCACCTGAGATACTAACGTACGTGAAGTATGGTGGCGGTATGGTGGCGACTTCTGGAGGAAACACGATAGCCCGCTGCCCCATCTGCATAGATTACCACGGTGTGATTCGTCCTTGCCCAACGTGAACGTCAACGTCTATTCCTGTTCCCGAAAAGGTCGAGCAGAGATACAAATGTAACGTCGGGGGTACAAGACCAGTCAACGTCAGTCGCACGTCTACCAACTCACTGATATGGCGGCCCGGGTTGAACAAGGTTGGTTGCATTAAAGATGTTCGGCCTAGGTATTCCAATGTCCGCTGACGGGCCGATGTTTCGAGACAGCATGGCCGAAGCAGTCATGATGGTCCGATGAAAGGCGGCGCTCGTCAGTATGAAGACATCGAAAGACGGAAATGAGTGGATTGCAGTGCTGCCGCATTGCGAGTGTCAGTGATGACCCTACTCTGACCGATAGGCCGGTTCCATCGATATCATCACGGAGAACAGACATCTCCTTAACATCCCGGCAGTTCAGAAGTCTTCAGTATTACCCGCCTGAGACGCAGGCACATCAGGAGCGCATACGCCATTAGGTCGTTCTGTTTCTTGGCGAAAACCTGCACAGCGCGTCAAATCGCGCTATACATTGAAAAACACGTTACATTGGAGTGATTAAGAGATTGGATATCTACCAAGAAAACTTGAGAGTAGCTCGCTCAACGCGCGTTCCGTCAACGTGACGGTCCGAAAACAAGAAGCAGTCGACGTCGTGAGAAAAGTTGATCGGCGACATGCGAGCCGGCCGCGTTCTGATGAGTGTCTCGGAGTCTCTCTATGGTCCCTCGAACTACCCAGCCTCTACGCCAGGATGCAGTGAATGGGATGCTTTGCTTTCCGCATATCGACTTTTTCTTCTTCTGAGGAGGATTCAGCGCGTGATGCCGGCAGTACCTTCGGCACGATCGACGGAGTTTATAAAACTTCCTTGCTTCAGTCTTTCTCGTGTTTTTCCACCATTTTCAATGTGGCACAATTGAATTTAGTACCTCTCGAAGGCAGCGAGGAAATTTCATGTATTCGACCGACTTCTCCGTAATTTCTTTTCTTGTGGAAGCCGACGTCCCCTTTGTGGGGGATCAGGCATCTTTAACTCGAGGAGACCTCAGCGCTCAGCCTTTCCCGATGGCTGTACGATGATGGTGCGCATAAGCCTTCAGTTAATTTACACCATGGATGCTTTCAGCACGCCGTGTACGCTGACTCCGCGATGAAAGTTACTACATTCGAGGTCCGTTCAATTCACCGCTCAGGAAATAGCACTAATTTTTCAGCGTTCAACAGACGCGTCGGACGTATATACGACGGATAAGGACACCTGAAACCAAATTACACTCCGGGAGAAGCGCACAGCACTACCTCGAGCGCTAAGCGGCATTTCCACAATGTCCACACGAAACTTCCATCTTGATCCTTGAATGTAGCATAGGCGAACCATACCAGGGTTGCGGCGGTCCGAGTTAGTCCTCCACTGCCATTTGGGGCGCGACTCATGTCCTAAGAAGTTCTACGCCAAACCATATAAAAGTGGGCCTATGTCGCTTGTCCTCGTCATTCGTTTCTCTTCTAGAGACGTGTTTCTTGCTTTCTTCTTCTGCCCAACCAAATTTTTCAATGGTTGCCTTTAACAAGTTCTTCTCTTCCATTTTTCTTGCCATTGTCTATTCCTCGTTCTCCGCTGCAGCTCCACAGCGGCCGAGAGACTCGCAGCGCGGTACTCGTCGCGAGCATCATATTTCGAGGGACCTGAAGGTTAAAGCGTATCATCCCCGCTCCAACTTCCAGGTATGCGAAGACTGTCATCGTTGCATTCTTGTCATTGATACCGCGTTAACAGACGTTCGGTTCTGGCATCGACCACCCGTTGTCCAAGCGATCAGACGTGACCTTAGGGAAAATAAGCGCTAGCTTCCTTGCCTCTCATCTCGGTGTAGACCACGACAACGTTGCATACCGAGCGGGTGTTCATGGCGCGACGGCAAGTCATGCCTACCTCAGACAGAGTCATGTACGGACCTTCCGATGAGCGTCGACGGCCATAATCTCACAAATTCCTTTTATTCAGGATGGCATTCATTTCTCAAATGCGGTGGCAAACGTCGCTCTGAAGAACAATAAGGTCATTTTCCCCCAAACACATTGGTCTACTTTCCGGTCTCTGATTTCTCGAAGGTCGTAGCTGTTGGCTCTTCTTTCGTTGATTACTGTACGGCGCTTCTCGTTCTCTACAATCAGGATCACTAACGCCCTTCAGCGGACATTGCACCTTCGACACCATCCGTTTCTGTTGAGGATGCCATTTCTATCGCCGAAAGGATGCTCGGAGGCACCTACGATCAACGGAAGACCGAACTGCAATACACTGTCAATGAAGACCATGCTGCCGTTCTCACTCACGTTGTTCAGATCAGCAATGACACGACTGGCGCCTATTTTGGAGCCTTCATCGATGCGCACTCCGGGGAACTTGTATCAGTGGTTGACTTTGTCGCTCGGGCTGCGGTGAGTTAACAGTGTCTCCTGGTCGATGTGGCTCAAGCCTAGTAGTATCTCGTCGTTCCCCTCGAGGCCCAAGGCCTTGACGAGAGAGGTCAAGTTCTCATTACGGATCCTGAGAATATCACTATGTCACCAGTAGGTTGGACCAACGATGGGTACGAAGAATACAGGTAAAAACGAACGAGTTGTCACCCTTTGTAATCAAACTCACAAGCGACTTTGCAGTACGACTCAGTAACGGTTCTTCTAGTTTCGTAGATACAATCAACCTAAATCGCTTTCCAGAGGAAACAATGCATTTGCGTTCAAGTCCGGCGGAGGTACAACGATGAACCCTGGATGGCAGTTCCCAGTTGATCTCACTGCTGAACCGGATGTCGGAACTAACGTCGATGCTGCCCGGACGAATGCTTTCTACGTGGTTAACAGAATGCATGACATCACTTATCTGTGAGCGTTCTCCCAGGGCAATAAAATAACTCTTGTTGTCTCATTGTGTTGTGTATCTGATAGATATGGCTTCACCGAGGTATGTATATCTCCTTTATCTACCACTCCTAATACCAACATGACTACTAGGATGCTTTCAACTTCCAACGCCGCAACTTCCAGTTCGGCGCCGATACGGGTGACACACTCGGAGACGATCCGGTCCTCATATCCATTCAAGATCGCTCGGTAATCGACAACTCGCAGTTCACGACGTTTCGAGAGTGAGTCTTTCAGACATCCAACAGTCCACAGAGTTGAGCTGACTGGTCAATCGCCAGTGGGCAGCCTGGCGTAATGAGTGAGTCTACGCTGTTGTTCGCAGCTACACTTGCCCTGATATGATCTGCAGCCATGTTCTTGTTCAACGAGACCAGTGTAAAGATGTGTCCCTGTGTCATCTAACCCCACCACTCAACTCCTTTGTTAGCCTATGCGTGATGTCGCTCTCCAGAACGATATCGTCATTCACGAATTTACGCACGGTGTCACCGACCGCATGACCGGAGGCGGCACTGCAACCTGCTTACAAACACTCGAAGCTGCTGGTCTTGCTGAAGGCTGGTCAGATGCCATGGCAGAGTACGTCGAGAACTACAGCTAGCTTCGTGATTGTGTTCATTTTTTCTACTACAGATGGGTCGCCAACGGCCCAGAAATCGACGACTTTGTAATCGGTGCATACGTTGCCAATTCAACTACCTTTTTTCGCACTTTCCCGTACTCTACAAATGCGTGAGTACTTCTCGACTTTGACTGCCGTCCATTCGTGAATCATGATGTCAATGTCAATCTTTCAGAACGGTCAATCCCCTGCGGTACTCTGATCTTCAGACACGAGAAGAAGAACACTGTTCGTTTTTGGTAATAAGCACTCGTTGATGTTACTCTTATCTTTCACTTGTAGACATCGGCGAGGTGTGGGCCAACATGTTGCATAACGTCCTGGCTGCCCTTGTCGCTGACCACGGCTTCTCCAAAAATGCGAAGAGCGATCCAGACAGTTCTGAGGGCAATGTCGTTTTCCTTCACCTCTTCATGGACGCGTTGCAGTTTCAACCCTGCAATCCTGACTGTGGGTGTTCTCAGCGTCGGTTTGAAGAATAGCCTGACATCTCACTCTAGTCATATCTGCCCGTGATGCTTGGTACCAAGCTGACTACGTCCGGTATGACGGAGAGAACATATGTACCCTTCAGACTGTGTTCGCAAGCCGGGGGCTCGGGTTGAAGGCTGCGGATTATGTTGACGATGACACTGTTGACGCGGACTGCCTCTAAACCACCCATTTCGATATCTACGATACATGAAAATCATGATGTATAACGGACTACTCATTGATGTCTTTTCACTTCTCAAGTTCTTTTACAAGTTTTTTCTGATGAAACCTCATGACTTCTCGATTTCCCAACATCATTTAAGTATGTACTAAAGTACAAGTTTGAAACTGTGCCCGGTTCGCGACTCTTTACCAAGGACGAAATATATTTCCAAAGTTGTTGTACCCTATGATATCATCATCTCCCTTTTCCAACCCATCACGAATAACCCGCCGCAACGAAGCCTCTTTCCGGATCTGATGGTTCAGCATATGCGCCCCCGGCGAACCCATAAATGCGTCCAACACCTTCATACACGCATCATCATCCAACACCGCCGAGTATCCCATATCCCTGACTGCCTCCTTGACAACTTCCTTGACACCTTTCGCAGAATGCCCATACATGTCCTCTCCAGGATCGTTGTATGTGGCAGAATATGCCTCGCCGCTCATCTCTGTTTTGTCATCGACAGCGTCATAGTAACTCAGGAAGATGACACTCTTCTCGGAATCAACGGAGCCAGACCCGTATCTGGAGGATGTCCCCCAGATGTCGCATTGGATTTCGAGGTGCTTCTTCAATGATTCACCCCGAGAGGTTAGCGAAGAGATGGTGAGAGACACCCAGGTTTCGTTAATGTCAAAGCTGCAGTAGTTTGCGCCGTCGCGGCGTTCTACTTCATTGTCTATGGAGGGGTCTGCGACAGAAATATTGGATGCGAACGGTCGGAGGAAGTCGGGAAGTCGGGCGCGGAGGGCGGTAGTTTCCTTTTCGCGCTTTTGTTGGCGGATTACCCATTCTTGATCGTCGGCAGACAATGCTGAGAAGCTTTTTAGGACTGCTTTTTTGCTGGCAGCCTTCGCTTGTGAGTTGGACATGACAAAGGTGGTGGTACCGTAGATGCGAGACACTTTGACACCATCCATCCAGTGTCTGAAACATAAATGACAGAGATAGATGTCCCGTTTTAACTTGACCTCGCTTGTTTAGGAAATCACCGCCCGTCGTGTGGTAGACAGGTGGTCACTTTAATTCCCCTTCCGTCCCTGAGGCCTGAAGCACCTCTCTCTCGCCTACAGATCTCTGCGACCGTACTTGATGCGCCACCATGCTCAAGTGTGTTGGCAACGGCCTGTCAGTGACCACTGTCGGAAGAGTGCTGCAGTGAGGTTCACAGCCTATGACCTGACTGCTAACCATGATGATGGGAATCACAGTAAGTAAATGCAAAAAGTACAATGAATACTAGGTACTTTCTGATTGTTGATAGTCTAGCTATTGCTTGTAGCAGCAGATAGTCTAGCTATCCCTAACCGACGGACAACACTGTCAGGCATTACACAGTCGCAGTGACTAGGCCGACGATAAGGTGCTTCACATAAAGCATAGGCTGCAGTTCCGACTGATTGAAGTGCTCTTGCTTTATGGTCAACTGGCGGGGATCTCGGCGATCGATCGCACATAACGGCGAAGATTTGCTGTAAACTTGTTGCTGTTGCGCTCGCCAAAGACGAGGAGGCGTCGGGCAGGCGAATTGGTCTGGCGGAAGTTCCGAAAATGTGGCATTGTCATCGCTACGGCCCCTGTGTGAAGGATGTCGCGCAAGTCAAAGGACATAAACTGACGAGATTTCGAAAAAGGCGCGCATCCCGAGCAGTACACGGTCGTCGAAGACACCGTCCGCATCACCTTTAGGCCTGACGGCCTCCTCATACCCGAATCGATATCCTGGGACGGCGAGAAGAATGTCACGCGCGTCGTGTTCAAGCTGCCCGACGAAAGGTGTGTACTGGTACACGTTCTAGTGCAGTCCTACTAGGCACACGGGGAACCCCTTTTTGCGGCGCTGCGGCACCTTGCACTTTGAAAGAATGTCGAATGGTAATTCTGAGAAATGAAATAATACGCGAACGTCCACAAACCAAATAACAAGAAAAAAACAGAAGCCGACAGTACGAAAAACGTAAGAAGGTAAAGGCAGACCGTTAAGCATTCGTCGGGAACAACACGCTCTCAACCGAACAGACAGTTCCAACCTCGGGAAGCGTGCCATTCTGGAAGTAGGCCCGGACGTGGGCGTAGACACAGTCCGACGAGGCAGCGAGAGATGTGTGCTAGAAGGCTAGATCAATATAACATCCCACTCGAAGACAATGTTACTTACACCAGGCGAATCTTGTGTGAGCACAACAGCCCCGGGGAAAGCGGCTGCGTCCTTCTTGGCTCTGTTATTGAGTGTAATGCGGCAACCAAAGTATGATGAAAAAGAACGTACGCGGCCAGAGGCGTTACAGGATCAGCTGTGTTCCCGATAACCAGGAGGGGGAAGCTAGTATTTCCAGAGACAGGTCCCATGAAGCGGCCTTCCCGATGAACTTTCCATCCCCTGCGAACGACGCATTAATAAAATTCGTGCGAGCTCACGATGAAACAAACGTACGAGCACCCAACATACTGGAACATTAATGAATCGGCAAAGGAAGACGTGTCTTTGATCTCGTCCCAGTACGCAGTCACATCAGCCGCAGAAGCCGTGTTCTCAGCAGCATCCCCACACTCGATAGCGTACGTCATCTCCCAAGCATTCGAATACGGTTCAGCAGATCCTCCGCAATCACACTCGTAAGGGGCATCACCCAACTGCATGGTGTAGATCGTCGTCCCATTGCCCGCCTGAAGCTCGGCCAGGCCTTGTGCAAGCGTAGCAAACGAAGCGTATGGGGCATACAAAGATATTTGCACCGCATTCTTGAGGACTGGAAAGTCGACGATGCCGTATGTCGAAGAGCCCTCGACATAGGCGGGCACCGGAGACGCAAGGACGGAGGCATAGAGAGCCTCGAGGTTGGCTTGAATCTCAGAGGCAGAGTCCGCGTAGAATGCGCAGAGGGTGGGGCCGGCGGCGACGCAGCCATCGAAGAACGTTTGAAGAGCCTTGTCGGCGTCCTCAATTTGGTTGCGAAAGTCACCTGTGAGAACAATTAGGTGTTACGATTTGCAAGGGCGAGTAAGACAGACCAGAGTAATAGGCCTCTAGATCGAAGCAACCGTCGATGACCAGACGCTCAACCCGGTCCTACCAAGAAGTACAGGTCATAAGTAGGCAGGTCGAGATAATAGAATTCCATCTCACCGGGAACATGGCAGCAAATGTAGCACCAAGAGCGCTTCCATACCTTCAGCCGAAGGTCAATTATTTATTTAGGATAGCAGACGAAAGACACGCGACTCACGAAACACCCCAATACATCAGCTTATCCTGACCAGAGGCTTCAGTGAGCCTCAGCATATCCCTGGCGACGTTATCCGTTCCGACGTGTTGAAGCAATCCGGCAGTATCACGATCCTTCGCCAGTTGACCGAAAAGCTGCGCGTTAGCCCACATCTCGGGAAGCAACGTCGAATCGTGTGTCGCGTTAATAACGGGAGAGAATTTGGTGGGGTCCGCTAGCCAAAGAGCGCGTTCAGTCTCCGTGAGGAAGATCTCTACGCGAGGCAAGGTCATTCCGGCACCTTGGACTTTATTAAAGAATGACCCTAACGCACAATAAGAAAACTCACCCCGAGGATCAAACCACACGATATCGTATTGGGAGCCAATTATCTGGGCAATAAGTGGACCGACAGATTGCAGGTTATTAACTCCGCTTTCTCCAGCGCCTCCTGGATTGAAGAGAACAGTGCCGCGATACTCGTCCGATGTGGCAGTTGACGGATACTTGATGACGGCTAAGCCGGCTTTGGCCCCGCCTTCGTCTGAGTAATCCAAAGGAACCTAGTGATGTTCTATGAGCCTTGGGAGCAGCTAAGAAAATTGTGACTGCTTACCTCCAGGCGCGCGCACTTGAAGCCGCTGTAGCAGTCAACCCAAGTGAGGTTCGCGGAGGCATGGACCTGCAGTGACAATACCATTAATGACGCGTCTAACAATTTGGATGACGACGTACCGAAGTCCAATCGAAGGTTTGGGCATAGGAACCACAAAGAGAAACGAGAAGAGAAATAACAACGAGAGTTCCGGAAACCATGTTGAAACTAGTACAAGCGGAAGGCAAATTGAAGCTAATGAAAAAACGTCTTCAACGCGTCGCGTTATATAGGCAATACGCGAATGAATCAAACGACTGCGCATGAGATACTTCAGATTGAATACATCATTGCGCAGAAGGTACCCCAGAAAGCGAAATCACCGTTGCTTCGTCTTTGCAGTTTCAGTCCAACACAGCTTCGTAACCCTTTGAAGTTCATCTCAAAATAGAGGAGGAGAGGAGGAAGAGCTATGCAAGAGAAGCTGCGACTGGCGAGATAGTTTTCAGAGCCACTACGATGGAAGCAACGACTGTCGTTAATCTGCACGATGGGGAGCAAGGCAAAGAGACCGTGGGAACTGTCGATGACTGCCAATCCTGTTTGTACACGCCTCGGCCCTTGCCGAGCTCCTACTTGTCTTCGGTTGACAATGCCCGCAACTGTCAACAATAAATTGATTCCTGCTGATTAACTGTTGACATTCAAAGTTGGGCTGAAAGTGCTGCGGAGGTGGCTATCGTCCGGATGGCGTACCGACAGCCTAGCGTTTGGCATGCCGGTCAATCTGCTAAACATCTCTGTGCGATGCGGGTCGTTACACTACGCGTGAAGCTCCGCAGGACACAGTTATCCTAAACCGACGTGAGGTTCCTCTCAGAAGGCCTCGGCTCAGTCATATTTATATAACATTCAGAGTTAGTAATGACATATTTTGCGCCACACAACGTCGGAATGCCCTCCGGACAGTCAAATGGATCCGTTGAACATGACGCCTCCCTTGAAGCCGGATACCGATTGCTGTTCCTCTTGGATGATGCCACACTTCTTGTAGTTTTCAGTTAGTTCAAGGGCGTCAATGTCTAAAGCACTGCACCCGTTGAAGCAACTGCCAAACAACTGTCCTGCACCGCGGCCGATAACGCCGATTCTTCAGTCCTCGTTGTGCGGCCTCTCCCGTTTGCCCAAGCATGTACTCGGCGTGAAGCAGCCGTCTCAATCCATCGTCGTCTTCTCTCCTATCCTCACGCAGGAAAAGTCGTTCAGCGCCGCGGTACTCCAAATACCCGAGCAAAGAAAAGGCAGTCCTTCTCGTCCTAAGAGCGTCCGCTTGTGAGACGTAATCCATATAAAAGTCCTCAAGTACTTAGAAGGCTTGAATATATTGGGTGCGGATCCGGAATCACGAACGACGACTGCCAAGAAGTTATCGCCAGGTATGCACTTAGGATTCGAGTACGTATGCGCCGACACCGAGCCGCCAGTAGTAACAGAATGGTAGCGCCGCACGGCGCGCATAAATGGATCGACTTCATTCCGAGGTGCAAATCGGAGAGGAGATCAATATCTCGCGATGGAACCCGAGGCGCAAAGCCTGGGGGTCCTCTTGACGACAAAGGCAGGCCAACGCGATGGCCTCTGAACGAATCCGGCGACGACTCTGGCATTTGTCGTTGAAGCACTATGTAGCACTTGCAACCATGGCAGACGCGACTGTCTGCAGCCTGAGCCTCGAACAAGATTAAGTATGACACGCTGCTACCAGAAAGGATTCTGCCAATCTACTTATTCGAGTATGTACAAATATGACTGGACGTATGCGAGCTAATATGTAACTGTCTTGTCCGATGCGTTGCTAGAAATCTCTGTCCTATACCCTCTGCAGTCCCTTCCTTTTCACCATGCCTTGACGAGCAATCGTAATACAAACAGTTCCAAAAATCGTTGAGATCTATCCAAATGTCAGCCCAAGATTGAACGGATTCAACTGGATGAAAACCTACGCAAGAAAACAGAAGCGGCCGCCACCAAAAGTATTCCGGTGCATGAACAAGAGCACCAGCAATCGGATTCCCAGTCAACACTGCCACGCCCATGAAGAAGCAAGCTATTCCGATACGAAGTCTACAAGCAAACGTGTGAGAGCCAGGAGAGAAGCAACCAAGAACTCATACCCCATGTCATCCAGCGTCGGGCTTGTGCTAAACGATGCCACCGAGGCCGTGGAAAGCGTCAGATACGCGCCAGAGAAAAATCCATAGAGCACGGCAAATATCGCCATGCCCGCAATCGACGACACACCCAACAGCACCCAAACAAGCGATCCTGTTATGAACCCACTCGGTATCAAGACTGACGCCGCGCTTAGCTTCGACGTCATGTCGCTGAAGGAGTGTATTACGCACTATTCAGCGGTCCATACTTATCGGCAAGGAAGTTGGGGAAGAATCGTCCGAAGACGGAGCCTGCGTTCAGTACCGGGATCTTCAGGAAGTGTATCAGCGTTCGAAAGAGTAGCTCGACTCGGAACGTACGGCCCAGTCCAAGAAACTCGGATTCACGCCATGGAGTTTGGAGAACAGCTGGAGATAGAAGACTTGACAAGGTCTGAGATGCGATGAACGGTCAGAAGAAAGCGACAACTGACATGGGATGAATATGCCCCAGAATCCGCAGAAGAATCTAAGCGAACGTGAGTCCAGACATCTGTACGTGCATCGGGGGAATGTTTACGCACCCTGCCAGGAGAAACAGGTATGGGACGTCGCGTGCGATCTTTCGGTACTCGATAGAAGCTTTTTTACGTGGCGGTACTGCACTGGCAGTTAGAAGAAGCGAATAGGACTGCAGGTAAGAAGACGCTTACGGCGAGGCTTCATGAAGAGATTCGCAAGTACCAAGAGGAACAAATCGATGAATGCTACAAATCTTTCCAAGTAAGCATTAGTAAATGATAAGGATGACGAGTTAACGATGCTATACCTGACTCCCCATTTGAAGCCGAAGCGCTCTTTGGCAAAGACCTTGTTGAGAAGGATTGGGTACACTACGGCACCTAGAGCGCCGCCTAGGACGAACGTCAAATCAGAAGATCCAATCACAACAAAGGGGAGTTCCTTGCCGGTGATGACAATTCCCATCGCCAACGAGCGGCGCCTCCGGAAGTAGTGGGAAACGACGCTCAGCGATGGCAACAGTAGAAGTCCCATACCTGTCAGTTGCGATCAGAAACATTGCAAGCGTGCGTACAACGTCCAACAAACATACCGAGCCCCATGCCGATTCCTTGCGCCAACAGATTTTGATAATAGTTATGCGGTTCGACCAATGAGAGCATGAAGGATCTAAGGCAGACGGTCACATGTGTACACAAATGAAGAAGCAACGCACGAGAATAAGAATAGCACAGAGCCGGATATCACGGTGGCGCGAAAGTACCCTTTATCGAACAATGTGCCAGAAAAAAGCCCCAAACCGAACAAGAGTCCTAACTGGATAGACCCAATCCAGCTAATCGCAGACGGCGACTTTTCCGTTAGCGATATCCGCTACACATAACGGAGTCAGCACACCCAATTAACGCGTGTGAGCCGGTGGTCGCACCGTGTAGTAATCTTGATACACTGAGAAGACACCATTAGCACATCCCGCGCGGACAAAGACCACCAACCTCCAAACGACTGTCCAGGGCTAATTAGCACGGATTAAACATAGACCACTCTCACAAACGCTTACCTGGGCGTTCCCGAACGTGCCTTGCGAAACAGCGTGATGAGTTCATCATTCCAGCCAGGATATTGAGATCACATACACATCCCTACGAGAGCACTGTTGAGGTATCTCGCATCAGTTGCATGAAAATGATGAATGTGGTGTTGTGAACATACCCGCCAATCGCAGTGAACCATCCTCGTACTGAGCCCTCCGGGAAATCTGGAGGAGGAGGAGGCGCTATCTCTCCTGCGCGATGTTCGTGTATTGACTTCTCCTCGTCGCCGTTGTTGTCCATAGAGTCTGACGTCCCGGGACGCGATGCTGGCGCGTCCTCCATCTCTTGCGATTTGAGCCTAGTCGAGCTAGTGGGCGTGGAGCATAGCGTCGCCGACATGGGGGTGTAAAGAGAAGCAGAGTATCACCATATATCGGCCGGCATACGTAGGTTTCTTTGACTTCGGGCGTGATCAACATCAGAGGTTCCTCGTGGCCGAACTGTCGTTTGCGAAACGAGGGTTGAGACGGGTTGAACAGTCTCTAAAACGTCGATTAGAGTTTGGGTTCGAGAAGGACTGTCGAGGCGCTGTGAAGGCGTGGTATGCAGTTCACGTAGTTGGTGCTAGGAGAGGGGGAGGAAAAGGAATGATGGAGTACCCTCGGGCACTATTTTAAAGCATGACCGACGCGAGGATCATGCGGGAAGAAGACTCTCAGGTTATCTACAAGGAGAAATTGAGTACAGATTGATCTTCATGGGCAAGAAAACTCGCACACTGACTCTATTCGATGGTACCGGCGGGTGCAGTCCGGTCAAACAGAGATGTTCCGTTGATAAACCATGGTTGCCTGAGAAACAATGATCTGTAAGATCGTTCAATAGCTGAATAGGGAGACCTATAAGTAGTTCATGATTTATGGCTTCATTTCGAACAAGAATGAATGATGGCAGGAAGCAGAAAGACCCTTGAACGAAACGCCGAACATGCGCCGATGACCCCGGCTACTCGGCTTGAGGGTTCCTCCACCATTTTCAATGCCAGTCGTTTGAATGGTACGAGTCGTTAATCCCGGTATTGAAGGGCAACGTTCGAAGTAAGTTGCCCGCTCGCTGACTCCGAGTCGAGCTTACGTGGAAACGTTGCCTTCATCCTCCAGGTATCCCAGTGGCTAAGGCACTCAAAGGTTTTGATGATAGCCGACAGATTATACTACTTAGCTACCTGCCGGTCTCGACTTGGTGCACCCCCGCTCTACAACCAGGTCAGCGAAGAGTTTGAATATTGCATATGACAACTCGGGGAACGAGGTACTCTTTCCGTCCCCATTCAACGAAAGAAGGACATGAGCAGTCCGGATGAAGCTGGGCTTCGCGGGGAAGCGTTAATGCAATGCCTCATTCAACCAGTGAAGAGGTCAAGGGAAAGCCGAAGCACCTGAGGTAAATCAACTGTGTTTAGGAGTACGACATTATCTACGTCGACGCGTCATTCTTGCAGCTTAGGAAGCATAGTTGGCAGTATAACCCGCCGGTTTATGAGCGAACTGGAGGAAAGCGACAACTGCGCCACAACCAGCAAATATTGAGAGTTTGAACAAACGCTAAAAGTGAGATTTGACGTTTTGCGATGGCGACCATAAGGCCCAAGGACTATTTATCGAGTCGTAGGATAAGTTAACTCGTCCGGGCCAAGCCAAAGTGTCGCGCTATGAATATGAAGCTTGATGTCGTTATAGAGGGAAGGCGGCGGGAAGGAAGGGTGTACAGATATTCCGCCTCAAACGAGTGGTATTATACTAGAGGCACAAGCAGCACATCATAGAGTCGAACCAGAGAGTTTAGAGAGACGAGAACGTCCGTCAAAGTCTCGGCCTAGAGGTGACTAGCAAGAGGGTGACTGAAATACATGTCGCGTTGAAGCGGCGCAAAGGAGCCCAGATTCGTAAGAGTCATGTATAAAGGTCGCGCTACAATCAGTCCAGCTTTTACACGTCCTAATACCGATGCTATCGAAGGCGAAAACAAGTTGGATAGCGATCACATGATGCTCGGCTAAGCAATTAAAATTTTTAATTTAAAAGCCGACGTTCGGCTTTGACAGCTTCCTCCACAATGCACATTTCCAACCCTCAGACGCGTAGCTCTCACTTCTTACCACGAGCTTTGCTGATGATACAAGGTGTTCGACGGGCAGCTCTAGTCAGGATAGGTCCCGACTCTCCATGAACGCTTCCTGTACATGGATGACCAACCATCTTGTATTTGACACATATCTTAAGCAAGACTCCAGTGCGCCATTGTCCGAAACGCTACCCGATGACGATTACGCTTGCCTGGACTCGTTGAAGACAGAAAAAGCCAAAAAGTCAGTTTGGAATGGACCTTCATTCCTTTTCTTGGACTCCAGAATCCTTGACTTTATCCCCTACCCCAGGACAACCCAGTCAGGCATTATGCAGTCGCAGGGACAAAGCCCGGAGTAGGGTGGTTCGAATAGGCTTCAATGGGAATCGGGTCAATACCAGCAGAATTGTTTTGTGGTTGGCATTGCTCAGTATCCAGGGTTAGGGTTACAAATCTCTCTTCTGGACCACCACCATGCATGTCTTCCACCGCATTGGACTGCCTTATTCATATGTCGAAGGGGACGGCTCTGATGTATCCCTACCGTCTATGTTGACTGTATACTATTGCGTTAGTCGGTCGGCCTCGCTCGACCTGGCGGATACGCCTACGCTCAGACGTGTCGTGCCTGCCAGGTAAAGATTTACATTCTTTATGCGAAGCGACTCTTATACGATGGCAGAACCAGCTTTTGCCTCTACGGAAGAGTCAATTTTTGTCGTCCCAGACGTGGCGGAAACGGTTTTAATACGCGCCCGGTCCGGGCGGCGTTGAGGATCCACTAACAACGACGTGAGCATCTTTATTCATCGATTCAGAGGCGGAGTAGATTTCGTGAGCTCATACCCTTCCAGGAGTTGAGCAGTCTTCGGTTTCATCATGTCTGCCTCTGACTTTGTGCATCATGGACATTACAGTGGCATTAATTTTCATATTTGTTTGAAGGCCATGTGCTCCTGGTAGATCAGCAAGATGTAAGGGAGGGAGGGTGATGGTTGTTGTGGATGAGTATGCCAACGTCTAATGATTCTATTGAACGTGTAAGAGACGACGCCAGCCTCTTGATACCCCTTCCGGACGATAGCGTGTCCTCATAGGCTGTTAGCCCATGCCCGACGCGTGCTGCTGAGTGTAGGAGCATACATACTCGAATCCCAAGTTCATAGCTGACGATAACTTCTTGGCAGCCTCGTTCATGATCCCGGATCCGCCCCCACCCTTCTACTCGAAGACTTTTATATGGATTACGGCTGACAGCCGGACCCTCCAATGATGAGACTCTCTGCTTCCTGCTCGGGTATCTGGAGTACCGCGGCGCCGGACGATTTTCCGTGCGTGAGGATAGGAGAAAGGCGACGATGAATTGAGAGGGGCTGCATCACGCCGAGTACGTGCTTTGCCAGACTGGAAAGGCCGCACAACGAGGCTCGACGAATCCGCGTTATCGGCCGCCGCTCGGGACAGTGGCTTCACCGGGCGCACGGGTACATCCCGAAGTAAGTGCTAGTTATTAGACATTGATGCTTTTGAACTGACTGAAGCTAGAAGTCTTGCATCATCCAAGAGGAGCAGAAACAAGGTCTGGGCCAAGGGGAGTCGTCATGCTCAATGGATCCATTTGACTATCCGGAGAGCATGGTCCAACCTTGTGTGGCGTAAAATATGGCATTAACTCTCCACGTCAGACATAAATACTACGGGGCAGCGGCCTTCTAAGAGGACAAGTAGACATTCTCGCGTCGTTTTGGTAGAACTGTGTCCTGGTATCAAAAGTCTTTTCGGACACATACAAGTATGAAACTGTTTTTGAGCCCGACAGCAGACAATGAGACCTGCGAAGGGAAAGAAAAAGAGGGCAACCGCGCGAACTACAAAACATCTGACCTAAGGAGCTTCACGCGTAGTGTAGCGACCCGCATCACCATGGGATGTTAAGCAGAGTGACATGCATGGACGCTAGGTTATCGGTACGCCATGCGGACCATAGCGTATTACTACTGTTCATCTCCGCAGCACAGTCAACCAACTTTGAACGCCAACGGGCAATCAAAAGGCATCAGCCTAATATTAAATAACGCGACCCATTGTTACGGGGATTGTGCGATTTGAATGTGAGGACGAGGTGAGCTCGGCAGGAGCCGTGACGTGTGCCGGATTGGCGTTGATCGACGGTTCCCACGGTCTGGTTTGCCTTCCTCCTCCCGTCGCGCCGACTAGCGACAGTGCTTGCCTCCATCGTAGTGACTCTGGAGGTGTTTCATCAGTCGCAGTCTAGATCTTCCTCCACACATCCTCTATTTTCACACATGAAGTTCAAAGGGATACGAATTGGTTACGAAGCTGTGCTTGGCTGAAACTGCAAGTCGAAGCAACGGTGGTTTCGCTTTCTGCGGTACCTTCTGCGCAATGATGGACTAAACCTGAAGGCTCTCGTGCGCAGCTGTTTCATTCGTTCGCGTCTTGCCTATATAACGCGACGCGTTGAAGAGGTTTTTGCATTCATTTTTTTTGCCTTGCACTTCTACTAGTTTAAGCATGGTTGCCAGAACCCTCTTTGTTTCTTCTCTTCTCATTTCTCTTTCTGTGTCTTATGCCCAAACCTTCGATTGGACTTCTGTACGTTCTGTCCCAAGTTGGTGAACGCGTCACTAACAATCTTATCACTACAGGTCCAAGCCTCGGCAAACCTCAGTTGGGTTGACTGCTACGACGGCTTCAAGTGCGCGCGTTTGGAGGTGATAATCCACTTGTATTCGCTGTTTCCATGATGTATAGAGCCTTTCTAGGTGCCTTTGGATTACTCAAACGAAGCCGGGGCCATAGCCGGCATAGCCATCATCAAGTATCCGTCAACTGCCACATCGGATAACTATCGCGGCACTGTCCTCTTCAACCCAGGCGGTCCTGGCGAGAGTGGAGTTACTGCCTTACAATCTGTCGGCCCACTTTTTGCTCAAGTCATTGGCTCGCAGTACGACATTGTGTCGTTCGATCCTCGAGGTCAGTTTCCTTCTCACTGTCCACTGAGGTATCCTTTAACAAAGCCCAAGGTGTCGGAGTAACTTTGCCTCGCGCAGAATTCTTCCCTACAGAGACTGAACGCGCCCTCTGGCTGGCGGACCCCACGAAGTTCTCGCACGTTATTAACGCGACGCACGATTCGACATTGCTTCCCAAGTTGTGGGCTAACGCGCAGCTCCTCGGTCAACTGGCGAAGGATCGCGATACGACCGGAATGCTTCAGCACGTTGGAACGGATAACGTCGCCAGGGATATGCTGAGGATCACTGAAGCCTCTGGTCAGGACAAGTTAATGTATTGGGGTATTTCGTGAGTCGCGTTTCTTTCGCCGGCTATTCTCACTTGATGGCTGATGCTTGGTTGAAGATATGGAACCGCTCTTGGTGCTACCTTTGCGGCCATGTTTCCGGTGAGATGAAATTCTATTACATCGATCTGCCTATTTCTGACATGTACTTCTTCCTGGTAGGATCGGGTTGAGCGTCTGATCATCGACGGCGTCTTGGATCTAGCGGCGTATTACTCCGGTTCTTCTTATTGGCCCTTGCAAATCGTAATACCTAATCGTCCTCACAGGTGACTGGCGAAACCAAATTGAGGACGCCGACACCGCTCTTCAAACGTTCTTCGATGGCTGCGTCGCCGCCGGGCCCACCCTCTGTGCATTCTACGCCGACTCCGCCTCTGAGATTCAAGCCAACCTCGAGTCTCTGTATGCCTCTGTTCTCGCATCACCCGTGCCCGCCTACGTCGAGGGCTCTCCGACATACGGCATCGTCGACTTTCCAGTTCTCAAAAACGCAGTAAAATTGGCTTTGTATAGCCCGTACGCTTTGTTCGCCACGCTTGCGCAAGGCCTGGCCGAGCTTCAGGCGGGCAATGGGACGACCATTTATACTATGCAGCTGGATGATGCCCCATACGAGTGTGATTGCGGCGGATCGGCTCAGCCGTATGCGAACGCTTGGGAGACGGTGTACACTGTCGCTTGTGGGGATGCTGTTGAGAACACAGCTTCTGCGGATGATCTCACTGCTTACTGGGACGAGATTAAAGACACGTCGTCCTTTGCAGATGCGCTGATGTTCCAATATATCGGGTGCTCGTACGTTTTCGCCCTCCCCTTAGTCTCTATCATGATTGATTGAGCTCTCATCTGAAGAGGATGGAAAGTTCATCGGGAAGGCCGGTTCATGGGACCTTTCTCTGGGAATACTAGCTTCCCCCTCCTCGTCATTGGTAACACGGCAGATCCAGTAACGCCTCTGTCCGCGTACGTTCTTTTCCATGATACCCCTTTTGGACCACACTGACATCTAATAGAGCGAAGAAGGCCGCCGCCGCTTTCCCGGGAGCCGTTGTGCTCACACAAGATTCGCCTGGTGTAAGCAACTTTGTATTTGAGTGTGATGTTATATTGATCTGGTCTTCTAGCACACATCTCTCGCTGCCTCGTCAAACTGTGTCTACGCCCACGTTCAGGCCTACTTCCAGAATGGCACTCTTCCTGAGGATGGAACTGTTTGTTCGGCTGAGAGCGTGTTGTTCCCCGCGAATGCTTAACGGTCTGCCTTGGCTTTCCGACGTTTTTCATGATGTCCGCTTCTCTTTTTTTCTCGATGTTCGGTTTGCGGACGTTCACGTATTTATTCATGTTTCATTTCTCAGAAATACAATTCGACATTCTTTGAAACCTGACATGAACGCACTGTCATAGCGCCACTTTGGACGTAGCCTAAATCAAAAACTTGTATTTCATATGTTCCTAGTCCGTCTGCGCATTGGGACGTCTACCCAGAACACTGACAAGCCCTCCGGAGGTCTCATTCTTTGTGGCCAGCTAACAATGGGCACATGATCGTGTCTTTGGACACTGTTGGATGCTTAAGATGAAGTGCTATGCACTGATAGCAGTATCAGTGCATAATAACACATAACATGAGACAGCATGTAGCAGGTTATGGGGAAGGGCACCCGCAGGGGATGCCCTTGGGCCCCGACAGGGAGACTCCAGTTGAGGCAGTCAGCCGCGAGGGCGGGTGGGCCCATCGCGGCAGTTCCCTGCCAGGGCAACTTAGCGTAGCATTGAGACTTAACTAGAGATCAGTTAAATATGACTCTTAGTGTCTCAATCTTATATAGGGATGGGAGGGAGGGAAAAAACAAAGCTGCGGGTGTCAGCTGACTGCCGTGGAGTCAGCGCGCCCGACTTTCTCTGAAGCGACGACGACTGTGATGGCGGAGCGGAAGAGAAAGAAATTGATCGCATCACTTACGTGTCCGAAGACCTCAGTTTGCCCTCCCTCGTGCCTTGGTCTGACAAACTTACAATCTTTGGACACTGTTGGATGCTTAAGATGAAGTGCTATGCACTGATAGCAGTATCAGTGCATAATAACACATAACATGAGACAGCATGTAGCAGGTTATGGGGAAGGGCACCCGCAGGGGATGCCCTTGGGCCCCGACAGGGAGACTCCAGTTGAGGCAGTCAGCCGCGATACCCAAACCCGAAGGAGCACAGCGACGCATCCGGCGGGCTGGTGAGGATGGAATCTCCCTGCAATGTGAGTGGTACAGATACCCAAACAAGAAGGGCCTGAAGGGACCGCATCGTACCACTCGAACAGTAGCATGTGTCCTGGCCACAGAATACACAGGATACGAATGGTAGCAGTGCCGTATCGCGAAAAATGTAGCAGTTGCATGGCACTGTGTCCCGGCCACAGAATACTCGGGATACGAACAGGTAGCAGTACCGTATCGTGAAAACATAGCAGTTGCATAGCGTTGTGTGTCCCGGCCACACAAATACACGGGAATGCAAACGGTAGCAGTACCATCGTGTGAAATGTAGCGGTTGCATAGCACTGTGTCCCGGCCACAGAATACACGGGATACGAACAGGTAGCAGTACCGTATCGTGAAAACATAGCAGTTGCGTAGCGTTGTGTGTCCCGGCCACACGAATACACAGGAATGCAGGAAACGTAGCAAAATGCATTGTCATACATAAAAGTAGCGACAAGCGTAGCATAGCGAAAGGAGCAGCAGTCAGAACCGCCGACACACGAAGCAGTAGTGTAACAGTCCGTGTCGGCAGTGGTTGCGGTGGCGGAGAAAGCAGCGAGTGCGCGCGATGACAATGCACGTGTAGCGCGGTGATGAAACGAGATAGGCATTCCGAGACTGCGAAAATCAGCGAGTAGCTGGTGATTGCGGACACCCACTAGAGAAGGAGTAGGCACCGTGCTTACGACGCGTCGCAATCACCGCAGCCCCGAAACTGGCCTAGGAAGCACCATCGGGTGCTGGCAGTGCAAAACCGCTCCACCGAGCCGAAGTCCAGAAAGTCGAGAAAGTGGCCGAAAGCCATGGAGGCCACAGAAACGAAAGGAAAAACAAAGCTGCGGGTGTCAGCTGACTGCCGTGGAGTCAGCGCGCCCGACTTTCTCTGAAGCGACGACGACTGTGATGGCGGAGCGGAAGAGAAAGAAATTGATCGCATCACTTACGTGTCCGAAGACCTCAGTTTGCCCTCCCTCGTGCCTTGGTCTGACAAACTTACAATCTCTCTTGTTATTCACGTGCTAGGGGTGTATCAAAGGGTTTCTCATCTACCACCACCACTGTTCTCCATTCTCACCAGAGTTTGTCATGCCGCCGACACGCAAGTCAAAAGCAAAATCCCTCAGCAAAGAAGCAGTCCTAAAAAGCCTCTCGGCACTGTCTTCCGACGACCGAGAATGGGTGATCCGCCAACAAAAGTGCGAAGAGGAAACTATCGCCCTCCGCTCCCGTCTTCCTGACGTTCTCCAACCTTTCGCATCCAATATCTCGATCTGCGACCCCTCTAAAGACCAGAAAGTAGAACGCCTCGACGGCGCCAACGACTCCTGCTTTGACTTGACCGAAGCCTGGGTGTGTCTCACCGTCTGTCCCCCAACCTCTCGGCGTAGTAAACCGTCGGAGAAGTACCTCACAATCCAAAACGAAGTCTGGAGTACATCCTCTAGATACTTGTCTGGCTCCTCTTGTTCCGAGAAATGCGCCATCTTCCTGAGTTATGGCGCTGCCAATGAGAAATCAAAGAAGCGCGGCGAGGCATATGCTGCCACATACGACGATCCTGGACAGGACATGTATGCGCATACCGAGAAAGGCGTCCAAGACGTTGTTAGGGCTGTAGTCAAGGATATGGGATACACACCGGAGTTGGATAAAAATGCGTGCATGAAGGTGTTGGACGCGTTCATGGGTGCGCCGGGGGCGCATATTTTAAGCCATAGGGTCCAGGATGAGGCTTCGTTGCGGCGGGTTATTCGTGATGGGCTGGAAAAGAAGACGGGAGATTATGAGAGAATTTAAGGTTCCGTTGGGGAGGACTTATTCCAATCAATAGTTGAACAGCGCAGTCTCGAAACTTGGAGTTACTTGGTTTTTACTTCATTGATGTCGGGAAATCGAGTACACGAGTACCTAAGTTCGAGACTTCGAGTGAGTCCTTCAAGCATAACGGTAGAATCGTTCTATGAATGCATTGTGCACTAGAAGCACGAAAACATCGGCGCGGAGGTAAGGGACAACAACAAGCGAACGTCAATGAGGTGAATATAAGACGCGGGCAAGCAGGTGGTAACGCTAAGCGTGTGTTGCGTATACTTTGGTTCATGAAGTTGGTTAGGGAAACAGAGCATCAAACACTTTTGATTATGAACATCTTCAGTTTGGAGACTTTGACCGACAAAGCATTTTTAATTCTGGAAATGCAAATAGATAGCAATCCACATTTGGTATAACCGTCGACAGTGCTTTGAGGGTAGTGTATTCACCGCATCACTAACCCACATCCAGAACAAAAAAAAACAGACTAACCTCCAACCATACATCAACGTCCCAAACCCCAACTGATCATATCTGCGCGAGTTCGTTCCCTAGTCGCCTGCACCTCATTCGACACCAAAAAGATCCGTCATCTGTTCCATCCACATCGCGTTTTGGCCCTTCAGCGAACTATAAGCGCTCCCACTCCGGTCTCGGTCTGATTGTCCCAGCCCCGTTGACGGATATGACGGTCTCGTTGTAGTCCGGAACGACGTGCGGGGTGTATGGGACGGTGTAGTTGAGGTTGTATTTCGCTGTGTATTCAGCTCTATGGGCAAATAAGAAACGGACTGGAAGAAAGGTGGCGTGGAACTGTATCCTGCGAGTATTTGACGGCCGTTGTATACGAAGATGTCGTAGCCTTGGTTGCACCCCATCAGAGCGTATGCGCCGATTCGTGCAAACACGACTGTAGCGTGGCCCTAAACGTCGCAAATCAGCCTGAAGAGAACGCGTATATGTGACAGGAAAAAGCATACCTGATCCCGACCCGACTCCTCATTTTGTCCAAGATGCCCCGCTTCCTTCCTTGGAATAGTACATCTGCTAGATGCAATGTTAGCTATTTCCCGTACCCCTGAGTTCGCTCCCAGCGGCGGCGTTGGTTTCAAGTTCGCGGATGACGGTAGGACGTCTGGGCGCAGAGGATTCATTGTACTTTTTCGCCTTTTCTTCAAGTTACTCTTATTCGATGAGCATGATGTATGACCGCCTGGACTGGCCTCCAAGTTGGTAGGAAACAGGGCGCCGCGTCCCAAACGAACGTCAATGTCAGATGCAGCATTGATGCACGCGCCGCCAAACCAATTTGGAAATCACTGCCCATGCGATGCCTCCTCGTTTACGATGAGTCCAGCTGGCAGCAATAAGCTGGCTTGGCCGTTATATGTGATCGATTGCCGAGATCCCCGGCAGTTGATCACAATGCAAGAGCTCTTCAATCAATCAGAACTGCAGTCTATGCTTTATGTGAAGCACCTTATCGTCGGCCTAGTCACTGCGACTGCCTAATGCCTGACAGTGTTGTCCGTCGATTAGGGATAGCTAGACTATCAGCTGTTACCAGCAATAGCTAGACTAACAACAACTGGTAAGTACACAGTATTCATTGTACTTTTTGCATCGAGTACTTACTGCTGTATGATCGGCATCGTCATGGTTCGCAGTTAGCGACTTCCACGAGCCCGTCATGGGCGGAGAACCTCAGTCCAGCACTGTTCCGGTAAGCTTTGGGATAAGGGCCAAGCGGCGAACGCGCGTGTACAAATCATGTACCACATCCACGACAACGTCAGACAGGAGTATCACGAAAAGGAGAGAAGAAACGTGTCGACATTCCAATCTGCTTAGGCTCCGCCTGAAGAAATACTCGAGGTATCCGTTACACATATTCATAACAGAAAACGGCAGATTAGGAGACACAGTAGAGAAAGGAAACCATCCCTGGTCTGGTGTTTCGTTGGACAGAGAGCTGATACCCGAATCGAGGCGCCAAGGATAAGCAGTGCATTCGAAAGAATGTAGCCCTAAGTACAAGATGCTTTGAGCGTCCATCCATGCGCCGCATCTATAAATCAAGGTTAAGTCATGACTGAATTTACGAAACTGGGGCACTTACACGAACAGACAGTCCATCACCGGAACAATCCCTTCAATCATCGTCCTTCTTTGGGGGCGGTCCACAGGGCTGCAGCATTTTCTACATCGTGTATCGGTTATCCAATCGGGGAATAACGAGTATAGTCCAACCCACCTCAGTCATCTCGAATTTGACGCGTCCAGTCGCCTGCCCATCGGCAATGGCAAGGAACGAAAGAAGAGACGGGTGTCCTACGATGGATGAGAGCGTATCTCGGTGCTGGTGAGTGATCCATTCGCTGTTAGATTAGAAGTTACAATCAGTGTCATTCAAAAACAAGATGGCACTTCAAGGCGTACTATTTCGTAAGATCCGCATGTCCTACGGGAGTCGTGAGCCCTAGATATTTGCAACGGTGTTAAGACTGACGCACCAGTTCCTGTATAACGAGCGTGTACTGTCTTAAAAGTCAGTCAGAGGTCGCGTCTGTGTACAAGGAAAACGACTGACAATGCTCTAGTTGCGTGTTGGCAGTGTACCGGAGTTCTGAGGACTACGTGGGTATCGGTAAATACGAATGAAGGGCTAAAGACAGGCTCGCTCACCATGGTCGACGTCGAAGAAAGAGTCCGCTGCAATCCTTTACCCGCTTACCCGAGCCGTCCTCTCACGATCACGTGTAACAAATCCGAAACGCCGTGACTCACGCGCGCACTTGCCTCTTTTCTTCGCCGCTCTCACTGGTAGGCAACGCGGTTCCACTTTGTACAAGGCAATTGAAGGAATCGTCTTGTTCAAGGTTGTCGGTTACACGTCTATCATATCAACTTTACTATGCTGATTTCTCAGGTGAAACTACGACCAGTAGTATGAATCGTCCGACTCGTCGCCATCCTCCTCATCCCAACGCTCTGTTTCATGCCCCGACTTTTCTTCGTCGAACGCATCAAGTTCAAGATAGACAACCGACATCGCGTCACATATTTGAGCCCATCGCTTTGAATCCTCATCCGATCGTGGAGGATGATTTTCATCTGTCCATGCCAAGGAAGCTGTTAACTTTTCCAAAGTAAATAGCAGACGCTACCCAAAAAAAATTCAGACGGGATGAGAGAGAGCCAGCGGCCACCAACCTTGTGTGCGCGGGAGCGCGAAAGTAACATATTATGGAATGCCAGGACGTGTGGTGCCGGGTCGTCATCATCGGTCAGACCATAAATAGCGTTATGAGTATCCAGCACTCGAAGACGAGGCAAGACGAGCATTCCATCTTCGGACGGAGTGAGGACTTGAAGGAGCTTGTCAGAGATGATATTTCCTGACAATTCCAGCTCTTCCACGCCATCCAGAAAAGACAGGAAGTGTACCAAGTTTTCGGAGTTGATAGATGCCAGGTCTAGTAGCTGGATTCCTAGCGCTTTTACGGATGAAAAATTGGGATGAGACGACAGCGGACATAAACCATTGGGTTCGCAATAATTCAAAGTGAGGTAACTCAGCAGAGGCATACGAAGAAATGCTAGATAGCTGGATAGATTTAGGGGGTCATCTGGGGGACGAGTTGCAGCCACGGATAGCTCGAGATGCGTCAAAGACGGCAGAACGACGGGGTCTACAGCGTCGGGGTCAAATCCGACCACAACGTATGCGACCAGCTTACGCAAAGAAGCCATCTGCTTGAGTACGTCCAAGTTTTCCGTTGAAAACGCGTGGTGCTGGAAATTATATTCAACGATTTGGCTCCAAGGCATGGGAATTGATTGAAGGGACAGCAAAGACTCGGAGGTGATAATGACGGACCGGAGCACCGGCAACGACGAGAATGTATCAACGTCTTGGTCGTCTTGGTCATCTGAGACTTCTGGGCGGCACTTTCGAATCTTCACAGTCTCAAGGAGAGGAAAAGTGCACCCTTTGAGGAGAAGAATCTCTGCCAATGGGAGATCAAGAATGGCACTCCTCCACCGGGCTGTGGTAGCCTGTATGATATGGCGTAGGGCATAATGTCCCATCGGGCGGCAAATCACCCGAACCGTAACGTCGAGAGGGAGAGCTCTCGACCTCTCTATGTACACAGTCAGGAGATACAAAGTCTGCTCGCAAAAGTTGCGAAGTGATCGATATCTTGTGAAGTCGAAACATGGCGTTGTCCAGAGGGAAGGAAAAGAAAGGACGAGACGGCGCCACCTGCTGCAAACATAGGATAGAGTCCACGGTGCGTAATCTGTTAACAGAGATTTCCTTGATGTAGCATCATTGCCGACGCACTGCGCGAAGATGAGGCAAAGGATTTCGTTTGGGACGGATCGGAGGGGATGTGTAATCTTCTTGGCGGTGTTGAGAACAAAAGTAACCTTGTCGACACGTTGTTTGAGGGAATTGACGGTCTGCATTGCTTCCGCGAGAATCCTGTTCAGGTCGGAAAGCTGGCTATCGGACTCGGAGATGATAGAACGAAGCTCGGAGCTTTCGCAGTGGTTTGGTGGCGTGTTGACTTCGGCCAAGTCTTGAAATCGGTCCAAGGACTGGGTGATAGCAGAGTGCACTGTCTCTGTATGAGAAAGGTATTCTACAGCTTTCATGATTCCTAGCTGCTATCTCGGTGGGTAAATTAAATACGCCACCTAATCAACCTCGACACATACCTTCGACGACCTGGTTAGAGGAGCGGTTCGAGATGCTTGTCTACCATTGTAATGAGCATCTTAGGTACATCTGGATATGAAGACGCGCGGCTTACGAGTTATTGTGGCGATGATGATGGTGGCAGGAAGAAAGAAGTGCTCGTGGTCTTTTGCACTCTGCTCCCCGTTTAAGTACTACAGTGGGGCAGTGTCCCATCACAATCGTGTACGTCTTTGATGGGATCAATGAGAGGCCCAATGGGTGGAGTCGCTGATCCCGCAGATCCAGTTGAACAAATGTTGTATTATAATAGATTATAGACGATACGAAGTGTAGAGTGCATCAAGCTAGGCGAAGGCGAGACCTCGAACGTACGGCAAGCCTACATCCAAAACGTCAGCAGTTCCGAGCCAGCAGCATAACTAGAGCACACCTTTTTCTCTCAGGAGATCGTTCGGTCATTAACTTCATAAATCCACCCTACAAATCTCGCAGTCAGCTCAAGCCCAGGAACGAATTAACCACATACATGAGCTCTCCGACGCGCCACGAAAATTGTTCTGCCCATCCATCAATAATGAGGGAGGACGAATGCATACGAATCGGACTCACCGAACCCGATGCAATCCCGGCTCGCCAGACTTTGGGGTCGGCGCCTTCCAGAGAACACGGCTGCCACGGGGGTGGGTGGAGAATTTGAACGGTGGGCGGGCAGACATCGTAATCATTGGTTCTGGGGCTGGGCGCGTTCGGGATGCAGTAGAAGACTTCTGTATTCAATTGCAAATGTTGGCATTGACAGTGGCGAAGAGATAGCGCCGATACGTACAGCACGGCGAGGCTGTTCATGGCGTCTATATCTTTCCCTTCCACGATTCTCCTGAACAAAGAAAGGGTTTGGAATTGGAAGGCGCAAAAGCAAAAGCGAACGTACCTCATTATCAGCTGGGTCATTTAAAGAGTGTGGTTGTTGTTCAGCCTTGAAGTCGTATTGAGAAACATCGAACACGCTAAAGTCGAAAACCTGACCTCAAGGATCGTAGGTTCCTCACTAGGAGTCGTGAAGAAATGCAAAACAAGAAGAGCGCCAGCGCCACAGAGGAAAATCAAGTCTAGTAGATAGTCGTCCATTGTGCCAATGGGAAGTGCAGAAAAGCGAGAATTGAGGTCGACTTTATATGCTCAGACACACATGACCGCCATTGTTGGTCCAAGGCGCAGCCCAAAACGAGAGTCACATTGTTCTCAGTGGCACGGCCCGGGTCATTGTTAGCCAGTAATTACGAGAACCGTCAACAGCGCGCCAGAATTTCGAATTTGAGGCAAACGAGGCGTTCCCAGTAGTACTTTGCCATACAGACAGTGGAGGGCGGGGCAGTATGGGGATTGCCGAAGAGCCGAACGACCGAACGACCGAGGTCCTGGCCGAAGTCCCTATCTCCCGCAGAAGCGCCTTGGGCGCGCGCTAACGCATCCCCCGCCCTCGCATCGTCGTAACGCGCGCGCGAGATATCTTTCACTGTCGAGCGGTGTTTGCTTTTTTATTTCGATCGCGCCGTGTTTGATCACTGTCTGGCCATCATTCTCTTCTTCCTCCCACCATCAGCTCACGCGCGAGATGCATTTTGTCTTGACATCCGGATGAAACAGTCCCCAAGCTATTCGTGCGCAAGCGGGTTCGTGATCGAGAGCGCGTATTTCAACGTGTCTTGCTTGGAGCTACATCACTAAAATATGTGATTCCTTGCAAGGCTCGACCTTGCCTGTCAAGGCCTTGCAAGGCCTTGTAAGGTCAGGTCGAGCATTGCAAATAGCCTTGTAAGGCCTTGCGGAGATCGAAAGGCCTTGTAATGGCCTTTGCAAGGATCACGGTGCCTTGCAATGACACTTACAAGGTTTAATGGGTAGAGCTGCAAGGTTACCGGAAGGTCGTCGTAACCACTCAATGTAGATACACTCTGGATAATGAAATTTTGGTTTCTTTTGACTTCTTCGCATGCAACAAGCGTGAAACTACGACTACGCGCCAAGAAACACAAGTCCGTACACATTAACATTTCTCATAACGACTTGTTGTCATATACCAATCGTATACTCCTGTCCGACTGCTTGATAAATGCCTACCCTCCGAATCAACACCCTCACGGAAGATCTTGCTCTTCTAGCCGATATAGGAACATCCTAGCATGCCATACGTCAACACGCATGTTCTCATTGACTGTCGTCCATCATCGATCACATCGCTCGCCAGCCAAGTCATACAAATTCAGAATACCAAGGAAGACGTCCGCGGTAAGCAACGACGGCTATACAATAGAATCTGAACCGTTGGACTTCAATCGAGTCAGTAGGCGTGTATAAAGCAGAGAGACAACGTACCCGATAACAAATGGTTGAGGTCAACTGAGAAAACTTGTTTCACAGCCTTCGTTGTTCCTCGCGAGTTGAACAATTTGACGGCCGCTCTATGATTCAATTCAGAGCTGGAGCGGAATCGAGAACCAACCAGACATACCAAGCAAGACTCGACGAGGAGAGAGGCGATAGTTAACCAGACTAAGTATGTCCACGATTAGCTTGATCAATCACCAACGAACACAAGAGGACGTACCCAAAGAAGACACGCTGGTGGTACACGAGTGATTGACTCGACCTTGATCTCAAGTCAGTACGATGAAAGAATCGCGAAGGAAAGGGACATACCATGGAGGAAGACGTCGTTGAAGAGGTCCGCGGAATAGATGATGTCCGATTGTTCGAGGTTCAAGTCTACATCCAAACCATAAACAATATGACTGTTGAATCAAATTAGAACTTACATAGCTGTCAGAGATGGTTGTCGAAGCCTTCAGTCGAGTCCTCGTTGAGATAGTAAGGCGCGGGTTGAACTCGTCGTGATCGTAAAGGTGCACATCGAATTAGCTCGAGTCGTTAATACGAGTCGGCCTCAAAGTGAATCTAAACTCGTAAAGTCAATCGTTGAAAGTTCGAGTAAGGGTGCACTCACCAAACACGGCGCCCTGCCGGTCATCCCACCTATACTCGATGTCGGACTGACGGGCCTGGGAAACGAAGACCAGTCCTCAAGAGCAGCAAGATCTTTATCCCGAGTACGTCAGAGATTCCGATACAGACGTCATTCTAAAGATGAAGTCTATCATCAGTGCAACAATTCTGCCAAAGATTTACTCACCGAAGTGCAACGAGAGCGGGAGGCGGCCCCAGATTCTGGGGAATAAGTCGAATAGCACCTAGCGTTCGAATCATCATACCAGACAAGTCAAGCCAACATCGTCCCGACGCCCCGAACCCCGTCCCGCCACAGGCAAAGTGTCGTCAAGCGCGGGGATCCACAACATCACAGCCATGTCGACAGCATGGTTGCAGGTGTAGAGCTGTCCTTCAACGAGTCCAGTGGTAGATTCAGGTCTTGATACTGTCAAAAAAGGTACCGTCAATAATGAGTGATACTGACCAAAAAAGAAACACTCGCCCAAGGATAACAAGAACATCGGGGGGGCCAAGCGCATGAAGGCTCCGCCAGCCCGAATCTCGTCCCAAAGCGAAAGAGCGTATTGGGAGTCCCAAGTATGACGACGGCGGCGTATCGCCGGCATAGCTTACTCGTATATGAGTTCAGAAAGCGACCTAGAGAGCAAGTGGGACTGATGCGGCTATCTAAACAGACAAATGAATGTCAAGAGGTTATACCACCAAAAAAGAAAAACTTGCCGTCGTATAGCGAGCCGTCCGTGACATGCCAAACTCCGTGAAGACCTCCATTGGCATTGTCCGCGTCGACTCCAAGAGCCGGTACAAGTAAAGGTAGCGCGATGTTGAAGGTGCGTCGAGCATGCATACCGGAGTGGCTTTGACTATGCCCACCTTGCTCTTCCGAGAAACGGCCGCGCAAACCCGTTGTCCGAATACGTAGAGAAGTAGATACATGTCATCCTTTACATCGACAGCATTGAGTCCGCGACATTCCAACGTTTGCCGCGCGGCCTGGCTAAGTCCAGTTCGGAGGGCGACCGTCAATAGCACAACGATGGCGAAGATGGAAAGTAGGTAGGTTCACGACTGGATGGCGATCTCTGGGAGGAAGCACTTGACGGTCTCTTTGAGATAAAGACCGTGACGGTTTCGGTGACGGGCGTCCAGAGGAAGGCGTACTGCAGCACAGCATAGACATCGTCGATGTACGAGTGTCAAATGGCCCAAGTATTATTGTCATATGCAACGCAACCTACGTGTAATGTGTTAGCGAGGCCAAAACCCAATATGTGAAGCTTACCGGTTATCCATTCTGACTAGTGGTTCTTGCAGTACGCCCTCAGTTGTTCCATGTAACTCTCGACTCTCATCAACAGCTCTATCCCGGTTCATCCTTCCCCATTCCACTTTACCGCAGAACAGCGTTCTCTCTGAGCTCCAACAGGTCTTTGATGGACTGATACGCGCGCTCCGTTACCAACTCTAACGTCCTATACAAGGACATCAGGTGAAAGGGTTGAAAGAAAGCAGTTTCTATGGGTGCTCCTCGCTGAGTCGTAAATGAGCGCCATGATGATCTGCGCAGCACACGTTTGCTGAGAACAATGGCTCCTTTTCGTTGGGGTGCCGCATTGACAACCGGAAGGTCGTCGCTCGCTATAGAGGGAGAGGAGCAAGACGAAACTTTGGCGCGTCTGTCCGGTCTTTTCTCTACAAGAGGCATGGGATCGGAAAAAGAATGACACAGATTGATAGCCTGAGTTGGCAATAGGCAAATCGAGCAACATTATACCGGTTGTCGGCAGTCGTTGCAGGTGGGGATGGGATCGAGGGAAAGTGGAAGTCGAAGGTGCGCTTGGCCCGGTAAGTTAGGTCTGCGCGAGCCCATAAACGAGCAGAGACAAATAACTGAAGGGACCGGACAGTCGAACGTGCTGGTAATGGTCGACTTGATCAAATTTAGCCGAGTGCGTGACCGCAAAGCCCTAGCCAAACAATGACATCATAGACTTCTCGTCGCGTCCTATCCTTTCTTTCCTTCCACCACCACCACTACAATACTTCCCTTCGCTGCCGCCGCGCTTGCATTATTGACTGGCTGGATCTGTTCTAGCATCCGTTGCCTTGGATCTGCTCCAGAGCCAGCTTTGGCCCAATCGTTGCGTACTCCTGGTCAACACGATCTGCCACACTTGTACCGGGCATGTCGCGCGACGCACGCGTCTTTCGTCACATCAAGAACGCGGTTCACGACCTTGGCGTTGTCCATGCCCGAGGAAATGTTGTACACGTGCAGCACCGATGTGGGTTTGGGAGTGTGACGTCGCGCTCAACACGCGCACCAACTGCAGCACTCTCACCACGTTAGCCACCATTGAGCCACCGCGATATCCCCTTTTCCACAGATATGTACTCCCAAAGGCTGATTGTTTGGGTCTGGTGGAAGTCGTTTGACTGTTGGGCTCATGCAACGGGCAGTCTTGGTTTTAGGTGCGTTTGGCAACGCATATATGCACCTCCGGTCTCTGATTTTGAGTGGATAGATTATGCAGACCAACTATTGATGCACCAAGGCCTTCGTAGGATATTGCGTCAGCCGTATTATCGACTTTCTCGGGATGATGGCCGCCAGCATCGGCGTCAGTGCTTGAGGAACGGCAAAGGTATATACTCTAGTCGCCAGTGCATTACACCCGCATCACCCTGACCATTGCTCAGCAGTCCGGATCCAGTGCTGGCTCTCGGCATTTCTCGGACGCGATGATGAGGAACGACGAATTACAACCATTGCCGGTTTCCGGGAAGCGAACAGCCCGACTTTGACGCCTTCGTCAACAAGTTCTTGAGAGGCCACTCGAATATCATCAAGACGGATGGACCCAACAACGCCGGTTTCGTGGAGTCGCAGTGAGTTAATCGCCAGGTCCTCACCCTTATTGATGCCCCCAGCCTCGACCTCTATTACTACGGGCACCACCTCCATCGCAAGTACTACTTCTATCGCGACAAGCTAGCGCTGGCAGTAGTCCTGATGGTCTGAAGGCGGCAAAAGGCAAAAGATTCTGTGTATGTACCTTATTCGAATACGTCTTATCAGTATTGAATAATTTTTAGCGTTCCTGTCCGATTCCAACGTGGTCAACATTGCGGGTAAGTTCTTGCCTTGTTGCATTGTCTCTTGAGATTAATGTCTTTGATGCGAACAAGGCGATACTCAGTACTCAGGTCTGACTTCGGTAAGGTTGCTGCCGAAACTCGATGAACGCTTGTTTACTCTTCAACGACGATGGACCTTTACGCTTGATTATACTCAAGTATATTCTCGCAATGCCCAGGAGAGGTGAGATATGCATCAGCTCGAGTCCTGAGGCTGAACCTGTCGAAGAGTTTTTTCAGAATCGCGTTTACGGCGGCACGGGCGGATGATCCAACTGCAAAGTAAGGAAAACGGCCTCGTGATTGTTCGTGGACTAACGTCGTGCTTTAGGACATGCCTCATCCGGCGTAAAGGAGGTACCACTCACCGAGCTCGACATTGTTATCAGCGGCGCTACTGATTACTTGTACATGCCTTGCTGTCTCTCAGTCTGCGACTATAACTGGCCGGGATGTTAGTGAGGCGGTAACGACTATTTGTTGGTTTCTTCATTATTCGTAACAGCCCATTGTCGGTTTGTTTGAGTATACGATACGTAGTATATTGAATGTCAGCGATTTTCTGCTCCTCACTGTGTGGTATATCATGAACGGGAGCTGTCTGAGCATTGTGCGTATATCTAGTTGTAGGTACCCTTACAAGGCAGTTGCAAGGGTATATGCAAGTTGACTTCCAAGGCTCCCTGCAAGGCTTACTGCAAGGGCACTTACACGGGTACTTACAAGGTTACTTACAAGGGCACTTACAAGGGCATTTACAAGGGCACTTACAAGGGTACTTACAAGGAATGAACTTGATTTACAAGAGCTTACAAGGATTGACGAGCCATGCAAGGCCTTCCTGGGTGCAAAAGGCCTTACCAGGGTCTGGGAAGATCACCGGAAGGAATCATATATTTTAGTGATGTACGACAGCCCGTTGGGCGGAACAAAGCGCACGCCAGTCTCCGCGTTTACTACTTAAGCAAGAGTAAAAGTGAATATATGTGCATGTCTCGAGACTTACAGTTAGATCTACTACTGTTCCGTTGGCGTTCGACTTCAGCGTTGGTCGCGACGTTGTGTGCGGTCTGGCCTTAGGCGAGAATAGCGAGGGTGTTGGAGGGGACAAAGGTGGGAGGGTTGGATGAGGACAGTTCGTGCAGCGATGATGGTGTAAGGGACGAGTACCCCCCTCAGAAGGACTTCGGCCTGGATGTCGGCCGTTCGGCGTTCGGCATTCACCATATGGCCCCTTCGTGAGACAGTGGGTGTTAACAGCGAAGAGCGATGGTGCCTGGCGCTAAGGTTAGGGTTATGTACAGGTGTCCAGCTCAAAAGTAAACATCGCTGTTACGGTCTATGATATATACATAATATGATACATAATGTACGTCGTGGAATGGTGGCACGATATAGTTGGAATCAACGGAATGCCACGAAGGAGAATAAACAACTTTGGAATAATGATGAACAGAATCGACAAATGGCGGCACGATAGGAAAGGAAGAGGAAAAATGTGTCTCATAACGGGGTGAACAATCGCAACCTGCTTACACTGCTTGCTTTGCTTCAGCCTCATCACCCTCCAACAGCTTCCTCCTCTTCACATTCCTATTAACCGGAAATTTCGTCCCCACCCTCCTCTGCAGACGCAACACTTTCTCCGGCGCTACACCCTTCGGCACACACGCCGACTGCAGCTGCATTTTCGGACGGTTGTCGGGTGGCGGTATGGGTTTCGGGACGTATCGCGCTAGGGTATCATCCCTGTACCGCGTCAAGAAATCGTCGGCGCCATCCTCCTCGCTGTGTAGCGGTATGAATTCGGTGTACGGCGGCGGCGCTGTTGGCTCCCCGCCTTGTCGCGATATCGATTGCCTAGGCGTGGCGCTAGCGCGGTTGGACGCGAGTTCGACCGTGGCGGTGACGTTGATTTGGGGCGTGAAAGTGCCCGCCTTGATGCGTTTGTTGGTGACTATGGCTCTCGTGGCAAGTGAGGTGTTGGATGGGCGAATGGAAGACATTGCGGAAATGGAGGTGATGCGAGATATTGAATGGTGGCGATGGAACAAAGGAGAATTGTGTGATCGATCGCACGGCGTGGCAAGTTTGCAGTTCATACTGCCAGTACCTCGCTCATTGCGGTCGGCCGTTGCCCGCCTTTGTGCGAAGTTCGAAAAGAATATGAAGCCCGCTTCAGAAAATAATATGTAAGGGCTAGGCTAACACGTCAGTATACTATATTCATCAAAGAGGGAAACGAAAAAACCTACCTGTGCAGCCCCATACACTTCATGGACACGGACGAGACGAAACGTGAGAAAGGCTGTGTATCTTTATACGACCGGAATGTCCTGAGTGAATGATGACAGTCCTTTCGACACTCGATGGCAAAAGCAGCCGCAGCGCCAGATACGCAGTGGATGCGAATAGCGTGGGATGAGATCCATTAGGACGGCAGACTCCTTTTCAGGATACGAACGAAATGCCATAAATCTGTACACAGCGCGCTTCACTTGCGAAAACCATTCATGAGAAAGGACTTTGCTTGGCCGAGCGAAGAGGTGTCCGTTCAGAGCGATACTTTGTTTCTACGACGGCGGCCAGCAAGAGCGAGGCTGACAACAATCCAAGCAATGTAGAAAACACGTCCGGACAAGCCCTTCCGACCTCCAAAGACCCTAAGTCAGCGTACGAATGTAAATCGACATTGCGGCATCCAAAAGATGTTATGTACTGTGGGCCGCTGTCAAGTACAATTGCACAGGAAGACGCGGATGAATGGCGCGTCCCCGAGGCTATGCATCGTCAACGCCATAACTATAACCCATGAGTGGGAGACGGACTGATCCTCCTGACATTGGAGTTCAACGAGACGCGTGTTGCATAATTCGGGGCCGCCTTGGTATACATTTCGGTAGATCCTGGCGGAAAGAAATCCTCCCGACCAATTCGTAGTCGATGAAAAGCATTTGGTCGACTGAAGCAATTGGAGGATGGACACCAGGGGCATTCGGTTATCAAGATGCCATAGGAATAGACCACGCGTCGCAGATTCCACTATCAAGTCGCGGATCCAATAATCTTTCAACTCTAACACTGAAGAATGGACAACAATCAACGGAGGAGAACAAACGCACAAACACACCTTGATCATTTATTTTCCATAACTTTCTAAATCGTAAGTGCGTAACCAGAGATAGGGATGGTGCGCGACCTGGCGCTCCGTATAGAAAGAAGCGTCGAGCCTTGCAGAATGGCAAGGCAACTCTTGGCCATTGTGACCAGATGGTGGTAGGAGAGAAAGAGTAATAACCCTAACCCTGGCACACTAGCTCCAGAGGAACTACTAATAGTACTACAATAGTACTAAGATACAACACAGAAATGTAAGTAAATCAACCACCACAATAAGAAAGAAGAAAGGACTAATACGAATCCACGGCACCCATCTGCTAGGTTACATCAAAACAAAAGCAAAACAAATCGACAACAATAACAAGAATGCATAATGCAAAGCGCGCGCATAACATGCCATCCGAAAGAAGGAAAGCGCATTCAATCCGCAGCCAAATACTCCGCGTACAGCCCAAGCCCTTCGTCTATATCATCCTGCATTCCGATAAGACGGTCAGCTGGGAGCCCGACCAACAGATCAATGCGACGCATGTTGGTCAGGACATCTGCACGAGTTCGAGGCTCTTTGAAAGCGATTCGGTAAACCCTTTCGTCTAAGCTTTCCCGGCAGGTGGTAGGTGCAGAAGCGGCGGTGGAAGATAAAGGAGTGGCAGTGGATGAGGACACGGGCTTGTCAGAAGGTGCGATAGCAAGACATTTTGGCGAATTGGAGATGTCAAGAAGTAGCTTCGTGGGCGACGCGTAAACCTCCTCTCTATGTATACGCTTCGGCGACGGCAACGGAAGGTCGTTCTCCTCGTCTTGGCAGCGTCGACAAGACGGACAGCACGCCCCGCATAGCCAGAGCACAAGGGTAACATACGTCCTAGGAACGTGCGCAAAGTCGAGACGCTCCAGCGTGCGCCGGATGCTGCGATGGGTACGTTTTAGGCTGCGGACGTGATAGCGGGCTATGGTCGCGTGCAGCGTGCGCCAGTCCACGACGGGTGCACCATGCCGAAGAAGATGGAACCGTCCTCCGTCGCTAGCCGTGACGACTAGTGCCCCAGGTGCTGGCGTGGTCGTGATGCGCGCAATCTCTAGATCCTTGAACGCGAGAGACGTGGGGAAGATGTGGGGAAGGATGTCGCGAGCGACGATGGCTGGGGTGAGAAGGATATCCAACGAGGTGTTATAGGTCGCGTTGCAGGACGCTGCTTCGTAGTTACTAGTACTAGTAGTTGGTTTGGAAGAGGGACAGTGACTGCGGGCAGTGTTCAAACTCGGCGCCTGCTACGAGGGCCTCGACGGAAAGAGGCTCGATGGAGAAGATGAGCTCTGTAGACATGGTAGAGAAGAGGTTGGTTGGG
The DNA here is from genome assembly GCA_036872995.1 of Hymenopellis raphanipes. Classification (NCBI taxonomy): domain Eukaryota; kingdom Fungi; phylum Basidiomycota; class Agaricomycetes; order Agaricales; family Physalacriaceae; genus Hymenopellis; species Hymenopellis raphanipes. The sequence continues at coordinate 728,655 of JAYMDG010000015.1, forward strand.
ATTCAGGGATGACTAAATTGTCTGATCCATTTGGGTACGACCGACGACCGTGGAAATGTATGGACCGAACTCTGTCGCCGTCGGTCGTAGGAGAGGAATGAAGGGAATGGCGCTTTCGCTACCCATATTCCTGGCTGAGGAGCGAACCTATACATCACGTTCTCCGTTACTGCTTCATCGCGACACGGCGCCTGCTCCTACTACACGTCGCCGACCATGTGGAAGAGCCCAGTTTATTACAGCGATAGAGTCTTCCGTGGGCGAAATATGCCTGAGCGTGGAGAATGGCCGACGAGGGATGAGATGGTAGGGGATGGTAGCTGTAAAAAAGCAAGCACGTTTTGCTGACAGGTGTCATTCCAAATTCGGGCATCACCGCCCTCTGCTCCTCACCATCACCAAGACGACGCGGGACGACTGTACGTTCCCCAGCTACATTCTTCCTTTCCCGTTCCAGCGCCGTTCCACGATATCCAGTGCAAAAAAATAGTTTATGAATAGTTTTCAGATAATACAACATGTGGGTGATAGTCTCAAGCTATCCCTTACCCAAGGACAACACTGATCCCGGATTACGGTGCAAGTCTGCGTGGTTGCAGTATGCGTTCGCAGTGACAAGACTCAAGTAAGGTGCTACATAGAGTGTAGCCCACGAATTGACTCAATACTAACGAGCTCGTTTTTCGATCAGTCGACAGAGCTTGCCAGCGATCGAGCTCAAAAGGGTCTCCCCCAATATAAGTACTTGCATGAATGGTAGTTTATTGAGTTCCCAGTAGCTGGATTCGCAGGCGGTGATGCCCACATCAAGCAGTCGAAATTGGGAACTGTCAAGAAAATTATGCGGCCCGAGTCCACTAAGGTTAGGGTTAGTGCTCTTTCTCTTCTCCCACCATCTAGGCCTGCGAACACACAACTTTCCGATGCCTATTTCCAATCTATTTCTATGGCTTCCAGCCCATCTCATACATTATAGGTTTGCGCCGTGTCGATTCGAAAAAAATTCAGACAAGGTGTGTAATGCTTTCGTCCGCCGAAACTTCTGGCATTAATCCAGTTGTTAAGCGTCAAGTCCGTCGCGACTCGAAACCCGCTCGATAATTGAGGCGTCTAGTGCATTTCTTCTGCAGCGCACGACATTCTCCCCTGCAGAAATTTTTCAAGTATTCTGGATTTATTGGAGAGGAAATCTTTCCTCCCCTGCTTAGATGATAATGGATGGCGCACAGGTGATGAAGCAGGTCTGAATGTTCTTTGTTTTTCTAGCCTTAAACCTTGATTATGTGTGTTTTCTTCTGCTATTGGCCATGCTTTTTCTGACCATCATCGTAGTGCGGATTCGCTAAAAACCCGAAGGCAGCCTTTCATGTGAACATGGCCTAGCGGGCATCCAGCGGTACGTTTTATTACTCATTCCCGCGAGTCTATGTTTAACAGTCGCGAAGAAATAGAGTCTTCTCCGGCGTCTGGCTCCTCCCCTTCCACGCTCCTCGCTGCCATCAGAAATTAATTATAACAGCTGGATAACTTGAACACACCTCCTTACTCTATCAGTACCCTGGCCAAATGATCATTTGATCCACACTCGTGTGATCATCCTCGTCCGGCGCGCGTACCTCTGGCGCGTCGGACGGTCTGTTAGAGAACAGTTCTCCACAAACGCTGCCGTATTCACAGCACCAGCTTCGACATCTGATCTTCCCAGATCTCGATCCTCCGCCCAACTGCTACACATCCTCGCTCTCTTTTACCAACGTCTTTCATATATATAACGCCTCCGCGTCTTCATTCGAACAAGATGCGGCTCCCACTCCTCTTCCTTCCCCTCGCCACCACGGCAGCGGCGCTCACCCACCCGGGCATGCTACTACACTACCCTTAAAGCCTTACCTCTGGCCTCAGAAGGGAACAAGTGGTTATATCGGATGTCGATTGCCATCTATTTGCTTTTACAGAATCAAAAATTCTCCAGCATACGTTGCTTGCCGCATCGCCCACTTGTGTCTACGCCCACGTCCGGGCCTACTTCAAGACTAGAACGCTTCCGGAAGCTGGAACCGTTTGTTCCGTTTGGAGCGAGTTGTTCCCGGCGAACGTGTAGGATGCTTGGTTTCGGATGTTCGATTATTTCAGTTTTCAGCAGGACACTCATTCAAATTTCATGTATAGTATCTCCCAAGCTGGGTTCAACATGGCAAACTGGCACTCAATAATGGCCGAGGTCGGCGGCGATTTCCTAAAGCGGCGAGATGACCGAATAAGGCAGGCGCGTGGGTATAAAAGGTGAGGTCATTGTGTCCTCCTTCTTTACCTCCAACCTCCACAATCCGCCTTGCGCTGCCTTGTCTTCCTTGCTCGCTGCGATGCCTCCATTTTACAGTGTCACGCCTCTTTCGCCCGCCGCCGCCTATGATGGCTCTCTCTTCATATATGCTGATCCTGCCGCCCTCTTCTCCGCGAAGCTCGCTTTTGAGCAGGCCCCCGCTGCCACGAACACGCCTTCCACGCCTTCTTGCCGAATCCAAGACGTAGAAGACTACATCCTACCCCTCCTTTCTACGCGCAATTCCTCCCCGTTCAAGCCCTGCCCGATCAGCCACAACCATACCCCTGGAAGCCTGCTGATATCCCGCCGCGACGGAAAGCAGTTCTATCTTCGCCATAACGGCCTTCCCATTGTCGATTTCCGTATGTTGAATGCCTCAATCGCTTCTGCACACGTCGCTCCCGCCTTTCATCACTCTCCCGCCAGCACGTTGGCAACGCTTAATGGCAAATTCAGCCTTGTACCCGAGGAATATGTCCTGAGCATTCTCTCCCTCTGTTCTCACTGCGCTCAAGTCGACAAGCCGCCGTTTCAAGATGTATCCAACCTCGTACTTCCGCCAGATTCGTCGAGCGTGCCCGAAGCGACTTGTAGCCCTCACTCTCCGTCGTCTTTGGAGCAGCTCACGACCGAGGCTGTCTGTGTTCCAGATACCCAGCGAAAGCGTTCTGCCCCAGATTCCCCCGCCGCCTCAACGCGTCCCAAGAAATCAAACAGGCACCGTTTCGACTGCAGTCGTCCTCTCATCTTGGATGATGAACATCCCTCCGCGTCATCGTTCCCCTCATCGCCGCCATCACCACCTTTCGGTGTCCTTCTTGGACAATATTAATACTTTTCAAAATCCCAAAATGAAAATTTCAGATTCAAATTGGGCATGCTTCAGATTCGAATTCGCGACTCACTGTTCAAATTTTCAAATTCAACTTCCGACTCACTGACTCACTGTTCGAATTTTCCAATTCAACTTGCCACTCACTGACTCACTGTTCGAATTTTCCAATTCAACTTCCGACTCACTGTTTCCAAATTCGAATTCGATTCAGTGAGTTGATCATTTTCATTTCGACTTCGACTCACGCTCACCGCGCATACTCAACCAACATGACATAATAACGCGGGTAACGCCGTCTCGACGGCAGGGCCCGCTACCTCGGCGTTCCCCGCGTTTTGGCCTTCCCGGGAAACGACAATGGTGGCGAGGGCGTCGGTACAAAAGTCGCGATTGTTTTTACGATAGAGAATACATGTGTTGGGCGGTACTACGTTCTACGATGTCTACTTGTTTCGGGCATGTTTTCCACCGGCGCCGCCTCCGGACTGGGATATGGCGAGTGGACGTGTGGTATACAAGGGGGTAGAGGGGATCTGGGGGAATGAGATGGTGGTAGACACGAGGAAAATACGAAAACGTACGCGGTTGCGACGACGACGAGCTGGGCCGGTGTTTGGTTGTGCGCGTGTGGCCGGATGAACGTTCGCGGGGAATGTTGGTAAGACGGTGGTGGTGAACAACGGGCTATCGGGCATCTGTGGGTGATCAAAGTCGGCTTTTTTCGCGAGGGATAGGGCGTACCACATTAGCTATGAAAATGATAGGGCCGGGAACGGCGGGCGCGGGGGCGGGAACGGCGGGCGTTTGCGTCTGTAGTAGAAAAGAATGTCAGTATAGTTCATGATTATACCGCGGGAGACGCACCTGGGTCGGCTGCGCAGTATGTCCTTGGCTGGAGACGGCCTGGCGCTATTGGGCGTGGGAACGTTAGATTGTGGGCGTCTTGGGCGAAAAGGATACGCGCCGTGATGCCAGGAGTCCGGGCAATCGTGATATCGCCCACGGCGGACTCAGTTTGCGTGCTGGCGGTGGCGGGAAGCGGAGGAGACGACTTCTGTGAAGTAATGTTAGTAAAATCAACCAAAAAAGGGCATAAAAAGGGAGCAGCAAGCAAACTGTGGCTACATACCTTGTTTTCAGAGTCATTGGGAGAGTGTTGAAAAGTTTTGTGGTCTTTGGAGTCCATTATTGCTGGTGGAGAAGGGAGGGAAGTGAGGTGATGGTGGTCAGAAGAGAGATGATGCAACATTTGTCCTCGATTGTCAATAGCTTTGCATAGCCCAGCCAATGATCTCAGCCAGAATAGTCATAGAAAGAACCCGTGTTTTCGTAGAATATTGACGCTGTATTGAAGTTATTTTCACAATAGGATACTTATTCCAGTTGTCGTTTATAAAAAGGGAGATTCATAGACATAGAGAGTACGCCGATTCGGTAAGAAGGAGATATCCGAGTTTCCCAGTCATTGACATGATTGAGACGGCTGGACAAGATTTTTGACTCGATGTGGCGCATGCCACTCGCAGCGCACGATAGGCATTCGGTGTCGGGGGTAGAGAGCGTTTTCAAAATGGTGTGTGTGTATCGTTGAAGTGCGAAAAATTGCGCAGTTTCAACCGTGACATAGTATCGTTGTAAACCGCAAGATGGAACTTGGTTTAAAGGAAGAGCATTTTCCCACGGTTCAGCCAAAGATTGTTAAATTACTGTACTATTCCGATCGTAGATTCAGTGGGTGTGACCTGTGACCCACTGAACCTATTTGAGACAAGGTTCAGGCCGGTCAGAGGCCTGTGACCTCTGTAAAATAAGTTCATTCTTATTCTTATCAGAAGGCCAGTAGGAGGAGTTCTTAGCCTAATTCTGACTGCACTATATGGGAAACCAGTAGAATTACACTGTTTTAGGCATAAAATAAGGTGAAAAGTAGGGAAAATGGCTGGAGAGCCTGAATTAGAAGAAAAATCAAATTTGTGACCAATTTTGAACAAGTTCAGAGGCCAAAAAATCTAGTGACCTGCTTATGTAATAGGTTCATTTTTAAGGCCTGTGACCCGTGACCTGAACCTACGATCGTAATAGTACAGTAGTTTTTGATGCTGTTGACGTGATGGTGAATTACATCATGCCGCGGTAAAGTTAAAAGTTAGTTGTCTTCGCTTTTAATCAGTTTAGTCTGACTTGCTGTCGTACTATTCTTCTTGGGAGAGCGGTCGGCGTTTGCGTCGTTTCGGCCTTCCCGGGACATGTGAGTGGTGGTGATGGCTCTCGATATGTCCGCACAACAAAGGATACGAGCTCAATAAATTTAAATAGAAGTAGCATAGCATTTTCTATCTACCGACTACGAGATGAACTGGGGGGAAACTGAACGTGTCATGGCTCAGTACTTATTCACTTAGACCTGAGACATAGCACAAAACAGGAGACTGAGTCCATTCCCTGGTGGAACGCCAAAGCCTAAGATTACAGTAAGCAAACCATTCGTTGACGGCAGAGGACAAGGAACTTACCAGCGTACTGCATGTTTGTAAAAGGCAGCGAGGAACGCACGGGGCTAATCGAGAGCGAGTCAGTAAGGGGTCATGACGGAAGTGAGAAGGAGGGGAGTTACCATAGGACCCAGGCGTTGATCAACAAGCTGCTTAATCACGTTGTTGACGCGCCGTGTATGGTCAAGTACGTGTCCGAGGGAGTACGACCACAACGATTCGCAGAAAAGCAAGGCCACCGGGTGAAGGCAGAGACTCCAACGCCGAGACCAAGTTTGTCAAGTCTCGTTGGTTGACGCTGAGCTCCAGATGAGACAGACGAGAGCAGAACTGGAGCTGTGACAGCACTCGCATCGGTCCATCTATGAAAGAATATTACACCGGGTTGTTGTGTGACGGCTTAAACTCACCTCGTGCTTCAAGGGTTGAAGACTACGCTAATGGTGGCGTGTATTTGAAGGACATGTCTCTTTGGGAATATACAGCGCGGGTACGCAAGGTTCGTGGACACTCGGGAAAGCCGAGTCAGTGTGAAGACGGGGACGGGGAAGGCGAAGATTGTGAAAACGCGATGGGCGCGGTTGATGAAGAGCGAGTTCGTCCGATGCGCGTTGATGATATGCGGTGGAGTTCTATAGACGCTATCATGGAATATACTGGGCGAGAACGGCGTCGAGATCGCGTCCAGTTATATCAAAACATCTTCCCATTCTTAAACCTTGGTGCCGAGATTCCATGAGGAGCGGATGAGGACAAGATGAGGCTCGCTAAGGACGATGCTCATCCCCAGTCAAGGGAAAAAGGACAATAAGGGAGACTTCCTCGAGGAATAGGCGACTGGCCAAGTCCGTCATCACAGCATGACTAAAGACAAGCCATTGTGAGGATGGGGCGCGATATTGAACAGCTCATCCCAGAGCTGGGTCGTTGTCAGTCACCTAAATAAAGGACGATTGAACAAGGGCAGCGAGAAGTGAGTAAGAGAATGACCCACATCGTAAGATGAACCGTTCTCATGATCGGCGAAGCGATGGCGCCCAAGCAAAGAAAAATACAGTGAGGGAGAGGTTGCAAGGAAGAAAATGCGGCCGTCAGTTACGTTTCTTTCCCACGTAGGAATTCGGTTCCGAACATCGGAGTTTAAATTTTTTTTGTGTGTGATAGTCCGAATGTGACAACACACGTGTGGTTGTCCTTCTCTAACGGCGTCTTTTTTATTTTGCAGCAATAGGTCTACGTCTACCGTCGTGTCATCTTCGAACAAGGTAGATGTATTTATGGTTTAATGTTATTCAGACTGCCTCTTGTTTTACTTCAAGTCGGAGCTTCATGAATTCAGGTATGTCGTGAGTTTATTTCGAACATTGATGCATATAAGCTTTTATATGGTTTTGGGAAACCATGTTCTAATCGCGGCCTTGGTCTGTTCTCCGGCTTGCTTTCACACCATGACTAGCTTGGCTCGTTGCGCGTCCGTGTTCGCTGTTCTCTCGCATTCCGGGTTGCAAACACGTTGTGGCGTTGAACCCACCGTCTTCATCCAAAACCATGCGCCGCACAAAAATCCGCCGCCCCTCCCTTTCGCCATAGCTGTTACCACAGATAAAGAGGCAGCTCAGATCGTCGCTATCTTGAAGGACTTTTGCGAACAATACAAGGCCATTTCTGATGCAGCCGACTTCCACCAAGCCATGGTACAGTCAGGTGTCATGACCAATCTGCAAGCATTTTTCCAGGGTGTTGTCAGATTTTGGGTCGTGTTGGAAGGAAAGACGGTAGCTTTACACATTCACGAGTAGGTCACTAAGCGAATGCTCTGTTATTCGCTCTAACAGCGGCGTCAGGGAGGAGGCACGATACAGCTTGGCGCAATCCAAGCCTCGGTTTCGTCTCGCGTATCTCTTCGACAATATTAGTGACAGTTTATTGTGCCTATTCACGAGAGGTCGCTTGCCCAATGCGCAGAACTTGCCTTGGGACGCTCACCTCGATCCCGAACGTGGACAACACCCGCCTCCAAAGCTGTCCAACTCCGGTGATGAAATACCCCAACCGTTTAGCTCTATCAAGGTCCCTTTCCCTCGCATTTTAGACGTCCCGCCCACACCCACCGCACCATCCACCCCAATGAGAGGCCAGAAAAGACCCGCCTCGGAAGCACTTCTCTCCTCTCGCAGCCCACCTATTTGCTTCCAAAGTCCTTTTCAATCACCCTCACGTTCCTGGGGTATTGGCGCGTCTCAAGCGTCGTCTTCGAACATTGGGCGTTTGGCAGAAATCGAACGTGCTTTGATTTCTCAGGGAGACGACGGTAGCGCCATGGTTTCGGACTTCTTACGGCTGTATCATGGAGAGCAAGCACGAGAGATCAAGGGTTTGTTGATGGCGTCTCGCGATGACAAGGAATTCATGGATTTAGTGAAAAACAAAGAGTGGGCGGACGTTCTTACGAGGGAGAAAATGCAATGGATATGGGGCTTGCATTCCGCGTTTCTGCATTGACTAGTCGTGATTGTATGTATATTCAACGTCGTAGTACTGTTTGCGTATATTCTTAGGGTTAAGACGATAAACGGGATGATTGTATAGTTACGGCAACGTGCAGTTAGGATCTCGCAAGAAAATACGCATACAAGAAATTCTCACTTCCTCCTTCCAAAACGCGCGGCCACGCTGAATCAAATCGCGCTTCGCCCGTCTTTGTGAACACCGCCAATTCATGAGACCGTTTTCCTTTCACCCAATTGAGACCCCGCTTGAGGGCACGAAGCCCACGATCGGTCTGCTCCTTTCCCCAGAGGCGTAGATTGAGGTCCTCTACAGCGTTCTCCTTCGGAAAGGTCGACAAAGACTGACCTATAAACCAACACAATCCGCGATTGCATTCGATGTAAATGTGGGCCAATACACGTAACAACTCCAGGTTCAGGACGCGTAGATAGTCGTAGTCCGCTAGATCAAGAAGCGCTGCGTGTTAAAATAAACGTCAAAGTTCACAAATTGAAGACTCACGCGTCCGACGTTCTTGTTGGACGACCACGTCAAATCTTGTGAGAGTCTCATGACAGGCATCCAAAATACACTGCAGCCCCGGGACTTCCTTTGGGACGATCGCAATGGTCAGGACGTTGAGATGGGAACAGTGGCAGGAGAGAAAAGATGGTATGCGCTCATCGATGAGTAGTCGGGCACTGTCGTCGAGGTTTATACAACGACAGGTGAACTCTTCCAAGTCCCGGCCGTCACCGACGTCGTAAGCCACGGGGGCGTCATCAAGGGGAAGGAATTGGTAGACTTGCAAAATGCAACGACGCGCTTCGATGGTGTGATTGAGGAGCCAGCATACACTTCATACATTCATTTCCGCTGAGGCCACTTGCACTTCGCGAACCATGGTTAAAGCATTGGCTCGGTCAAAAGGCATGATCGGGATTCCCTGTGCTGTTATACCCCAATACACGGACAAGAGAAAGGGCCCGGAATTCGCACATAGCTGAAACGCTCGAATGCAAACGTCAAGGCGGCTCGCACTGTATACGGTGAAGTGACGGGCAAGGCGGGGCATGGACGGGTGGTCGGAAAGGAAACGCAGTAACTCCATCTCCTTGGGGCCGCGCGGCGGATACGTGAAATGCCGGAAAAGAAGAGGTTTGGCACAAGCATCAAAGGCGCGATTCACGAAGCGCAGGTGCCTGTACGCTTTGGGACGCCCGTTGATGGTCAGGGCGAGAATATACTGGAAAATTTCGGTTGAGGTGGAGTACAGGGGCGGGAAGCGTTCCATGAAGTTTCGTGTTCGAACACGCCACACTTTAAATTCAACCACGATAATTATTCCGTTAAAGCTTGAATATGATCGGTACATGGTACACCGCGGGTGACGGATAGCTTCACAATGCGTTGTGAGAAACATGAGAGTTTTCGGTTAGAGCAAGCGGAAGGTAGCGGATAAGTCGGTTATGACACGGCCACATAGAACGGAGTAAGGCGCGCCCACGTGATATCCACGCTGTCTTCCATACAACACAGCCACTAAGCCGGAAGTCCTCGATTGTAAATGATACAGGCAATATGAAATAAATTGCAGATGTTCGATTATGTGTAGGTAATTTGTAAACATACATGGCCTTCCGTATTGTCATGGTCATTGTACCGCTAAGGAAACCAATCCGAATTGATGCATGGATGGACATGGCTAGTATGTGCGTAGTCGGCACACATATTTGGGGCGAGAAGTTTTAGGTGAAGTAGGGCGTCTTCAATGAGCTGTCCACCGTCGTCCCAAAGGCAATCACGTTCCAGGCAAATCTTGATAGTATCCAAGCTGTGTCGTGACACGATGGAAAGCAATGTCTGGGCGAGGAAGCGCGTGTGATCTCCATGAATATCGAGATGTAAATAGCTGAGATTCGAAGCATCGCGTAAGCTCAAAGGTTGATATATGACTCCGGGGGTACCTGAGAGCGCGTTAGCATGGGGTTCTTTGTTAGTGTATGTACCTACGATCAGACACATGCAACTCCAAATGTTCCACAACGGCAATGGCGCCGACTATTAATCGCGCCACGTTGAGAAGATCGAAACCATCCACCCACAAGGACAATTCCTGTACAGTGGCACACGCTGCGATCAAATACGGAAAAGCGGCTCCATAGCTCGAAAGGCGGAAGTGGCCTTCCAGATTTGGCTTGAAAGGATTCGAGTAGACCTCTAGCCGTTGTAAGCAGGCCCGTAACGGAACACGTCTGGACCAGCGGTCGACCAGCGCGGGTAAAATCTGGCAGGTGTGGAAGCGGAGAGATCGAAGACGTTCACTGGATGCCAACATGCGTACGAGGGTGTCCATTGATATGGTGCACGACTTGAAGACTAAGTCAGGGTGGTTGAACAAAGTCAAAGGAAAATCTATGGGAATGCTGATATCGTCGAATCCAACGTGGGTCCAACTGCGATGGGAACGGCAAATAGATGCCATGCGTATGATGTCGAGAGTACGGGCGTAATCCGTGAATGTCATACGGCGAATGTATTGTGCTGCATCGCTGTGAGAACTGAAGAATGTTATACAGCGCGTAGTAGGTCGCGCGAATGGCCCCGTGGGCCGGGACACGAAGGTGAAAAACCTTAGACGACGGCATATATGGGCCAAAATTGGGTGGGTTAGGGACAAAGCCGACCGACTTTTCCAAGCGAATTCCGCTATGAGCGACAAAATTTCGGGAGGAAGGTTCAAGATTGTAATGTGGAACACGCGCTAAAAAAATTAATTTAGTGGGTGGAGAGTGACTTGAAATAGCGATTTTAACTCACTGAACTGGGGGACGGCACTACGGAACAGCGCTCAAAGGAAGAAAGGAGTTGGCGACCTATAAAGTTGCCCATGGCACCGGGGGGGTTGCGAACAATGAAAAAGTTTTTTAATACGGCGGGAGCGATCATTGTTCTAGTGATGTTTCTTGGACAACGCTGCGGAACCGTCGCGGGTAGCGGATTCGACCCGCGGCGAAGTTGAGGAGCATTAAGGTGAGCTATCCGAAACGTGACTCAAGGGGGGGAAATAAGACATGTCGGGCTAATTGGGAAGAATCCAGATCAAAGAAGAATTGGTTACCAGTAGAAGTCCAAGGCGATTGTAGAGTAATTAGTTAGATTGAGATAATCATGAAAAACTCCCGTCGCCATCCAGTTCAGCCAAGGCCGAGCTTCTCTTTTCCTTCGGCCGTCAATGCTCATATCAAGGACGTGTTCTCGTTCACATAACGGTCGTAATCCGGCTTCGAATGAAACCCACTGCACTTCGTGAATGTTGTAGGACAGTTTGACACATATATGCTCCATGACGGTTCCGCGAAATATGGACGCCAAAGATGAGGAGATGAAATGTGCATGATCTCCCTCGGCGACTAGATACAGTTCTCTGAGGTCCTTAGCCGTGGATAAGTCCAGGCAAGTGCTTTTGGCAATGGCTTCACGGCGTCAGCGTAGATGGCGGAAAACGGTTATTCACTCACCGGGTGGCATGAAATCGTATGTGTGATCCAATACCTCAAACTTGAACGTTTGAAGACTGGCGTGGCAGTTATTCAACATGCTCTGCACATCGTCGATTTCGTGCGGATAAGCGTAGAGCTCCAGGACTGTTAAATTCGCACAGGCCAGGCTTGCCACAGCACCGGCCGCAAGTGTACATTGTTAAAAAGACGGTGCCTTGGAGACGGCGAATCACAGCAGTACGCGAAAAGAGTGAGCGTACATGCGGGAGGTTTATTTTCACAGAGCTCGGCGTTCTCGAACTTTGCGTGGAAGCAAGTAAAGCCATCAAGTCGAAGGGACTTCAGTGCCGTTGCTTCCGTGATTAACCAGTGAAGCATGCACCCCGTAAAAGACATGGATGCAATAGCGAGAGATGGCCTGAACATCATTTCTGCGAACTTCTCTGACATCTCGAAGTGACATCCAGCGCCCCATTCTATCGACTGGAGGCCACCACGGTCCGCACAGGCGCGAACGAATTGAAGACATTCTTCAATGTCGGTGGTGAATCGGATACGAAGTGTATTAGCAGCAGCGGCGATGTGTGGGTTGTCATTTATGAAGCCGATGTCATCGAAGGCCGGGCCTGCGGGGTATTGGATGCGGGAAAAGAATGAAGGGGTAGCGGAGGCGAGGAATCGCTTGCAAGTCAAGCGTATGCGAGAATGGGTGAGCTTGTCGTTCTTCGCAGCTAACTGCAGAATGTAGTTAACGATCTCGTTTGGATAGACGTCAAAACCTCGTTGAACGGGCATGGGTTAGAATGGATTCAGGTCTTACCACGAGGACTTTTTAACATGAAGGGTAAGGACTCACAAGTACGATGTTCAACGGGCGGGCGCGACGAGGATGTTTTGAAGGGCACTGTATTCGCTCATGTCTCGAGCGCTTCGGGAACGAGAATTGGGTAATTAGACTTCTGTTGCATATTTACGAACCACAAGATCCACCACATAATAGTCGACGGCTGGCCACTCTGGGCTGAGTGTATAGTCCCCTTCAGCGGCCCTATCAAGGAAATGTCCACTCCCATCGGTGCCTTCTCCGTCGACGAACATGTCTATGCGGTGGAAATTGGTGTTCCGAACGTTTTCCAAACCGTCCCGCATGATCCGCCATTCCTGCGGCGTGAGTTGATCGGAAGTGAGACTGACAACTGCAATGTCGATCGTATGGTTGCGCTGCAGGCTTTTCAAAGTCATAGCGCAGAATGTAGCCATTGCATCATCGGAGACGAAGCAAGTCTTCTGTAAAGCGGTCATGGCGGCGATGTCCAAGTGTGTCAGCCCTCGTGAACGATAGGCTATCAATTGTTTAGTACAAAATACATTTACCAGGGTTGAATTCACCTCGGGTCCTTCCCTCTATTAATTCAAAATCAAGCGACTGCAACGTGTTCGAACAAGCTGTTAAGAGGTCCGTTATGACCCCGACTTCTTCCGGGATGATAGTAACGTCCAATTCCACCAGCTGTGAACATGCTTCAACAAGAAAGGTTTGGCATTCCCCTTGGGCGAGAAAGCGACGTCGAGCAAATCGGGATCGAGGGGTGCAAACGAATCTCCGAAGGCGGCTGAGAATGGGTAACCCAGCAGGCATCCACCAATTGACATGGGGAGCGGCACATTCACAGCGGGAAGAAAGAATTTCGAAATTGGTGACCACATCGGTGTTTTGTAGTACCCACAGGAACATGGTGGGATGTATATGGGGGGCGTCGAATATCACGGATGGCCGGAAGGTTATAGAAGTCAATGCTTGGGACGGGCGGACTAGAGGGAAATGATTTTCCATCTGCCACTCTACCCGACGTAAAGGGAAGCCCCGAGAACAAAGATCAACGAATTCAACGCAATGGCGCATATCAGCGACAGCGAGGATGGTCAAATTGCGGATCACTTTGGCGATATGGGGACGTTTGGACAAGAAATCAACAACGTCGTCCACTGCATGATCCACGGGAGGGTAGGACATAGAATCAAACAGCACGCCAATGGCAAATTCGTCGAAGAGGTGGTTCACTAGACGAAGCTGGGTGTGCGGTTCACCTTCTTCATTGCAGGCAAGCTCGACAATGTTGCCCCAAACTTCCCTCGGAAAACGGTGCGCGAGGAGGAGCGGTGAGGTCATGTCCATGTTGCAGTCATGACACGTCTAAGCCGCTCATAAAGGATGTAGCATGAGACATGTCGCGCGGCAGAGTGAGCGTTCGGCGTTTGTATCCATTATGTTGAACGTAACTTCAGTGGGCGTGTTGTTGCAAGAGCGGAAAAGTGTCGGACCGACTGGGCCGATCAACGGTTCGATCATGTATTCAGGTGATCTACTTGAAGTGGTATACCTAATCTAAGAATAGACGTGGCGGCACTGACGTTGTTTCGAACGGAAGCCTACGTGTGGACGTAAGAAAACACGATGCACCGTTCCATTCAGCAAATATCAATGTTCCAGTATTTTTTCCCAGCGCCACTCATCATCGTATATATCGACCCATTCTTCATATGCCGCTTTCTTTAACATTCCATGTAAAATATTGGCCTCGCAGACGTTGAATAAACGAACGTTGACGTCATGGTAGCACACTTACCCACCGTCTGTCGAAGTCAGCAAGGTAACGGCGAGAAAACCTGACTTCATGAGACAACGCTTACAATACGTGGAGAAAGTGGCTTACTGATAAACGGCTTCAGTCACTGCGGGGATGTCCGCCCGGTCTATTGTCGAAAGTGCTTGAGCTTTGCTTTTAACGACCAGGGCATTCCCAAACCAGGCTTCGGGACTATGACGGTGCAGTTCCAAAGATAACCCTTGAGTGATGTCGTCGTTCTTTGCATTCTGGTGATCGTCACCGAAAGCGACGTCCTGGAGAGGACAGATGAAGATGTGGAAGTACTCCGAATTGGATGATAGTATCATATGACGCCGAACGGACATGGCTCGTTTCGTGAGCAAAGGGCGATACGCATCTTGCAAATAGTAGTCGGCGTCTACGCTATGAACTGTCGGTGGCCGTCTCCCACACGTCCTCAATTTCAGGGCGACCAGATGTGGATGATGAGCCCGAGTAGCGAATAGCAGGCCATTGAGCGAATTGTCAGGTGTACTCTGCATGATGGTACGAAAACAGTTATAGAGTTCTGTGGCAGTACGTCTTACCGGAGTCAAGGTGGATGCGAGCACGTACTGGCTGGCGGTCACGACATCCAGGTCGTTCCATGCGACGAGATCCAAAGGCGTGGTAGACATGACGGATTGAAGAGGAAAAGAATAATTTCTATTGGATACTCAAGCGGTATTTATGAAGCAATGGCAACAAAATTGTCTGTGCGCGAGTTGAGACACTTCTCCATTTCTTGAATTCCGGATAGCCATTCCGCGCGGGACCAAGGCTCGTCTTGAGGGGCCGGATCAACGCGGATTACATGCAGTAACCGACACAGATTGTTGTCGCGTAGAGCTTCCCCCAATTCCGTCCATCCGATGGTGCACGGGCGGAGAATGAAGACATTCAAAGACATTGTCTTAATGGCACGAACGGTGGGAATAGATCTAAGCATGGAGCATAGTCCACGCATCATGTCGTGGGACAAGCTCACTTTCAACTCGGCCAAATTCGTCGCGGACGATAATAAGAACATTTCGGTGGGAGATACTGCACAAGATTCAGGATAATTTAAGAAGGTCATCAAAGTCACGTACTGGAACCCGAAATATGGATATGTAAACATTCAATAGACGCCGCGGCGCCCTCCACAAAGCGTCTAAGTCCCGTGGATGCGCTGGCTGGAATAGATAGTCTGATGCCGGTCAAAGACCAGCGGGCACGAAGCTGCAGAGCAGCCATAGTCGTTAGAATGCCATCCGAGGAATTTTGGGACAAAGAGATGGTGACTTGACGAACGGTGTTGGGCGGGGCCGCATAGAAATCATCATCATCGCCGGTGCCCTGGGAAAAGGAGGTGGATTCATAAATCACGCCATACACCCCAAAGTAAAACTCGACAAGAGATGTACTCGCTCCTAAGAGCGCGCGAAGCTGGTCTGCGGTAGCGGAGCACCGTTCTACAAACAATTTCTCGAAAGGGGGGAGGATTGTGTGCATGTGCCGCGAGCTGGTCAGCCAAGTAGGTGTGACTTCTGATAGAGTCAGGCACTGCAAGCGGGAACCGTGGCGACAAATATCGATGAGCCTCTTGAGGTGAACAACGGCAGGTAAAGACGGGCCTTGTACATGGATGATCCGAACTGAATGAGCGAGGTGCTCGTGTGCCGTCAAATCAAACACGCATTGCTGAATGCTCCGCCTAAACGCAGTTTCTTCACCACACTGCAGTTGAGAAAACAAGAACGGCAGGGTTAGAGAGCGGAAGGTCGAGTTAACGAGGCTGATGGAGTGAGGCGGCGTAATGCGGAGGGCAATAGAGATAATGCGTGACATGACCTCTAAAGGCAACACTGAAGCTCGGCCGAATGGATGGTTCGTTGAGAGCGCGGAGTTCATTGGATGTTTGGCTGGGGGGGGGGGGGATGGGAGGTGAATTGGGAGTACGTTATGACGGCGTGCTCAAGTTATATCGAGCATTTATCGCGCCATGAGTAGCATAGATAAAGTTGTTATGCAAAGTAAAACGCTGAAAGGATGGTCTTCGATCGATGCAGCGTGTGCCGCGACATGTTCAGCAGTTTGGCTTACGGTGAAAGGAAGAAATATTGGTGTAGGACGGGATCCGTGTTAGCGGAAATAGCGTGCGAGACACTTTCCGTCGCGGAAGCACCTGCGCGGCGGGCATAGTCAATCAGAAAAAGGCGGCCCCCACAGCAGCTCGAATTCCAGGTAGTCCACTGCGTCAAAAGAGTTGCCGGGTGATTAAAAAAAACGCCAGTAATGATGGCGGCTGCGTGCAAGACGGCACTTTCCTAATTGGGCACCCCCCTCTCCCCCTCCAAAAGTAGAATACGTTTACATGAACACTCGCAACCGTCGACGTTCTCTCAGGCAGCAGATTGGAAAACGCTGTTGTCATATATATATATCGTATTGACGTCTTAATCTAGCACGTTCAAGCATTTTTTTGTTGTAATGGGGAGGATTAGCTATATGCCGACACGCGTCATTACAGTCAGGAGAATGCTATGAACAATCATACGAGAATTTGTAAGGGAGATTGTGAGATACTGATGGGCACGTCCTGGACAGACAAAAGAGATGACAGCGATACATGGACCGTCGCCACCACACGGGACTAGAACTCGTCTGAAAGCGTACTATCAAGAGCATTAGCCTACGGCTTGAAAGACGTATGTGTACATACAAGGAGGCGGCCGTCCTGTCGGTCCTATAGCTGCCATCTCCTATCTCGATATGCGCTTTGGCGTATTCTGAAACGCGACGCTCAAAGAAATTGCTCTTCCCCTCCAGGGATATCATGTCCATGAAATCGAACGGGTTCCCTGCATTGTACATTTTGTCACCGCCAAGCGAGCATAGCAGGTGGTCGGCGACAAATTCTATGTATTGATTCATAAGCTTCGCATTCATTCCTATCAAGTCGACTGGTAGCGCATCTGAAACGCGGTCAGTATTAACAGGCTCAGAGGCGTGATTCGAAAGTATGTTCTCTAACCTGAAAGGAACATTTGTTCAATAGCGACGGCCTCCGAGATGATGCGCCGCACGATGTCAGTACTGGGGCGATGTTGGAGATGCTTGAACAACAGACAGGCGAATTTGGTATGCAATCCCTCGTCGCGGCTGATGAGCTCGTTAGAAAACGTTAGGCCCGGAAGAAGCCCCCGCTTCTTCAGCCAGAAGATCGCGGCAAAGGAGCCTGAGAAGAATATGCCTTCAACTGCTGCGAACGCGACCAGCCGTTCTCCAAAAGGGGAACTTGTGGAACTTGTCCAATCCAACGCCCAACGAGCTTTACGCGTAATGCATGGGATAGTGTCCATGGCGTCAAAGAGTCGAGTGCGCTCGTCGACGTCTTTGATGTACGTGTCAATTAGGAGCGAATACGTTTCAGAATGGACGTTTTCCATCATGATTTGAACGCCGTAGAAACAACGAGCTTCCGCGGCTTGGACTTCGGTTGAAAAACGCATGAGAAGGTTCTCGTTGACAATGCCATCAGAGGCGGCAAAGAAAGCGAGGACGTGGGAGATGAAGAACCGTTCATTTGCGTTAAGCGACTGTTCCCATTGCCTAACGTCGGCCCTAAGGTCTATTTCTTCTGCCGTCCAGAATGACGCCTGTGCTTGCTTATACATCTTCCAAATCTACGGGGTCGGCGTTAATGACATATAAGTTGAGGGAAGAAGTTACCTCAGGATATTGAATTGGAAACAATACGAAGCGCCTAGATGAGTTTTCCAACAACGGCTCCTCCACCGGTGGGCTTTCTAGGTCAGAAGGCGTCATGTTTGAATGGTGTGACTCGGGGCGCAAACTCGACTGGATCTGCTTTAATGGTTAGTGCGGTATGCATTGCAGATAGCTTGGTTGGAGCGGGATCAGGACGCGGGAAGAGATGTATGACGGATGTTCGAGAAGCACGAAACCCGGATGCTACACGGCACGGATTGTCTTACTCACCAGCACTTAAGCGTGTTCCCCCCCAAAAAAAAAGGCAATGAATAAGAATGAATCATCGGGTCGCCTGTTCGTCAGATACACCGCCAAAGTGTTGGTAGGCGGAAGCCAGCCGGATTAGGCAGGTGATCTAATGATGCCGCCGTTTCTGATGGACGGCTGGCCATCAGGCAATCACCAGGTTGTACACGCAAACCTGCTGGCCAGGTGGCGAGATTGTGAACTCCACCTGGCTCAAATTCACCAATTCCAGCAAGTTCATTTTATTACTTCATTTGGTCCTGTGATGGCTCTGCTGTAGATTTATTTGTTTGTAAAATTGATTCATTATTATTACATCTGAGAAAAGCTAGGAAATAAGATTTTGAATGGTGGGAAGGACCCCCGCTCCAAGTTGGACTTAAAGTTACGAGAGTTACGAGCGCGAAGTCCACTCCGATCACATGGTCCGTGCGCAAGCAACCAAAATTCCGAATTTGGCAAGGACTTCGATCGTCTTTCTTTGCCTTCGTCCACCAGTCTTCCTTGAGTCTTCCACCCAACTTCTACCCTCTCCGACACTGTCGCACCTCGCTACGCCAAGACCATGCTACAGCGACAAGGAGAGCAATGCACCTCTTCAAGCACGAGCACACCGAGGATGAGAACGAGCCACCACCAGCGCCTGCCACCGAGGCTGAGGAACCTCCAAACTCACTGCAAAACACGATGACGACGACGAACACAAGCACGCCGAGCCATCACGGACACGAGCCGGCCACGTTGACGAGCCACGACGACCCAGGACAAGGTCCGCAACGACCCAAGACGATGACCCGACTACCTAGGACGATGACTGTGACGACCCAGAACGATGGCCGCGACAACAGCCACTGATGCCGACGACAAGCCACGCACGATGATGCCCATGACGACGAGCCACAATGACGAACCACGATGACGAATCACGACAACAAGCGACCACTACAGCACCACACGAGCACGACAATGCGCCTGACGGCGAGCATGAAGGCCACAACACCCTCAAAATATGGCGGCCATGCACCACAACCACGATACCCTCAAGATCGACGACGACGCTCTCCGGTACGGGTACGGGTAGGCTTGGTGGGCCCCGCGGGATACCCCGCGCTATTCCTTACCGGCGATGATGTTGGGGGTCATGTACGATGATAGCTGGTCCGCCGTACTGTTTCCCATTACGAGTATGATTTGCGTTGTCTACCAATGTGTCGTCTACCCATGCTTCAACAATTTCTTGTATCTGTATAGCTGTAGGAGCCCAATAAATATGTTTTTGAAATCTTCTTCATGTCTGATAATATTGCATTCAGTACCATTTGAGTATATACTGATGACATCTGTCTACACAGCTGAATGTCACACCAACTGCCCAGGTAGCAGCCAGGTAACCTGTGCCCAGCATGGATCCATTGGCTCCGTAACATTGCTGACAGGTGACCATCATCCTGGTAGCGTGTGACATTTTCACCCATAACACATACGATCGTCAGGTTGACTCGGGGTGCCCGACCGTTGGCGGTGTATCTCTCAATACGCACAGCTCGTTTCGAGGCTGCACCGCCGTCTAACACAGTCCGACACAAGGCTCGGAACGGGATACTGACACTCATTCCGCGGAATCAATCGATCTGTTTATCCATTTCTCTGCTAAGGGACTGTCTTTCGGGATCAAAAGACGATTAAGACACCCGCATGGATATCTTACCTGGTGTTGACTCCAAAACAAGCTTCCCACCATTACAGAGCCAAGTGCGGGGGGAGAACGGCATATGAAGTAAGATGGCGGGTGAAGAGATTACCAATCTAGCATATCGATATTCAGCGTCGTCGAAGTATACATGTTGAGAGAGGTTAAAATTTTGTTGCGAATCCGCAACCACTCTCCGTGTACTAATGGACAATAAAGTCGGATCTCTTTCACGGTTGTCGCCAAGCCGCCGTCTCTGATAGCTTTTCCAAGTGCGTCCCAGCCTGTATCACCAAGTTGGTCGGCTTTGATAGCGATGCTGGCCCAATGTATGGCATGGTCATCAGGTATCGATGTGATAATTTGACACAGGGAACTCAGGTCTTCGTAATCAAATGACAACACTAAGGACGATAGCCGCAAGCATCCCGCTAGAGAGATCTCTTTCTGGATCAGGCCTGAAATGACGCATGTTACCACATCGGACATGAGGGAACGTGCGTACTCACCTCCGGAATGAAGAGAGAGAGAAACAAATCGAAGTGTGTTGCCGCATTCCGCCATCAAAGACTGAACTCCTTCTGCGGCAGTGTTTGGTAGATGGATTGTCACGGAAGTCAGCTGCCATCCTGCAGCCCGCTGGATGAAAGTTGATAATGAAATAGAGACTGCCACGGATCGCGAACCGGATCGATCCGCGATCCTTTACACGGATATCCGTGTTCCCAAAGCCAAGACCGTACCCGCCGTGCGATCCGGATCGCCTACAGGATCCGATCCGTTAGGCGATCCGATCTGCGGATCGGGTCACGGATCTGACTCGCGGATCGGGTCACGGATCTGACTCGCGGATACTCGTGTGTAGGAATGATTTTTTTTCGACGCGGCGTGGTTCGCTTAATAGAGCGAACCACATACCAACAACGAAAAAGTGGGGGATAGAAGGGCGGATGGAAGGGTTGTGGTGGCGGGGACAGTGGCACCGACAGCGTTGTTGGTCGCGAGACAGGTGGCGGACACAGTGCGCTGTGTCTCCGTCGTCGTCACTGGGATCCTGGCGGAATGGTCGTTAGGTCCGATACACTGTTTTATTGTGAGTCCAAAAACAAAGATAGAATGAAGCAGAACGTACCTATTGCCCAGCGTCGTCTGCAGATGCCGCGCGCCCATATTCCCGCCACCGCCGCTCTCCAAGCCCACTGTCCAGCAATCTCCCATAGTTCTAGTGCCACTTGCAGGCCGTCGTTGTCGTGGCTCGTCGTCTGCTGCCCGCTCCGGGGGCTTACGCGTCAAGGCTGAGCGGTTGCTAGGGCGGCGTGGCCCCAGCAACGGCCTCTTGCATAGTCTAGCCCTGGTGTGAGGCAGTCCAGCGGGTCGTGGTCGTCGTGCTGCAGTCGTAGAGCAGCAATCCTCGTCGAAAATGTGCCGTCGCGAAGACGAGCACCAGAATTCGCCCCGGAACGTATTCGAGGGCGGAGCGGTCGGCGTAAAGCCAAACCGCGCCAGAAAAGCAAGAGAATAGAAAGACAAGAAGCAAAATAAGCCCCAGAAGAAGTTCTGGGGCTGACGAGCACGACGTCGCCGTCGTGCTGTGGTGGTAGGAGGCAGAGAGTCACCGACACCCATGGCAGCAAAAGATACCATATTCTTGTGCTTATATTCACAGAGCCTGATTCCACATTCTGTGGATGTAAGCACATTGCTGAACCTGCTCAAATGCCCTATTACTGCGGTTATAATCACTGGGCAGGCCTGCTCTCCATTTAGGTCATTCATCAGCGATGCCTGCCTCCAGAATACCCCGCATTGGGTTTATCGAGTCTGCTTTGCGGCTAAAATCAAGCCGCCACTGCCGCGAATCGGACCAAGTTAAGCCCAAACCAGGAAAATCAAAATTTTACGAGATTTCAACCAATACAGGCATAAAAAGTAGTAAATCGAAAATTACGCGAAACAGTACTATACATGACGAGACACCTCATTAATCTACATCGTCGTAGGCAGCATCATCATTCATAAGGACGAGTGCACGAGCTGCAGCAAGCGAGGCAATGTCCTCCTCCTCATCCTCTGAGTCCGATTCTTCGACCTCCTGCACCTCGATCCGATCAGGTTTCCGCCTCTTACCGCACATGTACGGTTTCGCCCATATGGAGTGGAAGTGGGTGCTGATGGACCGATACACGGCCGCCTGGCGGTGCGCAAGCGCGTGGACCCCAGCCGCAAGCTCTGGGGATGCTGAGGGCCACGCCGATGCTCTCGCTTCCCACCTCCTAGCCTCATCCTCGAGCGATAAGAGCGTTCGCTCCTTCTCCACGGCACTTAACCGCACCTCCTCACTCCACCGCAGCGCCCGAGCACGGCTTTTCAACCACTCTACCCGAATGGACCCCTCCAGCTCCGACTTCTCCATGCTATTGGTTGAGCCCTCCATCAACCATATCCACGACGTCTCGTGGCTCCCACTTCCAAACTGCACATCGTTTTCCTTCATGCTCGACTTCTTCTTCTTGGTCGGTGGCCGGGGATCTTCATCAATGTCGAACACGAAACTATCCAGCGCTTTGATGTCGGCAGGTAACAGCTCGCGTAACACTGCAGTCCACGGACCGTCTCCTCGCAATCGGAGCAGAGCTGCTCGAGCTGATCGATACTTCCTTGCAGCTAACTCGGTTTTTCCTTGGATGCGATGAACAATTGTCCACACGCGGCTGGTCTGCTTTTGACCCCGAAGATGAAGGCGACGGAAAGTGGTAATCATACGTCGCGCGCGCTGCATGCATCGTATGGTCTCTAGTGCATCGTAGCACTGGCTCTCTCGAAGCTTCTCCTCCTTCTCCGTGATATCAGCCAAACAGCCGCGGGATCGAAGATCAGGTGAGATGTCGGATGGTAAGATGAGGGCTTCCGTTTCGACGTCACCCTTCCTGGGGCCCAAGCTCGCGAGTTTCGACGTAACACAAGGCATGTAAACCTTCTGTAACTCGCGAATTTGACCGATCTGGGTTTGAAGTAGCGTACGCTTCTCGTGGACCTCCTTGATAACGCTTGGTGTGTCCTTGTCGTCCTGTTCGAGCATCCAGGTAATTCTTCGTCTATGCTCCAAGTCAGTTCAAGAAAGTTGATTCCAGGAGTCAGTACTCACTGCAATTCTTCGGCGATGATGACAAAACTGATAAAAACGGTAGGGCCGGTCTCATGCAAGGGCTCGTGGACAACCGAGTCCTTACGATCTTCGGCTGCAAGAGCCTGAAGTGTTGCGGCTTCACTTTCATCTACGCGAATGGATCAGCAACATTAATCAGAGAAAGAATGAAGCACTTACGCAAAGACTCCAAGTAGTACGGGTTCTTGCGTGTTCGATCCACCTCCCAACCCTCGACCTCTTTCGTCCATCTCGCGGCACAGCCCTCCGGTAGGATGTTGGTAAATTGTTCATGGGCGGTGACATGGCGGTCAGCGCCGATTTTTGGCGAAATACGCCTTACGATGAAGGCTTAGGCCTGATAAGAGATCAATGACACGATAACAAGCAGAATATAGACATGACCCTACCAAGCCCAGTGTTCTTGCTCCAATTATGGGCGGCCACTCGACGGTCCAGAGTATCGTGCCGTCCTCCCGGAAGCATTTCCTTCGTCGACGACGCGCGGATCCATTTAAAGGAGCCCACGTTCTCTCGATGCCCTCTCCGTCTGTCCGTCCGACACCCGGCTGCACATTCATTGTGTACTCCACTTGACACGACAGTTTGTGACCCTTACAATGACATTTGGGGACACCCCAGAATGTCCTCACCCCCAGACCCAACTGCATCGAGATGGGCATTGCGGCCATTCGCGTCTTGAAGTTTATGCACCATTGGCACACGACATCATAAGAAAAAAAGATTTCATCGAGACCACAGTTCTTGACACCAGATAGCGCTATATAGTCCATATTACAGTACCTTCCAAAAGACATTAATTATGAAGAGTGGATTAAGCGAGTCGAAAACACATACCGTTCACCCCTCTGAAGGTCCCCAATGCCGTTAGGGACGCACACATTCATGTCGAGCACAAATGCACATCCCCAGGCCAGTCGAGCGTAAACCGATATTGTTTTTCGTTTCCGCGTGTGCGAGGGTACGAAATCCGGCACATGAGCTGATCTGTGGGCATATTAAGTTGAGGGATCAATGGTAGAGATGATACTGACATCTTTCTGTTTAGGATACTTGGAAATGTGCTCCAGGTAAGGCTGGTTGGCGACAAAGTACGCCCAGCCCGTGTGAAGACCCGGATCCAAGGTTGAAGGGCGACGGAGATTACACAGTCGGAAATTGGCGTCAGCGCGCGATGTCAGACGATAGAGATATCTTCGGCGGCATTAGTTCTGAACTCGGATAACGAAATGAATAATACCTTTCCGCAAGAGGGACTGCACGCCAGTTCGGCGGCAAGTTGACACCGGGCCTTGGGCAAGCCCAACAACGTATGGCAAGCTCCCCTTGTTCCGTCGTAGCACGACCGTTCTCCACAGAGCCACGACCACCGCGTTTCAGAATTTTTATATGTCCAAACTCTCGATTGACGCGCAGATAAGACTTGTAACGTTCCTGTCGGAGTAAACTTCAGACAAGCCACACATCGCGAAGACTGATTCTTACCTTGGGAACATTCACACCAGTGTGATCTGTCATAGCCGCCAGAGCATTGTAGTGCTCGTACGAAGACATCTTGCCGCAAGATGCCAACATTTCGAAATCCTCGAGGAGACGGAAGGTGGCGCCCGTCTTTGGATGACGACTAGTGGCGGGAAAAACTTCGGCGCGAAGCATCTGGATTCGATGGGGTACGCGACGTTCGCAGCCACAGAAATCGACATTGACTTTGTGTATCCCATTATTGTGTAGGATGGTGAAATCGTTAGATCCGGCTTGGGGATTGATACAGGGCTGGCCGTCGTCGTGACCGAGTTGAAGACGCAGACCGAGTGAGCGCAGTGTGACTCGCTCGTAGAAAAGACCATTCCACTTCTAAAAAGCAACCGATTAAGTACGCCGATGTAAAGACATTGAACAAGACATACCTGAATCCGATGGAAGGGATTCCGACGATGCAAGCGCAAAGTACAGGGAAGGCATTCGCGAGCCGTTCCCCAGCAATCCTCGCAGCGATACAAAGCTTCTCTGGGGACGGCAAAGGTCTGGCTGTCTCTGCAAGACGTACAGCATAACCCGCCAGCACCCTTGCCCTCAATTCGAACGAATTCTTCAAGAAACTCTTGTGGTCCACCATCGTAGACCCAGTTCAGCAAGTTTTGGTCCTGCAGAGCTGGCTCAGCTAGCTGTAATTCCAACAAAAACCATTTTTAGACATACAGAATTTTGGTACCGCTTGCGACGCGGTGGCGGCGGCGGCGGAGGAGGAGGAGGAGGAGGTATGGATGACAGAGGTGCGGTACCTTGCCAATAGCCAGTCTGTGAATTGCTGGCTGTGACACGAGCAACAGAGGAAGATGAGGACGTGACGATGCGACGTCCATCGCGCGAAAGGTTGAGGGTACGACCCTGGGCAACACTGAGATCCCCCTCGTCATCGTCGTCGTCGGCACGGATGAGCTGGAGCTTGAGCGGGCGTTTTTTTGACATGGAAGGCCATGAGAGACCGGTACCCAACAAAACACTTTGCCAGTGTTGATTGATCCCATCTCAGCATTAAACCCAATTAGGATGCAGCACATAGGCCTAACAAAGATGCATACAAAGATGTATACACGAGGAATTTCAACACGAGTACATTTCAGGTGTTTACAAGCATCAAGATGAACGTGTCTTCCGGGTAGATCTGCCCTTATTGGCATTATTCCTCAAACGAAAATTTCCATCCATGCTCCCCGCAGTCCAAGCGCTGAAAATTTGTTAGTTTCATTCGCTATGCGCGGAATGTGATATCGTACCTAAAGTTTCCTCCTTGAGATGTAGGAAACATCTGACGAGTAGCCGGGATGCAAGTGGCGTCATAGGACGACCAGTACCGTTCAATGCGGTCGCGATGGTGTTCAACAACAGGGATGTTCGCATATCTGAGGGTAATTGAGTAAATATTCTGAAGAACGATTGGTTGGGTCGTACGGCTCCCCGGTTTCGACGTTGGGCGTAGCACCGTCCATGATGGTGTAAGCTAAGGTGCGATGAGACCTAATCGGGTAAGATGCAAAGCCTTTCCACTGTTCGATTCTCATAGGAGGACGGATGCAATAAAGAAATTAAAATTGCTCTAAAATACAAATATTTGACGAAAGCCTCGAAAGGCGGATACCAAGATCAACTACAAAATATATAATGTGACAAGATACTAAGTAAACTCAAAGTGCACTCCCTGGGACCAAAGCAGGATCCAAGGAGAACTCGGGCCCATAGATTCCAGGCGAGCTCTCGCGGCTCGGAGGGCTCGGTGAAGGTTCTTTTACACCCAAGTCGAGCTTTATCTTTTTTACCCAGGCCTGAACCTCCGCATTAAAACGAGCCTCCATTTCAGGAGAGTCTAACAACGGCAAGTCTGGGTCAAGGACACGGCGCTTCAGACCACGAGGGGGAGTCCGAGGTCTCCAGTCCCATGAGGAGGCGGAGGTGGACGACGAGCGAGTCGTAGAAGACGACGAGGATGTAGTGGAGGTCGACGAAGACACTGATGATGAAGACCCATCAAAGTCATCATCAGAGTCATCGTCTGACATCGAAGGCTTGTGGAAGACCGTGTCATCCGTATCCTCGACAACGGAGGTGGGAGATGATGGGTCGTACACTGCGCCGGTGGATGTGTAGCCATCCGAAATGGCCTCGTCGTCACTCGTCGACGTAGGCGACTGCCCAGCTGTGGAGATATCTGCGGAGGCGGAAGTAATCGATGGGGCGGGGAGAACGTCGGGGAGGATCACGGTCTTTTCGCGAATGAGGGGCGGGGACGGGGACGAGGCACACTTCCAGGAGCGTGACGTTGAACGAGGAGAGGATTGTGATAGACATAAGGACCATCCTGTCCATGTTTTTTGTAGGACAACTGGGTACAGGCCCACGCGAGTCCACGTCGGAGTAACTGGTCAATGGTTAATACACATTTAAGGACAACGGTAGGAAGGCATACCTTATTGCGTTCCTCGTAACGGGCGACGTGTTGTTGCTGAGTCTCACCAAACACATATGCGAGGGGGAAAAGGATATTGTATGCGAGAGTATGACGCGTCTTGAAATCATGCCAGTCGGCGGCATCCGTGTTCCAGGAGTATTCTTGCCAGTGGGGGTTCGCCTGGACAGTGGCAGTGAATATCCGACCAAGGTCCATCATGAAGCCCTGCTGCTCGGTGGGGAAACACTGGATGCAAAAATGTTATCTACGAAAGACGCGTCATATGGAGAGGAAATATTTACCGAAGGGAAAGGAGGCAGCTCCTGGTAGATGGTAGGCAAGTTGTAAGACATTGGACGCGTTAAAACCGTGAATGGGAGTGGTTCCAGATAAAGAGGAGAAACGCGTCGACTCGCTGTTTTGTGAGCGGGTCGTCAATAATCTACAGTCCGCAACTCAGCTGTCAGGCAGCGAGACGGCAGAGAAAATTGTGCAGACCTTCATGGCGCGGCATTGCGATTGAATACCGTTCTTCGAAATTGGATTCGCAGGTGTCGGTTTACGTCAAGAGGCGGCGGCGATGGTCGGTGAGGCGGAGGCAGTGATAGCATGGGGGAACGAAGACAGTTCACAAAGGGAGGGTAGACGTATTGCAAGAGGACGAGCCGTACAATCATGATGTGAGATAGAGGAGCTGGCGCTTTTTCTTCGCCTTGCTCAAAGCGCCAGCCTGCGCATGCTTCCACAAATCGGAAACATACTCGTAAACCATCCAAAACTTGTCGTTTATTTCCTTGACGTCGCGCCAATACGACGAGTCAATCCCAGCTTCCTCCTCAATCTCCGCGAGAACACCGGATATGTATTCCCACTTTTCGCGGTAATGCTGCTCCTGCGAGGCGATGTACTGGCTGCCTTGGAAAACACCCTCATCCTCATACGTCTTAACCATACTCGCAATGAAGGGGATGATGGCGTTGCCTGTCTGTCCGCCCGCAGCTCGCCGTCAAGGAGGCGTACGCGCCTAGTCAGGCGCTTGCATAAAATTTCGTCGAACGACCTGCTTAGGAATGAGTGAACGAGAGAGACTGCGACGAGGATGAGAACACACCGAGGAGCAGCCTTCTTGAGGGCTTGGTGGCGGCGCTTCCTCCCAGCCTCGATGGCCTTCTTGTCATAGCGGTCCTTCATGTTTTGCAGAAGCGCCTCACGATTCCTAAAATGGCGGTGAGTACTCGTCAAAAGGCTAGGCAATGACTCACTTGTGGTAATAGCGTCGCTTGTTGGCCTTGACGGCCGCTGCTTTAAGCTCTGGGGTGTCGTAGAGGACAGGCGGCGCCATGGTGACGACGCGAGGCAGACTTTGAAAAAAATTAACGTCGCAGTGGTGAGGGTAGTGGTCGAAGAGACTTACCGAAAAGAGGATCGGATTTTGCAGTGGTTGTTGGAAAGTGACGAAGGCTACTGGTGGTGGCAGGAGTGAGAATCGAGTAAATCGTAAGGGATCTACCTTGCCATCCGAGTTCACTAGACCTCAACTAGACTATAACGCTCGAACTGCTCATAAAATTCTGATTTTATTCCCAGTACATGACATGATTTATTCGTGAATTTACGTATATTTTTAAGGACGGTCACGGTAGAGGAAGATGTATACAATATTATACTTCAGTGGTGAGGTATTCAGCCTATGACTAGACTCCATTAGACTTTAACTAGATTGTAATAATGGCGAGCTAACCGTCCATCCGGTTATCCTGGGGCTGT
This sequence comes from Hymenopellis raphanipes, assembly GCA_036872995.1. Taxonomy (NCBI): domain Eukaryota; kingdom Fungi; phylum Basidiomycota; class Agaricomycetes; order Agaricales; family Physalacriaceae; genus Hymenopellis; species Hymenopellis raphanipes. Next base: position 757,520 of record JAYMDG010000015.1, read on the forward strand.
GTGAGATGAAAGATGAGACTTTCTGAAGGTCTCGGACAGGAATCCGGAGTGTCATGGACCGTGAACGGATGAAGGATAAGGTCGATAAGCCGATACATTCCACTAGACTTTAACTAGATCGGATTCGTTCTGGTCATCGGTAGTGCCAGGCCATCCAGAGCATGGTTCGGATACATTGACGAAAGCCATAAGATGGTTGTGCATATGCTCCGAAGGCGTTCCGTGAAGCGCAGGGCCCATACTGAACAAAATGATTTCATGTCATTTTTTTAGACAGGATCATCGCACCTGATTAGACCCGGCTGAGTGGGAATTACATTGAGGAATCAACACAAATACATCTCCCCAGGCCATCCTTGAAGTCGTAGAAACAGGCAGTGCAGGAGGAGGAGGTAGATGAACGACAAATGACTTGGAGGTCAATTCGCCGGCGGCACTTTCGCGGTCCTCGGTCCGGAGTCGACTATCAGTTTCAAGTAGTAATCGAACCCTCGAGGCCAAAAAGTGACTCAGTTGGCATGATGAATGAAGTGCTTAGCCGCTACGCTACTGGCGCTTGTGTCTCATACGGCTATGGAGCTTAAGTTCCGGCATCACTCAAATCTCCTCATCAATTCCCGCGCGGCTCAATTCTTTGTGAATCCAAACATTTCATTACAGCGTCGTGTACTTAAGGCTTATTATTGGGCCAGTGTCAAGACAACACAACAAGATGTAAATAGAAATACATAGCTACAAGAAAAATATCGATTGGGGACTACAAGATGCAAGAACACCTAACACGGGCTACCCGGGGTAGAAAACGATGGGTCGGTAGACGGCGTCGACGGCCTAGTATAACTACTAGTGTCCCAAGTGTCCCAACGCGGCGACGGCGGTGATGGCGGCATCCACGCACCCGGCGTAACTGGCCGTTGTTGATACTCTGTACTCTTTCCTTCCACGGCCGTATCCGTATACACATGCCAGGTAGGGGCTTCGCTGCCCCACCCCCGTGCATAATCCTCCATATCTGTAGGCCAGGTAGGGGCTTTCCCCCAATCAGGGGTAGGCGGGGGTATCGCTGAGCCATCGCCGTACGGTGGGTGCGCCTCCACATGGTAGGACACCGGCATTTCATTGTACGGCTCCACATCCAACATGTAGAAAAAGGTCGTCACGCCGTTTGGGAGTGCGCGAAGCTCGTGACGATGCTGGTGCCGGGCAATATAGTGGTTGTCGTCCAGAGTAGGAAGATATGAGGATATGAGCTCTTGCTCGACAGGATCAAGCTCGTCGTCCAGACCCATAGGCCTCATGGCGAAATCCAAAACAAGGTCGTCAGGTGATGAAGCTCCGGTCGGGTACCACGCGTCAAATGCAGCGTAGACGCGCTAAATGGGGGTGAATCGGTGTTAGTACAAGTATAAATGATCACGTACGGCACGAACAGCCTCCCTATCCGACTCTGAAACGTTGGTGCGCCAATACAGCGATGGCATGAAGACCTCCTCGACAAAGAAGCGATCATCCTCATGTTCACGAGACATTGCATAGCCGGCGAAATGTTGTCGGACCAGAGATGCTTGAAGTGCCGATAGACCCGGCTTAGACATCTAGATCATGACTATAGATAGATGATAGAAAAATTAAAACTTACCAGTGTTTCGGATGATCTTTTCTGTGGGCGACGTGAAGCTTGTGTGACGAGAGCATTCGAACGGCCTGTCAACGATGAACGTTCCAACAACGAACGTGCGCATCGATGGTTCCGAAGAGAGGAGATAGGACCGAGAAAAGCTAAAAGAAGAGCAGGTTCAACGTCTCCTGTAGTGTAATGGACTTCATGCTCAATGGTCTTTCTTATGGTCAAGAGTTCGAATCCTACGTACGGCTGGCTTTGCTCTCCCTGGAAATCATTTTTTCTGTGTGTTCAGACTGCCCGACTGCCTAAAAGCTTGTCACAACATTCAAATTTTGAGCTGAGGCCTTCCAGGAGAGCAACAAGAAATACAATTATACCTAAGATACACTAACAAATAGCACAACAAGATCTAACTACAGTGTCCGATGCATACCAAAAAATACAGTACAGGTCCATGTTCGATTACGTAGTCATACTGCCAAGAACCCACTCGACATCGAAGACAGCGGCAGTCCATTCCCCATGAGCCAATACGTTGTTCTTGCAAATAAGACCCCACCAAGCCAGCAACGCAAGAATACTCCAGTGACCGTTGATCCCACTGGTGCAAATGGGCCCCCAACTCCTCCCTGCAGGCTCTACGCGATGCTTCTCGCGCAAAGGGGCATCCGCGGCTTTGACACCGCGCCACTCGGGTTGGAGAGCTGTCCACCACGCCCAGAATTGTTCCCGGAAAGTATAATGATCACCTTCTGGCACATACTCGATCGCACGAGCCCGTTTACTCCATGCCGCGATGCATGCGGGCCGAACCTTGAGAGTGGGAAGGGGCTTGCCATGGGCGTAGTCGAGAGTTTGCTCAAACCTGGTGTAGACATCTATCAAGCGAAGCCAATCCGGGCCAAGATCGAATGAAGTAAGATGTTTCCGTGCATCAAGAACATACGGAGCGTAGTCCTGCGACGTGACGGAGCCCAATGGAGGCAAGTGGTTTGATGGAGGATTAAAGGGGGAGGAGGGGGAGGAAGGGGAGGGAGGGGCTGCTGTAAGCCAAGAAATTCAGTAGGATGTGTCGAATCGTTAGGCCCGTTAATGGGGATATAGTGTTGTCCGAGTAGAGTCGGGTCTATGTTGGTAATGTTAGCAAGCGTGCCGAGGGGCGACACGAACCCTGGGGCCTTGGTTGTCGACTGACGATTCGAACGAGGCGCGTTAGAAGGGGAAGACGTAGATGAGGGCGGAGCCGGATCATTCTCGTCAGCCTCGTCATCCTCTTCATCTTCGTCTTGTTGAGGAGCATCTTATTGGGGAGCACCGCTGGCGCGTTTCTTGCGAGGTTTTGGGGAAGACTTCGCGGTGGGACGCTTTCGCTTGGAGGGTGCGGTTGGTTCCACGATACGCGCGTCTGTCGATGCAGCAGGGTCTGGCGTCCGACTTCCCTCCGCATTCCATGGATTTTCTTGCGTGACAAACCACGGTGCCTTGGCGGGAAGTGCAACACCAGGAAGGGCGCGTTCAACTTGTTGCGCGACGGCTACGGAACGGAATCAGAAGGTATCGCTATAAAATGTTGGAATATACATACTAAAGCAGCTCATGCCAAACTCCCCAAGTGCTGCTTGGTAGCACTTGTGACGACGTTTACCACGCTCACCGTCAGCCTCATGAAACAATTTCGGAGCCGGAGATTTATCGTGGCCAACGTTAATACTGCAGAGACATCAGTAACGAGCAGGATTAGCGCAATGGAAACGACGCACGTAAGGACGTTGACCTGGCCGCCCTTTCGAGGCTCCGGTCCAACCCAGGACAATGAGATATTTCCACCTAGCAAAGTCGAAAGTCCCTCGAGGAACGGCTGCAGCGTCGTTGGCAGCTGGTCCAGCGCGCTGTATACGAGAATAAGTAATGGAAGCAAAATATTACGAAACACGTACACTTGCGTTTCCTCTGGGGAGAGGAGCGTGATAGGGCGTTTTGCGTCCTCCTTGCCCTTCGCGACCTCCGCGGCATCAACGGTAGCCCGTTCTACCCAGTACGCCTTTTCCTCGTCGCTCAAAGCTTCGAAGGTGTCCGCGGCAAATTTCCCAGCAGCGTTGATTCGCTCGCGACGAGGATCCTTGCCAGTGCTCTTGAAAGATTCGTTAAACTGCTCGCGTGACGGTCCAAATTTTTCGATAGACCACATTTGCTGAGCTGTGCGGCCTCGCTTTCTGGTGATGTCAACGCCAGCAACCTTCGCCAGAAGAGCTCCAACTGGATCTTTCGCGACCTGAGCCTTGCTCATTTTTGTGATGGGGGTGGCCTTCGACCAGCGACTGCTGTAAAAGTTCCTGATGCCCTGTGAACCATGGTTTAACTCAGCAATTTCCGGGAGAAAAATGACGTACGACGAGGAGCTGCTGCAGAAACACCTGCTTTCGAGCGGCGTCCTCCTCCGAAAGGGATGCCTGCGCTGTCTCTACGCTGGCGGACGACGTGGGTTCCGGCTCCTGCGTCATGGGGAGGTCCCAAGGATATTTCTCGAGCCATTTGTTGTACACCTTGTCGGCGTACTCGACGGCCGCAGATTTACCGCGTCGTCTGGCGTCCTGGTATCCGGCCATGTGGCTGTCGAGAAACTGGAGGCGAGAACCCTTGGCCCAGCCCTTACGGAATGGACCTGAAGGGTCGTTGGCCTTGGGAACGTTAGATGGTCTGATAGGAATGATTTCAGCGACATCAAAACATAACCCCGGAAGGTATGCACGCACTGTGATTCAGACATGACGCGATTGTTCTACAAGCGGACAAGGAGGAGGTGAATTGCAGCAGTAAGACGCGTTGTTTGCAGTAAGGAGTAGAGTCAACGAGGCGCCGCGGGAGCAAATAGTGAAAAACAGGGATGAGCGGGAGGAACTGAATGCCGCAATGCCGCTTAGTCAGCGGTGTTCGTAGCCGCGCGACCCAAAACGGTAGCTGGAATGGGACGAGTATTATTATGCTTGTGGATAAATATGCCAGTAGTAGTATTTACTGTGAGAAGATTTAGGGTTGTGGAAGCAACATCTAGGGTTGGGAATTGAGTGCTTATATCCACTAGGATACCATTGAGGTCAGTGGTTATAACCTCAAAGATTCCCCAAAGATTACAGCATGGCCTGTCACCGATCCTTATCCGGCGATTGCCGGAAGGTTCGGTGAGCTCGGCGATCCGGGAAATTCAGCCGCAACATCATTTCTGGGCGACGTTGCAACCGTTTCATGCCAAATAAAATTGTAGAAATCTTTTAAAAACATGATTTACAAGTATTCAACTGTACGGATATTGTACGGATCGGTGCCACGGATATCCGTGCACACCTCTGGCTGACCGTGACCCGTGGCCCGATCCGGATCGCACGGATCGGATCGCAAAAATGTGATCCGATCCGCGGATCGGGTATGGGATCGGGTAGCGGATATCCGCCGATTTACCCGATCCGTGGCAGACTCTATAATGAAAGCAGATGGGGACCTCCGTCATTATAGGCGCTCAAAACAAGTGTTTGTACCCCGGACAACATGTTGTCACCCAAGCGGCGAAGATGAGCGTCATCGAAATGGCCCGTGAGATTGAGATGATCGCAGCGTCTGTGTGTTCCCAGACACAGTGAGCGCAGCCTTGGAATCAAAGCAAGCAAGTCGGTGAGAATGTCGAAAGATATGGTGCAACGAGCGAGGATCAAATGGTCAAAGGCGGGCAACGCGTTAATTTCGCGCCAGGACATGCGAACGTACTTGACACGACGGGAGAAGTCCACATCATGAAAAGAAACCGTCTTCAGGCACGGGTTCGAGGAGCATAAGAGAAGTAACCGCTTCAAATCCCTAGGGGAACCGAAGAAGGTGCCGAAAACGCGAATCTCGCGTACGCTGGACGACAGGTGCGGACGTGATTTAAGGAATTGAACCCACAGAGGTATACTGCGTCTACGCGCGCAGACCTCGCCACAAGAGATTCGCCTGAAAACAATAGGCACCGTTAATTGTCTAAAAGCATGGTTAACCAGGCCCATCTGCAATGGGAGCGAGTCATCAAAGGCTTCCTCCAATATACGCGTCATTATTTCAACAGACAAGACCGACGCAGTCCCAAAAGGTGGAGGTGTGGCGGTGGATGACATGGAGGAAATAACTGGAGTGACGACTAGGGAGGAGGACAGCGGAAAGGCCGCCCACGCCTTTCACCAGTATACACTGATCATCTATATCCGAAACACGGAGGAGCGGATGCAAAGTAACGGAGACGATGACATTTTTTTAGCAGCTTCACGGCCACGTGATCGGAATTTATGGCAGGACCCGCTTTGTCGAGGACTAGACGATTAAATTAAGTCAAGGAGGCGTAGAAGTATATAGGGACATCTATTTTCGCCGCTAAGCCTCAGTCCGATGCACGTTTCTCCATGTTCATGTCGAGTAACCACGAACGCACCCTTCTGCCGGTTTCCAATTTTGCGAATGATGTTGCGGAGGATGAGAATTAACAACCTAAACGCTTGATCGTCCCTACGCACATCGTTAAAAAAAACGTGATGCCAAAGAATGGTCAATGTCAACACACCACTCGTATAAAGACGCGTTAGCGAAGGACTTGATCCGAGGTGTAGCCGTGTACAGGCGATCCATTTCAGGCGTCTGCACGGGAACGGTTCTTACGGCCATAACTTTACGACTCAGATCGACATCCATAAGCCAGCTATTGGCGAACACCGAGGCGGGCGGGCCTGCACTGTGCCGTTGAACCCAACAGGAACGATCGCCAACGATCCGCACGCCTTTGAGACTGTTGCATTTAAGATTAACGTGTAGTCCGCGTTCGCTGAGCGAAGCCGCCGTCGTCCATCCTCTGGAAATGTATTTTTTCAACGGCGTCTATGTCTCTTTGGGTAGCGTGGGCTTTAGGAATCGTGATATATCGAATGAAGGACCAATAAGGGAATAGGCTGAAGGCGTGCGTGGCTGTGATAAAATTCATGACGGCAGCTTCAACATTATAAGAAATCAATCAGCAAAAAAGCGAAGAAAACACGTACTAGAATGGAAGCCAAGAATACAATCTAACGCGCTCCACGCCACGATAATGATCTGGACCATACGGACATCTGCATTGACGAATGAATAAACGGCGCGGATGTGTGCTCGGCCGTAATCCTCGTACTCCCAATAATCTGCCGTCTGTAAAGGATTAAATCCTCGGAGACGTTGTCGAAAATGTCGAGGAACAAATCGATACCCGACGTCAAGCAGGAAATGAACGACTTGCAAATATGTGGCTGCCGGTACATAAATGTCGAGGTCGCTTGACTCCAATGGGGCTCGCGTGAAATAAGCCTGGGCGGTTGAGCCGGATAGCACCGCATCAGCGCTCGCCATCAACTTGAGTACGCGTTGCCGCTCAACCCCTGGGAAGAATGGGCGGAGGATCATGGAAATACTATCATGTAACTGGAGATATCGGCGGATCTCCGCTTGCCACGCCTTGGACAAAATCTGTAGTCGCGTTAATTCCCACAAGGACATGCGCGGGCATATGTGCTCAGGAAGTATTTGAAGCCTGCGGTGCCGTCAGTGAAAACCCTACGTTGGATAGGAACGGTGCAACGAACCTCAAGACGTATTCCAGATCAATATCTGACATCTGTCCTACGTGAACCATGATAGATGCAGCGAGCGAATGCCACCCTGTCAGGCAAGGAAGATTGGTCGGGTTATGTGGTGGCGGTATAAAAAAGGTCCAAGAGTGAAACTGAACGTGGCCGCCTTCCGAGCATGATATGACAAGAAGGAAACAGTGGTTCCAGATATATACAGTTTGAGCGAAACATCCCGACAAACCAACGACGGAAGAAGGGAGTGGCACGCGTTATGTTGAAATGAGTCTACGCGGAAGAAGTGGCGCGCATTGACAGATCCAGAATCGTGAAGATAGCCGCCGGGACTCGTAGGCAATCTGAAACTGCAAAGAATAGGATTGACGGCGAATTGAGAGCGACATTCGGCTTTCCGCCTTGTGAGACAACCACATGGACGAATGCAGGATAGAACAGTATTGGGACTTAATCCGCGTCACTAATAACTACCCTACTACGTTTAAAGTGACGCGCAGATGACGGCCGTGGATAATCTGTAGGACCAATGTAAGAAGCTGGAACAAGATGACGATGTAAGAGAAACATACTCGACATTTGTTGACCTGGATAAGGTTTCCTCTTCAAGGTCCTGCCTCGAACAGCTATGAGTTGCGGACGTTTGTAAGTATTCACTTTCAAAGATTAAGATTATGGTCACCTTTATGAGTCGGCGGAGTAGGGCTGTCACTTACGTCGTCGGGTACAATGAAGGAGTCGTCACTCTCATCGCTGTCACCGTCAACATATGAGACTGTCAAGTGAGTGGGTGTTAGTCATGACGTAAACGACCACAAATCACTCACACTTGGTGGCTTTAAGGCGAGCATGCTCCCTCGAGGCAGATTCGAAAGGGCCCTCATCTTCAGAAGCCTCATCATCGAAGAAAGTGCCTAATCAAGAAATAATGAATCGACGAATAAGTGAATATGACAATGACGAACATACTCTGCTTCTCATGTCCCGAAACGTCAGCGTCCGCCCCACTCTCGCCGCTTTCGTCCATGGAATAATCAGAAACAGGTGCACGTCCTATTTCACCAAGACCGGCAGCACCGCTGCGACTCAGAGAGTCGCCACCATTCACTGCGTGCACTGACGTTTCGCTCATGCCGCAGGATACCGAAGAGCGAGGCGCCACATCAGCGAACATGAGGTAAGGATCGCGTAACAGAGCGGGGTTCACGCTAGTGTCGTCGCTCAATGGAGCGGTGTCTATGTTCGCAGCGGACAAAAGCATGTCCAATCCAGTGGGACGGATCCGGGGACCTGCAACATATTAATATTTTATTTTATTTTTTACTTGGAAGGCATGGATGGTCCGGCGCTCACCCTCCTCAACGAACAGCTTGCGGTGAAAATCGGTATTTGACGGTTTCAAGTCTATAGAGAGAACGTGAGCGGCGGCGCACAAGCGCTGAAGAGGAGGTGGTTCGTACCGTCCATGCTGTCCATAACAATCTGTTTGATAAAATGGATTTCGTTTAGTTGTGTAGGAGTTGCAGTTCTTTCAATACGCGCAAGCGCAGCGAAGATTAGACGTTGGACTTCGGGCACCATCACAAGGCGGGCAACACTGTATGTCATTCAAACACGGTGCTTTTCTTATACGTCGAGGTTCCCAATAAGTTCGTCTCACGGGATGATCTGAGTCCCGTTACTGTTAAACATTTCCGCGCTCCCCAGCCGAAAGATGCCCCGGTTTCATTTTAACAGACTCTTTGTGAATTGTCGGAGTCCTTGGGCGGTCCTATCAATGTAATGAGCACGATATCAGTAAACAGTCATTATACGCGTACCAGTCAATCCGCCTGGTGCGTACAAACGCGGCAATGAGGGGATCAACACAGAAAGCTTGAAACATGGACTTCGTCTGGATGATGGATCGTCGAATAAGAAGACGGCGGCGGCCGCAATCATAAACAGCCGTCCAGCTGTGACAGCCCATCGCGTCGAGCGCGTGCTCGCCATGCGGAACAAGCCAGCAAGATCGATCTCCTACAAAGCGGAGACGAGGGCGGGAATATTCACAACGGATGGTGGCTGCGACCCCCGCGGGGTACGGTGTGAATGCAGCTTTGGGATACAGGCTAATGGCATGAGAGGCTGTGATAAAATTCATGTCCCGAACTGCAACGTTTTAGTGTGTAGATTAACACTGTAAACGAAAACTTACCGGAGGGCAAGCCCAGAATGCAATCCACGACATTCCACGCAGCAATTAAGACCCTGATGCGTGCGCCTGTAGGCCCGAGGAAGGTATAGACGTCCCTGATTCGAGTAGTCTCATTCAACCCGATATCTTCTGCCTTGAACTCGTCATAGGCCGCCAGAGTTTGACCGGTGGAAGCAGGGAGAAACGTGTACTGGTGTACTGTCAACAAGTGAAGAATAATTTCGTGTCTCGACGCCGGCACGTAGAAGTCGAGCGAGCTGTTAGACGGTGATCGAGTAAAAAAATCATCAACAGCGGTGCCCGCCAACACAGCTCCAGAGGCGCCGAGGGCGTATACAACACTGGAAGATGCCGACTGCCCAAAGAAAGGTGCTAAAACGAACGATAAACCGGTGCGTCTTTGAAGATAAGCATCTATGCTGGCACGCCAACCGCTCGAAAGGCACCGGAGCCCATGTAGCTCCCATAATGAAAGGTACACAAAACCATGTTCAGGCATGATTTGCGTTCTAAAAAAGTATAAGGAAATTAGAGCGTGTTTTCCGAAGCGACACGGACAGAAACAGACTGACAGACGCTCTCGAACGCGTCTTTTTCCATGACCTCTGATACGACCATTTCGTGGGTAATCTTCACGAAGACGAGTGCGTTATATAACGTACGCGCGCTGCAAACAGTTCTGGTCGAATAAGCCGTCATCTCTGTGCGTTGTCTTGGAAATAGCGCGTGCAGGAGTGCGCACGCAGTTCCGTCTCGATTGAATATATTGATGCGGGTACCAGCGGAAAGCAGCGGCTCATGGACTCCCTGCGTCATCCGGTAATCGATGACAATAAACGCGGGACGTTCTGAATGGTCGTTCAGAAATGAAAAAGGTGGAAATGGCGGATGGTCTCAAAACGCGGGAAACGCTACTGAACATCCATTGAATTCTGTGAACGGAGCAAGGTAGAACACGATGTTCGAAAACTCCGTATCGAAAGAAAATTTGGGGCTGTTGGGTGAGAAACGAGTCGTGTCATGGTTAAAAGCAGACTCGTAACCGTCACACACAACGTCACTAGTTACCATCACATGACTGCCAGCACGCGGTGACAAACTCGTCAACTTGATGTTCTATTTCCCGTATTCCCCAATCCTATGCGAACTGTGTAAGTAGTGTACAATATGCTCCTCACCCTGCTTCAATTCTCCATCTTCTTACAGTGCATTCACGATTTTTTGTACGATAGCAACTTGATGCGTCCTTGGTATCTCGAGGTTGACGGCACAGACGACCTTCGGCATGTATGACAGGACCCACGCGACACCCGCAAAAACGTCAGCTGCGAGCACTGGGTCGTCATAGTGGGGAAGCAAGTCCTCATTGAGGATGGAGAGCAAGGCCTTGGAATAGGCTTCGGTTTCGGCCGCCTGATCAGCTTTCTCGGCATTGGCCCAGTCCTGCTGCTCGAGCAAAGTGCCGACGTGGGTGAGCAACTCCTTCACTTGGCCCAAGATGAATTGATACATGCCCGACTGCTCCTCACCGTCGTCATCGTCGTCCACGGCATCTCCATCAGCCTCCTCAGTTTGATTATCCCCTTGACTGTCATCGTTCTCCTCTGGTGGCGGGCCTGGCGGAGTCTTGGGGCTCCAGCTTCTCCCATCATCCTCATCTTCATCCTCTGCCTGAGTTACTGTACCTCCTACTAGGCCGCTGACCTGCATAATGTGAGACATACTTATTCGGAAGTCAAAACCAACATACTGACACTATCGCCAATCTGTACCTGAGACGTGATTGTCAATCTCTTTCCCCTGCGCCTGACCGCGTCTCCCTTACGCCCGTTCTTCGCGCCTTCTGACCGTATTTCATTTCCGATTTTCTGACGCGTACGAGAACCGTGGGCTGACGCTGATCGCGCTCTTTTACGCGTCGCCTTCTTGCTTTGATGTGGCGTCCGCACATCTAAAATCCTCGATCAATCAAATGTGCCAAAACGCACGGCGACTCACGTACAACCCTCTGCTTCTATCTGCCGCAAACGCTTGAGGGCTTCATCTCGCGTTGTCAGCCCTCCTAGTTCCAGCTCCTTCATAATCAGTTCCAACACCTTGTCCCTCAGCTTGTCCCATGGAAATGTGACTGATCGTGTTTTCGCTGCCCTTGCTTTGTTAGTCAGTTTAGCGCTCCCAGGTTCGATCAGCCCTGCGAGATCTAAGATTGTCCTCAACCATTCAACATGATATTAGAAACCCTACACTCACAACTGGTAGGTCCTGGCGAGGTCAAAAAACGCACTATTTCCTCTTTCTTCAATTTCCCGAAGCTCTCTCCGCCATGTTTGATGTCGACGCCGATGCTTCTCAGCGTTTCGGCGCGCAGCTCGTCCCATGGAAACTCTAGGAAAGTCATATCGGCGCAAGTGAAAGTATCACAATCCTCAAATTGGTGACAGGGATGATTGAAGGTAAACTAAACCGATGTTGGTGGATCGATGACAGTACTGGGAAGAGGTAGGAGGCGGGAGCAAAGAGCAATGCTAATATGACATTCTCCATTTACCCACACACTTGATCGAATGTATAGCTGAAATGTTCATCACATACTCCCTTCTCAAAAAGGACATCGTATGTTCAAGCTCAAGTGCGGCAACTACCGGAATAGAGTGCGCGCAGCCTGCCGTATAAAAACGTGTACTGGCCGAATCAAAGCGCGTGCTTCTCAATGCAAAAAGGGCATTAGGGTTTCTCATTGTGCGCACATACACGGACATGGGGACGCAGAGAAAGTATCATATTTGTGCTACAGTCATAGAAATACAAAGTTATCACGTTCGGCTCACCGCGCCCCGCGCTGAGCATCTCACATACAAGGTACATCAATCGGATTGGAGCGTTGGACGACGACATCTTTAGGTTTGCCCATAGGATCGTAAGGGGAATGGCCTCAAGGTCCTTTTCCCCAACGCCCAAGTACTTCTCGTCATAGAGATCGGGCCTGTCGGCAGTCAAATTCTCGGCAGAATCGTCCCACGAAGACTCGCGCATCAAGATAGCGAACTGGATGTTGTTCGTCACACGCTGAATCCCCTGCGCCATCCAACCACTGAGCGTGAAAGCAACCAATACAAAATCGCCCTCGTCCAACTCGCGGTGGAGCGGAGGAAGGTCGTTGTATTCAGTAAGCTTGAACGGAGCCGTGCCGTCAAAAATGGGAACTTTCACTGAAGTCAGAAAAGATTTCAAATACATACGGTCGGTGCTATACCTCGGCTGTTAAACGGACGAAGATGTGGACCGTGCGTGAAATTGTCCATAGGCTGAGTGTCGTCTATCTCAACCTCGCGCCCTTCTACCGGCAAAGCGTCTGTCATTGTGTTCGAAAACGAAACGTTGAAAGATCTCACCATATTTGGCCTTCCGGACGGTGACGAAAGGGATCGCGCCATCCTTCACTTCGAACACGGGCTTCCTATAGCCGAGCAACCGTCCGGTGACGGCGACCATTCTGGGAGTGAACCGCTCAATGGGCTTAATCTGGACGCGCGCTGCGTGATGTCGTCGTCATACTCGGGCGCATTCAGGTTGGAAGACACCGTGACGCCGGCAATAAGAAAGGTGGCGTCGATGGTCCGGTTCCCTTTCTTAGCAGGGAATACGCGCCGATTCTTAAAACGACTATTGCCAGTGCTATTGGTGTAGTCACGCGGATCGGCTTTAAAGAGTGACATCAGGTTGTTACCAATACCATGCGCCTGGTAGTTGAGAATACGACTAGCAAAGGTGAGAGAGGGACGTGAATCAAAAAGCGCCGTGCTCACTGGGCAATATCCGGTGCCCCTGGAAAACATTCCTCCATAGTGCAGCGAGGCAGGTGCACCGTCCGGTTAGTTCCATTCACGTACAGCAAGCCCTCCTCCGGAAACCGGTCGAGCGCGGTCACGGTGGGCGGTACGAAGATTGCCCTGTAACAGATCAAGCTTGAGTCAAACGCTGTTGCCACATGTCCAAAGAACAATCTGTACCGTTGGACGGTGCGGCCCTCTTCGGACGTCGAAGGTTGAGTCGCTCTAATTAAGTCATCAGAAAGTAGAGGGCTGGAGAAGCTAAAATGGTCGTACTTCACTTCCTCTACCTTCGATCCCGAAGTAGACCCTCCCCCGCGATTATCGGGAACACCGTCGAGGGCGGGAGGGAGAGCCTCCTCCTTCGAGACAACGTCCACGTCTTGAACGCTGTTGCGCTCACCATTCCCACCAGGAGAGACTTCCAAGCCGGTCATCCTGAATAAAGAAAACGGATCAGCAGGCACGTTCACTCATAATTCGAATGAGGGAAGCTCACGGTTGAGGACTATTGTCTTGTTTGGACGCTGGGCGATTACTGGCACATGTAAGACGAACTTTCTGTCAGAGTATGGAACGACGAACCCGCTGTCCGGCGCATGACATTCCCCGTTCACTTGGGTACGGCCCAGAGGCGAACCGTTCAATGGAACGAAATTGCTTCTGACAGGTTGCTTCACAGGAGAAGTGTGTAACTGAAGCATAGGCACGGGCTCGACACCACGAAGACGGGACAGTTTGTCAGACATTTCCGCACTGAGAACACCTTTCTCAAGAGGCGCCCTACAGTGATGAACGAGTTAACGAACACGACGCATCGTTAGGACCAAACGCTTACTTAATATCAGAACCGGTCGAGGTCGGGGCTTTGCCACCACTTGAAGATGTCAACCGAAGAACGTTGCAACAATTATTAAAAGACATGCCTTGAGTGTTGTGTCTGCTTTACCCTCTTGTTGGAAGAGAGCTCCCCGGCGAGAGCATCCTGTCCTCGCTTGATGTTTTGAGCTTTCGTCGCCGCCGTGTCCCTGCTGTTTCTATTTCTCATCAGTGAAACGTTGAATTAAAGTACAATGATACGCACGCAGAGGCAGTCATGTTTGCTTGAAGGTACATACCCAGGCATGTTACAACTTAAGTAGCAATATACTGACCAGCGGTTGAGACACGAGGCGTCCATCACAGCCGCGAAAGAACTGAAGAGTCATGAAAACGGGGTGGGGAGGGAAAGCTTTTTTTCAGGCACAGCCGTGACCCAGTGTTCAACCGAGCCGATGATCGGCATAAAATGATTGTTTATCGACATTCAACGCTTATCACGATTTCCCACCGACTGGCGGGAAGGCTTCGTCCCGCGAAACGTGCCGCGGCTTGTTCCAGTGCCAGTGCTTTCAAGAACACCAATTCGTTTAACAGGCGCAGTGAACACCGATACCAGCCGCCTTGCAACCCCGAAAACGATGATTCATTGCCGTCGAACGATATTACTTGTCTGCGATTTGTATTACAGCTTCCAGTGAAAAGCTCCACTGAGAGGATATCAAGGACGAGACGTTGTATCGATTGTGATCAATCAAACTGTCTCGGGAAGGACTGCGTATCATGTCCAGGCCAGTTTCTACGAAGCAATTCAGTATAAAAGCTCAATTCAGACGCGTAGATCGTAAGCCAGCCAAGTAAAGATGTCACTCACGCAGACAACTTCGAGCGCTGATGCGATAGCGCTCTTCTTTGCTGGATGCTCAGATCGTGAGTTGACTATACGATCCCTCGCGCTATTATTCAAAACATGCTCTAGTTATCAAGAAAGCCGTTCTTTTCAAGAAGGCGAAGAACGATAGGGCCCTGACCCAGCTCGCGAGGTTCCATGACAAAGGCCTGCTGTCCAGGACCTGTCACGTGAGCGCGTTGGATTCTCACTGCGTCCAGTTTCTTCTTTTTCAAGCGGCCGGAGAAGACGTCGAAGTCTCTCTTTCGGTCCAAGGGATTATTGCAGCAAAGGCATTATTGCCCATCATTTGTGGTGGCAGAAAAACAGCCGGGTAAGTATCCGTACCGCATCATCATGCGCCACTAACACATCCAAGATCGAACAAGCCGAATGGGTTGATGCAATCTATTAAGATAATTAGCTCCCCAGACGACGAAGAGTTTAAGAACGCGGTTGCCGCCATCGCGACCATCTACACCTTGATGGCTTCGTATAGTCCGAACATCTTGCCTAGACAGAAACATTTTGTTGGGGAGCACGAAGCGATCTATGCGGAGACGAGGCTTTTCACTCAGGCGCAGGAAACGTCTTTAGCTGCAATTCAAGCGATGCCGAATCTCGACCCATCAACAGTTATCGCTGACACCAATCGGGCAGGTACCCACAAGTACACGGAGGATAACCGAGTCGACGTTTATGAACGGGTGACAGACGGGGAGTACGTTCCATTTAAGTCGCACATGTTCGCCGTGTCCTGACTGATGACCCGCAGCAAATTCGAGCTCCGTGACCTCAATCCGGCGTTTTTGCGTCCAGGAGATGTCGTCGATGTCGGACTGGCATTCCGGGTTATTCACGGCAAGATTTTTCAGATAAAACTGGACAGCATCGTTCTAGTTGATGCACGGGGCAGCGAGGTAAGACTCCTTTGCGCATATTGTGATGTTTTTTTTTTCGATCTGGCAATAGGAACTGAGCAAGTTTGCGGACAACCTGCCCACCGCGTCGAAGGGACCAGCCAAGAGGAAGGCGATCTCGTAGTGGACCAGATGAAACGTCGGAAACGAATGTACGATAGTGGCCAAGAGAAGATTAAATTGAATGTACATTATGGAAATTGTTCAGTATGAACCCGAAAGTTGATTGATCCGGCAATGGCACACATCATTAAAGTTCATGTGAGAACGAGTACACATTGTATCTCGTCGATGGGTACCTTTCCTGCCTTCTTTTCCAGCAAGCAAAATCTCATTTATAAAAGGTAAGGTACTGAGTGAGCTAGCCTGTAAGACCCATCCCGTTGACAGGATGATCCGTTCGGGCTGGGAAACGCGACGATCCGTGTTGCAAAACTCTATCACGGTATGGTACAGAAACGCATAGCTCTCCCTCGCCTTAAACACAACGCTGCACGCGCCGCTGCGCGCACAGGCGGCGCCGTAACACTCCCTCTCCCGAAACACACATCCGCTGCAGCAACAGAGTAATCCGTTCGGACAGGCGATGGTGGGAGACCTCGTTGTAAGAGTACATGCGATGGACCTAAACAAATCAGAGAACATCGAACAACGACACCAAGTCTTACCTGCTGTAGACGAGTGCTCCTTATGGGTGGAAGAACCTGTGACAGCATGAAAATTGGATTGAAGAAAAAGGGAAACACACACCTAAATCATACGCGAGACCGAGATCACGGCCTATGGCCAGATCAGCGCTATGATGAATCCGTTCGCAAGAAAGTGTGACAGGAATAACACCAGATGGGCCATCGCATAACACTGTAAGTCCATCGGCCTCAAAGGGGGAGAAGCCATGACGTTTCAGCCAAGTTGGTGAGATGCATGATCGAGGGGCGTTCGTATATTCCACGACGAAATCACGACAACCCATGACTTGACGAACACTGATTCTATACGCTACATAAGATCATAACAGAATGCGGAACATGAAATACGATTGCCACTCACAAGAAGTTGATGAAAACTTCTCGGCGGGACTTTCATCGGCCAATAGTTCGTAAGCAGTCAAGATATCCCCGCCTACCGCAACATCGAAGCTGTGCGTGTGTTGAATACTGACAGCGACGGGTATCACCAACGTGCCATGAACCCCATCCACACGAACAAGAACGCCAATACGACCACAACCCACACCAATGTTATGCCTTTGAATCCATTGGAGAGAAATCACTGTTTGAAAAAGATCACCGGCAATGACGTGGTCTACGGGATGGCCAGATATGTCCAGAATTTGGAGGTTGCGCATGAACGATTGGGGCTCCATACGACTGGGGAAAAGAAACGAACGATGCATTTAAAGACATTCAAGGTGTCAAAGACATCCCCTCGCTCAGAGGAGCGGATGATTCGGCTACAGTGCGCATCCTGCATTCAGAAAGCGAAACACCACCCGTTTAGCCGCTCGGGAGAGCAGCAACCGCACACGAGTAAGATCGTGGCTGGCTGTCAACAAGCCCACGTGGAGCAATGAGGCACATGATCAAGACATAAGGCTCCTTGAAGAAACCGAAGAAACATAATTATAAACTCATAGAGCGCTGTAACTATTTGAGTACACACATCGCGCGTACGTATTCTACTCAAATCGTCCATCCGACATGTACCACGACACGAATCTGTAGGGGTGTCAACAAATGGAGATAAAATAAAAAGGATGAGGAACGGACGTACGTTTGTAAGACCCCGTCAACGCGTGGAATATCACCCTCTGTTAAGTCCAGTAGATGTTCTTCCCGAGACGCCAGAACGACAACATTGCCCACCCAGGGTAAAAGCATTTCAAAGCCGAGCTCGTTACGAAGAAAAGACGTTAAAATGTCATTCTTAACGTTTTGCGTTTCGCCAAACTGTCGCGGGCAGATAGAGATATGCAGAAAATTCGAGTCACCGAATGGCAGGCGATGTAGACGTCTATTCAAGTCGGTCGGTGTGATACTATGTTCGTCCAAATCAGCATCCTGCAAATACGCAGCGATATCGCTGCGTTCAAACTCGAGCTCGCTAGAGTTAAGGGTGGAGACGCCAAACGACGCCAAATGCGATTTCATGCCTACCGTAGGATACACCAAACCACGGACGAGCATCTAAAGGCCGATTACAATTGGCACGACATCGTGTGAGACGACGTACCGAAACTCGACCAGAATCGCGCTCCACAGCCAACGAGGTGTTTATGACATCGTTATCGGAACATTCAACCAGACGGTCAGCATAGTACGGCGCGCGTGGCTCGAAAGCCGGTAGAATCTGCATCTCCACGTAAGGCTCGTCATGATTCAAGGCACGATTAAATCGACGCCGAAGAGACAAAATCTCTAGGTGCCAGTGCGTAGCGTCTTCGTAGGTGGAAGCCCTTATAAAAATGGACTCGATGCTCAAAATGGATGACCACCGGCGCTGGTGTATCAAATCACCCAGTTCCCCCCATCCGGCCAATCGCTCACGGCCATGTACGACCACAACGATTCGCAGAAACGCAAGGCCACCGGGTGAAGGCAGAGACTCCAACGCCGAGACCAAGTTTGTCAAGTCTCGTTGGTCGACGCTGAGCTCTAGATGGGACAGACGAGGGCAGAACTGGAGCTGTGACAGCACTCGCATTGGTCCATCTATGAAAGAATATTACACCGGGTTGTTGTGCGATGGCTTAAACTCACCAGACTCAGAAACTGTAACTTCCAGATTGGTCAAAGAGGAACAAATACTGCTGAGAAACGTGGCAAGATCCGAAGACGGGCAAGTTTTTGAGGAAAGGCGCGCCCGTTGTATGTCCCAGGAGAGCTCACGTTGCAGATCCGCCAGCGCACGTAAGAGTTCGCCAATCAAAGTGGCATCCCTCAAACCAATTTCAACAGCGACAAGCTCCCGAGACATCGTCTGCAACGCTTCCGCATGTTCCTCAGCAGGAGGAGACGTGCCCGTATCGGAAACTAAACGATTGCAATTCCCATCGATCTCTAACGAGGTAAAAGAGTGCGCGGCCATCAGCATTGCGACAAAGGATCCGACATCGAGAGAAACGTCAACAAGAACGATGGAACGCATGCGACCAAAGATGATCGTGCCTACATTCTCCTGAACCAAAGGAGATAGCGCGACACGGACGAGGGATAAAGACTGGAGACAGTTTTCGAGAACGCAGCCTCGGATAAGCGAGGCAAGCTGCGTTGGTTCTTCCACAAACGGCCCTGTGACAACAATGCTCGTGATGCAGGACGCAAGACCGGTCATGCAACGAAACCTCCTGAGCCAAGTATTGATAGATCTCGTCTTGACGGAAGGCGCCCCACAACGCAGAAGGCTGAAACAACGAGGAAGAACGAGAGTCCTAGCGCTGCGACAAACAAGGCTGCCTATCCATAGAACAGACTCCCGATCAGGCCACGCCATGTCGAACACTTCACAAAGAATTTCATCTGGAAAACACGACAAGTCACCCATTGCGGTGCTTGTCATGATGGCAGGCCTAAGAGATGTTGGATGAGTGTCTACCATCAAAAATGTCTACAACGTCAAACAGAAAACGGAGACGACTCGAGGAAAAACTCACATGATGGTGGATAGACGAGAAACCGCGAGGAATGAGGAAGAAGGGACGGAAGGAAATACACGCAGCGGAAGACAGTTTGGTAAGAATATTCATAAAGCGGAGCAATGATTCAGAGCCCTCCCCCTAAAAAAAGAGGACGCGGATGAAATGAGACACGGCTCAAAAAAAGGACTCGTTCAAACCGCTGGTGGCCAGCTGCGTCACACATCACTAAACAGAAATCCAGCAAGAACAATACGACGATACTTAACCGTTTCCGGTCTCACATCATAACCATCTTGTTACGATTTCTACTACGCTCGAACGTCAGCGCATACGCACAAGCCGCTGTTTGGGTGGACGCTGCAGCCTCGCCAGAACGCCTTGTATGCCTCCAAGCGGGAGTATGAGCGTGTATGACCGGGAACCCTGGAATGACTAAGTCAAAAAGTCAGAACGAGTATCAAAATGATCAGGGAACTCACCTCAAGTCACTGTACATTTAATAATAACATCCGATCCGAGCCCTCCCCTCCGTTCATCGGGCACGTGCCCGATGGCAGACAAAGGCGGCTCATCTACCGCCGTCACTCCTTTCAAGTGAAACCTGGCACGTGTTACCGCTGAAGACGACATTCGGCAGTGAACGTCGAAACGTAATCTGCATTTGCCTGAAGGCTGAAACGCTGGTCAACGTGGATAAAGACATGTGATCAAACCGAGGGTTAAAATAACAACATAGTCCTCAACTTGTAAAGCGCCACAACTACGCATACGGCTAGATTTATCACAGCTGCACGTTCTACTCGAACTGTCCATATGATATATACCAGGAAACGAATCTGCACGGATGTCAGCATGTGCCCCTTAAAAAAAGCAAAGCGAGAAAAAGAGGGAGAAGGGGGCTTACGTCTGCAAGACGCGGTTGACGTGCGGAATGTCACCGTCACTTAAATCCACTACACGTTCGCCTCCAGACGCCAACACGACCACGTTACCCGTCCACGGCCAATACACTGTAGAGGCCGGCGCATATTGCGACACGAGGCTAACATCACCAGCAACACTATGTGTGTCGACGATATCAGAAAGGCTAACAGGATCATCCCAAAGAAAAGACGTTAAAATGTCGTTCTTAACGTTACGCGTGTGGGGATCCTGACGCGGGCAAATAGCGATATTCAGTGAGCCAGAATCGCCGAAGGGCAAGCGGTGAAAGCGTTTGTCCAAGTCGGCCGGCGTGGTACCGTTTTCACCCCAATCAGCATCCTGCAGATACACAGCGAAGTTGCTGCGTTCGATTTCGATGTCATTTGAATCAACACTAGGGATAGTGAATGACGCCAGGACCGGATTCATGCCAGCCGTGGAATACATCAAGCCTTTAACGAGCGACTACAGGGACGATTACAACGGGCATATTATTAAGTGAATCAACATACCGAATCTCGGCCAGAATCTTGCTCGACAACAGAAGACGTTCTTAGGATATTGACATCTGTACACTCCAGCCGACGCTCAGCGTAGTATGGCTCACGTATTGTGAAAGGTGGCAGCAGCTGGATCTCCACGTAACGGTCGCCGTGTTCCAGTGCACGATTAAGCAGGCGCTGGAGAGATAATTTCGCGACGCGCCAATGCATGTCGTCCTGGAAGCTAGAAATCCTTATGAAGATGGACTCGATGCTTAGAATGGATGACCATCGACGCCTATGTATCAGATCGCCCAGTTCGGCCCATCTGGCGAAACGCTCATGGCCGTATACAGCCACAATAATCCGCAGAAAATCGAAGCTGACGGGCAAAGGGAGGGAATCCATTGCGGAGACCATCTCCATCAGGTCCCGTTGATTGACGCTGAGCTCCAAATGAGTTAGGCGAGTACAAAGCGGAAGACTTGACAGCACCCGCTTCGGTCCGTCTAAGAAAACTTGTTAGAAAAAAAAAAAAAGGAAGCTGCAAGGCGTCTTAGACTAACTGGATTCGCATACCGTAATCTCCAAGTGAGTCATGGAAGAACTGATACTGTTGAGAAAGGCCGACAGATCCGTGGACGGACAGGTCCGCAAGGGAAGGCACGCGTGCTGTATGTCCCAAGCGAGCTGATGTTGCATGACCGTCAACGCCCGTAAAAGTTCCCCGCTTAAGCTGCTGTCTCTCACGGCAATGTCAACAGCACCAAGCTCCCAAGACACCGTCCGTAACGCTGCCCTGTGTAATTGATTGAGACGAAGCGGGCCCGTATGAAAGGGCGAGCGATGGCAGCTCCCATCAATATACAGCGAGGTGAAAGAACGCGAGATGAGCAGCATCGCAACTAAAGACGGCGCATCGAGAGAGACATCAACGAGAACAATGGAACGCACTCGTCCAAAAATGGAGTCGCCCACATTCTTCTGGATCAATGGAGGTAGCGCGACGCGAACGAGGGCCAATGACTGAAGACAATTCCCGGGAACGCAACATCCGATCAACCCAGCCAACACCAGCGGATCCTCCACAAACGGCCCTGTGACAACAACGTTCGTGATACAGGACCCGAGGATGGGCACGTAATGGAGCCTCCTGAGCCAAGTGTTGATAGATCTGGTTTGGACGGATGGCACGCCACAGCGTATAAGCCTGAAACAGCGAGGAAGGACAAGAGTCCTAGCCTTGCGACAGACGAGGCTGCCTATTCGCAGAACGGAGTGTTGATCCGGCCACGCCATGTCAAATACCTCACAAAGAATTTCATCTGGAAAGCGCAACAAGTCACCAATTGCAGAGCTTGACATGACGGCGGACCGAAAGGACGCTGAATGAGAGTCTACTGCACGCCTACCGTCAAAAGTGATCACGGTGTCAGAGAAAAAGGGAGGAAAGACTTACATCGTTGTCGACGGACGAAAACCCACGGACGAGGGAAGGGGGGCAGCTGGGGCGAATCGCGATGATTCAAACAGCCCCCCACCCGCGAGACGCGGTTCCAAAAAAAAAAAGAAAGGCATGACGCTCGGGTTTTCAAACCGCTGACCATGTAGCTGCGTCACACATCAGAAACCACGAACTCAGCAAGAACGGCGCAGCCCACCTATTCGCGCGAACTCGGTATAATTTCCAAGGCGTAGGGAGGAGGAGCGCGCCAGCTCACGCACGCACGCAACCGCTTCAATGATCACGCTCTGGCGACGTCTCGGCATGAAGCGTCGCCCGTCTTTCAAGGAGAACATGGCCTGTTATGACTAGAAAACATGCAAATTCTAGTTCAAAAAAAGTCAGATCAAATAACAAATGATCCGAAATTCTCACCTTTGAGTCACCGGCCAGATCCACTCGGCTTCTCCCCTCCGTGTACCGGGCACGTGCCCGATGCCTTGCAAAGGCAGCTCATCTACTACCGTTGCCCCTTCGTTCGTTTACGACTTCCTCCTTTTTCTACTACTGCCTTGACTCTCATCTGCCGTATACGGTCGTTTGCTGCGCGAATCCGTCGTTTTCAATACCTTCGAAGGCTTGCTCCTCGCACTCTTGGTTGAACGGCTTTTACGCTTCTGCTGGGATTGTACAGGCACACGTCCGTCAGTCGTTCTGACCCCTGCCAAAGGATGACGCTCTCCGTCTGTAACCGCCAGCGCAACGGTATCAATCATTCGCTGGAAAGGGGCGTACGACGTTGATTTTGAAGCGTCTTCGTCATTAAGGCTGACCTTTACGTCCTTCGTTTTCTTCTGAATATCAGCTAATTCCTGCGTGGCAATAAGATGCTCTGTCAGCGATCCTATCTTACACAACGTCCGTAGCTGCAGAACCTTCAATCGGGCAACTTCAGCACGATAATCCTGGCTGGAGCGCGCCTGGATCTTAGAGATCGGGAAAGGTCGCAAGATATGTAAGTCCTTCAACGATTTCACTCGAGATATCATAACATACGGCGCCTCAGAACCTCGGCACGACGCTAAATCAACGATGGCATTCGACAGTGTTCACCCCTGTGATTTATGCGCCGTCACGGCAAAACCAGGCATTACAGGTATCTGCGTCCTCTGAATGGCTAAAGTCCGACCCTCGTACTTATGTGTAAAACGTAGGGGAACAGTATCTTGTGTAACCGCGGCATGTTGGTCTGCTAAACCGGGTACATCACGAAAAGGGGTGTAGGCCTTAAGATGTCTCTAGATAGTTTGAGGCTCTTGAGGTGTCTTGGTGCTGCTAAGTTGCTGATGCAGTCAAGGTGCCTTGAATGAAGGTTCGGCGGTAAGGCCTACCTCAAGTAGCTTTAGGATGCCTCAAGGTGTCTTGAAGAACCCTTAAGTCTCCTCTGAGATGCCTTGAATCAACTATAAATCAAGTACTTCTCTCAAATCACTTTGAATTCCATCCAATGAGTTTGCACATAACTGAAAGCAGACCTGATTCTTATCCAAGGTTAACAAAGGCAGCTCAAAAGCACTCAAAGCGAAGAATAACTCCAATACACAAATGACTGATTCAAAAATTTTATTGGTTACACACCCGAATTGAAAACTATACAAGAAGGCTACCAACACATATTGAACTAAGGCGAGGAATAGTAGGCAGTAAGTCTATAAAGGGAAGATATTATAATGACCACGGCGGAGTATGGTATTGACATAGTGGATGACAGTCGTCGTGCCATCCCGGTCGTCATGTTCCAGCATGCTCCATCGTTGCTGTCCTCAGCCATGCTCGGTCATTGTGCTCGGCCACTGTCCTCATCCATACTCAGTCGTTGTGCTTGGTCATTGTCCAGGCCTGTGAGCAGTCGCTGTCCTCGTCCGCGCGTGCTTGGTCCTCGTCCATATTCGGTCGCTGTCCTCGTCCATAGTCGGTCACTGTCCTCGTCCATAGTCGGTCACTGTCCTCGTCCATAGTCGGTCGCCGTCCTCGTCCGTGTGCGTTCGCTCATGCTCAGCCATCATGCTCGGTCACCTCGTGCCCGCTAGTGCTCGTCCATGCTCAGCTATCGTGCTCGTGCGCGTTCAGAGTCCCGTACGGAGTTGGGGTGGTTGCCATTATCGAGGGTAGGCGTCAGCGCAAGGTCGTTGTCGTGTGCGAGGTCACTGTCGTCAATGGGGCTGGGATTGTCGTAGCTGCGGCCGTTGTGTGCGAAACAAATGCTGGTGTTCGATGGCCTGCGTTAAAGTCACGTCTGAGTGTTGGAACACCGCCGCCGATGTCGTGCCATTCCCTGTGCTGGCATAGTCAGAAACGCTAAGACTATCATGAAGAAATGCGCACCTTTCAAGACTGTACATGCCCACGGCGTCATACGAGCCTTGCGATGGTCGTCCTCGCTGGGTTGGGTCGTCTACTTCGGGTCGTCCTTGTGCGATATTTGGGTGCGACTTCCTTGGAGAGGTGTGGTCGTCGTTCTGGGTGCAGTCGTCTTCCTAGTCGTGAGCATCGTTATGGTAGAGGAACCGTCGACAGCCTGTGGTCGGTATAGAGAGCCGCACTGTATGGTACACGGCGTTGTCGCAGAAAAGAAAGGCGATGGTGGTGTTAGAGGAAGAGAGAAAACCGACCGATCACGATTTAAACCAATCGGCACGTGAGGCATACGTGGCCTCCTGTGCCGGCGGCAAAATGGACTTGGAAGAAATGGAGTTCGAGGCTGATTCGGAGTAGAAGGCTCGTTTGTCCGCTGTATGTGGTTCCATCCTAAAGCTGGCAGCGTCATTGCGGTGGCGGCGACATCCTTGCATGATGGTACAAGAAAAATCTAAAACTTTAAAACAAATAAACGTATCAAACGCGCCGCGTTGCAAACAAACGACGGCGCTACAATCCTACAGTGACTGTTCTTCCGGCCTTTGCTCTCGCGGAGCCCATCCAGGAGTGCAGTCGTCATCACAGAGTCGAACGCCGCCGTCGCCGTCGCAGAATCGATATGCGGCCTCGTTGGAGGGCTTATGCGTCCAGCGGGGCCGCGCGGGCTCTTCAAGCCGGCAAATTTATAAAAAAGAGAAAAGAGAGGGAGAGAATAAGGAGAGAGTTAGGCCCGTTGCCCTGTCCGCGCTGCTGGTCGGTGGTGGTGGTGGTGGTAGGAGACACATTAGACAACGCCGAATCGTGCTAGAACACGGTTCAGATTCGCGGTCCGAGTCGCCGCTGCCAAATCTGGCAGACAGCGACGACGATGGCGGGCCAATACTTGCTCGGGAGAGATTGCTTTTTCGAGATCCATTATCAAGATCTCTGAATTAACTATCTATGGCGTTTCAGAAAAATTGAGTTGTAAGAACTTGATGCACCGGTAGCCATGTAAGGTCTGCGAGTGTGTCTCGTGAAGAGGATCATTTGACCAAGTACAAAAAACTGCAACAGGTGGCAGCCCTAACTTGACTTGTAAATAATAAATATCATTGTGAGGTACATATACATCAAAGAGATGAGGAGCCGGGGAGATATAGCGCGCTGGAACGCACGATTTCATGTTGTTTGGATGGGATACTATCTATGTAAGCTTAATTCTTTATTTACATGTAGTATTATTACCATAAATTTTACTTATACATATAATATAACTACACTACACGAGATCCCGATGGTTATATCACGACTCCGAGTCCGTCGTCGCTGTCCCGAGCGTCGACGAGCTCGTTCCGTTGAGGATCGGATGACCGATCCGAACAATCCAGACAGTGATCGCGCGATGTTCAGAGTCGTTTCTCGTATCCTACCACCATCACGATCCTCATATCTGATGCCTCCACTCTTGGAAAGGCCGTCTGCACCTCTGTTTACTCTTTCTGTTGCCTGTAACGCACGAAACCGACTGGAAGTCAGCTTACTGCGTAAGCGGCAGCAATCATTCGAGACAACGGGCGCCGTTGACAAGAACAGTCGACGTCGAGAGAGCAACTGGCACAGCTAGATTCCACAAGGCTGGGAGAGAGTGGGGCTGCCCACCTGCTGCAGCACGCAAGTACGTGTTTTCCTTTTCCTTTTTTTTCATTCTAGTCACGCCCAACAGCATCGCCAATGGCAGCGGCGGCGACAGCAAAAGTGATGCGGTCGTCGCCGCATCGACAACAACTACGACTACGCGCAAGCCTGGCCAACGTGGGCGGCATCCGTCACCCCCACTCTCCTTTCACCCTACCCTCCAAACACGACGACGGAAATTCTTTCATCATCACTGCACCCGTCTGTGCACTTTGCTCGTGACCGACTCTGAGTTGTCGCCTGGAGACCGACTTTGCGTCGTACTCGAACCAACCTCACCCGCGCCTTTTCCTTGAAGTCGACGTAGTGTTGCGCGCCTGCTGTCGAGCAACGCCAACTATGTGCGTATTCTTTCGTAGCTCAGTTCCTTTTTTAATTCCTTTTCTCTCTCAGCTCTTCGCCGCTGCGCAGCCATTTTCACGCCTTTCATGCATTGTCTCTCCCCTGCTCCCGACAACCTCTCACAACTGCCCTCCGCTTTTATCGGGGGAACGCCGCTCGGAACCAACGCTGACTTAGTATGAGTCTACCTCCGTCTGCTGGCGCGTAACGTCTGAAGGTGAGTTCTTGCTCTTTTCTGCCTGGGATGCTCATTGAAGTCTCCCTCAGTTGCTCACCGACCCACGACAAAAGAACACCGGACGTCTATTTTAATTTGACCCACCAAGGTGATCCCGCCGTCGACAAAATCAACGGCAATCTTACCGCGCTCAATGCCCTCGCCGATATCCTGCTCACCTCTATCAAAGGCTTTCGTGAGCTAGACCTCAAGTACAGCGTCGACACCCTCAAACCACTTCCCGCTGTGGGATCCACATATTACTCGACCTCTTCTGCTATCCCAGTCACGGCCGACAACTCTAACACATTCGTACACGCTCGACAACGGAATGGCCATCGGCTATCTGCGTGTGGAGGAAGTCCCCATGTACACCTTCCAAGATACACTGTTTTATAGCTTGCATTCCATGCGTCAATCTCACCATCAGCATCGCCGTCGATGTGGGTATGTCTGATTGCTACAGGGATTTTCGACCGGGGTATTGGTCATTGCATCTTTGTGCAATGCACCGCCTCGCCGAAATGTAATTCCTGACATGCCAATAAGGAGCCTTAGGTTGCCTCAAAGAACTGAACAGGTAAGCTGAGTATTAAGTCACTTTGATTTGACTTCAAGCAGCTACCATAGGTACCAAACATTTAAGACTACCTGAAGCAATTTAAAGCATCTTAAGGCTGTGACCTGGGGCTTTGAACTGTCTATGGTGTCTTGAGGACCTCTAGTTCCCTCAAGTACCTCAAGAAAGTGTCCTTGGCTTGAGGTGCCTCGAGGCCAAAGGCCGTTTCCTGATGTAAGGGAGGGCCATCCATGTCCGACACTTCCACTACGCAAGATATGCAATGCCTTCGTCCGTCCTCATCGAGCCGATAACGAATCTTTCGAAGTATGCCGGAGGCACCGTTCACAACACCGTGGGGCACATCAAAGTTGTTGGAAATAACAACCGGCATTCCAACCGTAAGCTGTACGGCCGTCATTCGATACCCCGTCTTGGCCGAGCTCTTCCGCATAAGCATTTCATGAACATTCTCCGGAACAACCTTCCCTCTGTGACGGTCAAGAGCGTAATAATAGTGAATCGCTCTACCCTCTCGTTGCGCAAAGGCCCGTGCAGCGTAATCGTTCAATAGATCCTTGGCCGCATTCCCTCGAACAATAACGGGTGTGTGTAGCCACCTATCTTCCGCCCAATCAGGCTTTGTGACATTGACGAGTCTACTCTGAAGAAGCTTGTAGTCTGCTTGAGTGCAAGCACCTATACGCAAACGGGACAATAAGGAGAGAAAGGTGCTGTTTTCGTCGTCATCGGACCCGCTCAGTCGCTTAATTTCATGCAGAGTCACAACGGTATCTACACTATACCACAGCAGTTTTCCGAGCAACAGATCCTGCACCGTGTCTCCGCGTGGATCTCTACTTTTCACACGTCTATACAGACTACTATCTGACACCGGCTGAAGTTGAGCGAAATCGCCAGCGAAAATGATGTTAATGCCTCCAAATACTGCAGAAGATTCCTTGGCCTGGGATAAAGCTCGCGCAACTCTCAATAACAATCGGCTGCCGATCATCGATACCTCATCTACGAAAAGATAATCCACGCCCTCCCACATAGAAACTAGATCAACGTTGGATTTCGTACGATTCTTTTTTCTTGAGTCCGACTTGTCCCGCTCAAACATTAACGCAGCATGCAACGTCATACCCTTTATATTTCTTGCAGCCACGCCTGTAAACGAGGTTAGTCTGAAACGCCTCGATTGTTGGCGAAGCTCGAAGAACTCCCGCAGCGCGTTGATAACATGACTTTTACCGGAGCCGCCAGGGCCATTCAGGAACATCCGTAGCTGAGGATTATTTCGCTTGTAACTATGTTCTGCAATAAGACGGAAAGCTCTAGCCTGTTCGACGTTGAAGTTCTTCTCGGCCATGAACGCGTCCAAGTCAATTTCCGGAGGCTTTTCCAAACAAGGTATGTCACGACGAATGGCTGGCTCCAGATCTTCCGCTAGAGCATCCGCGGCTTTTCTAAACGCACGCCCATCATTAACAGAACTACCAGAACTGGTCCCCGCCGCTGCCTTCGGAGCCTCTTGGTTCTGTTGGCCAGACGCTGATGATTTCATAGCGGCACGTCGCTTGTCATACTCTGCGTCCCATGCGCCCTCCACAGCAGGTTCCGGTCCAGGTATCAACATCGTTCCCTCATCTAACAAGCTACGCCCGTCCAACGATGGTACACCTACAGCTTTAGGAAACATCCCGGCCTGAACCGCAGCGGCCACACTATCGCGGGCTACTTTTTGTGAGATCAGAAGCGATTCCGAGTAATACTCGTCCATACTCTTCAAATGCTGAGCCATGGCCTTCTCAACTTCCTCAGCGTCAGGAAAATCATCATTTCCGAAGACGTTATCCTGTGAATGATAAAACGTTGGAAACTTTGGCAGGCGGACTCGTCGCGCAGCGAAATGATCGTCACGGTTGTCCTTACACTCATGCAATAACTGCATGTTGTTAATGACAAAAAGCGCGTGTTTATCATTCTCAGACCGGCACGTCTTCACGAAACGATCAAAGGCGGCGGGCCAACTCTCAGACGGACGACGTAGGTCCTTCCCCGTCACCCACGGCTTAAACAAGGTCAGCATCAGGCGACAGTACCGAGGATACAACTGAACACGATCTCGACGGACGATGCCAGGTCCTACCGGTACCGGCACAGTGCGCTTATCGGGATGCAAGACAACTTGATGATGGGTATTATATTCGTCATGGCCAGTGCAAAATAGAAACCGGGGCCGTTCCCTGCCGGCATATTCCATGACCGCTTCCACGGAAGTCCACTGAATATCGCTAACATTCATTGGACGAGCCCGAGCATCATGAAGCGCGTCCGTGGCGTTCTCACATTCGGAGGACTCGTCCTCACGTTCAAGGGCCTCGTCCTCTTGTAGACGCTCACCCGACCTTCCTGAATGTCCACGAACTTTCCGTACTCGCGCGGTATATTCCCAAAGAGACATATCTTTCAAATGCACTCCACGATTAACATAATCTGCAACCTTTGAAGCACGAGCAGCGAGATTTCCCTCCGAATCAACGGTGACGCTAACTTCATTCTCGTCCTCCTCTTCGTCATCATCAGGAACACGATACTTTCCACTAGATCGACGCGGCTGACCTTCATCCTCCTCGTCACATTCTTCTTCTGATACAATGTCCTCGTCGGCTTCCCCATGTTCGTCCACATCGCCATCTTCTCCTTCATGCTCATCTAGGGCGTCTCCCACTGCGTTCGCGGGAAAAGACATGCTCTGTGCCAGGTCTCCAGACAGTTCAGCGCCCTCATCACCAGAAAATTTTTTTGGCGGCATACATTCAGGTGACGGGTCAGCTTTTTCAACAGCATTCTCAAAGCTCCGCCAATACAAACGACTGTACTCATGGCTGGTATAGTGGTCGCCGTAACCCATGAGGTAGCTAGCGACCTGCTGAGAAGATAGCTCCTGCTGGGACAGCATCCGGTACGCACAATGTTGCAGAAGATGTTTGCCTTTTTGCTCAACAGTCCGGGGTTCCGACAATGCCTCATCTATCGCGGACGAGCGTAAAACTGCCTGTTCCAAAGCGGCAAAGGTGACGTGCGACGTGAGCTGAGATTTAGTTATGTAGTCGGTGATATAGTACAACACAGCTTTCGCAGAAACGCCGGACCCAATAAACTTGATGTCCATGTTACAGCGAACGGCACGCAGACTCGTTTCATTGTAGTTATTAATCATGCCATCAATACAGCGTAAGTCGAGGTCGCCCGTATCCGCAGAAAAGGTAGTCCGGATCCGGGTGTTCCCCTCATCCAATTCGAATCGACAAGTAGGCACTTCCCCTGGCTTACAATACTTAAAGCATGTGGCGGAATGCTTATGACGCTGACATGATTCAGCCAAGTTAGAAAGATCCCGTCGACGCGCGGCCAGGGCCTCTCGAGGCTCCACGCCAAAGACCTGCATTCCACGAACGGAGCACGGATGATGACGATCAGAAGCCACTGACGGTGAATCCGGATCAATTCTAGGAACATAATTACTGATGGCATCATCCAGGAAAGCGATAAGACGATCACGGAAATCATCATCAGTCCCGCTTGCCAAACGACGTTTTATCTCATCTGGATTCAGCCCGCCTTCCACCCAAACAACCATATGGCAATGCAACGAACCTCGCCCCTGTGCCTCAACACACCCATAGTACGCCTTGACGACGCCAAGTGCTCCTTCCGATACATGACTCCGATCCCCCGTCCAAGCCAGAATAGTCTTGATAAAGGCCCGCATGTAAATATCAAAAAATTCCGCTGCTATCTTGGGGGTTTTAGCGAGAACAAGACTCTGCTCCCAGTAATTTGGTACGTCCGCTGGCATCAAGTTATCAACATCTAACGATTGCTCGCCGTCGGTGGCAAGGAATTTGAGCACTGGGTTATACACGTCGGCGGGGTTAATGGTCACATAAAAGTTCGGCACCCCTTGATCCATAATCAAACCTCTAATCTCGTTACGCATAACCGTCTTCGAGCTGGCAGACCCCGCCACGCTTTGGGTTACCCCACGAACTTCCCGCAGCAACTCATGCGCCTCGTGCTCCTCAACGGTGCTCGCCTCTGAAAATATGCCCTGCGCCTGCTTCTCAGCCACAGCCCGTAATGTGCCTGCGGAAACGTTGACGAAACGCTGAGCGACCTGTCTAAAATGCTTCCTCTTAACTTTCAAAGACGCGAATAGAAGAGCGTTGCGTCGTTGCAAGATATTGAAGGCAGTAAAGCTAAATGAGCCGTGCTCTTGAAAACGTTTGTCACGCAGACTGAGCAAATGCTTGACGTGGCTGTCGATCTTTAAAGGTATCGAACGAAGCTTATCATCGACGCCCCCAATGCCGTATGGAAACAATGTGGGATAAATTCTGGGAAACAGAGTGGGGTCGAAAAACTCATTAGAGGCCTCACTCCCATGGGGAATCTCTACGTACCCGCCTCCATTCTCTTTCACGTGTCGCAGCGCGCCAAGCCTCAAATTCCGCGAACTGTCAGTCATATCAAGGTCCGAGATGAATACGTTTGACATTGGTATTTCTTGGGGATCGCCAGGGCCCAAATCGCTTTGGGGTACAGGGTCGGGCGGGGCCGCAGAAGCATCATAACGGCTAGTCAACGATTCAGCTGAATTCGTGGGATCAACATAAGTGATTGGCACAGGAACATACGGATGCGCGGCAAACGTCTCCAATACTGGGTCGTTCAAAGCGACTTCACGGTACAAGTCATTATTCGCTATCAGCCAATTTAGCGCACGCCGTAGGCGCTCCGCGTTGACGGCGAGCGGTTTAGCATGGTTCCGCAACCAAGCTTCGCTGGGTTTGGACGATCCAATGAATAGAACGCACAGCGGGGCTATTATCTCTTCCATGGGAGGTGGAAGAAGTTTGGCGATTGCGGTGGGCTTCTGGGGGTAAACGATGATGTTGCCCTTGAGACCGCGCTGATTGACGGCGTGGCATTCACTGTCATTGAGAATAGCACCCTTTTCAGCCCGCAGTTGCACAACCATCATTTTAGAACGACAAAGGCCGATGATGGACTCCTCTATGGCAGTCAGATCCTTCAACTCGTCGGGGACAGGCCCAACAAAAGTTGCGTTGGCCAGAGAAAGTCTGGGAAGCTGCCCACGAGACAACGATGAGAAACAGTCCCGACACAATGACATAGTTGGCTTTTCAGGATCAGCACAGGAGACGCCATCAGGATCGATTTGAAGATTAGCAAAAGGCCCGGCAGTGAAGGGGAGCGGGCAACGCCCTCGGGTACGGGGCCAGGTGCCGTCTGAGTTACCGCGAAGAGGCTCTAAATCTATATGGGCCGGTTCGGTTTCCACACGAGCGCTCTTAAGATATCGGGCAGCACAAGACGCACAAGTAAACTTCGCAAGCGCCTCACTCGATGTCTCCCGCATGAAAGCTTCGACCAGCGAGTCCTTAAGGTCCTCAGATGGTATTTTTGGCCAAGATTCCCTAATTTCCTGTAGAGCAAGACGGTAATCAGCTTGGTGATCTCTTCGACCCGCGCGATCGGCAAGGAACTGCTCATAGCGTACGCCTCTGCTATCTTTGGAAATATACTGCCGCAAAGTCCTTCGAAGCTCGGATAACGTTGGCTCTGAACCTTTGGCCGACACAGTAAGACTGTGCATAGCGATGGCCTCAAGACACGTCTTCCGAGGCAAGTGCTTGAAATTATCGCGCAGACCCGCCATTGCTGCAACGTACGCGCTTTTGTCAATAGTGTCCGCGGTCACGGAATGGTTGGGGTTAGTCAAAAGAGCGGAATAGTCGAAATTCTTTCCCTTCAACACCGCAAATGAAGGCAGACGTGAACAAGGAGTTAGTGAAAAATGTTGCTGCAAAGCCAACTCAAGTTTGGACGGCGGCATGTCTACACTCACCCTATGCACTAGGAATAACTAGTTAAAACCCTCTTACTAGTAGGGGGGCACAACTAGTTATTTGCTCTACCCAAGAGGGTGTAATAACTAGTTGTTTAGGGCCTCAGGTGCGTCCTGGCAGCCAGCTGGCACTGCCTGGCAGGTCCTGGCATAGCATGGCATCCCGGCATGATACTGATGACATGAGAAGAGTCACATGACCAAAAAAGCGAAGGAGGCAGGGTTCTGCCCAGCTGGGTGGGATGACATCATGAGGATCATCCAGATCAGATATTGATGGATCTGGGGGATGTTCCTGGGATTGATGGGAGATGATCAGTGGGTCCTGGATGGGTGGTAGTACCCTATTTTGGGCGCATTTTTGATCAGGTGATCACTGGGCAGGATGGGGTGGGCAATAATGAATGCTGCTATTGGGGATGGCTGTAGGGGGGGTGATGACTTGGTTTATGTTTTTTTGGGCTGGGAATTCAGTGGTGTAAACGGTTTTTCAATAGCTTCAATAGTTAAGGAGATATTAAGGAATTATCAAAAATGCGCCACATCAAACAGATCTGGCAGGCTCTGTACTTATACCCATGACCTGCAACTTGGGAATCCTTTAGAGGTACTATAGATCGATGTCTGATATAATTTTTAGGTCATTCCATCCATGGGTTCAAGAGATATGCCAGGTCGACTAAATCAGGCTTCTTGGGGGTATAGCATTGGATCCTATAATCCTGGGGACCTAGAACTTTGATACTTCGTTTATACCAGTAGTAGACCTCTATTGGCAGTGGGGACAGGCCTCCCAACTCAGTAGCCCATCTATAGATAGATTCCCAATGCTGTAATAGCCATTTTCGCATTTTTGGTTATTTAATATATAGCAGCTGGCCTAAATTAGGGCCAGCCACCCTCAGACACTCAATTATGACTATTCTACAAAAGGAACCATGTCATTTGGGTGAGAGGCCAGTGCTTTAGCCCTCAGTCTTCCTCCTCATCGGAGTTTTGATCAAAATTCCCACGCTCTAGGCAGAGGATCGTCCACTCAATTCTTCGTGTCCTACAGATGCTATTGACCCCATTTCTTTTGTAGGACGTGTATATATGTTATATATATCATATCCAGGTGTCAGACCAATAATTTGATGAGGTAATTAGGTCAGGAAGTCGTCCACAGCTGCTAGAACAGCCTAAACCACCTTCAGACTGAGATAGCTCATGTTCTACTGTGAAGAGAGACCTGAAAACTTATTAATCATGCATCTATATTATATTGAATGAAGTTATAGGTCTCCCTTATATGTTGTAGGTAAATGGTAAGAAAGTGAAAATGCGCAGTAGCTTAACTCTTGCATAACTGCTTCCAATGGCTGAACAGGTCATAGCACATAAGTACTACCTGGATGACTGATGAGATACCTTCCATATGACTCCAATAACAATAGCCAACTCACATTCCATGACTTCTTTGAATAGTAGAAGAGTATTGTTCATTTTACTAGTGGCAAAATAGCAGGACAGATCCATGGACGACTTCCTGACCTAATTACCTCATTTAATTACTGGTCTGACACCTGGAAATCATATATATAACATATATACACGTCCTACAAAAGAAATGGGGTCAGTAGCATCTGTAGGACACGAAGAATTGAGTGGACGATCCTCTGCCTAGAGCGTGGGAATTTTGATCAAAACTCCGGTGAGGAGGAAGACTGAGGGCTAAAGCACTGGCCTCTCATCCAAATGACATGGTTCCTTTTGTAGAATAGTCATAATTGAGTGTCTGAAGGTGGCTGGCCCCAATTTAGACCACCTGCTATATATTAAATAACCAAAAATGCGAAAATGGCTATTACAGCATTGGGAATCTATCTATAGATGGGCTACTGAGTTGGGAGGCCTGTCCCCACTGCCAATAGAGGTCTACTACTGGTATAAACAAAGTATCAAAGTTCTAGGTCCCCAGGATTATAGGTTCCCATGCTATACCCCCAAGAAGCCTGATTTAGTCGACCTGGCATATCTCTTGAACCCATGGATGGAATGACCTAGAAATTATATCAGACATCGATCTATAGTACCTCTAAAGGATTCCCAAGTTGCAGGTCATGGGTATAAGTACAGAGCCTGCCAGATCTGTTTGATGTGGCGCATTTTTGATAATTCCTTAATATCTCCTTAACTATTGAAGCTATTGAAAAACCGTTTACACCACTGAATTCCCAGCCCAAAAAAACATAAACCAAGTCATCACCCCCTACAGCCATCCCCAATAGCAGCATTCATTATTGCCCACCCCATCCTGCCCAGTGATCACCTGATCAAAAATGCGCCCAAAATAGGGTACTACCACCCATCCAGGACCCACTGATCATCTCCCATCAATCCCAGGAACATCCCCCAGATCCATCAATATCTGATCTGAATGATCCTCATGATGTCATCCCACCCAGCTGGGCAGAACCCTGCCTCCTCCGCTTTTTTGGTCATGTGACTCTTCTCATGTCATCAGTATCATGCCGGGATGCCATGCCATGCCAGGACCTGCCAGGCAGTGCCAGCTGGCTGCCAGGACGCACCTGAGGCCCTAAACAACTAGTTATTACACCCTCTTGGGTAGAGCAAATAACTAGTTGTGCCCCCCTACTAGTAAGAGGGTTTTAACTAGTTATTCCTAGTGCATAGGGTGCTACACTGTGGAGGACGCCATGAGCTTTAGCAATTCCTTTAAGAACTGAAAAAGGGAGAGAGGGTATAACAGCGGCCGCGGACGGCTCTTTATCGATTTTGGATGCATGCGAAGTGAGCATGCTGATTAATGCTGGTCGGGTTGACTGACCTACCCGATCCACAACGCCGATGGATTGAAGGACGTCCTGCAACTTTACTCGACTAAGGGCTCCAGGTTTATGCTCGCTTTCCAACACCTTGGCGATTAAAGCACGTCGCAAAGAGCCTACGCTATCATAGTCTCGCGCCACAATTTGACAAGCGGAAAAGTCTGATTCAGGCCCTTCATTGACATGCGCTACATAATCATCATAACATCTACCAAGCAAAAGATGGCTAAGGATAGCGTGAATCAAATCGGGACAATTAGAACCATCATCGGTCGAGATGCCATGTAAACCACACACACGGCGTAAAACGGGCACAGACGCATTGTACAAGCCAACACGAGCCCCAGTCTTCGCACGCCCAAACAGAAAATTAACCACTAGCTGCTCAGCGGCAGTGCACTTCGTGCTCGAAGAGCTCAGGTCTGCTAAATCGGACGAGTCAAGCTTGGGAGGCGAGACGTGTCCTGCGGAAAGTTGCCCGTTAGACAACCCAGATGGTGAATGTTCCATGACAGGGGAAGAGCATGACAGCATAGACCTCGCCGAGCCGACGGGGGCGACGTGCGACAACGCCGACGAATGTCCAGGGGAGGAATCCGCGAACAGAGACGACGCCGGGTCGCCAGAGACGGTCGCAGATAGTAAAACGGAAGACGGTCCTGCGCACGAAACTCGGTCAGAACAAAGAAAAGACAAACAACAGGCCAAGTACCGACCAGCTAGTGGTAGTGGACAAGACGCTTCGGGACGAGCTGCGCAACACAGCCACATCAAAGGAAACGAATGATATGAAGAAGGGGTACGTACACAATTCGTATGCGATACTCAAGTCGCGGCCGACATCGATGTCGACTGACAAAACATCAACACGACACGCCAAATTGATGGTTCGACATCCATGAGGGCCATCACACTGAATTTCGGTCGATTGAGCGCGGTCCAGGGGAATTGAGTGGCGTTTCAGCCACGACGATGATAATGAGGTGGTCGCCCTGTCCGAATAGCGTATGATGACGTCCTTGGTGTCGAAAACACCGAGAACAACCAGGTCGTTAACTAGGGCGTTACTCCAATTCATGCACGGGGGGGGAGGGAGGTGCGAAACACGTACTTTTCTGGATGGGCGGGAGAGATGCACGCTGTAACGACAATTCGTACGCAGCTACCAGATCACGTCCGATTGTTAGATCGGCGCGAGTGTCGGAGACAAGCACATCCATCATGAGGGGGGTCTCTCCCAAATCCCCCGACACCAGCAGTAAAAATTGACCGGCACGTCGAGCGTCGACCTTGTTTTTCCGAAGCCATTTTGAGGAAACCGTCGTCCGAAAAGTGTCGCTAGCCACAACAAGGCCCAAAGTATGACCGAACGCATTCAATATCTGAAGATCATGAGGTACAGCAGGCATGAAATGAAGAGAAGGAAAAAGGGGGATGAAGGAGAAAATGAGAACACACGTTGTCCAGCTTGTTCATTTATATACATAGTGAACCAAATAATCCAGACAGCCCACAGGAATAGAACACAACGGAAATCCAGACTGTTTCGTGCAGTCTCCGCTAAGAATATGTTGAACCAAACACACCCGAATGTCCTCCGCCAGCAAATCGATAACGGGTAAGTCATGCGCCACGGCAACACTGCGGATCTCCTCATACTTCATAGACCACAACTTCCTACCGGTGTGGAACGTATAAAGATCGAGAGCGGGATCACTCCAGTATGATAACGAATCCTGTCTCGCGGTCCAAGCGGAACGGATCTGAGCAGTCGTCATGGAAGACTGAGGCGAACGCCGAAAGACGGCATTCATCAAGACAGTCATATCAGCATAGAAAGGCGCATAATACGAGTCCGATAAGAAAGTGGCGAATAATAAACACGTCAATCGACTAGGAATGGTGCCGAAATCGTTGCAAGCATCCGCAATCGCTCTGAAAACGGTAAATTAATCACTGAAAATCAAAACAGAAGGGATGCTACCTGCAGTAGGGCGTACGACGTCCATCACATACGCCATAGAGAACATGCTCGAGAAGATATATACGAAGATGGGTGACGTTTTTACACGGAACATGGGCCAATAGCCCATGGCCGGCTGACGAAGCGAGTAACTGTTTCCAATCCATGTTCAGGACATACGATGTATGTCGAAAGTCGAGTATGAAACTGAAGAGCGAGACGACATGTCCAAAGCTAACATTTATAATGTGATCTGTGAATGGCGTCGAGAAAGAGCTCATCACTTAAAAAGAAAGCCCCACCTGTATCCAGTCTACCCGATAGCATCACCTTGACAAACCAATCAAAGCTGAGCTCAATGTCGGCTTTCTGCTGCAGGTCAATGATCAGGTCAAGATCGCAAGTCATAACCAACTCGTCCAGCCGCACGGTCACACCGCCGCCTGTGTAATCGACTGAAGCACTTCGGTGTGAGGTGCACCGCATTAAGTTGATGCTCGCAGAATAAGAAAACTGTCCAATAATGCATGTCGCGACGTCTGGACTCGGCATGGCGCCAACGAAATGAAATTCTACCCCACAACTTTTATAACCACAGGAGTACGGATGTCGCGAGACGCATTCAAATACAATCCGAAAACCTTCGCTCGATCGAGACATCGAGCAGCATAAACAGAAGGACAGCGCACCAATAATCGCACGGAGGCCGTAAAGAGTGTAATGCGTCTGAGCTGAACACCTAAATCACGCCACAAGTAGGCGAAAGTCCCGCTGATGACATCCGGCGTACGCTCTGTGTCGGTTACGGACTCCATCGTCACAGAACAAACAGACAATGGAGTGCCTGCGGGAAAAACCTGGAGCATATCCACTAGCCATTGAAAATGGCGGTAATCCACTTGAATATCCAGCTGTTCAATATGCACCGCCGCGCTCAGATCGGGAACCAAAGGATAGACGTCTACAAAAAGGCGGTCAGACAAAGCCGCATCCTTTGCGATGCGATTCACACCTCCGGAAAAGATCACGAGTTTGAGACAAGTCAGAGAGGAAGCGACACTGGCCAAAAGCACGTCAAGTCCACTGGCCGCCAAGCCCGGTAAGCGCAGCATAATCGTCGTCAAGCTCCACGACCTCGCTCGAGATATAGACGCCAAATAAATCAACAAACCATCATCCGACTCAACCGATAAATGAATGCCAAGCGTATCCAATACACATGGCGGGAAGTAGATTGGTTGGCTGGGAATCGAGCCAGCTCCATACCTCACAGCTCGATACGATCCGATAGACAATTCTGTGAGGCACCGAGCACTATGGAGAAAACGCGTAAAACCGCCCAAGTCAAGTTGACCGGATGTGAAGGTTACCGACGAAAAAGGAGCGAAGACGCGCTCAGCAACAGCCGAGTCGTGGATGATAAGCGGATGAAGGGCGAACAAGGTAAGAGAGCGGGGTTGAGAGCCTGGCGTGCATAACTGTATAAGTCTGGGGATTAGACGGACATCCCTGCATGATGAATGATCAATTGTAATGAAGCGGACACATTCCGCGATGTGTGGATGTGCAGCAAGCATGAGGCACCAGTCCAGAACGGTGCGCCGGAAAGCAGTAACCGACCCGCAAACAATGGTGTGAAAGACTCGGCCAATGCTAGCCACTCTAGTCACGGGATGAATGAAGCCGACAACCTGTGGAGAAGTGCCTGCGTATTCCAAAATACGCATACAAACGTCCAAAGGCAATGTACGAGACGGCATGGAAGAGTGAAGAAGGAACCAATTCGATTGGTTACGCCGGTTAAGAAACAGCCAGCATGTGAAATTTAGAAAACGCGCAACGGCGGCATCCCGCTGCGGAGTAACAAAGGCAGTAAACGCGCGTGGCGGTCAGCGACGCGGGCGTTAAGTGGAAAGGCATTTGTTGGGTGGGGCGTCACTCGCGTGGAAAAAACGTGGAAGTTGTACGTAAGGTGGCTGTGTAAGTTTGAGAAGCCCCTGAGCTCGACTGAATTGGTTTCAGATTTTTTGGCAGAGAAAGTGAAGCCACTAACGGCTATCTAGGGACCCACTACCAGGAGGTAGCGGGAATCAGTCCCTCTCCATCTTCCGTTCAGCTATGATGGCGTCAAGACCACGACTTACGTCTATTCTCGGCATTGTCATCGTCTTCTTCGCGTTCTGCTGGTCCGCCATTTCCCAGCCACCACCGCCTGGTACTGCAGAGGACCCACATGGCATAGAGGCTGATATCTAACTCCTCCGTAGAGGGTATCACGAACTTGGACACCGCATCGAAACCGCCCTCCGAACTCAAGTGGGCGATACCGCATGGTTGGAGGCACAGTGGAACTCGGCCAATCATTTTCTATCTGTTACTTCCAATGTAAGCTTCATACGCTGAGACCATAACTCGCTCTCACCTCATGCTAGCTTGCTCATCACTTTGAGGAGGATGAGTTTGCTATCATTCAGCAGGGCGTACTCAATATGATGGATGCTCTGGAGGATACTCTAGAGCGCTCCCGTGATCGCGTCAACGTTGTCAACCATCCATGGCTGTAGGTTTTAGCCTACAGCGTGGTTCTAGCCACATAAAATCATGCCAAACGCCTGGTTCTAACCACTGCTAGTAACCAGTGCTGGCTACAACGAGGACTCTGCCTAGTACTAAGCACAGTGCACCCGCCTGTTACAGGCTGGGGCGGGTGCGTGGGAGTTCCCTTTTAGGAAGGACCTCACCACTGAGCACCCCGAACACTGTTGGGCGCGTAGCGGGCTCAATTTTGGGCGGGTTGGGTGCGGGATTGTCCCTAAATGAGGAGAAATAAATATAGATTTATTTCCCCCGGTGAGCCGGGCAAACCGAGGGTGGGAATCGTTGGATGGGCGGGGGTTGTCTTGGATGTAGTTCTAAATTTAGATACATACCCGCCTTTTTGGGCGCTGCTGGTTCTGCACGGCAGAAAATCATTAGAATACAAGCAATATGAACACATTTGACTGTCTGTGCTGTGGGGCGACATCGTATGAAGAGATATCCCGCTCTCGCGCCCCGCATTTTCAACGCCGAGATAGCCGAGCAGGCGCACGACGTCGAAAAATGCTCCATTCGCGGGCGTATTAGGGCTATTCATGCTGTATGAGCACGCACATGCTAACGAGCACGCGCAGCACATACAGCATGAGGACATCCCGCCGTTATCCTGGCACAATGCTGGGCACAGCAATTGCTCCAGCATACACGACGGGAGCAGCAAGAGAATGGGAGAGAAAGGTGGGAAGATGAGAGAAGGATTGTCCAGGGTGGCCTGCAAGTTACGGAGGATGAAGGAAGGAGAAAGAAGGAAAAAAAGGCGCACCTCGACTCCGCTTCGTCTCTTCTGCGCCGCCAGAGCAACCCTCTCCCCATATTGGACGTCGTCAGCGTCTATTGCGGCCTATGACGGTCATCCTCATCCCATACCCGGCAATGTTGTCTAGCATCGGGGGAACCCTCGCCTGGACAGTACGCGGTCGTAGTCCGTAGTCCGCGTCGTTGTTCCTGCACACAGTCAGGTTCAGAACGGCACCGCTGCTGTCGTCGTCGTCCTTACAGCAGTGCTCCAAGGCGGTCTAGGACTAGAAATCAGAAAAGAAATGATTGAATAAAAAGACGCGCTGTTGTCGGCGCTGCTTACCAGCGGATGGCATAACGCCTGCTCTACCTCGCACATTCACCCTCACGACGCGGTCTCCGTCACCGTCGACCTCTCTGCCCTTGCCATCACGGATTTACCGTCGAGTATCGTCGTCGTCGTCAGGGCCGCCTCCATCGCCTCCGCTGTCGCAGCGCTCAAAAAGAATCATCAGAACAAAATCCAATTGTCCTCCTAAGATTCGTGGCGCCACCGAATAGCTGCCATCGCCATTATTGGTGGTAGCAGTGAGAGAAGCCGACAGGCGTTGCCACGTCGTCGCTCTCGCCCTGTCCGCGGTCGTTGCCAGACCAAATCTATAGCAGGACCGAGAAGCACGAGGAAAACAGTCAGAACACCCTTCGAAGGGTGCAAGCGTCCGCGTTAATGAAGCTGCCTCGTCCAGAGGGCTTACGCTGCTTGCTGGTGAGTACAACGTTATCCGGGCAGTTCGTGCGTGCTAGCGGTCCAAAAAATGCTGAACGACTGTCAGAAATGAGCAATTATGAAGAAAACGTACCGCAGCCTAAGTCTGGAGGCTGGATGGCACGGGATGGTTGGATGGTGGTGGTCAAACGGTGAGGAAGACGACTCTGAAGACGGTTCGATCACCTCTCGGATGATCGGACCGAGTCATTTTGGGCTTCGGAGTCGACCTCGGGATGGCCACAGAGCGCGAACGAGGGCGGGAATAGAGGTCCGGATGCGTCGGGATTCATTGAGGACATGAAAAAGAAGATGTTCTGTAAAAATCTGTTTTTTGGTACCTTCTCGTTTCATGTTTGAAATATATGTGTGTGCATACACAGATACTACGAGGATACGTCTACAGTACCATCTGTTTAGTTCACCTACTTGGCCTCATATGTCAGGATTATCTTTAGATAAGTCAAATGCTATATTTCATCACACTTGCGGTAAGTAAATGTGTCGTGAAGTACTCAAACAATGTTTATTGGGATCAGCACTTTCCCTAGACAGGATCACAAATCTACGTGTCGTTCACTTCTTCGGCCCCAACACGGTGTCGGAAAACCTTTTATTATTCAGTGTCTGTCATTACGTTCACTCGGAGAGGGCACGAAGGCTGTGAGTGAGCTAAACTCACAATATTGGGCTGGTCTAGTTTCACTAGACAGAGATCAAGCCAGGCCTATTCGATGTGTCTGTCAAATCTGCCAACAATTTCGAACCGGTGTAGTGATGCGATTTTGACTAACTGTGAAAGTATCTCCATACTGTACGCGTAATTCGTGCCCGCCGCCGACCCCCGAGCAATTGCGCGGGGGCTAGCGACGTGCACGATACAAATTGTCAAAGCCCCGGTTACTTGCATAAACAAGACCCAGGGCTCAGCAAAGTGTAAATGGTAGGGGAGGACAGCAGAAAGGCAGACATTCAGTCATGGTGCCGTTTCGCGGAAACGAGCACCAGTAAGGACAGCAGTGGGTGGCGTTGCAATTGTCGTCCTGCTTGTAAGCGTCCTCGATAAGTCGTGCTGCTCCGTGGAGGCTTACGCGTACGAATTGCTGGAGGAAGAGCAGAAAGAAAAATCATTGTCAAGGCGGGAGAACGGGATTGAGGAAGAAAAGCGCGATATGAATATACTAAACACAATAGATATCAGTAGGATTGCAATGAAACAGAGAAAAATACGCACTGTCTTGACCTGGAAGCGTCCGCGACGCCTTCCAGCCCGAACACCCTATGCTGTACCATTAATGCATTAGACCTTCTTATTAGAGGGCATCCTATTACATTAATGGTTCTTAGCTAGAACCTCTGCTAAGAGGCCTGTAATGCATTAGGGATTCCTCCCAAATTGCGCAGCTGGGTATTGTCACATGACCAAAGCCTATCCCAAATGGGTAGGGTCCTGCCAGGTGGTGGGATGACATCATTCTTCCAGGTGATGGAATGACGTCATTCAGATAGATCTATTTATAAATAGATCAGATCTTGATGGGATGTGGGGAATGGTTCCTAGGATTGATGGATTGATGGATGGGGTTCAGGACAGGTGAGGTAGGTCCTATTAGGGCGCATTTTTGATCAGGTGACCAATGGGCAGGATGGGGTGGGCAATAATGAATGCTGCTATTGGGGATGGCTATGAATGGGGTGACAACTTGATTTATGCTTTTTTGGGCTAGGAATTCAGTGGTGTAAACGGTTTTTTAATAGCTTCAATAGTTAAGGAGATATTAAGGGATCTATATGTATTAGAAGCGTGGCGCAAAAATAGCAGTTTTTGTACTCATGCCTATGGCCTGTGGCTTGGCGATCCTTTAGAGATACTATAGATCGATGTACGATGCGATTCCTAGGTCATTCCATCCATGGGTTCAAGAGATATACCAGGTCGACTAAATCAGGCTTCTTGGGGGTATAGCATTGGATCCTATAATCCTGGGGACCTAGAACTTTGATACTTCGTTTATACTAGTAGTAGACCTCTATTGGAGGTGTGGACAGGTCACCCAATCCAGTAGCCCATCTATAGATAGGTCCCCAGTGCTGTATTAGCCATTTTCGCATTTTTGCTTATTTAATATATAGCAGGCGGCCTAAATTGGGGCCAGCCACCTTCAGAC
Organism: Hymenopellis raphanipes; assembly: GCA_036872995.1. Lineage (NCBI taxonomy): Eukaryota > Fungi > Basidiomycota > Agaricomycetes > Agaricales > Physalacriaceae > Hymenopellis > Hymenopellis raphanipes. The sequence continues at coordinate 802,137 of JAYMDG010000015.1, forward strand.
ACTCATTTATGACTATTCTACAAAAAGAACCATGCCATTTGGGTAAGAGGCCAGTGCTTTAGCCCTCAGTCTTCCTCCTCAGCGGAGTTTTGATCAAAATTCCCACGCTCTAGGCAGAGGATCGTCCACTCAATTCTTCGTGTCCTATACATGCTACTACCTTCATTTCTTCTGTAGGACGTGTATATATGTTATATATATCATATCCAGGTGTCAAACCAGTAATTTAATGAGGTAATCAGGTCAGGAAGTCGTCCACAGCTGGCTAAACAGCCTGAACCATCTTCAGACAAACATAGCTCATGTTCTACTATGAAGAGAGGTCTAAAAACTGTCCAGTCATGCATTTATATTATATTGAAGGAAGTTATAGGTGTCTCTCATATGTTGTAGGTGAAAGGTAAGAAAGTGAAAATACGTAGTGGCCTAACGCTTGCATAACTGCTTTCAATGGCTGAACAGGTCATAGCACACAAGTACTATCTGGCTGGGTGATGAGATACCTTCTATATCACTTTAATAACAATATCCAACTCGCATTCCATGACTCCTATGAATAGTTGAAGAGTATTATTGATTTTAATAGTGGCAAAATAGCAGTACAGATCTATGGACGACTTCCTGACCTAATCACCTCATCAAATTATTGGTCTGACACCTGGATATGATGTATATAACATATATACACGTCCTACAGAAGAAATGAAGGTAGTAGCATGTATAGGACACGAAGAATTGAGTGGACGATCCTCTGCCTAGAGCGTGGGAATTTTGATCAAAACTCCGCTGAGGAGGAAGACTGAGGGCTAAAGCACTGGCCTCTTACCCAAATGGCATGGTTCTTTTTGTAGAATAGTCATAAATGAGTGTCTGAAGGTGGCTGGCCCCAATTTAGGCCGCCTGCTATATATTAAATAAGCAAAAATGCGAAAATGGCTAATACAGCACTGGGGACCTATCTATAGATGGGCTACTGGATTGGGTGACCTGTCCACACCTCCAATAGAGGTCTACTACTAGTATAAACGAAGTATCAAAGTTCTAGGTCCCCAGGATTATAGGATCCAATGCTATACCCCCAAGAAGCCTGATTTAGTCGACCTGGTATATCTCTTGAACCCATGGATGGAATGACCTAGGAATCGCATCAGACATCGATCTATAGTATCTCTAAAGGATCCCCAAGCCACAGGCCATAGGCATGAGTACAAAAACTGCTATTTTTGCGCCACGCTTCTAATACATATAGATCCCTTAATATCTCCTTAACTATTGAAGCTATTAAAAAACCGTTTACACCACTGAATTCCTAGCCCAAAAAAGCATAAATCAAGTTGTCACCCCATTCATAGCCATCCCCAATAGCAGCATTCATTATTGCCCACCCCATCCTGCCCATTGGTCACCTGATCAAAAATGCGCCCTAATAGGGCCTACCCCACCTGTCCTGGACCCCATCCATCAATCCATCAATCCTAGGAACCATTCCCCACATCTCATCAAGATCTGATCTATTTATAAATAGATCTATCTGAATGACGTCATTCCATCACCTGGAAGAATGATGTCATCCCACCACCTGGCAGGACCCTACCCATTTGGGATAGGCTTTGGTCATGTGACAATACCCAGCTGCGCAATTTGGGAGGAATCCCTAATGCATTACAGGCCTCTTAGCAGAGGTTCTAGCTAAGAACCATTAATGTAATAGGATGCCCTCTAATAAGAAGGTCTAATGCATTAATGGTACAGCATAGGGTGGCCCGAAGTCGCGCTCCTCGCTGGTCCGAAATATGACGGCGCAGGACTAATCCAACGAGGTACCAGATCCTGCTGTTCCGGAGTAGGGCGGCCTCGTCCTGAGGGCTTACGCCGTCCAAAGGGCGCCGTCGCAAAGACGAGCACCAGGACGCGCCCCGGATCGTATCCGAGGGCGCAGCGGGTGGCGCAAAGCCAAACCGCACTCCAAAGGCAAGGAAACATAAAGAAGAAAAGCAGAAGAAGCCCCAGAAAATTTTCTGAGGCCGACGAACACGACGCGGACGTCGTGCTGTGGTGGGAGGAGGCAAGAGATCAGGATCTGAGCTGGCCGATCGTTATCCGGCGACTGCCGAGACGTTCGGCCAGCTCAGGGATCGATTCGAGCCCGCCCAGCACCCGCCGCAGGCGAATCCAACAACCTGCCAAATGTGGATACCCCAATGGGGTGCCCGATGAAGCATCCCCTGCCGTATCGAGCCCACGCGGGGCGCCAGGGCGGAGCAGTGATGCCAAGCAAGACCTAAAAATAAATTGCGTAACCGGGTCTCCCGCCCAGGCAGCGAGCGGGGTATGAGCGCCGCGGTGCTGCTCAGATTCAGTATTCGGAAAGTGCCGGAACCCGCCCCAAAGCCGCCGTGAATAGAACCCGACTATTTTGGGAGAGGGCCCAGGTCTGCACAGCCACACTCCCCCGTTACAATGGAGCATTTGCCTTTATTTTATGTGGCTACAACGGGGGGAAAAAGGCTAAGAATTACAGCTAGGGCTCTCCCCAGAAGAAGTTCTAGGGCTAACTAGCACGATGGCAACGTTGTGCTGTAGTGGTAGGACGAAAGACATGTTAATCTGACCGCGCTGATGGTTATCCGGCAATTGCCGGTCCATTCGGGCAGCTCGGCAATGCAAGAAATGATTGCACGGATTCGATCTCATCTCTCTCAGTCTTGCCACCACAGCACGACGGTGACGTCGTGTTCGTCGGCCCCACAACTTATTCTGGGGCTTGTTCTACTTCTGTTCTTCGTGATGCCTTGCTTTTCTTGCGCGGATTGGCTTGGCGCTGTCCGCTGCGACCTCGGATATGTTCCGGGTCGCGTTCTGGTGTTTGTCTTAGGGACGAGCCCAATTCGACGACGACGCACAGCGCGCAAGCCCTCACAAGCGAGGCGGCACTGTTGGTTTCCTGCGCCTTGACCGCGGGCTTGGTGGCGCGCAGGTCCCACTGCCTCTGGTTCGTTTCGGGTCCTCGTTGTCACGACGGCACCACTTGGACAATGCGTTCACCCTCTGGACGAGGCTGCGTTGGAGGTCATCGTTAGACGTGTACGCTCGTCTATACGACGACGTCAATTCTACGTGGCGCAATGTGCCGTTGTGTTTGAGCTGGACGGCGTCGCGGCCGCGTCCAGGCCAAACGGTGCGTATTCATTTTACTTTTATTGTTTCCTTTCTGTTCATTGTCACCGCCTTCTTCACACACCTTCTCCTCAGACCATCTCTTCCCACCCTGGCGCAAATCCATCGTGCACGTCGGCCAGCCCCTGCGCAATTGCTCGGGGGTCAGCGGCGGGCACGAATCATTCGCTCGGGTATGGGGGTATACCGCGGTATTGTCACCGTACCCGTCCCTCGGGCTACCCGACCCGCCATACCGCGTGTTACTCGCCATACTGTGCTGCTCCTTAGCGCCGTTGCAGTTATCTCAGCTCGAATAAATTGAGGAAAATTGCTTTGAAATATGTATATTCATTATACGCAACTCCAAGGCTATATTATAAAAAGTCGTCCACAAAAGCCTCCAATATATTCCACGCCCATCCCCGAACCGCTGGAGCTCGGTCTCCCAATTCATCCAGCCTAGCAAGAGATAAATGAAACCCCCAAAGTGCCCATATCCGATATCGTTCTTGAACCTCCCGTGTCATCTCTGGATGATCCTCAAGTAGTACACAATATCGAGCAATCATATCTTCATCTGACAAACAAAAATAGTGTGCGTGCGTCCGAATCGCATTGACCAGTGGAACGAGATGGATTTTTTTGTTAGCAAAGGTTGTAGGCTGAATACCGAGCCATCTGATAACGTCTGAGGTACCAATGCTAACTTGGGAGCCATGATGAGGAACTGAGGTGCGGGATGTAGATGGCGCGTCAGCATTCAAGCCGAGAGTGAGGCAAACATCTTGAAGGATATGATAGATGAGAAAGTAGCGATATCCGGGGGCTACGGCGGTGCGCACACGTATCAGTGCCAGCTGTGCTTGGAAACGGAGGGAGAAACGTTCGTTCAGACACCCATGGCAGCAAAAGATACCATATTCTTGTGCTTATATTCACAGAGCCTGATTCCACATTCTGTGGATGTAAGCACATTGCTGAACCTGCTCAAATGCCCTATTACTGCGGTTATAATCACTGGGCAGGCCTGCTCTCCATTTAGGTCATTCATCAGCGATGCCTGCCTCCAGAATACCCCGCATTGGGTTTATCGAGTCTGCTTTGCGGCTAAAATCAAGCCGCCACTGCCGCGAATCGGACCAAGTTAAGCCCAAACCAGGAAAATCAAAATTTTACGAGATTTCAACCAATACAGGCATAAAAAGTAGTAAATCGAAAATTACGCGAAACAGTACTATACATGACGAGACACCTCATTAATCTACATCGTCGTAGGCAGCATCATCATTCATAAGGACGAGTGCACGAGCTGCAGCAAGCGAGGCAATGTCCTCCTCCTCATCCTCTGAGTCCGATTCTTCGACCTCCTGCACCTCGATCCGATCAGGTTTCCGCCTCTTACCGCACATGTACGGTTTCGCCCATATGGAGTGGAAGTGGGTGCTGATGGACCGATACACGGCCGCCTGGCGGTGCGCAGCGCGTGGACCCCAGCCGCAAGCTCTGGGGATGCTGAGGGCCACGCCGATGCTCTCGCTTCCCACCTCCTAGCCTCATCCTCGAGCGATAAGAGCGTTCGCTCCTTCTCCACGGCACTTAACCGCACCTCCTCACTCCACCGCAGCGCCCGAGCACGGCTTTTCAACCACTCTACCCGAATGGACCCCTCCAGCTCCGACTTCTCCATGCTATTGGTTGAGCCCTCCATCAACCATATCCACGACGTCTCGTGGCTCCCACTTCCAAACTGCACATCGTTTTCCTTCATGCTCGACTTCTTCTTCTTGGTCGGTGGCCGGGGATCTTCATCAATGTCGAACACGAAACTATCCAGCGCTTTGATGTCGGCAGGTAACAGCTCGCGTAACACTGCAGTCCACGGACCGTCTCCTCGCAATCGGAGCAGAGCTGCTCGAGCTGATCGATACTTCCTTGCAGCTAACTCGGTTTTTCCTTGGATGCGATGAACAATTGTCCACGCGCGGCTGGTCTGCTTTTGACCCCGAAGATGAAGGCGACGGAAAGTGGTAATCATACGTCGCGCGCGCTGCATGCATCGTATGGTCTCTAGTGCATCGTAGCACTGGCTCTCTCGAAGCTTCTCCTCCTTCTCCGTGATATCAGCCAAACAGCCGCGGGATCGAAGATCAGGTGAGATGTCGGATGGTAAGATGAGGGCTTCCGTTTCGACGTCACCCTTCCTGGGGCCCAAGCTCGCGAGTTTCGACGTAACACAAGGCATGTAAACCTTCTGTAACTCGCGAATTTGACCGATCTGGGTTTGAAGTAGCGTACGCTTCTCGTGGACCTCCTTGATAACGCTTGGTGTGTCCTTGTCGTCCTGTTCGAGCATCCAGGTAATTCTTCGTCTATGCTCCAAGTCAGTTCAAGAAAGTTGATTCCAGGAGTCAGTACTCACTGCAATTCTTCGGCGATGATGACAAAACTGATAAAAACGGTAGGGCCGGTCTCATGCAAGGGCTCGTGGACAACCGAGTCCTTACGATCTTCGGCTGCAAGAGCCTGAAGTGTTGCGGCTTCACTTTCATCTACGCGAATGGATCAGCAACATTAATCAGAGAAAGAATGAAGCACTTACGCAAAGACTCCAAGTAGTACGGGTTCTTGCGTGTTCGATCCACCTCCCAACCCTCGACCTCTTTCGTCCATCTCGCGGCACAGCCCTCCGGTAGGATGTTGGTAAATTGTTCATGGGCGGTGACATGGCGGTCAGCGCTGATTTTGGCGAAATACGCCTTACGATGAAGGCTTAGGCCTGATAAGAGATCAATGACACGATAACAAGCAGAATATAGACATGACCCTACCAAGCCCAGTGTTCTTGCTCCAATTATGGGCGGCCACTCGACGGTCCAGAGTATCGTGCCGTCCTCCCGGAAGCATTTCCTTCGTCGACGCCGCGGATCCATTTAAAGGAGCCCACGTTCTCTCGATGCCCTCTCCGTCTGTCCGTCCGACACCCGGCTGCACATTCATTGTGTACTCCACTTGACACGACAGTTTGTGACCCTTACAATGACATTTGGGGACACCCCAGAATGTCCTCACCCCCAGACCCAACTGCATCGAGATGGGCATTGCGGCCATTCGCGTCTTGAAGTTTATGCACCATTGGCACACGACATCATAAGAAAAAAAGATTTCATCGAGACCACAGTTCTTGACACCAGATAGCGCTATATAGTCCATATTACAGTACCTTCCAAAAGACATTAATTATGAAGAGTGGATTAAGCGAGTCGAAAACACATACCGTTCACCCCTCTGAAGGTCCCCAATGCCGTTAGGACGCACACATTCATGTCGAGCACAAATGCACATCCCCAGGCCAGTCGAGCGTAAACCGATATTGTTTTTCGTTTCCGCGTGTGCGAGGGTACGAAATCCGGCACATGAGCTGATCTGTGGGCATATTAAGTTGAGGGATCAATGGTAGAGATGATACTGACATCTTTCTGTTTAGGATACTTGGAAATGTGCTCCAGGTAAGGCTGGTTGGCGACAAAGTACGCCCAGCCCGTGTGAAGACCCGGATCCAAGGTTGAAGGGCGACGGAGATTACACAGTCGGAAATTGGCGTCAAGCGCGATGATCAGACGATAGAGATATCTTCGGCGGCATTAGTTCTGAACTCGGATAACGAAATGAATAATACCTTTCCGCAAGAGGGACTGCACGCCAGTTCGGCGGCAAGTTGACACCGGGCCTTGGGCAAGCCCAACAACGTATGGCAAGCTCCCCTTGTTCCGTCGTAGCACGACCGTTCTCCACAGAGCCACGACCACCGCGTTTCAGAATTTTTATATGTCCAAACTCTCGATTGACGCGCAGATAAGACTTGTAATGTTCCTGTCGGAGTAAACTTCAGACAAGCCACACATCGCGAAGACTGATTCTTACCTTGGGAACATTCACACCAGTGTGATCTGTCATAGCCGCCAGAGCATTGTAGTGCTCGTACGAAGACATCTTGCCGCAAGATGCCAACATTTCGAAATCCTCGAGGAGACGGAAGGTGGCGCCCGTCTTTGGATGACGACTAGTGGCGGGAAAAACTTCGGCGCGAAGCATCTGGATTCGATGGGGTACGCGACGTTCGCAGCCACAGAAATCGACATTGACTTTGTGTATCCCATTATTGTGTAGGATGGTGAAATCGTTAGGTCCGGCTTGGGGATTGATACAGGGCTGGCCGTCGTCGTGACCGAGTTGAAGACGCAGACCGAGTGAGCGCAGTGTGACTCGCTCGTAGAAAAGACCATTCCACTTCTAAAAAGCAACCGATTAAGTACGCCGATGTAAAGACATTGAACAAGACATACCTGAATCCGATGGAAGGGATTCCGACGATGCAAGCGCAAAGTACAGGGAAGGCATTCGCGAGCCGTTCCCCAGCAATCCTCGCAGCGATACAAAGCTTCTCTGGGGACGGCAAAGGTCTGGCTGTCTCTGCAAGACGTACAGCATAACCCGCCAGCACCCTTGCCCTCAATTCGAACGAATTCTTCAAGAAACTCTTGTGGTCCACCATCGTAGACCCAGTTCAGCAAGTTTTGGTCCTGCAGAGCTGGCTCAGCTAGCTGTAATTCCAACAAAAACCATTTTTAGACATACAGAATTTTGGTACCGCTTGCGACGCGGTGGCGGCGGCGGCGAGGAGGAGGAGGAGGAGGTATGGATGACAGAGGTGCGGTACCTTGCCAATAGCCAGTCTGTGAATTGCTGGCTGTGACACGAGCAACAGAGGAAGATGAGGACGTGACGATGCGACGTCCATCGCGCGAAAGGTTGAGGGTACGACCCTGGGCAACACTGAGATCCCCCTCGTCATCGTCGTCGTCGGCACGGATGAGCTGGAGCTTGAGCGGGCGTTTTTTTGACATGGAAGGCCATGAGAGACCGGTACCCAACAAAACACTTTGCCAGTGTTGATTGATCCCATCTCAGCATTAAACCCAATTAGGATGCAGCACATAGGCCTAACAAAGATGCATACAAAGATGTATACACGAGGAATTTCAACACGAGTACATTTCAAACGAAAATTTCCATCCATGCTCCCCGCAGTCCAAGCGCTGAAAATTTGTTAGTTTCATTCGCTATGCGCGGAATGTGATATCGTACCTAAAGTTTCCTCCTTGAGATGTAGGAAACATCTGACGAGTAGCCGGGATGCAAGTGGCGTCATAGGACGACCAGTACCGTTCAATGCGGTTGCGATGGTGTTCAACAACAGGGATGTTCGCATATCTGAGGGTAATTGAGTAAATATTCTGAAGAACGATTGGTTGGGTCGTACGGCTCCCCGGTTTCGACGTTGGGCGTAGCACCGTCCATGATGGTGTAAGCTAAGGTGCGATGAGACCTAATCGGGTAAGATGCAAAGCCTTTCCACTGTTCGATTCTCATAGGAGGACGGATGCAATAAAGAAATTAAAATTGCTCTAAAATACAAATATTTGACGAAAGCCTCGAAAGGCGGATACCAAGATCAACTACAAAATATATAATGTGACAAGATACTAAGTAAACTCAAAGTGCACTCCCTGGGACCAAAGCAGGATCCAAGGAGAACTCGGGCCCATAGATTCCAGGCGAGCTCTCGCGGCTCGGAGGGCTCGGTGAAGGTTCTTTTACACCCAAGTCGAGAGCTTTATCTTTTTTACCCAGGCCTGAACCTCCGCATTAAAACGAGCCTCCATTTCAGGAGAGTCTAACAACGGCGAGTCTGGGTCAAGGACACGGCGCTTCAGACCACGAGGGGGAGTCCGAGGTCTCCAGTCCCACGAGGAGGCGGAGGTGGACGACGAGCGAGTCGTAGAAGACGACGAGGATGTAGTGGAGGTCGACGAAGACACTGATGATGAAGACCCATCAAAGTCATCATCAGAGTCATCGTCTGACATCGAAGGCTTGTGGAAGACCGTGTCATCCGTATCCTCGACAACGGAGGTGGGAGATGATGGGTCGTACACTGCGCCGGTGGATGTGTAGCCATCCGAAATGGCCTCGTCGTCACTCGTCGACGTAGGCGACTGCCCAGCTGTGGAGATATCTGCGGAGGCGGAAGTAATCGATGGGGCGGGGAGAACGTCGGGGAGGATCACGGTCTTTTCGCGAATGAGGGGGCGGGGACGGGGACGAGGCACACTTCCAGGAGCGTGACGTTGAACGAGGAGAGGATTGTGATAGACATAAGGACCATCCTGTCCATGTTTTTTGTAGGACAACTGGGTACAGGCCCACGCGAGTCCACGTCGGAGTAACTGGTCAATGGTTAATACACATTTAAGGACAACGGTAGGAAGGCATACCTTATTGCGTTCCTCGTAACGGGCGACGTGTTGTTGCTGAGTCTCACCAAACACATATGCGAGGGGGAAAAGGATATTGTATGCGAGAGTATGACGCGTCTTGAAATCATGCCAGTCGGCGGCATCCGTGTTCCAGGAGTATTCTTGCCAGTGGGGGTTCGCCTGGACAGTGGCAGTGAATATCCGACCAAGGTCCATCATGAAGCCCTGCTGCTCGGTGGGGAAACACTGGATGCAAAAATGTTATCTACGAAAGACGCGTCATATGGAGAGGAAATATTTACCGAAGGGAAAGGAGGCAGCTCCTGGTAGATGGTAGGCAAGTTGTAAGACATTGGACGCGTTAAAACCGTGAATGGGAGTGGTTCCAGATAAAGAGGAGAAACGCGTCGACTCGCTGTTTTGTGAGCGGGTCGTCAATAATCTACAGTCCGCAACTCAGCTGTCAGGCAGCGAGACGGCAGCAGAGAAAATTGTGCAGACCTTCATGGCGCGGCATTGCGATTGAATACCGTTCTTCGAAATTGGATTCGCAGGTGTCGGTTTACGTCAAGAGGCGGCGGCGATGGTCGGTGAGGCGGAGGCAGTGATAGCATGGGGGAACGAAGACAGTTCACAAAGGGAGGGTAGACGTATTGCAAGAGGACGAGCCGTACAATCATGATGTGAGATAGAGGAGCTGGCGCTTTTTCTTCGCCTTGCTCAAAGCGCCAGCCTGCGCATGCTTCCACAAATCGGAAACATACTCGTAAACCATCCAAAACTTGTCGTTTATTTCCTTGACGTCGCGCCAATACGACGAGTCAATCCCAGCTTCCTCCTCAATCTCCGCGAGAACACCGGATATGTATTCCCACTTTTCGCGGTAATGCTGCTCCTGCGAGGCGATGTACTGGCTGCCTTGGAAAACACCCTCATCCTCATACGTCTTAACCATACTCGCAATGAAGGGGATGATGGCGTTGCCGCTGTCCGCCCGCAGCTCGCCGTCAAGGAGGCGTACGCGCCTAGTCAGGCGCTTGCATAAAATTTCGTCGAACGACCTGCTTAGGAATGAGTGAACGAGAGACTGCGACGAGGATGAGAACACACCGAGGAGCAGCCTTCTTGAGGGCTTGGTGGCGGCGCTTCCTCCCAGCCTCGATGGCCTTCTTGTCATAGCGGTCCTTCATGTTTTGCAGAAGCGCCTCACGATTCCTAAAATGGCGGTGAGTACTCGTCAAAAGGCTAGGCAATGACTCACTTGTGGTAATAGCGTCGCTTGTTGGCCTTGACGGCCGCTGCTTTAAGCTCTGGGGTGTCGTAGAGGACAGGCGGCGCCATGGTGACGACGCGAGGCAGACTTTGAAAAAAATTAACGTCGCAGTGGTGAGGGTAGTGGTCGAAGAGACTTACCGAAAAGAGGATCGGATTTTGCAGTGGTTGTTGGAAAGTGACGAAGGCTACTGGTGGTGGCAGGAGTGAGAATCGAGTAAATCGTAAGGGATCTACCTTGCCATCCGAGTTCACTAGACCTCAACTAGACTATAACGCTCGAACTGCTCATAAAATTCTGATTTTATTCCCAGTACATGACATGATTTATTCGTGAATTTACGTATATTTTTAAGGACGGTCACGGTAGAGGAAGATGTATACAATATTATACTTCAGTGGTGAGGTATTCAGCCTATGACTAGACTCCATTAGACTTTAACTAGATTGTAATAATGGCGAGCTAACCGTCCATCCGGTTATCCTGGGGCTGTGTGAGATGAAAGATGAGACTTTCTGAAGGTCTCGGACAGGAATCCGGAGTGTCATGGACCGTGAACGGATGAAGGATAAGGTCGATAAGCCGATACATTCCACTAGACTTTAACTAGATCGGATTCGTTCTGGTCATCGGTAGTGCCAGGCCATCCAGAGCATGGTTCGGATACATTGACGAAAGCCATAAGATGGTTGTGCATATGCTCCGAAGGCGTTCCGTGAAGCGCAGGGCCCATACTGAACAAAATGATTTCATGTCATTTTTTAGACAGGATCATCGCACCTGATTAGACCCGGCCGAGTGGGAATTACATTGAGGAATCAACACAAATACATCTCCCCAGGCCATCCTTGAAGTCGTAGAAACAGGCAGTGCAGGAGGAGGAGGTAGATGAACGACAAATGACTTGGAGGTCAATTCGCCGGCGGCACTTTCGCGGTCCTCGGTCCGGAGTCGACTATCAGTTTCAAGTAGTAATCGAACCCTCGAGGCCAAAAAGTGACTCAGTTGGCATGATGAATGAAGTGCTTAGCCGCTACGCTACTGGCGCTTGTGTCTCATACGGCTATGGAGCTCAAGTTCCGGCATCACTCAAATCTCCTCATCAATTCCCGCGCGGCTCAATTCTTTGTGAATCCAAACATTTCATTACAGCGTCGTGTACTTAAGGCTTATTATTGGGCCAGTGTCAAGACAACACAACAAGATGTAAATAGAAATACATAGCTACAAGAAAAATATCGATTGGGGACTACAAGATGCAAGAACACCTAACACGGGCTACCCGGGGTAGAAAACGATGGGTCGGTAGACGGCGTCGACGGCCTAGTATAACTACTAGTGTCCCAAGTGTCCCAACGCGGCGACGGCGGTGATGGCGGCATCCACGCACCCGGCGTAACTGGCCGTTGTTGATACTCTGTACTCTTTCCTTCCACGGCCGTATCCGTATACACATGCCAGGTAGGGGCTTCGCTGCCCCACCCCGTGCATAATCCTCCATATCTGTAGGCCAGGTAGGGGCTTTCCCCAATCAGGGGTAGGCGGGGGTATCGCTGAGCCATCGCCGTACGGTGGGTGCGCCTCCACATGGTAGGACACCGGCATTTCATTGTACGGCTCCACATCCAACATGTAGAAAAGGTCGTCACGCCGTTTGGGAGTGCGCGAAGCTCGTGACGATGCTGGTGCCGGGCAATATAGTGGTTGTCGTCCAGAGTAGGAAGATATGAGGATATGAGCTCTTGCTCGACAGGATCAAGCTCGTCGTCCAGACCCATAGGCCTCATGGCGAAATCCAAAACAAGGTCGTCAGGTGATGAAGCTCCGGTCGGGTACCACGCGTCAAATGCAGCGTAGACGCGCTAAATGGGGGTGAATCGGTGTTAGTACAAGTATAAATGATCACGTACGGCACGAACAGCCTCCCTATCCGACTCTGAAACGTTGGTGCGCCAATACAGCGATGGCATGAAGACCTCCTCGACAAAGAAGCGATCATCCTCATGTTCACGAGACATTGCATAGCCGGCGAAATGTTGTCGGACCAGAGATGCTTGAAGTGCCGATAGACCCGGCTCAGACATCTAGATCATGACTATAGATAGATGATAGAAAAATTAAAACTTACCAGTGTTTCGGATGATCTTTTCTGTGGGCGACGTGAAGCTTGTGTGACGAGAGCATTCGAACGGCCTGTCAACGATGAACGTTCCAACAACGAACGTGCGCATCGATGGTTCCGAAGAGAGGAGATAGGACCGAGAAAAGCTAAAAGAAGAGCAGGTTCAACGTCTCCTGTAGTGTAATGGACTTCATGCTCAATGGTCTTTCTTATGGTCAAGAGTTCGAATCCTACGTACGGCTGGCTTTGCTCTCCCTGGAAATCATTTTTTCTGTGTGTTCAGACTGCCCGACTGCCTAAAAGCTTGTCACAACATTCAAATTTTGAGCTGAGGCCTTCCAGGAGAGCAACAAGAAATACAATTATACCTAAGATACACTAACAAATAGCACAACAAGATCTAACTACAGTGTCCGATGCATACCAAAAAATACAGTACAGGTCCATGTTCGATTACGTAGTCATACTGCCAAGAACCCACTCGACATCGAAGACAGCGGCAGTCCATTCCCCATGAGCCAATACGTTGTTCTTGCAAATAAGACCCCACCAAGCCAGCAACGCAAGAATACTCCAGTGACCGTTGATCCCACTGGTGCAAATGGGCCCCCAACTCCTCCCTGCAGGCTCGACGCGATGCTTCTCGCGCAAAGGGGCATCCGCGGCTTTGACACCGCGCCACTCGGGTTGGAGAGCTGTCCACCACGCCCAGAATTGTTCCCGGAAAGTATAATGATCACCTTCTGGCACATACTCGATCGCACGAGCCCGTTTACTCCATGCCGCGATGCATGCGGGCCGAACCTTGAGAGTGGGAAGGGGCTTGCCATGGGCGTAGTCGAGAGTTTGCTCAAACCTGGTGTAGACATCTATCAAGCGAAGCCAATCCGGGCCAAGATCGAATGAAGTAAGATGTTTCCGTGCATCAAGAACATACGGAGCGTAGTCCTGCGACGTGACGGAGCCCAATGGAGGCAAGTGGTTTGATGGAGGATTAAAGGGAGGAAGGGGAGGAAGGGGAGGGAGGGGCTGCTGTAAGCCAAGAAATTCAGTAGGATGTGTCGAATCGTTAGGCCCGTTAATGGGGATATAGTGTTGTCCGAGTAGAGTCGGGTCTATGTTGGTAATGTTAGCAAGCGTGCCGAGGGGCGACACGAACCCTGGGGCCTTGGTTGTCGACTGACGATTCGAACGAGGCGCGTTAGAAGGGGAAGACGTAGATGAGGGCGGAGCCGGATCATTCTCGTCAGCCTCGTCATCCTCTTCATCTTCGTCTTGTTGAGGAGCATCTTGTTGGGGAGCACCGCTGGCGCGTTTCTTGCGAGGTTTTGGGGAAGACTTCGCGGTGGGACGCTTTCGCTTGGAGGGTGCGGTTGGTTCCACGATACGCGCGTCTGTCGATGCAGCAGGGTCTGGCGTCCGACTTCCCTCCGCATTCCATGGATTTTCTTGCGTGACAAACCACGGTGCCTTGGCGGGAAGTGCGACACCAGGAAGGGCGCGTTCAACTTGTTGCGCGACGGCTACGGAACGGAATCAGAAGGTATCGCTATAAAATGTTGGAATATACATACTAAAGCAGCTCATGCCAAACTCCCCAAGTGCTGCTTGGTAGCACTTGTGACGACGTTTACCACGCTCACCGTCAGCCTCATGAAACAATTTCGGAGCCGGAGATTTATCGTGGCCAACGTTAATACTGCAGAGACATCAGTAACGAGCAGGATTAGCGCAATGGAAACGACGCACGTAAGGACGTTGACCTGGCCGCCCTTTCGAGGCTCCGGTCCAACCCAGGACAATGAGATATTTCCACCTAGCAAAGTCGAAAGTCCCTCGAGGAACGGCTGCAGCGTCGTTGGCAGCTGGTCCAGCGCGCTGTATACGAGAATAAGTAATGGAAGCAAAATATTACGAAACACGTACACTTGCGTTTCCTCTGGGGAGAGGAGCGTGATAGGGCGTTTTGCGTCCTCCTTGCCCTTCGCGACCTCCGCGGCATCAACGGTAGCCCGTTCTACCCAGTACGCCTTTTCCTCGTCGCTCAAAGCTTCGAAGGTGTCCGCGGCAAATTTCCCAGCAGCGTTGATTCGCTCGCGACGAGGATCCTTGCCAGTGCTCTTGAAAGATTCGTTAAACTGCTCGCGTGACGGTCCAAATTTTTCGATAGACCACATTTGCTGAGCTGTGCGGCCTCGCTTTCTGGTGATGTCAACGCCAGCAACCTTAGCCAGAAGAGCTCCAACTGGATCTTTCGCGACCTGAGCCTTGCTCATTTTTATGATGGGGGTGGCCTTCGACCAGCGACTGCTGTAAAAGTTCCTGATGCCCTGTGAACCATGGTTTAACTCAGCAATTTCCGGGAGAAAAATGACGTACGACGAGGAGCTGCTGCAGAAACACCTGCTTTCGAGCGGCGTCCTCCTCCGAAAGGGATGCCTGCGCTGTCTCTACGCTGGCGGACGACGTGGGTTCCGGCTCCTGCGTCATGGGGAGGTCCCAAGGATATTTCTCGAGCCATTTGTTGTACACCTTGTCGGCGTACTCGACGGCCGCAGATTTACCGCGTCGTCTGGCGTCCTGGTATCCGGCCATGTGGCTGTCGAGAAACTGGAGGCGAGAACCCTTGGCCCAGCCCTTACGGAATGGACCTGAAGGGTCGTTGGCCTTGGGAACGTTAGATGGTCTGATAGGAATGATTTCAGCGACATCAAAACATAACCCCGGAAGGTATGCACGCACTGTGATTCAGACATGACGCGATTGTTCTACAAGCGGACAAGGAGGAGGTGAATTGCAGCAGTAAGACGCGTTGTTTGCAGTAAGGAGTAGAGTCAACGAGGCGCCGCGGGAGCAAATAGTGAAAAACAGGGATGAGCGGGAGGAACTGAATGCCGCAATGCCGCTTAGTCAGCGGTGTTCGTAGCCGCGCGACCCAAAACGGTAGCTGGAATGGGACGAGTATTATTATGCTTGTGGATAAATATGCCAGTAGTAGTATTTACTGTGAGAAGATTTAGGGTTGTGGAAGCAACATCTAGGGTTGGGAATTGAGTGCTTATATCCACTAGGATACCATTGAGGTCAGTGGTTATAACCTCAAAGATTCCCCAAAGATTACAGCATGGCCTGGTTCAGAACGTCCTGAGGCGAATATGATGGAGGTGAGGAGGGAGATAATGGAGGCTGTAGTTGAACACGTTCTATGGGGGTGGAAGAGTCATCGAGATATTGTGGTTCTATACATATAGGATGTTAGATGGAGAAACTTAGCCATAACACCACTCACTCAGGAACAACGGTGTAAAAACTTGCTTCATCATCAATGCTAGACCCTCATCCAATGGTAATACAGCTGCTTCAGTGGTGGTATTCTCTGGCCCATCAGAGTTCTCTACCGACGGTGGATCGTGCGTATGTAAGGTCCCAGTTTCTGGTTCGTTGTCGGGAAGATTGAGATAACGAGCCTCCAACCTAACCACTGCTAACTTTAGTCACTTTTGAGTAAGAGATGTACTGTCTAACATACAATGATCTTCGTCAATGTTGTTGCCTTGGCTCGCCACTGACTGATGTGGCTGTTGAGGAGGAATATTACGATGAGTAGAGACACCTCTTGAACGTGCTCCTCGACCACGTCTGGAAGGATGAGGAACGGAAGATGGCAAGATAGTACCAGATCGAAGTTGACGGCTCATGGTAGGCAGCCACAGCTTATGTAATGAATTATCATTCCATATAGGGATGGTTGAACAGCCGATTTTTATTGTATGGAATATCTGTTGAAGAAGGTAGTGAAGTGAATATTCTACGAAGCTGAGAAGTCAATAGGAGTGCCGCTCAACAAAGCAGTAAAGTATTGATGGAAGTAAATGTCCATGCTAGTAGCGGTTTGACCATGAGCCTCTTCCCTTGCACTGCGCTCCTGCCACCTCAAGGTCCACGCGTTGATGGGAATATCCACATCAGCAAAGCATGTATGAAAAAATGGAACGGTCGTGATTGTCTTGTTAAGCCGATCGAGCTCAGCCTGGGTAACTTCTGGACCCACTTTAAATCGAATCTAGAATGGCGTCGTAAGTATTGGCATTCTCAATGCAAAAAGTATTTGAATGAACATACGCTAATCGGACGATTATCGGTGGGAAGAAGTCCGATGCCTGTAGTGGCCTCTAGGAAAGCACGTGGTCGAAAGTAAGGATCGTTAGCACGCGCGAGGCGTTCTTCCAAAGGAATGACTTCGTTTAACCGTGGATGGTCGGGATGTCCATAACCACTAAGCCAATGTTTGAGGTTCTCTTTGAAGGTGGTCTCTGCATGAACCAAGGAAGGGTCGTCGGATGCGTGATAATTAACAACATCCAGGACTTGTTGAGCGGTAATTTGCAAGCTCGGCATCATTGATGTGAGATACTCTTGAGTATATTCACCAAAAATCTGTTTAACGTAAGAAATAATATTGTGCAACAGAAGTATACAGAATCTTACATCGAGGAACCTTTGGGTAGGCGATAGCTGCACGTTAAGACCAGCTCGAAAATCGGCAACTGCTTCGCACTCTGCAAACGAATCGACACTACATGGCAGACCTATAAGGCGGTAGAGAATATAACGTTTGCGAGTGTTGAGGATCTCCTCATCACTGAGAGTTTGAACGTCTCGGTATGCTTGCTACAACCAATAATAAGCCTGAGAAATAATATAAAGAGAGAATTATTACCTCTGTCGTCGCATATTCCCACATAATCTGAAGTCCTTCCATGATCGGTCTGTATTGTGAATGATTCGAGTTGCGATAAGGCCCATCAGCGGCAACACTAGAAGGAAACTCGAGCAAGTCTTGAAAAGAGCCCAGAAGGCGAACAAGCCATGCTACGTCACGAATAACCGCATCTGTACCCTTAATAAGTGCATACATCAGTGCCGGAGAGAGACGTGGAGGAAGATTATGTGTGCGCATGATATACATGGCTGTAAGGCATCCCAGAGCACGACGATGATTGCGCAACGCCTGTCCTGGAGACTGCACCAACTTGAGAGTGCAGTAATCGTGCGGTTCAAAAATGTTGTCGGTAACAATCGTAAGCGCCGTTTGATACCACAATGTATAAAGAGGACCGCGATACACACTGGGACCACTGAAAGTACATAAGACAACAATATGTCGATACGGAAAGGAGGAACTTACAGGGTAACATCATCATCCCCTACCAACAGACGTCGATGCTTCAACGGTGATGTTGAAAATACATCCAATGATGGCTGAATGCGAGTATGTTGAGGTAAAGCTTTACCTGATTGTCCCAACAGATTTTCGATATATGTGATCAGTGCAGTGACAGCTGATGGGATAAAATCGCTGGGTGCAGAAGAGTCAACGGAGAGTTTTTCGGCCTGTGCCACCGGTCCAATAATCTCTAACACAGTTGACCGAAGGTGACATCCATTATGGATGATATTAGTGTTATTCGCACGAATGCTTGATGATGATGGGTAAGTCGAGGGCGAACTAGATGAAGGCAGACGTGCAGTATCACGTGCCGTGTCATGTGCTATATCACGTGTACTGGAAGACGTGGCATGGGACTCGGAACCGGCACTCGAATTCAGGGTTTGGGAGCGTTGGTGGGTAGCAAAGAAGGATGGTGCACGAGGTGTTGGGCGAGGACGAGGTATCGGGAAAAGCCGAAATGGAGCTTGCTGATTTTGTGGATTGGCCTCGTAAAGGACTTGAACGTCTGATTCATCTACGCGTGGACGACGTCTCGGAGGACTTGAAGTGGGCGAAGATGCCTGTATAAGAGAGTTTATCAGTTTGGTGTTAAGTTAAAAGAGATGATTTAACGAACAGGATCAACTTCGGAGTGAGGTCGTCGGTTGTTGCTAGTGGCAGCTTCCGAGTTTGTAGTACCAGAGTTGGTAAACCGTGCCAAAGCTGCATCTCCGGCCAAGCGTGCAGCCTCTGTTCGTCCAGATGTCCTATTATAAGTGGTGGTTGCAATATTAGATGCGTCGGTTGACATAATATCATGCTGTATAAATATTAGAATTAAATAAGAGGAGATATAATGAATTACCCACATCAACCTCGTCATCAGAATCACTTACAAAAAAAAGTGAGTCAAATGGAGTGTTAGCTGCTGTGGGGCGGGATGTAGGATGTGGCATAGGACGCTGTGCAGAGGGTGCGGAAGGCGCGCTGGCTGCAGAGGGCACGGAGGGTGCAGAAGGTGCGCGGGCTGCAGAGGGCATGGAGGGTGCAGAAGGTGCGCAGGCTGCAGAGGGAACAGAGGATGCAGAAGGTGCGGAGGTGGCGGAGGGCGCGGAAGGCGCTGAACGAGCTGGAGGAGCAGCTGCAGGTGGAGATGTGGAACGCAAAAAAAATGGAATAGGAGGTGGCGAAAAAGCAGAATCTAGGGTATATGAATGATGGACACCACTATTGGACTCGTCATTGTTCTCGTGCGCCTTAGGTGAGGCGGTTGATGTCGATGGTGCATCTAAACTTTGTCGTTCAGGATCATTGGGAGGCATCCATGGCCAGGAACCTTCACAAATCTGTGGAATACATTGTTGTGAAAATAAATAGCGTTGATTGGGAAAGTCTTCAGGAGCAAAGCGATTAACAATGCAAGGATGACCGAACGCAGTTAGAAAGCAATCACGAAGGCCTAACAAAGATCATGAATATAAGTAAAAAATAATCATATATAACTGACCGAAGAGAGCCATATTGCGAATATCGCGAACTGTCAGGAATTTATGGTGGGTAACCTTGTTCAAGTTGGCTGTTGACCAATGATCAGGAGTGTCAGTTTTTCCCCAGCGCTCAAGCGGATACATGACTTGGCCGTTCCGGTGGTTCTTGTAGCCAAGACTGAGGAGAATGAAAGGTGAGGCATCGTCTTCAGGATCCGCACGGGCGAGGTGATAATGCTCCTGAACGAGTGCCATCACATGAGAGAGAATCAAGTCATGACGCCTAGCGTTACTGAGAGAGTTAAGACTAGCAGAGGGAATGGTTCCACGAAGATGGAGCCCAGCAAGCATTTGGAGGACTTTAGGGTACGTATCCGCAACAAGTCGATAGTCCCGTGTGGCCCAATCGAAGTAATTCGGCCCAAATACAGCTTCTGCGTGTTCGTCGGGAAATGTCTACATTTGAGAGATTAGCCAGTGATATGCACAATGAAAATGAAAGGACATACAACAGTTAAAGGTACAACAGCAAAGTTGAAAGCCTCTGGTTCGACAACATCGTCTTTGACGTCCAATGGTGTTGAAGAAGAAGGCCCAGCACTAGGCACAAACTGGTTGGGATATCCTGTACGACCTCTCGGATTTCTATGATTAGCGTTAACACCGGCTTGCTGGAACTTGTTCATCCGAGGCAAATGACTAGAGGTCGCGCCCAATGAGGTAGATATTTTGGTCTTGCGTTGAGGACTTCCTCCCATGCTTTGCAGGTGATGAGTACGACCCTGTGCTGTGGTGAGAGCTGGCGGACGCTGGGTCCGAGTCCATGACTGTTGAATAGGCTCATAGCCCGTAGAAGGTTGGCCACGTTGCTGAGATACGCGTGGAACCGGAGGCACAAAGGCAAATCTTCAAGAATTCAGAAGAGAAGTAAAAGAGTCAGGCCGACATACCCATTTTCCTCTAAAGTAGGATTGAACGGTGGATCTGACTGCCTTGGCGGGTCTCCAGAAACCGGCGTATGTCCCAATGGTGGCACAGATGAGGCATTCGCCTGTGAAGGCGGATATGTATGGGTGGATGGAGCAGCAGGTTCAAGAGGCAGGTGTGAGAGCGCCGGATAGTTACAAGTGGTACAGCGCGTATGAACTGTGCAAACGATGCCACTGGGCTACGCATCACTGAGTAACATGAAAATAGAAGAGGTGACATGCATACTGGTGTATACTTTGGACAGTTTCCAAGATTGGCGGATAGCGCGCCGCGTTCCTTGAGCTTGGGCTTGGGCTCGCTGTGAGCAGACTGGGGATGCTCACATTCGCAGAGAGCAGCGTCGCTGTCACTGGGACAGAACACACAGTGGATACCATCCGCCAAGCAGATTTGACAGATAGGCGCCATATGAGCGACCACTCGATTGGCAGTGGCCCAGCAGATAGCGAGAACGGAAGACAGGAAAAAGAACAAGGCCGAGGAATCCCGCTGACATGCTTAGGTGATCAAGAAAAGGAGGTGGGCAGACATTCAATTTCAAAGCAGTGAGTGGGACAAGTTGAAATAGGTGGTTGTCAAAGTTAAAATAGGTGGCTGTTGAAGTTGAAATAGAAAACAGTGAGTCAGTGAGTGCGAATGTTGATTCAGTAAGTAGGAAGCACGAAGTGAAGCGGAACAAAGTGGAAAACATGAGGAAGGAGATTTCAAGTACGCCACGGATTTCGGTGTCTTTCTTGGACAATATTAATACTTTTCAAAATCCCAAAATGAAAATTTCAGATTCAAATTGGGCATGCTTCAGATTCGAATTCGCGACTCACTGAACACCTTTTTCAATTCTCAAATGCAACTCACTGACTCACTGTTCAAATTTTCAAATTCAACTTCCGACTCACTGACTCACTGTTCAAATTTTCAAATTCAACTTCCGACTCACTGTTTCCAAATTCGAATTCGATTCAGTGAGTCGATCATTTTCATTTCGACTTCGACTCACACTCACCGCGCATACTCAACCAACATGACATAATCAGTCCCTCTCCATCTTCCGTTCAGCTATGATGGCGTCAAGACCGCGACTCACGTCTATTCTCAGCATCGCCATCGTCTTCTTCGCGTTCTGCTGGTCCGCCATTTCCCAGCCACCCCCGCCTGGTACTGCAGAGGACCCACATGGCATAGAGGCCGATATCCAACTCCTCCGTAGAGGGTATCACGAACTTGGACACCGCATCGAAACCGCCCTCCGAACTCAAGTTGGCGATACCGCATGGTTGGAGGCGCAGTGGAACTCGGCCAATCATTTTCTATCCGTTACTTCCAATGTAAGCTTCATACGCTGAGACCATAACTTGCTCTCACCTTATGCTAGCTTGCTCATCACTTTGAGGAGGATGAGTTTGCTATCATTCAGCAGGGCGTGCTCAATATGATGGATGCTCTGGAGGATACTCTCGAGCGCTCCCGTGATCGCGTCAACGTTGTCAACTTGGAAGTATGTGCACTTTACGTGTTACTCCGATGGCGGCTCATATCTATTAGTTCACCTCTACTCAACGAACCGGGCAGCGTGGTCGGCCTCGCAAGGAAATCGATCCTAATATTCTGGAGACCTCGCTTCGCTACCGTGGCCCCACTCATCTTGCACCCGTCTTCAACTGCAGTAGCCGTACCGTTCGTCGTCGTGCACTAGATTATGGGCTTGCCGAGCCTTGTCCTCCCGTTTATATCACTTATGACGATCCTGAGACTGGCCAACGCCTTCGTTTGTATCGCTCGTCTACTGCACCAATGTCAGTAATCTCTGATGAGGCTTTGGATGAGGTTATGGCGCACATTCTCGAGGTGTTTCCAACATTTGGACGCCGCATGATCAGAGGCCATTTGGAGTGGATGGGGTATCACATCCCACGTGAACGTCTTCGCGAATCCTATGAACGCGTTGCGGGCTCTCCTCAAGAAATTGGAGGGCGACCAGTCGGACGTCGTGTCTACCGAGTTGCAGGTCCCAATTCACTATGGCATCATGATGGCCAGCATGGTGTGTACTCTCCCTTGTCTGTATCTCACAATTCTCATTCGTTTCAGGTCTTATCAAGTTCCGCATCGTCATTCACGCGTTTATTGATGGATTTTCGCGTCTCGTAACGGGCATACGTGCAAACGACAACAATCGTGCTGATACTGTTCTCAATCTCTTTCATGCTGCTCGCAGCTCGCATGGGACACCTAGTCGCGTTCGCGGTGATCATGGTACAGAAAATCTCCTCGTAGCTGAATTTATGGAAAGTAATTTTGGCGCCAACCGTGGATCGTACATCTGGGGCCGGTACGTTCTTTGGCTAGAACTCCTTGGCACTTGCTAATCTCCTCGGTGTAGAAGTGTGCATAACATACGAATTGAGCGCCTCTGGCAAGATGTTACGCGCGGTTTCGGCAAGAAATGGAAGGAGTTCCTTCTTGATCTCGAGCTTCACTTCCATTTGGATGTCAACAACGATGCACACATCTGGCTTATTCATTTTCTATTCCTCGAGGATCTCAACACTGATGCCATGGAGTGGGCGGAAGCGTGGAACTTTCACCAGATTCGTATTCGTTCTGAACGCGAGCGGAGTCCTCAGGATATGTTCTTCTTCGGCATGCTTCAAAATGGTTGGCGTGACTTGGAATGGACGTTCAATGCTGCCGATGAGCAGGAGCAGGATTTCGAGGGATACGGTGTTGACTGGGAGGATTTAGAGGATGCCGGTGTTATGAGACATCACACTCGCGAGAACGATGACGAGTCAGTGAACATGGATACACCCTTCAACGCTCGTCACCCAGACCACCTATCCCTTGTTGAGGTTCCCGAGTTTGAATGTCCCTTTTCGCAGGAGGAGGCCGCCATATTTCACGACAACCTTCTTCTCATTCCACAGTTGGGCTCGCGTAATATGGAAGACCGAAAGTCCTTATGGATGCAAGCCTTGCAGATTTGTGAGACCATTCAGACTGTTTAGGTAGACGTTGTATAATAATGTTTTTTGCACACTTGAATTACATACATTTACATTATTGGAAGCATGGCTAAGTTACGAGTCCTGCCAAAACTGGCTTTCGGATATATCTAGCTCTCTACTAAAGTCTGATATATCAAATCCCTACCAAAGTTCGGTATGTAGAATCGTCACCTCCAACAACAGCAAAGTATGGCTCTACACTGTCCCAAGGATCAGACCAAAAGTCACTGAATAGCATCATACTCAATCTATGATCAATATTGTCCTTTGTTGAATCCTTCCTGCACCATCCATCCGTTGCCTGAGTCCACTGGCTGAGGATCCCGCATGTAC
This sequence comes from Hymenopellis raphanipes, assembly GCA_036872995.1. NCBI lineage: Eukaryota > Fungi > Basidiomycota > Agaricomycetes > Agaricales > Physalacriaceae > Hymenopellis > Hymenopellis raphanipes. The sequence continues at coordinate 826,035 of JAYMDG010000015.1, forward strand.
CTGAGGAGATGTTGTGCGACTCTAATTGGGGAGTGCAAGCAAGCTAATAATCTGGGCAAAATCCATGAAAAAGAAAAACCTGCTTGAGGTTGGGATGATCCCAGCGATTGATAAGAGACAGCTCGTCACTGAAACAATTGGGATCCAGAGCCTTGATTACTCCATCAAATTGCTCATCTGCGTCCTGTGAGAGGCATATTTGCTTCTTATAAGAGCTCCAGCCATAAGTGAGGCGAACAAGGGGAGATGGGTGAGAGAGGGCAAAGACCTGCAAGTTTATGAATGTGCGAAGGACCTCATGAAATATGGGGTCCATCAACCACACGTCTTTGTCGTCTACAAGAGGTGGAAACCTTCTCTACACGGATGTGAGGATTATGACGCAGTTAACAATGAATACAAACTTTGTAGTAATCCGGAATTCGATGAGCCATCAGTCGAAGCTTCTCTAGATTCTTCCATTGCTCGTACTGTGCCAACTCCATCAGAGTTGGAAGAATTGCCTCGTCATTTCCCGGGTACCAGTTCCCCGGCCAATAGCGGAGGGTTAGATCTCGAAGTCGAAGATGACGAAGGCCAGTCATATCATCAGCGAGGTCGTCCAAATTGGTGTCGAGAGTGGTGATATTATGAAAAGAGTACTGGGACAGGCGTGGATTTTTTCTGGTTCGCTCCAGCCACTGCTGAAGCAACGTCTGATTGTCGTTGATGTGATCCAGGAGTTTCTGTATCTGCGCGGAGTTAGTTTACAAGTCATTGGTATGGCAGACAACGTACATGATCCTCATTACAAAGCCGAACTCCTAGCTGTGCACGAAAATGACAGTAATTATAGTACATCTTGCTGTTGGGAGGTGTGAACAGGGCAGAGAGCGTGGCTGCATCGAGTGACTGTAACGTCATTTGCTCAATTAGCTCCTGGATTTCCTGTGGTGAGTCCACATATCCAGAACAAATTTCATGCCTCTCTTCTTCTACTCGCTTCTGGAGGCTATGAGGAGGAGGAATGACGCCAAATGAATATGCTCTCACCTTCTTCCTAGCATGCAGAAGAAGAGTGTCGAGCGACACCCAACTGCCTCCATAGCAGTCAAAGTTGGTGCAGTCACACCAGCATGTCTTCCCCGACTGTGGCGGGGTGTAACCCTTGACACAACCACGTTTGGTGTTCGGCATCGACATGAACGGAAGAGGCAGGCAAGATTTGTTCTTGCTCGGGATTGAACCAGGTCGGGTGTCGGTCTAAGTATACCGACAACCCGTATCAATTTGCGCGCAATTTTTTAAAGAAATTTTTTACAATTTCTCGAATTTATTTGAGCCTAAATGGCGCCAACGTCGCCCAGAAACGACGGTCGCGAGTAATTTCTGGATTCGCCGAGCTGCCCGAGCGTTCTGGTAACTGCCGGATAACGATCGGATGGCTCAGATCGCATCTCCTTGGCTCCGACCACCACAGCACGACCTCTCGTGGGCTCCAGAATCTTCTGGGGCCTGTTCAACTTGATTTCCTTGTCTTTCTTTGCTGTTTCTGTGGTTTGACTTCGCGCTTGACCGGTGCGCCCTCGGATACTTTCCGGGGTGTATTATAGTGCTCGTCTACGCGACCGCACTACTTAGAGCAACACTTGGACCGCATAAGCCCTCGCACAGGCAGCATCGCCACAGGACAACACTTTTCTTCCGGATATAGTCCAGCGCCGCTGGCTGTTATTCGCGGGACGACTAACCATCGTTGACAGGCGATGGTGCTATTATAATCGCACTCCCGCCAAGTCAACGATTTGGATCTTCGACTGCACGGCGTCGCGGACGCGTGTAGCATCAATAGGTATGTGCTATTTCATCTCTACCCACATATCGCACTAACAAGGACGCAGCATACGACACCACTGACGACCTTGACACTGGACGCGAGGCGACATTGTGCCAGTCTACATCCCTTCACCTCCCTCCACCTCTCTTATGCACCACTTTTTCATCGCTGGTATGTGGTGCGCTCTCTTGAGTGTTCCGCGCCGCGCTGAAAACGGCCTGCTCAACGGTATCGGTATCAGCGCCCCGTACAAGACCTGCGGGGAAAATAATGGGTAACCCATTCCCGAGCATCGGGTTTGGGGCGGGACTACTTATGAGCACCCGTACCCGACCCGTGCTATTCACTACACGGTTATGGATGCAAGCTTTACAGCTTTGTGAGACCATCCAAGCTGTCTAGGTAGATTGTTGTACAACAATATTCATATACTCCAATTACATACATTCAAACTATTGGAAAGGCTGCTAGGTTACGAGTCATGCCAAAACTGGCCTTCGGATCCTGTCCACGACGATTATACACATACTTGAACAAGGACCCAGCTGAGTATAGGACAAAGGCGCCTCGAATAACTCCATCCTGAACAATGGCAAAATTCCCATGAACAACCAGAGCGGACGGCAACAGAATCATGTTCCCTGGCGGAAATTCAACAATCATCCCAAGATCCCAGAGGATGAGATGACCGCCTCGGGTGGGGTCATAGTTTCCAAGAGCCCAAACAGCACACATTCCCCGTCGCAGGTTCATGGTGTCCAGGTGAAATCGCGTCCAAGCACGTGGTGGGAAATTGACATGACATGCAGCGAAACAGCACCTTTCATATAGTCAGAAAAGAGTAGGATCCTTCGCAATAACGCTGGCTAGACAGCCCTCGTACTCGTCCCATGTATCAGGATAAAAGTCATGCAAAGCATCTGTGAAACTCGTCAATAGCCAAAATCATAAGCTTGTAACATACGAACTGCTTGCAAACTCTCCCATGATTCGAAATCCTTTGCGATTGAGAAGATCGCCAAGGTGAGCGTTTTCCATAGCAGAATGCGTGAAGTTGTATGGTTTCGAGAATCGGGTATTTGCCGTAATACCGAATCCCAAGGTAGAATATTTGCCTCGTCGTGAAGTGCTTGTTTCTCGATGCTGATACAACTGATCCTGAATCTCGGTCATGTCGCGACAGGCCTGAGTCGCTATATCAGACCAGTTCGGCACTGGCGGTGATCCTACCAGAACAGCTGCTCGATGTCCGTGAATATCTAAGATACTACGACGATCATCACTGTGTAGTCTTCTTAGCTCTTACAAACGCATGAAAAAATGAGAGTTACATACCCGCCAGCCCACGGAATATATTGAAGACCATAACTCATGAATTTCGGTAAATCCCCAATCGTGTAAATTCTCTGATCGGCGGGATATATGGGTCCCTTCCAATGTTCGCCTCTTGACTTACTCTTTAACGATGATGAAGATGTAGCTGTCCACAGAGGTACAGCACTGTGCGTAGGTGACGTATCCATAGGGGATGCAGATAGAGGTACATCAATGTCCATGGCCTCTGGCTCCATCGGTGATGCGGACGTGGACAACAAAGGTGATGGAGGTGCAGTGAATAGAGGAGATGGAGCTGCAGTGAATAGCGGTGATGGTGGTGGAGTGAATAGCGGTGATGGTGGCGGAGTGAATAGCGGTGAAGGGCAGGATGCACCAGATGAAACACTGGGCATCCTTGACGCCTCTGCGGCCCCAGAGAACACAGGAGCAACTGGCGTGGAAACTCGTCGAGGTCCTTGCTGAAGATTAAGACTTCCCAAGGCTGGTGAGCGGGCATCTGCATCCCCAGCTGGATTCAGCCGTGCGCTACGTCTCGTTGGCAGGTCTCCTCCTCGTACTGTGATTTGAAACTGGCTGAGATTGTCGCTCAACACAGTTGGGATGCCCGCCAGAACAAACTCTCGCTGGCGACTGGATGCCAGTAGGTTTCGCAGGTCGCATGTCGTCTGAATTGGCTTCATCTCCATGAAGGATGAGAGCGTGTCGCAGACGCGCAGAGAACGTGATACTTTTTAATGATCGACACTGATCCGATACTGAATGATCCGGTCCGGAACATCTTGACTCTTACCGTCATGATCCCAGGTGCTTCTTCATCGCTTCTTGTTACTGACTCGCTCCTTTCTGCGGTGCTGTGGTTTTCGTTGTTCAGTATCGCTTCAATCTGGTGGGTCTTCTTGCATTTTCTTCTCATATTCTGGCTGAGACATATAACAGCATTGGTGGTGCAATCTGCCCTCCTCAGGCACGCCGACTGTCCCAACGTACTACTGTTCATGTTCATGCTCCTTTCCATAACCTAGCATCTCATTTCAATGCATTTTTTTCGCTTGACCGTGCTAGCTAAGACGGTGGGAAATATGACATCAACGACCAGCCGTGAATGCCCAAAAACCCGACGTTTACGGTTGGCCATTGATGTCACGATTTGCGTCAGACCCCGCTTGGCCTCAACAACGTGGGTTCGGTGAAAACTATTAGCCTCTTCTTCATCCCATACCAAGCATCCCAGGAGGCAGATATATGTTTGCGTAATGGCGTGGGAAGTCATTTACGTGACTGTCTTTTATACTCTCACCGTCGGTCACTCGACTGAGCATTGGCGGCTTTGACAGCCCTCGACTCCATGCCCTCTTTCGCGATTTTGTTAGCGCTCAACTTCATGTTGGCGTTTGCAGTGGTTCCGGTACTCCCAAGGCTCATTGTCTCCTCCCTTGACCGCAAACATGCTGCTGGTATATCACCGCTTATTCTCATTCAAATCGTCTCATCCTGGACTCGTTTTGGCCCTACTCGAGTCACTCTAGATGACTACAGTGGCCGATTCATGGACACATTACGTAGGAGTGCCCCAGGGCTCTCTGTTTCCCTCCTTCTACCCCAAAACATCCTGCAGCCATATCTCTGCCTATTCTTATTCAAACGGCCTCGTCCCGGGCTCGTTTTGACACTCGTCAACACAGCCGAGAAGACTACAGCGGCAGATTCGCGGGCGCGTCACCCAGGAGCGCCCCAGCGCTCGCTGTCTCCCTCCTTTGGCCCAAAGCATCATGCAGCCATATCTCCGCTTATTCTTATTCAAACGGCCTCATGCCGGGCTCGTTTTGACACTAGTCGACACAGCCGAGAAGACTACAGCGGCAGATTCGCGGGCGCGTCACCCAGGAGCGCCCCAGCGCTCGCTGTCTCCCTCCTTTGGCCCAAAGCATCATGCAGCCATATCTCCGCTTATTCTTATTCAAACGGCCTCATGCCGGGCTCGTTTTGACACTAGTCGACACACCCGAGAAGACCACAGCGGCAGATTGGCGGGCGCGTCACCCAGGAGCGCACCAGCGCTCACCGTTTCCCCCTTCTACACTAAAACATTCTCCAACCATATCTCTGCCTATACTCGCTCCCATTGCCTCATCCCGGGCTCGTTTTGACACTCGTCGACACACCCGAGAAGACTACAGCGGCAGATTCGAGGACGCGTTACCCAGGAGCCCACCAGCGCTCGTTGTCTCCCTCCTTCCACCCCAAAACAGCCTACAGCCCTATCTCTGCCTATACTCGCTCCAATGGCCTCATCCCGGGCTCGTTTTGACACTCCTCGACACACCCGAAAAGACTACAGCCGCATATCCGAGGACGCATTGCGCAAGAGCGCCCCAGCGGTCGCTGTCTCCCTCCCTTTACCCCAAACATCCTCCAAGCATATCTCTGCTTATCCTTGTTCAAATCGCCTCATCCCAGGCTCGTTTTGACACTCCTCTACACACCCGAGAAGACTATAGCGGCAGATCCGCGGGCGCGTCACTCAGGAGCGCACCAGCGCTCGCCGTTTCCCTTCTTCTACACTATCATCCTCCAATCATATCTGTGCCTATACTCGCTCTCATTCCATCAGGTACGTCTTTGCCCTACTTGTGTCCGAGGTTGATCAACATCCACTGTCAGGTCCTCGTCACCGTTGACTCGTCGCCGCTATGCTCGTCGTGGATTGGTCGGATGCACACGGTAAGCATTTCATTGTTCTGTTTCACACACGTGAATAATAGCCGCTTGAACTTTTCAGAAACAAGACTGCTTCGGATGGTGCTTTACACGACTTGGTAAGTACCTCGCTGTTTGACCTTTTTGTTCTCTGAATTGATTTTGGGGTAGGAAACGCACACGACGCCCGTGAACTTTCAGATCGGGGATTTGAACACTGATCCCATCTGCGACTTGAACTACCACTACCAGGAGTCATCATGGTGCGGCGCAATATTCAATGCCAGCCTCGGTGACGGCGTCTTCAGACTTTCGGTTAGGTCAGCCTCGTTCCGAGTCTTTTGACCTCCTCTTGCTCCAACTTGTCGGTGGCAACGTCAGTTTCTCAACGTTCAGACCCAACTGGCGCTTTACGAGGTCTTGATGGTGGTCGGTTTGCTCAATGGTACGTAGGCGCTCTGTTTCTCTTCGCAATCGGGACCAAAGTCGAACACGCCAGCATCGTGTCATCCAGTTGTTGTCCTTTCGAGTGCGTCTTCGCCATATCGTCCGACCGTCATTTCACTGATCACGTCCATCGCAGCCTCTTCAAATTATTCGGTTTCGCGTTGTAAGGAGCCGCACGTCTCTTTGGTGTTAGGAGTAAGTTTTTGCACTGTACTGTGTTTGTTCTTGGTTTCTGACTGCGATCTTTTCATCGGTACAGTGCCGTTCCTTCGGATACGGCTTGCTACGGTGGACTTGAAAGTCAGCGCATTTGGACTCTGCATGCGAGTCGTTTTTCCAGGTAACTCGTACGCAAAGGATAACGCTTTTGTTGGCATTGTGCCGAAACCGGTGTATTGAGTACTTCTAAACAAAAGGTAAGCTACTGTCTATAAAAGTAAAGTACTGGGCTAACGCCTCGACTGAACAGATGTATAGATGCCTACGGGAGACTAGATGTATAGTAGAGCAGTCAAGTAAATAGAAGTCGACGATATCGACTAAGGGAGGCGGAGCGAAATGGACGGGACTGTATCGGAGTGTGGTGTGGCGGATAACGTAGTGTAGCGTGGTAGAGTAAGACGGCCATGAAAAGGCCGTCAAGACGAGGACGCGAACCGTCGGTAATGGGGACGGCTGTCTTCCCGCACCTCCTCCACGCGGCTCTCGTTCACCATCGCCAGGTCAACCCACGCCAGCGACCGTCACCACGCCCCACGACGGCTCTCCATAACAGAGCTCCCAGCAATGATCCCCGCCACGACTCTCCTCAGGCCACGTCCTACCATCTTTTCTCGCGGTGGTGTCCTCGAACGTGTTGGCGTACAGTGGAGTAGTCGAGAGACGAGGACGCGAATCGGCACAACGGCATTGGTGGTTAGAAAGAGAGGGAGCAAGCACATTCTGCCCACAAACCATGACTCGCTCCGACGCCGACTGTATTCTCAGGCCTAATCCAACTATTTCTTCGACTTTAGTACGTCGTTCTGGGCGTCGTCTTCATTGGGCTTCATGCTGGTCAGAACTCTATGGGCAAAGACCTTCCTTGGGACGGGCGTGCGACGTAGTTTTCGTGACGCGTTTGTTTCCCACTTGGTTTCTCCCCGGTGGAACGAGGCGGTGCTATGAATACGAGACGACAAGATATCAACACCACGCTCCAAACGGGCATCCTCAAGACCGCCATCTTAAGAGGGATATCTCCTTTCATGACTACGTCGGGTGCCCGTGGGCGGGATAGTTTTCGGGCTGGCGTATTATATGCTGAGTCTTGCTATGATATTGGTGAGTCTTGCTATGATATGTGTAATACTGTACTTACTACTCGTCGTTCATTCCAGCGGCGGTCAACATGTCAGCAGACTTGGACTCACAGAGTAATCTGACTTTGTTCTCTCTGTGCTCCCAACTCAGTGAGAGCCTCTAGACAACTTGCCATGAAGTATCGACGACTTGGTTATTCGTCGGACCCGCCTCTCTAGCGACGTTGTCAACTGCCGTGTCGAGAGTATGAACACTGAACTGGCCGACACCCCGATGCTTTGTGGAACCTGGCCATGAGGAGTATCTGTACGAAATATGGAGCTCGTTGTCGGGCCAATCGCGCCCAGGTAAGATTTTGATGTTTGACCCATTTGTTTAGAAACTGATGTCGAATCATGTCGTGCTTTAGATGAACGTCAGAACTCGTACAAAGGCGCGACTCGAAGATGTGCGATTCGTGTGTGTGGTCTATGCGGTCCGTCGGGTTCTTGGACGTGCGCCGGCTCCGCCATGATTTTGTGAGCATCACATCTTGGAGCATACTTTTTATTAACTGTCTTTTGGTTTATTCCCTAGGTATGTGAGCAACATCATCCCCTAACAGGCGGCATTGGTAAAGGCACCTGTCCTACTGTTGGTCGAGCCGTTTATTGCATAATTCCTTTGTTTTGAAGACTGGCCTTGATCCACGCAAGCTCCACACGCTCACGGCGTTTAAGCCCAAGACCACGTTACTTCTAACCGCGAGTCCATCAAGAGATTCGACATTTCCTGTCTCAGCCTTCAATATGCCTTAACCAGGGCCCTGTTAGTCAGTTATTCATTTTGACTAGCACTTTATACCTGTCTGACTTGTTTTACAGTTGCCCAGACTCAGATACCTGACCAGCGAAGTCTCTGAGATTGGCGCTGACTGGTCTTGTTTGGACGGAAGCCATGGACCAATATCTCGTCTACTCCGGTGATTTCCGCCTGACTGGACTGTCAAGGAGGATGTTCACGATGGGCAGGAGAAGGACCTCGAATCTAGTTAGTGATACCAGAGCAACTTGAGTGTCTGGCACACAACGAAGGGGACAAGTACTAGGTTGGTAATGTCACTGCTTTATCATGCATGTGATTTTGTCTGTCCGCTCCACTGAGACACGTCTTGAATTCCAACCACCATGGTCAAGGACGCGCCCATTACTCGACCGCTCGACCAATTCGAGACTCCCTTTGTGATTGAGGGTGCCAGAGATCCACGGCTGCCCAACTTTGTCCAACGGATTGACAATCATCCCCTCTTCAAACACCTGCAACCATTTTCTGAGTATTTTGGCCGCCTTCTCATCTATGCCGTCGATACTTGCGCCAGCTCAATGGCAGAATTCAAGACATATATTGATGAGCATGTCAGGGTACTGCAGGGACCCGATTCAGTATGTACCGAGCTGGGTTCGTCGTGTCCTCGGTGTCTGGGTAGTAACTGACACTCTTCTTAGGCCAGGTGGAACTGGATGATGGCGACATCGTTCTCGCACGCAATGTGGATGCGGAGACCCCAGATTTCGATGTTCCGCAGGTTGTCGTCCCAAAAAAGTGTGTACTACTCGGCATTGAATAAAATGAGACCCTGACATGTTGTTTAAGGCCGTTCACGCGCGACGATCTCGAGAAGCTCATCGACCTCCGTCAAAGCATGATTGGCAACGATGAGGACCTCATTAAATTTGGGACAACAGCTTTTGAGCGAGATGGGCGAAGCCACCAAGTACGTGGTGGCCGCTGCTACTCCATAGGACTGTCCTACCAGCGTTGGCGCCTACTTGTCAACCCATCGGCGGATGGCAAGTTTCGCCAAGACCAAGATCCTGCGTTGATGATGCGCCGAATGGTCCTGGATGTCAGTACTAAGACATTACTGTGGCGTCCGATGTTCTGACATACTATGGATAGGATTTTATCGCCATCGCTATCCGGTCTATGAAGGTCTATCTGCCCGACATGTATAACACTCTTAGGACGAATTCAGAGCTGCGCAACCTGCCAGTGATAGGCCCAGAAGACAATTACGCCTTCTCAAGTGTTCAGATCAATTGGGCGCAGCCCGTTGCCCACGATGATGGTTAGGGAGTCTCATTGAAACTTTGACGATGATGCTGACATGAACTACAGCATCCAATCTATCTGCACCAGAGCAAATGGGCCAGTCTGGGGGTCCGCATGAAGATGGGGACGACTTTGTCGGTGGCGTCACTGGCATCACCGCTTATTCTCGCGTTCCCAAGAACTATGAAGCCGGACGATTCCACTGGCTTGAGATCGGTTGCTATATCCGATTTCGTGTTGACCGACCAGTGCTGGCATTTTTCTCCGGCTTACGACGACATGCAGGAACTGCGCCACGTGCACCTCCTGGCGAGGAAGTCGACCCAACAGCTCTCCGACTTGCTATCGTTAAATATCCTCCTTCACAACTTGCGATTGGAGGTGCTGTGTACAATTTGTGTGCCGGAGGTCTGAATTCTGAAGGCAAAGGGACCGCTTTCAAAATCTCCAAGGAATACACGGATCTCAGGTTCGCTCAGCTTCAGATTCTCCCGATTACGACTGACTCAAGACTTGATGTAGTCTTGAAGACCACTCCAAACGTCTTCATTGTGAAGAAATGACGTACGCGGAGGATGGTCCGTTCATCATGAATCAGAGGCGACTTTTAGAATTCGTTTTTCGTTCGGAAGTCCAGATGATGGCATCTCACGCACGACAGTTGCCGAAGAATTGGAAAGTCCATGCAGATTGGGATTCTATACTCTCCAAGATCAGCTTCGAGTCCGTGGACACTCACGAACGAGAAAGTCTTGGTCCGTGGCCATTTGCACCGCCAATCATCGGGAAGCATATTCCCTCAGATCTTCTTGAGTCTGGTTAGCATTTGCGCTCTCATATGAAATTGTGCTGATGGTGTACTGATAGACGTCAGTATGCTAGACTCTCGCATGCAAGCGTTACGTTCAGTGGAGGCGCATAACTTCAAGATGGGCACTTACATCCCACTGGTTGCTCGAAATCGTCCGGATGAGGTTGATCACAGCACCTCGGAAGCTTCTACGTCGACTTCACAAGGAGAGCGAAATACTGCGTCTGAACCTTCTACGTCAACGCAACCAGGAGGGCGGCCTTTACGAGCTAGGACTGGGACAAAACACTCTCAGCAATCCGCGACCAAGTCTACGACGAGACAAGGCAACAGTCGTCACTATACAACGAAATGTATTCTTCTTGCCGTTCTCTTGACCTCAGATCTCACGTAACCTCATAGTGCACACACATAACGTGGCCAGGGCATCCGAGCAGATGCGTTCCTATGAACTAACCAGTAGAAGGAAACGACGACGTCTATCTAAGGAGGTCAGTAACAATAGCCCCGAATATGACGTTGAAGAGATTTTGGGTCATGAATACGATCCCGACGTAAGTCAATAGCTTCTCTCGGAGGCGTAACTGATGCATTGTAGCATGGCTCAATAAAATATGGACTTCTATGGGGTACAGGCGAGACATCATTAGAACCACTCTCCGCAGATTTGTTAGTCGTTTCTCAGGACTCAGGCTGGTACTTGTGATCTTATTATATCCATAGGGATGGCTGTCGCACACTTATAGACGAGTATAATCGAGCTCACGGCTTTCTCATTCTGGACAACTATTACGTGCGCAAGATTCCCGCCGACAAGGACGTCGAGAGTGAGGATGAGGACGAGGAGGAGACTATTATGAGGTATCTACTCGGGTGTCCCAGTTATAGAAGGGAAGTTAACTGTTTCATAGTAGTGTTAACCCTGCAGTCTCAGCACCATCGAGGACTCTCGATGTCGGCGAGTCTCCTTCAGGAATGGCAGATAATTCGCAGGACATATCTCCTGAAGAAGAAGACGAACAAGAAGATCCAGAAGAGGATATTGAGGAGAACGACACCGATATTGCCGCACCGGAATCAGAGTCTCGTATGTTTTATTGTATATTCCAGACGTGTACTAACATGGTTTGATAGCTCGTCGTCTAATTCGCGAGCTTACACCTCAAGCAATTCGTGCTGTTGCTCGAGACTTTGTATTGGGACATCAAGCACTATCACGTATCCCCGACCATTATCAGTCATCGACACATCTCCGACGCATTAGTGAACTCCAGAAGCAAATGTCCCAGCATCCTTCCCATCTCAATACACTTCGATTGATTCGACAGGCTTGGGAGCAGTTGTCTGCCGTATCAGCTGACGCCGCCGTTCACACAGCTGCTGCTCATATCGCACGCCAATTGTCGCTTCAAATGCGTATTCACCTGTTCTATTTCGTGCGGATGCGTCTTCTCCATCAAGAAGTGGACTGGCTGAAAAGCCTCATGGAGCGCATTACTTCGGTCATCGACCATATGATTCGGTTGCCTGTGTCGAGCACTCAATACCCTTTGGACTCCTCGCACTGGCTTCCCGAACTCCAGCCACCTCGGATATACACATTTTCACCACCTCGGTCTGTACTCTTGGAGCCAGCGGAACGAGCAGAAAAGATCATTGATGTTACTGTATCGGCACTTGAAACTTGGCTGGATTTTGGGAGTACCGAACAAGACGCCATCAAACGTCAGTTCCTGTCTCTCATAGCTCGTGTCATACCTGTCGACCTTCTACCCTCATTCCTCCTGCTACCATGCATTGACGCGGCATATGGTAACGTCCAGCCGTTCATTCGAGATCAATCGTTAAACCGCGGCAGAACTTTACGAGTTACAGAGTGGAAGGAGTTTGAGAGGGAGCTACGAGACATGTTTGCACCAGACTCCCGCCATGCCAAGGCTCTGGCGTTGCTGCAGGATGCCTCTACCCAATTTTCACTTAGCTCGATCTCACCACGACCTACATCGCAACCTGTGGAGCTCACAGAGACGTCGACCAACATTCTCTTTAACCCATTCGCCGAGTTTTTGGAAGAGCTACTTCCTCTTACTAGTGATTCATCTCAGCCGGCTACTCATCTTCAGAACGTCGTCAATGCCAATTTGGACGCTCGCCTACCCTTTCGAGAACAGGCTCCTTCTCGACGGCGCCTACATTCCGCACTGTTGTCTGGACCAACTACCGATGTTGACCAGTTAACAGTCGTGCGGAATTTACTCATGTCTCGTGGTTTGACCTTCAATACGGGCCTCAAGACAGCACGATGGAATTTTCCGGACCGAGGCAGACTGGGAAGACTATCGAGGACATGGCGGAGATGCGGACGAATTCAAATTCGTCAACGCGTCAGCTTTTGGTCGCACGAAGGGACGACATTCCAAAAACTTCACCTCTTACTGGAGGGCAGGGCCGGCACTCAATACCCATTTAGGCTCCCCAGGGCATCGACCAGGCTTCAAAGCTACTCAGGACTTCATTCGGAAGTTAAAGCTGCCAGCATTCGGTGCTCTCACGACGTTTCTCGTAGTGGAGGATTTAGTGTATGCGAAGCTGGTGGAGCAGCCTTCTCTGGAGGAATTTGCTCTTATTGTCGCACGTTTGCGTATGGGCGCTCGCAGTGCCATTGACCTCATGTCAACGGCGGACGGCAAGCTGACTACAGAACAAGTCGCAGATCATTTCAGACGAATTTATCGGTATGTTTTTCAGTCTTTTAAATCTGATCGTCTAACTCTGGATAGATACATTGAACAGCACTTTGGAGACAGGATTACCGGGTTTGATATGTTCATGGTAGAGCATGGATTGTGCAAGTTTATTCGGACGCGAAGGTCTCATAAATTAGTTTAACTGCAATACATATATGTTACTTGACTGCTGCGACTTCAGCGTGCGGAGGCACAAGGATTACTGTCAGAATCTAGGTATTGAGGATGCCTGTTCGGTAGCGATCAGTAGTGTGGTAGGCTTCCGATCACTTTGAAAGGCTACCACAACCTCTGGTAAGGTCTCATACACTTTACCTACTTGCTAAATAAGTCCCTGTCATGCCATTACGGCCTTAGAGATTTTTTTGGGGCTCAGCGACGCGTCAGCGTAGCCACCAGTGCTATATTAGGCAGGTTCAACCATGGCGTGGACTTGCGTTGATCTTTGCTTTCTACCATGATCTCGGCCTCGTTGCCTCACCAATGCCTCACCTCCTCCCCACCTACGACAAGATGGTCTGGGCCCACGACCACGAATACCTGCATGGAGGCGCCTACGAAGGCGATGGCTGACGATGACGAGCAAGAGCTCCGGGACCGAGTCAAGCAAGCAAGACGGCGAGGACGGCCACGAGGATGACAATATGACGCTGAACATGGACGACAAGGAGGATGGATGAGCAGGGTGACCGTCTCCTTGCAGATTCTCGCCTCACAGATCGGTGGACTCACCTCACTTTAGGTTATCAAGCAGGCCGTTGGGGAAGTCGCCTGGCACTTGGGAAAGTACGTTCACCTGTCCCGCAGTCTCCTACCACTATCATAACCCTCGGTCTAGATCTGCCCCGTTCCGCCGTGAACTCAAAAGTCCTGGATGACTTGCCTGCTGATCTCATCGCGAAAGAGCTCATCCTGACACTGGCGCCGACAAGATTTCGATTGTGAGTAGACCTCGTTGATTTGTTGTTCGAGCTCTGCTAATGTCTATAATAGACTTGGGGGCTGCGGGATGCCTGGTTTGTCGCTGGCTGACGTTTAGGACATTGTTTTCAGGACGTGTCTCTTCCCATTTGATTTCCCGCTGATGGACCACGACTGTTTTACCTTCCTCATCCAACATCGCAATGGTGAGCCTTTGGTTTCGCATATGACGCGATTAGCTGCTGACTAGCTTGTAGCACATACGAGGACCATCACCGAGGACGGCACTTGGGTCAATGCTTGGCTGCCGATGAGATGTCAGGTCGGTGTTCACTCTGATTGCAGCTTACTATCTTCTCACAATGGGTGCTCTCGTCAGTCTTCGGCGCTTTTCTTTGGGAGGGCACCATGTTCGTCGCGGCGAGCTGCACTTCACCGTTGATATGGACCTGCTTGTTTCCTCAGCGCGTGTTGGGATGCTTGCTTTACCTTGTCTTTGCTTGCCGGCCTTGCGACTTTCTCGGTTACTGTGTACATCTGTGTATCGTATTATTACTATGACTACAACATTTCTCCCATAGTCGTACATGATGATGGACTACGGCGACTCCGGGACGCAAAGCACAAGAAATAGATTACTTTGTCCGTGGATCACACCTTCGCCTGAACCCGCCCTCCGCATTCGAACCAGGTTCAAGCGGGCTGGTCCGTTCAAGAAGGTCAGCCTACTCAGCTTCATGCTGGTGGGAACTCCATGGACAACGACCTTCCGTAGGACTGGCGGTGTGATGTCGTTTTCATGACACGTCCGGTTCGCCGTCGGTTATGCGGTGGTGGGAGCGATACAGTGTGATTACTGCCATATCATTGCGAGCGCGGACCTGCGTATTTATTCCTTTTGAGTTGGGGTATAACTAGCGCACTGTTGTGTGCCGTGTCGTTTCATCGAAATGATCACCCAGTCCTTCCGTTGGGATCTCTTCTTGATAAAGCTTGATTGTTCGAGTCTCGTAGAAAATACAAGATTGCCACATTAGAGAAAGTCTTCGACAAAAGCTTCCAACTCTGCCCACCTCCATGTCCTAACTGCCGGGGCGTTGTCTCCCAATCCATCCAGCTCAGAAATAGACAAATGAAACCCCCAAAGTGACCATATCTTATAACACTCCCGAACTTCGTCTGTTATCTCCACACCGTCGTTTATGATGATACAATACTGTGCAATCATATCCTCATTGGAACAAAAGTAGCGGGCATGCGAGCGAATGGCGTTGATCAACCGCACGAGGTGAATTTTCTTGTTGGCAAATGTTGTAGGTTTGACACCCAGCCATTGAATGACGTCTGAAGTGCTAATGCTGACTTGGGAGCCATGATGAGGAACCAGGGTGCGCGATGTGGATGGTGCATCCACATTCAAGTTGAGACTAAGGCAAATCTCTCGTAAGAGGTGATAAATCAGAAAGTATCGGTATCCAGCTGCGACGCGTGTTCGTACGTGAACCAGGGCTAGTTGCACTTGGAAACGGCTGGAGAATCGTTCGTGTAGAACATTCTGAGGTGTATATGGGATGGGGGATGAATGAGAATTTGGCTGATTCGTGGCCAAGGGAGGTAGCGCGGGTGATGAGCTATAAAGATATTGTGGTTCTATAGACTGTTAGACAGTGCAATTCTGTTGCAATACACTCACTGAGAAACAACGGAGTGAAAACTTGCTGCATCATAAGTGCCAGACCTTCATCCAAGGGTAATACTGCCATTTCAGCCTCTACCAATGATCTTGAACGCGTCGCAGATTCTTCCACAACCTCGTGCTCTGTATCATGATCTGGCAGGTTCAGATAACTAGTCTCCAGCATAGCCACTGCTCATTTCAGTGATAGATAAGTTGGAGAACACGTCCACATACGGTGATCCTCGTCAATAGTATGGCCTTGGCTTGCTAACACTGTGGGCTGTGTACCCTCTGATGGAGCGATTGAATTGGCTAAGGTGCTCCGCATGGTACGTCTCGACCGGTTAGGAACGGAGGATGGCAAGATAGTGCCCGACCGAAGTTGACGAGACATGATGGTAGGAATAGACTGATAAAAGCTTATATAAGCAACACACGTACTGAGACGGTTGAACATCAAATATATATTGTATGAATATCTGTTGAAGATAATAGGTAACGAAAGTGTCTAAGGATGGGAAAAGTCGAGAGGAGTACCACGTAACAAGGCGGTAAAGTAGTGATGCAAGTAAATATCCATACTGGTAACTTTCTGACCACGCGCCTCCTCCTCTGCACTGCGCGCTTGCCATCTCAAGATCCAAGCATTAATTGGAATGTCAACATCTGCGAAGCAAGTATGAAAATAGGGAACGGTCGTTTGTATCTTTTCCAAATTGTCGAGTTCCGCCCGTGTAACTACGGAACCGACTTTAAACCGAATCTAGGCGATTATTTAGTGTGGTGCCGATGATTATGGTCAAGTAAGCTTACACTGATAGGACGTCCATCTGTAGGAAGAAGTCCAACACCTGTAGTAGCCTCTAGGAAAGCACGCGGCCGAAAGAATGAATCTTGGGCACGTGCAAGACGTTCATCCAGTGGAATGATTTCGTTAAGCTGAGAGTGATCTGGATGCCCACAGCCGCTGAGCCAATGGTTGAGATTCTCCTTAAATGTGTTTTCAGCAGCCGAAAATGTAGGAGGAGTTGATGGATGATATTGAACAACGTCTAGAACTTGCTCAGGGGTGATTTGCAAGCTAGGCGTCATGGAGGTTAGATAGTCTCGTGTATGCTTGGCAATAACCTGCTTAGCGTCAAAAATCTTACAAAAGTGTATAAATATATGGTTTCTTACCTGTAGGAAGGTTTTGGTGGTGGTTAACGGCACATCAAGGCCAGCCTTGAAGTCCGAAACTGCTTGACAGTCCTGAAAAGACTCGACAGAACCAGGTAGACCAAGAAGGCGAAACAAAATGTAACGCTTGCGAAGATCAATAACTTCAGCGTCACTTGAAGCCTGGACGTCTTGAAATGCTCGCTGAAATACATCATCAGTGTAAGAAAGGTACAAATCAAGAAATAATAGAACCTCCATTGTGTCGTATTCCCACATAACTTGAAGATTGGTCATAATGGCTCTGTATTTGGGATGTGCAGCATTGCGATATGGGCCATTGATGTCGACAGTGGCAGGAAAGTCAAGCAGGTCTTGAAAAGAACCCAGAATGCGAACAAGCCAGGCAACATCCCGGACAACAGCATCTGTACCCTCGATCAATGAATACATCAGCGCTGGAGAGAGATGCGGAGGAAGGCTGTATGTACGCATCATGTACATGGCTGTTAAACATCCTAGTGCATGTCGATGACTTCGAAGGGCCTGGCCGGATGAGTAGACGAACTTGAGTGTTCGAAATTCACCAGGTTCGAAGATGTTATCATTCATGATTGCAAGCCCTGTTTGGTACCATAGCGTATAAATAGGACCACGATACACGCTAGGACCACTATAAGTTTGCGTAAGAGAAGCTAGTCAAACAAGAAACAAAGAAAAAACTTACAGAGTAACTTGATCATCTCCGACTAAGAGACGTCGCTGTTTTGAGGACCCAACCGCCACAACAGCTAAAGAGGGCGTGATACGAACATCGGTAGGTAGAGGTTTATGTGGGGGTTGACTGAAAAGATTGTCGATATACGTAATAAGACCCGTAACACCTTGAAGAATGAAGTCCTCTGTGGCCGAAGAATCAACAATAAGCTGTTCCGCCTGCTGGACTGGTCCAATGGTCTGTAAAACGATAGACTGAAGATGACGGCCATTATAAACAGTATTGGTGTCGTTTGCTCGTAGAGCTGATGCTGTGGAGTGTGAGGAAGATGTAACAGGTATAGATGTAGCGCTGTCCTCTATGTTCGACTCGGCAGCAGGCGTAGAACTAGTGGCTGGATGGGAGGATGTGGGAAGACGTGTCGTAGAGGATGAACCAAACAATGGACGAGGTATCGGACGTGGACGACTTTCTTGAGCAGATTGAGCATCAGGCGTAGAACTAGTGGCTGGATGCAAGGATGTGGGAAGACGTGTCGTAGAGGATGAACTAAACAATGGACGAGGTACGGGACGTGGACGACTTTCTTGAGCAGATTGAGCATTGGATTCCACTCGAGGACGATTTCTAGGAGGGCTTGAGGTAGGGGAGGAGGCCTACATGACAGGAAGTCAGTTTGATCGATACATTAGTATAGATTAAACTTACAGGCTCAACTTCTGAATGCTGCCGCCGGTTGTTGGTCACTCCTGAGTTTGAAGTTGCGGAATTAGCGAACCGAGCTAAAGCAGCATTAGCTGCTGAACGTGCCGCATCGGTTCGGCCTGGTGCTGTATCGGTTCGGGTAGGGACTGCATCCGCTGGTCTAAGTGCTGCATCCGTTCGCCCAAGTGCTGCATCCGTTCGTCCAGATGCTGCATCCATTCGTTCAGATGCTCTATCCATTCGCGAAGAGCTGTTGTTATTAGCTGTAAGAGTAGATGGATCGGTGGCCATGATAGTACGCTGTATCGACTGTTAGCTTGTAAAACAAAGGAAATGCGTAGGAGAGTACACACATCATCATCGTCATCTGAATCAGTAGGCAGAAAGAGCCGTGACCCTGAGAAGTGCCACGTTGAGGTCGAATGGGATGAGATATGAGGCGGCACGGCAGGTGGAACAGACGGTTGAAAACCAGAGTTGAGCATATCTCGTGAATGATCGATAGTGAGATTCGGTGCTGTAGACGCTAATGCGGCCTCTGGCATCTGCACTGTAGGTGCTGACTCTGGCACTGGCGCACTCTCTAGACTTTGTCGGCTAGGATCGTTTGGGGGCATCCACGGCCAAGGACCTTGACAAGTATCAAGGCATTGTTCCGAAAATAGATAACGTTGATGAGGATAGTCCTCAGCGGCGAAACGATTAATGAAGCACGTATGACCATATGCAGTCAGAAAGCAATCGCGAAGACCTAAAAGAAGTCAGTAAAGGAAATAACAGTCAGGTGGATCCACTAACAGAATAAAGCCATATTGCTAAAATCAAGAACGGTCAGGAATTCGTGTTCGATGACTTTGCGTAGCGACGGCATGGTCCAGTGAATAGGATCATCAGTTCTTGCCCAGCGAAGCAGCTTATGGGTAACCTGGCCTGACCGTTCTGACTTATATCCAAGTTTGAGAAGAACGAAGGGCGACGCGACATCATCGGGATTTGCACGGTTCAGGATGTAGTTCTCCTCAACCTTGGCAGAAATACGGGAAAGAATAAAATTGCGACGCTCAACAGGGCTGAGAGAGCTGATCTCGGTTAAAGGAATGGTACCACGGAGATGGAGGGTGTCGAGCATTTTGAGAACTTGAGGATACGAGTCGGCAATCAAACGATGATCACGTGAAATAATGAACGCGTCGAAATCAGGTCCGAATACAGCCTCGGCATGGTCCTGAAGAAATGTCTGTAATATAGATTAGTAGAGTAATACAACAAATAGAGGATTAACGCACAATAGCGAATGGTACAATAGCAAAATTAAGAGTGTCTGGTGCAATATCATCGGAGGGCTCAGACTGAGTAGAAGAAGAAGGGCCAGAAGGGCCAGAACGTGGAACAAAGTCTTTTGGATATCCTGTGCGGCCTTTAGGATGTCTACGATTCGCGTTGACACCTGCCTGTTGGAACGGGTTCATAGTTCGCGAGAAGGTGGATGATGTCGCTCCCTGTAAGGTAGATGTCTTGTTCTTGCCTTTGGGACTCGCGCCCATGCTTTGGAGATGATGGGTCCGACCTTGAGCTGTGGTGAGAGCTGGAGGTCGCTGAACCCTAGCCCAAGCCTGTTGAACTTGATCGTAGCCAACAGATGGCTGGCCTCGTTGCTGAGAGGCTCTCGGAACAGGTTCGATGAAGGCGAAGCTAGAATATTGGTATCAGAGTCAGTTACATTTGAAGTAGATACTCTGAGAACAGACCCATTTTCCTCTAGACTTGGGTTAGTCGGCGGTTCCGAATCCTGAGGCGCTCTAGAGTTTGAAGCATGTGGTAACGCCGGTTGCACTTGCGGCTGAAAAGACGCGCTAAACAAAGTTGGGCGGGTGGGCGCCGGTGGCGGCGGCGCAAAGGAAGAAGGCTGACTACCAGTAGTCGACGGTTCAACCCTACAGAGCAGTTAGAATATCCGAATAAAGGGCGCGCACGCGAAAGTATGGCATACATAGCCTCATGTGAGAGTGCTGGAAAGTTGCAGGTTGTGCAGAGGGTATGAACGGTATAATCGGCGGCATTGGGCTGTGATACTGCTTAGTGAAAGCAAATAGGAGAGAGCGGGTCAACACACGGGCATGTACTTGGGGCAATTTCCCAGGCTAGGGTGCAGCGCACCCCGAGGCTTGGGCTTGGGCTTGGGCTCAGTGTGAACAGACTGTGGATGGCCACATTCGCAGAGCCCCGTAATGCTATCAAGACAAAAGATGCAAAGAACGCCAGCTGTCATGCAGGATTGACAGATAGGTGCCATTATCAGCAACGACGCGATTGGTGGTAGCACAGTAGGTAGGTGATGTGAATACAGAGGAGAGCAAAAAGAGTAAGGGGAAGGAATCCCGCCGAACATGCTTAGGTGATCAAGAAAAGGAGGTGGGCAACGAGATTGAATTTCAAAGCTGTGAGCAGGACAAGTGGAAATCGGTGATTGTCAAAGTTGAAATAGGTGGCCGTTGAAGTTGAAATAAAAAACAGTGAGTCAGTGAGTGCGAATGTTGGTTCTGGTAAGTAGAAGCACGAAGTGAACAGGACCAAAGTGGAAAACGTGAGGAAGGAGATTTCAAAGTACGCCACGGAGCCGGGTTGTAGTTCGAAATCGGCCACTCACTGCTGTCGAAGTTGAATTTGGAGTGACTCACTGCTGACCGATCAGTGAGTCCCGCGACTCACCGGTCCGAAATCGAATTTTGAGGCCCAAATGAAAGTGAATTTGGACAAAACTAAGTGGAATTATTTTTGTCCAACAAGGACACCCGTACACGGAGCCGGGTTGTAGTTCGAAATCAGCGACTCACTGCTGTTGAAGTTGAATTTGGTGTGACTCACTGCTGACCGATCAGTGAGTCCCGCGACTCACCGGTCCGAAATCGAATTTTAAGGCCCAAATGAAAATGAATTTGGGCAAAACTAAGTGGAATTATTTTTGTCCAACAAGGACACCCGTAACCACATCAGGAAAACGGTAGGTTTGGCTCTGACCGTCTCTGCGTCTCTATGGAGATGTCAGAGCACATCAGAGACGCTCAGGGATGTCACGTCTCCGCGAGATGCGCACCGTCTCCCAGAGATGATCCGCGTCTCTGAGAGCTGCCTGGCCAGCTCTGAGAGATGCCATACCATCTCTCAGAGATGGTCAGAGATGCCCATATCGCTCGAGAGCTGTCTATTTTTGCTCATTGAATTATTGATGCGGGGCATTTGGGGAGAGGAATGAATAGCATTTCAAAGCTAATTACAGGCTGTACTCGATGTGTAAATAATATCCTAGAATATATATTGTCGCTAGGTATGCTGCTCGTGGCTGGTACTTACGCGCATCGCCTCGGGCCTCTGCCTGCGCTTGCTGTCGTCCCCGTCCTGTCGTAATGACTGGCCTTGTGTAGGTCGTCGCCGGCGGTAGTCGTTCAGGTCGTCTCGCAACATGTTGTGATGGGCGTCGTCGTGGCGTATCCTCGTCTTCGCTTCAGAAATCGACTTTGCACCGTAAGCGGCGTCGTCATCGTGTGCTAGCTGCGGTGGGAGTTGGTCGTCGTGGCCTCATGCTAGCAGTCGTCACATTCTCGCACTCCTCGCAGATATCGCGTCCTCGGCATTGCGTGCTGGCTTCGATATCCGTATAGTGGTGGTGGCGGAAGCTCTTAGCTCTAGGGGTGCCGTCGTCATGTCCAAGAGGCGCGCTATGGCATTTCTTGCAGACGTCGTGTTATTGTGTGTGCGCTCGCATCGTCGTGTCCGTGTGCTCGCTGTCATCGTGTCCATGTGCTCGCCGTAGTCGTATATGCTCGTGGTCGTCGTGTCCGTGTGCTCGCCGTCATAGTGTATATCGTCCTCGGGCTGTCATGCTCGCCGTGCTTAGGCTCACCGCCATCGGTGCGGTCGTTTCTGGCATCGGGTCAATGGCGCTTGTCGCAGGTGTCACGTCCTCGCATTTGTTGTAGGTCTCGAACATCTCGCAGGTGTCGTATCCTTGTCCTTGCCGTCGTTGCGCGCGCAGTTCGTGTCCTTCAGCCGAACGTCAGGCTCTCCTCGCCGCCGTCAGCTCTTTGTGATGGGCGTCGTCGTGCTGTTGTGGTGGGCCGCGGTGCAGAATCCTGGCGGAAATGGAGGAAGAAGGTAGACCAACTGGCCAGCGGACTTCGAAAAACGGAACCAAACCAGCGCTGACGTGGCCGTGCACGGACCCAGGCACGGATCGGACTTGAGCATTTTTGTGTCTTCGTCCAACTCCCAATCAAAGCAGTTCTGCAAGAGCAGTTCACTCGGCTATGAGCCTTGCCTAGCTACTATCAATATTGCTACATTCTTCTCTGTAATGAACTTTTACTATTATACATAAGTTTCTTGCCCCAGAGATTTTGTTGATCACTCAGAGTTACGTAGAGATCAGGTCCCGGAGCCAGAGTTGATCGGAGTCGGTGATACCGGAGCCAGAACTGCCAGAGCAAACCCTCCCGTTTTCCTGATGCACCATCGCCATTTCCCACATATTCATCCTTCGAAACCGCCGGAGTGGCAGACGACGCGGAGATCGCGGATTTCTTTTTTGACGACGAGGCCGATACTCATGAGGATTTTCTCCTTATGATGCACACGGCCTACCAGATGGCAGGTTTTGCTGCGGACCATCTGCTTGGGACGAGAGAAGGCATAGAGGAAGCTGCTGCGGAAGAGGACTATTACTACGATGATTGAATTTTTCGCTGTGGAGATTATCCTTTTTCTATCTATCTATCTATTCTCGTTTTGTACTACTGTGTTGTAATTTATGTACACTGTAGCAGCTGTAGAGTGTGGTTTGGGTTACTCCTTTTGCATTATACCGACTCTTGCGCACACTATTTATGTTTTTCGTCGTCAACAGTGATGCTTGCAGTTTGTTGATGTTTCCGGCGCACATCATCGTACTACTAGTTTGTTGTTCGGTTCGAATCAATACTATCTTATATCGACTTTTCTTGCGTGTGCGCGCTTCCGTGCCGGCACCTCTTCTGACGCTGACTCGCTATGAACGTCGTATGATAAGACGACTGGCCGCATTCCCTCGGCTGTCCGACCACGGCTTGAACGTCTAGGTCTCGCTCAAACGTCGTGAACCAGGGTACTCGACGCTGACCCAGAATCCCCACAAAAGCTCAGTCGCATTGCAGTACTAGCATGCTTTTGGCTTCGTCGCTGCCCGGTACACGGCTATATGAGTATTCCATATTCAATATCAAAAAGGATACTAGTCGAATAACAGTGTGCGTAGTCTGTGGATAGTCTGTACTCAAGAACACCCTCCGGCAGCCCGGACGCTGACAGGAATTGCCCAGCAAAGGCTCAAGAATGCTTGTGCAGCAGTGCGGTCGCGGCGAGTTGTAGGCGGGAGATGGTGCTTCAAAGGTGTATGGTGACGATTTGAACGGAAGGAGGACATGGTGTGTTAAGCTCAGGCTTCAGAGTTAGGAGCCTGATCCTCAGGAGTATGGAAGGGCAGCGCATGATTCTCTGCGTAACGACTGTCATTATTGCGTGTCCCATCCTATGTGGCGCATGACCCTGATGGCAAACTGGGGCACTTTGTGTGAGAATTGGGTGACTCGAGGTACTCCAAATGAGGGACAGTCAGACTAGAGGTAGCAGGGGTTACAAGCTACACAAATATCCAGAGCTATTTAACCTATCGACAGAGACTAAGGTTCAAGCTTGACTCGAACCGCAGCGAAAGTCTTGTCGCTTCCAAGCCCAACACCTCCGAGATCCGTGCTTTGGTATTCCAACACTTTGAGACTGAATTCAAAAAAGGATAGTCAAGATGTGGTTAGTCTGTAGATAGTCTGTACTTAAGAACACCCTCCAGCAGCCCGGACGCTGACAGGAATTGCCCAGCAAAGGCTCAAGAATACTTGTGCATCAGTGCGGTCGCGGCGAGTTGTAGGCGGGAGATGGTGCTTCAAACCTATATGTTGACGATCTGAGCAGAGCTAAAAGACGATGTCTTGTAATCGACTAACAGAGTCACGATCGTATGGTAACTTTTCGGCTTCATTTCCTTTCTTCCTTCCTTCCTTGCTTCCTTGACTGGTAGTGTCGGGGCTTTATCATTATACCTTCATAAATATCGTCTCCATCACCGACATCGAACGTCCATCACTTTACTAAATGATATTTAGCTGGGCAGGTAGGTATCCTTGACAAGGCGAACATGACGTACGGCGTGCCGCCTGCACGAAAGAAAGTACGGAACAACATGGATGATACACCAACGAAACCGCGACGGAAAAGAGTAAGAAAGAAGTCGTGTTTCAATTCGGTAGCGGAAGAGAGCAAGAAACACGAAAGAGAAATGTAGCGAAAGACGCCTATGTATGTCGATTGCATTCAGTCTGTCTCGGTATCGCCTAAGTGGAATCATGATTTTCAGAACAACAGTAGACTCGCAACACCCACCTTGACGTTCTCTCGCGTCTTCTTCTCCGTATCCCTCTTTCGCGGCATCGCCTTCCCGACAACCTCCATCCCCTTCACTGTCACCTTCTCCATGCGCACCACCATCTCCACTGGAACTCTCCTCGCCAGGGTCGGCCGGTAACAACACAATGCGCGTAGCATCCTTCTCTCCATCCCAAGATATCGATTCCTGTATGATGAGGCCGTCGGGGCTGAACGTGATATGGACGGTGCCTTCCATGTCGATGTGCTTTGTGGGGATGTGCGCCTTTTTTCGATCCTTCGTCGGCATACGTCCTTTGGATTTGTGGAAAAGCGCGCTGGGTCTCCGGATGGGCGGCATTGGTGATGGTAGGGTGGAAAGTTGGATGATCGATCGTCTGCCGTGTGTGTCTTTCGTTCTTCGAATCCTTGTCGTATCGTTGTCCCCAACCAAAAACGTGTAGAACGACTTTTTGCTCTGGGCATTAAGGTCGTAGCAGCCATGATTTGTTTAGAAAGGTTGGCCTAACTATGCCTCGAGGAGCTTTGGATCTGCACTGAAGAAAACCAAATCAGATAATTGTATCGGCGTCTGACGACTGTAAGTAGCTTACGCCCATGGAAATTGCAAGCTATGGTGGGGCATCGCAACCGTGGAGATTTGTGAAGCTTGTAGATCAAGGCGAGCATCTCCAAAATCTAATCCCATCGTCGTGTGGCCGGAGCTCGGAACGGTTCATGAAGGGATCGATGGTTGCCGAGGCTGGTTCGACGGAGGAGGTCGTTTACGGGAATGAGAAACGGAACAGATCTGATTATGGCACAGACCTCGTCGCTGGCGCTCTGAGAAATAATGCACAACTGGTAATGATATGCGAGATTTCACTGGGTGTGTGTTGAAGCGATTGAACTGATTAAAGTAGCAGTCATCGTTAGGAGGACGACGCACTGAAAAAGCTAGGGGTCTGAGGAACGACGTCCTAGAGATATCAGCTTGCGCTTTCCAGCACCCCAGTGACGGCAGTACGCTCTACACCTCCCCAAACCATCTGACATTCATGCATGACGGGTAGCCCCGCGCAATTGCGCAGGGTGCATCTGCGGGAATGTGGAACAGTTGGTCAGAGAGTCGTGATCCGGGAAGGTCAGATGTCGAAGCTAGTATTGCGAGTACGGCAGCGTTTGTGGACGTCTGTCCTATAGCGGACCGTTCGACGCGCCAGAGGCGCGCGCGAACGATGCCACGGGGCCGCCATTGCCCATCGTGCAGTGGCCCCGTTATGGGTCCATATCTGGGCAAGCTGCCTCATCGCAGTTTCGGGTAGTCCAGCGTGAAATTTTGGAGACGGAAGGGCCTTTTTATCATGCCATCCAGCAGACAGTGATGGTGGTCAAAGGGAAAGAGTCGCCGGGTTAGGGTTACGTTCTGCTCTTCCTCTTACCATCATGACTACCGAACGGACATCTCGAATTGACGACCGAAGCGCTTATGCACGGCAATGCTATCGACTTTGCAGATTAATTTCATGTTTTTACAGCGTGTTTTAATCTGGCCCAGCCCTAGGAGGTCAATTTGGATCATACAAACTCACAAAGCTGGTCACCCCCAAGTGTCTGACAAAAAGTTCGCTGGTATTAACCCGAATTTAATTTGAAAACCACTACGGATGGCGCTCTCGAGTCCGTGTAACATGGTAAGTATACGCTACATTTACTATTACCATATCGCATTAACTCGCGACCTAAGACGCGCACAAAAGCTCGACGGATACTGCGCGGGACATGCCACACTGCTGGACGACACATTACTTCGCGGACGAAACTAGAGACGAACGAATGGTAGGTGCCTACAACCCGTCATAAATCAATGTTCTTCATTTCGATAAGGTTTTGCTCTCTATCTTGATGCCCCCTGTTCTTTCAAGCCTGTGCCTCCCTTTCTCGAGGGCACGACGAACTTTTGAGGATTGAAATCGATGTAAGTATGTCCCTCGTTACTCCGCGCTGAAAACCAATACGCTAACACTATGCCCAGGTCATATGCTGTACAGAGAGTTCGAATATCACTACATATGAGATACTGGGATACCACGAAAGGGAATGCGATTGTTTCGCTTATGCAGGCATGACTTGGCCTCAGAGCGCAGACGCTACTCCAATCGCCCCCAACCCACACTCAGTAATATCCGCTGCCACTACTGCTCAGCCTGTTTTTACCACATGCAACATCTGCCGCTTAGTATCTCAGAGCGCAGACAACGGCGCGGAGACTTTACACTTAGTGCTTAGTGAGGTTGGTCCATTGACGCAACTTCGCCTGCGTCTTGACTCGATCTTTTCTAGTTATCATTATTCTAATAGAGGTTCTTCAAGAATGTTGCATTTCGCGTCGTTACAGTCACGGCGGTATGGCCATCCTACAAGATGAAAGAACTGACAGGTATGAAGATCAATCCTTTCTGAACAACCTCTGTTGACGTATCACGCTCAGGACGTTGTCTGCTTAGGAGCAAGTTTCGTTACACGCATTTATCATAAATTGCCCGGGACAAGGACGCGACCACGAAGCTCCGCGAAACCCAGCATTCCAAGGGACGCATAGACGATCGATCACCCTAGTCTCGTCCTCCCACCACCATGCCGCCCATCCAGCCTCCCAGCTCGCTCTTCCGCAAATCGAAAGGGCACATGTTAATCAAGAATCGCAAAAAGGCGCGCATCCGCACCAAGCATATCGACGTCGAAGGTACCGTCCACATCACGTTCAGCCCCGACGGCCTCCTTATACACGAATCGATATCCTGGGACGGCGAGAAGGATGTTACGCGCGTGGTGTTGTTGCCTGGCGAGCCTGCGAAGGAGAATGATGAGGAGAATTCCAGCGGGAGCGGGGATGGCGGCGCGCGTGTAGAAGGGTAAGACGAGGTGGATGGAGGTTGTCAGGAGCGAGACGATGACGTAGAGGGCGCTGAAGGAGACGAATGTCACGCAGACTATCAACCATCCGCTGTCGTCCCACGCAAGCATCGCACGTCCTAGGCGAGCAGAAGACTAGCGAATAGGCATGCGGCAATACTCATCCTCGCGCTTCT
Organism: Hymenopellis raphanipes; assembly: GCA_036872995.1. Lineage (NCBI taxonomy): Eukaryota > Fungi > Basidiomycota > Agaricomycetes > Agaricales > Physalacriaceae > Hymenopellis > Hymenopellis raphanipes. The sequence continues at coordinate 854,006 of JAYMDG010000015.1, forward strand.
CCCATCCTCTGATACTCCCCTAGATTCAAATTCGCCTTTTCATTCGCTCTTGTGGTGCCCAGTTTTTCCCCGCGTATCCACCTTTTTGATAGGGATTCTTGTTGTCCTTGCATACATACCGCACGCTGTCCTTGGTAGTCGACTTTCTTCTTACCTACTGTAGTAACTGTACCGCAAAAGTATCTAGTTCAACTTATCAACGTCTCGCTACGCACAGGAATGAACGGTTGCTATGTAGGGTATATTTTGTCTTATTGTTATACGAACGTCCATAACAGGCACTGGTAAAGTTTTTCCAGTCTCTTTTCGTTGTTCGCAACATATTAGCTTCAAGCTCTGGCCTAATCGTGAACATAGATGTATGAAGCACCTCTCTCTAGCCCAAAGTTCGCTGCAACCGCATCTGATGCTCTACTATGCACGATGTGCGGCAATGCTCGCCATGTCACGGGCTTGGAAGGTGCTTAAGTACAACCTATCCACAGACTAAGCACATATCAACTTTCTCTTTTTTGATTTTGAATGCTTCCACTAACAATTGCATGAGAGTGGTAATCATTCAAAGCTCTTCCTGGTCTACAACAGCCCACATCCGACATCAATGAGTTGAATAGATGGCGCGAGTGCGGTGACGCCCTTTTGCGCTCCTGTTGATTGTTCTCCTGAACAAGGAGACTCTTTGATCGTTTGACGAGCCACCCTCTAGTCTGAGCCTAACACGAGATCTCCCAGTTCCTTTCAAATTCTCAACATACATATTTGAAGCACCATCTCCCGCCTACTTCTCGTTGCGACCGCACTGCCGCTTTGTGTCTTTGCGTGGCAATCCTGTCAACGTCCGGGCCGTTGGAGGGTGCTATAACCTACAGATGTTGACTATCTGATGTTTCCTACAGCAAGTACCAAGGACTATTTTGCCTTTGAAAAAACGACGGGCAGAGCGATGTGTGACTGTAGAATCATATCGTTCGCTGTTCTTTCAGTTCAAAACCAGGGAAAGGGGAATAGTAAAAATGAACGAACCATAGACTTTCCTTCCTTCCATATCGCTAACTCATAGCCTTGGGGTCTCCAGTGACGCAATGAAGAATAATAAGGAGAAAGGTAAGCCAGTCCCCAGCATCTTCATGCCTCGGATCGTTCTTTCATTCCGAGGCGTACCTATCTTTCTGGACTCGGATGTGGCGAGACGTCAAACCAGAAGTCCATGTCACCAGCAGGTTTCGTGTCATCCACCATTCACCATCATCCTGCCGTGATACCTCCCACTAGGCCCTATGCAGTTCTCCCAAGTCAAAGGACATCAGGAGATGAAGAAACGCGACGCGGATGAAGAAATCACCGTCGATATCTCCTCGGCTTCGTCTACCGGCGGCGAGAAGGATACCACGCGCGTGGTGTTGTTGCCTGGCGAGGAGAAGGTGGCAAAGGGGTTCGGGTGGAGACGACGTTACGCATGGAGATGAAGCTGGGCGGGAAGAGAGGGCGAGTGCGCAAGTATCGCATCCTCATTCATCGCCCGTCTTGTGAGCCGCTTCCTTAGATTCAAGTGGAAGTCCGAAGCCGTGCCCTTGCAACGTCAGATAAAAATACTCCTGATTCGAAAGAGGAGTAGACATCCACGCGTCGTTTTCCTGGTATCAAAAGTTCTTCCGGACCTCAAGAGCTATAGGCAAAATCTGGTTAACATCTGAATCTCACCGCGTAGTGTGACGACCTGCAGTGCAATTGGCCACGGGATGTTTAGCAGAGCGACATGGACGCCAGGCCATCTGGACGAACCAACTTTGAACGCCGACGCGTACTAATCATCAGGTATCAATCTAACCGTGATAAACGCGACCCATTGCTGCGGGGATTGTCGCCCGAAGAAAGGCGGGAGTCCGGGACGAGTCAGCTGATCGCCAGGTCCCACGGTCTTCATTGCCCGCTCCCCCGATTAGCGACAGTCGTTGCCGCCATTGTAGTGGCTCTGGAAAATGTTTCACTAGTCGCAGCTTGTCCTGCATAGCTCTACCTCCTCTCAGACTCTATTACTAGAAGTTCAGAGGGCCGGGCTGCCACTACAAAGCTGTGCTTGCCTGAAACTGCAAGTCGAAACAACGGTGAATTCGCTGTCTTCGAGAATAAACCTTCCTTGCTTCCTGCGCAATGATGGATTAAGGATCTCGTGCGCAGCCGTTTCACTCATTCGCGTATTGCCTTGCCTATATAACGCGACGCGGTGAAGAGGTTTTTCTCATTCGCTTCAATTTGCCTTCCACTTACATATACTACTTAGTTTTAACATGGTTTCCAGAACTCTCTTTGTTGCTTCTCTTCTCGTGTCTCTTTCTGGCTCCTATGCCCAGAGCTTTGATTGGAGCTCTGTAAGTCGTCAAAACGATTTTTGGACACGTCGATAACGGTACTACTGTCACTGCAGGTCCAAGCTTCGACGAACTTCAGCTGGGTTGACTGCTACGACGCCTTCAAGTGCGCGCGCCTGGAGGTAATAAGCCGATCATCTTAGCTTCTCCCATGATTTATAAAACACCTTTAGGTTCCTCTGGATTACTCAAACGAAGCCGGGGCCAAAGCCGGTATAGCGGTTATTAAGTATCCGTCAACTGCCACATCGAACGACTATCGCGGCACTGTTCTCTTCAACCCAGGCGGTCCCGGCGAAAGTGGAGTTGCTGCCCTACAATCTGTCGGTCCACTTTTCGCCCAAATCATTGGCTCACAATACGATATCGTGTCATTTGATCCTCGAGGTAGGCTTCTGTCTCACTGTACACTGGGGTATCCTTTAACAAAGCCCAAGGTGTCGGGGTAACCTTACCTCGTACAGAGTTCTTTCCTACGGAGACTGAACGCGCTCTCTGGCTGGCCGACCCCACCAAGTTCTCTCACGTTATTAACGCGACGCATGATTCAACGTTGCTGCCCAAGTTGTGGGCTAACGCGCAGCTTCTTGGTCAAATGGCGAAGGATCGCGATATCGCCGGAATACTTCAGCACGTTGGAACGGATAACGTCGCCAGGGATATGCTGAGGATTACTGAAGCCTCTGGGCAAGATAAGTTAATGTATTGGGGCGTGTCGTGGGTCGTGTTTCTTTGGTCAGCCTATTCCAACTAACTAATTGACCTTCGGCTGAAGGTATGGAACTGCTCTTGGTGCTACATTTGCGGCCATGTTCCCTGTGAGATGGAGTTCAATTATCCCAATGAGATGCATATTCTGACCTGTACTTCTTTCTGGTAGGACCGCGTTGAGCGTCTGATCATCGACGGCGTCTTGGATCTAGAGGCCTATTACGCCGGTTCGTCTTATTTGTTTCTTGTGGCTGCCACAACTGATCGTTTTCACAGGTGACTGGCGCAACCAAATTGAGGACGCCGACACGGCTCTTCAAACGTTCTTCGATGGCTGCGTAGCCGCCGGTCCCACCCTCTGTGCATTCTACGCCGACTCCGCCTCTGAGATTCAAGCCAACCTCGAGGCTCTTTACGCCTCCGTCCTTGCATCACCCGTGCCCGCCTATGTCGAGGGCTCTTCGACATATGGCATCGTCGACTTTCCGGTCCTCAAGAACGCAGTGAAAATAGCTTTGTATCGTCCGTATGCTTTGTTTGCTCCGCTTGCGCAAGGGCTAGCTGAGCTCCAGGCGGGGAACGGGACGACGATCTACACTATGCAGTTGGACGATGGCCCCTACGAGTGTGTTTGCGCAGGGTCCGCTGAACCGTATGTGAATGCTTGGGAGACGATGTACGCTATCGCGTGTGGGGATGCTGTTGATAACACGGCTTCTGCGGCTGATCTCACTGCTTACTGGGACGAGATCAAGGACACGTCGTCGTTTGCTGATGCGCTAATGTTCCAGTATGTCGGGTGTTCGTACGTCTTCTCTCTCGCCTTAATCTTCGTCACGATTGATTGAGTTCTCATCTAAAGAGGATGGAAAGTTCATCGGGAAGGCCGCTTCTTGGGACCTTTCTCTGGAAATACTAGCTTCCCCCTCCTCGTCATCGGTAACACGGCTGATCCTGTAACGCCTCTATCCGCGTACGTTCTTTTTCGTCATACTTTGCTTGCCGCCCCATTGACGTTCAATAACAGAGCCAAGAAGGCCGCCGCCGCCTTCCCAGGAGCTGTTGTGCTCACACTAGATTCGCCTGGTGTAAGCAACATCCCATTAGAGTTGGGGCGTTATATTGATCTGGCCGTCTAGCACACATCTCTCGCTGCCTCGTCAAACTGTGTCTACGCCCATGTCCAGGCCTACTTCCAGAATGGCACGCTTCCCGAGGTTGGAACTGTCTGTTCGGTTGAGAGCGAGTTGTTCCCGACGAATGCTTAGATGGTCTGCCTTGACCTTCCTACGTTTTCCATGATGTCCGCTTCTGTTTTTTCTCATTATGTATTTTGCGGACGTTCGCGTATTGATTCCAATTTCATTTCTCAGAAATACAGCTCGACCTTGCTTTTCAGTTGCCATGAACGCACCGTCACAGTGCCACTTTGAACGTAGCCTAACCAAAAACTTGTTTCTTAGTCCGTCTACACTGGAACGTGTCCTACGACTCGGAGGTCTCATCCTTGTCTCTGTTTTGGTGTCTCTCATCTACCACCACCACTGTTCTCCTTCTCACCAGATGCCCCCGACACGCAGGTCAAAAGCAAGAAAAACCGCCAGCAAAGAAGCAGTCCTGAAAACATTCTCGGTACTGTCTTCTGACGACCGAGAATGGGTCATCCACCAACAAAAGTGCGAAGAGGAAACTATCGCCCTCCGCTCCCGTCTTCCTGACGTTCTCCAACCTTTCGCATCCAATATCTCAATCTGCGACCCCTCTAAAGACCAGAAAGTAGAACGCCTCGACGGCGCCAACGACTCTTGCTTTGACTTGACCGAAGCCTGGGTGTCTCTCACCGTCTGTCCCCCAACCTCCCCGCGCAGCGAAAAGTACCTCACAATCCAGAACGACATCTGGAGGACATCCTCGAGATACGGGAGGGGCTCCAGTGATTCTGAGAAGAGCGCTATCTTCTTGAGTTATGGCGCTAAACCAAAGAAGCGGCGCGGCGTGGCATATGCTGCCACGTTCAGCGATCCTGGCACCCACATGTATATGCGCATACAGCGAAAGGCGTCAAGGAAGTTGTTAAGGATATGGGATACGGCCGCGGAGTTGGATAATGATGCGTGCATGAAGGTGTTGGACGCGTTTATGGGTGCGCCGGGGATGCATATGCTGAACCATCAGGTCTGGGAGGAGGCTTCGTTGCGGCAGGTTATTCGTGATGGGTTGAAAAAGAAGGAGGGAGAACATGCTGGAATTGTAGGGTACATTTGGAGACATACTTAGTCGCCGCCTAGGTAAAGAATCGGCGCGAACTGGAGAACACAAGTTCGAGTGAGATGTTTCATCAGAATAAAACTTGTAAAAGAACTTGGAAATTTGGATGGTTTCGAGGCACTCCGCACCAACATGATCCGTAGCCTGCAGCCCGAGCCCCCGGCTCGCGAAAAGGTACACTTGTTCTTTCCGTTATACCGGAGGTGATCAGCATGGTACCAAGGTGGGCAGAAATGACTAGGGTGAGATGTCAAGCCATTTTTCACACCGCCGCCGAGAACACTATTGCAGAGTTGTAGCTGCAACTCGTCCGTGAAGAGCTGAAGGAAAACGACATGATTGCCCTCGGAACTGTCAGTATTGCTCTTCGAGATTTTGGAGAAGCCACGGTCGGAGACCGACGTTACGCAACATGTTGGGCCACACCTCGCCGATGTCTACGAATGAATAACACCAACAAGTGTTTATTACCGAAAACGAACAGTGAACGTCTGAAGATCAGAGTAGTACCGCAGAGGATTGGCCGTTCCAGGGAAAGATTGACATCATGATTCGTAAAGTCAAAGTCGCATTCAACTCGTGCTGGCTTCACCAGAAATAATCGCCCTACAATTGTCGTCTTCGTAATGGTCCTCGAGTTTCTCATAGACGCCGCGCTCATGAACGCCAGACTGGTTGTTCGGTCCATCACGGCGTCCTCATTGTGCCGCGTCCCGTTATCAAGTGTGTGTCCTGACGTCGCGGTGCACCCGTTGTCATCGTGTCCGGGCCCTTGGTGGTCTCGTTGGTCACAAAGCATAAAGCACTTTTGATTATGAACGTCTTCAAACTCGAGACTTTGAACGACGAAGTATTATTGATTCTGTAAAAGCAAATAGATAGCAATCGACATTGGGTATAACCACCTGTTCCCTTCTGAGGCCAGAGGTAAGACTTTGAGGGTACATCACTGACAAGAGTATCAGCACCAAACCCCACACTCATTCAAAAGAAAAAGACTAACCTCCAACCTATACATCAACGTCCCAAACCCAAGCTGATCATACCCGCCCGAATTCGCTCCATAATCCCCTCCACCCCCTTCAACACCCACAAGATCCCTCATCTCCCCCGTCCAAGACGCATTCTGCCCTTTTAGCGAACTGTAATGCGCATAGATGAGCTCCCACTCCGGGCGGATCGTCCCCCGACTGTTTGCAGAGATGACGGTCTCGTTGTAATCCGGGACGACGTGCGGGGTGTATGGGACAGTGTAGTTGAGGTTGTATTTCGCTGTATATTCAGATCTACGTACATATGGGTTAATGAGAAACAGACTTGGGAAAGGATGGGGTGTGAGCATACCCAGCGAGGATTTGACTGCTGTTGTATGCGAAGAGGTCGTCGCCTTGGTTGTACGCCATCAGAGCGTATGCGCCGATCAAGGCAAAGTCTAGTGTTGCGTGGCCCTACACGTCGCAAGTCAGCTTGAAGAGAACACGTATATGTGTGAACAGGATAACATACCTGATCCCGACCCGACTCCTCGTTCTGTCCAAGATGCTTCCCGCTCCCCTCCTCGGAATACATCTGCCAAATGAAATGATTGATATTCCCCGTCCCCGTTGTTGTCGTGAACCGATCCACAGCCGCATCATACATCGTCTGGTTATCCGTAAGAATCCCAATAGACAGCGCAGACGCCATATTGCACAGGTCCCTAGTACAACGGCCAACCAGTCAGTCGCGTCGCCACTAAAAACCAAACGCCCTACCAATTCGCCCTGTAGTGGTACCACCCAGCCCCATTATGCTCATCCAAAAACCTTACGTTCATCGGATAAAACACCCCCACCATCATCGCCTTGAACGCATCAAAGCTAGCAGCCGGCCAGCCGTCATAGTCGCGCAGCAGCTCCGCAGCGTTCGCGAGCTGATACCCATACAGCCCCGACGCCAAAAACTTGTCCGACGTCCCGTCAATAGCAATCAACGTCCCCGCCCACGCGTCCAGTATCTCCACGGCCTTATCCGCGAACGCAGTGTCCCCGGAGATCATCCACCGCAGCGCGAGCTGATACGCCGCAGCAGCGTCGTTGTACAGCTTCGAGTAATTCTCGCTTCCGGCGGCGGCGTTGGTCCCGCGGATGACGGTCGCGACGGGGCCACGCAGGGTGTAGGACGTCTGCGCGTGTGAGTTGGACGTGAGCTTGGTGTAGCCTGTGAACCACGGCTCGGATTGGGCGGTGATTTTGGCTTTGATGCGCGTGAAGTCGGCGGTGGTGTGGAGCATGCCGGGGTGCATGAGCGCCGCCGTCATGGTTGCGAGGGGAAGGAGGAGGAGTGTGAGCCGCATTTTTTGGGATGGGGTGAAAGGAAGACGCGGGAGGCTTTATAAATGAATCAACTTTGGTGAAAGAAAGTGAGGATGTGTAGCAGTTGGGCAGAGACGCGCGATCCGGGACGGTCAGATGTCGAAGATGGTGGCCTGAATACGGCAACGTTGGTGGAGATTGTCCTCTAGCGGACCGTTCGACGCGCCAGAGGTACGCGCGATAGGTGTGGGCCGGTTGAAGATGAAAACACGAGTGTGGATCAAATGACCATTTGGCCGAGGTACTTTTATAGTGAAGAGGCATGTCGTCCAACTGTAATAATTAATTTCTGATGGACAAGGATGTGGCAGCGATGAGCGTGGGAGGAGTGGAGCCAGACGCCCGAGAGGATTGTATTTCTTCGCGACTGTTAGACCCAGACTCGCGGGAATGAGTAATAATACCATGACGGCTAGGTCTGGTCCCTGTGCACATAAAAAGCTGCCTTCGCGTTTTTAGCGAATCCGCAATACGATGATGGTCAGGCCAGATTTCCTTTCCATAAATCCCGCAAGGGAAAACGTTTATCGACTGCGTTCCAGAAGAGATGCAATATGTGCCTCAATTATCGAGCGGATTCCGAGTCGCGACTCCGGACTTGATGCTTGACAACTGGATTAATGTCGGAAGTTGCGGCGGGCGAAGGCTTTAGTAACACACCTTCGCCGTATCTTTTCGAATCATCACGGTGCATGAGACGATGCATGAGACGGTGCGGAAGCCGTAGAAACAAGCATCGAAAGCCGTGTGTTTGTAGGCCTAGATGGTGGCAGAAGAGAAAGAGCACTAACCCTAACCCTAGTGGACTGGGGCCGCATCTTGACAGCGACCAATTTCGACTGCTTGATTTGGGCATCAGCGTCTGCCAATTCAGCGACTGGTTACTCCACAAACTATGTCGTTCATGCAAGTACTTACATTGGACGAGAACCTTTTGAGCTCGATCGCTCAGCCCCTTATCGTAAAGCGAGCTAGCATTCACTCAACTCGTGTGCTACACACTGTGAAGAACCTTACTTTAGTCTTGTCACTGCGAACGCATACGGCACCCGCGCAGATTTGCACCATAATCCGGGATCAGTGTTGTCCTTTGGTAAGGGATAACTTGAGAGTATCACCCACATGTATTATCTGAAAAATGGGGCCGAGGAACATAAAGTCGTCCCGCATCGTCCTGGTGATCGCGAAGAGCAGAGGGCGGTGATGCCCGAATTTGGAATGACACCTGTGAGCAAAACGTGCTTGCTTTTTTACAGCCACAACCATTATCGCCCATATGGCCGGTATTTAGTAACAAAAATGAATTTTATAGGTATTCTAACACATGGTCCACATTTCTCTATGATTTCAACTCGAGTTTAACCAGAAATCGCTCCGAAAACACACAGGTTCAAATTTTTTCCATCAATTCGACGCAGGTTGCAATTGTGTGCATCCTTTCGACACAGGTTCTTTTTTCATTCCCGGATTCTGACGCAGGTCGTGATTTGATCAAGATTCGACGTGGGTTGGGAGTAAGTACTTGATACTTTGACTGTTGGTGCTTGCCGCCCTTCCGGTCCGCACCGAGTCTGCATCCGGCCAGGTGGCGGCCAGCCGCCCCGCCCATGCCTCCCTCACTGTTCTCTTCCTCAGTGGTCAGCTTCCATGATGCTCTACAGTCTCAATCGATTCCTATTTGTCCTCCTCCCATCTGGGCTAATCGTACCTCTCTTGTCTTCTTGTTACTCCCCGCCTCGTTCCGCCGCCGCCTCGTCCCGCTTCGCTCTCTCCGAGTCCCTGCTTCCCTCCCTTCTACTCTCCCCGATTTTGTCCTCCCATTACCTTTGCTTTGCCCCATTCTTGTGCATTTACTTGCTCCCATAGGCTTGCCGTCAGGACCGTTCTGGGTTCAGGTGAGGTCGGATATCGAGTCGGACTTGCCATATCTGGAGAAGGTACTTCGGGTGCCGGCCCTGGCGTCGGTCCGTCGTCAGGAAGAATGCGTAGGAGCAACAACCTGTTTGCTTCTATATAACTCACTCCTGTGTGTAACTGACTGACCTTCGAGAGACCTGTGTGACTTTCGAGGATCGATTGAGACCTGTGTCGAAATTAGTGAAATGGAACGTGAGTGTAAAAATCTTTTGTTACTAAATACCGGCCATACGCCCATTCGCTCAGGCATATCCCGCCCACGGAAGACTCCATCACTGTAGCCATGATTGTCGACGTGTCATGGAGAGGAGAGCAGGCGCACCCGGAGGTCTGCTGCGATGAAGCAATGTCGGAGAGACCGTTATGCACAGGGCCGCTCCTCAGCCAGGAAATACGCGTAGCGGGGGCGCCATTTACCAACACTCCCGGCAGACGATCGATCACCCAATTCTCCTCCTCCCACCACCATACCAATGCCGCCCATCCAGAAGCCCAGCTCGCTCTTTCGCAAATCCAAAGGACACATGATGATCAAGAATCGCAAAAAGGCGCGCATACGCACGCAGCATATTGACGTCGAAGGCACCGTCCACATTACGTTCAGCCCCGACGGCCTCCTTATACACGAATCAATATCCTGGGATGGCGAGAAGGATGTGACGCGCGTGTTGCTGTCGCCCGCTGAGCCTGGCGAGGAGAATGCTGAGGAGACTTTCAGCGGGAGCGGGGATGGTGTAGAAGGAGGAGGGGAGGCGGATGGCGGTCGTCAGGATCGGGACGGTGGCATAGAGTGCGTTGAAGGAGAAGAACGCCACGCAGACTATCAACCATCCGCTGTCGTCCCCCGCAAGCGTCGCAGGTCCTAGGCGAGCCGAAGACTCGCGGCATAGCGTTCTGCAACAATCTTTTTTTCCTATACTCCTCCGAATTCAAACTCGCCTTTCTGTGAATCACATTTTTGGCTGCAGATCCTTCTTTATGATAAAAATCCACATTGTCCGTTCATACATACCACACTCCAGCCGCACTCCGTCCTTGACTGTGAACTTTTTTTTAGGTACCTCTTAGTAACGTCTGGCCGCGTACGAATAAACGTGTGTTATGTACGATGTAGATTGTATTATTGTAACGCGAACGTTCATAAACAGGTTATCGTAAAGCGTGGCCCGTCTGAGCAGTAAGCACTGAGTACGGGGAAGTGAAGGCCTTTTAACCGTTTGGGACAACAGATCGAATCTCTCCGAGGCGATCGCAACACATCGTCCTCAAGTCCTAGCCTAATCGTGACCATAGATATACGAAGCACCTCTCTCTAGCCCACTGTTCTCTGCGACCGTACTTGACGCACCACCATGCTCAAGTGCGTTGGCAATGGCTTGTCAGTGACCAGGGCTTGGAAGGCGTTACCAGTACAAACTATCTACAGACTATGCACATGTTGAATTCCTTAAGTTTTTAATTTCCGAGTCGATCCTTCCGCTATCAAACACATGAAGGTAGGCTCTCCCCACTGAGTGTACGGCAGAGCGCCACATCCAACGGAGAAATTATGGCAATCGTGAATTTGAAGAAGTGGTGCGACGGCCGTAACTGAAGTGGAAAAAAATGATTGATAGCATCGGCGTGTGTGTAGTCTGTAGATACTTTGTAATTGTAACACCTTCCAAGCCCTGGTCACTGACAAGCCATTGCCAACGCACTTGAGCATGGCAGTGCGTCAAGTACGGTCGCAGAGAACAGTGGGCTAGAGAGAGGTGCTTCGTATATCTATGGTCACGATTAGGCTAGGACTAGGGGACGATGTTTTAGGATAGGGTTGCAGAGTCGTCCGACGATCACCTACCAAGTTAGTCATATTCTAGCCTCCTCCAAGGCTCCACGAGGAAAAACCTGTAGCTCTGAATTACTATCAGGGCAGGACAAGATGTCTGCCTTGCGAAAGCTACACCGGTTCCAAAAATATGACTGAATCATTGGTTGAAATGATTCATCTTCGAGTGGAAAGAGAGAGAGTACACTAGAAGCTGACACGGTCGACGTCCCAGTTGAAGCTTCAGATAGGCGAAATCAAACAATGACGGAGGCAAAAGAAAAGAAAGCGTGGGAACCATAACCTTAAAATACTCGCGACATATTACTAGGAACTTTACAAGACGATAAAGTGGTACAACGTAAGGTATAAACAATAATAGAGTGTAGAGAACAGAAGTCTAGAATTCATACTCTAGTCCATAGTAGTAGTCCTCGCCCGAGGCAGCGGCTTCTAAATCCTCCTTGTTACCTATCAAGCGATCGGCCGGTAAACCCGCCTTCTCGTAGATGGCATGCATCCTCAGAAGAAAGTCTTCATGGCTATCCAGCTCTTCATCGTCAAACATCATCTCTGCTATCTCGTCTGTGACGCCAGCACGCTCCAAATCGGTTTTTGCAGCCTTGGGCAACGGCGGTGACGACAACAACGGAAAGTACGAAGATGACGGCGATGACGATGGCGAACAGTCGGGAAAGATGGTCGTCGTGCAAAGGGGAGAATTGATATCCGCATTTTTTGAGGTTCTGCGATGTGTTCGACGACGAACAGAAGGATGAATATCAGAAGGAGAGGGGGATGAAGGGCGCTTGCGCGAGGACATGGAAGTAGTGATCTCCTCGGTTGGAAGTGTAGGTGACGAGGCGAGAGACTGGCGCTTGGGATCTGGCAAACAGTCCAAGGACTCGAGGTTGGAGAGGTCCTGCAGAGGTGGATGTCGGGCATCCGCGCACGACGAGCAGTGTGAGAGCACGGTGGTGACATATTCAACAGGAACCAGACTATAGTTGGAGTTGAGGATGGCTAAGGTATGGGCGACAGAGCGATGTATGCCGTCAACGACGTGAGCAGAGGCTATGGTAGCATTTAGAGTGCGAGAGTCAATCACAAGGCGGCCGCCGTGGCGAATGTGAAGCTTCGCGCCGTGGCGAGTCACCAAAAGCGCACCAGGCATGGACGCAGATATCCACTTGAAGTAGGCCCGGACGTGGGCGTTTCGCTCCGTAATCCCGCCACCTCCCTCAACACCCACCGCATTTTGTCCTTTTAGCGACGCATATATGCGCTCCCGTATGCGCTCCCACTCCGGACTGATTGTCCCCCGACCTCTTGCAGAGATGACGATCTCGTTGCAGTCCGGGACGACATGCGGGGTGTATGGGACGGCGTAGTGAAAGTTGTATTTCGCTGTGTATCCAGCTCCATGGGGTATGTATTGAGAAACGGATTTGAGAAAAGGTGGCGTGGAACTGCATACTGCGAGTATTTGACTGCAGTTGTTAGCGAATAGATCGTCGCCTTGGTGGTACGCCATCATAGCGTATGCGCCGATTAAGGCAAAGTCTAGTGTAGCGTGGCCCTAAACGTCGCAGATCAGCTTGAAGAGAATGCGTATATGTGACAGGAAAAACATACCTGATCCCGACCCGACTACTCATTTTGTCGAAGATGCCCCGCTTCCCTCCTTGGAATACACGCTCTGCTATTCTGTGCCCTAAGTTTCGCTCCCAGCGGCGGCGTTGGTTTCGCGGATGACGGTAGACGTCTGCGCGTACGAGTTGGATGTGAGCTTGGTTTAACCTGTGAGCCGCGGCTCGGACTGAGCGTTGATTTTGGCCTTGATGCGCGTGAAGTCGGCGGTGGGGTGTAGCATGGCGGGATACGTGAGCGCTGCTGCCGTGGTGGCGAGGGGAAGGAAGAGGAAGAGTGTGAGTCGCATCTTTTGGGATGCGTTCGAATGAAGACGCGGAGGCACGTTGGTAAAAGAGAGCGAGGATGTGTAGCAGTTGGGCTGAGAGTCGCGATCCGGGAAGGTCAGATGCCGAAGCTGGTGCTGTGAATACGGCTGCGTTTGTGGAGAACTGTTCTCTAACAGACCGTCCGACGCGCCAGAGGTACGCGCGCCGGACGACGATGATCACACGAGTGTGCATCAAATGACCATTTGGCCGGGGTACTTATAGAGTGAGGAGGTGTGTTCAACTTATCCACCTGTTATACTAGTTAATTTCTGATGGCAGTCAGGAGGGTGGAAGGGGAGGGGCCAGACGCCGGAGAAGACTCTATTTCTTAGCGACTGTTCGATCCAGACTCGCGAGAATGAGTAATAAAACGTACCATTAGATGCCCGCTGGGCCATGTTCACATGAAAGGCTGCCTTGGAGTTTTTACGGAATCCGCACTACCATGATGGTCAGCAAAAGCATGGCCAATACCAGAAGAAAACACACATAATCAAGGTTTAAGGCTAGAAAAACAAAGAACATTCAGAGATGCTCCATCCATTATCATCTAAGTAGTAGTAGTACTAGAAGGAAATTCCTCTCCAATACATCCTTGAAAGTTTCTGCAGGGGAAGATGTTTATCGGCAGTGGTCGGGCGCTGCAGAAGAAATGCACTATATGCCTCATTTATCGAGCAGGTTTCTAGTCGCGACTTCGGACTTGACGCTTGACAACTGGATTAATGTCAGAAATTTCGGCGGGCGAAAGCATTGCACACCTTGGCTAAATTTTTTTTCAAATCGTCACGGCGCAAACGTATAATGCATGAGATGTGCCGGAAGCCATAGAAATAGGTTGAGTGTTTGCAGGCCTAGATGGTGGCAGAAGAGAAAGAGGAATAACCCTAACCCTAGAGGAGCTTGGGCTGCATCATTTTTTGACAGCTGCTTGATTTGTTAAATTGGGCATCACCGTCAGCGTCTGCAAATCCAGGTACTAGTTAGTCAATGAACTATGCTATTCATGCAAGTACTTACATTGGGGGAGACCCTATTGAGCTCGATCGCTGTCAGCCGCTGTCCACTGATCGTAAAGCAAACTCGTTAGCATTCAGTCAAGTCGTGAGCTATACTGTATGAAGCACCTTACTTGAGTCTTGTCACTGCGAACGCATACTGCACCCCCGCAGACTTGCATCGTAATCCGGGATCAGTGTTGTCCTTGGGTAAGGGATAGCTTGAGACTATCACCCACATGTATTATCTGAAAATTATTCACAAACGAAATTTTTTTTGCGTTCGACGTCGTGGAACGGCGCTGGAAGTTGAACGGGAAACTAAGAATGGGGCTGGCGTCGTCCTGGTGATCGCGAGGAGCGGAGGGCGGTGATGCCCGAATTTGGAATGACACCTGTCAGCAAAACGTGCTTGCTTTTTTACAGCCACCATCTCGTCGCCCATTCTCCACGCTCAGGCAGATCCCGCCCACGGAAGACTCTATCACTGTAATAAACAGGGCTCTTCAGCCATGTCGTCGACCTGTCATGGAGAGGAGATCCGGCGCGCACAGGAACCGGGGACGTGCCGCGATGAAGCAATGGCGGAGAGACGTCGCTCCTCGGCCAGGATTACGCGTAGCGGGATTCCATTCCTACGATTCCTCTCCTAAGGACAACGCTGAACGACGGAGACAGACTGCGGTCTTACTGTATATTTCCACGGTCGTCGGTCGTACCCAAATGCATCAGCCAATTCACTCATCCCTGAATCCCAACAAACCTCTTCTCTACCATGTCTACAGACCTCGTCTTCTCCATAGAGCCTCTGTCCGTCGAGGCCCTCGTTGCTGGCGCTGAATTCGAGCAGTGCCCGCAATCGCTGTCCCTCTTCCAGACCAACTACGAGGCGGCGTCCTGCAACGCAACGTATAACACATCGTCGGATGCCCTCCTCACCCCAGCCATCGTCGCTCGCGACATCCTTCCCCACATCTGCCCCGGGTCTCTCGCATTTAAGGACCTAGAGCTTGCGCGCGTATCGACCACGCCAACGCCCGGTGCGCTAGTCGTGACGGCTAGCGACGGCGGACGATTTCATCTCCTTCGGCGTGGCACACCCGTCGTGGACTGGCGCACGCTGCATGCGACCGTAGCTCGCTATCACGTCCGCAGCTTAAAACGTACCCATCGCAGTATCCGGCGTACGCTGGAGCGCCTTGAACGAGACTTTGTCCACGTTCCCAAGACGTATGTCACCTTGGTGCTCTCCCTATGCGGGGCGTGCTGTCCGTCTCGTCGACGCCGTCGAGAAGAGGAGGAGAACGACGTTCCGCTACCTTCGCCAAAGCGTATTCGTAGAGAGGAGGTTTACGCGTCGCCCACGAAGCATCTTCTTGACGTCTCCAATTGTAATTCACCAGCACCCTTGGCTTCTGACAAGCCCGTGTCCTCATCCACCGCTACTCCTTTAGCCTCCACCGCCACCTTGGCACCTCCCACCTACGAGGAAGGCTTGGATGAAAGGGTTTGCCGAATCGCTTTCAAAGAGCCTCGGACTCGTGCAGATTTCTTGACCAACATGCGTCGCGTTTATCTGTTGGTCGGGCTGCCGGCTGACCGTCTTATCGGAACGCAGGATGATATAGATGAAGGGCTTGGGCTGTACGCGGAGTATTTGGCTGGGGATTGAATGTGCTTTCCGGATGTTACTTACGCGCGCGCTTTGCTTTATGCTTTCCTTTTATCGTTATCGATTTGTTTTGCTTTCATTCTGATGTCACCTAGCAAACGGATGCCATGGATTCATACCAGTCCTTTCTTCTTTCTTACTGTGGCTCTGGTCATCACTATTTATTTACAATTCTGTTGTATCTTAGTAGTTGCTTTGGAGTGTTCATTAGTCTATAGGTACTAGTGTGTCAGGGTTAGGGTTACTATATTCTTTCCCTCTTTCCCTCTTACCACCATCTAGTCACAATGGCCTAGAGTTGCCTTGCCATTCTGCAGGAATCAAGGCCTCCTTACGGAGCGTCTGCTCGCGCGCCATTCCTCTCTCGGGTGATGCATTTACTATTTAGAAAGTCATGGAAAATAATCGGTCAAGGTGTGTTTGTACCTTTGCTCTCTTCCCCTACTAGAATTGTTGTTCATTTTCCATTAGAGTTGAATTCTCATGTCTTCTTAGGATTCGCGAATAGTGGAATCTGCAATTTCTGTGCTGAATGCACTTATTGTCGTTCTTTGCATGCTGCACTGAAATGGCCGTGTGAAGAGATGGGAGGGTTTCTTTCAGGCTAAGCCTAAAGGACCAGGAACCCGTGCCAAAGAGCGTATCCTACATAACGTCTTTTGGAGGCCACAATGTCGATTCACGTTCGGACGCTGAGTTGGGATCCGAAGGGCTTACCCGGAAAGTTTTCTACCTTGGATGTTGATTGGATCGTGAGTTTACTTCTGTTGTTAGTCTTGCTCTTGCTGACCGCCATCGTAGACACGACGGACACCTCTTACCGAGGCTCGGTCAAGCAAAGTCCGTTCTCGTCAATGATTTTCGCAGAAGCACCCGTCTTCCCAAAGGACCCCGTCCCACGCTGTTCGCATCCACTGCGTATCTGGCACTGCGGCTGGCTGCTTTTGCCATCGAGTGTCGGAAGGACTGCCATCATTCACGCAGTACGGATTCCGATCGTATGAAGATACACAGGTGTAATGCCTTTCTCGCGTTTTCGTCTCGACCGTGTCTATGGAGTGCTGCACAGGTAGATTTTTTCGTTTCCCTCTTTGATGAATATAGTATACTGACGTGTTAGTGTAGCTCTTACATATTATTTTCTAAGTGGGCTCCCCATTCCTTGCGAACTTCACACAAAGGCGGGCAACGGTCGGGCGAGGTACTGGCAGTATGAACTGCCAACTCGCCACGCCGTGTGATCGATCACACAACTCTCCTTCGTTCCATCGGCACCATCGAATATCTCGCGTCACCTCCATCTCAGCGATGTCCTCCATTCGCCCATCCAACACCTCGCTTGCCTCGAGAGCCATAGTCACCAACAAACGCATCAAGGCGGGCACTTTCACGCCACAAATCAACGTCGCCGCCACGGTCGAACTCGCGTCCAACCGTGCGAGCGCCACGCCTAAGCAATCGATATCGCGACAAGGCGGGGAGCCAATAGCCCCGCCGCCGCCATCCACCGAATTCATAGCGCTACACAGCGAGGAGGATGGCGCCGATGATTTCTTAACGCGGTACAGGGATGATACCCTAGCGCGATATGTCCCGAAACCCATACTGCCACCCGATAATCGTCCGAAAATGCAGCTGCAGTCGGCGTGTGTGCCGAAGGGTGTAGCGCGGGAGAAGGTGGTGCGTCTGCAGAAGAGGGTGGGGATGAAGTTTGCGGTTAATAGGAACGTGAAGAGGAGGAGGGTGTTGGAGGGTGATGAGGCTGAAGGAAAGCAAGCGGTATAGGCGGGTTGCGATTATCCTTTCCATTTCAAAACAGATTTCACTTATATTGTATGCGCCATTCTTTCTTTTTGGTCTTGTTCTACTATGGTTTACTTATTCCCGGTTCGTGGCTCGATATTTTTCTCCTTGTAATTCATGTATGATAGTAGTTGCTCCGTTAGTGCAGTTTCCTGATAATTTGCGAAGTATCATTAGCTCTATGAGATCTAGTATTTAATAAATACCGTACAACATGGCGTCTGCGTCTTTTGGAGATGAAGGATGCAGTACCCGTAGCCCTAACCTTAGCCACTGCTCGTTACGTGGTGGCGCTGTGCTTTTTACTGGCAACACCCACTGTCTCTACCGTAGTGCAGTATTCCATCCTCATTTCGGGTAGCGCCTTTGTGGCGGGTCGGAGAGCTCATGTATGTGTTTATTGTTGATTCTGGTTTTGAGCTAACTGCGAGATTTGTAGAGTGAATTTGTTAATTTAATGACCGAACGATTTCCTGAGAGAAAAAGGTGTGTTTCGATTATGCGTGTAGCTCGGAACTGCTGACGTTTGGGAGCTAGGTATGTTGCACGTTCGAGGTCTCGACCATTAATGGATATGCGGGATCAGCGACTCCACCGACGGCGCGTCTCATTGATCTAGTGCAGTGCAAAAGACCACGTGCACTTCTTTCCTCCTGCCATCACCATCCGCCACAATACCTCGTAAGCCACACGCCTTCGTCGCCAGAAGTGATTCTCAGTGCAGTAGTAAGAAACATCGCAAACTCCTCTTCTACCTACTATCAAAGGACTTGTCGAAGGTATGTGTCGAGGTTGTCCAGGTGGCGTAGTTAATTCACACACTGAGACAACAGCCAGGAATCAATGCAAGCCGTAGAATACCTTTCTCGTACAGAGACAGTGCACTCTGTTATGGCCCAGTCCTTAGCCCGATTTCAACACCTGGCCGAAGTCAATACGCCACCAAACCACGGCGAAAGCTTCGAGCTTCGTTCTATCATCTCCGAGTCCGATTGTCAGCTCTCCGATCTGAAAAAGATTCTCGCGGAAGCCAAGCAGACCGTCAATTCCCTCAAACAACGTGTCGACAAGGTTGCTTTTGTTCTCAACACCGCCAAGAAGATTACGCATCCCCTCCGATCCCTCCCGGACGAAATCCTTTGCCTCATCTTCGCGCAGTGCGTCGGATATAATGCTACATCAAGGAAATCTCTGTTAACAGATCATGCACCGTGGACTTTATCCTATGTTTGCAGCAGGTGGCGCCGTCTCGTCCTTTCCTTTCCTTCCCTCTGGACAACGCCATGTTTCGACTTCACAATATATGGATCACTTCGCAACTTTTGCCAGCAGACTTTGTATCTCGTGACTGTGTACATAGAGAGGTCGAGAGCTCTCCCTCTCGACGTTACGGTTCGAGTGATTCACCACCGGATGGGACATTATTTTCTACGCCATATCATACAGGCTACCACAGCCCGGTGGAGGAGCGCTGTTCTTGATCTCCCACTGGCAGAAATCCTTCTCCTCAAAGGGTGCACTTTCCCTCTCCTTGAGACTGTGAAGATTCGAAACTGCCGTCCAGGCATCTCAGATGACCAAGACGGCCAAGACGTTGATACGTTCTCGTCGTTGCCGGTGCTCCGGTCTGTCATTATCACCTCCGAGTATTCGCTGTCCCTTTAATCAATTCCCATGCCTTGGAGCCAAATCGTTGAATATAAATGCCAGCACCACGCGTTTTCAACGGAAAACTTGGACGTACTCAAGCAGATGGCTTCTTTGCGGCACTTGGTCGCATACGTTGTGGTGGGATTTGGCCTCGACGCTGTAGACCCCGTCGTTCTGCCGTCATTGACGTATCTCAAGCTGTCTGTGGCTGGGGCTATGCAGCCAGATGACCTAAATCTATCCAGTTATCTCGCGTTTCTTCGTATGCCTCTACTGAGTCACCTCATTTTGAATTACTGCGAACCCAATGGTTTATGTCCGGTGTTGTCTCATCCCAATTTTCCATCCGTAAAAGCGCTAGGAATCCAGCTAGACCTGACAGCTATCAACTGCGAAAACTTTGTAAACTTTCTGTCGTTTATGGATGGTGTGGAAGAGCTGGAACTGTCGGGAGATATCATCTCTGACAAGCTTCTTCAAGTCCTCACTCCGTCCGAAGATGGAATGCTCGTCTTGCCTCGTCTTCGAGTTCTGCATACTGATAACGCCATTTATGGTCTGACCGATGATGATGACGACCCGGCGCCACACCTCCTGGCATTCCATAATATGTTACTTTCGCGCTCCCGCGCACACAAGGTTAGTGGCCGCCAACTCTCACTCGTCTAATACTCAATTCTTTGGCGTAGCGTCTGATCTTTACTCTAGAGAAGTTAACAGCTTCCTTGGCGTGGAGAGATGAAAATTATCCAGCACGATCGGATGAGGATTTAAAGCGATGGGATCAAATATGTGACGCGATAACGGTTGTATATCTTGATGCTGAGTTTGACGAAGAAGAGTAGGAGCATGAAACAGAGCGGGAAAATGGCGACGAGTGACGAGTTCGACGAAGAAGAGTAGTTTCTGAGAGAACAGCATTGTGAAGTCAATATGATAGATGTACTAAGCTTGAACAAAACACTTCCTTTGATTACCTTGTACAAAGTGGACACGCGTTGCCTACCAGTGGCGAAGAAAAGAGGCAGAAGTGCGCGTCACGGCGTTTCGGACTTGTTACACGTGAGCGTGAGAGGGCGGCTCGGGTAAGCGGGTAAACGATTGCAACGGACTCTTTCTTCGACGTCGACCATGGTGAGCGAGCCTGTCTCCTGCCCTTCATTCGTACCTTACCGATACCCACGTAGTCCTCGGAACTCAGGTACACTGCTAACACGCAACTAGAGCATTGTCAGTCTTTCTACTTTTCCACAGACGCGACTTTTGATTGACTCGGGACAGTGCACGCTCGTTATACAGGAACTGGTGCGTCCCGTCTTAACGTTGCCAATATCTAGTGTTCACACCTCCACCTCCTGCAGGGCATGCGGATCTCACGAAATAGTACGGCTTCAATGTCATTCAAATTGTTGCCTTGCATGATGTTCATTACAATTCACCCAGTGAATGGATCACTCACCAGCACCGAGATACGCTCTCCTCCATCGTAGGACACCCTCCTTTGCTTTCGTTTCTTGCCATTGCAGATGGACAGGCAACCGGACGCGTGAAATTCGAGATGACTGAGGTGGGTTGAACTATGCTCGTTATTCTCCGAGTGGATGGGTGACAAGCGATGTAGAAAATGCTTCGACCTTGCGGACCGCCACCGAAGAAGGACGATGATTGAAAGGATTGTCTCGGAGATCGAATGTCAGTCTTGTAAATTCGGTAACCGTCTTCTTGACTTACCTCAATTTGTAGATGCGGCGCATGGATGGATGTTACAGCATGTCTGTACTTAGGGCAGCGTTCTTTCGAATGCACTCGTTATGCTTGGCTCCTCTGTTCGGGTATCAGATATCTGTCCGACGAAATATCCAGGGATGGTTTCTTTCCCTCCCAACGCAGTGTGTCTCCTATTTGGTGTACTCGATGAATTTGTGTAACGGATACTTCTCCAAGCGGAGCCTCAGCACAGAGGGAGGTTGACGCGTTTCCTCTTTTCAACTTTGTGATACTTGTGTTCATGTCCTGACTTCTACCGAACGATTTAATTCAGTACTCACCCTGCAGCGCCCGGATAGTTAGCTACCCTCGTATCTCCGTTTGAGCTCTTGTTTCATATCGCTAACCTATTAGTACATATGTGGCTTGACACTCGCCCTTAGGTCGCCCCGGTGTTTGTTCCGTCCCACTCTCTCTTGCGCACTTCCATCTTGACCGATGCTGCTTCAGCAAACGTTCCTCGTTGGTGGCCTCATTGGATGGGCCGTATACATGATCTGTAGGACAGGCAGGAGAGCAAAATACTTACCGCCCGGTAACGTTGATCCCAACTTTCTCCACTTGGGGATTTTAGCTAACATTGCATCTGATCTACAGGTCCTCCGACGCTTCCGCTCATTGGCAATCTTCACCTCTTTCCTAACACAGAGCAGCTGCACTTGAAGTACGTTATCCTTCACCTTATCGTACTCTTTCGTTCATGTAGCCTCAGATTTACAGAATGGGCGCGTCAATACGGGGATGTGGTCTCGGTCAGTTTACCCAGCCTTCGTGCCCGAGCGTGTCAGATGAACTGTCAATAGCTTAAAGCCGCGTCGCATACGATCATCGTTCTGTCAAGTGCAACAGCAATACGGGAAGTCGTCGACAAGATGGGCTGGATTGCAAGTTCACGTCCGGCAAACTTTCTGTTCAATGACCTCTGCTCAGACGGTCTCCATATCGTATTCACTGGTTCTAGTAAGCATATCCGTCGTCGCCTTGGCTAAACTCAGATGTTTACTGTAGCTCCGGAACTGAAAACGATGCGCAAGGCCATTGCCACGTTCTTCTCGCGACAGAATGCTGCGAAGCGATCACCCATACCGGCAGAGAGTGCGCAATTGTTATACGAGCTCATGGAGAATCCATTGGTACGTACCATACCCTGTTGATTCTTGCCAGGCCTCAAGTCTTGATCTGTTACAGGAGTTCAGATCCTCTGTGCGGCGGTTTACGCATTCGACCATTAAGGTAACCATGTTCCCTATTCGCCAGATCCTCCCATGACAATCAATTAGACGCTGGTATACGGGCAGCGTGCAGCCTTTTTCGATTCCGAAGCTGTGACTGAATTCTACGAGGTCGGTTTATGAATGCCTCTACCAATGCCAGTCGATTCTCACGTTTTGTTTTAGTCAATGGACGAAATTTCACGCATCAACTCCCCCGGCGTTTACCCTCCCATTGATCTCATTCCCGTCCTCAAATACCTTCCATCCAAACTTGCCCCATGGCACGCACCGGCACGCGCAGTGGAACGTGTCCGCCGACGAATCAACGAAGGGTTATACGAGAATGTACTGAAGAAGATGCGAAAGGAAGAATCAGAACTCGGAGCGGAACCCGAATGGAAGTGTTGGACGGAATGGATGATAGAGATCTATCCAGACTTGGACCGGGAGTTTGTCTCGTCAGTCCTTTATCATTCTGTCTTCATGTCGACGAAGCTGACGGACAGATAGGTATACAGGGCTCGTCCTCATTGATGGTGGATCAGACACGAGTGGCGCGTACCTCTTATCTCTGATCCTCGCTCTCGCGTCAAACCCGGAGTATCAAGAACGCGCCTGGAAGGAAGTCGACGCCGTCGTAGGTGGCAGAATGCCTGAACGTGCCGATCTAGAGGATATGCCGTTTGTGCAAGCGTTGATCAAGGAAATACTCAGGCTGAGGTCTCCATTTACTATGGGATTTCCGCACTCGATGGCAGAAGACGTTTTCGTACGCGCGCTACCTTCTTCGAGCGTACCGCGGTGCTGATCTTCGGTAGTACAAGGGACACGTCCTTCCTAAGGGAAGCACAGTTATGCTGAACAACTGTAAGCATATCTTCTCCATTGGGGGCTTGGGCTTACTCGTAGTTTCTCGGCTGCAGACGCGATTTCTACCGATCCAGAGGTTTTTGAAGATCCTGAAGAGTTCAAGCCAGAGAGGTTTTTGATGACTGAGTTTGGGACCATACCTGGTAGAGACAAGGACTTCCGTGATAGTTTTATCTTCGGCGGAGGCAGGGTAAGCTTCACCACCACTTATATCTTAATTAGCGGAAGTGACATGGTGTTGCAGAGGATATGCCCGGGACAGTTTGTGGCGCAATATACAGCGGTAGGAGCATGATTTTGGTTTCAAATAATTGGAACCTGACTTGCCGCCTAGGAATTGATAACGATGCGCCTTATATGGGCACTTCACTTCAACAATGCTGTTGACGCAAAAACTAAGAAGCTCATTCCGCCGGGACTCAGTGCTGACCATTATGACTTTGTGAGTCCTGTAGCTCAAGTATAAGCCTCATGCGAAATTGAGACTTTATCCCAAGGAACTTGTCGTCTCGCCGCGCCCTTTCGAGTGTTCCATCACGCCCAGACCGGAGCGTGCGCAAATGCTGAAGGATAACTTTCTTGCTGCAACGGGGGAATTGCAGAAGTATGAAATCGACTTGGCGGAGAGTGATAAACAAAGGCTGCGTGGGTTACGCGCGGGGTTGTCGTGATGCTCGTACGCACTACGCGAACGAATCTGAAACGTCATTGAACAGTTCAGAGGTCCATAATGTGATCCACGATTTCCGAGCGGAAGTGCAAATAGAGTTGATTTGGAAACGACGTTTCTGTGGGCGTGCTTTTCTTTCCAGGTTACTGACGGAAAACGGGGCTAATTGAGGGGCTATTTGTTGAAAGTGGAGAAAGCCAGGTTGGGGGAAATGTTGCCACTCAACGCGTCTGCCACTGTTGGTCTCTGTGCATAGTTCCGCCAGACTTACGGACACATCTCCCCTTCCCCGAAAATTTGACCAGTCTGTTTCAAAACTCCCGGACTACAGGACCTGTCATCCCGAAGCTGCTTCATCTGGGTACGGTGTCCACCACCGGTTTCTCATTCAAGGTGGACGATTACATCCAAGGGCCAGAATCTTCGACGGGAACGGCATACCCCTGTCGGCGTCCTATTGTCCCACTGTTTGGTCGTTGGCGGACAAAAGTCTGTGCCATTCATGCAACGACCCTGACGTCCTCTACGTTGCCTGCTCGGCCATTGTCCACTGGGACCGTCCTGTGTCCAAAAATGGGAGACAAAGACACCTGCGAGAAATTGTATAAAGACTGGGAGCTCGTGTCCTCCTCTCCAACTGCTCTGATATGCAATCTGCTCTGCCTCCCCTCGCCAACCCAGTCCCTCAAGACGTATAGGACGCGTCTGCGACCGCCAATGCTGGCGTAGCTGATTATCAGACATACGAACCTCATCCCGTCTCTTTGCCCTCAGCCGAAGCGGAGCGAGCACACGGTAGTGATGATCTATCGATTGCCATTCCTCAGAAGTGCGTTATTACTGTCTGTCTGTAGTCAACTTACTGACTGGTTCTCAAGCTTCGACGGCTTGTTTCTTCTCGTCGATGCAGCGGTCCAAAGACCATACCTGGCACGACTCACCGTTTCCGACTCGTTGTAAGTCCTAGGTTCCTGTGCTTTTGTACCGTGAACCTGACTTAGGAACTTGAAGCGGCGGCGTTGTAGCTCAACAACTGCTATGGAGTTCTCTCGCGACAAGGAGAATGTCCAGGACGATATGGACAAGGCAAAGCAGGCTTCGGGCGACGTGGACCAGTCGGAGGAGGAAGAGGGAAAGTTCGTGTTCCTTGTCCCAGCAATGTCCCAGTAGAAGATTTGTTACTTATAATTTTCCACAGACCTCAAACGAAAAGACCTCGAACCCGAAGCATAATTGCGGTCAAAGAGGAGATCCTTCAGGCTAGTGTATCGGCCCCTGTGGACAGGGAATTACTGAAGCGGGAATTCATCGCGTCGCTCATTATGCCATCATCTCGTTTCACGACGGAACAGAGAAAGGCGTTTCTCGAAAACGATCCCTGCGTCGACCACGATGAAGAGTTGTCCATTGAGAAGGTCAAGTGTGTTGGGTGCAATGACTATAAGATACTGGAGAGAAGACAAGGCAGTGGCCGCGAATATTACCTGACGAATTGGACTAAACATAGGCCACGCTGCAGGGGACTGTTCAATCGATGGCTGGCTGCACGGACATGAACGGCGGAGATTGCGCTTTCCTATCATATAGTTGCTCTGTATCTTACTGCTTCGTAGATTAATAGATTAAGTATCGTCTAGGTGCACGTGCCTCGGGTTAGGGTTACGTCTGCTTGTTTCTGGACCATGATCATCTCCTCATATACCCTTCTCTTCGCACTGCTAAAGGCCTTTCGCAGACGACACGTATGAGCTCCAGTTTCTACTTGAAAAAATAAGGAATGGCGGATCTGTGAGCTCCCTAGATATTTTACTTGAATCACCTCTAAATCTTATGCAGATGTTCCCTGTCTGGCGCTCGAACGCGCCGGGTAATTTCAGCTGCCATACTATAGCAAATTTTCTCTTTCTCGACAACCATGGGATTTAGGACTCATTTGTGCTGCATTGATCTGTGAAGCCCTCTTTACTTCAATCAAGTGGTCAAGCTGCCAAGGCGCTCTATTGGTGCGTTAGGGCCTCAGCGCAAAGACCTGTCACAATCTAATGCTCAGTTTCCAGATGTGAAGACGAACCTGCAATGTCGCGTTCTCATATTCACCAATGCACAGCAAGCTCCGGAAACTTTAGGGTTAGGGTTACTAGTACCTGACTCTTTGACAGGCACCTTTGAGAGGCCTTGGACTGGTACTTGTACACGCACCGACTACATGCACTCGCGATGGAGGATGCCCAAGGCCGCTCCCATCTGAAGTTACCACCACCTCACCTCAACATACACAATGCTTGATTTCATCCTCCTCTACATCAGCAGCATCATCCAATTTATTGGAGACTTGATCTACCGACTTGACATCCAGATAGTTTGGCCCGTGAGTTGTTTTTATTGTCCTCTGAAGTGCAAGTTTCATATCGCTCCTCAGAACGCACCCCGCCGCCCTGCTGCTCGTCAAACCGCCTCTACACCACGGTTATAGTCGGCCTCCCCCGTAACACAGCGCACTTCTCAGCCGACGCAGCCAAGCAACTCGGGCCACTGATTACATTGAAGCCGAAATCGATGTGCGTATGACTGATATACCTTCACATGGGTATATTCTTATCCCCAACAGAGACAGGCCGTGTGGAGTGGAAGCCTGCGAGCGCCCACCGTGAGCTCGTGTTCTACAAAGCGGAGAACACGAGGCTCCAACGCACTCTGGTCGAAGGGGAGAATCTCCTTCGGGACAATCCCCTGCGCACGCGCGCCATCGCTATGGGAAAGACACTTCAACGGAAGAAAAACGAGTGTGAGGAAGTCCGTTCCGGATATGAGTCACTTAAGAAAGTCGCCAAAGAGGCCGACATTGCCAACTTCACTTTGGTATCGCTTGTCAACTCGTTGACGGCGCGTCTCAACGACGCTTTTGCAGAGGTTTGTCCTTTAATCTTTTCTTGTGAGGCGTTGTCTTATGGTCAATCCTGTCGCTTGAAGCTTATCGCCGAAAGGACCTCGACTCACTGTGCTTGAAGTTCGGTACTGCTGTGATGCAACGCTATGGGTTGCATCCGGAGGAGATGGATACTATTTACTGTCGATGCGCCGAAGTCACTGAGGCTGAACTCCAGTCGCCATCGCCTCGCCCCAACTCGCCCCGCCCAGACCCAGGCATCGCAGGCGCCTTCTCCTGCATTGTCTGCTGTGTGGTCGTCACCCAACGGCGGTGCCGCTCGTGTTCGGAGGCGTGCCCCAGCTGATTGCGAGTACGATGGGGATGTAGAGTCTGCCTCACACTCCTCGTCGTCCGACTCCGAATAGAGCGCTACTCTCCGTCGCCTTTTCCATTTTGTATCTGTTTCTTATTTCACAGACCCATAGAACTTTTCACTCGCACATACCATCGCCCCCACACTTGCACCCACCCAGCCATCCAGAGGATCCTAGTACCCACGAGAGACTTGACGACGCCCTCTTGCAAGGGTAGGGCAGCGACGTGCGGGATTGCGATAAGATTACGACGCATCAGTGCTGATGTGTGTCGCTGCCCTCGTAGGTTGTCAGAACACCACCCAGGTCTTAAGGACCTGAACGACTCACTCTCGCGGTATCCTGCCATCCACTGACATCTTGCCCGCCATCGAAATGGACACACGAGGGACTTGACGACGCCCCACAAGCGGTAGGGCAGCCTACCCTCATAGGTCGTCAGAATACACTCAGGTCTTGCGACTTGATCAATTAGCCCTCGTGTTATCCTATGTCTTTCGGCAGCGCCATCCTACATCATATGATCCAGCTCGACATACACGGACACTCGAGGGACTTGACGACCCCTCACAAGAGGTAGGGCAGCGACGTCTTGCTGTTCTCATAGGTCGCCAGAATACCATCCAAGTCTTATGACTTGAACGACTCGCTCTCGTGTGTGTCTTGTATCGTTGGTTTGGATTGCCTGTACGGCGCCGGGATTGGGCTTTGGGCTCTCCGTATGTAGACTGTGGGTGATTGAAGTTTTTATGCAGCGTGCCTAGTTCTTGGACTGGCGTTAATTCGTGCTTGGACATTTACGGGTTGTTACTTTACATCGCAGTTTATTTACTTGTTAGTGTACTTTATTTCTCCTCTGCTTTTTGTCGCCTGTGCTCTGTATATCGTTGCGTTCAATCCATTGTAGCGAGCCGTAGAATGGTTCTTTCTGTACTTCACTATTTTGTTTAATTAAGACCTCGACCACGTGTCTGACTTACCTCCAACCATCATTACGCATGCCAAAGGTTGCTGTTCGTATCCACCTGACCTAGGTCTTGTAAGCTAGCAATGACGGCAGACATTTGTTCGCATCCAGTTGCTTCCTTGTGACGATTGAACGGCCTTCAGACCTTAAATGAACTGGCCGGCTTTGACTTTTCTCTTCGAAACGTTTCGTGACCTGGCCATGATGTCGGAGATGGACTTGATACTCATCACCGTCGTGATCTGGGGCGTGCTTCTACTCCTGCGAATGGGGAAAAGAGAGGCATATCTACCACCCGGTATGTTAGCGGGAAGCTGGTTGGCCGTTTATGATTTGAACTGCCAACTAGGTCCGGCTACTCTTCCTGTCATAGGAAATCTACACGTATTCCCTAATACTGCGCAGATGCACGTCAAGTGAGTCTTGGGGGAATCGTCCTGTTTCAGAAGATGATGCAGAATTGTAGATTCGCAGAATGGGCTCGTCGATATGGCGCTATTTTCTCCGTGCGCTTTTACTCTTATTCCACGTAGAGGCAGCTGAGCATCCCCTAGCTCAAGGCCTCGTCCCAGACCATCATCATCCTCTCAAGCGCAACGGCAGTCCGGAATGTAGTGGACCGCACAGGCTGGAAGATAAGCTCTAGACCTCCTAACTATCTTGCTGGACTTGTCGCGGGGCCGCACTGGATTCCTTTCATGCCTGACAGTGGGTTGTCTTTATGAGATAGCACTGAAGTATCACTCACAGGTCTTGTTAATGAATAGATCCGGACTGGAGGCATATTCGGAGGATTCTCGGCACGTATTTTTCGAGATATAAAGCGGCCAAGACGTCCACTGTTCCTGCTGAGAGCGTTCAACTCCTGCATGAGCTGATAACGAATCCCTCAGTGAGTCTCGCGTCGATTGAGAGCTGAACGCGTCATGCTGAATATCGCCTAGGACTTCAAAGCTTCTGTACGACGCTTCACACATTCAACTACGAAGGTATTACCATCCTGTCTCATCGTTCGGTAACTTACGCCCGAATCGTTAGACACTTTCTTATGGCAAACGGGCACCGGTCTTTAATTGTCCTGATCTCGCACATTATTACGAGGTTAGTTCCCTTGGCTGCATTACGCCTTGATCCTCATCGCCGTTTTAGACCCTCGACGAAGGAATGCACATTATTTCTCCCGGGGTCTACCCGCCCATCGACCTAATCCCCGTTCTCAAGTACCTTCCTGCCTGCATCGCCCCATGGCAGTCTGCTTCTCGAGCTGTCTACGAGGATCGTCTTCAGCTCCAGCAGTGCTTGTATGAAGAGGTAAAGACTCGCGCTGACAGACAAAAGGGGGCTGACAGGAAGGACATGGTCGAGGAGTTTGAGGGTTTTGTTGGTTGGTTGATCAAAACGCACTCGGACGTTTCCAAGCCTCTTGGTTCGTGAGTATATTCTGAGCTCCATTTTCAGTTACCTTCCTATGCCGACTCTCATCGCAGCGCTGTAGGACTTGTCCTCGTTGATGGTGGCTCAGACACCACTAGTGCATTCCTTTTATCGGTCCTGCTCGCTTTGGCCTCACACACTGATTATCAACACCGCGCTTTCGTTGAGCTGACTTCTGTGGTTGGTGATAAGCTCCCGGAGCAGGAAGATATCAAGCGCATGCCTTTCGTCCACGCATTCGTCAAAGAGATTATGAGGTTGAGGCCGATACTGCCGCTTGGTATCCCTCATGCTGCCAGTGATAATCTAGAGGTAAGTCCGGTCAAATTCCAAAGGTAGGGCTTACTGACGACCGCCTTCTAGTACGAGGGATATGTCATCCCCAAAAGGTGCACTGTCATCATGAATATATGTATGTCGTATTCCGTGGCGCTTTTGCCTCTCGATCAACTTGCTTGTTAGACGCCATGAATCACGATCCCCTCGTGTTTGAGGAACCAGAAAGCTTCAAACCCGAACGCTTTCTTATGTCCGAGTTCGGCACGATGCCAGGTAAGGATGAGGATTTTAGGGAGGACTTTATGTTTGGTGGTGGTAGGGTGAGCATCCGAAAGACGGTCACTTCTGACGAACTGATACGTCTGTAGAGAATTTGCCCTGGACAGTGGATCGCTCGTACGACCATCGTAAGCTTCTAGATGGTCTAGCGAGAGGGTACAGTACTGATGAGCGAACGTAGGAGCTAGTTACGATGCGCCTCATCTGGGCCTTCGAGTTTAGCGACGCCGTGGACGCGAAAAGCAAGCAGGCGATCCCATCTGGACTCGGCGCGGACCTCTTCGATTCTGTGCGTGGAGATTCCATCACTTCACGTCACCTACTAATGCCTAAAGTAGGAGTTTATGATTACACCACTTCCGTTTGAATGCGTGATCAAGCCTCGTGAAGGACGGGAGCCAGCTATCAGGGATCACTTCTTGTTGGCGTTGGAGGACCTGAAGAAGTATGAAGTGGACTTGAGTATCGTTGAACGAGAGTATATGAAACAATTCAGGTCCTCTACTGCTCCTTTGACGGCAACACCGTGCCAGTCTTAATTGTTACAGAGAGCTTGGACAGTATCAGACCTGGTGAAGAATTATTACATATTATCGAGTTGATTATTGTACTACTAAGTACAACACAGTGACATCAATACAGCACCTACTCCCACTCCGACCCATCCCACGGTTGACCAGACTTCCGTGCCTTCACGAATGCCTGGAATATGCCTCTGCAGGCATAGTTGCGGTGGTTTACCCACGCGCAGATTGACAAGCGCGAATTCTCGCCTTTGATGAGCTGGATTTCTTTATCGCATTGTCGACATTGGACTTTGTGTTCCCCAAATTTAAACGCCTTGATCCAGCGCCTCTCTTTACGAAGGACCCGAAATTTGGAATCACACGTCGCGTCCTCGGGGTACTTGAACAGCCAGTTTTCGAAGGCCTCCTGGTTGGATGGGAGGCGACGTCGACATTGCCCCTTGCTGGGACGCCTGAAATGGTATGAGTGGAGACTTTATTGATGAAGGGAAGAGGTCGTACTCGGGCTCGAGCTCTGCATTCTCCCCTTCCTTCTGCTCGTTGGAAGGTTGTTCGTTCTCAGTCTTGCTGGCCTCACTATCAGCGGTGACCTTCTCGCCCGACGCTGTACTGTTGCTAAGAGCGATCAGTGATGAATTGTTTAGTTTCACGAATACATACGAAGTTGCGGGAGGAGGGCATTGGAAAGTGAACTGGAATTGGGACGGCGCCAACGGCGGTCTAGATGGGATCGTCAATAAATCACTAAGGTATGTTGAACTGTAGTACCTGGTAGATGTAAAGATAGCGCGAGATATACATGAGGACGCAAGTGACGCGGTAGAGGAAGCGTTCTCGGGTAAACGAGCCATAGAACGTACAGTCGCGATGGTGGTGAGATCTGAGAGAATGGGCAATGGCATCCACAGTTCTTTATATATGTAAAGATCGAACTGTGGACCACCGGAGTTACCCGTGCCATTGTTAAAGTTCGTGTCCCGGAAATAGAGATTTACATTGTTTGTTTGTATTGTCTGCAGTTGCAAAATGAGGTCGGTCCACCAGATGATAGTCAAACATTCATCAGTGCCGGGGCCCCCGCCCAACGGTGGACACTGCAGGAGTCGCCGGCGAAGTTGGAGAGCGCGCGCGCGACTCATAGTGCAAGATTAAGTCATGGAACTGTCCGACCAACTGCCCGACCTACGTGGCCCGCAACATTTACATTGTAATTTTACATCGAGACATTACTAAAAGACTCTCACCCCCGACTAGCTAGCCATTTGTTGAATAGCTTCGGGCAACGCGGCCTATGCGCAAACCAGTTGGTAAGGTAGTACTGGTACCTCACGTCCAACATCTTATACTCTTTACATCCAGAACACATGACCTTCGTCGGGTCAAGCGCCACAGTGTGATCGACAGCCGGATCCGTTTCCAGGAAGTGTTTGCGATTAGTGGGTGTGCTTGGAAGATCTGCGGGGAATGTAACGAGAGATGCAAGGAATTCCGCTTTGAGTGACGCTTTGTCCACAGGAGGCGATGGCAGAGAATGTAGGGCTTGGTCGTTCGCGACGGGGGCGTTCTGCGTTCGAGCCTTTTTCGGGGGAGGACTAGGAGAGTATTGGTTAACGAATCGGGAGCGAGAGACTGAACACGGACGCTTCTTCTTCTTGCTCCTCTTCCTCTGAGTACTCTGCGTCGCACTCATTTTCCTCATCCAGGTTAACCTGGAGGTTCTCTTCATGATGCGACAGAGCTTCCGGAATTTCGGGACAAAACTTCCTCTTGTATCTGCGGGAGAATACAATACGTGAGCATTGTCTTAACATAGTATGATGTAAAGCGTACCGCGCTTCTGTGGACTCTGAGAACGCGTTGTGAGCGGCAGTGGCCATAAGATCATGCCAACTTCAAACAAGGGATTGAGAATGGTTGGAACGAGAAAGAAAGAAGAACGTACATTTCGTTAGCAGCAGCCGGGACAGGCTCATCATCGTGGTAGTGGGCTTGGTCATACCAACTGCACATAAAGGCTTGAGAATGATTGGACCGAGAAAGAAAGAGGAGCATACATTTCGTTAGTAGCAGCAGCCGGTACAGGCTCATCATCGTGGTAGTGGGCTTGGTCATACCAACTTCACATAAAGGCTTGAGAATGATTGGACCGAGAAAGAAACAAGAACGTACATTTCGTTAGTAGCAGCAGCCGGTACCGATCATCGTGGTAGTGGGCTTGGTCATACCAACTTCACAGAAGGGCTTGAGACTGATTGGACTAAGAAAGGAAAAAAAGCGTACATACATTTCGCTACCACCAGCCGATACAGACTCCGAGTCATCGTGGTAGTGGGCCTGGTTCCATTCACAATTGGCGAAGCCGACGTGCTCGCTGGGAGCAATCCATGTAGGTGTCTCGCACTCTTCTTTCTCCACAGGAAGAGGGTCTTCAAGACGCGGAAGAGTAGATCGAATCGCGGATTCACGGGAAGTGGCTTGCATGACTGGGCAGATGAAGACGACGACCAGCGCTCCCAGTCTTTATATACGTGCTTCGGGCGCAGCTGGATTTCTTTGTCGTCCATCTTAAGCCAGACGAAGGTCCAAGTGCACTGTGCACAATTGTCTGGCTGGGGGCAATGTGGACTGCTGGGGCCACCGTGCTTTGTGTTCGCACGAGTGGCTCAGGACTTTGACCAGGACGAAATGTTGATACGGTAGTCAGGGTACCATTGTATTTACCTGAGAAAAAAACTGCCTTTGTACAACGTACAACGAACAAGGACAGAGCTCCAGACACGACGGTTGCAGCTGTAAGAAAGATTGGTTGTGGAAAATGGTGCAGGCAATCCAAAAACAGTAAGACACAATTCGTCCACTTTTCCTGGGATGAGATCCAGGCTGAATTCATACAAGAGCTGCAACAGAGCGGACATGAACAGAATCTAAGGTCCTTGGTCAAGAAAAAACAAATGCGATGGAGTTCAGGAGAAAGCCGGTGCAAGTTCCCACGGTGCGGCTTGTTAACGTTCACCATCTTCGCAAAGCTGGATACGCGCTTGAGGGGCATCCTTGATCGCATCTCTAGCCGTACGAGGCTCTGAAGTAGCAAAATCTCTTCTTCTGACGCAGGACTGGCGCTTGTGCCCCATATACCCGGCCACCGCGACTGAGTCGCGTTTTACCCGCTTCTGCGTATTAAAACCATTTCTGGAAATGTATGCCTCCTCAACTCATGCTTCACTTGACCTTTTTCTAATTCACTTTTACAAAGATGACAACCACAAACGCGTCTGACCAACCTCCGAATCTACCACCGCCTGTCGAACCTTTTTTCCAATACACATCCCTTACCCGTGGATTCACCGTCCCTACTGCAGTTGATATCGAAGTACTAGCCTCACAGATTGTCGAAGACGAATTCAACATCGACCAGATTTTGGATCCTAAGATCCAACGTCTCAGTTCTTTGCTGTCTGCACTGCAGGATCGTCGCAGTCACGCAGCAAATGCCATCCAGAAGAACCGAGTCTACATCCTTCCCTCTCCCATTCGCAAGCTTCCTCCGGAATTACTCCTTACAATCTTCCATTACTCCTGCGACACGTCTGGAATCAGAGACACCTTTGACGAGCAAACGTTTCTGACACCGTTGCGGATCTCCCTCGTTTGTGCACGGTGGCGCGAACTATGCCTTGTCACCCCAAGGCTGTGGGCGTGCATATATGTGGCCCGCAAGGACGTCTACCTTCCGCAGTCCGAGCGCCCGCTTGTCCCGCTTTATGTAGAGAGATCGCGAGCCGCGGCTCTGTGTATAAAGCTGGGACACTGTGTAATCACACCCCATATCCACCCAGCCAAAGATGCTCTCACTCTCCTAATCGATAATTGCCATCGATGGAAGTCTGTGTTCTGCCTATGGCACCTCCACGGCTACGAGTTTAATCCTTACGACTTTTTCAGGATCCTCGTTCTGCGTGGGACACCTATGTTGAAGAGACTGGTTGCTGCCGAGTGCGATTCGCTTCCTCTGCAAGAGATGTTAACTTCATCGTTAAACCTCCGAGAGGTGTACCTGCATGACCACGACGAAGAAATCAGCCTACCTTTAGAGCGGCTGAAGATATTCGGCGGCACGGGGTGCTACTGGGACATCTTTCGCTCGCGC
Source organism: Hymenopellis raphanipes (assembly GCA_036872995.1). NCBI lineage: Eukaryota > Fungi > Basidiomycota > Agaricomycetes > Agaricales > Physalacriaceae > Hymenopellis > Hymenopellis raphanipes. The sequence continues at coordinate 888,916 of JAYMDG010000015.1, forward strand.
AGAGGGGGCAGCTCACAGATTCATTTCATCATGGACGATCGCCCCCTTCGCGCCTTTGTACGGTATACCCCATCAGTGTCGGTGACGTGTTTGACGCTGGACCCCAGCGTTTGGAGACCTTGTCACTGGACAAATTCTTTTTCTCGGTATCTCAGCGATATTTCCTTCCCACAGCTCAGAGACCTCACGCTTGTCGTTCGTGAACACTTGTATTCGCCAAAAATTGGTGATCCCGTCTTGGTGGTGCAACTAGCCAACCTCATCACTCGCTCAAAATGTACCCTCACGGCCTTTCGACTCGTCATGAAGATCGGCACTCGCACCATTCATGCACGACACATCATCGACAGTTCTGATGATCTTAACACCCTGTTGGTTACCACTCCCCAGCTCCGCACACTCCATGTCATCGAGAGCGCTCCCATTATCCTTGACCGACGGTTTTTCAAACGCTTGAATAAGCCCACATTTCTACCATGTCTCAGAGAGGTCAAGTTTGTTTGGATGCCCCAATGGTGCGCCCAGGCAGTTATTGAACCGGTTGTCCAGACACTTCTAAAGAAGTTCCTGGTCACCCGGATGCTCCATGTCGGCGAACCCTCAGGATCGAAAAGCGCGGGGGCATTCTTATCGTCTGTGGTTCTGGGACTACGGCTGGGTGCCGAGGCGCCTCCAGGCATAGTGCAGTGTTTACAAAAGCTGCGTGAGGAGGGTGTCGATGCTTGGCTGTGGTAACCGGTTGCCCGATGCTTCATGTTACCGACTCTACATGACATACAATTTGTTTTATTGTATGTGAACTAAATCTCTGCTATGTTACATGTAGGTCAATGACTAGTTCTCTTACCATATCTACTTCAAATCTCAGTCCAGGCAGAACAGCACCATGAAATACACCCCAACTTGTTAATGCGGAATTCGAGGGGAGCTCGCGACACATTCGTACAGCCTGCGCGCATGTGCAGTATTACTTGCATTTGGACTGGTTGCGAAATTTTTGGTTGATGAACAGGTATGAGTATGTATAGACGACTCTGCACATGCCATTAGTTTGCTGTATAAATGAGCATGATCTTTAGTATTCGAATGCCACAACTGACTTGTATTTTCAAGTCTGCTAACTGCACCACTTAAGTTTCGACTTCTATGTCGCCCTCCCCATTCGCTTCAATTTCTCCATCGTAGTCAAGATATACTACCGAGACCGCAGTGCAGAGCTCAGCCCATCTCAGAGAGACCTCTGGTGGAGTTGTATCATCATCGTCTCGCCACTCCAACGGCGCTTGTAATTCTTCCAACCTGAAGCCCGGCTGCTGCGAGTCAAAAGATCAACATATTTCGAGTGAGCTCAAGTCTACGCACTGACCTTGCTTGAAGCACGCCAAAGTACCATAGTATCGAAGATATTGTTAACATCGTCGAATGCGGAATCTGAAGGGTAGAAGAGCCACGATTGATGAATATCCAGGATGCGAAGTCGGGGTAGTAGCGAAGCATTAGTCCCAATAGATGATGGGGTGAGGCTCCGTATAAGCCCTTCTGTCATAACACCCCTGGATATCTGGAGTTTCTCTACGCCACTCATGATCGACAGAAACGCAACCAACTCGTCGTCTCGTTTCACGAGATTAGCGCAAACATGCAGGGAATTCACGTGAGGAAAAGCTGGATGGAGACGGGGAAACGCCGGCAGATCAATTTCAGGATGGTAGAGCAAGTGAAGCTGTGCAAGGGAAGGCATGGTGAGGGATGCTAGGAATCCATCTAGGACAGTTGAATCGTGAATACAAATTTGGAGATACGTCAAGCTATGCAGAACCACGATATCCGGTACCGTAATCGTCCCTTCGCTCTCTAACGTCACCGTGAGAGATCGTAGGCAAGTCATCTGCCGTAGCGCTGCGAAATGGCCCTCCTTAAATGCGTGGAAATCACATTGATAGAAAACAATGCGAGTCCAAGGCATCTGTACCATGTCGAAGACTTCTTCTCTAACTGAAACGAGCCTGCTTAGCTTTGGGAGAGAGGAAAGCGTGGTAATTTGAGGACCTTGCTCCTCGTCATCATCAAGAAACCAGTACCCGATTTCGACAGTTTCGAGGAGAGGGAAAATACACCCGGAGAAAAAACGAAGGATTGGCAATGGACAATCGAAGATAACAGTTTTCCAGCGCGACGTCGTCGCCTCGATGACGAACGCCAAAGGATGATTACACAACTGAGGCGCTTCGTTGGCTATCAACTCCACGGAAAGAGGCAATCTCGCAGAGCGCTCCATGTAAAGCGTTGCGAGGTAGATGACTCGACGAGGGAGCCTCTTCGCGTATAGTGCAAAATTGAAAGATGGGGAAGACCAAAGGGAAGGAGAAGAGAGGACGAGATTTCGCCATCGCTGGCACACGTAGGACAGATTCCATGGTTCGCGCACACTCGACAAAGAGTCCTTCTCATCTCTACTCTCCCAGGGGTGAGCGTTAGCGCATTGGGCGAAAATCATCAAAAGGATTTCGTTCGGGATAGATCGGATGGGATGCGCAATATTTTTGGCGTTCTGAAGAACGCTGCCGACCTCGATAATGCGCTTCTCGAGGGCCGCGACGGTGCTTATGGCCTTGCAGAGCATGTCCTTGTACTCAGAGAGGGTGATCTCCGAGTCAAAGATGATAGATCGCAGCTCGTCGCTTTCACAGCTGTTTGGAGGCGCGTTGACCGTCGCTAGATACTGGAACCGGTCCAACGAGTGCAGCATGAGAGGTGGTAGGGGGAAGGTACCAGATGAGGTATCGTCGTCGGCCATGAGTGACTGCTGGCAATGGTCTGGTTGATGTTAGCCATGAAACACCAACAAAATGTGTGCGCTTACATTAAGGGTCACTGACTTGCGAGCGCGGTTGAGGACGCGTTTGGGATTTGTAGGAGTGCAGAATTGTTAATGAAGAGCAGTCGACGCGTCGCTAACAAGGCGACACCAAGAAGACGACGGGTGGCAATGTTACAAATTTGACTGCGCCTACGCTAATTAAATAGCTAAGGTATAAATACAAGAAACACCGGCATGATAGGATGATAGGAAAGTCTCTAGAACCATCGCGCTTAGGAAACATCCATGGTATTTTGAAGGCTCGTACAGTGAAACGTGATGAATGTTAAATCATGGAATTTATGCGAATAATCCCACGGCGGCTAAAGAACGACATGGAAACAAGGAGCCAGTCTACAACAGGATCTTCTCAAAATATTTCCTGACACCATCAGCATCCTGTACGCGCGCGCCAACCACACCATCAGGTCGTACAATAATGACCTCCCCTTCCGAAACGGCATAACTTCTATACGCATGCCCGTCTGCATCAATCACGCACCCACGCTCAAGCGCTCCATTCAACGTGCCCTGCGGATAGACGCGCACAACGGTCACAACCTCCTCCGGATAGTCGACACGGAAAGCCTCCTGGGCGCCAAACACCAACACCGTATGCCTCGTCGGATTGAGCGCCGCAAATACGCTCGTCCTCGTCCCATCTTTCGTGAGCAGACCAGGCGCATCCGGTGCCCTATCCCCTCCACGCACTCGTCCATCATCGCCAGACCGATACGGGTCCACGACCTCACTCTTGTCTCCATCATCAAGCACGATATCGCTTCCCCGGTAATTAACACCGAATTGGCGGAGCTCCCAGCTACGCTCATATCCTTGAATATTTTCGGCCGAAGCATGGTATGTCTTTTTCAGGATAGCGGTGGTCTCGGAAAGCATGGCAGCGACGACGGGGAGGCGTTCTGCAGTGTAAGAGTCGAGCAGCGAGGGCGGCGAGAGGTGCTTGATAACGTGCGAGAGCTTCCAAGCGAGGTTGAATGCGTCTTGTACCCCAGTGTTGAGGCCTTGGCCACCCGAGGGGCTGTGAATGTGGCCTGCATCTGTGTGCAATTCGATGAGATAAATAAGGGAGGACAGAAAGAACATAGAACGTACCGCCAGCGACGAAGACTCTGCCTTCGCCAAACTTGTTGACCATGCGAATGTTGAGCCTATTCGCATTATAAGTCTGTTAATATTTACCAAAGGAGTTAAAGAACATACATGAAATGCGACAGCCATATCAAGTCTCCGAATTCGATGTCATTTCTACCGCTGATCTCCTTGAACTGTTCGATATACGCTTCTCGACTCGACGCGGCCTTCTCGCGGTCGAGCAATGACCCTGCCGCTACCGTGTAGTAGCGATCGTCTCCTTGGATAGCGTATGGTCTGAGTGTTACCCTTCAGAGGATGGTCAGACACCGGTAGTAAAAAGTCAAGCCAATAACCCACATCTTGGTAGACGCATCTCCCCACAGGTGCCATTTCTAAACTCACACTAAATCATGTAGTTCAAGGAGAGCGAAATGAAGGCGACTTACACTACAATCCAAAGGAGAATTCTTGATGCGAATATCGCCAACAATGATCTGCTCTTTCCTACTTTCACCGAGGAACGTAAGCCCCAGTTGATGGCGAACAACACTTCGCGCTCCATCTGCACCAACAATCCAGCCGAATTCCATCGTGCTCTCTTCGTCGACACCATTGCCAAGGTGTTTAACAATACGCGCCACGACACGGTCCGGGAATTGTTCAAACGAAACAAGCTCAACGCCAAGTTCGACCTCATGTCCACTCTTAGCGAGATGCGCGCGCAACAGCTCCTCGTGCTTGTATTGCCCAATCAAACGGATGTTGATCTATCATTCGAAAATTAAGACGTCGATCCACGTAAGGACACATATCGCTCACATAAGGCTTAGAAGGCGTGCCCTCTACATCGCGCGCAGTATCCACCTCCGCTTTGACAGTAACCCCATCCGCCTCGTACATAACAATGGGTTGAGCGGGCATGCTGGCGGCAAAGATCTCGGGCAGGACACCAAGGAAGTTGTAAACCTCAAGAGTCCGAGGCTGCCAAAACAATAAGTCACCAGACGTCGTTAGAAGAGAAAGAACGCGCCTGCACCCCAGCACCGCGCTGTCCGATGGTGTGCTCGAGTTTCTTGTCGATGATGCGGAAAGGAATACCATTCTTTGCAAGAGATATAGCAAACGCTAAGCCGGTGGGTCCAGCGCCAACCTAGATACTGTTAGACCCGATGTAAGAGAGTAGAGGCAAGAGACATACGATTAAAACAGTGTCCAAAGCCATGATGGTAGTTCAAAACGAAACTCTGGCAATTTATACATTTCCCTTTCGCTTTCCTAGCCGGTACGGTACGCGTACGGCTGTATTTCGCCAAGCTAAAGGCGCCTGGCCCCATGTCTGCGCCCAATGAAGTGTATGCAAGTCCGATCCTAGTCGTTGAAACTCGTAAGCAAGATGATGGTTTGATGCGTGTAGTTTGCTGCAGCCTGCACGTAAGGAATCAAATTGTCATATTGAACTTGGGGATATCGTACTCGGTACACGGAGAGAGAGGAGAGAACGAACTGTAAGTCGAATGCAAGAAGAAAATAACACATGTAATCGTCAACTTTGTTTCACGACTTATGTAGGTCTGGGGCAGCAACCTCATCGAGCGAATGTTTCTCGGAAACCTTCTCTTTGGCACTCAACCCAGCTTCGGTGTGAGCATTAGCTTGTAGCTCTCGAGCAGCATCGGGTCCGTCAAAGAGGGCGGCGGTTTCCTCGAGGGAGAGGTTCTTCGTCTCGACGACGACTACGGGCAAGATAGGTGAGACGCATACTATGACCACGATGGTTATACTCACAGAAGAACAGGAAGACGCATTCGCAGAAGAGCCAGACAACATACACAATCTAAGACGGAGATCAGACGGGCCCTCAAGGAACGAATATGGTGAACTGCATACGTAGTACTTCCAGCCAATGTTATCGAGTGCGACGGGATTCACGTATTGGTTGAAGATGAGCGCCAATGACACCGTAAAGTTGAACACGGTCAGGCCCTTGGCACGAAGCGGATAGGGCAGAATCTCAACCGTATAAGATACGATCAAGGGCGAGAACGCAATACTGCGCAATTGAAGTCAGCTGCAAGCAAAATTCGAACGCGAAGACGTACTCGTATGCAGCATAAAACAGGAAGATGAATGCAATAAGTCCATGAGCCGCGGCGGGAGTTCCCTTCTCAGAAAACACGCCGAAGCAGGCAGTCTGGGCACTGAAGAAAACGAACATGCCAACTCCTGAGAGTAGGAAGAGTAGACGTCGACCAGCTTTGTCGACGAGGAACGAAGCGAGGAGCGCCCATGCCAAATTCCATATCTGGAGTATACCATTGATGAGCAGCTATAGAGCTAAGTTAGATACGCGCGCGCGGTAAAAATAAGATGAACCAACCTGCGTCGTTGAATCGGTGATATTGATAGCCGTAAGGATCTTGTTAAGGTAGTAGGACGCAATACCATTCCCGGACCACTGCGAGAAGAATGCTATTGCGACAATGATGTTCATTCGCTTCCGATTCCCGACCGTCTTGATCAAGGCCTTCCAACCCACATTCGCAGCAACATTACGATCAAAGTCGATGGCCGCCTTGATTTCCTGGAACTCGAACTGTACTAACGGATCGTCGCTGGGGAACGCTCTGTGTAAGTACGCTGCTGGGTAACATGAGGGCGTGGAACGTACCGGTTACCATCAGCGTGATAATATGCGAGAATATCAAGTGCTTCTTCCTCTCTCCCTTTGCTGACCAGCCATCGAGGAGACTCTGGTGCCCACCAAATCAGGACGATCTGGAAGAGGGAGGGCAGCGCTTGCAGCACCGAGGGAACTCTCCACGACCATGTGTTATTGATCTTGAAGGTCCCATAAGTTGTCCAGGCAGCGCTACGAGACTACATGTCAGGGCGGCATGAAAGCGGGTTCAACGTTACGCACATAATAGAACCCGAATACCAAAGAGAGTTGTATGCGGACGTCAAGGGGGCGCGATACGGCGGGTATGATATTTCGGTGACCAACATGGGGGCCGAGTTAGCTTTGAAATAGACATGGTCAGGTGGGCGAGTTTCACTGATCAAAAGATGTACCGGCAAACGTCAGTCCAAAGCCAATGAGGAAACTATCGCGTCATAATCAGTGTCGGTGGACATTAAGAGGCTATGGTATGTGTGTACTTACCGGGCACCGATGAACATGCCAACAGATTGCGCTGCGGTCTGAATAGCCGTGGCCACAATCATAAGAAATGCACCTAATGCTACCGTCCTCCTGCGACCAATTCCATCAGATACGTATGGAGAGAAGGGATACGCAGCCAGGGAGCCAATGTTCTAGATGGGCTAGGCATCAGCATGCAATTATTTCTGCAAGTCGCGTATTACCTGGATGGCATTCAGCAGACCAAGTTTTCCTCCTGAAGGATGATGGAAGTAGTCCGCCCACTGCGTAACCGACTGCAATCCATTCATCATACTCCCATCGTAGCCGTTAGTTGACGAGGTGATGAGACTAAAGAAGACTATGACCATAAATCGAGGGAGAAAGTGTCGTCCAGGACGTACAAGAGTACAATCCAACCGTTGAGGGCAATCAGTCTGCAAGTTGTTTGATGCTCTGGCTCTCGTTGAAGACAGTAAACACGAACCTTCTGTTGTTATACCATGTCCTCTTGGGGTCAATAAGATGGCCAAATCCACCAGACACTGCGTTCGCGACAGCGCCGCCAGCCATACTCTTCGTGCACGATAGTCTGAAGGGCGAGTTCGGGTGTAGACAAATAGAAGCGAAAGAGTCCTCGGATCCACTGAGCCAATAGCCGGAGGGACCGTTTTATACGACTTCAACGGATCAGGGTCACAACTGACCACACTCTGCTCGAACAGTGCGGATCGTCTCAGGCCGCAGCGTTCTCCAAATATCGCAGCTCCGGTCCAGGTACACTCTACCTCCCCAGACTGCCCCCATACTCGCCCCACGGGACTTCCGGAATTCGCGATGCGCCTAAATAAAACTTGCGCGACTCTCCTATCGAGAGCGTTTTGGTTCTATTCCACACTGTGCCAAGAGCATGTCAAAACGTGTCGTCAGAAGGAATATACCGACAATTCTCCATACCTCCTGGGCGACAGGTTCCAGCTCTGGTTAGTTATCGAAGAGAGAGCCAAGTAAAGGAAGCCTCTGAGCATCTATCTGTCAAGGATAAATGAAAGTTACTTCTCCCGGCGTACAGTAAGTGGCGGGATCTCGTTACCATTCACTCCACTCTATATATACAGAACTGGCGTGGAGAACGTCCTGGCTCGAGGCTGAAGCTCGAGTTGACGTTACGTCTCCCGGACCGCGAGGCTAACCACGCTGCGTCCATTTATGGCTTCCCGCGCCAACGTGATCTTGTGCCCACTAATGCAGGGCGAGCGCCGACGTCTCGCAAAAGAATCAGCTGGACAGACAAGTGCTAAGCGCCCCGTTGATTCTAGTCTGAGAGGCGGCCGTCCGTAAAAGCAAATCGGGGATAACCACCGACACTGAAGAGGACTTGGCCAGAAACGCGTCGACAAGAGGTATTGCGTTGTATATCGAGGAGGGAACGCGTCCGCTGGCCCATGATGAGTATGAGTATGAGTATGAGTAGGGGCTAACCATCCCTGTTACCGATTGGTACCAGTTATGGCTTCCGCGCCAGCGTGTCCCGGCCACACGCCCGCGGCCGTCAAGCAATGTCACAATGTGAGTGGGCACTCAAGTTGCCGTCTTTTGTTTACACTACTTAACGGGTGACGGACGACCACCAGACCCCATGGCAGTCACCCCAATACTTCAGCCGGATTGAAACTTTTTAAGAAGCTAACGCACGCACGGCCGCAGCTATAAGCACCTGGGTGGTTTCAACGTCAAGCCCCAGGCCAAACAGAGACGTCGAGACCCATCCGTCGCCTGAGCTGTCTTGTCTCAACGCCAAAATACTTGAAACGGAAGCATCCATTTCTGAAGACACTGTCTACGGACTAGTCCCGACATATCCCGGTCGACGCCCGTGACGGCCCGCACATGGTCTCCTATTTGACTTGAGCCTCTCCTCGTTGCGATGCGCAAGAGCAACCTCTCCGCACTGTAGGCAACTCGTTTGCCTGTCACCACGGCGCCTTTGTCGCTGAAACCAGCCAAGGCGACATCCACGCAGTCGTCCTGACGAGCTGTCGTCGAGGTGCACTGGTGATGCCATCGTCCTTGCTGATGATGAACATGACAAAGTAGTCTTTCCGGAAGATGTCCGTTCGCTGCAGCCCGAACTAGAGGCAAGAATAAACCTTCCTTCCTTCCTTCCTTCCTCCAAAGTACGCGAAAGTCCACGGCAAGGCCACGACTGTCAATGATGTATCCCGATAAACTAAAAACAATAAAAGATGGGTTCAAAACGGAAGAGTGTCAAGAAAAGTAGGAAGACTACTGTAGGAACAGCCTCCAGTGAAAATTTGAAAGGCGTGCAGCGTGCAACAAGTGCCCAATGTCATGGATGAAGAGATGGAAATGAAACGGCCGTAGTGAGTACTGAAATATGCGGCAATATTGAACGAGAAACGTTCCGAGATTGACCGGAGTGTCGATTTTATCTGGACGTAGTCATACCAGTACATCATGAATAAGAAATGATCTCGCCTGTGGTCCAGAATTCCTCGCTTCTCAGCTCAAAAGTGCCGCAATGGTGGGTAGGAGACGCAGAATGTCGCGAAAGCTGTCGGGCATTGTGCCAAGGTTCGGCGCGCGCCGTTAGATCCGGTTGTTGGGTGTGCAAGAGCTCAGCACCCCATAAAGCTATCGACAAAGCGACGGGATGTCGGGCCGAGCGGTAAAGACGAGGATAACGCGACAGTCGACGTTGTCGACGCGTGTGCGCACAACGCGCGCCCTTCTCTCCTGCCGTGTCCATTGGCGGACCACATCTCGCAGCCGCGCATGTTACGATGTCCCAAACGTCTCCCGAATTCCAATTTCCCAGTTCCGGCATGTCGGTAATGCGGTGGCTTGCCAGTTGAACATTTGGATAACGGCGTCCTTTATGGTCTGTTCCAAGAAAGACGATCAAAATTTCCAGGCAGGAATGTCGAGTGATGATGGTTAAAAACAGAAAGGCATGTGCCGTGTTTGTTCCTGTCACTAGCCCGGATGATGTAAGGTGATCATCGCCACTCTTTCACCCCGCCTTCGCTTTTCACCACAAAGGGCCTATTGTAGAACCTGTTGCCTGATGAGCAAGGAGACCAGCCGCTCCATGTCACCATGACCATAAACGGTATATGCGCCCAACAACGTCTTTCCCCATCTTGGTCTCTGTCTCATGGGTGGTCGATCTCAATGGAACAAAGCTTAATAGTCACCGTCTGGTCACCGTCTACTACTTAAAAGCCATCCCAAAATGGAAGCCACGGCGGTAACCGTATTGACTCATGGCTCCCTACGCCACTCGCGCTGCCACCCAGGCATTCAACGACTTTTTCGCCAACGCTAACGCCCTTGTCGAAGCATTCATAGAGTTGGAGAAACGCAGCGGTGTCGTTATGGACAGCGATACTGCTATGAAACTCATCGAGGCGTGAGTCCTTTGGCTTTACTTTGGTACAAGGAGAAGCTTCATCTCTCATTTCAGCATCGAGAATACGATGACCGAGTTGAACTTCAGAATAGAAGACTACGTGAACTTGGAATCGGAGGAGGAGGAGGAGCCAGAGCAAGAGCCCAAGAAGACTCGAAAGGCAACGCGAGCCCCCGTTAACGAAGAGAAACCGGGGAAGGTGGTGAACACTGACGCGGACTGGGAGGAGAAACCCGAGCAATCTGCCAAGAAGTCTCGAAAGGCACCACGAGTATCGCAAGCTGCCGCGAATGAAGAAGCCAAGTCAGAGATATCCGAAGCTTCCAAGAAGAATCTGAAGCGTACACGAGGGTTCGAGTCTGATTATTACTCTGGCTAGTTCGTGGCTGACAGCGTCTGTAGCAATAACGTTCCCAGTTCACCGAGAAAGAACGGAGGTCCAAAGAGGGTGCGATCTTTGGGTGACTCTTAGCGGCTGTGAATGCACGTCGACGTGACGAGTCTGTGCTGTGTATATTAGTCGAGTTTGGCGCGCCGTATCTGATTCCCTTAAGCTATCTCCACGTGTAATTCTACAGTCATTTATGACAACTCTACATTCAGTCACCTATGAGCAGTCAACAAAGGGCTTGTAGGTACGGAGCGAACTAGTAAAGAAGTAGGCGTCAATGACAATAAACAATAATGCAATTCAACAGTCAAGAGCAAGATACACAAACACGACACGATAGCAGTATAATAACACAATAACAACATATCAATACTTACTCAATAAAAACCAACACCATACCATTAACCCCGGAACGACCACGTCTCATCCACCAACCCCCTCTCCCTCATCCACGCCTGATAAATCCTAGGACAAATCTTCCGATGCGTGATCCACACCGACGGGGAATAAAACCCGTTGTTCTTCCCTTCCTTCCCTTCCTTGCCGGCCTTCCTTCCCTTCCCCTTCTTCACCTTCGTAACCTGCGCCTCCATACAACAACCGCATACAACACTATAGCGTTCGATGCTATCTGCCTTGATGTACTGCTCTTTCTGGAGCCACGCGAGGCGCCCATCATCATCGAAGCGCTTCTTCTGCTCCCCGGCGTTCTGGTGGAGAACGGAGGGCGTAGGCTGCAGCGACGCGAGAAACGCTTCCTGGTGCGTGCGCGTCTTGACTTTATCCTTGGGTGGTACGTTCGACTTGGTTGTAGTGAGACGGGCGCGTTTCTTCGCCGGGGCGCGGCTACAGACAGTGCGAAGTCAGTAGTGAACTTGGCGAAGAGGAGAGAATGAATGGAAAACTCACTCTTGTTCTTGTTCGTTCTCTTCCTCTTCATCTGAAGAAGACAGTCCATCAACCGCCTTCTCCTCAACCCGTCCAAGCAACGGCCAAGGTCGCTTTCCCAAAATGGAGACAAGCTCTTCGTCAACCTGAGGACCGTTGCCGCCGTTTGCAAGAGCGAGCGGAGCGCGTCTGATGAGACTAAAGTTCGAATTCAGTTTGGGTATCTCGCAGAGACTTGGGGACGTTCACGCACCGAGGGACTGGGATGAGAAGAGCGGCCCGCGCTCTTTCATCCTCTGTGAAGATGGCCGGGGGCAACTTGGTGACACTCCTAGTAGATGTTAACAAAGACGCGAAACAATGAGGGAGGAATGAACGCACGGCGCAATAACGAGCTCGTCCTCAATCTCAGTCAAGCGCTCCTCGAACACTTTAGAAACCTCTTTACTACAGATAAAAGTCCAAGTAAGCAAGCCTAACGGAGTCCTTGAACGACGAAAAACGTACCAATTCATAGCCATGGGAGTCGTGAAAGTAGTGAACGTGAAACAGTCGTGATATGAGAATCCCCACCGACGCAGGCTCCCAGCCTTTATAGTAGCACGCCGCGTGAACAATGCGCAAAGGGTCGTCGAGGTGCATTTACCATTTTAAGCCTGGTCGCCATGGATGGTCCACAGCAGACAAAGGGGGCCAGCTGGACAATGGAGGACTCAGTGAACCCCGGAGATAACTTAACGAGGTGGACAATGGGGGAAAGAACAGCAGCAAACAGCAACCGCTTGAATTCGTCCAGGAGAAGAAATGTATTGAGGCATTAGAGAAGACAGTGCTCCGCCCGCCCGCCCGCCATGGCATGGCAAAAATGCATTATGAACGTCGAGCGCAACTTGAGAAACGATTCCCACGCCACCACCGCGTCCTCTCTCCCCCATCCTCACGTACGAAGCGCACACTCATAGTATGGAGGCCTTGATACCGAAAAAAAATAAAGGAGAACCCTCCGCCCTCGTTGAAATCATCTACTGTATATTGATTCCGAGTGCAGGCTACCTGATTTAGCCAACAATGGCAAATGTGACGATTCCCTAGAGTGGCCGAATTGCCAAACAGTGGCAAGCTCAGTTTGTTTGGTTTGCTTTTTCCGCAAGGCTGAGTCTTAACCGGATTTAGCCAACAATGACACGGACCATGACAATCGGTCGGTCAGTAGTTTTTTGAAATGGAACATTACAGCCTTGGTCGGATTGCCAATCAACTTACGGCGGCGCTCACTGTCTATAGGACCAGCGATGCTCAAGGTTCGGTGATAGAATGATAACTTACAGAGACGCCTCGCCACCGGTTGAATTTATCACCCGGACATCCTTCAAGCGAAAAGCCATAGCAGAGCTATCAAGAAAAATAATCTGGCACTCCGAACTCGTGAATGCCACACTTCTACATTCAGAGAGCATGTACCACTTCTACATCTCGTATATGTGAGGATCATCCTCCGAATCGGGCCAATGGACACTCGACGCGACTCACTCGGGCTCGTACACACCCGCGCTGCACTCTCGTCACCCTGACTCCTTTAGTCTTAGACTTTCTCACCCGCATACTCATACTACAATTACCATATAAGCTACAAACCTTGTGGGCCTGTATTACTTGTACAATCAACACCATCTTCTTGACTTATTCACTCTATCCAAACTCTCTTCTCTGTGCTCAAGTTGAAAGGTTAGCCAAGACCCGAACTACTTAGGTATGTAAAAAGAGATAAGCTAGGGTATGTATAAGTAAAAGTGGAGTTATCATCAAAGTCATCAAGAAACCACATATACCCACCCACCCCCCTTCCCCCCGCCTTCCCCGCCTCCCGCCTCCCCCATTACTTCTTATCCCCATCAAAGAATGCCACCAACTGCCCAATCGGCACCTTTCCAATCGGCTTGGGCATCGCGACCTTGTTCGCACTCATCGTCTGCTGCCGGACCTTGTATGGATCCACAAATGCCCCACCCCCGACCCCAACACTCGCATTACTCGACAAACTCAAACTCCTCTCGCTCGACTTGGACCGCACACGCGGTGTCAACGGCGCAACCGGCGTCTGAAGCGACGAAAACCCATACACACTCTGCGTCCTTGTCCGCCTATCACTCAGGCTCAGACTCGCAGGTGGCGACGACGACTTTGTCTCGCTCAACATCCGCGCACTAGACTTTTTCCCGATCGTCTCCTCCCCGAAATCATCATCATCCTCATCCCCGTCCCCATCCTTCTCGTCATCACTAACCGCTCCAGGACTCTCCGAAAAGAACGCGCGTCCGATACTCTGCTGCTCCTCAGGCTCCTGCGGTGCGACAATAGGACCCCCAAGCGCGACCGTGTACCGTTTCCTTGGTGTAGGCGTAGGACTGATACTCGTGCGACGCGAAGAGGAGATGGAAGGCGGTGGCAAGCCGCTCGTGGCTGAAGTTACCGATGATGCTGATGACATGGATGATGTCGATGCCGCGGGGTTGGGCAATCCCGCAATTGAGACAGGGCGCGAGTGTGGTGGGGAGACTGGAGGTGAAAATGACCCTTGGGGTATGATTGTACTGTCAGGCGGCGAAGCGTAGTCACCTGTGGGGTATGGTAGTCGGCTGGTAGACGTTTTCGCGGACCCCAGAGGTGGGCTGATCGTCGCCTGCTGAGACTGGTACCTATTATGGTGGGGAGTAACCATGGTCGAGGAAGTCAACTGGGGAGCGATAATCTCAGCCGACTGACGCGTGGGTCCGGACGACAGGTTGGCCGGAGCAGTCGCAATCTTTGCCATTTCGCGCCCAAGCTCTCCGACGCGACTCTGCATCTCGGAAAGCTCCTCGCGAATTTCGTGGATCTCCTTCGCTGAATCGTGGGTTTCCTTTTCCTGTTCGTGTACCGAAGCTTGTTCGTCCTCTTTTTCCTTCTCTTTATCCACCAACCAGCGTTCAACGTCACTCATGCGCTCTTCGAGAGCGCGAACATGACCCACGGTCCATTTCTCGAGCTTTTCGAAGCGCTTGGCGATAGTAAGCAGGGTTACATGGACATCCAAAGTGCCGTTGGCATCGAACTGGGCGTAAAGCGGAGGGGCCTCGCGAGACGGAGAGGAAGGATCACCAGTACGCATAGGCGAAGGCGATAGATTGGGTGGCGGAATGGTAGGACTGGGACGTGAAGGGGTAGGAGAAACATTCGGGGAAGAGACCGGACGTCGGGGTGGTGTGGTTGGTAGCGTCGAATTTAAATTGAGAAAGGCAGGATCAGAGAACTTGTTTGAGGTATTGGCAGGCCAGGGTTTTTCCTTTTCCTTTCCCTTTGAGCCCTTCTTGTCCCTTGCCTTTGTCTCCTGTATGACTTGTTGCGCCGGCGTCAACTCCTTGGTCGGTGTCAACTTGTTCTTGACGACGGACCACAACCCGGTACCTTCCTTCTGGGATGACACCGGCGATGGCGGGTTTGGCATCGTCTGCGAGCGCGAAGGAGGGGGAGGCAAGGACCGGGTACTCTCAAGCATAGCGAGCACTCGATCTTCCACCAATTTGCGTCCAGCCGCCTCTTCAGTCAGAATACGCTCCGCCTCGCGTCGACTGCGTTCGCGCTCGCGTTCTGCCTCTGCTTCGAGCTCGGCATCGGTAGGCAGTGCATTATGGGGCGACTTTGCCGGAGACATCCATGTTCCCATGCGCTGCGCAAAAGTTGCTGCGATTTGCGACATGGACGACGATGGCGACGGTGAGCGCATCCACCGATTATCCTCGTCTTCGTCGTCCTCGTCGCCTGCCTCGGATGCCGCGTCCGTGTCAATCCCAGTGAACGTGTTGGGTATGAATTCGTTCCGTAAAGGCGATGGTGGTCGACCAGACGGCGATGTCTTCTCTGGCTGCAGTTTCAAAGGAGAAATAAATTTATTATTATGCCCCCGCCCATGGCGAATTGCTCACCAATGTCAACGACGTGGCCGATGGGCTGGTCATCCTTCGCTGCCGTTTCAAGTCGGCTCCGGGTCCAGTGGGAAGCTGCAAGTTGGTCGTAGAGCTCATCGAGCGGGTGGATTGATGCGACGGGCTCGACATCGTGGCCGTCGCTGAAGAGATTCCCGTCGTCGCCGTCGTCGACGACGAGCAAGGTGGGGGTGGGAGTTGAGAAGCACGGGATTGCCAAATTGAGCCGAATTTCCAAAATCGGCCTTTTGCTTGACTGCCTCTTTCCGCTCCGTCCATCATCACTCCATGGGCAGGTTGCAGGTAATAAATGCGCGGATGAAATCAGCTATCGAAGTTTATAGCGCTCTGTGATGACATCGAGGCGTAGTACGTCAGATTACCTATGGTCTTTTACTCAATGAGTGAGCCACGTCGCTACCGACTCTGATTCTTGATCACCGAAATGGCCAGCAGGTTCGTATTAGTCTCGCAAACCCGCCTCTACGAGAGAAAAAGCGAATGCGCGTTTCGTCTCTGTGTGGTTCATATTTCCGTGTAAGGAGTAAACTCGGCTTACTTATAAATCGATTGCCCTACATTTTACCTGTTAATTCATGGCGCCGACTGTGGCGTGACGCCACCACGAATTGAGTCTAAGTGTATCATTCTAGATTCTAGAAACTGGCTGCTATTCACATCTCAAGGTCAATAGAAAAATCCTAGTGATGGCCAGCCTCACCCTAACCACTGCCAAAAAAACTTCAAGTATAACTTTATTGTCAATATTCTATATCTACATGGAGAGCATCTCTAGTACGCAGGCCTATGAAACTCCAGATCATGCTTAAAATGCGCCACCCGATCCAAAAACCTACACCGACACACCACACACACAAGGTGCACAGAAGCCACATGCTCCTTCACCTTCACCTTCTCCCTATTATCTGGCATCTCTGCCCTCTCCCGGACACACCCCACAAACGGGACCGCCCACACCGCTGGATGCGCAGAAACAACATGCTGCTGCACAGATATAACCGGTAGCCACAACCCGCACCCATCGACCGGACACTTACGCCAGTCCGCATGAAAGCGCTTGCGATGCTCCTCCTCCTCTGCACGATACACCTTCCGATGACACCTGAGAACCGGACACAGCGCCCATTTCCCCCGACACTCCTCCTCCTCCTCGTGCTGTGGAAATGCCATCTCATGAATTGAACGCACATTGAAACATTGAATCGAAGCAGCGCACCCGACGAAGCGCCCCATCATCCTCCATCCCCAATCCACATTCCTCGCATGTCGGATGATGCGGCGAGCCACGAAAGTGCTCCTTCAAGCTATCCAGTGTGCGGAAGTGGCGTCGATAGTCGACGCCACCGATAGAGACGCGACACGCCTCAACAGGACAACTAAACGGCAGCTTCACCTGACTTTGTCCTCGCCTAGTATGATATCAAGTATCACTTGACCAAGACTGACAGACGGACACTCACCTCCCCGTCCTCCACTGACGTCTATTTGGATAACAAAAGCCTGAGATCTGGGTCATATCAAAAGCAGAAGAAATTTGAAAAGATGAGAGAGTCAACACCAGACTCCAATCAATTTATATCACCAGAAGCTGTACTTTCACGAGGATGAGTAGTACCTTGATCCGGGATCCCAACCCAAAAGCGAACAGCTGTAGAAATCCTGGGCTGTGTGGGAAGCGCGTCCCATCAAATGGAAAACAAGGAGACAGCGCTTAAGAACAAGGAGATTGATGCACAGTCTGCGTGAGAGAATGATGGCCTGGCCGAAGACGAGAGAATCCCATAATTGTACGTGCGCCCTTCCCCCGGGACACTAATTGACGACCAGAGTCTTTAAACGCGTCGCAGTTGTCAATCCTGAAAGTAGGGAAAAGCTAACAAGGTGTGGGAAAAAGTCTGACCAAATGATACAAAAAGATCCTTGGAACCCCCCTTCCCCCTCTCATCCTTCCTTGTACAATATTCATTCACACTACACCAGATTGTCCAATCTTTGGCTTTAATCATCAGTTGTGTTATCTAGCTTCAAGCTTCCAACTCCAGTACAGTAGCAACTAACCTACACATCTAAGTACACATAGCATAGATCAAACAGTCCAAACTAACACAAGATCCTTCTAAATTATTTCCACTCCAGCAACAGCCCCAATAAGCGTCGCATCAACCGCCTTCTTCATCCTCTCATCCAACCACTCGTCCAACTCCTTAAACAGCGCCATCGTCGCCGCCTCCCCGCCACCACGAGAGTACACAACCCCGTCCCCATGCCCACCACCCTCACCCTCACTCTCCACTCGTTGCAGATACGTCTCATACGCCTTCTTCTTCCCAGGCCACATCGCACCCTCCTGCAGTCCAATAAAATGTACGACTATGCCTTCCGCATTGTCCTACCAACGCACACTAAGCAACGGCGCTCCCAAGATATAAGGCAAGGAAAGAACACGAACCTCCATCTTAACAACCATCCTCACCTCCCACTCGTCCTTCCCATAAAAGCTCGCTTCCTTTACATGGTGCCTCGCGCGCTCAGGCGGTGGGTTTCCATCAAGGTCCCACGACAGAACATGCGCATCAAATGCAATCACTAAACGGCGAGCGTCAACGCTTTGAAACAGCCTCGAGAAAACAACCCACCAGTCCATATCAAACCCGGATGCCTGATCCGAATCGTCAGCCTCCGCTCCCCTTTAATAACATCCCGAACGTCCTCTACAGCCTGCACCGTAAACTTGTCATGCCAGTACGACACCGTCTCCGCGTTCGCACCCGCACTCAGCGGAATTTTATAGGGCGTGAGGAACTGCCAACACGATCGGAGTCAGCAACGCACCAAGTAAAAAGAGAAAAAAACATACAGCACTAAAAGGGTATAGAGGATCCCAATCGCCATTATAGTCATTCATCTCCACCTCGAAATATTCCAGAGATTTACCCTCCAAGGCAGCTTCTCCGTGTAATGTCGGTATCGCCGAAGCTACGTCGGCAACGAGAGCGGGGAATCCAGGCGCAGCATCCGAAGCGGCCATATGTAGGTGGTGTTCACCAGTCGTGATCTAGAGTAACAGGTCAGCTTTAGCTTCGTCACCAGTCGCGGAATGCACTAACATTCTCAGTCCTCAACACGAACACCCTCCGCATGTGCATCTCGTCATAGACTTGGTTCTTAGCATAGACCGCCATCAAAGCCAGACACGCCATCGAGCAGCGGACAATCCCACCCTTCAATCCGCGCCTTCCGGATTCAATATCCACCTTCTCTTGAGGGTTGCCGTCCGTCTTTTCGGGCCCGGGCGTAACATGTAGGAATCGAACCGTGAACGGCGCCAACAAAGGTAACATCAGTGTGCCAATGACAGTAACAATGGTTGCGATGAGATGATCAGCGGGTGCTTCAGCACTCATACGTCCCGTCTATGGAGCAACTGTCAAACCTCCATTCAAATAGATGAAAGAAACACGAACCAGAGGTACAAACACTTCCAGAGTAGGCAACAGGACAAGCGTTCCAGTGACTAACGGAACAAATCCACCAACAGCGTACCCAACCAAGCTGACACCAGAATCCTTGCTAACCAGATCGTTTACCACCAATCCCACCAACACAGGCAGCCCCGTCAACCACATCAACGACGCACTGCCAATCCCCGCGAGCTGTCCCACAAGAGCGAAAATCAAGTTGAGCAAAATCACTCCTTCAAAGACGGCCCGTTCCGACGGGAGCGACTGGATTGAAAACAATATAGGCGCGGACAACGCCCCAAGGATAGCCCCAGGCCCAAACAATATTACACTTCCAACCTCGTTTGTGAACCAACTCATTCCTCGGCCGATAGTGACCATTCCCAGAGCGACCGCATTGGCGCCGAGAAGCGCGCCCACAAAAGATATTACGCCAAGGGTCATACCCTTTCCAACATCGTTCCAACTTGCTCGTCTCAAGAAAACAGCGAGGAGGAGGGTCGCGGCGTACATCACCTTGGCCGTGAAGGCCGAGTAGACGACGAACGGTCCAACGACATGACTCCAATACACCGTAGAAGGCTTTGTGTACCCTTCCACCAACGTCGGTAGAGGTGATTTGTTTGACGTGAGATGGCGCACCAAAGCGAGCGCGTTCTCGCCCATATGCTGCGCGACGCCGGCCTGGATGTTGGCAATCACGTCCGAGCGCGTATGGTAGAAATACGAGTGACCGATAATGGCCATGTCAAGGCCGGTGACATTGAGGTATTCCTGGAACTGGCGAAAGTCGGTGCTAGATGGAAGGAAACAATTAGTGCGCGATTCGGAGAGGGAAAGCGATAATCATACTCGCTCATGATGATCCCGGACCCAAATATATCGCTGGCAAACACGGTACCAAATGGCCTGGAGACATGTCAGCCAAAGTGGAGGGGTGAAATCGACCATAGCTACCTTGGGACGTGAGAATACGCTTCAATCATCTGCTCGCTCGTGGCTTGGAAAAGGATCTCTCGGCCAGTAGTACCTGCAGCCTCCAAGTTTACGACAGCTCGCACGCTTGGCGCAATTGGATGCTGGGTGGAGAAGAGATGTGATCCGTCTTGTAACGATTCCTCTGCGTGATTAAACACTAGCCGACGTCAGTCCGGTAAAGGTACCAGCAAAAGCATGACCCACAGAATATAGCGCTGTATGCAGGTTCCCACTCGTCTTCGGCCAGGAGCACATTGATGATGTCGAGCATGACACCGCAGCTAATCGCGTCGTCTGCTGCGCCAGGTCCGGGAAGCTGGGAATCGAGGTGGGCGTTCAATAGGACGGCATGCTCAGTCGAATTAGCGTTCTCTTTCGCTGATAGTCGCACAACAAAATTGGATAATCCGACATAGGATTTGTATAACCGCGTATTCATGATATCGAATCTACAAAAGTTTTAGCAAGGAAACAAATAATAAATGATAGCGCACCGATGACTTCCGTTACCCTCTTGTCGCCATACCTCACAGGTGACTTTTTCGTTAGATGCACACCGCTCCTTTATATCCTCCAGCACACCAGTCATCCACGTATCGGCAGCGGCGTGCTCACGGGTACCGACAGTGCGAAAACCCATGTCTTCAGAAAGTATACGCGCGTATTCCAGAATACGGGCTTCGGATATCCCAGTAACATTGGCCGGTAATGGCTCGGGTAATACTGCAACAAATTTGTTACTTTCAAAGGCAACACTGGCACCCACTCACTAGTGTGGTGTCTCCATGCGATATAGGGCCCAGCTAGAAGCACTGGTAGCAGGGCCAAGATGGACCTCCTGGGTCCCCACTTTGAGCTCGTCATCGTGGCAGTAGGAGCACCGCTGCGGTATATAGGCCGTTACCGTCTAGAAAACGTCGGTATATCGATAATAGACTCGGTCACCGTGTGTTTTGTGCGCGGTGACGAGAGACGGTGGTGGTACGAGGTAAAGCTGCGCTAAGCCTTGACGGTGCTCGGCGCCACGAACATGTGATCGGATCAGCCAGGCTTACGCGCCTATTTCCAATAAAGACGCGATGAAGATCAAAAAAGGGTAGCGGAAGGAATGGACAAGTTGTAGCTACATGTTAATATTATTACACATCCACCCACACAAATTCCAGCTACATCACCACAGCGTTCCGCCGCAACGTCTTCAACCTCAAAGGTTCTAACTTAACATTCATCGGAAGAACACTGTTACTCTCCCTTCGCGGATTCCCCATCCTGTACGTACTCGGTGAGGGCAACGCATATCCAAGGTCCTCAGGCTGGAAATAAACCGCCGTCGTGCCCCAAGATGAACTCGAGATCTGCGACATGGCATCTGCTTGCGGCTCCGAGGCCTCCGCCAAAGTTGGTTGCTCCTTAGCATTCGCCTCTGCATCGGAACCGCTCCCAGGCGGCTTCTTCAGCTTCTTGATCTGTATGCGATGATCCCGTATTACCATGGTGAAGACCGCAACCACGACGATTCCGACAGCACCAAGCGCACTTGCGAGGATGATAGTCAGGTTGTTGTTGTTCATCTCGACGGTGGTACCGGCTTCGATTCGCGTCGACGCGTCCCCCGAGCTGCTTAATTAATTGAACGGATGTACAGAGCCGCAGAGAGCCGGCATCTCACCTGTTGGGTAGTATGCCGGCGCTAGTGGCGGCACTTGATGGTATCTCAGTAACTGACACAGAATCTGACATGCTGCCTCCTCTTGATTGATTGGGTCAGTTCTGAATATAGAAGAGACGTCAAATGCTTACAAGCTGGCGGAGGATAAGAAGATTGCTTTCGGTAGTTCTGCGGATTCTTCGATGGACTTCTTCAACACAGAAGCAGCACTAACCACAGCATCTCAGTTTCAGGCCAGTGCACATCAACAATAGACGTACCCAACGAACAGGAAGCCGCCAATCCAGCAGCTGGATACTATCAACACAGAGAGGTTATGCATCTTGAACCAGAATCGTTAGTCATGCAGGCTGCTTTAATGGATTAAAGCTCACCCAGTGCGAACAGAAATGCAGAGAGCAAGACCAGCTTTCCCTTCCCCGCTCCCCAAGCATATATACCCAGAAAACGAAACCACGAGAACGGGTGCGAGATCCGGAGTGTCTAGCTGCTGTCACCGTCAATGCATACGAGTACACTTCCAGACCAAAGGAACTCACCCTGGGCGCGGTACATTCAATATCGACGGGGAAGGAAGCTACCCTTATCTACTAGTCCTATAGCACCGTGGCGCTAATTGATGACCGCGGGAAGCCATCGCTGATGTGCAACAGCGCATTGACACTGCCCGAATAGACGGATATCTTCTTAGTGTACACCTCCCAAGCCCGTGGTTGGATAGAGGACGACTCGTGGTTTGCTAAGGATAGTGCTACGGTCAATCAGTCAACTACGGAATCAAAATCAAACTTGGCAGACTAGCATCAAATCGAGAAGAACGCCTCAGACCACAGTCACGGTGGGCTCAATGAGTTCAGGACGGTGTTAAGTAGGACTTGAGGTGAGAATATGGCTCACCATACCTTCCTCCATGGGCTGCCGTAACCACCGACGAAAAAGCCCAAAATGGGGCGCATCAACGGCATTGTCAACTCGCGCATCGGACATCCCTGCAACGAATCATCCCAGCGACAATTAAAGAAAAGGGCGCAGGTGAACCGATGTTTTGGTAGAGATGCTTATAAAAACGTGTGTACTAGATTCGAAGGTTTGAATGTTCGCAGAACAGATAGATAGCCGAATTGGCGAGGCGCGCCGAGCGAGTGGACGAGGAAGCACATTCTCTCGTCCGAAATGGGCCTGGGTACGTATGTAGGTCCAATATGATTCGATTCTCCGAGGAGACATAAGTCGGTACGTGTTCCAACGGACCCTCCGTTGCATGTATCACCGAGGGGAAATGCATCCGGGAAGTTCTCAGTGCGTCAAGTCACCTTCGGGAGACCAAAGTACCAGAAGTGACACTGCAGTGATGATGATTGTCAGAATGGACAACAAGATGTATTCTAGGTCTTACCTATAGGCTACTATATGAGATAGACCAGAGTCAGACCGAGTTTCCGCTAACTTACCCAGTAAAAGCTCCAGTGGAGAGGGTAGTAACCAGTTCTTGGGGAATGGAGAGATTGACAGGTTCCACCTTCAAAGAAATCTAAGGGGTGAAGTCAAAAACCAAATTGGATTGAACCAAAGTAAACCTACTTTCCGGGGATTGCAGACTCGGACATGGACAGCTTCGTTCTAAGTGAAATACGAAAATCTTGGAGTCGCAGAAGCAAACCTGCGAAACTCGTCACGCCACATGATGTGGTCACAGCGCGTGAAGTGCACGAGGTCGTGGGAAACGGGGACTTTTGAGTAGCAACCATATCGACATCGAAAGGGGCATCGTGGCCCGATTTTCGCGCAGAAATTTTGTCTTCCACCCTGCTTCAGTTTCGAGCACTTTTAAGCGACCTCCATCGAGAGTCATAGGTCGATTACGACCACTGAGATCCAGGGTTAGCGGGATCATTGATGGGAACAATGATGTCACGCCGGGGCCTGATTAAAAATGGAAGTCCCCGACGACGCATTGTCCAAAATTGGCTAAGTGGCGTTCCCGAGGTGCAGGAGGTGCACACTATCATCCACAGTTATTGTCCCTTGTAGACCCACAGTACTTAGATAACTACTTTTCCTGTTAAGTATTATTCAACAATGCTTAATGTGTCATTTTGAGACCATGCCAGCGCAGGATGTTCTATGTAGGACAAGATTACATGGTGTCTGCCTAGGCACACCACAAAATAGGCTCTCATTGAGTACTTCCAGGCCTAGGAATACCTGGATCCAGTTTAATAAGACTTGTATCTCTATCATCTTAGTAATTCTCTTAAACAACAGTGGTAGGACGACTTGACAGTGTAAATAAGGTAGATACATGTCCAAAAGGCGGCGGGCCAAGTGGGGTGTACCCAGAAAAGGTGTGGCCGCCATCAATGATCGGGGGAACCCTGCCGGGACCCTGGATCTGAGTGGTCGTAATCGACCGGTCCCCCCTCCATCGGGATGCTTTTTGACATCTCCCTAGATCTCCCTGTGATATACCGCGTTACTTTCTTGACCTTGCGCGCCTTTCCGATGTCGAAATCGCTGCTGCTGATTTAATCTGAATTTGCCTTATGCTGGCCGCGCTCGCGAGGCAGTGGACGGCAAGCCCAGAAGCCGTCGGCTCACCTTTGCGCGTTGCCGCTCCACGTAGTCGCGTGGTTAAATCGGCTATGCTGACGCACCTGACGCGGACTCAGCATCTAGACCCATGCCGACCCAACATTTCCGAGGCCGAACATCCGCACGGACTTTGACAAGTTGAGCTTCAAGCATCCAGTCGCTTGTTTGCTGCTAGAGCGTCAGTGCTGATGTCCTGTATTCAATACATTCGTGAGCGAAGCGAGTCATCTTCATGGTCCTGATTTTGACCGAGGCGCCACTCTCGGGTCCTATGTCCCACTCTAAGCAGGCGTTCCTCATAGAGGACTCCTGTGTGTCGTTGAGGCACCTCACTACTGGTAAAGATCTTCGTTTGGCAAGGAACTACGGCTAATCGCCAGCGTTCAATCTGTTTCCGTAGATGACGATCGGCTCTGATGCGCAAATCTGGCCGGCACGGACTGAGACAATTCAAGTCCTTCCGCTCAAGGCTATCGATTTCACATCAGTTACCTGGTTATTTACCTGGTATCCTCAAGCGAGTCTCTGACAAAGGGGAAACAGGATGGTCCAGGTGACATTGCAACAAAACTACCGACCGATTACCCACACGGTTAATACGGTTAGGGCGTGTCATCGACATTATGCCCACCCCATGTGCATTATTTAATATCTTTATCTTCCTGGATGCTTGTAGGTTCACCCCGCCGCTCGCTATTCCCCTTCTCTGTATCGATATAACCACCTAATACCATGAGCGACACAACGTCCAACCACACCGTCCCCATTGCCGCCGAGGACGAGAAATCACCCCGCGCGAGCCAGGAACCCCTCTTCACGTCGCAATTCACAGATGTCTCAGTCGCAGGGGAACGCGTTCTCTTCATGAAGATCCTCTTCGGAGGGTGCTTCGCCATGGTGCTCGTTATGTTCAGCATCTTCTCGATATATTGGGGTGCATTGTGGAAAGTGCCGGATCATCAACTTGACGGGTGGATTGTCAATTTTGACAACGGACAGGTCGGTTCCGTGTTCACGCAAGGATTATTAGCATCCGCTGCATCAAGTACAATTCACTGGCAACTCCGGACGGATTTGCAGGCGAGCGAGGTCGGACATCTTGTGCTAGAACAAAAAACGTGGTGCGCTGTCGTTGGTACGCTTCTGTGCTGTTCTCCTTGGCCAATTTATGCTTATGATATGCGACTCTAGTCAACGCGAATGCTACCGACAACCTTAATAACGCTGGCGCAGACTACGACCCCACAACGGCCATCACGTTCTATGGCGTCGAAGCTCGCAGTGAAAACGCGTACCGATCGCTGATACGACCGGTTGCCCAGAGCACGCTCCAGACTATCGCACAGTCATTTGCCAGACAGCGCGTCGCGAATATGTCTTCCGACGCACTCACTTCACTCGCATCCTCCTCTCCACAGGCCGTCACCGAACCTGTCTCCCACACCATCGTCAACCTCGCGCCCTTTGATATTCCCGTCGCGTCGGCTATCACCTTTGTGGGCCTGATCTATCTCCTTATTTTATCGTTCTTCATCGTCATGGTCGGGCTATCGGCACGCGAGGTGTCGGGCTTAGAGAAGAAGCTCACCACCGCCAGTCTCATCCGAGTTCGCCTCACCAGTGTGTTTATTGCCTATTTCCTGATCAGTCTCTTCTACTCCCTGTTGAGTAAGGCTTTCCAAGTTGACTTTTCACGGAAGTGAGTCCGGCCCCATGCGTTTCGTTAGCGCCTTCTGATGCAATTTCTTTCAGGTTTGGTAACTCGGGCTTCCTCGTCTTCTGGATGATCAACTTCGTTGGCATGCTGAGTGTTGGACTGGCACTCGAGGCCATGATCACTCTTCTTACTATCCGCTTCGTTCCGTTCTTCATGATTCTGTGGATTATAGGTATGCTTCTTGTAAAGACCGCCGAAGCTCTGCTCACCACGTCGTTCCGCAGCCAATGTGTCTGTGTGCTTCATGCCCATTGACGTTCTCCCTCATATCTACCGATATGGCTACGCCATGCCATTTTACAACGTTTCTCTTGCCGTCCGGACTGTATTGTTCTCGACCAAAAACGAAGGTGAGTATTTCCCTCTAAGCATTCATCCCCCAACTTATCTGTTTTCAGTTGGTTTACACTTCGGTATCCTCATCGCATGGGCTGCCGTATCAGCAATCACTCTCCCCACATTCCAGTGGTACAGGCGACGAATTCTTCACAAGGCGGATGAGGACTGAATAAACCCTTCACTCCAAGGTCGGGTTTTGAGCATCGGCAGGAGCTGGGAGCATTACAATGTGCATATCGCATTCTATCACGAGATCGATTGACACTATCACGATATCATTATTCACAACTAGAATTACATACCACGGAAGCATGTATGGACACTTTGAGGTTGTAGGGAGATCATACAGTACCATAATCCAGGGTGATTGGAACGGAATCACCGCGCTCAACGTTTGGTTCAACTCAAATTCAGATTCGCATGACCGCTTCCTGACCTCCACCTCGCCGCTTACCGACGCGATATGTCGTGCCTATTCCAGTTTTATTACATCCCGCCACGCCTTGACTTGGCCGCGGCTAAGCATCACATGTGCCGGCCGTATTTCGGCCGAAAATCCTGCATGTACGTATCTCGCCGCGATTATAGCCTTCTTCCCTCTACATACATGACTGCAGACGACACGCCCATTGACGAGGAGACCCCTCTCCTCGAGGCGCAACCAGAACGCAAACGAACGCCCTTACCATGGTCACAGCTGTACATTGTCTTGATCTTGCAACTTCCAGAGCCTCTGACATCGCAAGTAATCTTTCCGTTCGCGCCTCAGGTATGTTCATCCGCGTCTTTTGCGCGTCCCGCACTAGAGCGTTGCGTACAGTTGATGCGGGACATTGGTGTCACTCAGGGCGACGAAAGACAGGTCGGATATTATGTTGGTTTCATGGTTTGTGTCGTTTATGAGATGATATCTTTACCAGACACTAACCGCTCTTTAGCAATCACTCTTTTTCCTCACACAAGCCTTCACGGTGCTTCAATGGAGTCGTCTATCTGATCATATCGGTCGTAAACCCGTCATTCTTTCTGGACTGTGTGGATTGGCCATCTCTATGTACTCCTTCGGCCTTTCGCGGACGTTCCTGGGACTTGTGCTTAGTCGATCATTAAATGGCGCTTTGAGTACGCATGGGAAACTATCTCACCTGCTCTTTGGCTAACAACCTCCTTCAGACGGAAACATCGGCGTAATTAAAAGGTGATCACGAAGCGGTCGATGTTCTCAGACCCTAACGCATCCTGTGTAGCATGGTTGCTGAATTAACCGATGCGACTAACATCGCCGAAGTAAGTTACCACGTTCGCGCCTTGCCTGATACTAACTGTGA
Organism: Hymenopellis raphanipes; assembly: GCA_036872995.1. Classification (NCBI taxonomy): domain Eukaryota; kingdom Fungi; phylum Basidiomycota; class Agaricomycetes; order Agaricales; family Physalacriaceae; genus Hymenopellis; species Hymenopellis raphanipes. Next base: position 916,792 of record JAYMDG010000015.1, read on the forward strand.
CATCCAAGGCGTATTCCTACATACCAATTGCATCATGTTCTGGTGCCATCATTGGTCCAATAATCGGTGGTGCTCTAGCGCGACCGGCGGACCAGTTTCCAAACCTCTTCGGGAACTCTCAATTCCTGAAGGAGTATCCCTACTTCCTACCATGCGCGATTCCAGCCACGTTTACTGTCATCGCGTGGACAATCACTTTCCTTTTCCTCAAAGAGACGGTCAAACAGCCCAAGTCCTTACGCTCTCTCGTTACAGAACACACAAGCGCCAAATCTCAGACTACAATCATTACCTCTGACAACGAGGATGCAGAGAAGCCTCTTCCTCTTCGTTCTCTCTTGATCCGCCAGGTCATAATCGCCGGTGGAAATTACGCCATGCTGTCTCTTCTCGAGATCACTTTCCGTGCAATACAGCCCGTGTTCATGTCGACACCGATGGAGTTGGGAGGTCTTGGGTTATCTACGTCAGCCATAGGGAAGATCCTATCCACATACGGCGTCTTGAATGCCCTCTTCCAGTTCTTTGTCTTCGCGAGGCTCGACAGACTGTGGGGTACAAAAACGACCTTCACAGTTGGAATTGCATCGGCTTTGCCTGCTTTCGCTTGTTACCCTATTATGACTGCGCTGATTCGGACTCAAGGCAGGTCGTCCTTGGTGTGGGGCGTCCTGGCGTTCCAAGTGGCGTCTTCAATCGTGCTCAGTCTATCATACGGTAATTCATACACGCCTTGCTCTCCCTCCATTTATCTGAGCGTTCGTTAGGCGCTGTGTTCATCTACATCGCTGCTGCCGCGCCAAACCGTGCTTCCCTTGGAGCAACTAATGGTTTATGCCAAATGGTCGTGAGCATCTTCCGGACAATCGGGCCAGCAGCGGCCAACTCGCTCTATTCAGCCTCGCTGAAACATCAGCTCTTGAACGGGTTTCTCGTTTACTACGTCTTGATGGCGTCGGTGTTTGTAGCCCTTATTGTTGCATCCCTTCTCCCTACCCGTCTAAAGTAGGCAGAAGAGGATAGTCATACCTGGGTGCTGTGACCCTCTCCCTCGAGGGGCGTTCCATCACGCAATCCCTCAGATTGCGACGCCCACCGGGCTATACTAGCGCTGTACCGATCTAGCAGAAATTAATTCGTAGACACATCGAAGACTCTCGCTTTCCGGTAACTTCAATCGTTACCTCTTTATCCTACCTAGCACCATCGCATAGGATGCAGTCTTTGCCAAAGTTTTTGTGACAGGAGTGTGAGCGTTCAAGCCAAGAAATGGTTTCGTAATCAGTCATCCTCTTCCTTCCTTCGACCACCATGAACAAAAACAACGGCAAACTAAAGGGTACGGTTCAACGCCGTAAACGCTCCTGTGTCGCATGCAGGCACGTTAAAGCTCGATGTGAAGTTCTCACCGTCCTGGATCTCAGTTGTCATCGCTGCAAAACTCTAAAGACGCCCTGTTCCCTCGATCAAAGTAAGAGACGCCTCCGAAAAATCAAGCTGCGAATTCATTCATAATTAGGTTACTTTGTAACACGGCTTTCGTTGGAGGTGGATGTTCCTTCTACATTAACAATCACCTCCAATCGATCCGCTCGAGCCTGGTCCTTTCTTCCACAGCATTTCGACTGGTCAGCTCCCCTAGCCATGTTCAGACGACTTTTAAACCCCCCTGGGTCATTCAATATCGCGGAAGAGCTCTCGTTCGGACCAGAAACGCTTCAACAAATCCTTCATCCAAGTGAAGTTGATGAACTGCTTCTAATGTCCGCATCATGTGCCTCCTCTTGGTTATATATCTGACCGGGTTTGTACAGATTCTACACCAAATACGCCCCATGGCTCAATTTTACGTTACAATCCGGTACATTCCTCGATTTGGCGTGTTGTACGATCACTTGTACGCACTTGACACCACAGCGCGCGCGAATTGTTTCCCCTCGACTTGTCCATCTCACTGGCAAATACATTTCCAAGGTCGTTCTGAATCCGGAACACTACCAGTCGCTGGAAACCGTGCAAGGCCTCGCGATTTTGTCGATGTGGTCTCCGATATCTGAGGGTCGCGTCGGTGATGGTAGAGCGCTCGCGAGTGTGGCGATTACCATTGGGATGACTCTCTTCTATCATAAGGCTTCTTCATTAATCAAAACCAATGTTGATGATACGGAGCTGTTGGAACAAGCTCAATTGGTGAGTCCATTCGTTGACTATCTCAAAACACCTGCTCACAATAGCATCTAGTGGTTAGCGCTAACAAACATCGAGTCCATGTAGGCGACATGTCTTTGTTTCTGAGAATACGTTCAAAATACTTGGTAGGTTGTGCCTTGGTAGCGGCCGACCGCCTCTATCGCGGCGCTCTAACCACGACGTTGAGATTCTGCCACACATCACTGGCGCGGATAACAGCCAGCGTCGAATGCGGATCATGACAGAGATACTCGTGGCGGCAGAGCTCGGCCTGGCCATTGAGCTCACTAACATTTCCGACTTGGAGGCATGGTTCTCCGCCACTTCATCATGTTTAGCTTCATTTGATGGAATTTTAAGAGTGATTACGCCCTTCTCTGGTTAGCTTTCTTTCTGCTTTCGAGTGATTCGTACCGACCCTTATTACAGTCGCTAGCGGACAGGACAAGTTTTGGTACCACCTCTTCTCTTGTACCATCCTATCCTGTCGTCTGCTGGTGCTTGATCACGTAGTTCGAATTGCGCGCGCTGCATCTCCAGATCACGACAGTGCCGTGTGGTTCGAGGATGTGAAGCCACACGGACTAGATGTAATACGAATCTGGGGCTCTGACGCTAACCGATCCGCAGAGGCATTGCTCACCAACCTCCTCCAGTCCGACAGCTCTTCGCTTGTGGCAGGCCCCGATGTGATGTTCACATGGATCGCTTTTGCTGCTGGCGTTATCGTCGAGTTCAACGTATACATGATGGACTATCTGGGAATCATTGTATCCGGTTGGGCGCCGCAGCTGCTCGAGAAGACGGTCACGATGTTATCGGGAAAGGCCTTTCCGGAACCCCATCCTGCAAGGCGATGCGCTGGGGTGGTTGAGCATCTACTGCGAGCATGGATGGCGCGCAAGGAAAACACTCGTTCGATTCGGGAAACCTCAGCCGCCATGACTTGAACACTGAGTAGATTAGCATGCATTTGTACATAAATCCAGTCTACACTTATCCAGGAAGGTAAATGGGAGCTACATGCCGTTCATACTATGGGGGTTCCCGGCACTCGCGCACCTCCATCATGCCACTTCGAATTTGGTCGTCCATCTTGCGAAACTTCGACTGCTCCGCCATTTGCCGTAAATTGAGAATTAGGCGCGTTACGGCCAGCGTTGTCGTGCACCATACGAAACTAGAAAAGGCGAGTTACTCGTCATAAGATGGACGCATGCTTAAAACTCACAAGACTCCGAGAAAGATGAGTGATAACTGTTTCTTGTTCAGTCTCCGAGCTGTTACTGACCCGTGAATATACTCACCGGCGCAATGAAGGCGATCAATAGATTTAGCATCCGGAGAACTGTGCAAGCCAGCGTCAACTGGGATGAAACAAGTTATAAAGAGAAACCGGGCTTACGAAGGAGGACCTGGACGTTTCATATCGTCCTAAGTATACAGGACTCTGAGACGGATGAAGATGAGGCGCGTACCACGAAATAAAAGACGCCATCTCGATAGAGGATAGACATTGCCTGCTCCTTCTTTCGTGGCTGATACAGGGCGTTCCATACAACCATAATAAATATAACAACCTCGAACAGGACCTGCAAAGGAGCGATCAATGAACGCCGACACTGTGTAACAGAATGTGCTGACACCTGGGGCCCAAAGTATACCGATGTCGCTTCTGCTCGATAAAACACATACACGAAGACCCGGCACCCATAACACAGAACCTATTTTAAAATCAGCCGTTGGCCACAACGGTATAGACGAAACTCACGGGTCAATGTAACGACAACCTTGACTCCGCAAGCAAAATTAGCCATCTGTGTTGCGATGAACAGAATGAGCGTCCAGGTGATGAGGCGGACATTCCGATCCCAAAGGTTCCACAGGTGAAGGAGCACAAGAACTTATGGGAATTGAGCTGTCGAGCCCGGTCGCAGGAGGGGAAGAACTCACAGTTTCCGGCACCAATGGTTACGATGCCGACCAAAGTCTAGAAGAGGATTGAGCAAAGGTATGACGGAAAAAGGGATGCGCGCACGGCGATATCGAACCACGTCTTGCAGCTTCATTTGCACGCCATGAGCACGGTATTAGAGGGAGTTCGATCGAAGAGCTTACAACTGTTGACAGTTAATTCGTAGAAAGTAACGTGAGCTTGTAACGCACTCCCGAAGACAGATTCGCCATGCCGCTCATTTCTATCCCAGAAGTAGGTTCAGGTTTGTGATACGGCCTATGCATCGCCAGACTTACGAACGAGGTGTACAATAACGAAAACAGGCACGCTGTATCTCATTCCGAGAAAGAGCCATTTAGGAGTACTTGACGGCGCCTTCCAAATGAAATGTACTTCGTCCGCGAACGTCAAGAAGTGGTCGTACAGCATGAGCTACCGAGGTCAGATTGGCAGCGGAAGCATACACTCAAAGACATACCACTAAGCCTGCGACTATACGACCTGTTAGCAACGCGCATATTGACAGCCAATGCGGGACGTACTGCTAAGATATCTCGAGGCGTAGAGATTCTGGACCTGGTGCGCCAGATCATCGATGCCAACCATCGCATTGGGACTATGCAAGGAAAGAAACACGCTTGCAGTCGAGCTTCGCGTTAGGAGGAACCAGAGAGTAACAGACCAAGGCCGCCGGCGTAAGGGGCGGGTAATCAGTGAAGGAGTTTAAATTCTCATCAGCCCTGGTCGGCTTTATGACCCAATATAGTTTATCCCCACAAGGCACCGACACTCACGCTCAAAGCGGAACCGCTCCAGTTTTGCTAAAACCATCTGTGTTGCGGCCAGAACACACGGCGACGATAGTGGAACGTGGATTAGCATATCGACGTCCATTGGCCTACAGCAGTATCGTAAAATAGAACTGTGGGATGCCCACCAGTGCGAGCGCCAGCATCGCATCCTCCTTCTACGTAGAGTCAGAGCTAGCGATGTCATTTAAATATTCACAATACGAAGATTTCGGAGGTCAAATGTGGTACCACGAAACAAATTTGCAGGTCCAACAGTTCCAGGACGAGTCAGCCATCTACGGACACACTTGAAACGCTGCAGTCTGATCGATATGCGCATAATACACGCCTGTACGAATTTCCAGGGAGAACGAGAGAGAAATGAAGGGCCTGCTTGCCATTTACGATAAAAGTGGGCCCAGCTTGCGCGACGTGAATTTGTACATGTTTGGTCACCTAGACCGGCTGGGCTCACAAACTCAATGGATGCTCGCTGGCGCTCGCAACAAACGTGCCCGCCATTGCCAGACCGTCAACGCTTTCAACACATTGGCCGAAGTGACTCAGGCTTGGGTCAGGTTCAGGAGGGTTCAGGTCCTGTTACACCTTCCGAACTACGCATCCTATTACATCGCCGTTCCGAATCTTCCGATGCTTTGTCAAGGAGGGTGCTCGCTCAAGTTGACGATTAAGCGCGTTACGGTAAGGGTTGTCGTAGAATGGTGAACACCAAATCAATACTGACTTCAATGAGAGGCACAACGCCGCGTATCTTTACTCAAACAGCGGAAAACGAACATCATGTTCTAAGAGGACCTAGAATCGCACGTTGGATGGGAGTAGTACGCCAGAAGACAACACGCGCTTACCTCAAGGACCATAAAATCTCAAACTACTTTGCGATCTGACATGGCAGATCTCTTGAAAGGTGAAAGGAAGACTACTTAGTGGGTGCACAACCTCGTCGGATTTGGTGTAGCAGCTAGCATCGTCGCGCTTGGTTAGGGTTCGATTCCCCATAGAAGAAGACTCAAGGCGTACACCGATTCTATTTTGTGCGGTGCCAGACGGGCGACGGGCATTTAGGTCTGCAGGCATGCACTCTCGACCACGTGATGTGGCGCCGCGCTCCGTCCCGCCACAGTCAGTGCACCGTCACGTGAAATGATCGCATGGTTTACTTTAATTAAGCCACATTGGAGACGCCTTTGTGACGATGACTACCAGGTGTTTGATCGAGCTTCCTTTGTTCACTTGACAGTCCCATGGGCCACGCGATGGCCACTGCCCATTGTCTATTTCTCTTGCTATAACACTCAACTTCTCTACCCTCTTCACTCCTACCTCAGTCATGGCAGAGAATTCCCACCGCGACCTCTCCCGCAAACCCCTTTTGAAGACGTCGTCCAACACTTCTGGTATCCTTCTGCCGAAAGCGTCTGCTGCCAACGCCTCGTTGCTCTTGCATAAGAGTTCGACGTCGTCGATGTCAAAGGATGCTAATATGTCGACGGCGGTGGCACAAGCTAGTTTGAATATGTCGACTATCGTGGAGACGGATGAGGATGCGAAAGCCACTGGAAAGCAGGCGGCTGGGGAACTCCTCCTTGCGAATAGGCATGTTTTCTTGCGTCGATCCGCTAAGCAACGCTTATGTGGATGTTTAGGTACTCTCGTATCGAAAAGATCGGGGAGGGCACATATGGTGTGGTATACAAGGCGCGGGACGAAATGACGAATACTATAGTGGCGCTGAAGAAGATACGATTGGAGTACGAGGACGAAGGTGTACCGAGCACAGCTATACGGGAGATCAGTTTGTTGAAAGAGTTGGGAAGAGCCAAAGGACGGCATGTCGTTGGGTTAGTGATTCTTCGTTCACGCTGAAATAGTTGGACTGACGCGTAAATCGCAGGCTATTGGACATTGTCCACCTAGAGCAGAAACTCTACCTTGTCTGCGAGTACTTGGACATGGACCTGAAGAAGTATATTGACAAGGCGAACAAGAACAGAACACCAATCACGATGAAGATGACCAAGGTACGTTCTTTTTCGTACCTTCTGTACCGTGTTAACGCCTTTCCAGCGCTTCAGCCACCACATGATCCTCGGTCTGCTGTTCTGCCACACGCGCCGCATCCTCCATCGCGACCTGAAGCCACAGAACCTGCTAATCGACCGACACGATAACCTTAAGCTCGCCGATTTTGGATTGGCAAGAGCTTTCGGTGTGCCCATGAGAGCGTACACGCACGAGGTAACAAACTCTTTCACTCTCCTCTCTTCGGCCTGGCCAACCACGACCTCTAGGTAATAACCCTCTGGTACCGCCCTCCCGAAATCCTCTTGGGTTCACGACACTACTCCCCTGCCATCGACCTGTGGAGCGTCGGTACCATCTTTGCAGAGATGGCCGCCTATGGGGTGCCCCTCTTTCCTGGGGACTCGGAAATTGACCAGATCTTCAAGATATTTCGGCATGTGGTCGTCTTAGCTGTTTCTGTCTGCCTTGCATTAACGCGGATACCTTCAGAATTATGGGCACCCCAGACTCGGAAATATGGCCTGGGATTGAGACGTTGCCAGACTACAAGGACACGTTCCCGCGCTGGGGCGTGCAGGATATTACACGAGTCGTACCGCGGCTGTGTCCAGATGGAGTGGATCTACTGCATGTTAGTACCTCTCCAAAGCGATAAGAGTTGAGCTGATGCGATATCGACAGCGTCTTCTTGAATACAACCCTATCAAGCGCATATCGGCAAAGAGGGCGTTGAAGCATCCGTATTTCTTCGAATACCAGTCGGAGTCGGGGTAGATCACTTGTATTATCATTTAGATATCTACAGACTACCGCATGCCTGTTCATCATTGTACTACCATCTCTTGTAAATATCATGTTTTCACAAGGTTTGAGGAACATGATCTGAGGGTACTTGAAAGCCCTGAACATTCAAGGTCATTTACTGATGAGTATTGGATACATGATATACAACGGTGACGGCGAGTAGATGTGAAAGCGTAACTAACATAGCGGTAGCAGACGACATAAAAGCTTGTACGGAGAGTGAGGTATACAAAGGTGATGATCACGGAGGAAAATGATAGATCTTGAGGAGATCTAGTGAGCGCGCCGAACTGTTCGCCGCGGGAGAGGCGGCTGTCCAGGGAGACGCTATTAAGCACAGTTCTTAGACATTCACCTCGAAAACCAAGTAAACGTGCTCTGCTCACCTCCAGCTCGAATTTGAGCAATGAAAAGCTCTTCTTTGTCACCGGGTGCGGCTTGCTCGATTCCGTCCACCAATTCCTGACGGAATAGAGCCCGTCAAATCGGTAACCCACCTTGGGTGCGAAGACGCTGCGTGGGTTGGGACCACGCACGACGCGTACAGGCTTCCCTGTCCGGATAGACATCTGTACGACGCTTAAGAACATACTTGGTTTGCGAAACAAAAAAGAACTCACAATCAAACTCTTATTCATCGGATGGTCCTCCGACTGATCCTCTGTAGGATGCCCTGTCGGGTTGCCCCAGTCGTCTGCCTGACCGCCCGTACCAGTGTAGATAATTCTATCACCGTGGTCTTCGTCGTCGTAGCGGCCAGACAGACAGATGCTATACGCGCCATCTAGCCCAGGTGAGATTCCGGCCTGGGTTTGGCGGTGAACGCCGGCGTCACAGGCGCCTTTGCTAATTTGAAGCATTGTGAACACGCGACTCAAATCAACAACAGTTAAACGATGTACCGGTTCGTCCAGAGCTGACCGACGGCGACCGTCTTAACAGCTCCATAATTGTCCACGGCGGGACGCTCGTGGTCGAACACGAAGGGAGCATAGTAGTCTGAATTTTTCATCATAGATTCGCGACGCGCTTCCATGCTTGGTGTGGGATGAAGGTGGCGATTAAGTCAATTGGGGGGGAGATGATTAATGATACGGTAGCCCAGCAGATACACCACAAAAGTAGAAGTATGTTTGAGAAACCTTCGATAGATAGACTAGATAGACCTAAATGAAAAGGATAACATCGACGTCTGCATCACATGGAGAAAAGGTTTTCCGGCGGCATCATGAGAAAAGGTCCAAGAACATGATCGTGCCAGCATTGTCCGACCTTTCTCTCACACACTTTCGAGACCTCACGTTCTGCGTGGACAATGGTCGACAGGACCTTTGTCAAGCCTAAAACTTGGCCTCGCAGCAAAGATGTCTCTTAGATGTTATGTGGACTTTGTGCCGGGCTGCCGGTTCCCTCTATAAAGTGCGTGAACTTGTCACTCTCGGCGCATCGACCTGCTGCACTCTGAAGCGAACTTTTTTGCTCGTCCTAGGATCTTGTTCGAACCCTGACATGAATCAATTTACTATGTAAACAGTCTGTGATAGCGACGCACCAGGTGGGAGTGGCTTTGGTGGTGCCATTGCTGGATTTTTGATGAGACCGGGGAGTTTATATCTTCGTGAACACAAAAGAGTGAAGAACAATAAGTTGAATTCATATTAGAGAGATGGCGGCGACGGCGACGGCGACGTTGAGAAGGAAAAAGGCCAGTGGCTGTGCACCCCAAGTCCCGTGATGACATCATCAAGACAAATGTGACCTGACACCCTTTGTCTTCTAACAACGATGTCCTCGCTGACCTTGGTATTTTTTGATGCATGTCTGCTGGCCTTGGACTCTCACTTTGTCGTCGTTGGATATCTATATAAAAGTGAGGTGTTGCCGGTGAATTTTCCTCAATTCATTCCTTGCCCATCATGACGAACCCCGCTCTCAATTTTCTGCAGTCTTTGAAGGCATCCAACCAACGCGTTCAGTACCTGCAGGACAGCGACAAACAGGAATTACCTCAATCTGGGATTCCCGACACTCTGCCCAAGCATCCGGATCAGCTTTCAATAACACCACGAACAACGTGCAGCCAGTGGTTTTATCTCCCGATGGCTTAGCCGGCTTCCACCAGTTCATCCGCGGTGAAACTCAACACCTGGTCGCCGGAACGACTTCAACAATGGGATATCTTTATGAATGTCAGTGTCGCTTTTCAAGGTTGTCATGCCTAACGCTATATACTAGGCGTTGTGCATGGGTAGCCATCCGCGCTGATTTAACATCGCACTGATCTTGGATCAAAGGCATCGTACGTGTTTATACACTCTGGCCTCCATGTATACTGATACTTGTGACAGCTCAAACAGTCTATGGAAGAGGACGCAAAGCCGTGGAACCTCACAAAACTCGTTGACACTATTCTTGCTCGCGTTCCCGACATGTCGAAGACTCTGAATGTCCACTGTCGGATCGCTCACCTGGTCCGTCATCTGTGAATGTCCACTGTCGGATCGCTCACCTGGTCCGTCATCTGTGAATGTCTCGCTAGCATGCGGCTAACTCATTCAGGTCGCAGCACCGGCAGTGCGTGAACCAAGTCGATGTGAAGGAGAATCGGTTGTGGGTTGATGGACCCGACGCTATGTTAAAGCTATGGCGGCAAGAGGGTGACGAGATTGTTAATTCGTATGTTTACCTCATCCTCTGTTGCCTTCACATCTTCACGTCATATATCCAGAGCATTCAAGAAGATGTACGACGCTTCTGGCGCCCTCACCAAGGTGCCGGCACCACCTCTCGCACTCGATCCTTGGCAGGCGACTGTGGACAAACATGCCGGCAAATTCGTGCCCAAACTGTCATCACTCGAGGTGACCGACAAGCGCAAGAAGGCTGGGAAGAGTACCAAGGCTCTGGCTAAGAAGCGGAGGCGCGGCGAGGATGCTTGACAGCTGTGAGACGTCAAGATGTTCCTGCCTATTTTTGTATACTATGTATCTGCTGCAATCGACAACTGTTTTACACTTTCATTGTAACCGGAGACTCAGAATGAAGTATGATATGTGGACTCGGATTGTGTTCTGTTGACCTGGCACCACGGCTGAGATTCTGTTTGTGTGATGTACTCTCGAATGTTTTTAATAGGCAGCGACAATGTATTCTAATTGTTCTCGAGCGGTCATATCACCCTATCTACGTGAGTAACAAGACCTAAAGGTTGCAACCGAATCATGAGCTCATGAAAACCTCTACAATACATTATGACCTAGAAAATACATCCAGGCTAGTTTTGGCATCACATGGGAAAGACCTTTTGCAAGGCATGATGGCACGGGCTGTGACGGGCCATGAAAATGACCCTCAACAAAGGTTCTCATTAGCTTTTTCGACTTTTGCGGTGTAGATTTTGCTTTATACGACGCGAAAAGGCCACTAGGGGAAAGCAAAGAAAGAGGTCCAAGCAAATAAAATGGCAGGATGAAAGGAGTCGATCAGGCACGGCGCGGTCCCGAACGCGTTTCACCCACGGTCCCAAAAATAGACCCAAAATGGAGATAGGAGAAACGAGAACCTTCTTGACGATACGCTAGTGGCGAACGCACAATTGAGGGGATGAAATAGTACTGTCTACGCGCTCAAATTATCGGGCACCACGTTACTCGGCGTCAGTGTTAGCTGCAGTGCATGGGCCAAGTAGGAATTGCATTAAAGAACGGTTGCTGCATACATCACAGCACAGGCCATTGGGTGAACACGGCTGCTACTATCACTGGGTATAATATCAAAATCCTGAAATGGAGAGAAATATCAGTTTAAGGAGACGAAGGAAAGCAATCATCAACGTACAAGGTGTATGCGCGAGGACTTGCTAGGACACCATCGGTGTCTCCGCTTTCATTTCCAGCGGTGCCATTCACATTTCCCGAAGTAGAGTTCCCGCCACTAGAGGCGGAGGTCGTCGAATTTCCACTGTTCTCAGTCGTCGTAGAGTTCCGACTTTCTTCACCCTCAACACTTGAATTTTTGGCGTTTCTTCTTAGCTTTGTTAAGAGAAACCCTTCGCCCGTCGGACTGTCCCTTTCCACACTCGCTTGTACAACGGACCCGAACTCGTCAAGCCATGTCGCATTGTAATCGGAGACTACGTGCAGTCAACATGAAAAAATCCAGCTTACTCCCAAGTACATTATTTACCTGTCTCCATTCTGATGGTAGACGCCGAGGCGAATTGGAGGTCGATAAGCTTCGAGGTGTGGACGGTCCAGGGGGAGAACACATTGAGTGGGTGAGCAAACTGGGACGAATCGGTATTGAGAACGCAGCTGGAGGAGTATAACGAATACAGAATCTATTGCACGTCAGAAGAAGTCTACCACGCGAGGGGTTAAGAGCTCACCACGCCGACAGCGCCGCGATCTGCCGCGAGCGTAATTATATCGACCGTTGGGTTAAAACTGGACGCGTTGAAGTCGCAGGACACCAGGGCAATCCAGGGCGCCTCGCCTGCATCTTAGACTCAGCCTCAAGCTCCACAAAAGAACGCGGACTTACTAGACTTCGGGTTCGTCTCGCCGTTGGTCATCGTTTCCGAGAAGTGCATGAGCACACCTTGAGTGTCCTGGCTGTCTGATTCGGAAGGCCGAAGGACTTGTCGGACGTTATCCATATAGATTCTACGTTGGCCATTTCGTTAGCTTGTATCATCGTATCCAAGGTAAAATGCCATACCCATCTAGATACCAACGCAGTGTCGCTGTGGCATTATCGCTAATAGGAAGGCTGGCAGTGTCGTTTGTTGGCAAAAAGGGTATATAAGCGAAAGCGGCTTGGGCGAGAAGTATTATCAAGCTGAGATTGAGAGCTACAATCATTGTGGAGAGTGGATAGAGAGAGAAATGTGCTCGCTTGGCGCGCGCATGGTAAAGATTGAAAAGATGCTTGTCAGTTGATGAAACGAGCTTCGGGGGTAGTAGTCGGAAGGTTCCGTCGGAGGTTGGCCAGAGCTAGCAGGAGCGTGTTATTGTGTCGACGACAAACGTCCTGGATTCCTGGTGACTATTGCGGCTGCGATAAAAAGATCTGGCTTTCCATGTACTACGACCGACTAGTGAACTTTAAGGTCTATTATCTAAAGACTAAAGCTACAACGTACATTCTGGACTTGCTCACCATCAATGCTCAAGCCTCAATGTTCATTGCTCGAGTGTGACATGTGTGTAATTTGGAACTTGGAGGTTTCAACTTCAAATGACGACAAAAAGAAAAGGAAGAACCAGCCTTATGCCAAGTTCGAATACGGGGAATCGAACCCCGAGCTAGCGCGTGAGAGGCGCTAATGTTAGCCGTTACACCATATCCGACACAGGGCTGTGATCATTTTCTACTTCCAACACGACTGCGGAGGCTCTCATGCTCCAAAATCTTTCTCTGTCGTCTTCCATCATCTTCGTTCCTACCGGATCTTACGGTTTCGGTGTCTGTGGCATATCTCCCTCAAGCTCTACTATTTTACTGGTCGATTCCAAGTATTTTACGTCTACGCGATTTCATTTCGATATGCCCACCACCGGCCATTGCCTGCATTTCGAAATCTACCCGCCTTCCAGTTCATCTAGCTACCCTACGACGTTATCTGCGCCAATCAGGCTTGAAACGTGGTGGACCTGATATGCGTGACGTAGCATTCATGGTTCTCATGACTCACAAAACTAGCGACGTGTGGGGATGTAGCATATACCGCTCTTCATCTTTCCGACTTCCCATCTTCCCATCTTCCTCCGCTGAGCTACTATCCGCTTAACTTCGAGTACTGCGAAATCCGCGCCGACTATTATCTAGCGCGATGTCTACACCAATCGCAGCCGTACTCGTAAACGCGTGGATCATCGGGACGCGCTTCCTCCCGGGGCAGGTTTGCCTCGTGTCAGTGAAAGATCCCTCGGGTCGCGACTTGAACATGTACTTCAAATCCCGCAAAGACCGTGAGTTATGCTCATCCCTTTAGTGAGACTGTTCTGCGCTAACGGCTCCGTTTAGACGTGGCAAGCGCTAATAACAAGGTCGGGATTTGTGTGCCTGTATATAATCGATTTTTCCTGACTGACAATCATGATAGCCCCAATATGGACAGACCACCGAATTCTGGGAAGAATGCGCTCCCAGAGCATGACACACCCTCAACCCCATCACTGTTATTGACCGTCGCGCTTGCTCTCATCCTGCTTTCGTTCGCTCCATTAGATTAGGATATTATAAGACCTCCTTGATCGTCTTGTTGGCCTGTAGATCCGTTCCTTTAGATACATAGAATCTCTTCGTCATCTTCTGGTACGTGTTGTCATGACGCTCCTTGCTATGTGTGAGCTAACGGGCTTCTAGTACTAGATACTACTCCACCGCTGCACTCCGCGTCTAATTAAATATATTCCAACTTCGCCATTGTTCCGTTTGGATTATTTGAGTCTACTGCGAAAGGATAGATCTCTGCAGTCCGAACAATTGTCCCGCTATCTTCCATCTTAGAGTCCGCAGTGCGGTTCGTTTCAGTCAGCGTGCAGTTTCATCGGGTCCTCCTACTACCCACGCGTTTCGTGATTGGCTTTTGGCGCGGACCTTTCCTCGGATGGCATTCAAAGTGATTCTTGAACGGTGCGTTTTACCGACTCGAAAACATTGGTCTGGTTTGCGGGCGGAATTTACACAGCGTTTCGACACGCTCGAACGCATCTAGATTCGGTTCTATGGGGGAAATCAAGATCTGAACGCGCAGCAGTAATATGAAGACGCGTGCTAGCCGATTGGAGCCGCCACACTTTCACTTGGCAAGTACACTTCAACCTCTTGTCTCCGAAAGACCATTGAGAATATCGTAGTGTTGGTAGAAGTGATTCAATGCTTCCCCGCCCCTGCCATTGTCTGTCGGCTTTTTTGCCTGGGACTAACCTTGAATTTCGTCCTTCCTTCCGAATCTATATGGTGAACCACAGCAACGGTACCTCTTCAAACCCAAGCTCCCATGACGGTGCGCGCTCAGACATCCGTGGCGTCCATGACGTGCGAGCTAGTCTTCCGCGTTTCCGTTCCGCATACTTGACGTCATGTTTCTCAACCTCCCTTTATAAGGTGTCTGCTGCTATTGAATGTCACCACCGCCGAACTAAAACCACAAGCACGACCATCATGCGATTCACCATTGTAACCGTTGCCTTCGCCATGGCGCTTGCTGCCAATGCCCAGGAGTCCTCTATATCTTCTGAGCTATCGTCTGTTTTCTCCTCGCTTTCTTCGGAATACTCTTCTTCGGAAACCCCGACGTGAGTCTCACTTGTCACATACTGCGAGAGTACTCCTTACTGATGTGCACGACAGCACGACACTCTCCACCCTGTCCTCCGTCTTATCGAGCTTGTCCTCAGAGTTCAGCTCTGGGGCCAGCTCCATATCCTCTGCATTGAGCTCGAGATCCAGCTCGCTGTCTAGTCGGCTGTCTTCTGCCACAGGCGCAAGCGCCACGTTGACCGGTACATCGGCTACCGCTACCTCCACCAGTGCGGCGCAGTATGTACAGGCGCCGTTGATGGCAATGGGCGTTGGAGGGCTGGTTGCTGCGGTTTTGTTGTGATAGTAGCTCGACTCAAAGTGGGCTATAAGGGGACACGAACATACAAAACGTAGGGCTGGGCCACAGGCCTTTGGACCGACTTAGTTATTTCTCGACAGGACCGGTGACGGTCATCTCCCTATCTACCAGTGTTACAGTATCATTCCTCGCCTACCATTGTCTTGTTCCTGTTTCTAGCAGTGCGTTTTCTTTATGCATAATTAAGATTCGGAAGAAACATCCTCAGGCGAAAGAAGCCATCAGCGGAACTGTAGGTCCGTTTGGCGAGAGGACAGCAACAAGAAGACAACTGGAAGCACGTGACGCGTACTTTGCTTGCTCTTACCTGCATCGTCTTCTCGGCGTTACCTTGATAGCGACGCGTCGTCTTCGTTCCTTAACAATTCCGCACTCCTACAAATCCCAAACGTGTCCTCAATCGTGCTCGCAAAGTCGTGAGCCTCAATGTAAGACGCGACGCACACATTTTGTTGGTGTTTGATGGCTAACATCAACCAGACCATTGCCAGCAGTCACTCATGGCCGACGATGATACCTCATCTGGTACCTTCCCCCTACCACCTCTCATGCTGCACTCGTTGGACCGGTTCCAGTATCTATCGACTGTCAACACGCCTCCAAACAGCTGTGAAAGCGACGAGCTGCGATCTATCATCTTTGACTTGGAGACCACCCTCTCTGAGTACAAGGACATGCTCTGCAAGGCCATAAGCACCGTTGCGGCCCTCGAGAAGCGCATTATCGAGGTCGGCGGCGTTCTTCAGAACGCCAAAAATATTGCGCATCCCATCCGATCTATCCCGAACGAAATCCTTTCGATGATTTTCGCCCAATGCGCTAACGCCCACCTCTTGGAGAGTAGATATGAGAAGGATTCTCTGTCGACTGCTTGCGCGCCCTGGCATCTGTCTTATGTGTGCCAGCGATGGCGAAATCTCGTCCTATCTTCTCCTTCCCTTTGGTCCTCCCCATCCTTCAATTTTAAACTACACGCGAACAGGCCCACTCGTCGGGTCATCTACCTCGCAACTCTTTACATGGAGCGCTCTGCGAGATTACCACTTTCCGTGGAGTTGATAGCCAACGAAGCGCCTCAGTTGTGTAATCATCCTTTGGCGTTCGTCATCGAGGCGACGACGTCGCGCTGGCAAACTGTTATCTTCGATTGTCCATTTCCGACCCTTCGTCTTTTCTCCGGGTGTATTTTCCCTCTCCTCGAAACTGTCGAAATCGGCCCCTGGTTTTTTGACGATGACGAGGAGCAAGGTCCTCAAATTACCACGCTTTCCTCTCTCCCAAAACTAAGCAGGCTCGTTGCAGCTAGAGAAGAAGTCTTGGACATGGTGCAGATGCCTTGGACTCGCATTGTTTTCTATCAATGTGATTTCCACGCATTTCAGGAGCGCCATTTCATAGCGCTACGGAAGATGACATCCCTGCGATATCTCACGGTGACGTTAGAGAGCGAAACGGCGATTACGGTACCGGATATCGTGGTTCTGCATAGCTTGACGTATCTCCAAATTTCTATCAACGATTCGGCAGCATTGACTGTCATAGATGGATTCCTAGCATCCCTCAGCATGCCTTCCCTTGAACAGCTCCACTTGCGCTACCATTGTGACATTGATCTGCCGATAAGATAGCACTTGGCCACAACCGGGCCGTGAGGAAGAAAGAGAAGGAAGAAGAGAAGGAGAGGACACTGGTGTAGTGAGACTATACCAGGTGTTGTGTTGAAGACGGGTCTGCCGCCGGCTTCACGGTTGAGTGGGAAAGGGGAAGGAAACCGTGAAGAGGGGGAACGGAAATCCCGAGGAGGGGAAGCGGCTGGAGCCGACGGAACCCCAAGGCAGACAGACCAGTCTTGAGCGTGCGGGAAACCGAATTCGAGATGAAGACCGAATCAGGAAATACCACACACTGAAGAAGAAGGTGAGGGAGGGTGGGAAAAAAAGAAATGACACGAAGAGAGAGGAGCGGTAGGCGTAACCGCGACGATGAAGGACACGACGAAGAAGTGTCCCCAAAGATTGCAAGGCTGTCTAGTTGTATGTACATGTATCAACTAGACGACGACGGCCCTAGGTGGCCTCTATCTTATCCTAAGATAAGTTTATCGCTCGTTCCTCGCGATTACTTATCGCGGAATAAGATAGCACTTGGCCACAACCGGGCCGTGAGGAAGAAAGAGAAGGAAGAAGAGAAGGAGAGGACACTGGTGTAGTGAGACTATACCAGGTGTTGTGTTGAAGACGGGTCTGCCGCCGGCTTCACGGTTGAGTGGGAAAGGGGAAGGAAACCGTGAAGAGGGGGAACGGAAATCCCGAGGAGGGGAAGCGGCTGGAGCCGACGGAACCCCAAGGCAGACAGACCAGTCTTGAGCGTGCGGGAAACCGAATTCGAGATGAAGACCGAATCAGGAAATACCAACCCGAGCGAAGACTCACAACAACTGATTCGGATCGAAGAACGAATTCAGTTTCCCCACCTGGAGGCTGAGAGAGGGATAACAATATACAGATAACGACTTTGAATAACGATTCACGTAGTATAAAGCATGCAGTAAGTATAAGCATCAAGTAGACATAAGCATAAGCAAAGCAGATATGGTAGCAGGATTACTCGGAATCTAGATCATCTAATGAACCATCATAGGTTTTAACGAGAGACGCGGGAATTTTACAAGCAACACGAAACTTCTCGAATGTATCCGCCAGTTCGAGCATTTCCGATTGACGATAAGCTTTTGCCGTGGATAACGGTATAATTTCTTCCATCCGACGCCAGTAGAGCAGAAAAGCAAGCGACGTCCATCCACCCGTCGCGGCAACTGTCTCGGGAGGAACACCGGCCAACAACAACTCGACGGCACCACCAATCCTGAAACTATGCCCAAGAACGTGGTATAGCGCGCGACGTTTCCATGATATGTCGCAACATGAAAGGAAAGCCGCCTTGGAAAGATGGGACCATGTTTTGGATGATGCCGCGAAAGCGAAAAGTGGCGCCTCACTTGGCACCGATGCGTTGACTTTGAGATGGTTGCGGAGCGCAGCGACGGGACAGAGATCATCGTTTCGAGCAGTTAGAATTACGTCGGCGCCATCCGTCTTGGTGGTTTTCGACCAGGGAATATGAAACTTTGCCGAAGCTGCGCCGCCGCGATGATCTCTGAAAGATATACTAAAGGACATGTTAAATCAAATCCAATGACAAGTGAGGATGAACGTACGCAACAGCACGTGTAACATGGTAGACTGGATCAAAATCCGCCACCTTGGTTACAACAATCTCACCCAGGCGACGACAACCCCAGAAAGCTGCTGAAGCTGCCGCCCACACAGCTGCATCGCGCGGCTTCGAGATATCAAGATCTTCTCGAATAGCCTTTAAGTGTTCAACAGACACCGGCGCTCGTAAAGGACGCTTATGCGCCGCGCCCTCCTTCCTAGCCGAAATGCGAGCCAAAGAAACCCAACGGTGATCACCATACCATGGTGCACCATTGACGTCGTGCCATGCTTTGAGGCCCGACATCCAATTCTTGACTGCAGCACCCCCGACTCGACCTTTGTAATCCCCGATGAATGCACACAAGAGCGCGTAAGACGCCGGCATGCGCGAGGACTCCGACATGTTGTAGCGGTCGCAAAATTGATTGAAGCGCAGTATACCAGCAGCGTATGCACCCTTGGTGTTCGGCGCATAGGCGTTGCGCAAGGCCATGAATGCCTTGTCAACCAGTTCGGGAGGAAGTTCGGCATCCAATGTATTTTGGTGAATCTGAGCATACTCGGAGGTCCACCCAAAGAGTCGGTCAGGAGCGGGAAGATGAGGCCGAAGCGCGTTGTTGGCGATCCGGTCAGCCGTACGAGGCTTGCGAGTGTACTTGACATCAGATTGAGAAGAGAGAGCCTGATGACGAGGAGCACGCGGCGGCGCGACTCGTGATGATGAAGGAATATTGTTTAGAATGGATGCCTGGGAAGATGGAGTGCTTTGAGAAATAGCCGGAAATGAAGCTGGTGAGTCGTCGGATGAGAGGTCGAAAAGAGAGCTTTTGAATTTAAATGAAGTATCGGTATGCGGTGAGGCTGGTGCAACAGCCGGCGGTGATGAGCGGAAGTCGAATCTGAAGCTCGATGGAAGAGAAAAAGAAGGATTTAAAGGAGGAGTAGGAGTTCGGGTGGAAATAAGACGCGGCGGCGACGACCCTTCAAAATCGTCACCCTCACTTCCATCCACGGCGAAAGGCGCCGTAAAGCTGAAAAGCGAGCTAGACATGGACAATAAGTCCTTGGAGCTCCTCCGGGAGCGTAATGCGAACATGTAGTTTCATCTCCGGCGGACCCAAAACCCCGCGCGAGATGGGGTCTGCCGGATTGAGAGCAGATTCAATGTATTCGTAAGATGGAGAGATGCCCGTGGCAATGAGAGTGGTGAAAGAGCGGCGAATGGAAAGATTGATGAAAGGATTAGGGCAACGGCCCTTCTTGAATGCACCGATAGAGCCCTGGTTGTCGGAATGGACAAGGAGATGAGAATCCATCACCTCCATAGCCTGAAGAATCAAGAAGAGTATTTCAATGGCGACGGTCTCGAGCCAACCAATGTCGCGACCAGGCGAAAGCTCCTTCCAATTATGGACCAGCTGGAAAGCCGCCCAACATCCACCCACAACGACGCCGATACCCCACGATGTTGAAGCATCAACGAAAAGGCCCAAGTCTTTAGGTTTACCCAGAGCCTTCAGCGGCCGTCTGAAATTGGGCACGGATAACTTCCGCACCCACCACCTGACATCAGAAATGACCGAAGGTGGAGGATGACGTCGAATGAATTCGTTGCCTTTGAAGGTAGCTGCGAAATTGGATAGGGAGGAGAGATACGCAGTGCCGTTCGTGTGAACAAAGGCTACATGGCACAAGGAGCCGTGGATCTTGTCAACCTCCTCGAGCGTGCAAGGCGTGCCAGCGAAAGAATCCGCGAAAACCTGAGCGCGCTCTAAGAACTTGAGGCGCTTCTCCTCGGTGAAGCCCACCCAGCGTTCGGCAAAATGCCAAAGATAGCCGATGAATACCGTGAGGAACACAAAGTCTGGATCGCCCTTGTCGTTCCATGGCGTGAGGAGGGGCGCCACCATAGCCATCATATCGTCATAGTCAAAGTCGTAGCGGAACGCGCCAGCGACAACTCGACCAAAACGCGAGGCAAAGCGAACGTTCTTGATATCATCCTCATACTTGAGTCCGACATCAACGCCCTGCGCTTCCCAGACATGCATTAACGCATTGGCAATCATGCCAGCGTTGCTGCTGGCGGATGCGGCGCCGAACGGGAAGGTGTGCTCAATGTAAAAGAGCTCGGGATCGCCTTAAACAATAAAGCGTCAATGGAGGAAGAAGCGCAACAACGCAGGTATCACCTTGGAAGACAAGGAAGGGCTTGTGATCAGGAAGAACCGGACACGTCCGGTGGAATTTCGCGATGTCCTTGGTGCACGCCTGTGTACCAGGAGGGGCATTTGCCACCTGAAGGAAAAGAGTCAGCCATCAGGCCCGACAGGAAGAACGAGACGCGGCTCGAGGAAGAAGGACGAGACGCCTCACGCGGGAGTGCTCGGGTGCATCTCACGCGGGAGAGCAGCACGACGACTCAACAGAGAACGTCGGCGAAGGAGGAGGAGAAAATTTCAAAACCACTTTGCACAGAAAACCCCCAAATAAAGAGAGAAACAAAGAAACAAAGTCTATATACCCTAAAACCGAAAGAGACTACTCACAATTTGCTCGACACGAGGTGCCATGTCGAAATGGGTCGGGAAGTCCTCCTTGTGGATGAAGTCGTTGACCGCGGGAAGCTCGCGAGAATCTTTCGACAAGTGACGACACACTCTCAACTTGTCCGACAAGCCCGGACCCTGCGACGTCGCCGAGACGATCAGAGGAGAAGAGTAGAATGGACCACGCAAGATCCGTTCAACATCCGAACGAGAGAAAGGACCCGAAATACGACCAGCTGCGAGTTCGTCGGCGATATACTTGTCGACCGTGGGCTTGTGGACCAGACAAGAAGGATGATTTGGGATAACGATAGTGGAGGTGAGAGGAGGCATGCGGCCGAGAGGAAAACCATGACGGAGATTATAGCAGAGCAAAGGATAATGAGCAGTCAGATTATGTTGATCAAGTAGCTTTTCGAAAGCGTCGGCGTCGTAAGGAGTGATGATTCTTGAAAAGATTTCGTTGTCGGAGTCAGAAGAATGAGCAAGAGGAAGTCGGCGATGAATGCAATCGGCAAAATTCGTATAAGCAAGGAATGGACGGGCGGAAGAGAGGATATCAGGTGGCGCGGTCGCGACAGGTGTAGGAGAAGGCGTGATGATCCCTGGATCCACACCAGGCACAGACGTCGAGTCGCTCGGCGTCGTTGTGAGTGCACCTACCGGCGCCATGAATGTTGAAATTGGCGCATATGATCGCTCTGGAGGTGGGGTGGACGATGTTCTTGTCCCGGAGGATACCCCAGATGGGCCTTGCATTCGACTTCTGCGCGTGGTTAGTCGAGACATGACCTCTCTCCGCGCAGAGGAGGCATACGGGCGGGATACCTTCCCCCGCACCGCGCCGTGCGCCACCCCGAAAGGAACCGCGCGAGGCTCCTTCACCGGAGCCTCGCGCGTTCTGGGATTTCCTCGCTGCTACCTCGGCACGCTCTCTCTTCAACGCCTCCTCCACCATCATCGCCGTCTCCTTCTTCGCATTGAAGATAGTAAGAGCGTTCTGATACTCCCGGTCGTAATGAGCACCATCGTAGACCGTAGGCATGCTGGCGTACTCGCGCCGCAACTTCGCCTCTACGGGCGCCCAGGCCTCATACTCGTCCACCTTGCCGATCAGGCCGTCGAAGAAAGTGTAGTGCTGAGCCCAGCGAACAGAGTATGGACCCTTTGGACCCGCCTTGTCCCTCATACGGCAGAATCTGAGGCGGTTTTGCGCGCACTCAGTATATTCACCATACGACGGGCGAACGTCGTCGCCGAAGCGCTTAACAAGCTCATCGACGCTGAGGATGTAGCGGCGGGCCACGGAGCCGGGAAGAGGATTGACCTTGATGGTGGGCAGGACCGCCGCGTTCTCCCATATGAAATGGAGCGCCTTGTTGGAGAAAACTGACTGGGGAAGAGGCGTCACTTCTTCAGTATCGAATAAAATTTGATGAAACTGAATATCGAGCTTAGCTCCGGGCACCCTAGCCACCTCCTGCGCCGTATCCATGCGCTTGTTGTCCTTCGGCGCGTCCGCGGCCGCCTTCGCGTCCTCCTTCTTCTTCTTCTCGTTTGCCTTCCACTGCGAGACCTGATTCCAGATGTACGTCGGGACCTTCTTGACATGAGATAAGAAGTCAGTCTCGCAAAATGCTGCCTCCTCCTCCTTCGTAAAAGAAATATACGAAGCTGCAGGCGACCCGGCACTCGTCACCCCCGCCAAACCCAACGTGAAGTCCATGGTCTTTTGCTCCCGCGCCATATTCTCCGCCTCGATGTCCGCGTTCTTGGATAAACGGAGCGTGACATCGAGCTTCTTGAACATCTCGCAGATGGCCTGCGTCGTGTGGGTCCTGCGAACACGGGACATGTTGACGAGAGGGCGAAAATTTGAGTCCGCGGAAAGATCGGCTTTACGAAAATAAACCGATGACCAGTCCTCACGAAAAGCGACTGGAGATGCTGCCTCGCGAAAAGCACAGCAGAAAAGGAAAAAGAAGGCCGAGAAAAAAGAAATGACACGAAGAGAGAGGAGCGGTAGGCGTAACCGCGACGATGAAGGACACGACGAAGAAGTGTCCCCAAAGATTGCAAGGCTGTCTAGTTGTATGTACATGTATCAACTAGACGACGACGGCCCTAGGTGGCCTCTATCTTATCCTAAGATAAGTTTATCGCTCGTTCCTCGCGATTACTTATCGCGGAGTGTTTCCCCGTGTCCATCCAGATTTTCCCCACGTGGATTCCCTGCATGTTTGGGCTAATCTCGTGAAACGAGACGACGAGTTGGTTGCGTTTCTGTCGATCATGAGTGGCGTGGAGAAACTTCAGGTCTCATGGGGTCTTATGACAGAAGGCCTTATACGGAGCCTCACCCCATCATCTATTGGGACTAATGCTCCACTACTACCCCGACTTCGCATCCTCGATGTCCATCAATCCTGGCTCTTCTCCCCTCCAGATTCCGCATTTGAAGAGGTTAGCAATATCTTCGATACTATGGTACTTTGGCGTGCGTCAAGCAAGGTCAGTGTGTATACTTTAACTTCTTCGAACTATGTTGATCATTTGACTCGTAGCAGCCGGGGTTCAGGTTGGAAGAATTACGAGCGCCGTTGGAGTGGCGAGACGATGATGATACAACTCCACCAGAGGAATCTCTGAGATGGGCTCAGCTCTGCACTGCGGTCTCGGTAGTATATCTTGAATATGATGGAGAAGTCGAATGAGCGAATGAGGAGGTGGTCATAGATGTAGAAACTCCAGTGGTTAGCAGAATTTTATCATTCAAACCATTTTTACCCTTCAAATACTAGGTATAACGAACGAAGGAGTGTAAGTAATACCCACTGTTTGAGGCTTTTGGTACTCCGAATAAACAAGTTGGGGCGTACTTCATGGTGCTCTTTTGTCTCAACTGAGATTCACCGTAGATACGGTAACAGAACTAGTCATTGACCTAGATGTAACATAGCAGAGATTTAGTTCACATACAATAAAACAAATGTATGTCATGTAGAGTCGGTAACATGAAGCATCCGGCAACCGGTTACCACAACCAAGCATCGACACCCTCCTCACGCAGCTGTTGTAAACACTGCACTATGCCTGGAGGCGCCTCGGAACCCAGCCGTAGTCCCAGAACCACAGACGATAAGAACGCCCCCGCGCTTTTCGATCCTGAGGGTTCGCCGACATGGAGCGTCCGAGTGGCCAGGAACTTCTTTAGAAGT
The DNA here is from genome assembly GCA_036872995.1 of Hymenopellis raphanipes. Lineage (NCBI taxonomy): Eukaryota > Fungi > Basidiomycota > Agaricomycetes > Agaricales > Physalacriaceae > Hymenopellis > Hymenopellis raphanipes. The sequence continues at coordinate 941,195 of JAYMDG010000015.1, forward strand.
GTCTGGACAACCGGTTCAATAACCGCCTGGGCGCACCATTGGGGCATCCAAACAAACTTGACCTCTCTGAGACATGGTAGAAATGTGGGCTTATTCAAGCGTTTGAAAAACAGGACAATGGGAGCGCTCGCGATGATATGGAGGGTACGGAGTTGGGGAGTGGTAATCAACAGGGCGTTAAGATCATCAGAACTGTCAATGATGTTTCGTGCATGAATGGTGCGAGTGCCGATCTTCATGACGAGTCGAAAGGCCGTGAGGGTACATTTTGAGCGAGTGATGAGGTTGGCTAGTTGCACCACCAAGACGGGATCACCAATTTTTGGCGAATATAAGTGTTCACGAACGACAAGCGTAAGGTCTCCAAGCTGTGGGAAGGAAATATCGCTGAGATACTGAGAAAAGGAATTTGTCCAGTGACAAGGTCTCCAAACGCTGGGGTCCAGCGTCAAACATGTCACCGACACTGACGGGGTATACCGCACAAAGGCACGAAGGGGGCGATCGTCCATGATGAAATGAATCTGTGAGCTGCCCCCTCTGCGCGAGCGAAAGATGTCCCAATAGCACCCCGTGCCGCCGAATATCTTCAGCCGCTCTAAGGGTAGGCTGATTTCTTCGTCGTAGTCATGCAGGTACACCTCTCGGAGGTTCAGCGACGAAGTTAACATCTCTTGCAGAGGAAGCGAGTCGCACTCGGCAGCAACCAGTGTCTTCAACATAGGTGTCCCACGCAGAACGAGGATCCTGAAAAAGTCGTAAGGATTAAACTCGTAGCCGTGGAGGTGCCATAGGCAGAACACAGACTTCCATCGATGGCAATTATCGATTAGGAGAGTGAGAGCATCTTTGGCTGGGTGGATATGGGGTGTGATTACACAGTTTCCCAGCTTTATACACAGAGCCGCGGCTCGCGATCTCTCTACATAAAGCGGGACAAGCGGGCGCTCGGACTGCGGAAGGTAGACGTCCTTGCGGGCCACATATAGCATGCCCACAGCCTTGGGGTGACAAGGCATAGTTCGCGCCACCGTGCACAAACGAGGGAGATCCGCAACGGTGTCAGAAACGTTTGCTCGTCAAAGGTGTCTCTGATTCCAGACGTGTCGCAGGAGTAATGGAAGATTGTAAGGAGTAATTCCGGAGGAAGCTTGCGAATGGGAGAGGGAAGGATGTAGACTCGGTTCTTCTGGATGGCATTTGCTGCGTGATTGCGACGATCCTGTAGTGCAGACAGTAAAGAACTGAGACGTTGGATCTCAGGATCCAAGATCTGGTCCACATTGCATTCGTCGACGACAATACGTGAGGCTAGTACTTCGATATCGACTGCAGTAGGCACGGTGAATCCACGGGTAAGGGATGTGTATTGGAAAAAAGGTTCGACAGGCGGTGGTAAATTCGGAGGTTGGTCAGACGCGTTTGTGGTTGTCATCTTTGTAGTGAATTAGAAAAAGGTCAAGTGAAGCATGAGTAGAGGAGACATACATTTCCAGAAATGTTTTTAATATGCAGAAGCCAGTAAAACGCGACTCAGTCGCGGTGGGAGGGTATATGGGGCACAAGCGCCAGTCCTGCGTCAGAAGAAGAGATTTTGCTACTTCAGAGCCTCGTACGGCTAGAGATGTGATCAAGGATGCCCCTCCAGCGCGTGTCCAGTTTTGCGAAGATGATGAACGTTAACAAGCCGCACCGTGGGAACTTGCACCGGCTTTCTCCCGAACTCCATCGCATTTGTTTTTTCTTGACCAAGGACCTTAGATTCTGTTCATGTCCGCTCTGTTGCAGCTCTTGAATGAATTCAGCCTGGATCTCATCCCAGGAAAAGTGGACGAATCGTTTCTTACCGTTTTTGGATTGGAGTCAAGTTACTTTCCCCTCCTGCACCATTTTCCACAACCAATCTTTCTTACAGCTGCAACCGTCGTGTCTGGAGCTCTGTCCTTGTTCGTTGTACGTTGTACAAAGGCAGTTTTTTTCGGTAAATACAATGGTACCCTGACTACCGTGTCAACATTTCGTCCTGGTCAAAGTCTTGAGCCACTCGTGCGAACACAAAGCACGCTGGCCCCAGCAGTCCACATTGCTCCTAGCCAGATCATTGTGCACTTTGACCTTCGTCTGGCCTAACATGGACGACAAAGACTGCCCGAAGCACTTATATAAAGACTGGGAGCGCTGGTCGTCGTCTTCATCTGCCCAGTCATGCAAGCCACTTCCCGTGAATCCGCGATTCGATCTACTCTGCCGCGTCTTGAAGACCCTCTTCCTGTGGAGGAAGAAGAGTGCGAGACACCTACATGGATTGCTCCCAGCGAGCACGTCGGCTTCGCCAATTATGAGTGGAACCAAGCACACTACCACGATGACTCGGAGCCTGTATCGGCTGGTGGTAACGAAATGTACGGACGCTTTTTTTTCTTTCTCAGTCCAATCAGTCTCAAGCCCTTACGTGAAGTTGGTATGACCAAGGCCACTATCACGATGATGAGCCTGTACCGGCACCTGCTACTAACGAAATGTACGTTCTTCCTTCTTTCTCAGTCCAATCGTTCTCAATCCCTTGTTTGAAGTTGGTATGATGATCTTATGGCCGCTGCCGCCCACAACGCGTCCTCGGAGTCCACCGAAGCGCCGTACGTTCTACGTTATACTACGTTCCTAAGACAAAGCTCACGTATTGTAGATACAAGAGGCAGTTTTGTGCGGAAATTCCCGAAGATTCGTCGCATCCCGAAAAGAACCTCCAGGTTAACCTGGACGAGGAAAATGATTACGACGCAGAGTACTCAGTGGATGAGGAGCAAGAAGAAGAAGCGTCCGTGTCCAGTCTCTCTCCCCCGATTTGTTAACCAATGTTCTCCCAGTCCTCCCCCGAAAAGGGTTCGAACACAGAACACCCCCGTCGCAAACGACCAAGTGCTCCATTCCCTACCATCGCCTCCTGTAGACAAAGCGTCCCTCAAGGCGGAGTTCTTTGCATCTCTCGTTAAATGGCCCGCAGATATTCAAAGCACGCCTAGTGCCCGTAAACACTTCCTAGAAACGGATCCGAATGTCGACCACACTGTGGCGCTTGACCCGACGAAGGTCATGTGTTCTGGATGTAAAGAGTATAAGATGTTGGATGTGAGGTACCAGTACTACCTTACCAACTGGTTTGCGCATAGGCCGCGTTGTGCGAAGCTTTTCAACAAATGGTTGGCTAGTCGGGGATGAGGGATATGTGTCACACAGAGGTTTATTATTCGCTGTATATTATTCATGGCTTTTGGGACTTCATGCATTGTTTGATTCAACAAGGTTGTACATAATACATCTCCTCTTCTGTTTCTTTACGTCGATGTGCTCTACAATACGATGCGGTCAAGTTATCCCTGTCTTCTCATCGGATTCTCGTTTTTCGTCTCTGTATCAGTGCGGTCTTACGATGTCCTTGCAGTTAGAGAAAATCACATTTCGAACAATCGAGTCTCCTGAATCGTAACATTAACATCATTCTATAGAAAACAGAGGCTGGTACATCACTAAAAGACTGACAGGATCGTGAAACAGAAAGAACAGATCACAACATGAACTCGGTCGGATTACATTGAGAAAGGAATTTTGACTCCCGCGTCGGAAAGGCGCTTGAAGACGGGCAGCATGTGCGCCGTGATCAGCCACATCTAGGACGAATCAGATTGCAACAATCAGACGTTCAAGAGGACGGCGCGCACATTATACCACCAATAAGACTTGCGATCCGCCTCCTCCGAATAGTCCAGGCAGTACTTGATCATCGCGATGACGCCCAACGCCGCGAATCCTACAGAGACAGGGATGGGTGGCTGCCAGTAGTACACGAGGCCGCCCGTCCACGCATACACCAGGGCCATGAGCGACCAGCGGCCGAGCCATTGAGGCAGCATGATGGCGAGCGTTTTACGTCCAATGGCGGCGTCTCCAGAGCGGTCGCGAAAATCCTGGGCGTGACCCTATATGTAGTAGGCAATCAGATTGGGATCCCATGATGAACGGCGAGGGTATATTTAACGTACAGTCGTGGTGTGGATGACGCCGCTCAGGATGACGGCAATGGCGGAGGTTTGTGAGAGAGGTTTGTTGTGATCTACCAATGCCATCGTCAGCGAGGTACGAAGAGGCGCTCAGTTGGTGAGAGCTCACCGAAGACGACTGTAGTTCCCCAGCAGTAGCAGACGTAGCCGATCGAGCCCAAGAAGGACTTCATGAACCAGTTTCGCGACAGGCCGACTTCGTTGTAGGCGACGATGGCGATGAGGTATAAGGCGCTGCATGCCACGAGATCGTGGTAGATGCTGTACAAGAACGAGAGGGCGAAAACGACCTGGTATAAGGTCTGCGCGTCATCCAGCGAGATGCGTCCTGAGACGATAGGCCTGTTGGGTTTAGCGAGTTTATCTTCTTCGAGACCGACTATCTTGAAGAGGTATCAGCACCGTCGGCATGTCGTGAATGGCGGGCGCGTACCTGGTTCTTAATCTAGCAGACTATCTAAGCGTTCGGGACTCTTCAGTAGCAGATGAACATACCTCGAAGGAGATCAAGTGGAGCTCCATCCAGACAAAGCCTTGGATGAAAGACCAGGTATCTGTTGGTCCAGCTAATGCCATCGCGACTGCGAGCTGAGAAGACGTTAGACGCCACAAAAAGAAAGGGAAACGCTCACAGTAGGCCCAATGATTGGGAAGACGTCAGATTCACTGAATAAAAAGGCGGTGTAGGTCTTATCTAGAACCGCGGAGAGTGTGCCATTAAAGTAGGTCGTGAGTGCAGCGAGCGATGAGCGCTTCATTCTAGACTACGTCCGGGGGAAATGTACAAGGAGAGGGAGGCCTGAGAGGTGGGCACAGTCGGTCTAGACATTCAAGCGAGTCCCATTTTAAAAGAGAAACGATATCAGGATCATGTCAATCACTAAATCCAAGGGGCGGTATGGAGAAGCATGGAGAGCATGGAGAGTCCATTCGGATTGTCCATATCTCCGAAATCTTCTCCATACCCTATGGTGTCCCCCATATCACAGCTTCCATACTCTCCATGGTACCAGAAGGTGTGTTTCCGTTCAGGCTGCCGGCATCTCCGGGCTGAGGGTGTGTATCAGAGTGCTTCGTCAAACAGTTGTGGGAGAAAGTTTCAAATTGAGATGACAGAATAGTCGTAGGTGATACAGCGATGTCCTAGTTGATAGAAAGAAGAAGAGGCCAAATGTGGCTGAGGGTGGCACAGACGGCAGATACCGATCACGTTCAAAGTCCGCTCGCACGGCCCTGCACTGACTGTCATCATCGCCGTGCACGTTGCTGAACGCTGCTCGTCGTCGTCGTCGCGGTCGATGTCAACGGCCCTCGTAACCATGGCGCGCGCGCCTCTCCCGTCACCGCCGCTGCCCTCCCCCGCCGCTGATCCCGTCCGCGGCGCCATAGGTCACCTCTTGTCTCGGGGCTACTCTCTGCCCTGCTCGACCGCCGCGCAGGCCTTCATCCAGCTCGTGCAGCCGACGTCGCGGTTCCAGCTCGCTCTGGACGTACTATTGCCGCTGCTGGATCCCCATGCACCGTCCGAGGTGCGTTCGCAGTTGCCGGCTGCTGATGATGATGGACCTGAACCTGAACGGCAGGCAGCGCAACGGATCCTTGTGTCTTTTATTCTGTATTATCTGTACTCGCCCCATCCTATTGCAATCAACCCCTTCAAGTCGGCCCTCTTTGTGACGTTCATCGCTGAACGCGAAAAGGCGGTTAATGCCGCCAGTGTCGGCGATGTCTCGCCTAATGAGCAGCTGGTCTGGGTCTTGTGGAAGATTCTCAAGGGCGATGGAAGCGATGTATGTGCAACTGTTATCATGGCTTGACTTTTTTGTTTACTCTTTGGTTAGATTGGGCCTTACTCTCCAAGCACACTCGCTACATCGCCTCTTCCACCCAAACTTAGAGCGACTAATTTAATCCTCGACAATACCCTGTACATTAACGAACCTGACATGTGTGTACTCTATCTTTGAATCTCCTTAAACGCGTCTAATCATCTTATAGAAATGACTTTACTCAAGACTCACAACGGAATATCAATACTAATACCCCAACCACCACCACCACGGTCACTGCCGAAACTGATAGCGCCAATGAGCGCGTCGCGCACGCGATCAAACTCCTCCTTGATGCTCGCAAACGCGTTCTGTCTTTATCCGAACAACGGGTGAATTACCTCTTACCCTACCAATCCCACCACCGCTAACCTGCAAGGTGCAGATTGTACTACCTTCAATGGCATCTGTAGCTTCTGCCAGACTTATAACGCCCTTCGACTTGCCTTCCATCGTGACACACAACCCGACCCTCGCGCACCCCCTCTTCGTCGCCTTGCTCTCCACCGCCACATCCGCGGATGCGGCCGATCTCAGTCTGCCCTCGCCCTTTCTCGACGTGCTGCCTACCCTTCCTCCAACGTTACCTTCCTTCGATCTCATGGGACGGCTTCTTCGCGACCCTACTACTGCCGCCGATGGCACGACCTCCGTCGCGGACCTCGTACGCTCAGAAGTTTTGGGTCGGTTTATACTGGAGTGTATCAACTGGCTCGACCATGCTGAGATTCAAGAGAAGGAGGGGCTGGTCAATGATGACCGGTTTGCGATGGGTGTTCAACATGTGGGTGTAATCATCTCCCAGTACTTTGTGTTTAAGAAGGTTGTTTTGATTAGCTCTGCCGCTTCTACACATCGCTCATCAAACTCGGAATTGTGGACCCCATGTCTGACGAGGATACGGCGGAGATATCGCATTTCAGCCTGAGGCATTCCCGGTTTGAGGAGGCGAATGCACTTTATAGGATGCTGGCAGCTGTGAGGATGTAACTAACACCCTCGAGCTGTAACATCATATGTGCGTTGCTCCGTTTGGGGTCTTCTTTGCTGTTCGCTGACAGCTTTTTGACAGGTTTTCTTTTTTCCTTCTATGCCCTTATGCAAACTAGTATGTATGTTACGGACGTATGCGCGAAATTCATGTCAAGTATTTTGGACATGCGGTGTAGCTATCCGAATGCGAGGTGTTCTAGCATGGTCTTGAAGCGAAGCGCTTCTCGTGGTGCAGTAGGACGTCCATTGCCCTTAATGGTCTTGTCTGCAAGCGGACATTCATGCAAGCGTGTTTTGTCCGGGTTTCCTTCCTTCCGAGTCCCGACGAGGCTCGGATTCTAATTCCGGTTCAGAGCTTCGTGAGTGTGTGTTGCAATCGGAGGGCATCCGGGATACGTTACGGTATGTTTATGTCACCGTGTTTTGTGAAGGCCAGTTCTCCGTCGAGCCTGAGTGGAGGGTCCTCTTAGTGTTGGCGATGCAAAGCACAACTACATAAGGTATTTCTAGCGATGGTTATACGTGTATTCGAGGCCTAAGGTATTGCGCGACAGACATGGACTCGGCAGGCATCGTACGCGTTTGCTGTGTGGCCCAATTTTATACTGGGCTTTCGGGTATGAGTACCAAATGGTGTTAGTATTATCCGCGGTTATGTCACTGCACCCACAGAGAATTCTTCTTTTTAATCCTTTCCGAGAAAAGGTTAAGGGCTGTCGCGACGCCCGCCCTTGAAAATGACAGCAGCAAGCGCTGTTGACTACGACGATGTCCGACTCCGACTCCCAGTGTATTACGCTCAAGTTTATCGTGGTGGGCGCGAGCGTGGCGGGGCTGACGTGCGCGTCGGCGCTGGCGAAGGCTGGGCACGATGTGATTGTTTTGGAGATGGGTGATCGTTTGGAGAAGGTGTGTGTTTCCTCCAGTGGCGTACATGTTAAGAGGCTCACCACGTCGTTGTTTTGGCAGACGAGTCGCGACGGGGGGCTGAGGGTCCCGCCGAATATGGCGCGGCTGATGCGGCATGCGTACCCTGGGATGGACGCGCTGTTGGCGGAGAAGGGGAGTCGGTGTGCTGGGTGCGTACTTCAAGGCTCAAGCAGAGTCTGGCGTCTTACCGGTCTTTTCAGGTTGGAGTTTCGATCAGGTTTTTTCTTTTCTTTTTCGTAATCTCTCTCTTTGGGTGTTCATGAGGTTTTGTATATAGCGGAAACGTCGCGTCTTATGGGGCTGATGACCTTTGATCCTCAAGTCATGTCGGATCTGGGCTCGGACTATTGTATGATTCCCGTGCGTCTTTCCTTTCTGCCGCGTTGAATCTACTATCTTCCTACGTGGGACTCTGGGAGGCTTACTTACCTCTTCGTCACGTATGATAGCATTACGATCTGTGCTACTTGCTTCGGGAGCAATGTGAGGAGCTCAACGTGCGGTTTCGGTATCACTTCAAGGTCGCGGGTGTGGAGACGAGTGAGGACGCGGACGGCCCAGCGGTTGTCGTGTCGACTGGGGGGGAGAGGGTTGAAGGGGATATAGTGAGTACTACGTGAGTGCGAATGAACGCGCGCGACTGACCTGTGCAGATCGTTGGTGCGGACGGACGTAATAGTGTCGTGCGCGACTTTATAGCCTCGCAGGACAAGGGCTCCGATGACGAGGACGATGATCAGGACGACGGAGATGTGCTTCTTCCTCCCATACGTGAAATTGCTAGGTGTGTACATGTCTTCCTCCCGGTTCTTTCATCGTAGAGAGCTAAAGTCGTAACGCAGCACATGTATATCCGTACCGATATCCGACATGCTAGACCACGATGATCTGGCTCCTCTAGTAGCCGCTTCAGCTGCTGTATGCGTCACTCCCTAACCATAAGCGATTTTCCATTATTACTTACGAAGACTACTAGCAGTTTACGATATGGATGGGCGACGGGTATAGCTTGATGGGCGGCAGAGTAAGTAGTGTTTATTCGCAAACTCCCAGGGCTGAAAGGTTTTAGCACGGCAATCTCTACGTCCTAGGACTTTCGAAAACGACCGCGCCATCGCAGCATGACGAAGACAAGGATTGGTCAGAACATATGCCGCTGCAGGCTCTCAAACCTGCTACGGCGGAATACGCCCCATTGTAAGCGATTTTAATAGCCCTGAAGTGTATGTTTTGCTGAGGCGTGGCGCACTAGGCTGAGAAAGCTCCTCGATTTGTCGGACCGCGCACATCCGACGATTCAGGTGGTCAGCCATCTCGACAGTTTTGTCGATGTACATGGGAAGGCTGTTGTCATTGGTGACGCGGCCCATGCTGCTCCAGTAAGTAATCTTTAATCGTGCCGTTAGAGCTCAAACTGCCGACTGCCGTTAACCTCTTTCTTATCAGATCAATGGGACCTACAACGCGTGAGTTCGCAGTCTTCCTTTTCTTTCTCTCGTAAACGTATGGGCTGAAACCGCCGCTTGCTTAGGGCTCTAGCTGTAAGAAGTTGTCCATCAGTTCGCTTGCGCCTATCACTGATTACCTGTCTCTTACAACATACTTACTACATAGGTGGAAGACGCCTTCACGCTCGGTCATCTGTTCACGCGGATCACCAGCAGATCGCACATCTCGTCACTGTTCAGCGGGTATAACGAGATTCGGTTTAACAGGACCAAGAGCACGGAGCGCAGCGAGATACAGGGCTTGCTGTCGAACACGCTCCCGCCGGGGCCGCAGCGCGACATGCGGGACCATGGGTTTAGGAAGACGCTGGCGATAGCGAATGCCCCAGATGAGCATGCGGAGGAGCTCGCCGCGATATGGACTAGCTGGATCGTGCTGTTCAATTATGATGCTAAAGACGCCGTTGATGAATGGTGGTTGGATTGGGGAAGACATAACCAAGTCGATTAATGGGGGTGGTGGTTGCGTGCAAGCGCGACCTAGGCTATATTCGTTAATGCTCTTTCCTCGTTTTCGTTTTATTTTTGCTTGGTTCTTGGTATGGAATGGATGGAATTTTTATTTGCATTTTCTTAGTGATTTTTGGGAGTCTGTGATTGCGCTAGAGGGTAGATTGTTCCCCAAATGGTAGTTTTACTTGGATTGTGGGGACGTGGGTGGGCGAAGACCTGCCGTCACCGACTCGGCGCATGAGGTCGGAGTAGCGACTGGGTAGTGTGGCACATCGACAGTTCGACATCGTTACATTAGCCGAACATCTCTTGCACGTTCTTCAGTCAAAATCAACCATCTTCGAGCCCCCGCTCCCGCCCTTTCTGCTGTTTGTCTGTTGGTCGTCCTCGGCTCGGTCCGCTAAGCAGGAACGACCATTGATCGTCGACGGAAGCAAACGGAAGCAAATTTTCAGTGCCTGATCGGGCTAGAAATACGTCTGTTTTCTGCCATCAACCACCATGGTCATTACGAGAAAAGTGAGCGTGGTCGACACACGCACGGATTCGAGAGTGAGAATTGGCCAGGCAGCTTCTCTGGAGACGGGCGCAGATCCTTTGAAGAAGGCATCAAGTCTACCCTACTGACAGCTGTGGGTTCTCAGCCTCGGATGGGAGAAGATATCCCTGTTTACTCTGTTATGAATGGTGTGGACTGGCTAGAATCTCCGGTATCATGGCGACCCTTCTGTGCGCCCTGCATGCGCGCGGCTCAGGACATCGATTAATCCTCCTCGCGTCACAGCGATCCAGGGTGCTTCTTGGTGTAACCAGCCATCCTTTCGTAGGGACGCGCGTGCTTGTGGACTAGTTCTCTACGGGCCCATCATCAGAAATCATTACTTCCATGGAATCGCCCGAGATTTAATGTTTTGAGAAGTTCGCCTAACATGCATGCCCGAGGGCTTGCATGGATGGGGCTCGTTCCAGCTCATGCACGATCCTGCTATCGCTTTTTCTTTTTTTAAAAGGGACTGGTCCCGCGAATGTCTAGACTGTGCGCACCTCTCAGGCCTCCCCTCTTGTATATTTTTCCCGCTCTTCCTCAGGACGGACGTAGTCTAGGATGAAGTCTTCTTGGAACTCGTCTTTCACGGCACTCACGACCTTCACGACCTACCTTAATGACGCGCTCTCTACGGTTGTAGATAAGACGTACACCGCCTTTTTGTTCAGTCAATCCGACGTCGTACCAATCATCGGACCTACTGTGAGCGTTTCCCTCTTGCACAGTTTATTCGCGTCTAACACGCTTTTCAGCTCGCCGTCGCGATGGTTCTAGCTGGACCAACAGATCTTTGGTCTTTCATCCAAGGCTTTGTCTGGATGGAGCTCCACTTGATCTCCTTCGAGGTATGTTCATCCGTCACTGAAGAGTCCCGAGCGCTTAGATAGTCTGCTAGATTAAGAATCAGGTACGCGTCCCGCCATTCACGAGATCCCGCCGGTGCTGATATCTCTCCGAGATGGTCGGTCTTGAAGAAGATCGACTTGCTAAACCCAACAGACCCATCGTCTCCGGACGCATCTCGCTGAATGACGCGCAGACCTTATACCAAGTCGTTTTCGCCCTCTCGTTCTTGTACAGCATCTACCACGGTCTCGTGGCATGCAGCGTCTTATACCTCGTCGCCATCGTCGCCTACAACGAAGTCGGCCTGTCGCGCAACTGGTTCATGAAGTCCTTCTTGGGCTCCATTGGCTACGTCTGCTACTGCTGGGGAACTACAGTCATCTTCGGTGAGCTCTCACCAACTGAGCATCTCTTCGTGTCTCGCTGACGATGATAGATCACAACAAGCCTCTCTCGCAAACATCCGCCATTGCCGTCATCCTGAGCGGCGTCATTCACACTACGACTGTATGTTATACCGTCCGCGTTCATCATGGGATCCCAGTTTGATTGCCTTCACTTAGGGTCATGCCCAGGATTTCCGCGACCGCTCTGGGGATGCCGCCATTGGACGTAAAACGCTGGCCATCATGCTGCCTCAGTGGTTCGGCCGCTGGTCGCTCATGGCCCTGGTGTATGCCTGGACTGGCGGCCTCGTGTACTACTGGCAGCCTCCCATCCCTGTCTCTGTAGGATTCGCGGCGTTGGGCGTCATCGCGATGATCAAGTACTGCCTGGACTATTCGGAGGCGGCGGATCGCAAGTCTTACTGGTGGTACAACGTGCGCGCCGTCCTCTTGAACGTCTGGTTATTGGAATCTGATGCGTCCTAGATGTGGCTTATTACGGCGCACATGCTTCCGGTCTTCAAGCGCCTTTCCGACGCGGGTGTCAAAATTCCTTTCTCAATGTAATCCGATTTCGATGTACAGTGCTTCCGGTGTTGTTTGCACGTATGATCTTCATGTTGTAATCCTGTTCTGTTTCACGATACATACTGTCAATCCTTTAGTGTTGTACTTATCATGCCTCTGCTTTTCCTCTAAATGTAGATAGATCTCTTCCTTTTCAATCGATGTTAACGGTTTCACAATTCAGGAGGCTCGACTATTTACGAAAGGGATTCAATGTAAGTTTACTTCTTCATCGCCCACCCCGCTCGTTCGAGTAGAGCCTCCTACTTCGCTAGCCGCGTTACCACGAAGTGGCGCGAGCTCATGTTCAGCTTCGTCGCGGCCAGCAGCGACGGGCCTAACGGGACTGACGGGACTGAGGTCGATGAAATGTTGACGCAGGTAAGCGATAAGCCCGGGTGGGGTTCCTCCCTCACTGAAAACGTTGGGGTATTCACCAAGTTGAGCACCTTTAAATTTATGCAGAAGTCCGAATGTCGACAGAGGTTTGATGTCTGTGCAATCGGCCAGCAATGTAAGTAGTGGGAGACGCTGACTAGCTGCAAGCAACTCACCAAATAAGAGCCTCAGAAGGCTTGCTCCAAACAACAAAATGAAGAAGCCATTGAGTGACGTCCAAAATCCTCCAACCGCAGAGAGCCCAGCCCAGACCGACTTTTCTCTGTAATCCGCATCGAAAACCCAGCTACTATAGTCGGCTTGCATGTACAGCCGCAGCGTCGCGGTGTCCTCTGTGTCGTTCACTAGTGATCTTACGGAAAGATCAGGTAGGAGATAAGGGATTTCAGCGACCAAGAAGTTCGCAGTCTAACGTCCGAAAATCTATCAAGCTTCGAGCCGACTCGTTGAATAAGTAAGGGACGTACGGTACCAAATAATTTGGAGGCGATGTTGTTTTCTCGAAATTGTTGACGAATTGTAGCCTGAACAGCTCCCAGGAGATGCACGTTGGACACAAGTGGAATTGCCATAGTGTTTGCCAAAATAGTATCTATATTCGCCGTCAACCCGACGTCCACATAGACCGTGCTGCCGCGCGCATTCACGGGGTTGAACGACGTGTCAAACAAAGAGGACAAGGCGGAGAAGTTTACTTGGACGAGCAAATCTGGCCAAATATCCATGGATGGTTGGCTTACGAGGTCTACATTCATGCCAGTATGTTATCATTTGCGTCAGTACAAGGAGCGAGACTTACCAGCAACCCTCAGCTGCTTATCAGCACTCCCTGGGCCCGTGCTTAGGCAATGAATCTCGATCCCGGCAATCTTGGGGTTCAGAGCGGCCCATGATGTATCGGAACCGAGGCGAGAGAAAGAAGTTCGATTGCAGTCCTGAGACGAACCTAACGGTTTTACATCCACTGTATCTTGAAAGTTCTGCATAATGTCGTCAAGCCAGGGGCTGGACTGCCCGATGTCAGCTATAGCGGTGTATTCATCTATCTGAAGGAACTAAGGAATCGTTTGAGCATCAAAATGCATCTATAACCTTAAATGAGGACGCTTACAATGATGATTCTCCAGCTGCTGTTCGACTCTAGCATGAGGTTATCGGGAACGAACGAAGACGTATACACCTTTGATGGTGCCCATCCGGCCTCATGGACAGGCTCCAGGATTACTGTCGTAATCGCAAAAACCAACAGGCCTACGATCATGGCTACAGCGGCCACTCCTCGCAGCAGCACAATAGTTGTCGCTTCATTCCTGTCACCCTACGTGAGAATCGAATGACCAGACACAGACAACGACGTACTTAAACACATTGCGAAAAACTGATCGTCCCGTAACGAGGAATATTCGACTACGGCGACGTGGCCTTACGACAGGGAACTCTGATAAAAAATCAAACGGTTCTATCAATGTCAAGTTGAATCCCGTCTCATAAACCCGCCGAAATATGGCGCAGACGCGAATAAGGAAAAGAAACGTGAGGGAGATCGTTTGGACGTAGATGGATATCACAAGCGTGATGGTGCTGGCAGTGTCGTACTGATTGAAATACCAGGTCCACGGTTGCACAAAATACCATACTACGTGACGTGAGCATCGTTGAGGGAGAGAAACAGTCTGGTAGCACTCACAAACAATGGCCTCGCCAATCGTGACCAGCATGTCGAGAAACACTGGCATGATAGGAAAGACACTAGAAGCATGGCGCTCAGGACACATCCATGTCATTTTCTAGCCCCAAAATGTGCCCTTACCTGAGGACGTGATGAATGATAACCACCGCTGATAGACAGAACACCGCGATAAAATAGGGCCACTCGGGGAATGGGTAATTCTGCACGAAGAGTATCGCTCCACCGATGCAACCAACTGATGAGATGAGTAGAAGCCGAAGAATGTATGCGCGTAGAGTGGCATGTAGTATCACTTTGGGGAGATCGGTACACAAAAACTGTTTCCAAGCTGGTATTGATTCTTGGATTAGCCGCATACCAGCAAATGTGAGGTAAGGGAGGGTGAAGAAGTTTTGCGAACGGTTACGCCGGAAAACAACACGTAGTAGTCCGTTTTATAGAATGAGAAGGCTGAAAACTGGGGTCGACGATCGAAGACGTACCGCCGGCGAATGTTCCTCCGGTTGGCGCGTATCAAGATAAACGCCAGATTTGCTGTTTAGCAAGAAGAAATGTGACGTATGAGGCTTTGGAAATGAATGAGTGTCGCCGTGCCAAATGCACGTCATGAGATAGACGCCGCATGCAGTAGAGAAATCGATAGATGGACAGAGCTGCCTCGTGCTCGAGAGCAGCCGAACAGCGGGCATGCTGGTGCTCTATAAGTCTTGACGAATCCTTGAACCCGGAAAACGAATAGTGGGCCGCGTGCCCAATAAGTAATAACAACTTGAAGCCTTCGTGAGAGGAAAGAAGCCAGAAGCGACCGCCACAAGGCACCACTGTATTAATCCATATCTGCGTCAAAGGGATGTCGTTGTCTATTGGTGAAATGTGAGCGAACAGAATCGTACTTTTAAACCATGAAACCAATGCGAACCATCCCAATCCCACGGCGGCTCAAGAACGACATGGAAATAATAAGAAGTATGTCTACAATATCATCTTCCCACAATAAGTCCTGATAGCATCCCGTACGCGCGCGCCAATCACACTATCAGATCGTACAATGACAGCTTCCACTTCCGAAACGGTATAACTTCTATACGCATGCCCATCTGCATCAATCACGCGTCCAAGCTCAAGCGCTCCATTCAACATGTCCTGCGAATAGACGCTGACATCGGGCACAATTTCCTCCGGGGAGTTGAGACGTAAAGCCTCATCATTCGCTGGGGCGCCAAACACCAACGCCGTATGTCTCGTTGGATTGAGCAGCGCAAATACGCTCGTCCCATCTTTCGTGAACAGACCAGGCGCATCCGGGGCCCTATCGCCACCCGGCACTCGTCCATCATCGCCAGGCCGATACGAGTCCACAAGGTTCGCTCTGGTCTCCATCATCAAGTACGATATCGCTTCCCCAGTAATTAACACCGATTTGGCGGAGCTCCCAGCTACGCTCATACCCTTTGATATTTGTCGGCCGAAGCATTGTATGTCTTTTTTAGGATAGTTGTGGTCTCGGAAAGCATAGCAGCAATGACGGGGAGGCGTTCCGCAGCGTAGGAGTCGAGCACGGAATGTGGCGAAAGGTGCTTGATAACTTATGGGAGGTTCTAGGCGTTGAACGCGTCTTGTACGCCAGTGTTGAGGCCTTGACCGCCAGAGGGGCTGTGAATGTGGCCAGCATCTGCATAAAATTAGATAAATAACGGCGGACAGAAAGAACATAGAACATACTGTCAGCGATGAAGACTTCAAGTCTCCGAACCTACCGCTGATCTCCTTGAACTGTTCGATATACGCTTCTCGACTCCCGGCCTTCCCGCGGTCGAGCAATGTACCTGCTGCTACCGTGTAGTAGCGATCGTCTCCTTGGATAGCGTATGGTCTGAGTGTTACCCTTTAGAGGATGGTCAGACACCTAACAGACACCGGTAGTAAAAAGCCAAGGATATAACCCACATCTTGGTAGACGCAGCACCCCACAGATGCCATTTCTAAACTCACATTAAATCGTGTAGTTCAAGAGAGCGAAATGAAGGCGACTTACGCTACAATCCAAAGGAGAGTTCTTGATGCGAATATCGCCAACAATGATCTGCTCTTTCCTAATTTCGCCGAGGAATGCAAGCCCCAGTTGATGGCGAACAACACTTCGCGCCCCATCCGCGCCAACAACCCAGCCAAATTCCATGGTGCTCTCTTCGTCAACACCATGATCAAGGTGTTTAACAATACGCGCCACGACGCGATCCAGGAATTGTTCAAATGAAACGCATGTTGATCTATCACACAAAAATTAAGACGTCGATCCGCGCAAGACACATGTCGCTCACATGAGGCTTAGAAGGCGTGCTCTTTACATCGCGCGCAGTATCCACCTCCGCTTTGACTGTAACCCCATCCGCCTCGTACATGACAATGGGTTGAGCGGGCATGCCGGCGGCGAAGATCTCGGGCATGACACCCAGGAAGTTGTAAACCTCAAGAGTCCGAGGCTGCACAAACAATAAGCCACCAAACATCGCTCGAAGAGAAAGAACACGCCTGTACCCCAGCACCGCGCTGTCCGATGCTATACCAGAGTTTCTGGGCGATGATTCGGAAAGGAATGTCGCATACGATATAGTAAACACGGGTCCAACGCCAATTGCTACGTTCGTTAGACGCGATACAACGCAGTAGAGGCCAGAGAAATACGATTAAAACAGTGTCCAAAGCCATGATGATGGTTTCACAAGCGGTTCCACCAATTGAAACGTTTCCCTTTTGCGCTCCAGGGCCGGCATGGTACACTATAGCTATATTTTGGCGAGCCAAAGGCGACTGTCCCCATGGCTCCACACAATCAAGTTTATGCAAGTTGAAGTCCGATGCTAGTAGTTGAAATGGGTAAGTATTAAAGTAAGATGGTTTTGTTGGTCCATGATGGTCCCCCCCAGATTCTGGTCACTTCCAGTTCGGCCTGGGATTATACGTCAACTACGCAGACCGTTATGAGATACGGAGCATGGAAGAAAGCAGTAACGGTTGATCATGGTCTAAAGCAAAGGGGCGTAACCCTAACCCTGTCCTGACCTTGCGCATTCATGGCGTTGTGTGTAGTAACCTGTTTGTCCTCGCAGTATTCGAATCGATGTGCCATGTGCCTTTCAGGCTATGGGGATTGATTTTCTTTGTCTGCGTGTATATGATTTAGTAGTAGTAGGTATAGAGTATTATAGCAGGTGTCAGACAGCTTTACATGGCACTAAGGAAGTAATCATAGGATCCTCTGCACATAAACGAGATGGAGCCGTCGAGTGTAGCATATTACGCCTTGTACCAAAACTACGACTGGCCGAAACGTGTAAAAGTGTAACTATATAATAGGATTAGTAAGCCACATTCGTAGATCTACCTCTCGACACGGTGGCAACGCGTTTCTTGCCACATCATTCGTCCCGACGTCTCCAGGAGCCTAGTGGGGTCATCAAATTCTTCAGTGCCATCTCTCTAGGCTCCTCTCCGCGACCACCGGCAGCCATCTTCGCCCTTTCCCTCAGCCTCTGCACTGGCAACTCAACAGGCTCCCACTCCTCCTTCTCGCTACTCACCCCCTTGCCATCCGGCAACACATTCCTCGAATACTCCACATCCACGTCCGCCCCCCATCTCCCCTCCACAAGCCTCTTCGCGTCCTCCGTAGACCGCATAACAATGTATCCCGTCCCTGGCATCTTCAAAAACTTGACATACATCACACTGCCGTCCCGCGGCAAAGCACTCGTCAGCGCCTCAAGGCTATCATGCCAACTCCGGAACACCAGCCGCCGATTCGGCACCAAGTCTCTATCTCTCTCCTTTTTCGCAGTACCCTGGTAGTCGACGTACAGCCGATGCTCGCTCCGCGGGCAAGATGGGAGATGGAGGATGAGCTTGTTTCGGTAGAATCTCGACCGGTCTGTTATGAGTTGATCAGCGTCGGAGGGGCCGGGGAGGAACTCGAGGGTTGCGCCGTGCATTTTGGTGCTTTCGTAGAGACGGCGCGAGTCGACGAAGTTGAAGAACTGGACGTGTGCGTAGCCGGGTTTGGTGGGGGCGGAGGCGGGGCGGAAGGCGAGGCGGCGAATGGGGCCGTAGGATATTGTCCAGGCGCGGAGGAGGGAGTCGAGTGCGGCTATGTCGTTGAGTGCGGTTATGGAGTTGGGCTCGGAGGGAATGAAGGGGATGGTGCCGATGAAGAGTGTATCCGTGGGTCGTGATGGAGGGCGCACGTGTTTAACGTGTGGACGAGAGTATTGTATGCTGAGAGGCTCCCCGTCGAGAGAGAGAGGATTTGTATGGTGTTCCGTGAGAGCGGCTGTAGCAGCTGCTAAGGATTCGAATTCGACGAGGAGGAAATCGCTGCTGAGGTGATTTCGGAATGCTATCATGAGTTTAGAGGCTTGCTTGCATAAAGATGGACAACGTACCTTTTCTGGCTGAAACTATTCCTTTTAGATTTTTAAAAGCAGGAGACGCGAGGATATCCTCCGGGGTAGCATGCTTGGGAATGCCTCGTATGTGCAGGATGTTATTCTCTTCTCCCGGATTATTAAGAGGCGACAAGACGTTTCCGGTCGAGTACAGCCTCCCCAGCGCTCTCCGTCGCAGTATCGCTGCTAACATGATGACCGCCTTGAGGCAAGGCGTCGGCCCGAGCATCCCGCCAATGACTTCCGAGGTATACAAGTACAAACACAGCGCACGTTTTTGCGCCCGGCTTCCACGACACGACACGACATGAACGCCCTCACGCCATACATCGAGGCAGCCAAACCCTACGTGGACCTCACCCAGCCGTCCTTCTGGCTCAGCATCGCTTCCATCACGTTCAACCCAACCGCATGGAACATTGTCGCACGGAGTGGTACCTTTCCTTCCATCTTTTCCCCATATGCCTACAACTAATAATTCGCTGCTGCATAGAATACCGCAACAAAACTATAACCCACATCTTCAGCTCACCCAAAGCCGGATGCTACTTTCTCGCTTTCATGATATTCTCCTTTGGCATGCTCCGGGATCACCTTTTCAATGCAGCACTCGCCTCCCAGCCCGCTTCCCTTCCTCTCCTTTTCTCGCTGGCCAAACCCTTTGACACGTACCTACCTATTGCGCTCGTCGCGTCGGGCCAAATTTTGGTCGTGACCTCGACATGGGCGCTGGGTATCACAGGGACGTTTCTCGGGGATTACTTTGGTATCCTTATGGATGCGCGTGTCGAGGGGTGAATTCCGCTCCCTTCCACCCTTCCCTCTCCAGTGCTAACTGAAGCGTAGATTCCCGTTTAACATCCTGACAAACCCCATGTACGTCGGCTCCACGATGTGCTTTCTTGGTGTATCCCTGTGGTTTCAATCTATCGCTGGGCTCGTCATAACGGTTTATGTCTACATCGTTTATGTCGTGGCGTTGAGGTTTGAGGGCCCGTTCACGGATATGATCTATGCGAAGAGGGAGGAAGAGAAGGCTGCGAAGAAGCAGTAGGAGAGGAGGTGCCAAAAAATTATTTGATGCGTACCACTTAATGCCTAGAATAGAGGTAGACTGGGTTCATCTTAATCTAGCCTTCATTGTGCATAGATTTTGGTGATATTGGTTTATTAAAATATAGATAGCCGTACGCGAACGCGCCCAACTCCAGAACCAATCACTGTGATGTCTGCCCGCCCACCGTTCAAATTCTCCACCCATCCCGCGGCAGCCGTGTTCTCCGGAAGCCGCCAACCCCAAAGTCTGGTGAACCGGGCTTGCATCGGGTTCGGTGAGTCCGCCTTGTATGCGTTCGCACTCCCTCGTAGCTGATGGATGCCAAGAACGATTTTCGTGGCGCGTCGGAGAGCTCATGTACGAGTTTATTGTTGATCCTGGTTTGAGCTGACTCCGAGATTTGTAGGGTGGATTTATGAAGTTAATGACCGAACGATCTGCTGAGAGAAAAGGTGTGCTCTAGTTATGCGGCTGGCTCGGAACTGCTGACGTTTTGGATGTAGGCTGCCGTACATTCGAGGTCTCGCCTTTGCCTAGCTTGATGCGCTGTACACTTCACATTGTCTATAATCTATTATATAATACAACACTCGTTCAAATGGATATGTGGGATCAGCGAATCCATTGACATCGCGACTCAGTGATCTCATCAAAAGCTCGATTGTGACGGAGCACCGCCCCCAGTGCAGTACTTAAACGGGGAGCAGAGCGCAAAAGACCACGTGCACTTCTTTCCTCCTGCCACCATCATCATCGCCACAATAACTCGTAAGCCGCGCGTCTTCATATCCAGATGTACATAAGATGCTCATACAATGGTAGACAGACATCTCGAACCGCTTCTCTAGTCAGGTTGTCGAAGGTATGTGTCGAGGTTGTCCAGGTGGCGTAGTTAATTTACCCACCGCGATAGCAGCCAGACATCATGCAGCCTGTAGAATACCTTTCTCATACAGAGACAGTGCACTGTGCCATGTCTCAGTCCTTGGACCGATTCAAACACCTGGCCGAAGTCAACACGCCACCAAACCACGGCGAAAGCTTCGAGCTTCGAGCTATCATCTCCGAGTCCGATATTCAGCTCTCCGACCTGAACGAGATTCTCGCGGAAGCCAAGCAGACCGTCAATTCCCTCAAACAACGCGTCGACAGGGTTACTTTTGTTCTCAACACCGCCAAGAAGATTACACATCCCCTCCGATCCGTCCCAAACGAAATCCTTTGCCTCATCTTCGAACACTGCGTCGGCTATGATGCTTCATCAAGGAATTTTCTGTTAACAGATCACGCACCGTGGACTTTATCCTATGTTTGCAGCAGGTGGCGCCGTCTTGTCCTTTGTCTCCCTTCCCTGTGGACAACACCGTGTTTTGACCTCATGATATATATATATAGTGGATCACTTCGCAGCGTTCAACGCCGTACTGTTTACCTCCTGACTCTGTACCTAGAGAGGTCGAGAGCTCTCCCCCTCGACGTGACGGCTCAGGTGATGAGCGACCGGATAGGATACTTTTCCCTACACCATACCATACGGGCTACCACAGCCCGGTGGAAGAGTGCTGTCATTGATCTCCCATTGTCAGAACTTCTTCTCTTCAAAGGGTGCACTTTCCCGCTTCTCGAGACTGTGAAGATTCGAAACTGCCACCCAGACATCACACACGACGAATACATTGATGTGTTCTCGTCGTTGCCGCTGCTCCGGTCTGTAACTATCACCTCCGAGTTTTCGCTGCCCCTTCAATCGATTCTCATGCCTTGGAGCCAAATTGTTGAATATAATTGCCAGCACCATGCATTTTCAACGGAAAATTTGGATGTACTCAGGCAGATGACTTCTTTGCGGCACTTGGTCACATATGTTGTGGTGGGATTTCAGGTGGTCAGTGATGAGCCCGTCGTTCTGCCGTCTTTGACGCATCTCGAGCTATCCGTGGCTGCAACTCTTCCCCCAGATGACCCCCTGAATCTATCCGGTTATCTAGCGTTTCTTCGTATGCCTCTGCTGAGTCACCTCACTTTGAATTATTGCGAACCCAATATTTCATGCCCGGCGTCGTCCCACCCCGATTTTCCATCCGTGAAAGCTCTACGTATTCATCTAGACCTCACATCTATCCACTCCGAAAACTTTGTACACTTTCTGTCGTTTATGGATGGTGTGGAAGAGCTGGAACTGTCGGGAGATATCATCTCTGACAAGCTTCTTCAAGTGCTCACTCCGTCCAAAGATGGAATGCTCGTTTTGCCCCGTCTTCGAGTTCTGGATACCCATAACGCTGTTTATGCTCTGACGGCTGAAGGCGTCCCCGCACCGCACCTCCTAGCTTTCCATAATATGTTAC
This sequence comes from Hymenopellis raphanipes, assembly GCA_036872995.1. NCBI lineage: Eukaryota > Fungi > Basidiomycota > Agaricomycetes > Agaricales > Physalacriaceae > Hymenopellis > Hymenopellis raphanipes. Next base: position 963,248 of record JAYMDG010000015.1, read on the forward strand.
TGTTGCGCTCCCGCCCACGCAAGGTTCGTCGTCGCAGACTCTCACTCGTCCAATACTTAATGCTTTGGCGTAGCGTCTGATTTTTACTTTGGAGAAGTTCACAGCTTCCTTGGCATGGAGAGATGACAATCATCAAGCAGTGGCGCTTCAATCGGATGAGGACTTGAAGCGATGGGATCAAATACGTGATGCGATATCGGTTGTCTATCTTGAACCCGATGAGTTTGACGAAGAGTGGTCTGGGCATGGGATGGAGCGTCGTTTGGACGAGGAAGATGGCGACGAGTCAGACGACTCAGAGTAGTTTCTGAGAGAACAGCATTATGAAGTCGATATGATAGATGTGTGACTGATAGTAACCTTGAACAAAATTCTTCCTTCAGTTGCCTGATGCAAAGGGGAAACGCGTTGCCTGCCAGTGAGAGCGGCGAGGAAAAAAGGCGGAAGTATGCGTAACGTTTCGGAGTTGTTGCACGTGAGCGTGAGAGGATGGTTCGGGTAAGTGGGTAAATGATTGCAACGGACTCTCTTCGACGTCGACCATGGTGAGCGGGCCTGTCTCCTGCCCTTCACTCGTACCTTACAGATACCCACGTAGTCCTCCGAACTCCGGTACACAGCCAACACGCAACTAGAGCATTGTTAGTCGTTTTACTTTTTACACAGACGCGACTTTTGACTGATTTGGGACAGTGCACGCTCGTTATACAGGAACCGGTACGTCCAGCGTAACATTGTGAATATCTAGGGCTCACAACTCCCGCAGGACATGCGGACCTGACGAAGTAGTACGTCTTGAAATGTCATCCAATGATACTGATGGCCAATCCAAACAGTGAATGGATCACCCACCAGCACCGAGATACACTCTCCTCCATCGTGGGACACCCGTCTCTTCTTTCGTTCCTTGCCATTGCCGCCACTGGGCGCGTCAAATTCGAGATGACTGAGGTGTGTTCAATTAAGAAGGTTACTTTTCGAATGTACATGACTGGAACGCTGCAACCTTGCGGACCGCCACCAAAGAAGGACGATGATTGAAGGGATTGATTCGGTGATGGACTGTCTGTTCGTGTAAGTGCGCCCAGTCTCGTAAATCGATAATGTAGTACCGCACATGGCATTGACAACGGGGCTTCGTTACAAGATGGCCTGCAGTTAGCGAAGTGGAAACCTTGAGGACATACTTCCGTGGCATTCATCATGAAGTTGAAAGTACATGCATCTCTGCAACCAGGACTGAATCGTGGCTGTTCGCGTGGATGACAAAGAGGACTTACCCAATGCACATATTCTGACTGTGCATAAAACCAACTCCTTGAGCGAGGGACTATGAACCAGTCTACTTCTAGACAGGGAAGACAAAACGTACCTCGATGATTTGACGCAGACATTCCAGTACTTCTCATCGGCAATGAAAAGTCGGCCGCATGAACTTTCGTAGCTTAGGCATGACAGTAAACACGACTAGCGTATCACCCGGAACAGGGAGAGCGTGCAGCATGAAAGTAGGTTAGCGCGGAGAAATGTGATAGGGAGGAGCGAAAGACAACGATCTGTCCATACGACCCAGACAATGTCGGTATGTCTGTACTTGAGCAGACGCGTCTCCGATAAATCGCTGGGTAGTATAGTTGTGGACGAGCGAACGGAAAACTCGATGGTCTGCGAATTGGATAGCAAAGAAACGGGGGAGGTTGCGGTGTCAGAGTTACGCGCCCTCTAGTGAGATCCACTTGGAGGACTGACGAAAATCGAGATAAACAAATAGAGGGCGCAGAGTAGAGTCCTTGTTTATGGTTTCTCTTTATCCGGCGGCCTTCTTGGCCATACTTGAAGTACACTCGGCGGCGACAGGCCTCCGTTTCCATTTCGCTGATCCCACGAGAAGCGGATACAAATCAATTGACTGCAAGGTATCAGACTGCGATAAAATTCGGACCAGGCAAGCTTGCCCGGAGAGGCGAGTCTGTGATTACTAACCTAGAGCGCTTGGCATGCTAATGAGTAGATAACCAGCTCTTGTCGGCGACGCGTGAATCTGACATATTAACAAACCATGACTTTACCAACAGTTTATAACCAGAAGGTACTGCTCATCCTTTATTTGGCGGAGTGTGGCGTTGCCTACGGACGAACGTTCTTCTACTTGCTCCTTGTGGACGCACCTAAGCCTGGACTCTGACGCGTTCTGAGTCATTTGTGGCAATTCTTGGCCGTTGGTGTTGGTAACCATGCCCTGTTCAGGCAATTCCCGACTGACATCGGAGAAGGCGTGAAGATGGACTGCAAGGGATTGGCGTCTATGGCATTGGTGCACGAACGTAACGCAACAGTATGAACCAAATCAGAAGCAGCTTTGACCAGTGAAGGAGGTTTAAAAGCAAGCTATTATTAGAGCCCAAGGAATAGCATTAGGGGCTATACCATTCTTGTGCACAGCCACCTACGCTGCTAAATCTCAACGTCGACCTAAACGTCGGAACACTCTTCGTCTTGCGCGGTGACGAGGCTGCATGGACGCAGCGGACAACTATTTCCAGAGACCAACAAATTCACGCACTCTGTCAACTTCCGCGATTGACTTGACTGGTACACCCGCAGGCATATCACAACCGCCTTCGCCATCATTGGACACAACGGAGACGGTTACCCGCCGTCGTAGCTGGGGCAAGGTGGAGGACGGGCAGGACCCCCTACGCTTTCAACAACCCACGGAGTACACGGTCAACGACGATCCTTTCTTTAACCCGGATGGTACGGAACCCTACAACTCGTACTCCTCCTACAACCACATGTATTCCTCAGCGCAGGCAGGGCCCTCGTCGGCCTCGCTTCTAGGGAGCGGGAATAGCAGTGGGATGGTAGGGGCGGAGGATGAGATCAGGTTGACGGCGAGCGAACACGATACCGAGCAGGCGACGCCAACTGCTCGGACGCGGCGGAGAACGGTGCGGTATAGCGCGTCGCCGTCACCATTAAAGAAGACGGGCTCGGCGATAAAGTCGGTGTCGCAGAATCTCAGACGCATGTCGCTGCGCGTCGTCAATCTTGCCGGATCCGGATTGGAGAGACTGGAGAGCCAGGACGAGCGGTACTACGACGAAGAGCAGGAGGATTTACCCGACCTCAGCAAGCGATTGCCTATACGCGGGCGTACGATATGCTGTCTGGGCCCGCATAGCAGGGTACGCCTTGCATTATATCGCGCTCTTGTATACCCGTGCGTTCTTTTTATATTTTGCTTAATGTGTTAACGTTGATTGCAGATGGACGGAACCCATTATACTACTACTCATCATCTTAAACGCGGTCGTGCTCACCATCCAGTCGTCGCGCTCTCTTACCCTTGCCAACGACGGCGACCAACCACCCCTCATCCGCGGCTATTTCCACTCATGGGAGGACTATCTTTTATTTGTGCTATTTATCATATTTACGTGCGTAACCTGCATCTTCTCCTACGTCTTCTAACCGTTCTTTAGACTCGAAGCTTTTGCTCGCATCTGTGTCTCTGGTTTCCTATTCGACCCCGAAGTCCCCGCCTCCTCCATCTTCCACATCTTCTCTACGCGTGCCGATCCCAACGTCGACTCCTCCGCCGACCCCTCCCTCACACGCCAGTTCTCCATCACCCAAAAGCTGCGCCGAATGAATAGCAATATGATGCGACCCTTTATACTCTCCTCCGGTGTCCGCCTCGAGGAACATCCCGCGGAAAAGGCGAAGCACGTCGTCCAAATGTCCCAGTCTCTCGGACAGGACGTCAAGTCGTCGACGCTGCTCTCTCGCATGAATCCTTTCCAGGCGTCGGAAAAGTCGGATTACGTGAATCTGCCATTTCGCTTGAGCTTGAAGCAGCAGCACGATAAGACGCAGCGGAATATTCCATACCTTCGTCACAGCTGGAGCCGGATCGATTTCATCGCCATCACCGGCTTTTGGATTTCCTTCATCCTGGCGTCTACGGGTGTTGAGCAGGGATCTTCCCATATCGGAATCTTTCGAGCCCTGAGCGTTATTCGAACGGCGCGGCTGCTAGCCATCACTTCGGGCACAACGGTGAGGCCTATTCTTTCGTTTGCGGTCGGGGCTAAACGCGTCATAGACCATTATGCACTCGTTGAAGACAGCGAGGCCGCTGCTCACGAGTGTCGCGTACTTTGTGCTGTTTGCCATGATACTGTTCTCGTGAGTACACTTGGCTCTTAACTCTATTCATCTAATTCGGCTTAGGATTATTGGTATCCAATCGTTCAAAGGTTCACTGCGCCGCACGTGTTACGTCAGTCCGACTTTGGGAGAAGACGAGATCCAACTCGACAGTCAATTTTGCGGCGGCTATATCAACCCGGATAATTTGACGGTCATGAGTTATGTTCAGTTGGACGGAACACACTCGAACGACTCGAAGGGATACATTTGTCCGATAGGCCTGGTTTGCAAGGTATGTGTCGACTGGGGCGTCGATAATGTGCTGAATAGACCCGCAGGAAGCAGAAAACCCGAGACAGAATGTCGAGAGTTTCGACACCATCTACTACGCCGCGCTTCAGGTTGTCGTTGTCGCTTCTGCCAATGGGTGGTCCCCACTGATGTACTCGATGATCGACTCGGAGTACTTTGTGTCGTGTCTCTTCTTTATCATCTGCATCATCATTCTAAACTTTTGGCTCATCAATCTGTTTGTCGCTGTCATCACGAACACGTTCTCGGCGATTAGGAAGGAGACTAGTAAGAGTGCGTTTGGGGCGGGAACGTGAGTGATTTCTCTTGACGTGGTATTCCAAGGTGATAAATTGTGTTTGTAGGACTGCGCAGTTGACTGATGATCAGGATGATGGTTGGGCGAATGGAGACCCCAGACAGCAAAAGCGTCAGAATCTCGCCAAGGTCATATACGAACACTCAAGATGGTGCTGGGTGCTGCTCGCGCTTGTGTCTCTTACCCTGCAAGCTACGAGGACGGTCGACGTCAGCCAATTCCACGCGCTCATCATGTACTACGGCGAGCTCGGTATAACGTTCGCGTTTGATGTGGAGATTGTCCTGCGGATTTTGGCTGCGCTTCCGGACTGGAGGGATTTCTTTAAGCATGCACAGAATAATCTTGATTTGTTTTTGGCGATTGGGTCTAGTATTATTCAGATCCCGGTTATTCACGACTCAGACGTTTATCCGTGGTTGACGATACTGCAGTTGTTGCGGTTCTATAGGGTGATTCTGGAGGTACCTAGGATGCGACCGCTGCTGGTGAGTGCTTCCTTAAAGCTCATGAATCCTCGGCAATTATTGATCATACTTACTTACAGTTGACGGTATTCGGCAACGTTTATGGTCTCGCCAATATGACGCTGTTCTTGATCACGGTCAATTACCTCTCGGCTCTAGTCGCCGTTCAACTGTTGCGCGGAGATTTTCCGTCAGGCCAAAATGTTACCTTTGCCAATCTGTATAACGCTTTCCTCGCCGTCTATCAGATATTCTCGTCCGAGAATTGGACCGATGTTCTGTACGGTTCCTCAACGGCCGAGACGCAGCTAGGCCAGACAGTTGTGGTCGTGCTATTCCTATCGTCTTGGATGCTGTTTGCAAACTGTACGTGGCGTTCTCAGCGGTACATCTCTTGATCTGACTTTTATCCAGTCATCGTGCTGCAGATGTTCATCGCCGTCATCAACGAGAACTTTGATGTCGCGGAAGAGTCGAAGAAGAGCAAGCAGGTCACGAACTATTACGCGACGACTCATGTTCCTGAGATTAGTGCGGGGTGGCTGAGGCGACTCAACCCATATCGCTGGGTCAGGGCGAACCCGGTCAAGGTTACGGTGGAGAACCTGCCGTCCAACCTTGTCTTGCCGATGCAGAAATCTTTGGTTCAGGATTACAGCGTACCGAGGGGTATGACATCGCCGACCACGGTACGGTTAACTTCGTCATCTCCAACGCCAAGTACTGATGGTGTCCCCTGTAGGCCACTCGTTCGGGTACTGTCCAAGGAGCGCGTCATATCGCCAGCAAGTCCCTTAAGACACTGCACCGCATGTACGCTGGGCCCCTTCCGTCCGAGGACGTTCCCCTCGCTACACTCAAGACGTATCCTCGCGATGACCAAGATCATGAAGACGAGGAGACTGAACGGCATCTGTGTGTTTCTTCCTCCTACCTACTTGACCATAGTCCTAAGCATTTCTCTTTAGGGAATTGCTAGCTTCCCTGAACGTGGAGATTACGACTACCGAGGACGTCAATGATGCGTTGTATGAACGGCGAGCTCAGAAGGCTGACTTTATTCGGAACCATCCCTCGTACGACAAGACGTTTTGGATTTTCTCTCAGGACAACGTTCTTCGGAAGATTTGCCAGAAACTCGTCATGCCCGCACATGGAGAGCGTATCTTTGGGACCCCGCAGTCCCCAGTTGCTCATACCATCTTTCAGACCCTGCTCTGTGCTACTGTGCTCGCTGGTATTGTCGTGGAGATCATCGCAACCCCGCTATTCCGGCGCAACTATTGGATCGAGCATGGGGCGACGCGATTAGCGTGGTTCGATATCGCAGAAGTCGCTTTTGGGTTCACGCTGCTGCTGGAGTTTATCATCAAGATCATTGCTGATGGCGTCACCTTCACGCCCAATGCCTATGTTCGGAGTATCTGGAACATTATTGATTTTATGATCCTCGTTGGGCTTCTCGTCAACGTCACTACGGGGTTGCTATTCGTTGGTGGACTCAGTCGCTTGACGCGCTCGCTCAAGGCGCTACGTGTCCTGCGGTTCATCACCCTCTTTGACGCGACTAGGAAATCCTTCCAGTCGCTGATCATCTCGGGCGCGTCTCGTATCATCGATGCTGCTGTCCTAGCCATCCTCTACATGATCCCCTATGCCGTGTGGGGGCTCAACCTCTTTGCTGGCAAGATGAATTTGTGCAATGATACCAGCGTGGCGGGGCAGACGGACTGTCAGGGCGAGTACTCTAACACTGTCTATGGGACGTCGTTTGGGTTTCTGGCGCCGCGGGTGTGGGACAATCCGTCGCCGTCGACAAAGTTTTCGTTTGACAACTTCAAGTCGTCGCTGTTGATTTTGTTTGAGATTGTGTCGCTCGAGGGGTGGATTGATGTGATGTGGGTGGGGACGGCGATTACTACGGCGAATGCGCAGCCGAGTACGAATGCGCATCCGGTGAATGCGCTGTTTTTTGTGATTTATAATTTGCTGGGGGGTGTTATTATTTTGACGCTGTTTGTTTCGTGCGTATCATCCATCGTTCCTCTAACGGGAGGAGTGTATACTGATGAGACTTTTGCTTGTAGCATTATCATTGGGAACTTTACGTCCAAGACGGGCACGGCGTTGTTGACGCAGGCTCAGCGGGAGTGGATCGATCTCAAGAAGCTCATCACGCGCCAGCGGCCTTCGAAGCGCCCGAAGAAGCGCCCTGCGTGGGCGGTGAGGGCGTGGTGCTTTGATCGGGCGGTGCACAAGCATGGCTGGTGGGCGCGCATGATGCTTCTGTTGTATATCCTGCATATCATTGCGTTAATGTGAGTTGGTTCATTATTCTATTTGGGCGTTGTTGCTGAATCCGCCGCTAATAGGACCCAGACGTACACGACTCAGAATGTTGCGGACACGCTGCGAAGTAAGTTGGGTGGTGTTTAGCAGACGTACTGACCACTGACGTTTTTGCGTAGATGACTTTTTCCTTGGATTGACGTTCATCTACATTGTGGATGTGTTTATTCGGCTGCTCGGGCTCGGGTGGCGGAGTTTCCGCGCGAATGGGTGGAACTTGTTTGATATCGTTTCGTCGGCGGGGAGTTTGGCGACTACGATTATTGTGCGGTTCCGGGACAGCGGGTTTGCGATTCAGCAGCTGCAAAAGCTGTTTCTTGTTAGTATGGCGTTTAAGCTGGTGCAGCGGACGAATAGTCTTAATAAGCTGTTCAAGACGGTCATGTACGTGCACGCCTCTTCCTGGTTGGGCTGATTGATTACCTTTTCCACAGGGCGAGTTTGAACGCCATTTTGAATTTGCTGATTCTGTGGCTTATTTTCTTTGGGTTCTTTGCGATTTTGTTTGTGGAGGTGTTTGGGCTGACGAAGCTTGGACATTCGGAGACGAGGAATCAGAATTATAATTCTGTGGCGAATGCGCTGGTGATGTTGGCGTTTATGAGTACTGGGTGAGTGTCAACCGGTGTTTCATTTGGGATGCGGTTAATAATGCGCGCGACACGTCATAGGGAGGGATGGAATCAATATATGCACGACTAGTGAGTGTGGTTTTTGCGTGGATCTGATTTGGTTTTTTGAAAAACGTTGTGTAGTGCCCTTGTTTACCCCCGGTGCACCAATTCGTCTGGCAGTCAGACTGACTCGGACTGTGGTAGTATTGGATGGGCGTTCACGTTGTTCATCGCGTGGAATGTTCTCAGCATGGTAAGGGATTTCTTTGTTCTGGGTTGTGCTGTTATCCTGTATCTGACTGAACTTCTTGACAGTACATCTTTGTCAACTTGTTCACTGGTGTTGTCGTTGACAACTTTTCATACGTGTTTCAAACGTCTGGGGGTGCCAAGTCGATTACGCGAGAGCAAATGCGGTCGTTCAAAAAGGTGTGGGCGGAGTTTGCGAATCCAAAGACGGGTTATTTGGAGCGAAACCGGTTCGCGGCGTTCTTCTCGGTGAGTGCCGCTTTCCCGCTGCACAATGAAATGAACGGTTGTTTGACTTGTTGGTCCCCAACCAGAGACTCAGCGGTGTGTTTGAGGTCAGGATATATCCGGTGGAGTATAGTATACCGAACATTGTGAACGCATCGAAGTACACTCCGGACGCGGACTATACCTGGCCGGCACATCAAGTCGGCGGCGTTGACCTGCAGAAGCTGTCGCGGGTGCTCGATGGGATCGATTTTGTGGCCGCTAGGAAGCGCAGGGCGATATACAGCCGGCTTTACCACGAGGCGAACGTTACGCACAATGGCCTGGGCATTTCGTTCACGGGCATGTTGACGTTGTTGGCTCATCATAAGCTTATCGTGGACCATGAAGCTTTGGTGTTCGTTCTGTTCTCTTTTGCTACTCGTTTTTCGCTGTGACTGACTGATTGGTGTACCTAGGTTGCATGATTTAGTGGCGCGGACGAGCACGAACAAGTTGGTCACGGACTTGGTTAACTTGGACCGTGTAAGGTCTCTTCTGAAGACGATATCTCATCGACGGCGTTTCCTGGCTCATATGGAGAGTAAGCGACGGTCTGGGTTTTCGATGCAAGGTAACAGCACCACCACCATGTTGTTGGTCTTTTCAATTGTGACTTACGGTGGGCTCTGTAGACATTCCGTCAATCATTGTAGATCCTATGCCTGGCACGCCGCCCATGTCGACGCGCGATATCGCTTCCCTCGCGGATGGTACGATGTCGGTTCCCAGTAGCCCGACGCCCCAGCAGAGATTCTATACGCCGGATGTGTCGCTCGCGTCGGATATGAGTCCTGGGAAGGGTTTGCAGAGGAGTAGTCGAAGGATTAGTGACATTAGTATGTTGGGCACGTCTGATTTTGGGTTCAAGTTGGGGTATGTCCTATCCTTGTGCCCTGGAGGGCATGATACTGACTTTGCGATTAAGGAGAACCTCGATGTCGGAAGACGAAGGGGGCGGAGACGTGTTCTCGTCGTCGGCTATGCAAAATTCTATGTGGGGCGGTACGTTTTCCATTGCTCGTCCTGTGTGTATCATCATTCTGATTTTGGGTTGGTGAACAGATCTAATGTCGGAGGCTGTGAGGGAAGAGGAGCGGGAGAATCGGTGATGGCGATGTGTTTTGTATTAACCCACTACTTTCATTTGGACTTTTTTGTGGCTCGAGTATACATACATACATAGATTAGCACATTTGTATATTATATATCTACTCCCATACATACATGTGGTATGAATAGCGTATATAGGTGAAGTATACCATTGTTGAAGGCAGATTTGGGTGCGAGGGATGATGTAGTATGTTTTTGGACAGACAGATGCTGTAAAAATCAGGTGGAAGGACCAACAATTGTCTGGATGCCGTTCTTCTTCTTCCAAGCTGTCGTTCACAGGGCCAGATCTAACGAGCTGATTGGTGATACTTCAGGACGTTCATTGCCACCTGCCTTCTGGTTCAAGCTTCGACCACCATGGCTGATGAACAGGTTTGATATCACCTGCTTTTGAAGAACACGGTGCCTTTGTCAAGGTTGGTGCACTGGTACCCCGGCATGAATAATAATTTCATCTCTGATCGTAAACCGAAGCTTCAGACATTTGTAAATAACAAGCTATTTCGGCGGCGAGAACTCTGCATACGCTTATGCCTTCCAACTTCATTTGCATCATGACGAACCCTCGAACATGTCATTACGCACGTTTCTATCTTGCGAGCGAACAATCATTCTACTATGACAGGACATCCAGAAACACGTCGATGCCGCGACGTTGAATGGTGATTCATCTGTCCACGGGTTTTCTAGATCATTGTTGGGCGGCTTTGAGAGTACGACGCTCGAGCTGTCAAGTTTATTTTTTCCTGTGTCTCTCAGCAATAACTGTACTGTCTCCTGCGCGTTCTGTGTCCTTAGACTAATGTTTTCTTGTGCGATGTGCGGATGAGTATGGACAGCGATCATCAAGTTCTTGGAAAGCTTTAAGTGATCCGTGATGAATGCATAGATCAAGTCGCGTTTGTCCTAGACACAGACCAACTATCAGAACGCCCTATTATGTTGATGCCTTTGCATGTTTTGGCTTCAATCAGTCACCTGGAAGTGCCGCGACGCAACAGAACGTTTCAACTGTTGACTGTCAATGTTTAAAAGCCAGTTCTACATGAAGTCTAGGCAATATGGTCCTGATATTTGGCTTTGTTCAACACTGAAACTTCATATGCATAGCTCAGTTGCCGCTCGCATATGTCTGTCTGCTTGCCTTTGACGCCAGGATTTTCAAATCCGCTGTCCAATTTGATTTCAACAGCGTGTATTCGCCACAGGGCTACATGGGAAATTCATAGTAGCTTCTGTATGTCGCTTGCCTCTCACGTTTCCCGTTTCTCCCAAATTGTAGCTCCTCTTGAAATCATGCTATAAGACGCCACCCTCTTTGCACTATGAGTCTTCTCCACCTTCTTCGACGAGATCATGTCTCTCCTCAAAGTCCCCCTCATCTTCTCCGACGCTATCGGTATGCGTATCACGGGAAAGCCCCCCAACGCGCCCTTGCCGCGTGTCCAGCATGTCGTGCCGGATTGGAGAGAGCAGTTCCTGCGAAGTTTATCAGGGCCGTGTGTTTTGTTACGGGTGAGTTCCCTCAACTTTAGCTTTGCACACTGCAAACGTTATTATCCATTCTTCTCGGTAGGCAATTTCATGGACGGTAGAGCTTATCGAGACGCTTGTCATCCTCGCCAGCCATACGCAGTCCAACCCCATTTCGCGACACATTCTCGCCGCGTTGATATTCCGCCACGGTAGTACTGTGCAGGGGATCGGAATTACACCCTTATTCCTCTTGGGAAACGTGCTAACGACAATGGGGACGTTGATTCGCATATCGTGCTACCGTGCCCTCGGTAGCCAGTTTACATTCGAGTTGAGTATTCTCAAGAACCATCGGCTCGTCGTCGACGGCCCGTATGCCTTTGTCCGGCACCCTAGCTACACCGGGATGATTCTCACCATCGTGGGCGCAATCTGCAGTCAACTAAGCGGATCTTGGATAACCCAGTCTGGATTACTGGAGACATGTATTGGGAAGGTTCTGGTCGCCTATTGGGTCGTGGTGGCGTCGGCTGTGGTTGTGAGTTTGGTGTTGAGAATCCCGAGGGAGGATGAGATGCTGAGGCGCGCGTTTGGGGTGGAGTGGGCTCGGTGGAGTCGGAAGGTCCCTTATTGTTTGGTGCCGGGAGTTTATTGAACGTAGATATTACCTATCTAGATACCTTGTTCGCCACAGTGTTCCCAAAAATCATTAGACCGTCGTAGTCAGTATACTCTAGGAATTAATTTATACGGTACCTGCTTTCGCCAATTCTCCCACTCGTCACTAAACGCCTCCCGGAGCATAGCATCTTCCTTCCTCATCCGCGGAATCAACGCAGCTCTTATCACTGTAGCCCAAAACGACATGACACCTGCCCATCGTAAATGCGTCATTCCCCCGGGGATCATGCACGCCAACCACGATCCAGGAAGCAGCGCGCACCATACGGAGCCTAATGCAGCGAGAATCGCCCCGGTGTAGCTTGGGTGTCGGACGTAGGCGTACGGCCCATAGGTGATTAGACGGTGGTCCTTGCGAATGCATAATTCGAAAGTAAAGAATTGCGACATGATTTGGTAGCACTGCACGCGCAAGCTTGCTCCGCCAACGAGGATAGCCCAACTGACGAGAAAAGGCCACGTAATATGCACCTCGCAAGAATCAGGTGGCGACGCCAATGTCGGAATGAGATCCAGGATGGAGAGGATCTCGAGGATGAATATGGAATAAAATGTGGCCTTCAAGAAATTGATAATGCGTCAGATATTTTGTGTATTTGAGAAAGCAAGCGAGATATACCCGGGCGGTATTGTGACAGACCTTGGCGAATTTAGCAAATGAGGACGCGAGATGCTCAATATCGAGGCGGTTGAATTCTTTGCGCTCGCTTGCGGGGGGTGTAGCGTTTGGAGGCGTCATCGTACGATGGATGCCGTACAGTGCTGTGAGCGTGAACGGAATTCTTAGGAGAGACATCCTAATGGAAGGGAGCGGTGAGCATGTGAGATATGGAGGAGAGAAGCTGTTACCTTCGCGTGGTACTAGTGGAAAGGACCGTGAGAGGAATCGCCGTGGGTGTAGTTCTCAAGCGATGCCGATGCCGATGGAGCAGCCAAGCAAGGACAATTTGCTGCACTGCCACAAGAGCACTTCACCTTTGTCCAGCATTTTCTTTCTTTCGTCTGGGACTGCAGAAGACAGAAGTGGTGGCATTTACTGTATTCTGTTTCTCGAGAGTCTCAAGACATCCGCCAATTCACTGACTAGGATGTCTAGCAGTAGAGGTCCTAGTTTCTTCTGAGTTAAAAAGTACGTCTGTACGGATCTTTTCCGCATTCCACATCTTTTGATTCAACGGATTAGCTTCCTCGGTTGAACCCGATTGAAGCGCGCCATCGCTCAAGGCCAAAGCTCCTGCGGGTGGAGTTGAAGACTTGTTTTACATTGCTCTTCATACAATCCCGAGCAACCTCGTCCTTGTATTCTTAGAAGAAGTCAGCGTAAGGTGCCTGATTGTCGAATGGAGTGAGTTCACCACATCCCGCCAGTTGACATGATACTCATCGATTTTTTATGTCACGCCGTCGGTACATTTCGTTTCATTATTGTAGCTGTCATGTGGAACCGCCACCATGTGCTTGTTGAATGGCACAGAAGAATTGTCTCGTAGATCCTCCCGGAGTGGAACACTATGATGATCCGTATACGACTGTGTATCGTGTATTCTGCGCAAACTCATGGAAGCCTCTGGCGAAGAGTCCTGCTTACTGCTACTGCCGGATGCCTAGCGCCTCGTCTATTGATTCTGAACCCTTGCGAGCACCCCATGGTCTACGGATAATCGCGCTACTCGCGAGTCAGGGAAACGTTTTGATTGGAAATGCAGAGGAGCACCCTCGTCACAGCACATGAGTTCGCGTCTCATCAAGTCATCATGTAACCTTCGGACGAAGAGCAGCGGACTGGCCATCCAGGAACTGGACAGAACGATTACGGAGAAACATCGGTCACGAGTGTAGATGGAGGGAGGGTCGGTTTTTCTGCTGCGTTTTCCTGCGATGGCCTTGGGCGATTCGTTTCTACGCCTGATCGCTGGGTTTGGAAGTGCGTGTATCGCTTGGGCCTTGCCGTATCCTCATGTCCTTCTAAGATCAAGTATCCACCTCCCTCAGGCGAAACTGAGGTGATGGAATTTACACCAGATCTAGCTGATATCTAGACCCGCCTCCAATTGTTGCAGACGAAAACCTGGCTCACTCCCGATCCTTTGACGTACTTTCACAGAACGTCTAGTAGAACCGAGGTGCGTATGCTTCCTCGGCGCCTCCTATGAATGGGGCTGTTTGTCGACTTTCTGACCGAGGCCTGACCTCCGAGCATGTGCTTCCGCACTCTTATTTGGCGCTTAAAATAGCTTCACTTCGGAGGCGTGAACTGCGGCACCGCCCCAGTTTCTTCTATGGTGGTTCCTGGGCAACCGACGGTCGAAGTTAGCCGGAGCTTTCTTGTGGGTGGCGCATATTTTAAGTGCATGTTTAAAATGGTTTATGTAACTCAGGGATGCGTTTCCCCCGATCTGTCACCTTGGGCGACCGTGCTGCCTGTGTATTCCCTAGCCTTGAGTCTTGACGTTCCCTGTCGCGGGATTACGCAAGGCAAGCAATGATGGAGAGGCCGAATATAGCCTGTGGTCGAAGGAAGTCGCCCGAACACTAGAACGGAGACAAACAAAGCGATTATTCATGTAGAGCATCTGACGAGCTCGTACAGACGCCGGCAATCGCTGCGAGCATTTGGATCCAGAGTCGGCTCGAAAGGGAAATTCCATCAAACGCGATCGGATGAAAAAGTAGTCAATGGAGTTTGCACATGGGCGATATAGGGTCATCAAGTCCAACGCTCTCTCATGATCTCTTTCTGCACACGAGTGTGTACGTTGTGGCGCCCCATGACCTTGGCTTCTTTGATGAGGTACGGTCCGAGCTGTTTGGTGGAGCGTAATATAAAGCACGGCGAACTATGCTTGGACCCTCCTTAGGTTTACCTCCAGTGCCTAACCTTTGCTATCATGGCGAAAGGAGTACGTTGAGCACAGAATCCGCCGCTGCACGGTTTCTAACATTCCTGTCTAGTACAACGCCCGTATTGCATCAAATCCCGTGCGCCCCGTCGCTATCATGAAGCTGTCGGAGGATCTGACTCTTTTTCGTGCAGTACATCGTGGGTTCGTTCGCATGTATCGGTGGAGGTCTCTTCGGTCTGGACATCTCGTCCATGTCCGGTGTGCTCAGTGTATGTCCATTGGCATCGAACGCAACAGCTTTGTCTGATTTGCTCACAGAACGATGCCTACAAACGCACATTTTCCCATGTAGGTCTTTTTGAACGAGATCGCATCCAGACCCGTCTAACGTCTCTCTAGCCAGGCTCCGATGCGCAAGGTGCTATTGTCGCATCCATGCCTGCCGGATCCCTTGTCGGCGCCCTCATGGTCACCCAACTCGCTGACCGCATTGGCCGTAAGAAAACCATCATCCTCTCTGGTCTCATCTGGGTTATCGGTTCTATCCTCCAATGTGCCTCCATCGTACGTGATCAGTTAACCCCCTCTTCCTCTGCCTTATCGTCATTTTAGAACCGAGGCATGCTTGTTGTTGGCCGTATCGTCTCTGGTATCTCGGTCGGTATTGCCTCAGCGGTCGTTCCCATCTACCAATCCGAAATCACCGAACCCCGCATTCGTGGCCGTCTCGTCTCCCTCCAACAATGGTCCATCACATGGGGTATCTTGATCCAGTACTTCATCCAATTCGGTTGCTCCTACATCGACGGTGTCGCATCGTTCCGTATTCCATGGGGTCTGCAAATGATTCCCGCCATATTCCTTTCGGTCGGCATGCTCATCTTCCCCGAATCTCCGCGTTGGTTGTTCGACCATGGGCGAGAGGAGGAAGCGCTCGAGATCCTTGCTGATTTGCACGGTGGAGGCGATCCTAACAACGACCTTGTCCTTCTCGAGTTTGAGGAAATCAAGGAGCAAGTTCTTTTCGAGCGTACCGAGGGTGCCAAGTCTTACCTCGACCTCCTCAAACCCGGTATGCCTCGTCGTGTGGGTCTTGGCATGGCGCTCCAGATGTGGTCGCAATTGTCGGGCATGAACGTTATGATGTACGTGGTGTTTCTGTTGGATGAATTTACACTTTAACTTTGTTCTATAGGTACTATATTGTGTACGTATTCCAGGGCGCAGGTATTACTGGTCGTCGCGGTAATTTGATTTCTGCCGTGCGTATATCCACCTCTAGATCATCATCCATCTGCTCACATCACTTCAGTCTGTACAATACGTGCTTAACGTGGTGCTAACCATACCCGCCATCATCTACATCGATAAGTGGGGCCGTCGCCCTATGCTGCTTGCCGGTACTTTGCTTATGGGCTTCTTCCTCTACCTCGTCGGTGGTCTCCAAGGTGGATATGGACAATGGGGAGAGGTCGATGGCGACCGTGTTTGGGTTATCACAGACCACGACAGTATCACGAAAGGTGTCATCGTCTGCTCTTACTTCTTCGTTTGCTCTTTCGCCATCACCATGGGGCCGGTATCGTGGACATACCCTGCCGAATTAGTAGGCCCATTCAAATCATGTTCCGTGATCACGTATACTGATAAACCAACCCATTAGTTCCCTCTTAAAGTCCGTGCGAAGGCTGTCTCGCTATCCACTGCCACCAACTGGGTGTTCAACTTTGCCCTCGCATGGGCCGTGCCGCCCGGTCTCTCCACCATCGCGTGGAAGACCTACCTCATATTCGGAACATTCAACTTTGCCGCGTTCATCCACATCTTCTTCATGTACCCCGAGACTGTCGGCCGCTCGCTGGAGGAGGTGGAAGAGATCTTTAAGCAGGGACATGTCTTCACGGCGTGGAAGATTGGAAAGGATGTTGGTAAGAAGACGTTACAGGACGTTGTCCAGAAGACGAAGCAGCTTGAAGGCGGCAAGTCGTCGATGAGCGACCACGAAGATGAGAAAGCGTAGGACGTATTAGTTTTTTTTTCGCGATTTTACTGCCGAGTTTTTTTACGCCTTTTATGTTTGTATTTCTACCGCAATGTAGTGCAATGTTTACTCTTGAAGAATATCGGCATATCTAAGTAACCGTATCACAAAGGTATGGGTACCGGCCTTTGGTACGAAACTAGCTGACGGTACAGAGGGCGCTAGCTATACTTAACAGTGCGAAGAAGCACTGGTGCACAGTGCCGTCGAGTACGTCGCACGTGTGATCATTTTTTACTTGTGAACCATCGTCGCAGGCAGTATTTAATTATGCTCCTCCGTATATTCTCTGTAGAGTGGATACCAAAGCAGCCCTTTCTTCAAGGTGGTTGAATCTACGCTTTCTGTGCGCCAAACCCCGGTTATGGGTCGTATTCCAATGTGCTCTTTGGGTCTCCACTCCTTAGCTCGCTACCTGTATATTCAAACCTGGCACGCCGAGTATAGGTCACATATTTTCTTCGCCAGCGCCTTCGGTCCCCACTCGGCAAGTAGCGCAGGAGTCCCTCCTCCTTAGATCTCACTTTTGGTGTGTGTACGCGTCGTCCACACAACACATCCAACATCCAGTAGTTAAGCCAGAGCCATATTATGTTGAACGTGCATGTTAGACTCGTCTCTCCGGCCAAGTCTCCGGCCAAAAGTTCACAGATCACGCGTGTGACGCGTGGGGTGCAGCATGTTTTGATGAACCCCACGTTCATTTTGACTCTCAACGTCCGCAGAGCTGTAAATGAAGAAAACAAACAACGACCTCGATGCCTGGGAGGACCCTCGAGACGCCATGGAGAAACTCTGGGCTTCGCACTATTTCTATCTTTTAGAAAACGGATACCAGTTGCGTCCGCGGTACCGGCCGGACTGGAAACCTTCCTGGCTTGGGGCACCGGAAAATATTTGGCATACCTTTGAGGACTGGCACTTCCCCATAGTGAGTGTGATTTCCTCCCTCAAAGATTCATTCATTGTGAACTGCAATATCGACTGGCAGCCCGAGAACGTTATGGATGCCATCCGAACCGAGGACGGCTTCGCAGTCGTTCTCAAGCCAGAGACCAGATAGCCCGACTTAGGTGTTTCCGGATTCGAATCACCGGAGCACCTAAGTGCGGGACCTACGTGTAAATATGCATAGGTAGACAATACAAGTTGTCTTTAAATACACCAAGCGACACGTAAGTGCAACCCCGAGGTGCCACAGCACCGAGAAAATCATCCAAGTGTCCCCTCGAATTAGCGCGCTCTGAGTGACACCTAGGTGTGCCCCCAAGGTGTGAAGGCACCTAGGCGTCGTCCCCAAGTGTTGTGCGCCGTAAGCTCCGACATCGTCGTGTAACACCTAGGTGTGCCCAAGTCCCGGGAAGAGAACTCCCAACACCGACACCCACCCGCCTAAGTGTTCTTGAAGTAGCGCTTCGTTCCAATGGCGTGTTGCGGGGGTTGAGTTGGTACATGGTCGGCGGCATGTTGCTATTGCTCGGCGCTGTCGCGCCTCCGCAGGAAGCCACTGAGCACGGAGCGACGACATGGTGGTTAAAAGACAAGAGAGAGCACTGTCACGTGTCATCTTCGTCCTAACCTCATTGTTCAGATGTTGTCGTCGGCCTTGACTGGCCATATGTCACGCGCTACCTTTGTTCCGCGTCGCGTCGCGAGCTAGAGTGGCTCAGTGACTGAAGAAAAGTGGCGTAGCTGCAGCAGAGTGTCACTTGGTGGAGTGTTCCGTGGCCCGGGGACCACTATGATTGAACTTTTCAAAGTCGATGATGCCGCCACTGATCCATGCTGGTGGTAGGAGAACAAGAGAATATCAGTCACTGCATGATGCGATCGAGCTTTGTAGTCAAAATGTTATCTTCGGCCTTGGCGCGTGACGCCGAGTGGCTAAAACAAGTGTCAAATCCATCCTGACGCGTAGCGCGTTTTGGAAAGATGATTCGGGAATAACGGGCAACGGACATGCTGGCTACGAGCACTAGCAGTTCATATAGGCCTCATTCAGCAAGGAGTTGTACACGCGAGTCCGGGCTTGCGCACGTACAAGAACGTACGATGTAGCGCAAGGAATCCACTGATCAGAGCGGTGAAGAGAAGAGTGTGAGCTAAGAGTGATCCCACAAGAAGAGAGTGAAAAGTGTTCTTGATTGTGGGGAGTAAGTAAGCTACTGTACAAAAGTGCAAGTATGTAGGCTTAAATACTAGAATGAAAAGGAGAATACTTAAAATAAAGAATCAAAAGGAAAGGGAAATGAAGTGAAGGGAGTCATCGAGGTACCCGAGCCGAGACGAGGGTGCGGGAAGGAAAGAAGAGGAGGAATCTGAGGAAAAGGAGAGAACCCTCAAGGTACGCGTGAATACGCATACCTGTTCCTATCCTCGATCGCACCTCGATCGAGCACCTCCTAAGGCAATCCCGGATCGAGGGATTGTTACCGATTCGTGCACAGGGAGTGCACGATCGGTATATCTCCCCCCGACCAAAAGATTTCGGAACCGGAGGAGCCGAAATACGCAACACGCACACGTGAGCGCAAGGCCGACGATCATCGCGCCAACTGCGGGGAAGCCTTCAAGAAGATGAGGGACGGCAGGACCAATGGGTGGGAAGACCCTCAATACAATCCCGTGGAAGTGGAGAAGCAAAGGAGGACTGAATGCGCTGACGGAGGATACAGTGAGGAAGACGCCCAAAAAGGAAATTAGTGAATGAGATGAACTGAAGGAAGTGGCGCGTCCAGTACAGTCCACGAGGAGGCGGTCCAGAGCACAATTACAACCTGGTAAGGGCGCGCAGAATTCACCCGCCATAAAAGACGCCAGAAATGAACCGTTGGTCACCCAGAGCACACCCCAGAAATGCCCACCACAGATACGCCCCGCCAAAGCCACGGCTTCAATGCCCTCCTTGACCAAGAGACCGTCAAGGTCACCATCGCGAATTACGAAGCACCGAGGTCCATTAACCACGATGTCCCCCAGGCCGTGCAACGCGGCGCCATTAGACTCCTCAGAGAACTCGCGAGCAACGTAGACACCGCGATCACCGTCCGCGCCAAGTACGGCGTTCACGACAGCGCCGAATTGCGCCTACTCCAGGTCCAGGGTGTATACGAGAGCGTGGTATGCAAAGGCCTTCCGCAATGGAAGGCAGTGACTGACGAGAAATACGCAGGGAGCCATTCAGATCGCGGAGGCGTACTTCCGCCACCACGGGTACCCGACACTCCCCCTCAACGAACTGCGCGTCGCGTTCCATGGATTCCGGGACCATATGATCCTGCACGATTGGGACGCCAGGCTGCACGCCCTCTTCCACATCAACCCCCAGTTCGGAGAGAATCCACTCGCACTCGCCCAGGAACACGCCAAAGCTGCGCCAGTCCTGGACATCTTGGGCAACACGACGCTCCAAGACGCCATGTATGGTGCACATGAAGATCACACCCCGAAGAAACCCACACTCACGATGCTACCTGCCGCCACGCACTTCACGCTACCCGAAGCGAAAGAGAAGCGGCTTCAAAACGACGACTTCTACGTCACCCGCGGGAACGGTGGAATCCACTTCAAAAGCGAACTGCAAGACCCGGCCTACACAAACGGGCTCATAGAAGCCATGGCGTCGAAGATTGCCGAGAAAATCGAGGAGTTCGCAGAGGAACTGCAAACCACGCCAAACGAAGGCCTTCGCCAAGAAATTATCACGGCGTGGCTCCCATACGCGAAGGAGGACATCCCGACAGCCGTGCACCGGCCCCTAATCCAGTACAGGCCAGCGAACGAGCTAGAGAACACGCTGCCTCCCCAGACACAGTGCGTTGGGTGCCGAACGGCAGGCTGTGGAAGGTGCCCAAGGGGACGCTGCGCGCCCGTACGCACCACTCCTCTCAAGGCACCGACACCGAAACCGGGCTCCAGGCGTCCGACTCCACTCCCGCCACGCTGGTCAGCCACGCCGTCCGCCGAAGGGACGAGGAAGCCAGCGAGCTTCAGCCGCGGGATGAAGAAGAAGATGCGACAAGATGATGCAAGGGAACAAACCGCAGCGAGAGCGCAGACAGGAAGAGAGGTGTTCATGCAGAGGCTCGCCGACACAGACACCCGCATCGCGAAACCCACACGCACAAGCCCGGAATTCGAACTCCTCGGAGAGACACTACGGGACGGGTCGACGATCCCAGCGCCGGGCAAGAGGTTCTTTGGAGGGAGATTCGTTCCTCAAACGCGCCCGGGGAATGGACCACTCCAACAAGCGGTGAACGCGTTCGTCATGAAGCCAGCCGAAGAAGGAGAGGCGCAAGGAACCATCATGGGCGACGGCGGTAAGCCCATCACGTCGTCCTCCAACACACGCTCACCCTCGTACCATCCACTGTCGCCCACACCCAGCTCCTCCTCCATCCCAGAACTCGCCACTGTTTCTGAGAGCGACGAAGACACGCTGTCAGACCTCCACGTCGAGTACGAGGAACGCTGGATCCACGAGCAGGCCTGGCGCGACCGCTACGCCCTCCAAAGAACACCCACACCATACTAACTGAACCACACCGGCACTCTCGCCCAAAAAATGCGCACAGCATAACCGAGCAACCAAAAGCACGCATAGTGCATCCAAAAGAAGGAGTAGACCTCGAGGAAGAGGTAGCGTACCCGCGGCCGTAGATAGAAAGCGGATGAAAATGTAGAAAACCAAAAATTCAATCTTTCTTTTCGTTCTTTTTTCCAACCAAAGAAACAACTCCAAAAACAACATCAACAAAAAAGACCATACCCAAACCAAAACCCAAAACCTAGGCAGAAAACCTCCGAAAGAAAAGACCCGAAACCAAAGCCAGCAGAAACACCAAACCAGAAAGCAAGGAAGACCAAGAAACACATCCATTCCAAAGGCACGATGATGGCAAGAAACAAGCCAAGCCAACGCCCGACGTCGTCGCCATGGGAATGCTCGCATCCGAGCATCTCAGAAGACGAAGGCGCCAGAACGGAGGGTAACGCCATTATCGCCGATCAGCGAACCACAGAAGTGGTTGCTTCGCTTCGCGAAGCCACATAAGCGCCCATCTCAACAGTGCAGATCTTCTGCATTCTCACTGTTCTTCTCTTCAACCCACCATGCCCCCCAGAATGGTCCTAGGTGAGTGGACCAACGCCAGCCCAAGGACGTGGAGACCAACACATCCACAGCCGCCTACGCCCCTGGCCACGCCTATGCACACGAAGCGGAACCAAACCCTAGGCCTAGGGACCATGTCGAGCCCAAGACTCTGCTCGACGACGACGGCGGTGAGAACCAGGGGCACGCTACAGACACCTCTCCCACCGTGGCGCAGAGAAATGACCAAATTAACGGTACGTCCCAAAGACAGACGCCCGCCAACCAAACTAAGAGGAACCCAGTCTGGCACGAGCACGACATCCTCCGCTACGCGCAGGCTACCAGCGATAGAGAAATTACTCGCTCGTGGCCCAAGCTCCGCATGCAATGCTCCCGGGCCTGGAAGAAAGAATACGACCGTGGGGCCCTTGTGGTACGTATCTGCTGCGAGACCCCGTCGTCCGTCTCACAGAAACACAGAATGCCCCGAGCCTCTGCACCAACTGCGATCCCGATTTTGTCGTCGTTGCGAAGAAGAACGGCAAGGTACCTAAGCCGCCGAACAAGCCTGACAAGCCTAAAGACGACGAACACTGCTGGTGGCAGCCTGGAATGACCGAAGCCGTCTGCTTCCGTTGTCGCATCCTCAACCTCCCCTGCTCGTTGAAACCGGGCTACACGCGCGGGAAATGGCACGTATGCCCCTTCCAATATGCCCCAGATGAAGATGCCTACGAGGAGGGAGAAGGTGGGGAAAAAGAGTAACCGACCCGCAGACCGACGCCGCCAAAGGAGCAGGATTACGACGCGCAAGCCAAGACCCGCACATCCTCCTCGTTACGCGGACCATCCTCCCTACTCCATCGCTGTACACCCGGCCCCAACTTCGCATGTATGTTTCGTTTTACCCATCCTATCTCTTCTCCATTCCGCCTTCGTATCACATCTCCAACCATACTTTTCTCTTTTCGTGTACATCTCCAGCTATCAAACCCGATCCATACCATAGCTGAAACAAACGTTGTAGTGTCGTGTACATAGTCGTTGTGTGACCCGTCCTGCGAATCCAATGTATCGTGAACTTTCATGAGGCCTCATAAGTATCGTGCGTGAAAAATCGTTAAGTCGCCAAACAGACACAGCGTTGGAGCTGTACGGGCTCCAGATAAATAGGTAGGGTACCCAAGTGAGTGTTGCGTGGAGGAGCTGGCGAGTAACCAGCCCTCAGTGTTGAAAGTGTGGCCAAGTAGTAGTGTAGTGTCTGGACTGAGAGTCCCGTAGGCGTCCCATCCAGAGAAGAGCAGATCAAACACAGTGAACAATGTGAAAACAGTAGATTCCAATCTTGAAGAACAAACAGCGATTACTCTACACCGCTATCATCCGATGCCTGTAACTCGCCGACTCGCTCTGCAGTCAAACCAGCAAGGAAACCGTCGGGAAGGGGAACAGCAGCGCGAGCAAGATATGGCATGACACGCCTCGCCGACACAGGATAACCCAGAGGCGCGCCATTTAGTTCGCAAAGGTGGTATGCCCCACCACGATTGCGGAAGAGAACAATAAGGGGACCAAAGTATCTGGCCTTTGCCTTATCCGGGAGGGTTTTTCGCGCACGCGTGTTCTCCATCAACACGAGCGCCCCTCTTTTGAAGTCGAAATCACGAATCCGGTGAGCATTTTCCTTCGCCCAACATTGTGCCTGAGCAACTCGCGCTGCATAGACATCAGAGGACAATCTATCCAATTCCTCCTCGCGCCGCAGAAGCTCCAAAGCCCGCTGAACGATTAACTCATCGTGAGTCAGGAGACGGTCCGGAGGCGTTGTCAGCCAAGTAGCCTGTATAAAATCCAAAGGCAAAAGAGGCTCTTGACTGGTGACAGCCCGGTAAGGACTCATCCCAAGCGTTCTGAGAACTGTAACTCTCTCTGCCCAGATCATCGCATGCGCAAAACGATACCACGTCTTCTCATTTCCCCGACAGAGCTTGAGAAGACCTTCGCGGACATCGTAATGCCTGTTCTCGATGACACCATTAGCCTGCGAGTTGTATCCAGAGATACGGATGTACTTGATGCCATGCTGCTTCTCCAGGACCGCCAGAGCTGCCAAGAACGCCGTACCATTGTCAGTGACGATCTCGCGCAGAGACCTCCAGCGACAGATAAGCTCCTCAAATATGAAAGCCGAAATGGAGGTCGCATTCTCGTGGCGCAGCAGACGAAATTCCGGATACGCAGTGAGAGAGTCACGGGCGTGAATGATGAACTTGAAGCCTCCCGCCCGAGGCATGAAAAACGTGTCAATGTAGACTTTTGAAAATAGAGTCGATGGATGCGCCACGACTGGCGGAATGTGCCAACGAAAAGTACGGCGCAGCTGACACTCGTGACACGTTTGAAGGAACCATTTAATGTCCTCCATCAAGCCAGGCCACCAGTAGCGGAGAAGGATGTTGAAACGAACTGAGAACGCGCCCTTGTGACCGAGACCGTCATGTGCCGCCTTCAACACCGTGAGGCGCATATCCGGTTCGACATAGGATTGATGGCGTCCATCGACAGCCCGCCTCCAAAGAAGGCCGTCCTTCATGAAGAACCCAGCAGCATACTTGATAAGAGACTCACGTTCACGAGACGTCATCGAGTCCAGAAGAGCTAGGGTCTCGAGGAAAGACTTGACGAAGGAGACCCGCTCGTCCATCTGGATGACCTTGGCCGAACGCGGTAAGGAGTGCGGGAAAGATGAATCGACATTCGGGTTCCGAGAGTCATACGAGTACTTGGGTAAGGAAGTAACAGCCGCGTTCATCACAGACACTGAGGAAGAACGATGCCGAGAGACGTCAGAAGCATTGATGATGGACATGAAGGCGTAACGCTTATCAAGCCATTCACCATCGTCAGGCTCCTCCTGTGAATCTTCGGGGAAAAGATGCCTGCGCGAGAGCCCATCGACGCCGTGCTTGATGCCAGGAACGTGAACAAGTTTAAACGTAAACAAGAGTATGCCGGCAACCCAACGATTGATCGTCGCACTTGGGTTGATGTCCGGATTGTTCAACATCCCTTTGATCGCCGTGGCATCGACCTCGACCACGAGGTTCCGGGCACCAATGATATAGAGCTGCATCGACTTCATCGCCCTGTACAGACCGTACAGCTCCAACTTTGGTTGACTGTAGTTGGATTCTCTTGCCGACAGTGCGATAGACCCGAAACGACTCGGATAACGCAAGGACACGTCATCCTCGTCTTCCTGAAAGAGACCAAAACCGATGGCGATGATGCTGGAATCCACGCACAGGATGATCTGGCCCGCCGATGCGTAGTTGAGAGGGCGTAGAGCTGGAGAAGCAATGATCGCGTCCTTCAACTGTTTCTGAGCAAGCTTCTCCTGCACCCCCCAGACGAACGGAACATCCTTCCGTGTCAAATCAACTAGTGCCTTCGACATCGCCGCGAAGTTCCAAATGAAGTTCCGCATCAAACCTGCCGTACCCAAGAATGCACGGACATCTGTGAGGTCTGTGCAGTCCCCCCAAGTCCTGATCTTATCGACCCGGGAGTCCTCTGGAACGCGACCTTCGTAGGTACACTTGTGGCCAACAATCACGGCCTCGGGAACACAGAGATATGCTTTCTTCCCAGACCAAGTACAGCCAATGTACTTCATTCGCTGTACAATCCGGTTCAACGTCTGGAAGTGCTCCCAAACAAACCGACGGATCCCAGGATTCGCGGGGTGAGTCTCGAACCCGCCGTCTGAAGTCTCATAGCGAGTGGCAGGACCGCGTATGCCAGCATCATCCATGAAGGGAATCGTAAACTCCGGAATCTCATCCCGCAAGGTGTAGGTCACATCACCATGCAAGACGGGGACAGAATTCGTCCAGCCCATAGGCAACTTTGTAAGCCTGAATGTCCCGAGGGGTGTCTAAAACGTTGTGTAGTCCCGAGAAAGGACAGAAAGACCACGCTGGTCGAACACGACAAAAAGGTCGAACACGCCGTAACACGCTCGACCTGAGAAGGACTCCGCCAGCGACTCAACGAAGGGCAACATGCCACTATCCCGGATTGTGACCTTGTTCAACGGCTGCAAATTATGAACAATTCGCAGAGACTTCCCATCCTTCTTCAAGACGGTGAACCAGCGGGAGCGATATGACGAGTTGGAGGGTTCATAAGCGCCTGAAGCGATTTGTCCCGGACGATCCGTATGATCTCTTCATAAATCCCAGGAGGAATGGGGATGTTCTTGTGCACCCATGGAGTATGCGCGGTGACCGCCATCTCCACAGGCGGAAAGAAGTCCTCCCGGAAACGACCCTTCTCGCTCTCGTCCCAAGCGAAACCAGCCTCCTGAAGCATCATGAAGTGATGCATAAGCTTACGCTCTTCCGGCCAGAGGAAATCACCGGGGTGAAGGCCATCAATGAGATCCCTCCGCTCGATCGTATACCGGCCAGTAGGCTTGAAATCCGCAGGGAAGGGAGACAACGGAGGCATGCCTGCCAAAGGATCACCCCGAATATCCCGTATAATGCGGAAATGTTCAGGTAAAGTTGTCCCAATGGGCTTGGTACGATTTGCGACCTTCTTGTACTTCTTCGTCACACAGACGCCCACAGGCGTATGCCGAGAGGCATTCACACCAGGTTTCAAAACATCCAATAGATTGACTGTATGCCGAGGATTCTTTTCGAGAACAGTAACAAAAGCAGGCTGTACCGGCGAAACCACATGGGGTACATGCAACTTCTCTGCAAAGCCCGACGATGTTCCAACGTCCTGAAGGTCAGCGGCTCCGTAAGTCGCAGCAGCCAAGACGAAGGATTTTGTGGTGAAAGAGGTCTCCGCCTCAGACTGCACCGAACCAGCCACCACCGATTCCGTGAAACCCGAAACAGAGACAGTGAAATTGGGAATAGAAATGGAATCCGTGAAGGCGTTTACATCCTCCAAGGGCTTCCCGAAGCGCGCGGCGTCCTAAACGAGTTGTCCGTATTGTGTGTAACCGAAATAACCAAGGCGAGTTCTTCATTCCGCTTCAAGTTCATGGAGGACATCTAGTCTCTGCAGTAAGAAGTATTCGCGGCGTCCGAATCGAATGTGTCCAAGGTCAGTGCAAAGCGAGGATTTCCCCGAGTATGGGTAGGCACCGTAACCACATGATCAGAGTTGGGATCATGAATGGTGAGCGTCTGACTACCATTCAAGTAGTTCCTGATGACAGTTTCGCCAAGAACGCCAAATGGACGACCGAGCAAAACGTCGTACGCGACATCCTCAATCACGTGGACTTGAAGGAACATAGTAAGATCCCCGATCGAAAAAGGAACGTTCCGACACATTCCCAATGACTCGTCGATGCCCTGGTTCGCGGACTGAATGGAAATCTTGACGTCCGTGTCCATTGGTAGATCCGTATTGCGCCAGACGTGACTCGACATAGCCACGATCTGTGCACCCTCATCAAGAATGGCCTCGGCCTCGAAGCGGTGATTGATCGTCGGAGTGATGGCCTTTAAAGCTTGCGTCTGCGCTCCCACGACCACACCACTATTCGCCAGCGAGGCGCAAAATGCATCGATTCGCTCCTCTTTTGTACGGCCCGACGTGTCCTGCTCCACCATCTCCGTGAAACGGACGTCAGCGGGAGCCGACTTGACAGCACTCGCGAACGGGACTCGGCGCGAAGAAACAGCCATCTTCACGCGCTTTCGCAGCTCGGGCGCTATGGCGAGGAGATCCCTGTTGGAAACCGTGGTAGAACCCTCCATGACACAGGCAAAAGCACGGTCAGTCGCGTCTTTCTCCTCCGTCGACAACGGTGCTTGGTTCTTATACTGACGCTCTTCCGTCCTGAAAGGATTACGATTCTTGAACGCCGGCGCTTCCTGGACAGTCACCCCGGGTCCAACGACAGCCTGAGTAGGCACAGAGACATCTGCGTGCTTCTGCGCAGGGACAGCCGCAGCAATATTGGCGTCTTCGTCCTCGGCATCATCCTCTCCGAAAACGTCCTCGATATGCGCGAACAGATTCTCTGGCTGAACCTCTGGCATGACGACGGGAGCAGCCTGAGGAGTCGGGACACGCGGTGGCGCCTCTCGACGTGGCGTACTCGCAGGTACCACCGGGACACGCTCTTGAACAGGTGGAGTTGGTCCAGCTGGATCCAAAGCAGCACCAAACCGAGGGACCCCGTTTCCTGTATGAATGGGACTTGGCTCCTTCGCAGGAGGCCTCGCACGCAGATTATACCCGTGACGGCCATCCCGAGGCGCTCTCCCCGTCACGACACGCTTCCCTTCTGGCATCGGGGGACCGAGACGGACTCCTGCAGCGTTAAATGCCGCGGACATATTTGAGTCCCAATAGTTGCAGGCGTTCTGCTCTGCAACGACGCTCTCAAACACGTTCGTCGAGACGACGGAGGACGACAGGGGAATTTGTGACCACTGCTGTCTGGATGGGATCGCTTCCATCAAGAACGTCTGTCCTGCAGGAAGGCCGACATTCGGATTCTCTCGATTCCACTGAATCACCCTATCATGCAAACTACCTGGACCACGCGGCCACGTACGTGAACCATTTTGTAACGTGCTCCGACCACTAGAATCGAGGACGAGAGCTCCGCTCGCGATGTCCTGCTGATGAACGCGACAGACTTTCCAGCTCGCGCAGTCGCCGCCACAGTAGCAATTACTACGCTTCTTGGGAGGCTGCGGGGGAGGAAGAGGGCCAGGGCCTTGGATCTGCGCTGTAGATTGATACTGCGCTGGCGGCGCACTGTACCTCCGCTGCATCGCGTTGTTCACGATGGGTGCTCCCGCAGCGAAACCCGCCGTGGTCCACGCCGCGACCACTGCTGTCGCAACGGCGCTTGCGTCAAGTCCCTCGATCTTCACGGTAGATGACTTGTTCTTCTCGCTAGTACCTGCAGAATATGTCGATGTACCAGACAGGCAGAATTCAGCTTCTTTGACGATATCGTCCAGCTCGTGAGGTCGGAGGAGGCTATGATCCGGGTGACGGATTTCCAACCGCCTATTAACTGTTTCACGGAGGTTTGCACCCAACCCTTTGATGTAAAGCCTCGACAGCTCGGAGCTAGAAACAACGTTCTCCTCTAGCAAGAGTGCACCGATGCTCCTAAACTTCCGCGTATAACTGCCTAGGGTTTCCAAGTCGCGCGGCGCGTTACGGGCCTGGTCGATGACCAAGTTTTCGAGATCCACAATCTCGTAACGACCTTTGCGCAAAGAGCCTGGGTCAATCTGCATGACCGCTTTGATAAAATCATCCCAGACTATGGGTGCGTTCGTCGTAGCTTTTGACTGCGGCAGCGTCTTCCATGACTCCCTTTCGTCCGCTGGGAGATAGTGGAGAGCGTACTCTACATACTCCTCAGCTTTTGTTTTGTTGTGCTCCTGACAAACGCGCTTGACATCCTCCAGATAATCCTCAAGATCCTTTGGATTACCTGAAAACGAAGGAGCGGACTTATTTGTCCGAGCCGGCATAGATGACGTGCTCATTTTGGATAGCTGGGAAACCGGTGGAGCTTGAGATGAACTCGTAGGTTGAAAAACCGGGGGAACAGGCGATTGAGAAGAAGGTGTGGACGACTGGCTTGATTGCCCGTGCGTCGAAGAGGGTTGGATCAAAAATTGGCCTAGTTGTAGATTTGATAGGAAAGCTTGGCTAAGCGCAAGACCTGATATGTCCGCAACAATGCCCTGGATTCCCTGAGAATGTGATGATGGAGAAGGATCCGGCTCCTCAACTTCTGAGTACGGTGATGGGGAAGGTGGTCCAAATTCACCGGCTTCGGAAAAGGGAAAAGGTGGTGTTGGAGACTGTGGTCTCGATGATATGTGGACAAGCCCCGAAGAGGTACTTGTCGATGGACCAGTTGAAGGATTACTCGCTGAAGGTTCTGCGGTAGGCGGAGCCTTCACGAATCGTCCTGTTTTATCCCGAGGTTGTTTTGCTGTCGATTTTTGTTTGGCCGAAATGTTGGGCCACGAAACAGTGCACTATGAAAAATGGATCCCTCGCGGTGGGCTCCACTTGTACACGCGAGTCCGGGCTTGCGCACGTACAAGAACGTACGATGTAGCGCAAGGAATCCACTGATCAGAGCGGTGAAGAGAAGAGTGTGAGCTAAGAGTGATCCCACAAGAAGAGAGTGAAAAGTGTTCTTGATTGTGGGGAGTAAGTAAGCTACTGTACAAAAGTGCAAGTATGTAGGCTTAAATACTAGAATGAAAAGGAGAATACTTAAAATAAAGAATCAAAAGGAAAGGGAAATGAAGTGAAGGGAGTCATCGAGGTACCCGAGCTGAGACGAGGGTGCGGGAAGGAAAGAAGAGGAGGAATCCGAGGAAAAGGAGAGAACCCTCGAGGTACGCGTGAATACGCATACCTGTTCCTATCCTCGATCGCACCTCGATCGAGCACCTCCTAAGGCAATCCCGGATCGAGGGATTGTTACCGATTCGTGCACAGGGAGTGCACGATCGGTATAGAGTCAAATTCCAAGTGCCAACGTACTGTACCTTATTATAATGCTAGAAAAATTGAAAGTTGCTGGAGCCGGGGAATGCATTGATTGTCGCGACTCGGAAATCCCATGTACTAGTCGTAGATGTCGGCCGGGGCGACCTAGAAGGCTAGAAGTCAGAGAGGAATGAGTAGGAAAAAGCAGACCCGAAAGAGACATACCATTTCCAAAATCTTTCTCAGCCGCAAGGAGTGATTCGCGAAAAAGTCATTTTTGTGGTCGTAGTAGCAGCGGCAGCGCCGCTGCCTTGAATCAGGCTGTACACTTTGGGTCGAGCAATGTATCCAAGCCATTTGATTAGGCTGTAACTTGAAGTACAAACAGATAACAATCAAATAAGCATATATACAACAGTGGGAAAGTCCCTAATTCCGTGCAGCAGCGGCAAGACCACCGCGATCCGCGAGTGCTCGAGTGTCGTGTCCTTCATCAGCGTCGGCAGTCCGCAGCACGCCCCATGTCGTGAGAGACGCAGCCGCAGTGTACGCGGAATTCGGCCAGCGGCAACGTCCAGCTCAAGTCGCGGGCTGTTGGGAGACACGCGGGATGTCTTGAAGTTACTCCGTGGCTCGGTCTACAAGTATCTCGTCAATATAAGGAAACCTGATTGAACAATGAAAACTGTACCTTGCATGAACGAGAGCACCACGACACCCGAGGCGGTACACAGCCATAGTACGACATGCGAGTGTTCGGAACATCTGGTCCATACGGTCTTGAATGTCTCCAGTTCCCGCCGTCCCGCCGAACATTCCACCCGGGTTCGAGAACGTTCTGGAGGGCCAAAGTAAAGTGACGGGGCAACACCGGCGCCGTAGACTGCACCTATAGAGGTGTCAGCAGCAGTTCGTAGTGCGTTCCGGGCGCTGCTATGTCCCTCAACAGAAAGTCAACATTTTGAAGGATTCAGAGATAAAGATTTGCTCGCCGTTAAATAGAAATGCGTACAAAGACGACACCCACATGATGACTGAGTACCCGCGGGGATATCTCCGCATTTGAGAAGGTACCAACGGATCTCGAATACCGACCTATAGTCAGTCGCCGGCGCTACGGGGAGAGAGAGAACAAGAAACAAAACAAAAGAAAGGGGATACAAAGCAAGTAAATTCCGTGTAGGTAAGGTAAGACTACGGTATGTAGTCAGAGTTGCTGTCGGAGTCACTGTCTGTTAAGCTCAAAGGTCTTGAAGAGCTCCATCATATCATAAACGAGCTTGGCACATGTCCTGAAAAATGAGCGCATGCAGAAGCACCAAGGCATCGCCGTCGTCAGTCGGCAACCTGGCCAGGTTGAGGTGAGGGACAGACCACAGAGCCTGCAAAGTCGATCCTTGCGAGGAACAAGTGGATGAATCAAAGTCCATGGTGGTTCAGAAGGAACTTGTCCAATTTGCATCCTAGTTTAAAGGCCGAGACCGTACTGGTGGGTTACCAGTTAGGAAATCCCGGCATTCATCGAGGGTCGAAGAAAATTGGAAGTCTGTACCAGGCAGACGAGTGCAGGTGGTGGTGAGAGGGTAAGCCCGTTTTGGTAAGCGATCTTGAAGCGATCACTTTCGGAACCTTTAGTCTAGACATCTAGCATCCTAGTCGCGCTATGGCTCGGATTTCTAATCAATTAGTTCACGAGATGCTCTACCTAGAGCTATAGACTTATTTCCTACACGTCTAGTTGTGAATAGAGGAGGGCATTCTATATACTCGAGGCATCTCTATACGAGAAGACTCGGAAAGACCTTTCCAGATAGATGAAATCTGTTATCAAAGGGGTGAATGGCCATGTAAAGCCCGGAGTCTCAATGAATAATGTTACGCGACTTTGCCTCAAAAGCTCCTCGAACTTATGATCACGGGCCATAGCGGCAGTCAAGGCCGCGGACAACATTGACCAAGCATCACCACGCCAAAGCAACACGTGATCGAAATCTCTTTTGCCTTTCAACCACGACCACCCATTCAGTGGCAACGCCGCCTCAAAACACAACGGCGCCCCGAACGTACCACGCCGCTTCAACGTACAACGCCGCCTCAACTTCTTACGGACGGCGCCGTGGGGAATTGTGGCTCGGCTCATTGAGCGCGCCAGCAGAAGGCTTGAGCTCGGTACATTATGCAACGTGTCGTTTCTTGTTAGTACGTTGATATGGGTGCGTGTCGACAAGTAGCGCGACTTTCTTTTATAACTTACTCTCGATCAAGGACATCAAGATCTCAACGTCAACCTTCGATGATGATGACAGGCTTGGGTTGAGCCGCCCGCTTTGTACACGCACCTAGGTGGCGGTCGTCGGTGTACTAGCACTCAGAGCGCACCAAGGTCCAGCCGACACCTAGGTCCTGCACGTCCGTGTCGCCCGCAAGTGTTACAGGTGTGTCCTACAATTTTGCATCACACTTAGGTGTCTCTCACTGTATTCAAAGTGGACTTGTATTGGACTTGTATTATCTACCTACACATATCTACCCCTAGGTCCCGCACTTAGGTGCTCCGGTGATTCGAATCCGGAAACACCCAAGTCAGGCGATCTGGGTTCATCTCAAGCTCGTCCCGCTGACAACCCAGGAATTATCGGCACTTCGCTTTCTTTCGTGGGATCCGTCGACACGGTCACCGTTGAACCATACCGTCCCGCTCCTACACGTGTTCCCTGTTCCGGTGTCGTAGGACCGAGTGAGGTCCTGGTATATGATATATGAGGAGAGCTCGTGTCGTCGTCGATGTGGACGTAGGAGAGAACACAGGTAGTGATGGGATCAAATATAGAGTAGACTCGGAGAAGAATAGACGTCGGTAGACAAGGAATATACGTGCAGTGGTGGACTAAATCCAAGGCTCTCAACTAAGAGATTCTGAGAGTAAGAGCAGGGAAGAAGACAAGTCTCATTCTGACAGGTATGCTAGGATATATGGACGATCACCGACACAGAGGAGGGTAGCGTTTGAAAGTCAGGTCATGTAACCGCTTAAAAACCGTTAACTGGACCTAACCTAACCACTACATAACCGCTATTAGCATGACCATGGTCACGGTTACTGACCGGTTACGGTCAACGGTCTCTCAAAAAGATCAATATGAATAACCGAGGTCTAACCGGTTAGACCGGGTCACGGTTAGACCGGTTAACCGCCGGTCATGACCGCCATAACCGGTTGTTCTGGTAAAATGGACCCCACAGGAATTGAACCCATGGAGCCCGACCAATTCCATACCAAAGTATGTCAGCCAATTTACCACTTGTGCCAAAAGGTCATATTCATTTTAAAATTTTAGACAGCATAGCCCGTCATTCAAGCCATATAACCCAAGAAAAAAAAACCAGTCGAAGGTATGGTATCCTCACATAGTATATAAATATGTACATAGAATGATAAGAAAGTCCAAATTCTGGTGCAGCGGAGCAGATATTTTGAACCGGCGCGGGACGCACAATAATGCAACCCACATACCGGCCACAAAAAAAGCCAACCGACAGCACCAGAAGACGGGAAACAATGACGAGGCGTATGCATGGGTAGGAGAAGAGAAACGGAATCGTGGTCGTGGTGTTGTGGTGCTGGAAGGTAAAAAAGACGCACCTGGATAACACCGCCTATTAGATAGCACGGCGTCGTCGCCATCTTTCCACAGGTGCCCGCTGCCCTCTATTTCGCACACGTCTTCTCGCAAGCCAAGACAGCGAGAAACGGTATCCCGTGGTCCTGTCGTTGCCGTCGTTGCCATGGTGATGGGTCGTGGCTAATCGTCGTAGTCATCGTTGGAAATCGTCGTCGTCGTGGCGCTGTTGTCGTGTGGGCTGTGGACGGGTTGCGGCTGTAGGGGTGAGGTTGCCGTGGTTGTGGTAGCAGCGGTGCTGTCGTCTCCACCGTTGTAACGTCCTCGTCGGGGCGGCCGTTATTGCTGTAAAAGGTTGTAAGAATAAGAAAACACTGAAAAAAAAACACGCACCTTGACGCCGCCTGTCAGCAGACAGCGCGGCATCGCATTCCCAAGTCAATCTCTGACGTCCTTTTCCTCGCGAGGCTTCTCCACCGTCGTCGTTGAAGAATTGCGGCCTCGTTGGAGGGCTTACGCGTCCTGCGGGGCCGCCGGGGCTCTTCAAGCCCGCGAATCCACGGAAACAGAGAAAAAAAGAGTCAGACCGAAGAAGAAGGACGCCTGGGACACCCGCGTCCCAAGGTCGAGTCGTCGGGGCGCAGGCGTCGTGAGGTGGTGGTGGTTTGAGGCAGAGATCGAGCACGAAAAAGTGTCTCGATCACCGTTCGGATAATCAGTCCGAACACCGAATCGCGAACGGAACGACTTCAATGTCGTTCAGGACAACGACGAAGACCTCGGACAACAAAAATAAGCATCAGAATTTAGTGTACTAATAGTATTATATATATCTAAGCTAAATTAGGAGTGATATAATTGTCGCTCAGCTTGGAAATGTCTAACGTAGCAAGTATCCGATTGTGTATCCGCCGACATCATGCCCTCCAGCAAGGAAAAGATGTCCGGCTGCCTGGTTTTTTACTGGATGTTATACTTTACAATCATATTAATCTATTCCAGCACAGATTTAATCAACCGTTTCCCGTTGTGAATGGGATTTCACACTGTCCGTTCTCTATCTGTGCTCGTAGTAGCAGTATCATGTTCTCATAGGCCAAAAATGGCCCCAAAAAATAAAATACTCTAAAACATCACGGGAACGCATCCCGCAATATTTTAGAGCATCAATCATCTCCGTTGTCGTGCTGCAGAACAACGAACGCGCCAAAAACTGTCCGGTCCGATCATCCGAGTGGTGATCGAGACGCTTTTTGGCGGTTGATCTTAGCATTCAACCACCACCATCTCACGACGCCTGGACCCCGACGACTCAACCAGGGGACGCGGGGCTCCAGGCGTCTTCCTCCTTCAATCTACGTCTTTTTTCGACTTTTTTGGTTGATATGCGGGCTTGAAGAGCCCCGGCGGCCCCGCTGGACGCGTAAGCCCTCCAACGAGGCCGCAATTCTCCAACGACGACGACTATGATCTCGGGGATTTAGAGGCTGGTATCTGACGTCTTCCTGTCTGCTGACAGGAAGCGTCGTGAAGGTGTGCGTATTTTTACGCCGTGTTTTTAGTACTGACAATACCTCGGCGGCACGACGAGTCAACGACGACGACGACGACACGGACCCTCCCACCACAATGACTACCGCACGACGGCGACGACTACATCTCCCTGACGACCACTCCGACTCCACTGCCACCGCCACTCCGACTACGAACCGCCAGCGTAAGTCCTGGCAAGGCTGCACAGGCTCGAAGGCCGTTGCTAGGGCCACGACGCCCTAGCAACGGTCCAACATGAATGCGTAAGCCCCTCGTAAGGGCAGCAGACGACCAAGGACGACAACAACGACCAGTCAATGACGCACGACGATGGAGAAAGGCTGTCTGACAGCCATGAGGACAACCCCGCACAGCGAGTAGGCCCCCAGGAAGAGAGTCGACGATTTGGGAGTCGGGCAGGATGGCGTCGCGGGGGCGGCATCATTACGGTGCGTGTCCTTACTGTTTTTTGAATGTAATGCATTAATTGACGACAGCACGACCGCCACAAGTCCACGATGACCACGACCTCACGTCAGGTAAGCCCTGTCATCACCATTCAAGCCTTTCCCTCCTCCATTCCCCATCCTTTCGCAGGTGGTATGCGGCTCGCCTAATTAGGTGTCCCGCGCCACCTCGAAAAGAAAGTCATTTCCACCATCGACCTCTCGAGTATCCCCGAATCAGTATATGGATCTGCAGATTGAGTGGGGTACAGATTGGATGCTGGGCTGCAAGCCTCGCCTAACTGTATGGTATACTCACTAATGTGAGTATACCATTCGGTAAGCTGTTAGTATACTCGTTGACTGCTGCTTTTGGTGCAGTCAATGAGCGGTCTGACCGGTTATTACCAGTTACTGACCGGTCTAACCGTACACCAGTTAGACCGGTCACTAACTGGTCAAAAGACTGCAGCATCAGGAAATAGGTCCCCAGCCTAGATGCCCACTGAGTAAACCATAGTGAACATGGTTAACCAGAGGACAATAAGGCGTAAATACTAACAAGTTAACTTTGGCAAAGGTTCAGGTCCAAACCTTCCTTGAGGAAGGTTTGAGTCTAACTCAGGACACCTTCAGTAAAACTTGAGTTGTCCCAAAGCACTGTGCAGACAACTATAAACTCAATTAAGATATCTTCCAAGAGAATTAAGCCTCCTCAGTGTTCCTCACTTCAAGCCAAAATCAAGCAAGGTTATTGATTCAAATTCGAAGAAGTCCAATAAAATACGCAAAAGAGAAATGCAGAATGGAATGGCATTGGATCAAAGACTAGCAATGCATAAATATAAGTCGAAGAATTCTAAGAATATGTATCTTGTACATAGAGGCACCGTGTTATAGGAATCTCAAGAAACCATGAGCCTGAAAGCAGATCATCCATCTGCATATGGTGGGTTGGTCATTACCCTCAAGTTGATACATAATCATCTTCGAACGGGCGCAGTCGTCATGTTCAAATGGGTGTGTTCATCATCCTCAAATGGGTGTAGTCGTCATCCTCGAATGGGCGTAGTCGTCATCCTCGAATGGGCGTAGTCGTCATCCTCGAAGGGGCGTAGTCGTCATCCTCGAAGGGGCACAGTCGTCATCCTCGAATGGACGCAGTCGTCATCCTCGAATGGACGCAGTCGTCATCCTCGAATGGACGCAGTCGTCATCCTCGAATGGACGCAGTCGTCATCCTCAAATGAGCATAGTCGTCATCACAAACGGGCACGGTCGTCATCCTCGAGCAGGTCAATCGTCCTCAAGAGGCCCAGGTATCATCCTTGAGTAGGTCGTCATCTTCGGGTGTATCAGTCGTCATCCTCAAGCAGATTGTTCGTCCAATGCGGGTAGCTAGCATGGAGAGTTACTGGCGGGCTAAGTCAACCACAAGTGGTTCAGTGTCGTCGGATGATTCTCCTTGAGTAAGCTGACTGTCGTGATAGTGCGGGCATGTCCGTTGCTGCTGTCGTCATCGTAATGGTACATCAGGGTGGTCGTCAGACAGTAGCCGTCGTCGTTGCTAAATAGTCGTCGTCGTCGCTGCGTAATCAGCGTGGTCGGGATAAACCAATGTCCTAGAAATCACCGTCGTCACTGTAGGGGAAGTCATCCTTATGGCACCGGTGACCATGACCGTAAACTTACCGTTGTCGATTACGCCGCCGTCGCAAGAAGGGAAGAGAGATGGTGGTGGTGGTTGGACAAGTTGAAATGATCGGACGACTAAACAAAACCCAACATACACGTGTTGCCTACGTGGCACTAGTTGCCGGCGGCATGGTGGACTTGGTTGAATTTTTAGAGAAGGGGAAGAAGTTGAATGAACAATGCGTACTTGAGTGGCCTCTTCGGGGGTGTAGGTTAAACCTGGAGAGGACACCACCTCCCAACCATGGGCCCACAAAGCCCTGCTCAAGGTCGGCCTGGCTCTGAGTGGGCCCGCGGTTGGGTGAGGCGTCGTCGGTCATCAAGGACAGCGCCTTGA
Source organism: Hymenopellis raphanipes (assembly GCA_036872995.1). NCBI lineage: Eukaryota > Fungi > Basidiomycota > Agaricomycetes > Agaricales > Physalacriaceae > Hymenopellis > Hymenopellis raphanipes. The sequence goes on from JAYMDG010000015.1 coordinate 1,001,356, forward strand.
ACGGGTGAGCAACGATAGGACAGGTTCCAAATTTTGGGGACCGTCGTGGCTAGAGGAAAATGAGCGGCGAAGGCATGAGAGTAAAAGGGCGCACGACACGATGCTGCCTGCCTGCAGACTGGACGGAATGTATTCCTGCAGCCTTCACTCTCGCAGAGCCTGTCCGGGTGTGCAGCGGGGCAGAGCGTTGCATGATGCCGACTACCTAAGTCGACAATGCTGCCAATAATAAAGTGCTGCCTGGCTTGACAGGGCTTACGCGGCTGACTGACAAGTCAGCAGACAAGAGACGGCGATATGAGGGAGGACGGCGGCGACGCGACAACGGATGGTGGTGGTGAAAGGGTAAGGAAGACGACTCCGAACAGTGTTTGATCACTATTCGGGTTCGCGGTCCGAGTCGCCGCCGCCAAATCTGGGAGACGACGACGACAATTGTAAGTGTACGGCAGCTTTGGAGGGCTTGTAATTTTGCGAGATCAATTATCAACATTTGATTGATGAATCTATGATGTTACAGAGAAATCAAGATGAACGGACATACGACTTACCAGTACCCATGAAAGGTCTTGCGTGAGATACTTGTCCGAGCAACTACAATGTGTTGCTTGTGTTCAGTCCCGAGAATTTAGCTATTATAAGTACATAGCATTGTGGAATGTATATCAAGTCAGAAATCTGAACCTCTGAGGTGGTGCAGCGCGCTGGAGCGCGCGATTTCAGGTTAAGTCCATCGTATACTATCCACGTAAGCTCGAATCTACATCTGCATGCAATAGAACTACAAAAAATTTAATTGCTACATATAAAAGACATATACTGTATTAAATTCCGAAACTTATAATGCTACTCCGAGCTCGTCGTCGCTGTCCCGAGCGTCGACGAGCGCGTTCCGTTCGTGATCGGATGACCGATCCGAGAATCCGGACAGTGATCGCACGTCGTTTCACTGACTCCTACCACGACCACCAAGTTCATTTTGGTTCTCTGTCAGCACCCCCACTCCTGGAACCGCCGTCCGTAACCACTGTACGTTTGCTTTCCCCTCTGGACCACCGTAAGGACGAAACCAACCTATGGACGACTCGCAGCCTAAGCCCAGACGACTGGCAGCATTCATTCGAACCGGCGGGCGTTAACGAGAAAGTCGACGTTAAGAGAGTAACGGGCACACGCGCCGGATACCACAAGGCTGGAAGAGGGTGGAAACCATGCTGTTCGTCTGCTGGCCAGGCGAGGCAAAGGTTGAGATGCTGTACGTATTTTTTAATTCTTTTTCTTCTTTATTCATGTCCAGCAGCATGGCCAATGGCAACGGCGCCGACGGCGACGGCGATACGGCATCATTAACGACGCGTAAGCCCCACCAATGTGGGCAGCATGCATCACTCCCATCTTCCGACTACAACCATCAAGAACTTCCCCCGCGATCGACTTTGAGTCGTCGCCCACTACCACAACCCACACGTAAGCCCTTGTAGTGAGGCCGCTCTATCCTATATGTGGGCTTACGGCAACGATACTGGCAGTGACCGCCTCAAGAGCAACGACAAATAGCCGCAAGAATGGCCGTGCCCTGGACTACAGGCACCCACGACGGACGATGCCAACGAGGCGATGTCCAGCCCACACGACGAAGTCAGATCAGTGCTTCATCTGATAACAGAGCTCGGAAACCAGGGAAACTTGCGGAGAACGAGTTGCTGCTCGTTCCACGGCCAGGTGCGTCTTTTTTTCTCGTCTTTTAATTATTCTAATTGATAAATACTGCGCAGTTGCGCCGCTACTACGGTGACCCCGCCTTGCGACCTACTATGGCAGCATGACCGACGCCTATCTGACGTCCAAGCTGCGCGGAATTACGACCAGAACAACGTGTCCCAGTAGCCCCCAGCTGGTCTACCTACGTCACGTAACTACCGACACTCGTTACCCCGCTTCCTACCACCACGACGCACACGTAAGCCCTCGCATTGAGGCCGCTCTGTCAGATATGCCGGCTTTAAGCAATTGCGACAGCGTTCCCGTCGCCAGAGCAAGGACCAGCAGGCGGCATATTCTTCCCTTGGACGACAGCGACGTTACGGGGCAGCGTAAGGCCTCCAACGAGGCTACTCGTCCACACCACTCCTCTGACTGTATTTTCCTCTTCCTAGACCGTTCCTCACTGCTCGCCTGCCACGACCCACCGCGAGCCAAACGAGCAAGACGGACGCGTAAAGATGGAGCCGCAGAACATCGAGGCCACCGCGCCAATGGCCATCCTGCACAGGGCAGAAGTATGAGCGGCGCGCGACACGAGAAGGTAGAAGTCGCGCAGAACTCGTTCCGCACAGGTCCGTTCCACCAGTTTACTCTCATCCAGTCCACTTATTAAGAAACACTTGGCTGTTTTCCTCAATGTTCCAGGCGTTTCTTAAATCTTTTTTCCCTTGTCAACCTAGAGTCTAGACGAGCCGGAATCGCCCTTCCGCCTCCAAGGACTGCCGATTAATCCCCTCTGGCAGCGTATACACCATCTCGTCGACGCTGCCGAAGCATTTCGCTGGATACTCGTACGATCTGGGTGAACTCCACGATTGTAAGTATCTGACCCTCTGTGTCCAAGCGTTGAGCTGACCTCGACGGGTTAGAACTCTAAGCTTGAACAGGATGACGGCGTTGAGGGTGGCGTTGCGATGGCGAATACAACTTCTGGAAACATATGACAATTGTAGTTGTACTTATGTCATCGTCGTTCAGATTGTCTGGGGTGTATGTGCGCCTTTCACAACTTTCACGCAGGGTATGGCTAGCATATCTTTATATGCCATGCCGCCTTGGTGAAACACTTCATGTTTATGACTTTGTGTTGTCTGAGTGCTAGTATTCAAGACACTTGAGTGGTGTGGAGTAGGTCACTGCGATGCTATATGCTTTGAGCAGACTCAAGTTATCAAGAGTAAGTGGCTGTGAAACTGCATCCTTTTGAGTATGCCTGAGTTATCTGGAGTTAAGGGCTGTCAGCCTTCAAGCTTTGAGTAGCCTTCAACTCAACTCAACCTCCTTGAGCTAACTCAAGTTTGCAAGTGCAGCAACCTCAGCATTGAGACAACCCAAGATGCTGTGGGACACCTCAGTGCCCTCTGGTTTAGCACTGTAGCAGTAAGTAACTCAGGCTGCCTCTGGCCCACAGGCTATTTCCTGATGAGTTATGCACCGGTTACAGTTAGACTGCGGTTACGGTCACCGGTTAGGCCAAAAAAATTTTTCCCCTGCGGGGCGCAGTCAACGGTTAGGGTAGGTAAGGTCCAAAGACCTAACCTAACCTGACTTTCAAACGCTAGAGGAGGGTAGCTACGAGAAGGAGGAATAATGACTGCCCATGACGGGGCTGAAACAAGATGTCCAATCAGTATATAAATAGACTAAGATCGAGTCGCATAAAGTAAAGGTAAGTAAACGTAAAGTAAACTAAATAAGAATGTCCATGGTATACTAGAGCACTTGCGCATACGCGCAGACCGACGCGTCTACGAGTACCCTATGTGGTACTGCGACAGTGGGGACAACAAAAATCGACTTCGACCCGAAGTCGCCTACAAGCCAGAATGGAAAGCACCGGTACGCGACTTGGGACGTGGAGGGTGGGGAACATCGGCGATGGCTAGGGGAACATACTGATAGTCGGGAAGGGTGGACAGAGCAAAATCCATGGCGCCTAAGGAAGGACGCTCCTCAAAGTCGCAGAGGAAGGCGAAGTCGTGAGCGCGCCACGCCTGGATGCATAAGTCGGCAAACGCCGACCAAGATGACAGACGCGCCACCACATCCTCCACGCTAGATGACAAACAAGGCGGGGGAAGAGCAGGATCCGACAAGGAATCAAACCTGTACAGCTCGTCCTCGAGAGAATAACCCGTCGCCACAGGCTTCCCAGACTCCCTATGAACCACGACACCATGGTCGAGTATGAACTGGTCGACGACGGTGCCAAAGTACTCCCAGCCAAAGGGATAGGTCGTCCTGTTGCCGTAAGGCCGACACCCATACCGCTCCGGCTCCCAGCCAGGAAACTCTAGAGCATGACGAATCTCAGAAACCCGAAGATCAGGATCCGCAACGTGAAAGACGGCATAGGCAGGAGGGTTGGGCGCGAAGTCATCGAGAACGTGGATAGGACGAGTGAAGTCAGAAGGGAACCGGGAAATGGGGGGAATGGAAAGAAGAAGATCATCGTTAACCGGGTGGTCGTGGCGTATGTAGTGACCGAAATGAGATGGGGGAACGCCGCGACAAACCTGAATAGACGTCCCTTTAAGGATGCGGTTCGCGAGCTGGAACTGAAACGCGTCGACATTGTTCAAGTATGCCGGGCACCCGACGTGACACTGGTACCGGTAGAGATGATCTGCCTCCAAAAGTGGAACGGGAGGCACACGAGGCCGTACAACGCGCTCGAAATCGCGTGAGGTATATGGCGGCGCATGAAGCGCGAACGCCGAGCGAAGGGAGACAGACATGGGGGGAAGGAGACAAGAGGGAAAGAAGAGGGGCACGCCAGCGGGGTATATAAGCGCACAGAGGAGGCACTCCTCAATGGTGACAAGCCTAATTAAATGCCAGCAATGCATATGATAAAATAAGGGGAATTGACTCGCCAAAAAGGCGAGGTTAATCGCCGTATACAATCCGGTACGCCACACATACGGAGGCGCGCGAATCCGGATTGTACTGAAGAGGGTCGTGATGGGCCTCGACGACCAAAGATGACCGCAACGTCTGATTCTCCGGACGAAAGAAGAAGAGGCGAAGGCGGCGTATATTGATGTGAGACTTCATCACGGCGCCAGACAACTCCCGTAAGATGAAAGAGCCGTGGTCGCGCTTCTGATGAATGATGTAGGGGCCGGCATAAGTCCATTCGCCTTTGCCACCCTTGATCTCGTCAAGAGCAGACTCGCGGAGCCAGACGTACATTCCTTCTTCGTAGTCAGAGAAGTCCGAACGAAAATGATGATGCTTAGCTATATCTTGTATAGCGCGTTTGCGTGACGCCCGTAGGGCGTTAATGGCGTCCTCAGTCTCTCTATCACGGCGAGCTATCTGGCGAGCACGGAGCACGAGTAACTCCTCCGTCGTGCGAACCTTGTCCCAGTCCAACGTCGCCCAAGTATGCTCCTCGAGGTCGAACGTAAAGACGGGATGCTGGCCGTAAAGCAAATAGAAAGGACTGTAGCCAGTCGAGCGAGAAGTCGTAGTCCGAACTGCGAAAAGGACAGCGTGAACGAAACGGGGCCAGTTGCCCTTCGCGTCGCCCGTAAGCTTGAAGAGGCAGTTGACGAACGTCTGGTGCGCGCGTTCGATAACGGCATTGCCTTCCGGGTGGTATGGTGTGGAAAAAATCACTGTACAGCGGTAGGTGGAACGGAGAAGATACGCAACTTCATCCAGAAACTCAGGCCCATTATCCATGGAAAGGTATGGCACGCAAGAGAAGCGACAGATGATCTCCTCGTATATGAACTTCGCCATGTTCTTTGATGTCGCTGACTTGACAGCCCGTGCCTCCTCCCAACGAATGGTGTGCTCGATGGCGTGGAAGAGATAGGTAAAGCCTCCGACACCCATGGGCATCTTGATTGTATCGAGGTGGAAACGTCTAAGGACCGGTGCAAGCCAGGATTCATTGTAGGGAATAACAGGCTTAGCTTGAATCATCTGCTGGCACTCGATACACGACTTGACGAACCATGCCACGTCGTCCCACATATTCGGCCAGTAGAATCGGTCGCGCAAAATCTTGTAAGTCGGATCGCGGCCGCGATGGCCGGCGGTAAGGTGGACATCGCGAATGAGTTGCTGACGGCGGCTGTGACTCTCGATGACGAGATGAGGCGGGTAGGAGGAATTCTTCTTTGGAAGAAGATAGAGCTGCCCATCGCGTAGACCGTAACGCCGAGAACGGCGCAGAAAAGCAAGGCAATCTGACTCGAGTGTCATTCGGGCGGGGTATCGCTGATTCTGATGAAAAACACGTAGCTCTGTCCAGAATTCACCATCGTCGTTGTCCTTCGATCCAAACTTGTGCCCAATCCCAGTAGGAAACACCTCCCGCGGAATCGTCAGATCCAAAGGCACGACATGGTGCTGGTACTCGACAAACTCGGTCAAGACACTGTAAAAGTCCCATTCGGCTTCCAAATCGACAAGCGTATGGTCGTAGTTGACGAAGCGTGGCACAGATCGTGCAGTAAACTCCGAGTGGTGGATGTAAGGAAGATAGAGACGGCATGTGGGAAAATGATCTGGGTCGTGACATAAAGGCCGCCAACGATTCGCGAGACGATGCCTAAGGATGGAGAACGGCTCGTCGGGCCCTGGGGACAACATAAGGGTCCTTGCCACAGGAACCGAGGACACGATCGCCGTTGAAATGCAAATATCAAATGTGGGGAAATTGGAAATGGACGCGAACGGATTAGAATGGATGACGCGCAGCCGGCGTAACATCGGGATGAAATGAGTAGTATCATGCGGCACAGAAGCAGAAGCCGCACCGATTTCTCAAGCATCGAAGAACTCCTCGGCGTCGTCTGCAGCATCTGGAACGCCGGTATCAATACGAGGTGCACGCGACAACGCGTCCTCCATCTTGAAGGAAGTCGCCGGCACATGCTTGGTCTCGAAATCGAACAAAAGAATCCACGACACCCAGCGGAGCATGGGAGCATTCGGTACATCGTCTGGACTGCGAAGCATCTTTGAGAGGGAAGAAGCATCATGTTCTAAGCAAAAATGAACTCCCCAAACGCGATGGCGTAACGCTTTGAGAGCGATAAAGACGCCGAAGACCTCTGTCTTTGGCTGACCGTAGTTTTGCTGAGTCCGGTTGAAAGTACTTGATCCGTACAGCGCAGGCTTCTTGAGCGAGTCGCGCCACTGGTATAGCACCCAGCCGGCACCCATCCAACTCGAGTCAACGCCAACTACCAGAAGACCTTCATCAGACGTCCTTGGAGGCAATACAACAGACTTAGCTGCTGGGTAGTCAATCTTGATAAGGACTGGCGCGGTAGTCATGGCTGTCTTCAACTTGTCCATCGCGTCAACAGCGTCCTGGTCGAATTCAAAGGCGTCTTCGGGAAGCGATAACAACGCGGTCATAGGCCACGCTATCAACGCGAACCCACGAATCCAACGGCGACCGCCTCCGGCGAGACCTAGAAACATGCGAACCTCGGAGACAGAGATGGGGATCGGCCAGCGCAAAACCTTAGCAACGAGATGTGGGCCAATAACCCAGCCGTCAAAGCAGGTGAGAGAGCCAACGATCTCCAGGATAGAACATGCCGGTGTAGTCTTAAGACCGGATACGGTGATACCCGCGCTGCGTATTGTGCACTCGAGTCCGGTCCTGGTCACAAGTACAATCCGTACTTGGGACCACCACTTAGAAACGTGAAAGAGAGATGATCTACTCAGGAAGAGTGAGAGATCGGGAGGAACAGAAGTGAGCAGATCACTCGAGAAGAAGAAGGTAGATGTCTTATCGGGGAACTAACTGCAGAATACAGGTTGAGTACAGTACTTTATATACTGTACGAAACCCTTGTATCGATAGGCTAATCTATGAGGCTAATGTAACTCGAAACACGAACCAGGTGAAATAGTGAGGGAAAAACCAATGAAAAGTGGAAATAAGATAGGAAAAACTAAGAGGAAGTGAAATAGGAAGGCTAAAGCAAGAGGAAGTGAAATGGGAAGGCCCTTCTGGATAGGCTAAACCTTCTGGTGAGGCAGTGTGAAACGGGAGTGTCGCGATGACCGGGACCGTGCGGTCACGTGATGTGGCGGATGTGCAATCCAACGGATTGTTACCGTTTCCACGCGCAGGGAGCGGGTGAACGGTACATCTCCCCCCAACCAAAATTTCAATGCCGCAGGGATTGAAAGTGGAAAGGAGATCACAAAGAAAACGCCAATGACGGCCCGGAGACGTGTTTGGGAGTGACAGGCGCAACGGCAGGTGTCAAGAAGCGTCAGCGCGACGTCGGAGACTGTCATCCTTGCTGTCGAAGTGGATTCAGCCAAGGATAACAACGCCACGACTGAAACGGCGGGTGAAGGAGAGGCCAACACGATCGATTAGTGCGTCGAAGGCTTGACTCGGCGTAGCTCGGCTTGACTTTGATTGACTTCGGCTTGAGAATGACGCGACTCGCCCAATTAGGCAGTCGGCTTGGCTCAGCCGTCACTTCAAATGACTTGGGCCCTAGTATATACTGCAGACCATAGCAACCATTGTACTTTGAGGCCTACACATACTTATGATACCTTTCTACCTTTTCCCATGCTATATCATATATGGGAGGCCAGTCATGGTATCGAGGAGATCACCCACCCCGTTTGCGATCAACGCGGGGGTTGCCGGCGGCAACACGGTGCATGTGCCAGTTCAATTCTTAGTTTCCCACACCTTGAGCTTGCCTTGGGTGACCGAAAAATGGCCAATTAGTATGTATCAGACACTACGGTAACCACTAGGGGACGAAAAACTCGTAAGCCATTGACTACTGTGTCCTATAATTATGCTGGAAATCACCCTCCAAGTCATGACCCAAGCGGCTAGCCGGTCACTTGAAGCCATTTCCATTTCTGGAGCCGTTTGATGACCTGACTCGGCCTCAATTCGGCTTGGCGCCGGCGCGCCGCCATCCGAAGTCAAGCCATCGACGCACTACGATCGATATCCGAAAAAGGCAATTTGCCGCTCGCAGATGCGCCACAGGACAAGGAGCGACGCAAAGCGCAAAGACAAATGCACGCCTACGCGCCAAATCGTTTAAAAGGCGAAGGACACCAAGGAAGAACACATCCATTGTATCCACACCATGTCGTACTCCACACTCCGCGAGAAACCGTTCTTCGACCAGTTCCGCGACCTCCAGACGCTCAAAATCAGCGTCGCCGGGTACCAACCACCCAAAGCAGCCATCAGTGACATCCCAGTCGACGAACAACGCGCCGGATTGCGCGTCCAAGGACAACTCGCCGCCAAGGTCTTCCAGGCACTCGCTAGCCACGCCGACTTCGGTGCTGGCTCGGGGACAGTGTACCGGAGCATCTATGTTCATCACGTCTATAAGGAAATGGTAAGGGAGTCGTCCCGATTGTTGAATTCGAGCTGACAAATGCACAGAGCGCGCTACGCTTCGCCGAGGCATGGTTTCGCGAGAGGGGCTACCCACTCATTCCCCTCGGCGAGCTGAAAGCTGTCTTTGCGGCGTTCAGGGAGAGGATGGTCATCCATTACTGGGACGAAGTCCTCTACGCACTGTTCCTGCATAACCCACAGTTTGGGGAGACCGTCAAGGGGCTCGCCTCCGAACACGCAGAGCTCCGTGTCCAGGCCGACCTGCTTGGAACAGGACAGCTCGCCGACCATATCACTGGTCGCGCTAGGAACGTCTTCCAGAACGGGCCGTACGCCAGCTTCTTTCCTTCCAAGAACGCCGGAGAACACTACGAGCATTCCGTTACAGTCGGACCCACTTTCAACCACTTCAACATCAACAGCGGCTCCGGGGGAGTGCGCTTCTCCAGCGACGAGAACGATCCTGGGTACCTCGGTGCCATCGTCGAGGCCACTGCTTATAGACTTGCCAACAGCATCAACGCGTACGCGACTGAGCTGCAGGTACCCGGGAACGAGGTCAAACGGGACCGTGTCGCGCAGACGGGGAACTCCGGTGTCAGGAACGTTGGGGGACGCGAGGAATACGCGCAGCATGGGAAGACGCCTGCCAAGGCACGAGGATCCACTCCCCAGATGAAGGGAGATGTCGTCTTTCGCAACGAGAGGGCTCCAGACCACCAGTGTTACGAGTGTGGTGGCCAGGCGCCACACGACCCAGCCCGGAACTGCCCGCCACGGGCTCCTCCTCGTCAAGGCTCCAAGCAGCCGTCACACAAGTCTGGGAACACGCAGAAGAAACCTACGCCTGCACGATCGGCGCGGGGACCATCCAATGTCACGACGCTCAGCCGCGGCTTCAAGAAAGAAATCGCCCGCAGACGTCAGCAGAGCGAGGTCCAATACTTGGGGAGGTGCGGTCGTGACGGGAAGATGCATCCGTCGCCCGGGAACGTCGCTGTTGGGGAGACGTTCATGTCCGCTGACGATCCTGCTCTCAACACGCTGATGCGCCTGTTCGTGGAGGAACACATGCAGTCCATTCAACGCTCCATGAGTGAGTACGGCATCCCAGGTGGCGTCGTCAATGACCACGGAGGCGTGATGGTCGCGTCAGGCTCTGGCAACCGTTCGTGTTCTTCGTCGTACCATCCCAAGTCCGCCATGTCCACGGACTCCCTGCCCGAGCTTATGGAGGTGTCTGAGGGCGATGTCGAGGACGAGGAGGTCGAAACCGAGGTGACTAGGACAGAAGAAATTGAGGGAGAGGACTGGGTCCAGTATAGCCGTACGCCACAACCGAACTAGAGGTGGCGCGCCCGTAGCAGTAGCGCCAAGATGAGGCGGAGTTCTCGCGCCCGAAGATAGAAATGCGAATGAAAATAAAATTCTTTTGAAAAAAGTTTTAGCGTGAAAACCTGCAAACAGGCAAAACGAAACCAAGACCAAACCAAACAAGGCGTTTAATTTGAAGAGAACAGTAGCAACAAAGGCATAGGAAGCCCAAGTGGCACTCCAAGCCGTCAAACAATCCAAATATCGAAGATGAAACCAGTTTATTTTTCCACGTCGTCGTGGTTTGAGGATGAGAGACGTTGAGGAGTGAGCGCGGCGCTTAACGGGCTTTGGGTCGTTAAAGCCGAGATCCGCTCTTGAGATCTCCCACGTTCATATAAGAACGGGGTCGGCAGTAGCCGTTCAAGCATCTTCGACAGCTTTGAGTAATGCGCCGTCAACGTTCTTCTTCTTCCCACCACGACCACGGACGTCGCCAGAAAGACCGCCGCCTCGACGATGAGGCAGGAGGGACCGGGAACGCGATTTCCAACGTCACGGGGAATGCAGACTTCAAAGGTGAGGAGTCGTACCAGATCCGACTGAGGGTTGCTCATCTTTTCCACAGACAACGGCCAAGAAGGTTCCGACAAGCAGGTGAGCTTACTGTCCTCTTCGCGTCGTCGCGGAAAAACGCCTGACCACCGTACAGGACAACGGCGGCTATAGATCCCTCAGCCATCCCTATGTGTATACTGGGGCCTATACTGCTGAGGGCACCTTTATCCATTGGGACCCCGTGGGTGCAGAGATGAATGACCCCAAGGCCAGCAGCATCTCCGAGGCTTCCAACGTTGAAGGTACGTCTTCTGGATGTCAGGCGGGGACCCTTACTGACATCGAGCTTGCGTAGCAGATAACACCGCAGACGTGAACGTTAAACTCGAGGACGACGGACCCGTGAACGCCCTTGGAGCCCGCGTCTCCACCACGCCAACTCCGGGTCAAGGCTTCCAAGCGGACGTCGAGTCCGTCCTAGGAGATCACGGCCTTCACGTCGACTACGACGCGCGTGTCATTACCCGAGATGGCGCCAATACAGATACGCCACCAATCACCCTCACTCGCCGTGAAGCTGAGGTGCTGATGGCGCAGGTTCTTGCTCGCGGAAACTTGGGGAACAACAGGCAAGACGAATCTGGAAATGCTGGCGGCGTCGCAGACCGTGTAGAGGCTGACCATCCCGCCTCCCAAGACGATCATGTCGAGGCAGCACCCGTCATCTCTAGTGAGTTGTTTCACCTCTTCGTCTGGTCGATGAAGTAACCCTCGTGAAGCCTGGTCCAGGGAAGAGATCCTCGGGTTTGCCAACGCGACCGCCAAAGGATCCTATATACGTTCCTGGCCCGTACTAGAGCCACTCGCTAAAGAGACTTGGAAGGTGGCACTCGCCCAAGGAAAACTCGTCGTAAGCCACTTTTCATCCGAACTTGGACAACTTTTGACATTACTCAGCACTCGCCGTCGTTGTGTTGGAACTGCGATCCCCTTCGCACCGCTGTCAGGATCATCGACGATCGCAGAATCCCCGACCACGAAGAAGACACCGGAGACTGCTGCCTCATCAAGGCGGGCATGACCAACGCCGCCTGTCTCCGCTGCCGTCTCCTCGGTACGAACTGCTCAAACAAGCCCGGATCGTGCAAGGCTGGCGAGTGGCAGGTGTACAAGTTCATCCAGGGGCCTCTCGAAGAGAACGGGGACTACTTGGGCGCGTTGGAGGAGGAAGAAGATGATGATGCTAACGAAGGCAACGCTTTGAACGTGGGCGTAGATCCGAACGTCATCTTGCGCCAACTGAACGACGAGGTTCTGAGCTTGCGGCAGGATGCCACGTCGAACCATACGCGTGCGCTTAGACTCGAACGCCGATTCGTCGCCTTTGTCGCATCGTTGGAAGCCATTCAGTAGGGGATGGCGAGAGGGCGAGTCGACTGCTTAGGACTGTGAAGGAGGCGAATTGAAGGGGGGGTAAGAAGGGTGAATGGGGAGAAGGTTTTTGAAGATTGTTGATGTAATGTTTTTTCGTTTGAGATGTTTTTTTTGTGGCTTTTGTTGCTGGTAATGGAATATTGTTTCCACTACCATGTGTGACTTGTCTGTCGTGAAGATTTCTCGCGATAGATAGAGATTTAGAGATGTCGATTCGGAAGAAAGAGCCGCTGCGCCGCCCGGTAGCTAATCGAGTGGCGCGTCGTTGAAGAGATTAGAAATACACAGCTCCAGGCCGTAACTGCAGTGAGGTGTTAGTACATACGCGTAACGTCAGTCGATATATCCCTTTTTTGTCAAATACCTATGGCAAGCGATTAACTTTTACTTGCCAAAAGTAGTCTCCATGGACAACATGTCCATGGACACTTTTTTGTCAAAATTTCGAACATTGGCGTTTGACTGTAATTTGACATTTTTAGATTTTCTGTAATTGACACAAATTTGTCAAATATTATGATACTGTAGCATTTCAACTGTTAATTCCTATATTGTGTTAGTTATGGAGCTTCGCAAAATAGTGCATATTGAGTCACCATCAATTTTTTCAAGTACAGATTGCTCAAAATGGAAATTTTTCTACCCATCTAGCGGCAGGGCATGCAAATCAAGTACTTTCTGTCTTTATGCTGGATCACAAAGCTATATCTTTTTCAGGGTCTAGAGTCACAGTAAAAGACTGCAAAGTTACAGTTGAAACGCTCCAGTATGCTTACTGGTTCAATTGTTAATTTGTATACAGTACTATTATGATTATAGGTTCAGTCACAGGTTACAGCTGAAAAAAAAACAGCTTGCATCAAGAATTTGCTTTTGATTAATCTGATTCTTTTGATGGTAACAGCTCGAAATTTTGTCAGGATCAGCTTTGGGATCAGCTCAAATGCAGAATGTGGCACCTGGTGATACAGTCTTCTGCCACATCTATATTACAGTGCTTCTAAGCTAGACACATCAAAATGTATCCAACCATGCTGTGAATTTTAGGCTGATCTTCCTCATCCCAACATCATTCGTAGTACGAGGACTACCTAAAGACTTGATTTTGTGATGCCAGGATGCGGCGACTCGGGCCGAGATCCGACTCATTGAATGTCAGTATCACGTGGCCGCCGTTGGCCTCTGCATTGTCCTCAGTCACTAGTTTGGCGTAGGCGTGTATCAATTCACTTTCACTTTCCGACACTGCTCCTCCATGCTGCTCCTGTCTCTGAGAGTGCGGCAGAGGACGATGATTACACCAGACAGCAACATGATGATGACGACGACGCGGGCAGCGATAGACAACAGTCAGGGCGAGTGCGACGGCGGACCACGAGAAGGAGCAGCGTGCGGAGACTTCGAACTTTGTTGTCCATGGCTCGAAAGGGCAGGAAAGGGTAAAATGAGGAATCGCCGCCATTGCCAGCGCCGTGGTCGTCTTATGGTCTACAATGAGGATAACGGTATCGTCAAGGCCTTCCGCAACTTGCCTGGTGTTGAGATTGTCAACGTCAGGCGGTTGAACCTCCTCCAGCTTGCACCTGGTGGACACCTTGGCCGTTTCGTTATCTGGACAGAGGGTGCTTTCAGTCTCCTTGATGAAGTTTTCGGAACCTTCGACAAGGCTTCAACGCACAAAAAGGACTACATGTATGTTACAATGTACATGTTACTTTTCCTCCTTAACGCGTTCTTAGCCTCCCCACCGCCAAGATCTCCAACTCCGACGTGACGCATCTTATCAACAGCGATGAGATTCAGTCTATCGTCCGTCCCGCCGGCCAGAAGACCCAAAAGCGCCCATGGACGCAGAAGAAGAACCCTCTGCGCAACAAGGCCGTCTTGTTCCGCCTCAACCCTTACGCAAAGACCCTTCGGCGATAGGAACACCGTTAGTGTACCCGACTTTTAACTTGTATCGAAGCTAATATTCTCTTCATAATCAAGCAGGAGCGTCTAAAGCAGAAAGGTGCCAAAAGACGAAAGGCACGGCTGCTGGCGACGCTTTCCTGGCTTCCTTGGCCGCACCTTGAATGAACGAGTGCTTTCTGTATGGTGTTTATGTCAGTTGTGTATGGTACCTATTTTTACTTCTCTGTGTTGAAGGGAGCTCAATACGAATCTCATACCACGGTTTCTTTCCTGCCACTACACGCACTGATCACTGTAATAGGCATTGAACACACTGTACGTCTTTCCTGGTATTCTAATTGTTCTTTCATGCAGGTTATGCGAGTGTCTTGGGCTTTTCGGCCCAACCTTGGCGTTGATCCACGATCATCTGAAGACTGGCCGGCCACTAGATTGCGTCTACACGGCCTTACTTAAATTTCCCCTCTTCCTTACGACCATTGCGCTTATGAGTCGGAAGCCCGCGCGTCGCAAAAGCAGGGCTGTTTATGACAAAACTTACTACTACCGGTTCGTGGCGTGCCTCAGTTCACTCGTGCTTCATGCTGATTTACTGAGCATTAATAGGCATAAGGCTGAAATTCTGGAGAAGAAGAGGAGAAAATATCACGAGTCAACCAGCAAGACCAGCACTGAAACCGGGTTTTCAGAAAGTATTGGGGTCACGTTCGAAGACGAGTTTCAGCAGAACTCTGACGGTCAGCATGGAGGACATCCACCGCGATGTATTCAGAGGTGAGTACATCTCCTGGGCAGCGATGTGCTGAGTCCAGGATGCCCTTTGAAAGCGCGGCCGACGATGATGCAAGCCCGACCGACGACGGCGTCTTGGACCTTCATCCGCGGGACCTTTCAAGGTACGTTTGTCCCCCGTTTTTGTGACTTCCGTCTAAATTAATACTTAGTGACGCCGCTCCTGCTTCGTCGTGCGTTCTTCGTGCTCTTTTTTAGTGAACAACTGTGGATCTTAAGTCTTCTTCGCAGTTCCCCGGTAAAGGTTCCCTGCACCGTGAAAGCGCCCGTCGACGAACTTGCTCAGGTGCTAAAGGCTTTGAGACGATTGGAGAGCTGGCTGGACGAAGAAATGAAAGGTACATCGTTTCGGAATTATGGGGAGTCACTGTACTCCTTGATGAGAGAAGATGACTACTGTGCGGACGAGGTGATCCGCGACGCCACGTCACGCGTTAAGCTTCTGGAGAAAGTCGCGTCCTCTTTGTGCGGGAGAATAGAGGACCTGGCGGGAACGGAATCCGCGACGTGGAAGGGAAGCACGGAGAAGCTTGCACGTTTCAGGAAGGCAGTGTCTGTTGCTGAGGACCTCGATAGTCGGGCTGTCGAGGACCCGTTCTGTTTTATCATACCTGGTGCTCACGACAAAGGAGAGCTACTTTACCAATCAATGTAGATCTTGATTTGTCCAGTTTTCCTGGTTCTTTGTTTCACTATGCATGTGTACTTACAAAATCTACATCATCGAGACATGTATGGTCTAGCGGTCATACCTGTTTGTTGTAACGCTTTACATAAAGTTTTTGGAGGTCGACAGTTCCATTCCTACCTCTGCCTCCAACTTCAAGTTCGATACTACTACTACTACTCCTTCCTGCAGCATGTACGGTCTAGTGGCTGTACATATTGCATCCAAGAAATTGATCCAAGATAATTTTTAGGGGCGGCTGTTCGATTCCTGCCTCCAGTGCGTTAACCAGAACTTTTTAGAGTCTGCTGTTCCATTCCTCTGTTTTCCATCAACTGATAAGATTCCTGCAAGTTTTCACTACCGCGCTTTATTGCAGTGAATCCCGCAGTATTCTTCGGAAGCATGAATGATGGCCTGCGGAACGCGTCGGGCACGTGCCCGGCGGTGTGCCTTATGTCAAGTCTTGCGTTCGCTTTAGATCTGGTCTGACCATCATCTTAGCTTGTCGCCAATGTTGGCCTTGCAGAAATCGTCTAGGATTTCATGAGCGTTGCGCCTACCGTCAGTGGGAAATCAAGGGAGGGGCAGGCCCGGGTGGAGGGGGTTGAGGCGGAGCGGCGTTGGACGAAACAAGGTTTTTCCTTTCTTTTTTGATTTGGTGTTGGCTGACGCGGGCTAGGAT
Source organism: Hymenopellis raphanipes (assembly GCA_036872995.1). Taxonomy (NCBI): domain Eukaryota; kingdom Fungi; phylum Basidiomycota; class Agaricomycetes; order Agaricales; family Physalacriaceae; genus Hymenopellis; species Hymenopellis raphanipes. The sequence continues at coordinate 1,017,856 of JAYMDG010000015.1, forward strand.
TCCATTCGTCGATTATATCTGGCTTCGATGCAATTAGAGTCGTCGCTAATCATGCCTAATATGGACCGTCGCCCACTTGCTTTAATCCGTCTTATAAACCGACTGTTTCTCATCGTTTTTGTGTCTTTTGCCCGTCATGTCCAGGATAGCGGACTTGTCAAGCCTCCCAGATGAGATTCTTTCCCAAATTTTCGATCTGGCGTGGCCGGATCACGATTCCGTGTTGTTTACGGGAAGCATTATTTCCCGTAAAGTGAGGCAGCTTGTCCTTCCACGATGTTTCTCGCGGGTACGCTGTGCGTCGTTTCCATTGCAAGCCGCTCTATGCGTACCTGGCTAGACCGACTACGTTCTGCCCCATCTGTAGGCTCCTGCATGACCAGTGTCGATGTTACTGGCCCTCTTTCCGAACCAATTTACCGTCTCGCGCGCCTCATTCAGCATTGCGACCGCAAAATACAACTGGATTCATTGACTCTAGCTCAGCTAGAATTAACGCCCATGGTCTTGGACCATGTTTCCGGCGACATCTTTGGTCGGGTTTGTTCCCTCCATCTGAAACATGTGTCTTTCAGCATCCATTCCTTCCGAGCAATGATGCGCGCGCGCGCGGTGTCTCACTCGTCTCGAGATCGACAAGCATTGCTACCATGCGTGGTCGGATGTCGACTACTATCCTATGTATGACGCGTTCACAGGTCCCGCTGAAAGCGATTCTTGCCGGCTCGACACCATTGTTACAAGTGTGGACGACCCCATGTTCCATCAGGAACTTTTGGCCATCCTCGCGCAAATGCAACGCGCTCTGGCTTGGGCCATACGACATGCGCGATTCAATCTTGGTGCATGTTCTACCAACGATCTGAAGGAGTTCTTGCGCGCCGCCGGGTCTTCTTTAGAGATTTTACATCTGACTGTCGATAAAGCTGGTCGGTTTTTGTCAATGTTCTATAATTGTTTGCTAATTGGCGCACAGATGGTTCGGCACACGTCTTATCGGAGCTACGGCACTGTGGTCGCTTGGTCGATTTGAACATCGGCTTCGATCAGGATGACTTGCTGGAGGTGGTTACGGCGTTGGAGTCGATCCCATGCCGTCTCCATTCCTTACAGATTCGGGTGGTCGTCCATGACCACCGTGACGCCGGTGGATGGGCGGAATTGGGAGGCCTGATACGTCGTCGAGGCTGGTCACCAATTCTGGACCACATTTCTCTCACAATCTCTTCGTCTGAAGACGTCGCGTATTGGAGCACCCAGAGGCCGGTCGTGCGGCCGCTATTGAACATCGACATTCATTTCGAGTTTCCCGACAGGGCGTGGATGTCGTCCTATCCCGACGTCCTCTGTGAATGCACGGAGGATGATGTTCGTAATGCCTCCAGTGGCCTGGAGCGTGATGCGAGCGCGATATCCGTATGTTCTTTTATGATAATATAATCCGGCTTTCATCCATACCCGTGTTTTAGATTGCCAAGAAACGTGGGGTCGTATACCCTACTGTCGGCATGAATCCCGTCGTAGCATACATTGCTATCCCTGGGCTTACTGCCGGTACCGAGCGGGATGTGGCGTTCGCTGAAGTGGACGTGTATCTCGGCGATTCCGACAATGACTTCGTCCACCGTCGACTGCATCGTGTACCGTTCGGCGATTCTGACACCGAGGTCCTTTATCTCGCCATCTGTCCAGCGCAGAGAAACTTTTCTTCTCGGAACCTCAAAAACGACATGGTGACATCCTTTCTGCGGACGGCAGTCGATAGATGGCCTGTTGCTTGGCTTGGCAACGTCGTCGTGTGTTGGCAGCTCGGGACGGCGTTTTCTTTGATTTAAGCGAAGGTGACTTTCCGCGTGTCGACCTTTCTGTAAAACGGTGGGCACTTCCCTTTTTATTTTCCCATATTCTTTCACTGACAAAGCATAGTTTTGTTTCGTCGTACAGGAAGCAGTTCAAGAATGGTGAGTTCGACGGGTGGTGAGTTTGAGGGTGATGCGACGGATGATCAGTTTTTTCGTGGTACGCGGCGGATAGTGAGTTTGAGGGAGATGATTAGATTTACGTGTACATTGTTATGGTACTGTAATTTCCCATGAGGATTCACCGGCGACAGTTGATGTACACCCGCGCCACACCGTCCCAATATGTCCGTAGGGAGAATAAGACATCCGGTGGCGCAGTTGAGCGTGATGAAAACGAGTAAGCTACATTTTAGTGCAAGATCATATACAAGTACAACGACGAGTATCTAAAACATATAGTCAACCAAAGATATTTCGTCAGCAACAAAATAGGGATTTGCCCGAGGGCATCTATCATTCAACCGTGCGACGACTGTAGTGCATTTCAAGAACACTGATGACAGGGAAATGGCATTACCACATACAAATGCACTGTTCCTTGGAACGCAGGGTAACGGAACGCCTGTTCGATAGGTGTAAGTGATACGGGAGTGGCCTGTCGATGGATTCCATGCCGCGAATTAGTGATCATTAGCCTCACAGATGGAGGATTTATGATGGCAATGTTAGGTAATGTTGAGACGCAAGAGAAGAGGTTGCCGTGTATTTCCACATCGTCAAGTATCGGCATAGACGGGAAAAACAATTCGGGCGACCTGGAAAGTCCGATAGCTACGTGGTGTGTCAGTAGAACATAGTAATAGAAGGGACCGACGTACACCATCGAATTTTCAGCACTTGTAAGGAAAGGCGACACTCCTGTAATATATCACCCAACAGGGATATCTGGAACGTCAGGAGAGAGATCTTAAGGACAGTGACTTTGGTGCAGGAAAGTCGAAAGGGAAATGCTCTTCCCGAGGGCATGATGGCACCCAGCAGGTTGGGATCTACTTTGGAAGGACAGAGCATGGGTAGCACATCCGGCCAATTGTAACGCCACGGATCGTCTGTGGCAAGGAACGCCACATCCTCAATATCGGTCGTCATATTCAACTCTAGACGTTTAATTGACGGGAGGCTTTGAACGTGCCATCTTTTTGTCTCCTGGATACCAATCGTAGTAAACCCGAGAAAGGAACGCCAAGAGCGAACTCCGTACGCGCTGTTGATATCGGGGAATGCCTGCGTCGATATGTAAGACCAGTTAAGTAGCGCAGAATTAGGTCATACCAAATGGCCACCTTCCAAACTTTGCAAATCCAAATCGCGCAGTTGTGTGTCGGGCGCTAGTAGAGCGTACACGGAGGCAGCACCAACAAATACACATCGATGTACGGAAAGATATTGCAGTGTGGGCGGCAAGAGGCAGTGTACCGTGATTGACATGGGGCGAGATTTGGATGCCAGAGGTCCGTGAAGATCGACATGCGTCAGGGAGTCGAGTAATCCAATGAAGTGGAAAGGACCACCACATATTCCATAGAAAGAGCGAAAGACCACCCGAGAAATGACTGCGCATAGGTCCTCTCTGAGGATGAATGAGGTCAGGGCGTGTTCGAAGGATTCCTCGTAGCGCATTATGCTGTAGTATTCGTCGGTTGAACAGTTGACATGAAGTTTGGGCGACGACACCAGCAATGCCAAATGAGACCGGCGTGTAGCAACACTGCGCCACCAACGGTTGACCAACCGCATGCTGAGGATATCCTCAGTCGACAGCCAGTCCAGGAAGAGGTCGCATATCTCCATCGGACAGACTAGCATACAGCATTTTTCGAAGTACCGGGCGATGACACTGCCCTGATTGGGGCTGCATGAATTGGACGGGAAGATGGTACCGACCACTCCGCCAATCTGTGCAGAAGGAGCTCGTATCTGGCATCGTCCCAGGATAGACGTTCAAGAGTTTCGCGTGTATTATTTCTAGGGAATATACCTGTGTGAAGAAAGAGAAAATAAGAAAGACTGCGTGGCGTCGGTAAAGGAGGCAAAGACAACAACATACCGACGTATCGTGCGATGTAATCTAAGTCTTCGGGTGTTAAACCACAGTCGTCTGCTGTAAGGTCCATGAATGCGAATAACGGGAATTGCGAAAAGATGAAGCGGGTTAAAGGCATCCAGTTTATAAAAATGCCGCGGAATACAAAGTGGCGTGAATCGTCCGCTAAACAAGCTCGTCGGCATATTGAAAATTAGGTTGTTTCCGTGTGATCAAATGATAGGAAAGGTAGCAGACACAACCTCCTTCTGTAAGGAGAAGCTGCTTCTTTGCTTCTCCGGCAGCATCCGCTCTTCGAACCGCGTTGCCGACACGCTGAACTTTGAGATTTTTCGCTCGAAGGAACTTTCTCGAGACTGTGTTCGCAGTCTTTGACTTCGTGGGTCGCACGACCATGTCCAATGCAAGCGAGGGAAAAAAGCTACTAGAGGTTGTCCTGTTTGATTATGATAATCTCACCACAGAAGGTAATATATATGGCTGCTCATCATCACGCAGCGTATGTGTGAAATCAGTAGACATCTCAAGAGAAAAGGCGTACATGGAGGCGCGTCGCTCTAACCTCACGAAATATGCGAGGCCGCCATCTTCAGGTTCCGGGTATCGACAAAGGTGAGGAGGAAGGCGATGATCGGGCAGAATGGTCAAAGGAGAAATTGTACGCGCTTCCAGCGGACTGGAGGGGCTTTCAGAAAATATATGAGATTGTAAATTGGGCTAACGCACCCCCGAATCACTGCTCGACGAATCTGCTAACCGAGAAGGCCGTTCCGCGCGATGGTGTTGAGCGTGTTCTCGACGCGCCTCCGCTTTGGCTTCTCGACGCTCTAGGACAGGGCGCCCAGGCTTTCTCTTAAAGACCATGACAGGCAGGTACACTATCATTGGTGTGAGAGAAGACGGTTGGAACGGGGGTTATAATCGAGCGCGTACCGTTTAGATAGTGGATGGTGGGTAAGGTTTACTATAGGGATCGTAAACTCGATCGAAAGAGGCTGTTTACCAAAAGTGAAGCGGCCGAAAGTATAAGGCTCTTATCAGCTCGGAATCGCATGAGTTTTTTTTTGAAGTCGTGTCCCTTAGGCCCTAGAATACATCTATGTGGTCGAATGGGCGCTGCCAAAGACAGAGAACTGAGGCCGACAACATTACATCCAAAGAGCACAGCCACCGAAGACGCGTTCTGATCGTCCGAGATCTTTTTGACGCACCAGTAACCAGAAGAACGACCATCTTCGAGGAGAATACTTTCAATAGGGATGTATCTTAATACAGAGCGACGAATCTGCTGACCGAGAAGCCGTTCCTAACGATGATGTTGAACGTGTTCTCGACGCGCCTCTGCCTTGGCTTCTCGACGCTCCTGGACAGTCTTGTAGAGGCGCGGGCACCCAAGCTTTCTCTTGAAGACCATGACAAGCAGGTCCACTATCATCGCTGTAAGAGAAGACAGTTGGAACGGGAGTTATAAGGGAGAACGTACCTTGTAGATCGTGGATGGTGGGTAAGGTTTACTATAGAGATCGTAAACTCGATCGAAATAGCCTGTTGACCAAAAGTGAAGCGGCCGAAAGTATAAGGATCTCAACAGCTCAGAATCGCATGATTGCTTTTTAACATCGTGCCTTTTAGACCCTAGAAAACCTCTATGTGGTCGAATGGGCGCTGCGATGGACAGAGAACAGAGCCCGGCAACATTACATTGAGCCTCGCCAAAGAGTACACAGCCACCAAAGATGCATTCTGACCATCCGAGAACTGAGTAACGCGCCAGAAACCAGAGGAACCTCCATATTTGAGGACAATACTTTGAACGGGATTGATTCTTGCGCGACGAAATGATATATTTTCATACAGAAAAGTATACAAACAGAGAAACTTGAGAGGAACAAGGTCCGACCTCACGAGAATCATGTTCGCCGGGCCGGCACGGGAGGACCAAAGCATCACCTCAAGTCAGCCAGATGCGCTGTCATTGGAGCAGATTCTCTAGCGATTCATAGTATTATACTGCCAGGGTATTCTCGTGAGATTGATGCCTTGTGATAATTATAGAGTTGCTCAGATCACGTGTCATGACAATCACGGCCCTTGGCGCCTAGATCGCCGAACGCCATAATTAGGCGCGTCCTTGGCTCTCTCTCTCTCGGACTACGACCATCTGACTCTCTTTCGCTGGTATGAACGACCCATACTGGAACCCCGACTCTCTCGTGGTCATCGGCATACCAACAACCACATCACCTACCCAGCTTGGTCCAGCGACAACATGGTACGCGTTGGGGGAGTTGTCCGCGTCATTTATAAAATTTCATCAGGCCTCGGATGCAAAATGGGTCAGATAGACTATGTCTACCCATTGTATTGGAGACGATGAACATGGAACAGGCCTATGCGATCGCTCACGTTTTGAACGGTTTCCTTGCGACCCACTCCGTCGGTCAGCCCCAGCCCAACACTTATCAACATGCGTTGGCTATTATCGATGCTTTTCGCGCTGTGGGTATCATGGAGTGGCTGAAGGAAGTCCTCAGAGGGGTAACCCGTTTTTACACCGTCGACAAGGGTCATTTCATTGGCATTTACATACACGAGTTAGTTTTCGCGGACATGCCCAGCTACCTACTTACCCGCACTTTTATTCAGGGAGCATGCACGTTTCAGCCTCGCCTGGTCTGTTCATCGAGCTTCGGAAGGCCAGTTTTTGCGCCGTTGCATTGTGTACGAGGGCATTGATTCCGCCCTTCGCGCTCTTCTCTCACGAGGAAGTTATTATACTGGCGTCCGGATCCCTTGGGAGCCACGTATGGGCACTGCTGAGAGGCACGTTCCCACTCGTCTCACCCTTGCAGAGGCGGCCCCGCCGCCTGATGCCTGTGGGACCCCTCCAGTCTTCCCACTGCCATCACTTACTCCCTTGTCGTCGTCATCTCAAATTTGCGTCGCACCGGCCAAGAGTCATCCATGTTACTCGCTACCTGCACCCCGCATTAAGTACTCTAGTTCACCGTCACCTGCCGGGGTCGCGTCGAACGCCTCAAGCACATCTGCTGCTTCGCGGGGAGAAAAGAGGCTCGCCGCTTCGAAAGACTCCTGCCAAAGACTTTATGGTGTGGCATCTTTATGCTTACCATTCCTTGATCGCGTCAGACATACTTGAGGCGCTTAGCGGAGTCCATAGCTACTCCGCCTTTATCGCCAATCTTGAACGGTGCAACGTGGACCTTTGTCTCACGAGTGAACAGATGAGCTACATCTGGCATCTGTCCCGCTTCACGAGTGGGACATAAGCTAAGATGTTCTTTGGTTCGTACTGCTGTAGTTAATCGTATTCCCTACACGAGAAAAGGATAAAAATTGACTTGAAGTGATTTTCGTTATCAAGATTGAATGTGACGTATTCCGCGACGGCAATCAATAACGTGGTTTTGACGTGTTGATGTCGCGTGACGGCGTTAGGGCTTCACCTACACCTGGTGGGATAAGATTTGGACAATATGCGACATCTTCGTCCGGTAGGTACAATTACAAGCCTTCGAATGCATCAAACCAACTGAAAATACTGACCTACGTCAAATTAACTTTGATCTTCCGCATATAGGCCACGTGGCGAAGCATATAAGCGTCCAAGTGGCGGCTATGCCAGTCATCCTTCTTTCCCTTGGACCATCTTTTTCACGCAAACGAAACATGCCATCCTGGATTAACGCTGCGCCTTGGTGCCCCACGTCAATCGTGGTACTGGGACGAGTCGTCCCCAAAGGTATCCACATTGGTCCCAAAAACACCTGGTGAAGCCCACATCACCGCTTGCCTTAGTCGTGGTGACTCATTTCTGCTAGGGTATGGATCAAAAATGGTTCAGACCAACCTTGTCTACCCTTGCTACTGGAAACGCCTAACACCGAAGCCGCGAATGCGATCCACTATGTGGTAAACTCGTTCTTAGAACGCGACCCTGTCGGCGGCAGGGAAGACCTCCCCAATACGGACCATAGTCGAGGCATTATGAATGGTCTGCAGACCGAGGGAATCCTCTCGTGGCTTGACGATGTCTTCCGAGATGTTGAACATTTCTTCGTCATTTGCAGGGGTGCCATGATAGGCATCTTTATCCACGAGTAAGAATTTCTTCGGCGAAAGTTCAACTGGCCTTGCTAATGATCACTATAGAGAACACGCGAGAGCGTCTCTTGCGGACTCCAAACTCGAATGGAGACAGTTCTCCGTACATGTTTCGATCGAGAATGCATTGAGGTGTCTGTTGTCGCGGGGACACATATCCATCGGGCAGACTATACCCTGGGATCCCCGTCTAACTCAGAATACCCGCCACCGGCCTACGCCACTGTCGCCCAATGACGCTTTTCCTAGACTCAATTTTTCCCAATATCAAGTACCCCCATTCAACGATGCGTACAGATCCCCCACGCCCCCACCCCATGTTTTTTCGCAAACAGCCGGCCCAACTCCGACCTCGCTGCAAGGCTATGGCCAAGGCTCTCTCTCCGGCCTCTCATCGCCCTCAACTCCCAGTCGCAGGAGTAGACCATACACCTATCTGCCGAGCCCATCGAAGGCGACTGCAAGTCATGGCTCACGCGGCTTGGCTCGCGCGGGCAACTATACTCAAAGTCCATCGAAAGTGACCCCGAGTCATGGCTCACAGGCCAGCACCATCAGCTTGGCTCGCGCGGGCAAAGCGCCAGCAGGTCTTTCTCTCTCCCGCAATCCTCGTCGGCCGTCACTCGTGGCGAGGGAGGTTTTGATTTGATCGCCCAACATTTTCGACTTTACTATGAGGACGACGCAGACAAGCTGATGGAGGCGCTCTTCGGAGTCAAGCGGTTCTCTGCCTTCCTGGCCAACATCGAGCACCAGAAGCTTGATCGGCATATTGCCGTCGAAGAGCTGCATCACATCTGGAGCCTTTCAGGCATTGTGTGGGGCCGGACCGACGATGATGACGATGAGTACTTAATTGTTCCCGCTCACACTTAGACCATCGTCGTCAATGTTGTCACGTTGTGGATGTCCTTGGTGGTACGTCTTCGCCAGAGTGGCCATTTTGTTGGAATATGGGCGTTGCTGGTGCGCCAAAATATTTGTGGAGATATCACACCATCTCATCGAACTTCATCGCTTGCTTCTTGCATTTCTCGATCTGTACTCTTATCTGTCATATTTATCCGCTCTTCTTGGACTGTAGTGTTCAGATTACCCGTTTTCTTGGACACTTCTCCTATCGTTGTATACTCTATTGTGATCCCTTGCCCGCTGTCGCGCTATGCTTGTTGTGTATGTTACATGTGCTATGTGTATTTAAGTCCTGCCCCGAACAAAGTCTACATCTTGACACTCGGACTGTGCAAAAGTTGAATACGAGTGAGGCTTCCATTTATAAAATGATCACTTCGCCGCGACGCGACGCGGACACGGTCAGTGCGCCAATGTCATCGCCTTGCCGATCCGTGCTTTAAGCGATAGTATCTCAAGTTTATTCGACCTCTGATTGTGCTTATGTACGCGATTTCACATCGCGTCTGGGTACCGAATCGACTTCATGTCGTTCGGTTACCTCGAAACGACTTCATGTCGTTTCGGCCTTTGCTGCCTGTTCTGTCCTGTCTTTACGACAGGACAACCGTCTCCACATTGCTATGTTGCCAGACAACGGCAGCGACGACACGAACACCTGCTGGATGCCCCTCAGGGGGCTAGGACGACTGGACTGGCCGTTGCTAGGGCTACGACGCCCTAGCAACGGGCCAAGCACGACGCGTAAGCCCCCCAAATGGGCAGCAGGCGGCTAATGAGGACGACGACGGCCTTCCAGAGTCCATACCACAACGAGAGAGTGCTCTGGCTGCCTGTAGAGAAGTCTTGAAGAGGCGAGAGGCGGGGGTTTTGGGCGCGCGGCGTTGTCTGCAGACAACACCGCGCAATAGGTATGTTACTTTTTGTACTTCTATTTGACAGCGTCAATTGCTCTGCTGTATGCTAACTATATTACAGATGTTCCAGTTGATTATGTACATGCGATGCGGACATTAGAGAGTGGCGCATTCTCGAAGGCGGCGGCGTGACGGACATCAGGCTGTGGCGTAGCCGTGTTTTGGACATGTAGAACGTGTCGGAGATGAAGCGGCTGTAGCCAAGCCGGACCAAATACAGACTTCCATTTGCGTTACCTCCGTCCCTTCCATCCGCAATCCTCATCCGCGATGTTGTCCGACCTGTAGTTTTACTCTGTCATGAGCCAGAGCGCGACGGTGTTTTCTCTAGATGGAGCGTCGGCGTCCACTTAACCTATATCTGCTTGGGCCGCAGAACGGCAATTTGCGCGTATCTGCGATGTATGGCTCGGCAAGTGCCTCTTCATTGCGAGTTATTCAACTTATTCACGACATTCTAGCACAATGTTTGCTAGGTTGGCCGGACTTAAAAAGCTCACGCCAGCTTCCACCTCTTTCTGTTAGTCCTAGTCACTTCTTCTCGGTTCGCAAACATGGTGCTCCCCACTATGATGTTTTCTAAGACCGTACGAGTTGGGTACGACGTGGACGGTGTTTTGGCGCTTCGCAGCGGCGAACACGCCAACTGCAAGATAGTCATCAAAGAAGTGCTCCAGCGCGGAAATTTTGACTGTACTGCAGAGCTCCCAGAGGTGATACACGTACGTTCCATTGTGCGGCAGCCTGCTTCGTAGCTGACGAGATTCCAGCAGTGTGAGGTCTCAAAGGTATCGTGCATCGCGCGTTCCTGTTTTTTTTAATGAAACGCGGCGTACTTAGTACACTTCAGCACTTCAATACAGAGCAAGTACGATTTTTACGCGTTGTTGCGTGCCCGTGGGGCGAGTTTTTCTTGGCTGCTGTCGCGGCGGATAATTATGAGGAACTCGACCAATTCTTCGAGTCTGCCATGGACGAATTCGACAGACGGCATCCGTTGAAGTCTACCTCTGAGATACGTGTGCGTCGTAGAGTAAGTGCTCTTTTGTATTCCTTCTCGTATCTTAATCGACTTATGATGTATGTCAGAAGGCCGAGGTGTTCTGTCACCACGAGCTGGAGCTGCGGTGTATGAGGTTCGGCGTATCTGATCCTCCACCTATGCGACCTTCAGAGGTTGTAGTACCACCGGCGATGATTTCTCCGCCTCTCCACATGCCAATTCTCGTGTCTTTTTCTCTCCTACACTAGCAGATGCCCTGTATTCGTCGACACCACCACCCATCCTCGTGTCTTCGTCGCAGCCGGCCGCCGCATCCTCTGCGCCTCCGGCCGCCACCTCATTTGCCCAATTCGCGAGTGATGGGTACCACTGGTCAACTCTGATGTAGAGCTCGGCGAACGACTCTTTGGGATGAGCGTCGACGAGTACATGGACGCGTCCATGCTAGGGCATGGACACGACATGTTGAACGATGGGGTGGATGCCGTCATGGAAACTGATCCCAGTATTTGACCTATGATCTATCTTGTCGGAGTCCGCTAGCACTCCCGCGACGATATCGACCCCACACCAAATAGGTCATGGCGGTCGAAAGCAGAAGGACGAGATCGCACCACGTGTCTATCCGAAGACCTCATTCTGCCAGGTGCCGTACCTTACACCCTGCAGAACAACAAGCATGGCGGTAGACACGGTTTCTTTTGCGGTTTTTGAAGTTTTTATACTTATAGCTTAGCATACTTGTTTAATACAATGCTCGAATATGAGATAGTTTCGTACAGCAATCGAATGGCCGATCCATAAAGCCAAGAAGATATCATTAACTTCAAGCGGACACAAAAATACAAACCTGGCACCTGCAACTCAAGTCTCAAGCAGTATAACACGATGTTGTAGCAAAAACCACCCCAAATTTCGCTCTACAGCCCACCGCGAGGGTCGAACTCGCAGCCTTCAGATGGAATTCTGATGTTCTATCCGAGTGAGCTAGGCAGGCTGCAGGCCGCTACGTTGTGTGGCGCAAAGACATCCCAATCAGCGCATATCAAAAACTGTCCAATCTCACGCTCACTATTGGTTTAGCGGTCTGAGATGATTTTGTGAGAGATTGTTGCCCTTCTTGGCTTTATGGATCGGCCATTCGATTGCTGTACGAAACTATCTCGAAACCGTGTCTACCGCCATGCTTGTTGTTCTGCAGGGTGTAAGGTACGGCACCTGGCAAAGAAAGTGAGCCAAGGGCCTATAACGGATTCGATCTAGCGACTCCGATCAAAAAATGAAATATCATTAACTTCAAGCGGACACAAAAATACAAACCTGGCACCTGCAACTCAAGTCTCAAGCAGTATAACACGATGTTGTAGCAAAAACCACCCCAAATTTCGTTCTACAGCCCACCGCGAGGCTCGAACTCGCAGCCTTCAGATGGAATTCTGATGTTCCATCCAAGTGAGCTAGGCAGGCTGCAGGCCGCTACGTTGTGTGGCGCAAAGACATCCCAATCAGCGCATATCAAAAACTGTCCAATCTCACGCTCACTATTGGTTTAGCGGTCTGAGATGATTTTGTGAGAGATTATTGCCCTTCTTGGCTTTATGGATCGGCCATTCGATTGCTGTACGAAACTATCTCGAAACCGTGTCTACCGCCATGCTTGTTGTTCTGCAGGGTGTAAGGTACGGCACCTGGCAAAGAAAGTGAGCCAAGGGCCTATAACGGATTCGATCTAGCGACTCCGATCAAAAAATGAAATACCATTAACTTCAAGCGGACACAAAAATACAAACCTGGCACCTGCAACTCAAGTCCCAAGCAGTATAACACGATGTTGTAGCAAAAATCTCGCTAAGCTCATTATCATAGCCCACCGCGAGAGTCGAACTCGCAGCCTTCAGATGGATTCTGATGCTCTATCCGACTGAGCTAGGCAGGCTGCGGGCTGCTGCGTTGTGTGGCGCAAAGACATCCCAATCAGTGCATTAAAAGCCATCGAAAAACTGTCCAATCACAGTCTCACGCTCACTCTTGGCTTAGCGGTCTGAGATGATTTTAGAAGGTCAAAATTAATGTCACGTTTATGGCATGGCTGCTTCGCTCAGATGGTAGAACACTGGAGACTTTGAAATAACCTCCAGCAAGCGGGTTCGAATCTCGCCGTGGCTGCATCTCCACTCAAAACTCATCTTTTTTGCCAGTCGTTTTTGAGTGGCCGCAACCGTCGCAACGTTAAATCAATTGAGCGGTACGAGAAACGGGGGAAGAAATGTTCATTGTTTACAACGTATGTACGCAAAGTAAAAGGAACCAAAAACCTATCGAGAAGCAAACAATCGTAGGACGTTGAGACATGCTCTATTCAGGAGCGACGCTCCATGAGCATCCTCGGCCCAACCGAGGAAACGAACCATGGCGGCATCCATGATCTCGTCAACTGCGATGAGGCGCGCAAGGTCGGTGTAAAATGTGTCGGCGAGACCGCCATAGTTCACACTGTTCACGACAGAAGGAAACGTGGATTGGAAATGGAAGGGCTTGATCAGTACGATCGCGCCATTGACCTGGACGGGCACTGACGCCACTGGAGACGTTGGGTAAGTCACTATGGACTTCGGGGCAGGAATGGTAGCCGTACCAAAATATGGCGAGTGTCCTAGACGAGGGGTGATGCCCCGAGTAGGAGATCTGCGACCCATCCCGTCAATGCATTCTTCATTCTCCTCCTCCTCCCATAGCTGTGTCTTGTCTTCGACTATAGTCCACTCGATTACCTGGCACATCTCCCGACATGCAAGAATAAGTTGGTCTCCAAGCGCTCGGACTAATTCCAACGTGATGTTCTGCAGGTCTGCTGGTTCGGGCACGGGATCGCGCGGCAGACGATTAAGCAGGAACGCACAGTGGCGATGGACCAAATCGCGGGGGATAAGGCGCTGGATGGCGCTTGCAGTGATTTGGTAATGAATGTTGGGGGGAGCGCATCCTCATACATGTCGACAAGTAACGAGGATGCACTGAGGACGCAATGAAGGAATGAAATATGGTTATGATGAGGATTCTAGGGCTTGAACCATCCTGTTCTTAATCCTAGTTTGATAACGTTCAGCAGGAGCGGCAGACCCCGACGCGCCTACCGGGCTATTTGCGCAAATGGCACGGTGGACGATCTCGCAGAGCGGATTGCGCTTGAGACGCCGCTGATTCGGTGGCGGCTCCCCATGGCTACCGCCCTGAGTATACGAGGGAGTTGCCGACATCATAGAGCAAGACAGGGTGGTTAAAGCGTAGTAGTACTTTGGATGTGGCCATACTTGGCCGCTTTCAAATTTCGAGTAAAGCGAAGAAATTAGAAGTGCGCGTAAGAAGATTATACGAGGGAGTTGCCGACATAATAGAGCAGGACGGGGCGGTTCGGGCCGGCGGTGGTCAGAGGAGGGAGCCAGTCTGTAGGAAAAGAAAGAAGTGTTAATCGGTCAACCAGAATGAAAACCGAGCTTAGGAAACACACCTGTCTGCACGGCGTCGTCAGCAGACACGCCGCGCGCCCGTAATTCCACCAAGTCCGCTCTTCAAGCCTGCGTGACGGCAGGGCGGAGTCGTCTCCCATCGCGGTATGACCTCTGGAGGGCCATTGTGTTCGTCCGGCGTCATCTGCTGCCCATTCGAGGGGCTTACGCGTCGTCGCTGGGCCGTTGCTAGGGCCGCGACGCTGTAGCAACGGCCTGTGTCGTCCTAGCCCTCTTGTGGGGCAGTCCAGCGGGTGGTGGGCGTCGTTCTGCGGGTCGGCGAGCAGCAATTGTCGTAGAAAAGGTGCCGTCGCGAAGACGAGCACCAGAGTTCGTCCCGGAACGTATCCGCGGGCGTAGCGGTCGGCGTGAAGCCAAACCGCGCCAGAAACAAGGAGAATGACGGGGCGGTTAACGCATAGTAGTAGAGACACGCCTCTGAGACCGGGTATTCCCGCCCCGGGTGCCGCTTTCAACTTTAAGTGCAGCGAAGAAATTAGAAGTGCGCGTTATAACAGCATGAAGGCGGAGCGGCGTCGTACCAGGGGCAATCACATTAGTCCCAGTCTGATAACCTTCAGCAGGAGCGGCAGTCCCCGACGCGCCTAACGGGCTATTTGCGCACATGGCACGCTGGATGATGTCGCAGAGCACTTGAGACGCCGCTGATTCGGTGGCGGCTCCCCATGGCTACCGTCGTGAGTATACGAGGGAGTTGCCGACACAATAGAGCAAGACGGGGCGGTTAACGCAGTAGTAGTAGAGAGACGCCTTTAGATGTGGTCATATTTGGCTGAGATCGGGTATTCCCGCCCCGGATGCCGCTTTCAACTTTAGGTGCAGCGAAGAAATTAGAAGACAGCATGAAGGCGGAGCGGCGTCGTACCAGGGGGCAATCACAACAGTTTGAATATGGTACAAGAAGCCAAGTGAGTAACAAGAAATAAGCATACACAATGTTTTTATTACAACAAGACGAAGTATTCCCTGCACTCAGCCCTCTAGCTTCTTATTGCTCTTATACTCCCGAATGTGGCCGAATAAGTGCATGAGGTCCCAACTGTCCACAGGGACAAGAAGGGCGCAAGAAAACAATCCGTCTAATCCTGCTCCGAGATCAATGGCTATTACGTTCGCGTCAGTTTCTTCAGTGTCAAAAAGACTGGGGCCGTCGTACTCAGAGCGATGATATCCAAATCATATTCTTCGCGAATGCCCATTTTGTCAAACGCGAGTGCCAGATCGGACCTGCCTATGGATTCTAACCATGTGTGGACGTACGGGTCGAAAGATGAGTCCGCCGTTTGTCCGGTTGGGTATAACGTGGCGGCATCAACATTTGACTGGCCCCAAAGCGCTGTAAAACTAAACAGAGTGGTCAAGACCCATTTGGACACGGCTCACCAGGCCCGGTGTCATCGTTACTATTCAACATGCCATCAGGTTGTGCGGGACTCTCTGTGGCTTCTTTCGAGACTTGGACAGCGGACGACGGAATCAAATCTGCGGAAGCCATAGCTGCTCCACCTGTCAGGCGCAGCGCCCACGTCAAGTTCAAGTACATACCTGAAGTGCCTTCATGCTTATTTCGGACGGAGCGAATCCCATGTAGCCAGTTGGCCAAGTGATTCTGGGCTGCGTCTCTAACAACGTTGATATTTTCTGGGAGGTCCATTGGTGGTAGCATCTTGACAAACAACGTTGTAAATTATTCGGCAAGTCGGCCATCAATCTTCCGACCTCATCGAATTGCGAGAGTTTAATGGTTCATCGATCGCGCCACAATTTAAATGATCTACAAGCGGATGTTGAGACATTGCTGGGGTGGACACTGGTATAGTAGTGGTCAGGTTGTGTACACGTATTCGACCGTCCACGCCAATTACGCGTCCGAAGAAGATGTGCTTGAGATGAGGGTTATATAACCGGACAACAGCGTCCAACTATGCTTCATCCATGATGTCTCGAGCCCCCGCTTGGACCAGCATAATGTCTCCTGAGACGCGAGAGTGTATTCTCCAATACCGTCGGGATATCCTAAGTTTACCGTGAGTCAAACCCATGATCCTTTTCCTATCACTCACCTTCTCTTTTCGCAGGGACGACGCTCCTCGAGATAACCCACACGGTTATGTTAGGTTTTTTACTACCACTGCGTACAGCATTTGGATGCCATTCAATGCCGGGAAGATGGGGTTCATACAGGCCTCGTTCGCTCAGTTTGAGGAGGCTGTTCGTCACCAACGCGTCAAGTCCTGGCTGCGGCGATACTTCGCAACCTGGTTCCGGCAATTCCCAGAGGAGCTTGAAGGACCCCACCACGACGAGGGGGAATTGGCCAGGCAGAAGCGACGTCGCAAAAAGGTACTTCAATGCATTCCCCGGCGCCCTCAACAAAAGTAACGGTGAACTAGTCCATTCTGAAAATCCTGATCAACTTTCTGGTTCGACACTGGCACGAGCACAGACCCGAAGGCAAAGATGGACGGATGGACGTCATGCTGGTGCAACTGGATTGGCTGCATGAATGGGTAGACGACTTCGATTTAGTGTTTCCGCCATAGCTAGTACGGATTTGCAATCAACGATCCCGAATCTTTTTTTGGCGGGCCGTCCTGTTATTGAATGTCGGATCAAAATGGGTTTTCCGTCCACCAGCGCCTGTAGTTATGCTTTAAACTGCAAGTGGCGCCGTCGCACCTAGATTCTTCACGGCGTTTACATTCCCCTAGTTCCAATCTCCTTCTAGTGTTCTGGTCCCGACCGCGATATAAGTCGTTGATACTGCTCTTTCTGCTTTCAGTCGCCCCGTCACCATGTGTCTCCAATCGCCCGTTACAATTGATAAACCCGTAGACACCATGGACACAGTGGTTCTGCCCAAAAATATTGCCGTTGTCCGCCAGCAGGCCCAGACGGAGATTGCGCTCTTCATTATGAAGCAATCCGCTATCATGTTTCCTGTGCCGAGTTTGTGACAATTGCTTCAGCACAACATTTTTTGACGATGTGTACCAACAGGGCCCTCCACCTCATGCTCCCAACGACCGACTCAAGAGGAACTATCTCCTGGCCCAGGGGATCGCTTCATCGATAACTGGCTCGAGTACAACCACTGGACGCAGTGGACTAAGAATTTCGTTGCGATGGGCATTGTGAAGAGACGCGACCTTCAGATCTTTGCCGCCGGTTCGTAACTTTTCTTGTTCCCCCTGTTCTTGAACATCGCTCTCAATCGTACATAGCGGTTCACACGCTCGGCGCGCGTTTCACGGACTTGGTCACGTTGGCGTTGCCGCTCGAGATCGACAGTGAAGAATTGGCGGCATTCGTGCAGGCGCTTGCTGATCTGGTCATTGATTCGGATGATGAGGACTATACCGCCCCATGCTGGGGAAGTTAAGACTATACCACAGATTACAGTAGCAATAAAATTAGGTTGCGTGCCTATTATTTTAAATATTTGCCATGTCAAAAGCTGACGCCGTGATCAATCGGCGCAACATAAAAAGGGCTGATAACGGATTCGATCCAGCGACAGCGATCAAAAGGAAAAGCAACCTCTGTAAGAGATAATGATCACCTCAGACCGGTAAGCCAAGAGGGATCGTAACATCTTGCTGCGACAGTCCCGTGCCGAAAACCTGCGGGCAGTGGCCAGTACACGCGCTGTATTTATGTAGTACCGGAATACAACTTAAGACTTCAAATTCACAATATCTTCAATAACGAAGCTCAGGAGATATTTTACTTGGGAGGCCTCAGTGGCGAGTGCGGCGCATAATGTTTGGTTAAGAATATCTCCTAGGCCGTGAGCGGCTGGAGAGACGTCAGAAGATGCTAATACCGGTGCTAAGGCAACGAACCAGCTCCAAGCAGCGAGACTCTGAATCGGTTTATAAGTTTCATGGAGGCAAAGGCAGGAATCCAGTCCGCTTTTCCGATATATTCCAGCCAGTTCGCAACATTGCTATCAACACCACAACTAAGCATTGGTGGGGGCTGGCTGTATGTTGGGTCTGTGCAGGGCGTTATCGGCACTTTAATAGAAAGGCATCAGAACAGTACATAGTTCGACGGCGTGAAGACGTTGGACATGCCTTCATGACGCCGGTAGTGGTCCTCGATAACGCTGATCTGCGTGTCAATATAGCTAGCGATGATAGCCTGAGCTGTGACGGTGGAATAGTGGATAGCGTGGGTGAGTGGAGCCATTGATGTTGCGAACGCAAGCACTTCAGCAGGCCCCGGTGATTTTAACGCTTGAAGCTCTGATGAATCGGGCAATTTTGAGCCGGTGATTCAACGAACTTGGGACGGAACTCCGCACAGGATGAGGATCGGGCGATGCCCGACATACTTATAATATCCGCTGCCATAGAACGAAAACTGAAAAACCCATCCACGAACTCTACGGAAAATGTAAATCGAAATCGTCAACCCATTCGTGCAGGACCTCCAGACGGACAAACATTACATCCATACGACCGCTCTTTCCTTCTGGTCGTCCCTCCTTCGACTTCCAGCGCCAAATTAAATTGTTAATGAAAAACTTAAGGATAGTCTATTTAGCGTGTTAGTCGCCGTTGTCAACGTTGAGACAGACTTTGAACCTTCTTCCGGAGGCGCTTCTGCTCGGCTAGTTTTTTTGGGTCGTAGTCCCCTTCGCGTTCCTCAGGGAAGTGAGGAAACCAGAACACCTTGTAATATCGATGCAACCAGTGCTTTGCGCGGTTGGTGCGCACCGCTTCCTCAAACTGTGTGAAGGATGCTTGAAGAAAGCTGACTTGTTCGACACTCATGGGCATCCAAAGTAGATAGTAAGCGCTAGGGAAGAATCTGGGGCACCCCTGTGCATTATCATCCCGAGGCGTGTTCTCACTGTTGTTCCCTCAGGAGCTTTCACTACAAGGAAAAGGCGAGAAACTGACGGCAAATGTAAAATGTCGCGGCGATACTTCATCACTGCCTTGCGCTGCTGGGGAGTCATTTGGGACTCCCAAGCGCGCTGTATCATGGTGGTGGAAGCGATAGAAACGGAATTCTGGGATAGACGCCGCGTCGTTATACGCCACTCTGGTAACTTAGACGTAATTGCCCGTGTACGGAGCTTAGTTTTCTTTCATTGCTCCCGCCATGAATACGAGCACCTTCAACAATGAGCGGAGGAATTGATTAGGGCTCTGCACCAGAGTCGATGACCATACCGGTGTGGCTCTGTTACAGGCCCATTCAAGCACGCGATGAGGGAGAGGAAATTAGTAGCCAAGTAGGAAGATCCCGGCGGCGACATTCGACACTGCTGGGGTGCAGACAATTAGGAGCGCTTTCAAGAGCACTGGGCGACACGGACGCCAAGGTAAGAAAAGACCAAGACGGGGCCACGTGTCTGTGATCGAGAGACGCGAGCCAGGGGAACGAAAAGGGCCGATAACGGATTCGATCCGGCGACACCGTTCAAAACTTAGTTCAAGACGAAGCCACATCAGCTCAGACCGTTAAGCCAAGAGTGATAGGGCCAGGGTGCTTCGACAGTCTGGCGGCGAGAACCTATCCAAGTGACCCCATCCGGTATTCCAATACACAATTTCATTTTCCCATTCTGTCAGTAAGGCTCATTAAGGGTAAAAGGGGCTTTTCCGTCCATTCGAGGTTTTTTTGTCTCGGTCGTGTCGCGGTCCGTGTGCTCGCGGCCCCGCTTAGAGGACTGGACAGCGTCTTTGCTAATGTGGTCCCGTCGCGTCATTCTTCTGCTTTTCCCGTATGTTGTTGAAACGTACCTTGGGAGTGACATCGCTGCTCATTTCCCTTCACTTATCCTCAGCTTAAATACTTTGTCTGTGCATGAAGTTCGGGTCCATGTTTGGAAATGACGGCTTTTGGAACAGTAAGCTCAAGATAATAATAATCGTATGAAATAAAAACATATACCGACCTGCACGAGCCTGCAGTAAGGCAGACTTCTCCGCTGCCAAAAATGCCGTTGCAAGCTGTGATTGCAGATGCCCAGAAGCGTCGGCCTCGGTTGCTTGCCCAGACAACACATATGAGGGGATAGAAGACGGGACACGGTAACAGTTCATCGTGTCGGCCAATGCAATGACTGACTCCGTCGCAAGCTTCGTCCGAAGTGGGCATGTTTCATGAAAGTCTCCGCGAAGGGTCCTGCCATTTTCGTGCCTAGAGATAGCTGTGCTGAACAGCCTCTGCACGTAGAATGATCGGAGTTTGAATCTGTGAGCCCCTATTTTACGTATGCAACCTGGGAAACGATGGCTGACGCATGCCTTTCCCGCTTGCCTGCATCCCCCCATCTTGAACCATGCCTTTCCTGCTTGCCTGCATCCCCCCATCTTTTAACCACTTTTTTCCTCGCTATTCTTTCCGAATGACTCCGCCCCTGCGGTAATGGCCTCACGCACGCCGACAAAGCCTTGTTGTCGGCCTGCCACGTTTGAACGAAGCGACTACTACGAGTAGTAGTCGTACCATAGTCGTCTGATAGTCGTCTTATTCGATCAGGTCCGTTTCTTGTTTCTGCTTCTTTCTCTTCCGGTCTGCTTGCATTGATCCAAATTTAGCTGCGTAGTTGGCGGGATTGTCTGCATTTGTATGTAGCGTTTGAAAGTCAGGTTAGGTCAGGTCTTTGGACCTTACCTACCATAACCGTTGACCGCGCGCCGCAGGCGAAAAATTTTTTAGGCCTAACCGTTGACCGTAACCGCTGCATGACCATAACCGGTCATAACCGCGGTCTTTAGACCAGTTAGTGACCGGTCTAACTGCTCATCAGTCAGACCAGTCAGTAACTGGTCGTAACCGGTCAGACCGCTCATTGACTGCACCAAAAGCAGCAGTCAATGATTATACTAACAGCTTACCGAATGGTATCCTCACGTTAGTGAGTATACCATACAGTTAGGCAAGGCTTGCAGCTCAGCATCCAATCAGTACCCCACTCAATCTGCAGATCCAGTTGGTGTACTGATTCAGGAATACTCGAGAGGTCGATGGTGGAAATGACTTTCTTTTCGAGGTGGCGCGGCACGCCTAATTAGGCGAGCCACATACCGCCGGCGAAAGGATGCATGGGGAATGGAGGAGGGAAAGGCTTGGAGAAAGGAGAGAGTGCATCTTGTTGCCACGGCGAAGGTGCAACGTTGGCGGCGTCGTGGTCCACAGGGATTGCAGCTCCGTCCTGGAGGCTGACGCGTGCAAGGCGAGCTCGTCGTCGTCGTTGGAGGGTTTGTGCGATTCTCGACCGCGGCGCAAAAGAAGCCTGCAAGGCATAAGTCCCAAGAAAATGACAAGTCGAAGAAATACGCACCGTTCTGGGCTGGATGCGTCCGCGACGCCACCCAGCCCGACTTCCCAATCGTTGTCTCTTTTTCTAGAGGCATACCCGGTCGGCGCAGTCGTCCTCGCGGCCGCTCAAAAACCATTCTCCATCATTGTTCGTCGTTTGCTGCCCTATTGGGGGGCTTACGCGTCGTTCTATGGCCGTTGCTAGGGCGTCGTGGCCGTAGCAACGGCCCTTCACAGCGGCGGGAACGTTGTCGCAAACGTTTCTTCAAGCCCGCGAAAGAGACAGAGCAGCCTCGATACGAGGGCTTACGCGTGCATGGTGGTGGTGCGGAGGAGAGTCGAGACGGAGACCAAGTGGTGGTTGGAGAGAGAGTGAGACGACTCCGAACAGTGCTCGATCACTGTCCGGATCGTTCGGATCGGTCATCCGATCTCGAACGGAACGAGCTTGTCGATGCTCGGGACGGTGGCGACGGGCTCGGAGTGACGATTTGAGCATCGGAATCCAACGCAGGAGGTGTACAGTAGATATAGCAATACAATAATTTGTAATTCTATTGCATGAAAATGGAGAACTGACCTTACATAGATAGTACACGATGAAAGTAACTCGAAATCGCGCGCTCCAGCACGCTACACCACACCGGAGGCCCAGATTTTTAATGGTGCATACATCCTATAGTACATTATACTAATCCTAGGTAAACTTGAGGGCGTCGACTCTCGCAACACATTGTTATTGTTTGAATGATTCGTTGAACATTACATGAGACTAACAATCTAGTCGATGGTGTCAAAAAAAGACCCAAAAAATAAAACACCCCAAAGTATCATAGGAACGTATCCCGCAATACGCGAATGCTCAATTTGTTCTCGTTCTTGCGCTGGAGCTCGCGCAAGTCGTCAGAAACTGTCCGGTCCGATCATCCGAGTGGTGATCGAGACGGTTTTTGGTGGTTGATCTCTCTTTCCAACCACCACCACCTCACGACGCCTGGACCCGACGACTCAACCAGGGGACGCGGGGCTTCCAGGCGTCCTTCTCCTTCAATCTGACTCCTTTTTGCGCTTTTTTCGTGGATTCGCGGGCTTGAAGAGCCCCGGCGGCCCCGCAGGACGTGTAAGCCCTCTGGCGAGGCCGCAAATTCTTAACGACGATGTTGGTGACTCCTGCGAAGTAGAGAACTTAGGACGGTGATGCCGCACTGTCTGCTGATGGGCGGCGTCGTCAAGGTGCGTGTTTTTTCACTGTATTTTACTTGCTCTTACAATTTCTATAGCTTTAACGGAACTACTACGACGACGACGACGTTACCTCCGTCTCCGCGACGCAGTTGAGGACGACGACTCAATGACGGACCCCCACCATCCCTCATCATCACGACGATGACCGACCTCCAGATAGTCTCCCGGCTCTCCACGACCGCGCTGGATAACGTGCAAGGCCGTTGCTAGGGCCACGACCCCCTAGCAACAGCCTAGCAGTGACGCGTAAGCCCCTCAAATGGGCAGCAGACGGCCAACGAAGACAACGTAGAGGTGTATTGGCGCGGTGCGTCTTACAGACGACGGCGTGCATTTCGGAACATGGGCGCATGTGGCGTGGCGCGTCTGCTGACGACGCCGTGCAGTGGGTATGTTCCTTTTCTCTTTCATCTCCACTCCTCCCCCTGTTCTTGTACCACCACCACACCATCACCTTCCCACCACCATCACCTTCCCACCACCATCACCCTACCCTCAGTCCGGCATCATGCACGGCTGAGTGTCCCCGTGCCATTGCCCGGGGATACTCGTCGGGCATGAATGGATTTGCGGGGGGTGTTGTTTGTGTGTTTCGAGTGCATTCACTCACTTCGTTAATCGAAGTGAGTATACCATCTTTTTTTTTTTGGCATTATTACGAGAGCTGTAGTGTAGTCAAAAAATTATAAATGAATATGACCTCTTGGCACAATGGTTAAATTGGCTGACATACTTGTATGACTTGGTCGGGCTCCATGGGTTCAATTCCTGTGGGGTCCATTTTACCAGAATCACCAGTTATGGCGGTCACGACCGGTGGTTAACCGGTCAAACCGTGACCCGGTCTAACCGGTTAGACCTCAGTTATCAGCGGTTATTCATATTTAGCTTTTTGAGAGACCGTTGACCGTAACCGGTCAGTAACCGTGACCACAGTCATGCTAATAGTGGTTATGTGGTGGTTAGGTTAGGTCCAGTTAACGGTCTTTAAGCGGTTACATGACCTGACTTTCAAACACTATTTGTATGTTACCATTCTACATTTGTATGTTCCAATTCCCCTTCTTGCCCACTCGCTTACACTCCACCCAGATACATACAGTAACATTTCATGTCCCATAGCCGCTTCGCGCCTGCATGCACTAAAATTTTCCAAACCAACGGAAGTGCGGCGTTAACTTGACTCGATTCCGGTGCCCGAAGCCCACCCGACGCGTCATACCCGGAATTAACGGTCCTCGGATACCAGATCTCTATCTCGTTCGAGACGGACGTGCTAAGTATCCTCCTCCAGTCCCTAGTCCATCGTACTAATGCTTCTCGGATACAGGACTATTTGAGATATAATCTCGGATGGACGCCCTCCAGTTTTGCTTGACCCTCGCCCACTACGACTTGTATGGCAGCGCCGACGACGAAATCGACCAACTTGATGCGATGCGAACCCAATTACATTAATCCCGAGCCCAAGATGTACGTATATCCCACCGATGCCCACAGAAATACAACACTAATAGTACACAGAATAAGACTTCTTTGCTTGCCCTTTGCCGCTGTCGTTTCTTCGACTACTCCACTTAAACCTCATCGACAATAATGTCGCCCTCGAACAGGCCCTCGTTGTACCCGCGCGGGAACCGCCAGCTGAGGCATTGGTCGTGGATATCCCCTTCGCGCAAATCCCGACAGTGCATCACCCAGACGCGCCGGCCATTGAGATCATATCCATGCACGGTACGGTGCGTATGCCCTCTGCAGGGCTCCCAAACCATGACCCACATCACAGGCATCCTACGGAGGCGTTGGCGAATGTGGTGACGGTCGCGCCGTATGCAGGCGACGGTGCATAAGCATGCGCGCTTCATGCGGCGGAGGGCCTTGCGTAGATCGCGGCGGCGGAGGGTTCTGTTGTACTGGGAGAACCAACGTTCGTAGACGGTGTGTGTCGCAAACAATCTGGCGGGCATTATAGGCTGACTCGGTTAGTGACAGGGCTCGCGTATGCGACGACCGACGACTTACTTTGGGAGGCTGATGTGGTCTGGATGATGGAGCAATAGAGCCCGAGGGACATGCAATTGGCCCGGTCCCAACATGGAAACTGACTGGGGAGCCATTACCTTTTCCTCCAACAGACCGTCTGTGGACGACTCATCCGGCGCGACACGTCGCTTGGATGGTTTTCGGTAAGTTTAACAAATTGGTTGTTAATTGCGGGTACTAATGGCTTTTGTCGGACGACCAGGAATCGCGTATGGCCTGGGAACGCCTGACATTGTTCCTGCGCGCTGTTGGGCGCGAAGTCGTGGTTCTTGATACGGATGATATCCCGCACCCTTGGACATCGGGACCGTGTTGTTTTTCGGCGACTTACAACTACTACGGATTGACAATGGCGCGACGTCGGGAAAGACACCCCTTCGCTTCGAAGGATCACGACTTCCTATCCTCGATAATGTCGTCTCACACTACATCCTCTCACCTTCACCATTTCCACCTCCATCCCGTTGTCGCCTGCCTCGCCTCCTCGCAACCACCATCCTTCACCACCATTTCCTACCTTGCCCCCACCTATATGCACTTTGTAGGGCTGCGGTTCTTGCTCTCGCAAGTAGCCGGGGCCTCGCAAATGTGTCTCGTGCACGTCGCTAACCCCCGCGCAATTGCTCGGGGGTCGTCGGCGGGCACGAAATCTAACACCAGCCTCACGGGTACCCATTTCATACCCGCGGGCAAAATCCGTAACCAATGCTCCAGGTGCGGGTACGGGTCGGGTGAGGTCTCTAGGACCCGTACCCGACCTGCGCTTTATTATAAGTCGTGCTTGCGAGATGAAGAGTGTTGTATTATAGCACTGTGAATATCTAAGGATGTGAGGACTTGCTGAGTGTAGCAATGACATTGAGTAGCATGTATAGTCTAACGGTTATGCCTGTTATCTTTGAGAGACTCCGCCGTCATCTTTTGTCGGATCCGCAGTTCGACTCCTGCATTGATCTGTTTACTTTTTTGCTAAAAATTACTTTTTTGACAAGTGTGCATCGGTGGACAGCCTGTCAATGAACACATTGTTAGGCAAATATAAATTGTGTCTAGGGGATAGCCTTGTAGTGGTGGCTATAACACTTTTCTTATTAGTACTATCAAAAATAGGCCTTTTGTCAAATTACTGTCTATAGAGACTCTGTCCACCAGCCCAATCTGTGGCAGTTAAAAGTTGAGCGTTGGACAGTAAATTTGACAATGATAAGAAATATCAGGTGGTAACGTCATGATGATCAGGTGTGGGCGAAATGACCAGAATCGACCGCGCACTTAGAGGCAACACGCCACGATTGTAGACGTGCGCTGTGGTCAGGTGTGGGGATGACGATCAGGCATCCGCCATGCGCTATTTTTCTCCAGAGAATGAAGGTAGGTATGCTTGCCAGGGGATATCCTGGCCAAGCGAGATGAGGTGGGTATACATGCCAGGGGATATCCTGCACAAGTGAGATAAGATTGAGATCGAGAAGCCAGAATGAGTGGATGCAGTTGAAAGAGTTGTTTTTATTTCTTGTAATGGAACAAAACAATGGAGACGCGCTTAATCTACGCCTTCATCCTCTGACGCCCGTAGCTCGGCGACCTTTTCAGGCGTCAAACCAGCAAGGAATCCAGGAGGAAGCGGGATATCGGCACGCGCTAGGTACGGCATGACTCGTCGAGCAGCAACTGGGTAATCCAAAGCAGCCCCGTTGAGTTCACACAAGTGGTAGGCACCTCCACGGTTTCGGAAGAGGACTAGAAGAGGTCCGAAGTAGCGCGCTTTCGCCTTGTCAGGCAAAGTCTTGCGTGCACGCGTGTTCTCCATCAGTACGACGGATCCTCGTTTGAAGTTGAAGTCCTTGATGCGATGGGCATGTTCGTCGGCCCAGCGTTGAGCAAACGCGACTCTGGATGCATAGACATCGGAAGAGAGCTTGTCAAGCTCCTCAGAACGGCGAAGAAGCTCCAAGGCACGTTGGACAATGAGCTCCTCATGACTGAGGATCTGGGTAGGAGGGGTTGTAAGCCAGGTAGCTTGAATGAAATCCAAAGGTAACAAAGGCTCTTGTCCCGTGACGGCTCGATAGGGACTCATGCCCAAGGACTTGAGGACTGTAACCCGTTCTGCCCATATCATTGCATGTGCAGAACGGTACCAAGTCTTCTCGTTGCCTTTGCAAATCTTTAGAAGTCCTTCTCGAACGTCGTAGTGTCTGTTTTCAATGATACCATTGGCTTGAGAGTTGTATCCTGAGATCCGAATGTGACTAATGTTGTGCTGCTTCTTCATGACGTCCATCGCCGCGAGAAAGGCGATACCGTTGTCCGTCACGATTTCACGAAGACTGCCCCATCTGCAGATCAACTCCTCATAAAGAAAGGATGCTATTGTTGAGGCGTTCTCGTGGCGCAAGAGACGGAATTCCGGATACGCGGAGAGAGAGCACCGAGCATGTATGATGAACTTGAATCCGCCAGCTCGTGGCATGAAAAAGGTGTCGACGTAAACCTTGGAGAAAAGGGTAGATGGCTGTGCCACGACTGGCGGTATATGCCAGCGAAATGTGCGCCTAAGCTGACAGTCGTGACAAGTCTTTAAGAACCACTTGAGGTCTTCTGTCAACCCCGGCCACCAATAACGGAGCAGGATATTGAATCGAACAGAGAATAAACCCTTGTGTCCCAAGTCGTCGTGCGCAGCTTTCATGACCGCAATTCTTAAGTCTGGCGCCACATACGTCTGGTGACGGTTATCCGGCAACCGCTTCCAGAGTAAACCGTCCTTCACGAAGAATCCAGACGCGTATTTGATGAGCGCACGTTGTTCTCGTTCAGACATCTCCTCTGGCAGAGATAGATTCTCCAGGAACATCCTGACTTGAGACAGACGTTCATCCATTTCCATGATCTTGGAAGAGCGGACTAGTTGATGAGGGAAATTCGGATCAACATTCGGATTTCGCGAATCATACGAGTACTTTGGCGCAGAGGCCGCTGTTACGTTGAAGGTGTCAAGGAAAGGTGCGCGAGAACGCGAGGCGTCACCGGCAGCAATGATCGACATGAAAGCATAATGGCGATCTAGCCATTCTCCATCGTCGGGATCCTCCGTTGAATCTTCTGGAAACGGACGACGCCGAGAAAGACCATCAACGCCGTGTTTGACGCCAGGTACAAGGCCAGGTACGTGAATCAATTGAAACGTAAACAGAAGGATTCCTGCGACCCATCTGTTTATAGTAGCACTCGGGTTCATGTCCGGATTGTTCAGCATGCCTTTGATGGCTGTTGCGTCTACTTCCACGACCATATTCTTCGCGCCAATGATGTACATCTGCATTGCTTTCAGCGCTCTGTACAGCCCGTACAGCTCCAGTTTTGGCTGGCTGTAGCTCGACTCGCGGTTCGACAGCGCAATGGACCCAAAGCGGCTTGGATACCGGAGTGACGTGTCCTCGTCGTGCTCCTGGAACAGGCTGTACCCTATGGCGATTATACTGGAGTCTACGCAGAGGATAATCGGCGCGACTGAAGTGTAGTCTAGAGGACGAAGAGCGGGCGAAGTGATGATTGCATTTTTGAGGAGACGTTGTGATACTTTCTGCTGAGGACCCCAATAGAAAGGTACGTCCTTGCGTGTTAGGTCGACCAAAGGCTTCGAGATTGAAGCAAAATTCCAGATAAAATTGCGCATCAATCCCGCCGTGCCTAGGAATGCTCGTACATCTGTCAGATCGCGACAGTCGCCCCATGTCTTGATTTTGTCGACTTTGGAGTCTTCGGGTACGCGTCCTTCATATGTACATTTGTGACCGACGATGACTGCTTCCGGCACACAGAGATATGCCTTCTTGCCAGACCATGTACACCCGATGTACTTCATCCGCTGGACTATCCTGTTTAAAGCCTGGAAATGCTCCCATACGAAACGCCGGATGCCAGCGTTCTCAGGTATGGTTTCATAGCCACCGTCTGACATCTCGTAACGCATCGCAGGCCCACGGATACCCGCGTCGTCCATGAACGGGATCGTGAAGTCAGGGATTTCGTCTCTAAGGGTATAGGTGACGTCCCCGTGTAGGATTGGGACTGAATTGGTCCATCCCATGGGCAATTTTGTCAACCTGAAGGTGCCCAGAGGTGTTTGAAAGGTGGTGTAGTCTCTTGATAGGACGGATAACCCTCGCTGATCAAACGCCACAAACAGGTCGAAAACTCCGTAGCATGCGCGACCCGCGAACGCCTCCGCCAGCGATTCGACAAACGGCAACATACCACTATCACGGATAGTCACCTTGTTCAGCGGCTGCAGGTCGTGGACTATGCGGAGAGATTTCCCATCTTTCTTGAGGACGGTAAACCAGCGAGACCTGTAAGACGAGTTTGATGGTTCGTATGCGCCCGATGAGATCTTGTCTCTGACGATTTTGATGATTTCCTGATAGATGCCTGGAGGTATTGGGATATTCCTGTGTACCCACGGAACATGCTCCGCGACCGCCATCTCGACAGGAGGAAAGAAGTCTTCGCGGAACCGACCTTTCTCGTCCTCCTCCCACGCGAAACCCTTCTCTTGGAGCATCATGAAATGGTGCATGAGCTTGCGTTCCTCCGGCCAGAGGAAACCGTCTGGGTGCAACGACTCGATTATATCTCGGCGTTCTGCAGTGTATCGACCAGTTGGGGCGAAGTCGGCGGGAAAGGGTGATAGGATAGGTATGTTCTCCAGTGGATCTCCGACGATGTTTCTGACGATTCTGAAGTGCTCGGGCAGTGTAGCACCTATAGGCTTGACTCTGTCGTCGACCTTTTTGTACTTTTTGGCCGCGAAAATGCTGACTTGTTCTTGAACCTTGCTTGATTTTCCGGCGCCAGTCGCGTTGGTAAGATTAACGACTTGTGTTGGGTTTGGTATCAAGATTGTGGCGTATGCGGGTTGGAATGGCGCCTCCGATGGTGATATATGTAGGCGTTTTGAAGCGCCATACGGGGTAGAGTCGTCCTGGAGGTCAGATGCACCAAAAGTAGCAGCTGCCAGGACGAAGAAATTAGTGGTGAAGGAGGTCGCCGATTCGGATTTGACAGATGATGTTACAAGGTCTTCGGTCAGACCTGATATGGAGATGGTGAAATTGGGTATAGAAGTGGTATCCTTGAAGACTTTTGGGTCTTCCAAAGGTTTACCGAAGCGAGGCGTCCGATTCGAGTATTCCATGTTGTGACTAACCGTGATGACTAGGGCGATTTCTTCGTTGCGTTGTAAATTCATTGGCAACTAAAACTAGTCCTGTCGGACCGAAACCTGTGGTACGTCCGGGTCGAAATCATCCGTAGCAGGTTGGAACCATGGATTTCCGCGAGCATGAGTCGGGATCGTCACCACTTTCTCCGAGTTGGGATCATGAATGGTGAGTGTCTGGTTTCCGTTCAGGTAATTTCTGGTAATCGTCTCTCCCAGTACACCGAACGGTCGCCCTAGAAGAATATCGTATGCGACGTCCTCAACGACATGGACTTGCAAAAACATAGTCAGATCGCCGATTGAAAAGGGTACGTTTTTGCACATCCCCAAGGACTCGTCGACTCCCTGGTTTGCAGATTGGACAGATATTTTGACAGTGCTATCCATGGGAAGGCCCGAATTGCGCCATACACGGCTGGACATGGCTACAATTTGAGCACCTTCATCCAGGATAGCTTCAGCCTCGAACTTGTGGTTGATCGTGGGCGTGATCGCTCTCAGTGCCTGAGTCTCCGCCGCGACTATAACACCCGACTCAGCCAACGACATATAGAAGGCTTCGATTCGTTCTTCTTTCGTCTGGCCGCTGGAATCGTTTTCGACCATTTCAGTGAAACGAACTTCGGCAAGCTCTTCTTCCTCGGCGAAAGGGACACGTTTTCCCGAGACCACTTCTTTGACGCATCTCCGTAGATCTGGAGCCACGGCCAAGAGATCTTTGTTAGAAATGGTCGTACTTCCCTCCATTATCGAGGAGAAGGCGCGCTCTGCAGCTTCTTTCTCTTTGGCGGAAAGCGGGGTAAGGGTCCGGTACTGGCGATTGTCAGCACGGAACGGATTGCGACTCTTGAAGGGTTCCTTCTGAACGGGAGCTTCAGCGAGCTGCTGAGGCTGGACTATCGTCTGAGTCGGGACAGCAGCCTCAGGCTTGGCGTTGGTCTCGGGGATAGAACGAGTGCCTTTAGTAGCTAGGGCCGAGTTGGCGTCCTCGTCTTCGGAGACTTCTTCGATCTGTGCGGATGGAACGTAGTCCTCTACAGGCGTGTTCACTTTCCTGTTTGACGGATCTTCTCGTTTTCCAGCACTTGGCACGCCCTCTTTTCTTGGTGCTTTTGACCGAAGGCTATACCCGTGAGGTTCAGGCTGACTCTTCCCAGAGACTATACGTTTTCCGGGAGGCATAGGAGGACCGAGCCGTCCGTCCGCTGCATTATAAGCGGCCGCAATGTTCGCGTCCCAGTAACGACTAGCGACATCGTTCTGGTACGGGCTCTCGAACGCGACTGTGGAGACAAGTGACGCTGATGGCGGAATCCGGAATGCGTTGTGTCTGACGGGCAGTGCCTCTAGCAAGAAGGTCTGTCCTGCTGCACTGGGAATCCTGGCATTCGGATTTTCCAGGTTCCACTGAACCACCCTGTCGTGCAGAGTTCCCGGACCTCTAGGCCACTTTCGACTGCCATCGCGAAGCGTACTGCGTCCGTTATGATCTGTCGCGAGAACGCCCGTCCTCATATCTTCCGCATGGATTGCACAGTCTCTCCAAGATCTGCAATCACCTCCACAATAACATGGCTTTCTTTCTCCACTTTGCTGTGTGAAGGTTCTTTGCGGCTGAGCTTGTGTGATCGCGACTGGTTGACGAGTCGGGACATTGTCTCTTCTTTGACTTTGGACAAATGCTTGTCCAGCAGTAAGCCCAGCAGTCGTGAAGGCTGCTACTATGGCTGACGCGAAAGCTGTAGGTTCTAGGCCTTCGATCTTCACCGTCGACGTGTTAGACGCCGTAGACGTGGAGTATGTTGCTGTCCCGGACAGGCAGAATTCGGCCTCCTTGATAATGTCCGCCAGAGCGTGAGGGCGGTGTGGACGGTGGTCTGGATGTTTGATTTCCAGGCGTCTGTTAACACTTTCTCGAAGTCCGGCACCCAAGCCTTTGACGTACATCCTGGACAACTCGGATGCTGACACGATATCTTCATCCATCAAGAGAGTACCGATTCTTCTGAACGACCAGCTGAAATCTCCCAATGTTTGGAGGTCCTTTGGAGGGTCTCTTGCTCGATCCGAGACTAGAAGCTCCAGGTCCGTGAGCTCATATCGGCCTGTAGTTTGTGAGCCCGGGTAAATGTCCATGACCGCCTTGACGAAAGGCTGCCATGTCGGCGGGACTGCCGGTTGACCACCTTGAGCAGGGGTTGTCTTAGCTTCAGGGAGTATTTTCCAAGACTCCCTGTCTTCAGCTGAAAGGTAATGGAGGGCATAGAATACCCAATCCGCTTCATCTTTCTTTCCGTGTTCTTCACATACTCTTTTGATGTCTTCAAGGTAATCTTCCAAATCTTTGGGATTACCTGAGAACGACGGGGCTGATTTGGTCGAACGCGGCGGCATAGCAGTGTTCGACATGGTGGGAAGTGGTGGTTGCGGATTTGGAGGTTGAAGAGGTGGTGTCGGTTGACGGAACTGAGGTGATTGTTGTCTGAATATCCTAAAAGGATTTAACGTGGACGCTGTTGGCGGTCCTCTTGGAGGTAGTGGAAATTGAAAGGCGAAGGGCTCCAAGGCTAAACCTGAGAGCTCCGAGGTGAGATTGTTGAGGGATGGGGTCGGTGATGGTGGTTGCGGCGATGGTGTTCGCCGCGGAGACGGTGTGCGCGGGCGAGAAGACGATGGTCCTGCTGTGTCAACAGTCCGTTGCCTCTTCAGAAAGCGTCCGTGCTCGTCTCTGGGTGTTTTGGAGGTTGATTTTCTTTTGCTAGCCAGTGTATAGCAGCAATCGAGAGTGCGTTTTTAGTGGAAAATGGATCCCTCGCGGTGGGCTCCACTTGTGCACTGGAGTTCGGTCCTAGTAGTCACAAGAACATCAAGAACTTGGGACCACCACAATGATGAACACTTGGAATGAGTGAGGTGTGAAAGAGAAATCAGAACCCAAGAGAAAGCAGAAGAGTGCTGATATGGGGGATCTAACTGGATACCAAACTAAGGAACATAGGTTGAGTACAGTACCTTATATACTGTATGAGACCTTCTTATCAGTAGGCTAAACTATCAGGATATCGAGTGAAATAAGTACAACTCGAAACACGTATCAAGTGAAATGGTGAGGAAGAACTAAGAGGAAGTGAAATAGGAAGGGAATATCAAATGGTAATAGAGACCTCAACGAGTCAAACTCGGGTCTGACTCGCGATCCGTGGCACGAGTACTCGTGCTCGAAGAGGTCGATCCGCGATCCTTATGCGATCCGACCCGCTATAGATCCGCGAGTCAGACAGATCGGATCACCGAGATCGCCGAGCGGATCGAGTACTCGAGTTTACTCGAGTATGCCACCACCCAAATCTATTCATGCATGACGAGCATCCCCGGGCAATAGCACGGGGACACTCAGCCATGCATGATGCAGGGACTGAGGGTGGTGGAGGTGGAAGGGAGTGGGAGTGGACATGGGGGTAATGGTGGAAGTGGTGGTGGGGGTAATACTGTGGCATTTCATTCAATTCGTCGGTCACTGGTCACAGCGACCGGCGAAACGACGAAATGTCACACCTGTCACTCAAATTTTCGTCAAAAAGACCCTGGCGGGGCCCCCGCTGGCCTCCCGACGCGGCTCCGCCGCGTCGGCAATTACTAAATAAGGAAATTCGACGAAACTGAAATTTCGTCTCACCGGTCACACGTCACATGGTGCGACGAATTGAACGAAATTGGACAGTAGTGGTAGTGGTGATACAGATGCAGTAGATAGAGATAAAGAACTCACTGTAGTGTTGTCCTGGGTCTGTCTGAGCCCGCTTCCACGTTCTCGCCCGCATCGCGTTGATGCGCGTCCATATCCAGGTCCGTATTGGTCGTATTCGAGGTGTCGCGCGTCGTCATCCGACTCGCGCAGTGTCGTTATCCAGTCGTTGTCGGGTCGTTCTGCTCTGCTGCTGTCACAAAGACAGCAGCAGCAGGCTCAGCACATAGCCAAAGCCTGCATCTCCACCCCAGAGGCCGCTTGACAGTCGTCAGAGCGGCAGTGGCGACGGCCGTCGCACACTGGGTGGTCATGGTGGTCGTGTAAGAGAGAGATGAAGCGAGATCTACTTATCGATCAGAGGCTTACGCGGCCTCGGTGTTTGCCGGAGCGTGAGAAATACGAAGATATTCACGCGAACGTCTCATTTGGGCGATGCAAGGCCCCATTTGACTTGGTAAAAATATGTAAATTAAGTGTAAATATACATCTAAATATTCACGAGTCAACACGAGTACTCGTGCCTCCAGAGCCTGATCCGCGATCCATATGTGATCTGACCCGCCACGGGTCTACGGATCAAACGGATCGGATCTCCGAGAAGGCTGAGCGGATCGAGTACGGATAAACTCGTATGATCCGCTGACTCGTTGAGGTCTCTAAATGGTAAGGGAAAGGGGTATGAACTGCAATGTGCAATCCTGGAGGGATTGATACCGTTTCCATGCACAGGGAGTGCATGAACGGTACATCTCCCCCCAACCAAAATTTCAATACCGGAGGGATTGAAAGTGGGCAAGAAATCACGAAAGACGCGCCGGAAACCAAGTAGGCCCGCGAGTCCCAGCACAGAGAGATCAAGTACCTCGGGACTCGCCTCCACAATGGCAGCATACATGCATTCGCAGGAAACGTCACTGTTGGGCTGAGGTTCCTGTCCGAGAATGACCCCATCCTGAACAGGCCTGTCCGGATGTTCGTCGAGGAACACATGCGCTCTGTGCCTCTGTCCATTGCTATGCCAGTGAGGAAGCGATTGCAAGGCGTGTGGTCAACCACCGTGGAGGGCAGATGGTCGCATCCAGTTCTGGGACGCGCTCCCGCTTGACTTCCGTAGTGTAGCGTGTCCGGAGTCGTGTACCGTGAACCGAAGTGTCATGTTGAGGCGGAGTACTCGCGCCTGTGGACAGAAATGCGAACGACAATAAAATGCTTTTAAAAGAAAAGAACACGAAAAAAACGGCAAGAAACAAACAGAACCAAGGAAAGTCGAAGGAAAGTGCTGAAATGAAGGCTGAACCTTCAGAAAGGGCAAAGACAGCCCAATAAACCAATTAATCCGTCAAACAGGCAGCAATTCCAAGGTAAAACCAGTTAATTTTACCACATCGTCGTGGTCAGAGAGTGAGAACGGAAGAGGCGAGAGCGCGGCGCTGAACGGTGCTCGGGGCCGTTAAGTCCGCGATCCGAGAACGGGATCTGCGCCGGTTGTCAAAGTCTCTTCGACACCATTCACAAAGGCGCCGCCAACGCTCTGTTTCCTCCCACCACGACCAAGGACGCCGCCGCAAGAGTCGCCGCTGACGCGACAGTGATGTTTCGTGGACGCGCGCCGACTCCTCCGTGACGACCAGCACCGTCGACCGAGGTGAGTCGTCGTGTCTTGAGATGGTCTTGGGAAGGCAGGCACGGATGAAATGGCCTCTCAGGTGAGTGCCGTTGTGCATTTTGGATTTTTGGAGGGCTGTGAGAGCCTCCTGGCCGCATTTGACAGGTCAACGAGGATCGCAACCCCAAGGACGACACCCACGTGTTCGCCAACGACGCTGCCAAGAGTTTCAACAGCAACGGTGTCGACTCTCGCGAGGACGACACTGGGATGGAGAGCGAGGACGACTGTACCGCGATGTGGCGTAGACTCGTCCACGGCAACGG
This sequence comes from Hymenopellis raphanipes, assembly GCA_036872995.1. Classification (NCBI taxonomy): domain Eukaryota; kingdom Fungi; phylum Basidiomycota; class Agaricomycetes; order Agaricales; family Physalacriaceae; genus Hymenopellis; species Hymenopellis raphanipes. The sequence goes on from JAYMDG010000015.1 coordinate 1,053,725, forward strand.
TTCGTCTTCCCTGTACTCCCGAGGAAGGAAGAGAACTGACATCCATCCAGAGAGCAGACAGAACACGCCGTCTCTGGGAAGGACATCAAGGAGGAGGTAGGTTTTTCCTAGCCCATCTCGCAGAGAGCCCTGCTGAACTCCCACCAGGACCACGTCCATTTTGATTGACCAGAGGAATCGCGGAGGCCAAACTGTGTCTCGAGGACAAAACCAAGGCCAACATTGATTTTCTGGACAGCTTGGGAACGACATCTCGCCAAAGCTGACAAGGATGCCAAGTTCCTCCATTCCTGGGACAACTTGATGGACGGGCGGGTAACCTTTGGGAGACTGGACTCGCAAACGGGTCGAACAAGCCCGGCTCGTGCAAGAACGGCGCGTGGCACGTCTACCGAGTCGTTCAAGGACCGCGCGAGAACAGGGGGGAAGGATTTGGGGGTTTTGGAGGAGATTGTAGAGACTGTGGAGGATGCGGCAGGCACTGTCGTGCAAGCGCTCCGGGAAGAGATTGGGAGGTTGAAGAGGGAATGCGCTAGCGACCTCGCCCAGACCATGGACCTGGAGAGGCATGTCGTCACAATGGCCGTGGAGGGCGAAGCCGCTGTCGTGGCACTCGTGATTGAGGAGAATGCGAACCCCATGGACACGGAGTAGGCAGGTGATGTAGAGGTATTGCGAAAGATGATTTGCGGATGATTTTCGATAGTGTTTTTAGTGTGTTTTTTGTACATTGTTTCCACTCGAACCTTTGTGACCTTCAAAGAGGCGGAGTGTGATGGTGAATGGTGGATGGAACGGATGGGAAGGATGTTGAGATGGTAGCCGAAAGGACCAGAATCGACTGCGTACTTAGAGGCAACATGCTAGTGCTTAGCATGCGCTGTGGGCCAGAATGGAATGTTGATTAGACACCCCGTACGCTGAGGTCTCTCCAGATGGAGATAGAAGGTAGGTTGATGAGGTGCTCGGAGTGCTCCTGAGCAACAGAGATAAAGATGAAGTTTGGGAAGTAAGCGAGGCTGTCCTGATTCAAGTGACCATAACCAAAAAAGTAGACCAGGTGAAGTGTTATCTGTGGAATGGATCCCTCGCGGTGGGCTCCACTTGTGCACTCGAGTCCGGTCCTGGTCACAAGTACAATCCGTACTTGGGACCACCACTTAGAAACGTGAAAGAGAGATGATCTACTCAGGAAGAGTGAGAGATCGGGAGGAACAGAAGTGAGCAGATCACTCGAAAAGAAGAAGGTAGATGTCTTATCGGGGAACTAACTGCAGAATACAGGTTGAGTACAGTACTTTATATACTGTACGAAACCCTTGTATCGATAGGCTAATCTATGAGGCTAATGTAACTCGAAACACGAACCAGGTGAAATAGTGAGGGAAAAACCAATGAAAAGTGGAAATAAGATAGGAAAAACTAAGAGGAAGTGAAATAGGAAGGCTAAAGCAAGAGGAAGTGAAATGGGAAGGCCCTTCTGGATAGGCTAAACCTTCTGGTGAGGCAGTGTGAAACGGGAGTGTCGCGATGACCGGGACCGTGCGGTCACGTGATGTGGCGGATGTGCAATCCAACGGATTGTTACCGTTTCCACGCGCAGGGAGCGGGTGAACGGTACAGTATAGCACAGAGAAACCGAACAACGCGCTCTAGAAACTCCCAAAAACAGCGAGACACATCCTCATTGAAAGGCATCTTCTCACCGTTGTAGAACGATGTTGGGCCCTTCACGCCACAATCATCAATAAAGTTGGCGACAAAGTTGTCCTACTTCAGATGGTCGATAGCGTGATCCAAGGAGCGTATGTACTCTTGAATAGAATTAGTGTATCCTTGAACGATCGTCGTCTGCTGCAACGGTCCAATGGGAGAAGCGAAAGTAGAGAGAGGCTGAGATGCGCGAGCGACCTGACGTCCGTCGAACCCGGAAAACATGTCACCAGAGAAATACATGGTATGACCGGCGAAGGATTCAGCGAAGTCATTGATGTTCGGAGGTAGAGAGGAATCTCTCACCGATACGGCGTTGAGTTCCTCAACGGCTATAACCAAACGAACGGGTGGCTTAGAGCCCGGCTTCTTTGCAACTGTCCATAGAGCAGAGCGATAACTCGAGACTGAAGGAACAAACTTGCCAAGATCGCGAAGTCGACGCAACTCGTCACAGACGTCCTTCTCAATAGCCTTGGGAATAGGAATAGGCGGACGCTGCCATGGCGTATGCTCGATGACAGCGTACTCGTAGTCGGGGTAACAATCCGTACGGAAACCACCTTTCTCGCTGTACTCCCAAGCGAACGCGTAACGGTTCTCGAAGAGGACATAAGCCATCAGCGCCGTCTCTGTCGGGGAAAGTAGACCTGGCTCAATCTTGTCGAGCAGGAACTGCAAACGGTCACGTGTCATGCGCGCGTCGAAAGGAAGCGAGTCGATGGGTGGAGGATGGTGAGGGATAATAGTGAGGGGAAGTTGGGGAATAGGTTTGTATACGTGTGACGCGAGGTCGGGCATGTACGAAGGCACCGGGCGATAACGGCGGTGAACAGCTTTGTACTTGCGCACGGACTTCTCGGGTCGGGGAAGAGTGGTGGTATTGGCGTAAGCCTGAGTATAGTCGATAGTCGCACGCATAGTCCAGTCGGTGCGCGGAAGAGCGAGAGGGTCAACGCCAGTAGAGGCGATGTAGTCATGGATCATAGAATCAAAGGAATCAGGCGGCGAAGCTGAGAGGAGTGAATCAAACTCAGCGAAATTAACATTGCCCATCAAACATTCGAAGGGTCTTCCCAAAACCACGGGCGGGGCTCTGGAAACCTTCCCTCCAGAGTCCCTTACGGAAAATCCTTGTCGTCCACCTCCTCGATCGTGGCACGCTGAGTAGCTCGTGCGATCTCGGACTTGTTGCGAACGTCGGAGGGATTGACGATAGAAATCGAGATAGACGGGGGACTACCACCGTCACGGTTACCATCCTTCCACAACAGCAGCATAACTTGCCCTGAACGGGAGTAGTTAATCGATGCAGCGAAGTAGTGGAGGAAAGGCTGGCCTAATATGATATCAAAGTTCGCGCCGATCTCAGGCTGACGCGACACAAAGAGATGATGAGTGAACTCGTGGCGTCCAATCCTGATGGGGGCATCAATGAGACAACCCGCAAGTCGTTCAGGCGCGCCACCGAGTCCCTTCAATGACCATCGCTGTCCTTCAAAGTCGAGCGGGAGAGTAGTAGCGCCGGGTACACCAGAATGAGCGACGTTAAGCTCCGAGCCAGAGTCGACCATGGCACGGAAGACGATACCATTGAGTTCGATTTTGAATATCCCCGTGACCATAGCGAAAAGACGGTTCTCGATAGGCGGTAGTGCTGATCCGTGGTTGGAGATGAATATGGACAAAACGCGGAAGTCCTCGGGAGAAGTAACGTCGGCCTGAGTGTGCATACCAGAAAGACGCGACTTCGTAGAGGCTGCTATAATCGGAACCTCGTCGACATCGGTAACAGATGCATCATCCATGAAATACTCAGCTGTATTGGCCCCAACGGGCTGCTTGCGGCGACGCGTAAACTTCTGCATCTTCTCCTCAAAACGCGGCGCAATTCCCATCAACTCGCGGAAAGAAAGCGTGACACGAGCCTGGTCGGAGAGACGGGCAAAGAGTTCGTCCACGTCGACCTCTTCCTGAGCATCGGAAGTAAAATGAAACGAAGGCGTGTAAGAAGACTTATCTCTAGTCCCGTCCTTCATCTCGACGTCCTTTCCCTTGGAAGACTGAGAACGCTTCCAACCATCACGATTATTGATAGGGTTGGTAGGCGGCTGAGAAATCACTCCGGGGGTAGGACGATTAGGAGGGGGAAGAGAGACTGCCGGCTTGGGCGCAGGTGGTGCAGGCGTAGGCGCAGATGGCTTTGGCGCAGACGACGCACTCGCCGGAGGCTGTTGTCCCTGAGGTACAGAAGGGGAAGAAGAAGAAGAAGGTCCAGGGCGTATGACGCGCGGAACAGGAACATCGGGTCTCTTGAGAGGGTCATGGCGATTCGTCTCCTTCCCAGAACGAAGGGCTGGCAACACCTCTCGATAATCTATCGTGTTCAAAGCAAAGGCTGGTGCATCAAGATTGAAATACTGGCCTGGTGTCTCTAAGACAATGCTAGCAGGGCTAGCGGATGCAACGACCTCGATGTTCGCAGTGGACGCCGTCGCGGGAACTGTCTGCCGCGAACGAAGATACGCTGCGACGCCACCGCGGAAGTCACGAGGAGGAGTAGGAATATTCCTGCCATCGGGGACAGTATACCTGTTAGTCGCCGTGTTGCGGACGATCAGGCCTTCGCGCACGAGCTCCGACATTACAGGACAGGTGCCATAGCCAGGAATGTGGTCCAGGTCGATGCCACGCCGATCGCAAACACGGCAGTGTGCGCTACCGGTACCGTTGAGTCCAGAAACACTGTTGATAACCCGTCGAGCGTTGTTGATTGACAGCTGTCCAAGAAGCTCGGCAAGCTGATCAACAGAAGGCTCTGCGGGAATAGAGGGGGTATGCTTAGCTTGCGGCTCTGTACGAGCATGCGAGTCCGCCGCGCCCCGAGTCGGCGAACTGGTGTTAAAATTTACCGCCGGTGTAGCGGTAGATTGGAGGACACGCCACGGCTCGAACGTACTCTTCTGTTCGTCGAAACGTCCCTTCAGAATATCGACAGATTCCTTGATGGAAAGGGGAGCATCGCGTGACTGCTTGCTGTCAGGCGTCTTCGACTCGAACCAGGGCTTGAGTTCCGAGGGTATTCCCATGATGAAGTAGTGATCGTGTTGTACGGGGGTAATAGTCTTGTCCTTGCGCAGAGGATCCGCGAGACGCCGGTAGTTGTTGTAGTACGCCGTAACGTCGTCCTTGGAACTTTAGGCGGTTCATCTTTATAACCAAAAACGGCAATAAACTCAGCTGCGGCATCGATCCAGGATCGACTAGGATTGTCGATGTCAAATTCCCAACGGAACCTGATCTCCTCGCGATAAACAGGGTCGCAATACCGGACGATATAGTCAACGACGTCGTCGGGTGCTAGACCAGCCTGTGCGCCAAAGTCGAGGATCTGCTGGAGATAGTCGCGTGCATAAGAGCCCTCGAACTTGGGTGCATAGTGTGAACCCGCGACAGGCATCTTCTGCTGGTTAGGGGTGGAGATGAGAGGAACAGTCGTCGTGGTGGTAGAAGTGTTGGGGTTAGGATTGGGATTGGGATTGGTAGTGTTTCCCGTCGGAGTCGTGCTCCCAGAGCTGGGCATCGTGACCGCGCTGGAAATCGACTTTAGCGATGGTATGAAGGGAAAGGGGCTGAACAGTCCTAAGAGGGTGAAGGTAAACTTATCTGTGTCCTTCAAACCGACAGAAACCCTCGCGGTGGGCTCCACTGTCGTAGGACCGAGTGAGGTCCTGGTATATGATATATGAGGAGAGCTCGTGTCGTCGTCGATGTGGACGTAGGAGAGAACACAGGTAGTGATGGGATCAAATATAGAGTAGACTCGGAGAAGAATAGACGTCGGTAGACAAGGAATATACTGTGGCATTTCATTCAATTCGTCGGTCACTGGTCACAGCGACCGGCGAAACGACGAAATGTCACACCTGTCACTCAAATTTTCGTCAAAAAGACCCTGGCGGGGCCCCCGCTGGCCTCCCGACGCGGCTCCGCCGCGTCGGCAATTACTAAATAAGGAAATTCGACGAAACTGAAATTTCGTCTCACCGGTCACACGTCACATGGTGCGACGAATTGAACGAAATTGGACAGTACGTGCAGTGGTGGACTAAATCCAAGGCTCTCAACTAAGAGATTCTGAGAGTAAGAGCAGGGAAGAAGACAAGTCTCATTCTGACAGGTATGCTAGGATATATGGACGATCACCGACACAGAGGAGGGTAGCTACGAGAAGGAGGAATAATGACTGCCCATGACGGGGCTGAAACAAGATGTCCAATCAGTATATAAATAGACTAAGATCGAGTCGCATAAAGTAAAGGTAAGTAAACGTAAAGTAAACTAAATAAGAATGTCCATGGTATACTAGAGCACTTGCGCATACGCGCAGACCGACGCGTCTACGAGTACCCTACGTGGTACTGCGACACCGGGTGATACACAAGTGGTGTTTACCGTCATGCCCAAGCTACGAAATTTCATGCTGCCAACTTTTCATTGCCGACGCGAAGTCCTGGAATTTTTGCGTCAAATCATCGAGGTACGTTTTGTCTTCCCTGTCTAGAAGTAGACTCACAAGTCGTTCAGGGAGTTGGCTTTATGCACAGTCTGAATATATGCCATGGGTAAGTCCTCTTCATCGTCGACGTGAACAGCCACAATTCAGTACTGATTGTACTAGGGATGCGTGTATTTCCAACTTCATGATGGATGCCACGGAGCTATGCCCTCAAGGCTTCCACTTCGCTTGTCCCCAAAGCACCAACGGAGCGGCACGGGGCGATCTCGTATCTAAGCCCCGGTGTCAATGCCTGGTGCCCGTGCGCTACTACCTAATCGACTTCGAGACCTGTCAACAGTTCAAAGGTAACCGCGACCATGAATTGCGTCAAATTTCTGAAACACGCTGCCAACTCCACATGGCACCCGAGCTCTCTGAAGAAAATGTCATTGCTGAAGTGCCGTACAATCCGTTCCGCCTGGACGTTTACAATATTGGGGTGACTTTCAAAAAAATTTGTTATGTGTGTATTGTATCAATTCTGAAACCGTGCACTTACTTCAGGACAGGACTATTTCGAACAACTAGACGAGCTTCATCCATTCTTGGATCGGTTGACGGCGTACGAGCCTTCACAGCGCATCAGGTTAGAGGATGCAGTGATAGAACTTTCGGCGTTCATCGCATCGCGCAGTGAAGAGTGGTTGGATTTTCCTATCAAGTACATCGTCTCATATGTTACCGGAGGACGTTACTCAGACGCGGCCTCGTGAATATACTCTACCTTTACTACTTGAAATGGTGACTACAGTTACAATCGTTGATACTAAGCATGAGGCTCCGACTTCGCGCGATGAAGGACTTCGCGATGTAGCCACAGCAACACGGGGTTGACTGCTCGTTAGGCGTGCGTGATGCGGTGCGGATAGAGCAGCGAAATGAGTGAGTCCCCGTCATCATGGATCGAGGTAATTTAAACAGGGTACGCGTGGCTGAACTTGGACATCAACCACGACCATGGGCATTCACTTTTTTGATACCAGCCCCAGCGGCCCAAAAGAACAGCGCGGTAGACTCGGCCCTCCTCTCTCTCTCTTGAATGCTGGAATTCCCTGTGTGGTCTGGGCCGAAGACGCACTGTCAATTGTACATCGCGTTCCAACATGCCTTTTCGATCAGCAGCTCCTTGTTCCAGATGCGCTGGTTCAGAATGCTGCTAACGCCATCTGCGCAGATCTTCCATACTCTGTAACCCCAATTAGAGAAGACAATCATTCGAACTGGGTCGATATGCGTATATTCAACAAGGACGAGCCACACGCTTTTGATTTTCCGGGGTCCGAAAGCGTTTTCCTGCAGCATGCCGATCCGAAGAGTGCTGATGAGGAGGTGAGAATATCATTGACCCCTTCATCTTCATGTTTCTCATTTGTCATAGGAAAAACCGGTACGGATTTTTATTCACCGCGCATCCACGTTCCATTTCGATGTGCACGACTCGTCGCGCACTATGCTCAACCCGGAACCGCCAGGACCGGAATACGCGAACATTCGTTTTCCTACATTGCCAGCTTTCTATGACACCCTCGTTGACGCACTCCACGACCCTCCGCATCCAATCTACCACATGAAGCTTACCCTACATTTGAGGTCTTGGATGTCTTACCTCTCTCTATACACTCTTCCCGGGAGGGGCACCACGGACATGGACGACGAGGAGGGGACGAATGAGCGCGTCCTCATCCCCGAGGTTCTTCCATTGATAGAGCAACTGAAGGAGGAGAATCGCCCCATGATTATCCGCGAACTTCTGCCTACTGTTAACCCACTACAACAAGCGGAATCCGTGATGGAGTGGTGTACACTTAAAAAGGAACGACTGTGAGTTGCGAATATGATCCTGTCTCAAACCTTCGGCTGAGCCTTTAAGCAGAGAACGAATGGGCAAACCATACCATCCTCCGCCTTATATTGCAGGCAGCCCGTTACGTCGCGATCATGGGTTGCCTCCGCCTGCGGCTCAACCGCCTCGATTGACACCGTACGTCACGTACACCCGACTTTAACGCCTTGCTAACAACTTTGTTTATATCAGGTTCTTGACACGAAACGGGCAGGGTGATTTATGGGTCCAGTGGCGTCCTTTAGCGCAATACATGTCCATTGTGAAAAGAATGACTCGATAAATGATTTGGACTCTTCTTTTGTCCCGTTGTACAATAAATACTTTTAGACTTCATGGCATTTTGCACCACGAGAGTGTCGCTTCCAGCAGCGTGCCTAAGAAGCTTAATTGACAAGGCCTCAAGACGGGTGTATAAATGCGAGCACTCGTAGTTCGGACACACATCCTGGATAAAGCAGTCTGAATGAGCGCTATGATGATCTGCGCTGAGCACGAGTCGTCGTGTTTGAGACGATCGCTCTTTTTCGTGGGGTTGCCTCAACGACGACTGGAAGCTCGTCGCTTGCTGTAGAGGGAGAAGAGTCGCTACTCCAAGACGAAACTTTAGCGCGTCTGTGTTGTCTTTTCCTTGCTGGAGGAATAGGACGTTCACGGCGAGGTGGGCGCGTATTTTTGCCAGGGCGGGAAGCAGGCATGACGGGCAACATAGTTTAATTACCCAGGCGTCGTAGGCGGGGATGGAGGGGGGCTGTCAAGGATGCTGGTTTCAAAAACAAAAAGAACAACGGAACAAGAACCTTACAATTCAAAGCGTGCGTTATTGATCCATACCGAGACGCATCAGATTGTCGGTCAAAGGGCTCAGACAATAAATATACAAAATGTAGGCCGGCGCCTTAGCCATTGACATGGGGAAAGCTGGGTTAGAAGCCATTGGGGCGTTGAGATACTAGACCAACGAGAAAGTTGCTTGTCGACGTAGAGAAATTGTTCTGACTTCGAACTTAGGGCAGAGTGCGTAAAGGACGTAATATTATTGCGCGTTTGAGCGCCGCACCGATGTTCATGACGGTGCAAAAACAAGTGGTGGTTCATTATCCCAATGCCGAATGGCCTACCAGCTTAGGCAGGCTATCAGACAGTGCCGGCGGCAAAAAGAGTACGTTGCGTTGCATCCATTTTTTGCTTCTGAACCATCGTCGCAGGCTGTATCTGGTTGCCCTCCTCGACGTATATTCCCTGTACAATAGCCAGTGACACAGTCCTTCCTTCAGTCACCTTGATTCTACGTTTTCTATGTGCCAAAGCCCGGTTACAGTGGGTCGTATTCCAATGTGTTCTTTGGGTCTCTTCTCCTTTACTCGCTACCCGTATATTCGCATCTGGAGGCTGGCACGCCGAGTACACGTCACCCCTTTTCGTCACCAAGCGCCTTCTGTGCCCACTCGGCCAGTCCAAGGAGTGCAGTTTCTTCTCCGCTCAGTCGAGACTTGTTTATTGCTGGCATCTACAACGTGCTAATATCTGGCGACATCCTCATGCTCTCGCAGCCTATCAGTCGTCGCTCTGTAAAAACTCTTCTCTGCTTTCAGACGAAGCCGACACCGCAATATTCGACGCCACAATGCGCCCACGTGATTGGACATTGACCCATGTTGCGCACAAACAATAAACAAAGGCTCTACTCTCCGCCATCTCTTTGTTGGCTTGATTCATCTCCCCCATTCACCGCCATATCTCCGTTTTTTTGTCAGTTCTGTTTCTCATTCCGCATATCAGCTCGGAAACAATGCTGGAATCTCTGCGTCGGATTATTCATTGGACAGCCGACACCACAACCTCATCCAATTCAGAGACGACCGAGTTTTCCGTTCGTTCACCATCCAGCGATTTATCGGAGACGCGTGCGGTGCCTACAAAGCGACAGTACAGACACGCTGACTTTGTCTTTGGCCGTGTTCTTGGAGCTGGGTCGTATGGACGGGTTCATCTTGGTGAGTGGGATCGCTTGTCTTTCGCATCTCATCCTCGTTCCTCCCCATCACGTTTCTCCGCACTAACCGACTTTCAGTCCGCTCTGCATACGACGACAGACGATATTACGCCATCAAGGCTATCAACAAAGCCAAAATCGTCCAACGAAAACAACTGCGTTCGACGAAAAGAGAGGCGCGGATTCTTTCCTACCTACAACGTCAAACGCTACAATCACCCTTCATCGTTGCATTCTGGGGTACCTTCCACGACTCACGAAACGTTTATATGATCATGGAGTTCGTGCAAGGTGGTGATCTGTCCTCGTTGTTGAGGAGATTCGAGGTACGCGCTCGAGGCCTGTTCAGAATTACGCGAGTTTAACAGGACGTTCGTTGACAGCACTTGGACGAGGGAGAAGCAAGGTTTTACATTGCCGAGGTGTTCCTAGCGTTGGATTTTCTCCATCAACGAGACATCGTGCACAGGGATTTGAAACCGGAAAATATCCTCGTCTGTAAGGATGGACACCTAAAGCTGACAGACTTTGGGTTTGCGAAACAGTGTTATACCACGTCGACGATGTGCGGCACACATTATTACACTGCGCCTGAGGTGAGCGGACCTGCCCTATTCTATTCGTTTTGCATTGTCACCTTTCCTCCGTCGATGTTAACAATGTTCCTGCAGATTATTCTCAACGAAGTCTACACGCGGGCAGTGGACTACTACGCACTTGGTGTCATCACATACGAGCTCCTGCACGGGAAAACGCCCTTCTACGCGCCATCCCAAAGCGTAACCGACCTTTACGATAAAACCCTTGCTGGCCGTATCCCCTGGCCACCATCGGATATCATTCCCAACGACGCGCGTCGTTTTATCACCGCACTCATGTGGTATGATCCTGGCATGCGGCTGGGATGCAGGGGGCCCGGGCCCATCGACGTCTATGAGCACCCCTGGTTTGAGGAGACGAATTGGTGTCGGATGCGTTATAGGGAAGTTGAGCCGCCGATTATGCCGAGTGTGCGCGATCCGGGAATGTGAGTGTTGAGGTTTCCTTCTTCGTTGGATAGCACTGACTGGAGATGTATGTAGGATGTTTGAGAGAGAGTATGTTGATGTGGATGAGGAGCGGCCGGCCCAGGAGTCGTTTAATGAGGATTTGTTTCGTGACTTCGATTATATGGGTCCTGATGTGTACGAGGACCAGGTGTGATATCTTGTTCTCTGTCTGCCATTCTTTCATTTAGTATCGGGTTTTGGGTTGCTTATCATTGTTTTTGCTATCATTATATCATGTACATACCTGCATTCGGACTCATGTCATCTCATAGTAACTACTAATCTACTAGCAATTTTCATAGTACACACAGAGTTGATGAGTCCCCTTTACATGGGGAGATAGCTCAGTTACAGCGCCCACCAGACACTCCCGTATACCGACTGTACATCCGAGCAAAATACCCGCACACAGATCCAACAAGTCTGCGCTCTCTACAATGCATAAGCCGCCGTCTCCACGGCCGCCACGCACCATCGACAACCTCCAGTCGCGCGGTCACTTATTCCGCCTCTGACCGTCGCCTAGCCGCAAGGCTTCCCCTGCCAGGCCAGGGCCAGAAACAGATCAGGCGCGTTAGCGCCACCCGACTCTCGGTACGCGTTGAGATGTCAGTGGAGATGTCCATAATAAACGGTTGGAGAAAGACCAATTTTCCTTTTTTCGAGAATTCAATCTGCGAGGACAGAATAACCCGCGCCGTCGGATGAAAATAGAGGAGACGATGGTCTGTTCAAGTCAGACAACTGAGCGGTGCGCCACGAAAAACGAAAAGAGGGCAGGATGTTATAACCAAAAGACCGGTTTGCACCGGGTTGAGGAGACATATCGAAGCGCCAACCTTTACGCCGCATACGTTCAAGAAAAGCCTGCAGTTATACACAACGGTTATTGAAAGGCCTGGCAGTAGCTTCGGGGATTGCCGTGAGTTGGACTGATCAGGGTTAGGGTTACGTTATTTCTGTTCATCAACGTCCACGACGACGACAAGGACTTACAAGCCTACCATGGCAACGACGACGGCGACTGTAATTCCGCCTGCAAATTGCTCGCTAAATGTGCTGCGGTTCCAAATACAAAGGTAGGTCCGTCAGCCACCGCAGCACACGACGATGACTGACAGGTATGCCCCCAGTTCGGACGTCATCGACGAGCAAGCCAGGATCAACGTCTATGAAGAAAAGTCGGAGAATGTCATATGGTACAAGGTGGGCGCAGTGTCTGAAAGGCGTGTTAGGCAATTGGACTGACTAGTTGACAGGAAAGATACCTTGGTGACGACGAGATCGTGGAACATATTATTGTGGGTGACTTGGACGCTGTTCGTGACGTCGGCTAACAACGTGCAGCATAACCCGACGTCTACAATATGCTGGTCAATACACCGACCTAAGCGCGGGTGGTATATCCGCATTCGATCGCGTCTTTTCCCGCCCGGCGTATTCATACCGTTCACCCCAGTACCCCCAGCGTCGCCCCACCACTGCGATGCCGCTCTCTCCATACACTCCCGCACTATTATCCCTGCAGAGTCCCCCAGAGAGATCAATGAGGCGTTTACCTTCCAGGAGAGACCATCATCCTCGAGCTCGCACTCATATCCGCCTACCCCACCGCCACCGCGGCCACCATCGTTAACCGTCACGCCGGCGTCGCCGAGGTCATCCACGTCAACATTGGAGCCACGTCCAGCAGCGACGCAGATATGCGAGTTCATCATGTCGCCAAGCTCGGCAGTACCCGCCAAGTCAGAAAACACGTCCTTTTTGTCGCGTGCACTTACCGCGCTGATGAACCACACGCCGTCCAACTCCAACTCGTTTAGCCTGTGCCGCGTCTCCTCAGCACCACCCCCCTATGCAGCTGCTGATCCAGTTCCACGATCCAGCCTCTGTGCGCCCCTCCTTGTCTTCCATGATCGTACTCCCCTTCTCAGCTTCGGCTCTAGAATGGGCACAATCGAGATTGATAAAGCAGAAGAGCGCCTCGTGGGCATTGACACTAGCTTCTGGATAGCCGTCGCTTTGACATATTTGGAATTTCTCGCGGAACGAGAGGTCAGTGCCTCGATTTCATTCTGGGCCCTTTTCACTAACAGTGCCCCGTCTCTACAGAGCTACCTCGCTGCAGCCAGCGATTAACGAACCCACCCGTTGTCCTCAACGATACATCCACCATCTAATTCTAGGGGACTCCCCTTTCGGGGGAGAGACCGCATTATATTAATTGGCTGTTGGCCTCCTATTACACGAGACGTCACTTGCCTTTAATCGACTGAATTTCCACCCTTTCTATCCTCGCTCTTGCTATCATGTCCCTCAACCCAGACGCTGTCGACCCCATCCTAAGCCGGGGACCCAGTATCGACCACTCTTTTCCATCCAACTCGTCGTTCCATGTCGCGACTAGCAGCGAGGACGACAGACCAAGCGTGACTCTAGCGCCTCTTTCTGACGACGATGCTGAGGCCGGACCGGAAGATGATTTCGACATCTTTGACTTTGAGCTGATACCCACGGTGGGAGGAAAGGTCAGTGTCGCCTCGTCTCCTTCATTTTTGGCTTGTTCACGAGTCCAGAAGACAACAGAGCTCAGCTTCCGGAAGCGTAATACTACCGGCATATCGAGCGCTCGTCCGACGTACAAGGTCGAGAAGAGGGTTGTCAGCCATTTTCTTGGCAGGAAGAACATGGGCATCACCATCAGTCGCAACGAAGGCCTGAGCGCTACTACCCCTCCTTCACGCTCCCGACGAAACAACAAGGGTTACGCCCCCATATTTGAGGCCCTCGACGCAAACCCCCGCCAGGCGACCATGGTTGCGACACCTGACTGCGCTCTCTCTGACACGACGCGCGGCGGGCGCATCATCATGACGCCCTTCTGCGGTGCGTACGATCCGCAAAACGCACGTTCGCGCAGCGCCCGGGACGGCGGGGCTTATCATTTCTTCCCACTCATTATCTCCGACGTTGAAGCCGCGAATCCCGAGGACCCCCTATCTCAGTCGAAGCCTCCATACTGCGGCGGGGGGTACTTTCTCTTTGATGCGCATAGCCAAGGACGGAAGGAGCTCCTGTTTACGCTGTGGTGCACCAAGTATGAGAAGCGCCATAGGGTGCGGCGGGATGATATTCTTGTGGCGGAGCTGCGTCTTCCGCAGCTGCCCCGGGATGCGTCGCGGCCATCGTGGAGTCGATTGATGAAGGAGCGCCATGCGTCGTTGCATATTTCGAAGAATGGGATTGAGCAGTGTTTTTCGGGGGACAATGTGCGTTTGGTTATGAAGGATGCGCCGGGTGGGAATGGGAAGCGGCATTTCTTTGGGAAGGAGAGCGGGGTGGAGATTGTGGTTGGTGCGGTGGCGTTGAGTGTGCTGGCGATTGAGCATGAGGGGCTGGAGAGCAAGAAGTGGGTGTGGTTGAATACGAGGGAGACGGTTGAGCAGGCGATGGGGGGGCAGGACGACGAGAATGAGAAGGTGGGGCAGGAGGAGGTGAAGATGAGAGGGCATGTGGTTGAGGGGAGCAGTGGGGAGGAGGGATTGGGGATTGGGATCGCGATGAGCCCCGAGATGGAGATGGGTATGGGTATGGGGATGGATGTGCAGTCCGAGAGCAAGCCGGCGGACTGGACTGTGATGTCGTCGTACCAGTCGGAGATCAGCCTGTCGGAGGCGGCTGGGTTCATGGACGAGGGCGGTCTTGTGGCGATGGGGGATGGGGATGGGGATTCTTCGATTTATGCTACTAAAACGTTTGTTGGGGAGCCGCCGATGCGGCATTCGTCGTTGCAGCAGCTTGTTACTTGATTTGCCTCACGTTCTTTTTTTTGTTTTCTTTTATGTATACAGGATACCTTAGTTTAGGAAGGGGAGGAGGAGAGGAGGGGGTGGTTGTGTTATTTTACGGATACCTCTTTTGTTTATTGGACTTGAGTACATATATCGCATTTCGTTATTGAACTTGGGTACATATATCGTATTCTTTTGTCTGAGGGGTGTGGCGTTGCATGTGTAGTGGGTCTTTTAGGTGCTTGGCTCGTGTGCTTTACTTGCTCTCGACTTGGTTTGGGTTATAGCCGCACGTCCTCGCAGTGCAGATTATCATGGTGTTCGTTCACGACTCAGCGAAGATTCTTTCTGCGCTGTCATCTGTTGTCCCTTGTATAGGACGTCAGGGAGCGCACGTACCAGGCATCGAAGATCTGTTGGAGCTCAGATGGAGAAGGCCATTCTGGAGTAAAATGGACGAGTTGTTGAGAGTCACAGGAATGGCATTGTCTCCATTTTAATGGATCGTCGTGTACAGGAACTTGATTGTTTGTTTCCCCGTTAGTATCAACATTCAATAATTGAACACCATCAGCGCCAGGAGTTCGGCGCGATATTTTTGTGGGCTGATGTATGGGAAACAGGCTCTTCTTGAACGGACCGACTCACCGAAATGGAAAGTTGATATCGTGGAAACTTACACCCACTCTACAGCGACGATCGTGAGACCAGTGCTAGAAGGCAAGAACACCGTTGTTGAAACGGCCCAATCAGAACCGGGACTTTGGAGGTGAATTCATTCTACAGCTATGTATTCTCGTGTTGAATCTTGATGTGGCTCTTTCGTGTAGTCCTCCATCGTGCGAAGTCGAAGTCACGGTGACTGCCAGTCGATACTGTATAGAAAATTGAAATGTAGGGCTAAGTATACACTTCACATTATCCCGGATCCTTGGCGTCTTTCGAAGAGCTTCTACGCGCGAGTGGAAAATGGAAGCACCTCACAGGTAAGGAAAGCATCTGGATCAGCGAGACATTGAATGCTGTACTTATTCCTGGCCTTGTCCAGCGCCGAGTCCTGCTACAGTATATAAAGCGATCCACTGTTTTCATGTAACCCAGCATTAAATCGTCCCCCCCCCTCCTCGCATTTACATACAGAATGTGCTTCCGCAGAGTTGAAAACACTAGGTTTAGCTGCGGCCATGTTAGCCCACACAGCGATCATCGCGTTCGTATCCACTGTTTTCAAGCTGCATCGCCCCCAGTGTTCATAACTTCATAGGTCGACTGTGGCTCCTCCACCTGCAGATACAGCTCCATGCATCAGACCAATAGACATGATTGCAAGAAGACGTGCTGGCAGTGGTGAGTATGAGATTTTTCCCTGACGGGCTATGTTGTAATGAAGCGCGTTCAGGTTGAGACCAGCACAGAATGTTGTCACCCAGACGTCGGGGGCTCCATGCTACCATTGTCCTCCGCTGAGGAATTGAGTGTATACCGACGCATGTAGTGTTACCTAGCTCATAGTGTATCGTAGTTGAAGAACGGCAATCGCCGATGAAGTTTTCTACGCTTGTCGGCATTCATCGGCCGCGCGCCACTTGACTTTGTACCGTCATGAACATCGGTGCGCCACTGCTGAATGCAGACATAGCCACATATGATTTTCTTCGTATCTAATGCCCCACCTGTTAAGAACTCTGTCCTTGAAGTCAGAACAATCTCTCTAGGTCGACAAGCCGTTGGTCTAATGGACACCGTATCTCGACGCCACTGAACTGTAGTAACCTCGAAGCTTTGCCCATGTAAATGGCCAAGTCGGCGGTCAATGGTTTCTGAATTTATTGTCTGAAGGCATTTTGATTTGATGCGTCTGGATACGGAACAATAACGCCTCCTCCAATTGTAAGGTGCTTGTTCCTTTGTTCTTTTTGTCTTTTTAAAAACATTATAAACCAGCATTATTGACCACCCTTTCCATCACCGCCTACGACGCCTAGGTAACTATATTGCTCGCCATGCCTACTTCCCGGTGCCGCCCTAGTATCGAAAATGGTGCACGCCCACCTCGTCGTGGACGTCCTATTCCTTCCGCAAGGAAAAGACAACATAGACGCGCTGAAGTTTCCTCTTCGAGCAGCGACTCTTCCCCTTCCACAGAGAGCGGCGACCTTCCAGCTATCGCTGAGGCAACCCAACGAAAAGGAGCCATCATCCTCAGCAAACACGACGACTCGTGCGCAGCGCAGATCATCATGGCGCTCGTTCACGACTGCTTCATCGTCATCAACCAGGCGCAGCGAGGAGCCGCCGTCGAAACTGCTTTCTCTCTCCGCTTTCGGCTATTGTCCTTGTATATCGCTGGGGAGGACGTCAGCGCATTTAAAGGGTTTATAAAGGAGCGCACGTACCAGGCCATCGAAAAGCTGTTGGAGCTCAGAGAGAGAACGCTGTTCTGCGGTAAGGAGGAACGGGGAAGGATGAGCCGGGATAGAGCCGTTGTCGAAAGTCGAGAGCTACACGCTATAACCGAGGGCGTCCTGCGAGAACGGCTTGTCGGGATGGATTGGGAGCTACTCGATAGTCGGCGCTCTCTCGAACTACCAGCCACCAGACAAGACCGAGTCATCAAGATCTGTAATGCCATTCGCGGATTCTTCGACCTGACACTGTGGAGACCACAACCAGGGAGTGCACCACCTTCGAACTCGCTCAGCGCAGACGACGAGCTTCTCCTTCTCCACGATGTCTTTCACTCCCTTGAGTTCCTGTACGCCGAGGAGTTTCCAGGATACGATTACGAGGACCGGTTCATCTCTCTGTCTATCTGGAACGCATCTTGTGAGCACATCCAGATTCTCATCCTAGTTCGGGACCTTCTCAGTGGGGCACTATCCGGACCTTGCACGCTTCGTGGACAAGGCGCATTCTCGATGTATGTCAGACCCTTACTGCCGTGCCGTTCAACGTGGTTTCTGCGTGAGTTGATCCTCTTGGAAATCTTGATGTGGCTCCTACTGATCGCGCCGCAGATAAACGACCGCCTATTTGGGACAAATTGGACGAGGATTTGTCGAGGCTTGAAGACGCATTCGTGAAGAATGATGGTCAGGGATATTGGCTGTCATACTTGAACTCGAGACGTGGCCTGAGGCTCTTACTTCCAGGTGATTATGCGTCGGAGATGTAACATGAAAGAATTGTGTCTCCATTTTAATCGCGCATGGTCGCGCACAGGAACTCATTTCCCCGTTAGTTCACCAATTGAATGCCATCGCCAAGGAAGCAGCAGTTCCAGGAGTCCGTGCGATGTTTTCATGAGCTGACGCTGCTCTATGAGCATCTCTTCTCGAGCAGACTGACTCGATTGTCACCGAAAATGGCAAGGTGAAACGAATATCGAGATCGTGCCGTGGAAACTTGCGCCCACTGGCGTCTATGTAGCGTGTGATTACAGCGAAGCGTGCCTTTCAACAGCGAAGATCACAATAACAATGTCAGAGGCAGTCGAATTAGGCAAGAACACGTTGAAGATGCGAGGCAGCCTGAGCACAAAAATCAGAACCGGGAGTTCGGAGTTTAATTCATTCTACAGCTATCCTCGTGTTGATGTGATTGCGTCGCGTAGGCCATCGCGAAGTCGAAGTCACACTGTACCAGTGACTGGTTGATATTTGGATAGGGACGTAGGCATATACACCTTCCATTATCTACGGCATCTTGCGGTGAAGAACGACTAGGTGCCTCAGCCTCAGGCCTGATAATAGAACCACCTGTAAAGTATCCGGATCAGTGCCACACTGAATATTCGTAGTCTAACTCCCATTTCGGGAACGAGAACGGAGCAAGATATGGCGGACGGAGAAACACTGCTGTTCTTTCAGTTTCAAGCATCCAAGGCCCGGCAGTATATTAGAAATGTGAGGAATCAATCGAATGAATACATAACCACTAGCAGAGCGGACTGACTCAATTATCATCGAAAATGGCAAATCGACAGATCGTTCCGTGAAAAAATTAGCCACCGCCTATTTCCGTTCAGCGCAGATCGCGAGACCAGGGCGAGAGGAGTCAGAGGACTCAGGAGGCCGAATTGGCCAAGAAGATGCGAGGCAAGACAAAAATCAGAACCGCGATTTCTTTCTCCGTGAGTTCCGGGTTCAATTTATTCTACAGCTAACCTCGTGTTGATGTGACTGCGTCGCGTACTCCTCCATTGCGCGAAGGCGAAGCATCATTGTACGATTGACTGGGAGATTCTTGGATAAGGCCTTAGGGCTATCCATCTACCGTTATCCGTGGCATCTCGCGAAGAACTGCCAGATGGGCCACGCAGTTGGCATATGCATCCGGATCAGCGCCACACTGCATTTTCATGGCCTTGGGGACGGAATGGATCAGCTTTCCAGAAACGTTCTCGGCAATGTCATTTTCATACATCGAAGAACCGGCCGTGGACCGGGCCTCACATTCAGTATCAACGATTCAACGAAGTAGTAAGGGTAAAGTGCATTTATAGATTATTACTGTAATTTTCATGCAACCTTTTGAGTGAGGCCGCGTCCGAGTAACGTCCTCCGGTAGCATATGAGACGTGCATGTACTTGATAGGGAAATCCAACCACTCATCACGGCGCGATGCGATGAACGCCATAAGTTCTACCATTGCATCCTCTAACCTGATGCGCTGCGAAGGTTCCTCCGCCGTCAACCGACCCAAGAATGGATGAAGCTCGTCTAGTTGTTCGAAATAGTCCTGTCTTGGAGTAAGCGCACCGTTTCAGAATTGATACAATACACACATAACAAATTTTTTTGAAAGTGATCCCAATATTGTAAACGTCCAGCCGGAACGGATTGTACGGCACTTGAGAAATGACATTTTCTTCAGAGAGCTCGGGTGCCATGAGGAGTTGGCAGCGTGTTTCAGAAATTTGACGCAATTCGTAGTCGCGGTTACCGCTGAACTGTTGACAGGTTTCGAAGTCGATTATGTAGTACCTCACCGGGGCCTGGCATTGACAGCGGGGCGTAGATACAAGATCGCCCCGTGCCGTTCCATTGATACTTCGGGGACAAGCGAAGTGGAAACCTCGAGGGCATACCTCCGTGGCATCCATCATGAAGTTGGAAGGACAGGCATCTCTACAATCAGTACTGAGTCGTAGCTGTTCGCGTGGACGACCATGAAGACCTACCCATGGCATATATTCAGACTGTGCATAAACCCAACTCCCTGAGCGAGTGACTATGAGCCAGTCTACTCCTAGACTGGGAAGACAAAACGTACCTCGATGATTTGACGCAGACATTCCAGTACTTCTCGTCGGCAATGAAAAGTTGGCCCCATGAAATTTCGTAGCTTGGGCATGACAGTAAACACGACTTGCGTCTCACCCGGAACAGGGAAAACGTGCAGCAGCGGGACAGTATGGTTCAACGGTGACCGTGTCGACGGATCCCACGAAAGAAAGCGAAGAGCTGGTAATTCCTGGGTTGTCAGCGGGACGAGCTTCAGAACAACTGCGAAACCGTCTTCGGTTCGGATAGCATCAAGAACATTCTCGGGCTGCTTGATATTTGAGTTCAAGGTGAATGAATCTGTGAGGAAGTCACTCACAATTGGGTAGTGCCAGTCTTCAAAGGTATCCCAAAGGTCCTCCGGTGCGCCGAGCCAAGAAGGCTTCCAGTCCGGCCGGTACCGCGAGCGCAGCTGGTACCCGTTTTCTAAAAGATAGGAATATTGAGAAACCCAGAATTTCTCCATGGCGTCTCTGGGGTCCTCCCACTTATCGATTTCATTGTCTGTCTTCATCCTTTACAGCTCTGTGGAAGTTCCGAGTCAGAGGTGAACGTGGCTCCATCAAAAGATGCAGCTCGTCACGTACGTGTCACATTGACCCTGACTTCTCTTCGCTTTCAGCTAATCTTCACAGCAGTACAATCTATATAATCCCTCCAGAAATCCAATGAAATCTCAAAACCATTCCCATCATCCATCGCCGCCCAGTTACTCACGTCCTCATCACCTCTTGCACCGATGTCCGACTCTTCCACAATTGACAATGATGATCTTGCCACGGCTAAAGAGATCATGGCCCTCCTCAACAAAATGACGAAGTTCAGAGACGACCTCCCCGAGTCCGAAGTAAGACTCATCTCAAAAGTAAACCGGTACGAAAGATTTCTTTATTCGGGCACAATCTCAGTTCTGATTTCAAGTCTACTTTCAGATTTATCGCTGCGGCGAATAAATGGCCAGGGCAACTAACCGCAGAGGCTCTCGAACATCTAAGGTTAGATTTTGAAGAGCAGATGAAGGTGAATTTTTTATGACACTCGTCGCTGCAAGATTGCTTAATGTTGTGGCAGGACTACTTCCGGTCCTTCGGCGAGGTCGGTGTACAGTGAGTAGACCTTTCTCTCTCTCTACGTGCCGGATATTCACTCCCTTCAGAGCTGATGCCAACAGGCGCTCCATGCGGCAGTCCCAGCCTGAAGTTCTTCAGCCTCCTACACCGTGTGCTATTTTCTTACACTTCAGTAACCGCTGCTGATATGGCTTATAACAGTCTCGCACCTCCATCATGGCAGAAGGCGCCAGGGTACGTTTTCTTCTTCGGCCTCGTGACCATGGCTTACGATTATTCTGTTCAGGACCAACGAGCAGCAAGGTTGGGCCCATCCGGGTGCTCCGTACGCCCAACAATTGTCCGGACAGGCGCCTACATTTCAACAATCGGGCACGCAACATCATGGTATGGGCGGACAGTACTCTCCTGGTGCGAGACCCGGACAAGGAATCCCTTCCGCGTACAGACAAGGACCCGCTTCCCCGTACGTACCAGGAGGTGCTGGCCCGTACGGACAAGGAGTTAATCCCGCGTATGGTCAAGCAAGTTATCCTAATTACCCGCTCCCTACTGGACAGTTTCAGGGGGGGCAATATCATAGTGGTATCGTTCCTTCGCAAGGAGCAGCTCCCCACCACGCGCACTACGGACAAGGCCCTCCCTACGGCCAAGGACAGATGGTCCAAGGTCAACTGCCTGGGGGCCCCGGCGACCGTGCCAGCCACGGTACCAGTTCTGGTGCTCAGTATGTCTCATTTGACTCTCTATAGTACATAGACTCATATTATTTACCATAGCGGCTATCAGGATTCAGTCTCCAGTGCGACGAGCTCGGAAGGCTGGGGAGATCAATCGATTCCGCCGTACTACTACTCCTCGAACCAGAGCGGCCAGCCTTATCAGGGGGCCTAATTGATTCTGTCTTCTGGAGGTAGACGTGTGTATCTCCCTGTAGGTTGTTCTCTCGGCGCTTTCATCTTGTATGCTTTCCGTTGTTGTACTTTTCTCTACCCGATTACGAAACCTTACGACTTTCTTACCTGTATCCTCGTCTGTCTCCACTGTTGTAACAATTTGAATGAATGTTGTTGTATCGATTAAACCTGTCGTTGCTCTTCAATATTAATAAGTACCTCGCGGGACGTTCTTCGCGTCCCATCAAACAATAATCGAATGAAGCTGAACCCGAATCTCACTCAACCGCGCCAACCAATCCTGCAAACACCTTCGTCTCTTAACAAGATCCGCGTCCTCCTTCGTCAACTCCTCCGCTCTCCCCGAAGCCGACATACTATTAATCAGCGCCGCCGACAATTTTTCCGGCAGACCGCCGTGCAGCTCATTCTCCATCGTCAAAGCCGCGTGGTCAATGAAACGCTGCAGCAAGTTTCAGTTTCTGCAATCACTGAGTGCGCATTGATTTACATACCTTGTACGCCACCTCAAAGTAAGCCCTGACTTTAGCCATGAGGTGCAGCTCTTCTTCATAGTATGGCGACGGAGGAGGAGAGTAAGGATGTGCTACCGTTACGACTGACTGGGGTGATTGTCGCCCCACAAGACGATAATGGAGTTCCATAGCACTGACGCGCCGGAAGCGGAGGAGCCATTGATCTCTTTCTTGCAGAAAGTCGGGGTTGTCCGTGTACACACGTTTTGTTTCGAGCTCAATGATCTTCTTGAGGATAACACTGGCGCCCTCTTTGATCGATTCCATCTCGTCGGTGACAATCGTGCTGTGAAGTCGCGTCAGCAAGCGCCGTTTTTCGAAAAAGGTCTGAACGCACCGGACATGACTTTCCAGAGGCTTAAATTTGCCGAAATGGCGCTCGACGAGATACAGGACGTGTTGTAGGGAGTTATCGAATACCGCATCGAAGCAGAGGGTCGTCGGGTCGGTCCAGTTCTTCGTGAAGCCCGAAATGAGGTCGCGCGTAGCTTCCAAGGAGATTTCACCGGGGAGCTCCCACGTGTTGTTGCTATATGTATTAAAGCGATGTCAAGACAAGGGAAACAATATCACAATCTGTACACACCGTTTAATCGCCGCCTTCACGTCTTGAATATCCAACAAATACTCGGACGCCCGCGTATACACTGCCGGATCCGCATTATCTCTCCCAGACCTCTCCGTATCCCTCATACCATACTCCGGATTCACATACCCCTCCTTCGAGTCGAATGGGTAGAAGATTGGGGCTGTCTTCAACACGGCCTCTTTCAGCGTCTTGCACTCCAGACGATACCCCTGCACCATACTACGATCCGCTAGCCCGTCGATGGCCTTTTGCAGCGCTCCAGAGAACGCGACGATCCGGCCGTAGATGTCCTTCGACGCATCAGCGATGATAGGCGCAGGTCCGAGCGTGTCTAGCTCGGCGCGGTATTTGGCGATGAGAGAGTCAACTTGGATCTTCATCTGAGGGATGCTAGCACGCATTATGTCAGAAAGGTTCTGACGATGACCGGCTAAAGGGAACGTACTTCTGCTCTACGAGATCAACTAACAGTCGACTCATGAACTCGACGAGGCCTCTGATGCCGAAGCGCTTCCTGTCGGGTATCTCGTTCCACGGAGCAGTCTTGTCGAAGAAGTTGCGCGCTAGCGCTTCGGGGGATAACTTCTTCTTGCGCTCTTCGTCATCTGGGAGGCGAACGCAGAAGTAGCCGTGCTTTAGGACGTCGCCTTGACCGAGAAGAGCCTTCTTCCATCTTTCACGCGCGCCAGAGGCGCCAGAGGAGAGCATATCCGGTTTTGTTAGAACGCCTAGAAGGTCAATCAGTCAAGTATGATGGTAGTGAAATGAATGTGGTTACCGATGGTGCGGTTCCCTTCTGGATCGGCGAGTCTAGCCAACTTCACGGCTTGTTGCGCTTCCAAGTCCTCTACATTTTCATAAGACCTTGGGACAGAGTACGACACAAAGAAGCATACCACTCATCGGAATCGTAACGAGTATAATCGTCTTATCGTTCTTAATCTTGTCTTTAACCAGGTCCTTGATCATCTCAACCTCTTCATCGTTCGCGTTATGAATAAGGCCTTTTGCGCGTCTGTTGAGTTAACTGTTCACCATGGTACACAGCGAACAGTACTCACCTGGCAAGTCTACAAACACCAAATCAGTAACATCCGGCGACTTTACCTCCACCTCAATCGTATTCCTGGAGAAAGGCAAAACGCCATCGTCAGCAGACAGCGCCTTGAGCTCCGCCGCATTCTTCTTCAGAAAAAACGTGGCTGGCTGTGGAGACAAGATAGCCGCCTGCGCGCGGCGCAGGTATATCTCGACGTCGTCCTTCTTTGTCACAGTCGCGAATGGCACGATTGGATCCAGCGTTTCAATCGGTTGGCCCAAGCTGCCATATTTAATACGGAGATTGATAGTGCAAGACCATGTCGACGCGTCGCTAGACATTGTACATTCCATCGGGCATCTTGCATCACTGAATGTTTGAAAAGACGGCGCGAGGTTATAACCCCGCCATCAGTGCCATAAGTTGCTATAACTGCTATAATGTTCGATCATCGTCGTTAATCGGGTTATAATGGATCAATCAATTTCGTCATGTGCGGCAATTTTGCACCTCTATGATAACACTTACACAGTATTGTCCTCGATGGTAATGGGCTCAAGTTCAGTATAAGGTGGGACCATAATGTCCTGGTATTAGAGCAGCCTGCACCAGGCTCAGGTATGTCTGGATATGATTGTAGCTCGAGTTTCATATATGTCGCACAAGAGAATTGAGCAAAGCACATAAAATTGCATATACTACGGACATCATACTACAGCCAGCACATACACTCGACAAACACTAGCAGCTACCACATGAAATGCTTAAAGAAATGCAGCCGGGTCGCTGCTGCGTCGATCTTGCTCAACCCACGGCAAAACCTGGCTAAACAAGGTTGAAACCGAGGCATCGCCCCCAAGGATGAAAAGACCGGTACCAATCTTGATGTACTCGTCGGCCTCCTCTCGCGGTAGGGCGCTGCTGTCCCGGGGTGAATACGTGTCGTTGTAGGAGGGCTCCTCGTCATAGGATAGTTGGGATTGTCGTGTGGAAGGCGTCGTCGTGCGTTACGATGTGGAGAGTTCGCTGTCGCCGTGGTGGAGAATCGCTGTCTTGCGGTAAAGAATCGCGCCTGTCCTAGGATGAGTCCTCGTCCTCGTCATGCAGGTGTTGGGTTTGAGGGAAACGTAGCGCAGGTGTCGGATTCGAAGTAACTGGTTGGAGTCGTCGATACATAGCGGTGCCCGTCGAGTAGGGGTCATCGTCCTCGGAGTACAGCGTTCATCCCAAGGAGGGTCCGTTCGTGACGTCGCTATCGTCAGGTTCCGCCATCGTCGTCGAACTTGCAAATGTCACAATCGTCCAAAATGACCACGGTCGGCGATATGGTCGTCCCAGTGCCTGACGTCGTTAGCGTCGCTGTGGTTGTGGTGCTCGGCTTTGGCGGTGCTAGTTATCTTGACGCGGCATTCGTGGTTGGTGCAGCTGGGTATTGGGCGGTCGATATGTATTCACGTCATTGCGGAGAAAGGCCGTCACCGTCGTCGAATTGGCAGAGCGGTAGCGAAAGAGGGGAAGAGAGGTGAGACGACGGTGGAGAGAGGGAAAGAAGTGGTGGGCGGACATTGAAAGCGCGATCGAAGAAAACTCAACACTCACGTGATGCTGACATGAACGGCTAGAGATCCGCGGGAAGACTTGGCGAGAAAGTCGGAAGAGATGGCGCTGGCAGGGTTCAAGTCCTGAGTCGGAACCGGAAACACCGTGACAAGTCGACGAGTGCCACTATTGATATCTTGCAAAGTCGTTGCTGTCCTTCATGCTGAAATCCTCTGCCAAGTTATTCAACGAGGTGTAGTCGCCGTACTTACTATGCCAAATTAAAGTATAGCGGGACCCTCGGCCTCGAAATATATATTCCTTCTAGTAGTAACTGGGTTGTAAGCGGGAGTCAACAGCTGGGAAGAATACGAGTGCCAGTAGGGTGTTATTGTAAATGTGTTAATCAGCAAAAGAATTCCACAACCATCCAACAACCATCGAGGGAGTCGGGATGACCAGTCAGATCAAGCTGTGGTTGTGGTTGTGGTCGTGTTTGTCCGAGTCGGACCATGCCTAGGAGCAAGTACTTATAATCCTGCCATCATCATGACAGCAGAATAGCAGTAGGTTATAATGCCTCCGACAGTATGATCGTACCTGATAATGTACTATAACCTCTCACCATGCTGATGAGCAGGTTACCTCTGATGCCATCCGATGGCATGTTTTCACGCATTCAGTGATGTGAGGGGGCGTAAGTACTACTCAATGGGAAATAAGAAGGTAGGGTACCTTGTACAGGTGCCACTGTCTCGTGGGACTGTAATCTAACGAAGGGTTATTCTGAAGGAATCGCGACTGAAGCAAGGGTTTGAGCATACCCCGGAAACTGCCTCGACTAGGGAACTCTTTCCAGCTGGGAAGCGGGAGGATAAGGAGACGTAACAATAGCTGCAAAACAACACGTACCCGACTGTCCTCCAATAACGACAATCTTTGGCAGATTGTCCTCGAAGAAACAATCAGCACTGCGGAGTCCGGTGAGCAAGATCACAGTATGTCCGCGACGATAACATACCCTAGTCGACGCAGCTCCCTGTAAATACCCATGATTTGGCGGCATTTCCGGGCGTAATCAGAATCTGAGATGTTATTGGCACCATTGTCATTTCCATTTGTTGGAGGTAACGGAGACAAGCGGCTCGCGTCATCATTCGCCGTCGTATTTCTACGAGTCGGGTTCCGAAAGAGAGACATGGAGGTATGAAGGGAAGAGCGCTGGGCTCATGGCCACCAGGACTGGTTCAAATAGACCTTGAGTTCAACACGTTCCAGCGGATCGTTAGGGGAAGGCAGATGAGGGCGCTTAATGTGAAGCATCCTTTAAGCGCTGACGGGAGTAGACCGGACGAGCAGAACCAACGACTTTTTTACGCGCATGCGTAACTTGTGGTCAACGTGGGGAGATCACCGAGCGAGACATATTGGTGCGGACGTTGATTAATTCTATAGAATGGCAGATGGAATGAGGGAACGAACATGGCGGTGAGAAGCCAAAGGCATACGGTGGCTGTGCACGGTAAAGAACGGATAGCGTCAACAACTTTTCATAAAGAAGAAGAACGCAACCACCAGGTTCTGCCCTACGCGTGTGTCCAGTCACACGTTGCAGAGCACCATTGCGGGCACCTACATACGTGGGACAAACGCCGAAAGACTGCAACCGCCTCCGAGATAGATCTCCCAACAAGCCGAAATGAATGTTCCATGGGTGTGATTACCATGAAATATCGCGACTCGGTAACGTAACAAGAAGGCGCGATGTTGATTCAATGAATGTGTGAGGTCGACACGGTATTGGTGTATAGACCAGACGGCTAACCCGATGGCGAGGCCAGGTAATCTCAACCATCAAGGTATGCTCATCCTCGCCGTGAGAGTCCACGAAAGACAGTTCGCCAGGCACTCCAGTGTACCGACTGTACATCTGATTGGGACACAGATCCATCAAGTCTACGCTTTCTTTGCACTCCAACAATGCATAAGCGGTCGCCACACACAATCGACACAACCGTCCCTTATTCCGCCTCTGTCCCGGTCTCCACTGCCAGAACAGATCAGGCGCTTTATTATAACGCTTCCCGATGCTTGGTACGCGTTGAGTGTCCTCTGTAATCAACGGCCGGAGAACGACTAATTTTTATTTCCCCGCGAATTCAATAGGCGAAGAAGCCATCGCTGTGTGGAACGGTAACGTGTCCTATACGACGTGCATTTCCTTCTGAACATGAGCGATGATTGCGGTAGTCGCAAGTCTAAAAGACATCCGGTCATCCATGGACCTGTTCAAAGAAGGACAGAAGTACAAGTCAAAGGATAGTTCGTATCACTTCCAAGACAAGGATGGGTGAAATACCGTCGTCGTTATCGTAGTAAGTGGATGAGCGGGTATGCTACATTGCGAAAGATAACATAGAGACATTATAGGTTATGGTACGCATGCCTCTAAGCCGCCTCACGATTACCATTCAGGGTTTGTATGATTTGGGAGGAACCTGGTAATCTAAGAACAGAGGGCGCCCTTGAATCACAATGGGACTAGACGAGGTGTCGTCGTACGCCGCAATAGCAGACTGCAGGGCGAAGAATTCGACGTGGGCAAAGCCACGGGGAGTGCCTTCCGCGCTGCGTGCTGTGACCAACCATTAGAAAACTGTCCGAAAAAAACGAAAACAAATAGACGTACCGATAGCCACGCGCTTGATAGAACCATACCGGGAAAAGCTGTTGAACACATCCTGTTCAGAGGCCTTGAATGACAGGTTGCCCACATAAAGCGTCGGCGAGGGATCTGGCTCGGACCGTATCCTGCGGACAGGCGCGACGCCGTGACTCTTGGCCCACTCTATGGTCGCAGGGCGTCCGCTGAATAGGAAAGGCCGTGCAAGGTGGTCGCGCATTACACTTTCCGCTGCCTCTTCCGTCTCAAACTCGACCCTCGCCCACCCAGCTGGTCGGCCCATTTTGTCGGTGCCTGCAAGAGAAAGAGAAAAAAAAAATGTAAGCGGCGGACACCGGCAATGCTAGACGCAAAAACGAACCCTTGTAGACGTCGGTGATGACGCCAAAGTCTTGCAGCTCAAATCGAATGTCGTCCTCCATCATGTTGAAGGGAATATTGTTAAAAAACAGAACCTTGCGCGGCTCGGCCGTCCTTGACTCGTCGCTCATCCACCGGCGTGCAGCATTGCTGGGTAGCGTCATACGGGTCGGGTGCAGCAGGGTTGGACGCGTTATGGACGCACGCGAGAACAGAGAGCGGACGCTGCGGCGCGATACAGCGGTGAGAGCGCGGGCATTGGCGCGAACGAGACTGGCGAACGTAGACATGGCCAGTACATGACAGTTGAGGAAAAGAAAGTTTTGGATTGCCGGGAACTAGATAAGGAAGCGTCTAGATCACCGGCGTTCTATTTTAGATGACGCGGGTAAGGCCGGCGAGGCGGCGATTCACAAACCGTTCCGCGTCAAGTAGTCTCGATACCCGACTTTATGGCGAAGGGAAGACAATCGTTCCCTTCTATTATAAAGTCTGGTCTTTGATGGGGGGCCTTAATGGGCGGTGGCTATTTCAAATGTCGGAGTTGAAACGGCACCACGGCAAAATGGGTGCAAAGCTTTCGTGGCTGTGGCTACCATAGACCACAGGGTACACCTGTACGTGTTGTATACCAATAGGGATACGCGTTTTTTATACTCTCGATACCGTCCGATACTGAGATGGAGCCTGATGAGGCCGACCACAGCGATCCCGTCCCATCGACGCGCCGTACACCCACGCTAACAATGAACCTTGCACATGCGCACCCCCGCCACCGACACCAACACCGATCCTATTATCATCACCTCCGCCTCCACCACCGCGCCTTCATCTTCTCTTCCGCGCTTACCACCGTATCGTCCACCACCTACGGATCCATATATCCTTCTCTTCATCGAAGCCATCACAGCTAACCCGTCTTGCGTCCGCCCGCCAGTCAGACGGCCTGTTCAGCGTCGACGACCGCCGCAGTATCCTGACCCAGGGAACCCGGCAGCCTGTGCACGCTTTCGTTTACGGCGAGCGAAGCCCTAGCAGCGGTTTTAACCCATCTTTCCACCACCATTCTTTTCCGCCGCGTCATGTTCTTTTTCCGCACGATGCATTTTTCTTTGCAACGTCATCCATCCTCTTCGGCCTGCATCCAGCCCATATCCATTCCCAATTCCTTATTCCTTTGCTCTGCTATTGCAGTTTAGGGGAGACGTCTCACAGCTCGAATTTTGGTCGTATTTCGGGATACACGCCGCCTGCCCGCCAAACTGCGCGCACCTTGCTTTGCGATGGATTGATTTCCTTTTTGGGTTAGTTGGTCATTCGGGTTATGTCAGCGTAGATTTCGGACAGCGTTACAACACTCATTTGGTCTCGTTTTAGTTACTACTAGGTCCGTCGGGGTATATCCTTAGCTATTAAATTAGCGTAGGCGGAATCAATATTGTAACATTGTAACAACCATATCCTTGGATGGTCACAGCGTCATTGGTTCCCTGCTATTGAGACCCAACTACCCCGTACGACTCCCTCACCATCTGTTACTAGCAGAATGTGAGCTCTAACGCCCGCTGCGAGTGATCATGCTCGTCCATCACCAGAGTTGACAACCCCGTTCGCGTCCAGGC
This sequence comes from Hymenopellis raphanipes, assembly GCA_036872995.1. Lineage (NCBI taxonomy): Eukaryota > Fungi > Basidiomycota > Agaricomycetes > Agaricales > Physalacriaceae > Hymenopellis > Hymenopellis raphanipes. The sequence goes on from JAYMDG010000015.1 coordinate 1,084,298, forward strand.
TTTTTGAGAGAATAGTCTCCCCGCATTCACCGCTGGGCGCGACAAAGCGCAATATTTCACTGGCGACATAAGGCAAATATCAAGAAAAGGATCGTCTTCTAGTATACTACAGTACTTGGTCTTCGCGTGTTGGGGAAACTTGGCCTCTCCGCAATCAATGCATTTCTGCAACGCCTTTTCAGCGGGTGCTAAAACACTCCTCTAATGCAGATAACGTCCTTTCTGGCATGAATACGAAGTGAGAAGAGAACAAGACCGCATGATTTGCCGTCGCTTTACTCGGGCCGAGCTCTTTTTCAAACTCCGAGCCACCGCGCCTTAATACCCCCACTCAAAGCCAAGACTACGCGTCAAGCCTCCAGTACAGTTCCAACACCAAGAAGGAAATCATCGTGAACGGACTTGTAGGCTCTTTTCGTGGCAGTATGGTACAAAGAAGGATGTATAAAGATGCTAATTTGAATGCCAGCTTCTGCCGTAGCCTCCGTGCACCAGGACCGCGCGGCGACGCGTTTTGTGCCCGTTCACAGAAACACCCAGCGCGCCACGTTCGTTCCGAGTCCACAATGGAGCACATTTTACAGAAGTCGGGCCATCCTGCGGCGGCAACGCGACACGAACAAATCTGGCGTTTTCGATGGGAGCCGAAGAGGTGGTGGACACAAAACCTCGGCGAGGAGTCGGGAATGAGCGGAAGGAACGGATCGGCGGAGTAAATAGGTGCAAATATTGCTGACGATGCTAGGATTGATAATCATTTAGCGGACATTTTAGCTTGCCAGACACAAAACTACTTGTCACGTTCGTGACGGTTTGTGAACATGTCCTCCTCAGGTCCTCCTACCGCGCATAATATTAATAGGGTCACTTATACCTCGGTCGAACTTACAGCGATGTCACTTTTCGGGTGGTTAACTATTTCACTTTGGGAGATTCAAATGCCTGGGGCGGTCGAGTGAGATTCGAGTTCCAAGTTGGATCAAGAGTTGGATTCGACTATCGCTTGATGTGACGCGATGAACCCGCCGTCGTAATACTGTAGCGTTTCGACCGTAGGTTCGCGGCCTGTGACGCGATATGCCGCAAACTTACAGCGAACAGGTTCGTTGCCAGGCACAAACCCGGGAATTACCCGATTTGGACTGTCCCGCCTGCGGCGGGACCGAAAATTTCCGCTTTTGGAAGGGTGTGCCTGGCTCAGAGGCACCGTGACGCGATACTGTACTATTACGACCGTTAGTTCACGTCACACGTCACAAGGCCCTCTTATCTCTTAATCGGACCCCGGAAAACGCCTCCGATCACTTATCGGGCGTGGGAAGGTCAAAAAAAATAAATATTTGTGAACTAACGGTCGTAATAGTACAGTATGCGATATATATAGGTTCGCTTCGCGACCCGCTGTGACCCGATATGCGAATATCCGGTTGAAACACTACAGTATTGTCCTGCGAGCTACTTGTTGATGTTGAAGAGCAGCGACCATTTTAATCGATACAACAGCATTCATTCAAATTGTTACAACAATGGGACAGACGAGAGTACAAGGAAGAAAGTCGTAAGGTTTCGTAAGAACTGGTGAAAAGCAGGGAGTATCCTAGATGAAAGCACGGAGAGAACAACGAACATGGAGATACACAGGCATACTCCCAGACTCCTTCCCATTCGCTCTTGGGTGCAAAAAAAGCTGAATCCGAGTACAATTGGAGGACAACTTGAAGTACTGACAAGTAGATACTGAATCTAATCTAAGCGAGCCCTTGATGTATTAGATAATCGAAACCTTATTGTATTTTTTTAACACCCAAGAGCGACTGGCACAACTTGCAGGTCCTGTTTGGTCAATGTTTGGCTGCAACATTCGGATCGCTTCCGCCTGCTCGTGCAGGGCGCGCCTCGCTACCTTGCCGGCGCCTCCTTGTCTTATGACTTGTGCATGACGGTATCGACCAGATTTCTGGGGCACGGAACGTGCGACGCTCGTCTTCATGATGGCGCTGTTTCATTAAAAAGTCGTGGCAAGGGCACTGCCTGGACAAGGGGGTGACGATACAGGTTGGAGGGCGTCGCGGACGCATCCCGCCCCAACGAGACGTGTTTACTTCACTTTCAATCATTTCTCAAGGTCGTTAAGCATACTTAGGTCTTCCACGTTGTGCACGTTGTGCTGGCGCGGAGCGCCGTCCTCTCACCATTGCATCCTTCGTTCCACCCTCCTGCCATCACCGACACCACCCGCATTCTGTTTGATCCCGGTTCTTGTTCATTCAAGCAGCCGGGCTTCAAACACTATGTATCGTGCACGTCGTTGACCCCCGCGCAATTGCTTGGGGGCTGGCAGCGGGCACGAAAATGGTCAAATGATCCAAGTACTTCTGAGCCAGGTAGCGAGGCGCGCCCTGCACGAGCAGGCGGGAGCGATCCGAATGTTGCAGCCAAACATTGACCAAACAGGACCTGCAAGTTGTGCCAGTCGCTCTTGGGTGTTAAAAAAATACAATAAGGTTTCGATTATCTAATACATCAAGGGCTCGCTTAGATTAGATTCAGTATCTACTTGTCAGTACTTCAAGTTGTCCTCCAATTGTACTCGGATTCAGCTTTTTTTGCACCCAAGAGCGAATGGGAAGGAGTCTGGCATACTCCTGCAGAATCGATTAGGCTCCTGTATAAGGCTGGTCGCTCTGGTCCGAGAGGTAGTATGTCAACGCTTCATCTCCAGGCCAGTCCGAGCCCACTGAACTGGCGAGTGGATCCTGACGCCCGCTATGATAAGAAACATCAGTCTATGCGCCGATACAAAGTTGAATGAAACATACTGAGCCCCGGAACTAGTACCATGACCAAAGGTGTTGGTGCTGACATTGCGGTTGTGCGCGCCGCCGGGAATCATCTGCCCTTGGGGCATATTTTGAACCATACCGCTTTGGCCGTGGGGAGCACCTTGAGCGTAGACGCCTTGTCCGTGGGGACCCCCTCCTTGCGGCGGGAGATTCCGGTACTGTTGGGTCGGATGGCCCGCAATGGCATGCTGGCCTGGCGCACATCTCCGAAAAATCATGTGGAAGTAAGAGCCTCAGGCCACGTCTCGACCGTCATTCTGCTCTTCAAGCCTCGACAGATCCTCATCCAATTTGGCCCAGATCGGCGGTCGTTTATCTGCACCGTGATCAATAGGAGCCACATCAACATTTCCAAGAACATCAACTCACGAAGGAACCACGTTGAACGGCGCTGCAGTAAGGATCTGACATACATCGAAAATTCACCTTGTCCACGAAGCGTACAAGGTCCGGAGAGTGCCCCACTGAGAAGGCCCCGAACCAGGATGAGGCTCTGGATGTGCGGGCGAGATACGTTGCAGATAGACAGCGAGATGGGCGAGTCCTCGTAATCGTACCCTGGGAACTACTCGGCGTATAGGAACTCGAGGGAGTGAAATATGTCGTGGAGAAGGAGAAGCTCGTCGTCTGCGCAAGGATGGGTGAAATGCCGTCGTCGTTATCGTAGTAAGTGGATGAGCGGGTATGCTACATTGCGAAAGATAACATAGAGACATTAGAGGTTATGGTACGCCTTCCGCATGCTTCTAAGCCGCCTCACGATTACCATTCAAGGTTTGTATGGTTTGGGAAGCTGGTAATCCAAGAACACCGGGCGCCCTTGAATCACCATGGGACTAGACGAGGCGTCGCCGTACGCCTCGATAGCAGCCCGAAGGTCGAAGAATTCGACGTGGGCAAAGCCACGGGGAGTGCCTTCCACGCTGCGTGCTGTGAACAACCATTAGAAAACTGTCCCCAAAAAACGAAACCAAACAGACGTACCGATAGCCACACGCTTGATAGAGCCATACTGGGAAAAGCTGCTGAACACATCCTGTTCAGAGGCATTGAATGACAGGTTGCCCACATAAAGCGTAGGGGAGGGATCTGGCTCGGACTGTATCCTGTGGACAGCCGTGGCGCTCTGGTTCTTTGAAAATTTTATGACTGCAGTGCGCCCGCCGAATAGGAAAGGCCGTGCATGCTGTTCGCGCAGTACACTTTCGGCCTCGTCTTCCGTCTCAAACTCGACCCTAGCCCACCCATTTGATTGCCCCGTCATTTTGTCGGTGCCTGCAAGAGCAAAAGAAAAAAGTGTAAGCGGCGGACACCCGCAATGCTAGACGCAGAAACGCACCCTTGTAGACGCCGGTGATGACGCCAAAGTCTTGCAGCTCATACCGAATGTCGTCCTCCATCATGTTGAACGGAAGATTGCTCAGAAACAGAACCTTGCGCGGCTCGGTCGTCCTTGACTCGTCGCTCATCCACCGGCGTGCAGCATTTCTGGGTAGCGTCTGGCGTAGCAGAGTTGGACGCGTTATAGGCGCACGCAAAGACAGAGAGCGGACACTGGAGCGCGAGACAGCGGTGAGGGCGCGGGCATTGGCGCGAACGAGATTGGCCAACATAGACATAACATGACAGTTAAGGAAAAGAAAGTTTTGGATTGCCGGGGATTAGATAAGGAAGGGTCTAGATCACCGGCGTTCTATTTTGGACACACCCTTCAACATGCTGTCCTCCTCTTCCACAGAGCTGTAGAACATGAAAACACGCGACGGAATCGATAAACTGGAGGACCCCAGAGACGCCAAGGAGCAATTCTGGGTTACACACTATTCCTATCTTTTGGAAAACGGTTACCGATTACGTTTTCGGTACCAGCCTGACTGGATTCCTTCTTGGCTCGGGGCGGGTCCTGAACGCTTGATGAATACCTTCGAGGACTGGCATTCCACATATGTGAGAGAATTTTTTCAATGCACCCGTGCGCGGCGCATCTCTCCTAGATATCCACCCTCTGATAATTTGGACAGATAACCAATGTTCTTGACGCAATCCGAACCAATGACGGTTTCGCCGTCGCTCTGAAGCGTGTCTCACTGGCGACCCCGGAATTATCTATGCTTAGGTTTCTTTCGTGGCATAAGGATACACAGTCGCCTTTAAACCATACTGCCCCGCTGCTGCAGGTTCTCCCTGTTCCAGATGACCCCAATGTTGTGTTTGCTGTTATGCCGAAACTATGCGATTTCGACACACCATACTTTCATTGCCGACGAGAAGTACTGGAATGTCTGCGTCAAATCATCGAGGTACGATTTGTCTCCCTGTCTAGAAGTAGACTGGCTCATTGTCACCCGTTCAGGGAGTTGGTTTTATGCACAGTCTGAATGTATGCCATGGGTAGGTCCTCTTCGTCGTCCACGTGAACACCTACGATTTAGTACTGATCATAGAGATGCGTGTCCTTTGAATTTCATGATGGATGCCACGGAAGTATGTCCTCAAGGCTTCCACTTCGCCTGTCCTGGAAGCGTTGACGGCACTGGAGACAATCTAATATCTACGCCTCGGTGTCAGTGTCAGGTGAAATACTACATCATCGACTTTGAGACCTCTCAGCAGTTCATCGGTCGGCGCACTGACGCATTGCGTCGGATTCGCCGTGCGCGCTGCCAAATCCGAACGGCACCCGAACTCTCTCAAGAGAATCTTGACGCGGACATACCCTACAATCCGTTCCGCCTGGACGTTTATAATATTGGGGCAACTTTCGAATTGATTTGCGAGGTTTGTGTTCTATCGATCCTACAACTTTGCGCTTACTTCTTTACAGGAATACTTTGAACAACTGGACGATCTTCGACCATTTTTGGGTCGGTTGATGGAGAAGGAACCTTCGGCTCGTCCTACGTTGGAAGATGCCATGACCGAGCTGCTGGAATTCATTGCATCGCGGAGCGAAGACTGGCTTGATGCTCCGATCAAGTTTATCTACAGGTCACCATACACCGGTCTGCGTTACTGAATTGGTGTACTCACGCGAAATGGAATTATGTACTCGAATCCAACGCCTTGTAGATACTAGACTGAGTGATCCATAAACGCACTTTCGACCGTCAAATGATGATGAACGATGAGTACGATTAGAACCACTGATATGGAGTACGATGGCCGACAGTGCGGGACCTTGTACTCTGTGGCTACTACATATTTCCTTGTTCTCATGGGCGTCGTCTACGCTGAATGAGTTCGAGGGTGATGCAATCCCTGGTTGTGGTCTCCACGGTGTCAGGTCGAAGAATCCTCGAATGGCATTACAGATCTTGACGACTCGGTCCTGTCTGGTGGGCGGTAGCTCCAACAGGTCTTCAATGTCCTGGTAAGCGCCTGAGTTGGCAGTACGCGAGTCGAGCAACATTCCGCCTGTAGTCGCAGTCGTCGTAGGCGGCCATGGAATCATGTCGAGGCAAGAATGCTATATATACTTGAAAAGACAAAAAGAACAAGGAACAAGAACTTTACAATTAGAGCATGCGTTATTGTTCGATTTCGAGACGCATCAGACTATTCAGACAATAGATCTAGAAGACGAAGACCGCCGGCTTGACCATTGACATGGGCAAGGCTTCGAGGTTAGAAGTTATTGGCGCATCGAGATACTAGTAGACCAACGAGAAAGTTGCTTGTCGACATAGAGAAATTATTACTTCGAAGGGCAGAGCGCGCAAAAGACGGGAAATTATTGCGCGTTTGAGTGCTGCACCGACGTCCATGACGGTACAACTAGCTTAGGCAGGCAATGATACAATGCCGACGGCAAAACGAAGACGTCGCATTTTTACTGCTGAACCATCGTCGCAGGCAGTATCTGGTTGCCCTCCTCAACGCATATTCCCTGTACGATAGCCAGTGCCGCACCCCTTTTCTCATGATCCTTGATCTGCGCTTTCTGTGCGCCAAACCCAGCTTATGGGTCGTCTTCCAATGCGCCCCTCGGGTCTCCACACCTCGCTTCGCTACCTGTGTAATCAATCCTGGAGGCTGGCACTTCGAGTATGCGTCTTATCTTTTCGCCATCAAGCGCCTTCGGTCCTCACTCGGTCAATCCAAGGAGCGCATCCGCTGGGTCGAGACTTGTTTATTGCTGGCATCTACGACGTGCTGATGTCTGACGGCATCCCCACCGACATATATTCATGCGTCGTGTCAGTTACTGCTCTGTAAAAACTCTGCTCTGCTTTCACACGAAGCCTATACCCCAATATTCGACGCCACAATGCGCCCACGTGATTGGACATTGACCAATGTTGCGCACAAACAATAAACAAAGGCTCTACTCTCCGCCATCTCTTTGTTGGCTTGATTGTTCTCCCTCATTCACCGCCAATCTCCGTTTTTTATCAGTTCTGTTTCTCATTCTCCAAGTCGATCTGCGCATATCAACTGGGAAACAATGCTCGAATCACTCCGTCGCATTTTAATCCATACTCCAGAGTCCGAAGACGACGCCGCAAGCTCCCCCGTTTCGCTTCTGTCCAATTCAGAGGCCACCGAGTTTTCCGTTCGTTCACGCACGCCTACACCGTCCAGAGATTTATCGAAGACGCGTGATGTGCCCACAAAGCGAAAGTACAGACACAGCGACTTTGTCTTTGGCCGTGTGCTTGGAGCTGGGTCGTATGGCCGGGTTCACATTGGTGAGTAGGATCGTTGTTGTCTTTCGCATCGAGTCGTCCTCGAAGTTCCTCCCTATCACATTTATCCGCGCTAACCCACTTTCAGTCCGCTCCGCATATGACGACACACAATACCATGCCATTAAGGCTATCAACAAAACCAAAATGGTCCGGCGAAATCAAGTCCATTCCACTAAAAGAGAGGCGCGGATCCTTGCCTACTTGCAGCTTCAAAAGCTAGAGTCTCCCTTTATCGTTAAGTTCTGGGACACCTTCCAGGACACGCAGAACGTGTATATGATAATGGAATTCGTGCAAGGCGGTGATCTGTTCTCGTTGTTGGAGAGATTCAGGGTACGTGCTCGAGGCAGGCTACGCGAATTTAACAGGACGTTCATTGACAGCGCTTGGACGAGATGGAAGCAAGGTTTTACGTGGCAGAGGTGTTCCTAGCGTTGGACTTTCTCCATGAAAGAGGCATCTTGCACAGGGATCTGAAGCCCGAGAACATCCTAATCTGTGCGGATGGACACGTAAAGCTGACAGACTTTGGGTTCGCTACAAAAGAGTGCTCTACCACATCGACGATGTGCGGAACCCCTGATTACACTGCGCCTGAGGTGAGTAGACCTGCCCCATTCCGTTCGTTTGTCTTGATATACATGTCACCTTGCTCCTCCAATAATCTCTGTCGATGTTAACAATGTCTTTGCAGATTATTCTCGGGGAAGTCTACACGCGGGCAGTGGACTACTACGCACTTGGCGTAATCACATACGAGCTCTTGGCCGGGAAGACGCCCTTCTACGCGCCATCCCAAGCCGCCCTTTACAACAAAACCCTCGCCGGCCAGATCTCCTGGCCACCATCACACGTCATTCCCAACGACGCGCGCCGTTTTATCACTGACCTCATGTGGCGTGATCCCAAAATGCGGTTGGGCTGTAGAGGGCCCTTTGACGTGTACGAGCACTCCTGGTTTGAGGAGACGGATTGGCGTCGGATGCATGATAGGGAAGTTAAGCCGCCGTTCATGCCGAGTGTGCGCGATCCGGGAATGTGAGTGTTGAGGCTTTCTTCCTCGTCGGATAGCACTGACTGGAGACGTGTGTAGGATGTTCGCAGGAGAGTATGTCGATGTGGATGAGCGGCCCGCCCAGGAGTCGTTTGGGGATTTGTTTCGGGATTTCGATTATATAGGTCCTGATGTGTACGAGGATGGGGCATGATATCTTCTTCTACATCCATTCTTTCATTTAGTATCGTTGCATATCATTGTTCTCGCTATCATCATATCATGTACATACCAGCATTCGGACTCATGTTATCTCACAGTAACTACTAATCTACTAGCATTTTGCACAGTACACAGAGTGGATGAGTCGCCTTTGGAATAACCAGTCCTCCATGACAGCGGATGAGGTTTAAATTGCCATCGAGGTGTCGCCGTTTGGAACCTCGTCTATGAGCCCCGATTTGTTCTCTTCCTCCTGCTGCCTTCGGATCGCTAGGCCCTTTCATGAGGAATCATGAATAATAACAGGTAGGTAGGTAGGTAGAAACCGGCACCAGGTCCCTATCAGGAACGGCCGGGTGTGAAAGCGTTACGAGTGGCGAATTCCAGCTTTCACGCCATGCACTAAGTAACAGTGGGACTACAGTACATTGACATGAATGAGTAGAATTTAGCTGCTCATATAAAACACGATGGAAACAAGGCTCTAGCGGTCGGGGCAAGGAGCCCTTGGAGGTGCCCTGCATCAACATCAATGAGATGTTAAGGACCCGCGGACTCTGTTACAGAACACCGTAGCAGCTGTGATGGCTGCCAGCGACATCGTTGCAGTTGCGGTGCCACTTGGTTACAATGTTACAATTTTGATTCCGCCTACACTAACTAAATAGCTAAGGTTGCTGTGGTTTTCACAGGAGCGGGTGGATGTTGACATGGGTTCGTCGATCAGGCATCAACCAGCGGCATTTTCCGATTCACCTTGGTTCCCGCCATCATCATCAACCAAATGTTGGGTGCTTTCCGCTAGAGTCGCTGTCTTGCCGCTGAAACGCCGATATTTATGGCCCGCCTTGGACGTGTCTGTTGAACACGTTTTGCCTACAGTCTAGAATGAATGGAACGACCCACGTTATACGGAATCTTGTGTCTCTAGTTCAAGACAAAGACTATTAATATCGCTGCAAAACGAAGCATGCCATCATTCTCTACGATTTAACTGCTAGGACGACTCGAACTCTGAGATGGTTGCCTATATCATTCCGCAAGGAAACGTACAGCTCGCCGCAGAACAGATGTATCATTCACCGACTTTCAGCGGAGAGTGATGTATGTATCGGCGGGCGCTGTCGCGTCGTTTCAGCGTCCCGTGTTGGCCGAGGCGATGCATCCATCGCTCGTGTTTTACAACCGGTGCATAAAAGGCGACCTGGTGAAAGCGTTGTATCCCCAGCCTCCCGACCTCCCAGTTCATCGAGGTGGCCTCGTGCTCTGCCTGGGTGACTCCGGGGAGGTTTGTGGAGGTCGTCGCGTGTACCGGGTTCGGGTAAGTTCGTCTTTTGGTGTTTAGTAGGCTGTGCGTCTATCTCAGGCCACAGGAATCGACCTGAGAGCGCGCTGGGCTGGAGCCCTTTCTCTTTGGAAATGTTTAGCTCGCCCCACTCTTTCCACTCAGTGCTCCGTGCTCCGTCACTTTTCGGTCCGGATGCCTTCCCGCCCTATCCATGCGACTGGAACGGACAATGTAGGTTTGACGGAATGTTTTGTTATCGTGAGCTGATGAACGCTCTCATTCAAGGTAACCGCGATACCCAGGTCTTAACTCGGACGGTGTTTGATGCTCTTCCGTGGAAAACGGAAAAGATAGCTCGCATTAACTGGGTTAGGAGATCCGTGTCCTTTCCGACACACAAAGTATTGGATGACATTCTCGAGCGCTCGATGTTTCTTCTTCCGAGAAATGATGGACTCGCGCTGGATGCCTCCGCTGTGTGTCGGCTGGCTGTAACAATCCGATAATTTATTTTGGTTCGTGCTGGATCACTGCACCACCGGTATAATGACTCACCTCCCTTTTCAGCATAATGCACCGCGACTGTGATGCGATGCTCTTCCTTGGTGGAAATGCTCAGCTCTGTCAGAAGGATGAACGGCGAGCCTGATGCTACTTACAGTTCGATGCCCTTCCCAAGTGGAAATGATATGCTCGCTGTGATATATACGCCAACGTTGTACAACTTTGCCACCTGTATTCAAATAACTGTGTATTTCTTCTCAGACTTATCTCTCAAACAACGTAATCTTGACGAGCACTGGCCAGATAAAGCCGAATGATCCGACGAGCAATTATGGCTCTGATCAGGTCCATCAGCGGCTGTCCACTGACAGTCATCATGTTGGAATTCCCCCTTCTCCCCCAACTATCACGGATGCTTGGATGAGCTATAAATTATTGCCACCAAAGGCACCGTCGGACCAGCTGCGCCTCGACAGCTTTCGTGTCCTTAGCCGTCTGCGTATAATCACCGAATTACGCCCATGGGTGGGCCGATACGCCAACTGCAAGCCAGATGCGGCCTTTCGGGTGCTCTGGGAATGCTTCTCCTTGGGTGTTCCGCTCTGCACGTTGCTGAATATGCTCGCTCCGCCCTACTTGGACGTGGATGTGGACTTTGATCTCCCGCTGGACAGGAGAATTACGTTCTTTACCAATTTCATTGAACGCGTCGGGTTATTGGAGATGCAAAACCGGCTTGCATACGGCGAGGTTTTACGCGTGGATGATTTATTCGGCGCAACGAATATTGGTTTTGCCAAGGCAAGTCGCGTCCTCTCCCGATCGTGATTGCGCCTATAACAGTTTTTGGTTTTTAAGGTTCTCAAAACAGTGCAACGTGTCCTGACGGCGTTAGAAGATTCATATCCGGACCTTTATGTCTTACCCCCTCGCTGGCAGCAACAGCGCACGGCATTTGTGCAGAATCTTCTGGATTCTGAGGAAGTCCATCTATCTGCCCTTGGAATGGTAGCTGTATGAATGTTTTTTGCTGTTTTTCGAATCACCCTTCATTGTCTGATAGGAAGCGGCGCTACTCATGTCAGAAGCTACTGGTACCATTGAACCTCGACTCGAGTGTCTTCTCGTCCACAGAAGCCATCTTCGTCAGTACCATAGTCAGGTGCTGACTGGACTCCAAGAGATAGCGCCGGCTCCCTGGTTAGAAGAATGGACTAGGATATTTGGGACCACCGTAAGCTTTCTGTCATTCGGCTTTGTGTCCGGATCCTCATTGTTACACAGCAGACCAGCTTTGTGACACGGACGGTTAGCGCATATCGTTCTATTTGTGTTAATCACCTCCCGGTCCACGATTTTCTCCTCGGGCAGTTATCTACGCTAAAGCCCGAACTTCGCGTTCATGCCCAGACTCTTCTCGATATCGTTGGGCGTATCCCTTCTCGCCTTTCCGAATACTGCTCTATCCTGACCGCCATCATACATGTTTCCACGCCCTCGGAACATCATTCGTACGACACTCTGTGCTCGCTCATCTTCGCTATGCAGAGCGCGTCGGATACAATCGATGAAATGAGTCGTCAGATTCGAACCATGCGCGCCGCCTCCATCTTCCAGGCACGAGCGTTTGGGTGGGACCTGCCTATTGATACTGGGTGCCTTTTGATGGACGACATCCTGTCCACGAGCGATGCAGAGGCGCCATATAACGTCTTCCTTTTCGAAAACATCTTGATATGCTGCTTCGAGAAAACAAGCGCCGAGCAACGGACGGCTAGATACCCGATACATCCCTGGGAATTAGGACCAGCTCTGCGAGGAACCAGCCCATTATGCCTTCCTAGGATAGTCCCACTCAAAGCATTGACAGCGGTTCGCGTGTTTGGCCTCGAGGCTTTCGCTATTGAATGGGCTGACGATGATGGACGTGAAAATATCATTGAATTCAAGTCGTCATGTGCGGTCCAGAACGAACAGTGGTGCTCCTTGCTCGGGCTATTTGCACCCACTGTCCACGAACGCGACACGGAGTGCGATTCTATACTATCAGGTACGTCTTGTCGGCAAATTTAACAGTCGCTTCTCATGATCCACTAGTTGATTCGGGCCCCACGGGTAGACGCAAGTCGTATTCACGCCCATGGAGCGTTCGAGGCCATAAGACGACGCACTCTGAGTCGTCCTCTTTGATCAAGCAGGACTTTGTAGGGACCAACGAGATTCATCTCAGTCCGGGGCTTTTACCCACACTCTTTGGTGGCCTTCCCGATTTACCGCGAAGTCCTCTTTCTCTTGATACGACCTTTCATTCGATCGACGCGGGATTTGAGCCACCGCCAACACCACCACCGGAGTTCGTTCCTGGTATGATATCTGTTCTGGTGGCGACATGATACATGTTGATATGTCCGTCGCTACAGTTGATGAGCACAATGAGCTTCTGTTGGATCTCACTGGCAAGGTTACGAAACAAGGGCGTTTTGCAGAAGCCGGTGGCGGGTTCTCGGATGTCTGGACTGGAATATGGCGGGATGGATTGCAGGAGAGAAGGGTACGTTTTATCGTCCGCTTCTAAGTAGGAGATACTGATATATGCGGTGATATTGTTAGGTCGCTGTCAAGGTTCTACGCTCTCGTCTAGACGATCCAGAAACGGAACGAAAGATGCAGCAGGTAGGTGGCGTACTCGGCGCGTCTACATGTGTTGACGTTGTTATTAGCGGCTGGCACGGGAGTTGGCGGTTTGGAAGAAAATGGACCATCCCCATATACTTCCGCTGTATGGCATTGTATCCGATTTTGGTCGTTACGACTCAATGGTCTGCCCGTGGTTCGAAAATGGGAGCGTCACCAAATACATGGAACGACGTGGTGACCTATTATCCATGACGGATAGGCTCCAGCTAGTAAGCATCTACGTCTTCCTCTGGGCGATTCTCACTGACACTTTCAATCGCGAAGCTAATAGATGTCGCACGTGGCTTGAAGTATTGTGAGTATTTTGATGGAGAAGTCTGAGCTTCCTGACATGCCTTAGTGCATTCTTTGGATATTGTCCATGGTGATCTTACCGGTGTAAGTGCTCCAACGTACGATGCTAGGACTGCGCTCAAAGTAATCAAAAGTCGAACATCCTTGTCAACGACGAGGGACAGGCAGTACTATGTGACTTCGGCCTATCCAATATCCTTGCCGAACTCCAAGGACCATCCTCTGTAACATCGAATATCGGTGGTGCCGTGCGCTGGGCGGACGCAACACTATTCCGATACACCCCAAATGATGACGTGGACAGCGAACCGCCACTGTTAACGCCGCCCAGCGACATCTACTCTTTCGGGAGTGTTACGTTGGAGGTCAGACGTTTAGTGACCGAGATCTCCTTGCTCCTGCTCACCATCTCGTTTTGCAGATTTTATCTGGGCGTATTCCTTACCACTATGTCCGCTCTGACGCCCAAGTCATCATCGAACTACATCGAGGGAATAAGCCGCGCCGACCCGCAGTGACTTTCGTTTCGGACGCCCAATGGAATTTTATCCTGGAATGTTGGAGTGATGATCCAATGTCCAGACCCGACGCACCCGGCGTGCTGGCGACCGTGCAAGCCTTACATCGCGCGAGTCTCGAATTCCGGAGACGTAGTGCGCCTTGATCTAACAATGGACTTTTGTATTTGTAACCGTCGCTTTGGGACAGTCTTTACTCGTGTAAGTGTATGCATTATCATTTGTATTGCGTATGTTGTTGTCTTGTTTGAATGTATGCTGTCGCCTCCATCAGATCTCCGGGATCTACATCGTTAGACTTCAAAGATCAACTCCAGCGGGACCTTAGGCGACACTTGATTAACGCCCGAGACCTGTGATTATGCGAATCATTCAGTCTCCGCTGTCCAGCGCGTTCTGTGGGGGGGCAGAAAGGAGCACGCCCTATTAACACCGAATGGGCGTCGTGTCCACAATCAGCGGTGAATGGCGGCTTGTTGTCCAGGCTCTATTGGGGAGAGCATCAGCGTCTTAGCCAGAACGCGCTGAAAGGTGTACCTGATGCGAGTACCCCAGCTTCGCTGTCGGTTGCAGCTTGAAATTGATCTCGCTAATCGCTCCGAGTCGGCTGGATTTCCGATGTCCTTGATGGTAAACCTCTCGGTGCTTGATGCAGAAATCGTGCGAGGACCTTCCTCTCTCGAAGTCTTGGTGACGTTGTTTTAGTGATTTGTGAAACCTAGGACTCCGAGTCGACTGCTTGTTTCACGTTAAGAGCAGGGTACTACTGTACGCTAAGTGGAATTCTGCGAATTCTTTTAATCGACAAAGCTGATGGTCGTCAGAACGCGGCAAGTAGGGACGTTCGGCATCTGCTGCATCAGCATATACCTGAATGCAAGACTACGGCATCATACTATCGACCCTAGTGTTACTGCGCTTAAATACACGGAGTGTTCAAGCGTGCGAGTCGCGACCTTTCTTGAACACACGAGACAGTTTGAAGCGTCAAAACGTTCTCCGGGGTTCACCGCCAGGAATGGCTAACTGTTGGCGTTCCAAGTTAATGACATATTGCTTGACGAGCCATACCAACTAAGGAGATAACTTCAAAGGAACGCTTGCTTGACAATAAAGCGAATTGAATGTCAAAGCGTACCATCAATCCTGATAGAACGGGCCTCGACGTTTCTTGCCTATCTAGATCGCCGCCCTCTATAGCTAACCCTGCACATCACTTCCTCTTCCCCGCCTAGATCATCCCACCGAACCCCAGCCCCATATATCTAGAATGTAGCCGCTGCTCAAACTTGGTAAGCCGCTTTACCATTCGTAAGATCGACACTTCCCGCTCTCCTGATCACCAGACTCGTTTAAAGGCGCACTATGAAAAGGGAGCAGATCAGAGTACGTTCCCCTGCCAGGATCCGATAAAAGAGGAGAAGTGAAAGGACCCATATCACCATGACGCCGATGACGGTTTTGCCAAGCATCCGCGAGATATTCCCCGGTATGTTCGTTCGTTATTCTTCTAAGCCAGTCCTTCCTAATCAATCGTCTAGAGCATCTCCTGTATCAGTTGTCTCCGTCAAGGGTGCAAGGAACATGCCATGCCTCTACGAGTCGGCTAGACAATCCAAATATTTTACCATCGTGTAGCCCCCCGTGGCCATCGATATCTCCCCCTCAAGAACGGCGTCGACATCGTCTGCCACCCCATCCTTCTTCATTCCCTGACTTCCCCCATTCGCCGTCCACATCAACCAACTCATCTCCGGCAAGTTCCTTATTGGGCTTCTCCGATGAGGACCTCGAGGAAGACAACGACGGCGCTTGTGATGCAGAGCGTAAACACGCTTGCACCCTGTGCAAGAAGAAGTTCAACCGTCCGAGCAGTCTGCGGATACACATGAACACGCACACAGGCGCAACTCGTACGTCTCCTTTTCCTTCTCATGAAACGTGAATTCATGTCTTATGTACGCAGCATTTCAGTGCCCATTCCCCAACTGCGGACGGTTGTTCAACGTGAACTCGAACATGCGGCGGCATTACCGGAATCATCGTGTTCCTCGAGCGCGACATGGAGAGAGAACAGCGCATTGGGGTCCGGGGACATTCGACCCGCCAGGCTGGCGGGTTGACGAAGAGAAAGTAATTCCGGGCGACGAGCTGTTCAACGCAAGGGGCTCTAATGTTCCAAGTTCGACGGAACCTCATCATTTTTCAGGTCTTGGCGCTAATCGAAGTCGTAGATATATCTACAATACACTCGATGATAGATAGCACTAGGAAGCTAAGTTCCCTCTATGTAACTAAGTGTGGCGCGTTTATTTTACTGTAGTAACCTGTAGCGAAAACACCTCCAAAGTTTCATAAGTACTTTGCAAAATGACAAGCCAATTCGAGCGAGTCGGTGTCATATCTTGCATTACACTCTTTCGACCAAGGCGTGACGAGTATATAGGAAAGAAGTATAAGTAGAAGTGAGAATTGATGCCGAAAGTAAAAGTGGATTGTCGGTCC
This sequence comes from Hymenopellis raphanipes, assembly GCA_036872995.1. NCBI lineage: Eukaryota > Fungi > Basidiomycota > Agaricomycetes > Agaricales > Physalacriaceae > Hymenopellis > Hymenopellis raphanipes. The sequence goes on from JAYMDG010000015.1 coordinate 1,100,851, forward strand.
GGTCGTCGGAGTAAAAGTGGGAACCGGCAATTCGCCGGCACATTCTTGCCTCCCGCCGTCATGACCCTTTGTGGCGCATCCTGCGTCCACCCGACGCGTCCATTGTTCTCTGCTTTTGTACATGATATCACGGGATCCTGGCTGTTGTTCACCTGTATTTACAGCAATAAATCTATGTTTCTCTTTGTATCCACTACACTGTCTGTCGACTCTGCTTTACACCCTCTCACTCTCCGGGATCGCGACGATGTCTGCTAGCGTCAATACTGAACGCCTTAAACGACTTTTGGATGGCACTTCCTCAAGTATTATTGAGACATATCGCTGCGAGGTAAGATTTTACATGTAGCACTGGCACAGCTGAACATACTGATTCCTCCGTAAGAAAATACCTCCTCTTCTAGTCGAGCTCGATCCTGAGTACTACCACCTCAACAATGCCCTTGAATGGGTTGTCTATGAGCCATTTCGCGCCTGGTACACTGAATATGCGCAACGTTCCGCGACGCTGAATCAAGATTCGGGTTTGACAGTCCAAAATCATTCGGTGCGATAATGCCTGGCTATTTCGAGTATCTGCGACTGATATACATTGATTTAAGAATAAGGAAACTCTTTCTTCTGCCTCGTCAGCCCCGCTAGCTTCGGTCAAGCCGAAGGTCGAATGCATCGACATTGACGAGTGCCACAAGTCAGCGGGACCGTCGAATACTGGCGCCTCACGCAAGCGTAAAGCTCCTGTATCACCTCTTCTTCACAACACCTCCAATGTAATCGACCTCTGCGACTCGGATAATGACGACGATGTTACCATTCTTCCGGCGCCTCTGTTGGTAGATCCTACTCCGCCAAAGAAGAAGTCGCGGACTACCAAGTCAAAGTCAACAAAAGCAGACTCTGCAATTACTCAAATAACTCGCCAATTCAAGGCAGAACTGCGCTTGATGGAAGGACTTCCCAGTACTTGGCCAATTCCTCTGCCCGGAGAGGACTGGGCATGGCTGTTAGACGACTCAAAGAATCAAACTGTGTATCCCAAGGACAAGAATGGCGATGAGAAGTCAATGATAGGCCGGATTCGAGATGCGGTACGAATTTCTTGATAGCCGCCGCGTGCAACTACTAGATTTTCATGCTGATACATGTATTAGGATCAAGACGTGTGGAGTAAGGGTACCGGCGGCAGCAAGAGCAGTGGAACAGACTCGAAATTTTCTGAGCTTGGAGACTCTCTTCAAGTTGCCCACCTGAGCTGCCAAGGGACCATCGTCTGCGAATATCTTGATTCCGATCTTCTCAAGGATTGTAAGCGTTATGGAGCCGATCTTGACCAGCGCCAAACACTCTGGGATGCTCAGCGTCATCAGAACGAGACCGATGGCGATACTGCTGCAGGTCTCGCTGCAATGTGAGCCTATTTTCTCTCTCTTGACAGTGCAGTTAGTCTGATGAGATCTACGACTTAGTTTCTACCAGCAGTGTCATGATATGACGACAAACGGCTGCCCAGCAGTCTTAAATGGCAGGAAGTGCACCGGCGGACCTGTCCTTCGCAAGCTGAGGCAGCCAAACTTTGATGGCAAGGAATACTTCATCGGCTGCGAAGGCTGGTCATATCACGACTGCGACACTAGTAATATCACTCATCGATTCAAGTCAATTCCACGCGGAACAGATGAGATCCTTGTGAAGGAGCTCTTCGCCAACAATGGGCACTTCCTACCTACAACGGTAGCCCGCTATGGTACTCGCCTGCCTGGTAATAAGTGCACGACTGTCTTAACAACGAAGCATCATAAAGGAAAATTGGAGTGTCGTACGTTGTTTCAGTAGTCAAAGACGTTCTATTGCTAATGTAATCTGATGTTAGCTCACATACACACATCCGACGATGGACACCCACTCACCGGAAAACTCATCAAGCGTGCCTGCTCCGCCAAAATCCACATTTACGCGCCAACAGATCGTAGTATTCATAAGGCCGTGGTTAGACTCGAGGGGCATCATAATCATCCAGTTCCACCTCCTGAGAAGCTGTCAAGGGAGGGACGTGATCATTATGAACGCGCTGTGAAGGAGTATGGCGTGATTGGTGCAACGGTGATGAAGGTAGATGGCGGTGAGCCTGTTTGATGTATAAGTGTGTAGAGAAATGATTCTTATGTCTCTTTCGAAGCTCGAACAACTCAGAATATCATGGGTTCTTCGAATCCCGCTGATCTTGATCCCGCCTTAGCCCTTCGACGACATAAGGAGAAGATCATAAGACAGGTTAAAAGACAGGAACAGGCACATGGAAACGGTGTAGAAGGTACACAATTTCACTCATCTGAGATGAGTATGTACTGATCGCGGCATTAGGCGTTGTAGCACAGAAACTTCGCGATCAGACACTTCCATTGAATGAACAGTACATTCACGAGATACGCCTCGAGTCGAGTCATACACCCGAAGTGGGTACAGTTGTTGCTACAGCATTCCCTGAACTTTTGCAACTTGTTCATCTCGCACGAACGACATTGCACGACAATACATATAAGAGACTTAAGGGTGATCAGTGGAAGGAGTGGGAGGTGGTGGTATGGAATCAACGCCTTGACAAACGTAAGCAGCTTTGCTTCAGATACAGACTAAGATTCTTACTGACGCTTGTATAGGTTTAACTGTTTCTCGGATATACATGACGCGCGAGACAAGAGCAACCTTTCCAACAGTCTGGCGAATTTTCTTTGATATTGTCTTCACGTTAACGGGCAAGAGACTTGAGTTTCTATTCATGCATGGCAATGGACTGGGCAGTATCCTGCTCGATGGGAGTCATCCTCAGATTATGGCCGCAGGCGATGTTCTAGTCGAGGAGAACGAGAAGATTCCAGAGGCAGAAAGACTTATTCCTGCTGGTCTCACATCAGCAGAGATAGTCGAGTACATCCTGCGGATATGCTTAGTGCATAATGATCGGTAAGTGCTTCAAATCGGCTGTCGTCGCTGGCAACCTTTCTAAAAGCAGACCAGAAACTATGATACCCTTCAGCCACATATAACTCGACAAGAACTACATGATATTCGCAGTATTCGATATGTCAAAACCTTAGCTGAGGTTGAGGAGCTCTATCAGCGCTACGAAAACAGTCCCAATCCCAAACTTGCAGGTCAGTACGATATGATTTTAGCTCGCAGAGTTCACCTGATTGACTTATTCACCTTTCAGGCTGGATCAAGGATAAGAAGGGGAAGCCTTACTATCCAGCCCTTGTGAACGAGAACCTCTCCAAGATGTCACGCGAGGAGTGGTACAAGGCGCCTGCAGATACGAACATGAATGAGAGTTCGCATCCTCATACAAACGAACGTACGGGGATCCAATTATCACTTCTAGACGCAATACAGAGTGCACGAGCTGTTGATTGGGATGCTGTATGTGATGTTCAGCGAGCAGAAAAGGCGCATCTGCTTGCCAATCCACGGAACACTGTTGCACAGCGCTTGCACCGCAACGAACTTCGACAAAACTCGAAAGTGCGAAAAACTATCCAGCTGCGTGACGACATTGCCGCCCTGAATGAGGTTGAAGCCGAACTTCAGGCTGCAAAGGATAACCATAAAGCTGCAGTTGCCTACGTGAAGGAGCTCTCTACCGCACGCAAAGAGCTCGCCTTGCCACGAGGTGCCAGATGGGATCGCGATGATGATCTTTCTGCTCGTCTCCAGGATATCAGAACTCGAATGAGCCATTTGAACACCGATGTCTCACCAGGTTTCCGGGCTAGAGTCAACCGCGGAGAGGCTCTGCGCGGCAAGTCCGCACTCGGTGACCCAGCCTACTCAGACGTTCTTGGACCCATGAGCTCTCCTTCCCGTCCATCGCGACGGCATTCCCTGGAAGATATCACCAATACTGTGGAAGACCACCCATCAGATGATCATGAATCATCGATGGATGTCTCGGTGGGTGAAGATCACAGAAATGCGGCGACTGAACAGTTCGATGTTGACGAGTTCATGGCGGACTTTGTAACTTGGGACTATCCAGTGGTGTAGATAGAACATGAGGCTCCATGTTCTAAGAGTAGAAAAGGCATGGGTACTCAAGTGTATACCATAGAAGTATGAGAAATCAAAAAATTTTATATCCAGGACATGTGGGTAGAAAGATAGAACAGCAAATGACGCACTTCGACCTCCCGATCAAGGGGGATCGGGAGGTCGAAGTGCGTCATTTGCTGGTTTATATCTGAGACTCGCTTTCGTCCCACGCGCTGTGATTGTTGTTATCTCTGCTGCTGTCACAAAGACAGCAGCAGCAGGCCGGGCACAGAGCCAAGTCCCAAATCCGGACTCCAGAGGCCGCGTGACAATCGTCAGCGCGGTAGGGGCGACAATCGTCGCTCCCTCGGTCGTGGTGATGGTGGTGGTAAGAGGATGGGTGCATGTGAAACAGGCTCTTGTGGCTGTGCACGCGTTGGCTTGAATCTACAGGTAGGTGACGTCATCTGTAGGATTCAATGCGTGCACAGCCACTAGCGGGTGCAGGCCAGGGCGGGCGGGTGGGTGGACACGCGCCTCGAAGGTGCGGTGCGCAGTCACCGAAGTAAAAGTGGATGCGTTTTCGGCGGATGCCGCCTGCAAAGTAAAAGTCGGAGATAACGGACCCCACTTTACTTTTACTCGTTTGGTGGACACCCAGGCGTGACTTGTTATGGTCGAGGAGGAGGAAGGGTACCCATCATGCTTTGATTAGAACGGAAACGCCCATCTCGGACGCCCCTCGTGAAGATAAAGAGTCTTGCAATGACTGGAGTGAAGTCACAAGTCTGAATTTCTCTCATGGTTCTAACCTACTGTACCGTTTCGACCGGATGTTCGCATAACGCGTCACGCGGGCCCCGGAACCTAACTTAGGATAAAGGATAACGCGTAACGGGGCTTGAATTCAGGGTTGTGTCGCCCAAAATAGGAATTTTTCGGGCCCGCCTGCGGCGGGCACTTCCAAATACTGTGCAGGGCCGGCTACTCGGACACTTAAGCCATTGCCGAAATGATTATACCTGTAGTACTTGAAATATCAACTCTAGGGCTGTCAAAATGGGTGCTAGCATTCCTTGGTATACTGAAATGATGCTTGCTAGGTGGTTGTATTTTTAGAAGGGCGACGGGAATAGTGAGGAATTTATTTCGGAAGATGATCCAAATTTGGCCGAATCGGGATGCTCGGACAGACCCGAGTGATATGGTCACGTATGTCACAATCACGGATCGTGGCGCAAACATCGCGCTGTATCTCGCGGGGCTCTTATCTGTGAGCAAGGGGATGCCATGGTATACTATATGTGAGACTAAGACACAAGTAGAGAATAGATATGGGCAAATTGAGCCTACAATACACCCCACAAGTCTGAATTGAAACTGTTTTCAGGCAAAAATATTGAATGAGGCTCATAGATGTAGATAGTACATGGATGTAACTAAATAGTACAAAACAACAAGTGTACAATCAGATGTAGAACTTACTTCAGAAGGCGACGACTACGTCTTGGAACAAATACAACCGGTGAAGCAGCCTGTGAACTTGCAGCGGGGATCAGTTGATCAGGAACTGCACCCTCGATTCCTGCACTATCAGCTGGCACAGCATCCTCGTTGTCTTCATCGACAGATGGAAGTGGCTGAAGAACGTATGGTTCATCAGCGGAGGATTGGCCGTGGAGGATTGAATCGAAGAAAACATTATCATCATCCTGCCGGATCGTGTCAACGTATTCGGCAGTGGATAGGGTATCGACCTTCTTCTTCCTTGTGATAGGTCGTGGTTTCGGGCGAGGTTTGACCAGAAGTGTGGTAACTTGCTGCTCTGACTCGTCGCGCTTGTCGTCAAGCTGAGCTGGTTCATCTTGATGCTTTTGACGAGGAGTAGGAGGAAGAATATGTCGAATCCACTGTTCTCTTGGCGTTTGTGGAATGGGAACATGAACGGAGGAAGAAGAAGAAGCGCTGTCAACGGCAGCAAGGTCGTTCTCGAAGTCTTCAAAGTCATCGTCATCGTGAACTTGAACATGACGTGCTGACTGTAGCGCGTAGTTAGTAAAGGTGGTTTAATGTGATGTGTACTCACTTTTTGAGTACTCTTCCCCTTCGTCGGCTTTCTCTTGGGTCCCAGAGCCTTCTTCGCATCCTTCTCAGCCTGCTTACGCTGTTTCTCGCGTTCTTTCTCAGCCTGCTTGCGTGCCTTCTCAGCCGCCTTCTCAGCCTGCTTCTGTACCTTCTCTGCTTCCTTTGCAAGGCGTTGTTCGTTCGCTTTATGGGCCTTCACCCTGGCAGCTGCCTCTCGCTCTACCATCTTTCGTGCCTGCTCAGCCTCGGCGTCTATCCTTCTCATCGCATCATCGACTATCTTGCGTTGTTTCTTCATCCAATCTCCCTCTCGAAATACCTCTCGCATTACCTTCTCCCAGTCAAGCCGTGCCAGCGCCTCGACATTCTCCTCCGCCGTCATGTGCCGCGCATGAGTCGTATTGAGAAGCTTACGAGCTGGCTTCTTCTGCTTCCGATAAATGCGCTGTCGCAGGCCCTCGTTCTCCTTCTCCATTAATACCATATGCGCATGGTCTCGCTCAACCTGAATACCCAGCTCTTTGATGATGTCGCGAAGTTGTCGATTATGAATTTGAGCATCTTCAGTCGACGCGTGAGTGGGTAAGGGAGGTGGCATGCCACGAACGACGTAGGCGATAATGTCGGTAAAGGACCCCTCAACATTATGACCAGGAGTAAGACTTGGCGGTGCGGGTTCGATAGATACAGGAATAGACTCGGAATTCTCGTTCGACGAGAGATCGGTAGGACCAGAAACTGGTACGAGTAGATGTGGGAGATATGATGGAACGGGCTGCGCGGCTTGAGTTGTCGTATTCTTTGCTGGCGCAAACTTCGTCTCCGGAATAGCGTGGGTATTGATTGGCCAGATTCCAGTTTTGCGAAAAGACGAGATAATGGTACTAGGCTTCATCGCAATACTCCGAGCGCTATGATAGTGCTCCAGGAGATTACTCTTGGTAATGATGTCGCCTTGTCGTGATGCTTTGTTGACCTCTGCTTTCCACGCGCTAGCAAGTGGCCCAAAAACGCCGACGTCACAGGGTTGAAGAGCATGAGTAGTGTGGGATGGAAGACAAAGGACGACAATCTTGTGTTTCTCGGCGAAGCGGCAGAATGCATAAGTGCAATGCGAGTTGTGGCCGTCGAGAATCAGAAGACGGTAGTGATTGGGCGATTGAAGTTTCTTCGATGACGCCGGCTCAAAATCGCGAGTCAGCCAAGCAGTCCCGAGCTCCTGATCTGTCCAGCCTTTCGATGAGACAGAAATGCTGGAGATAACAAGATAAGAATGAGTGATACTATATATTCAAGTGAAATTCTCACCTTGCATTGGATGGATTCACTCGTCCCCACTCAGCATTACGTCGAATCCCCTGAAAAACAACAGACGGATGGAGTGCACTTCCATCGGCACACACAGCTTCAATCACCGTTACCAGCTCGCGAGTCCCCTGCTCGATTTGATAGACGTCTCGTTGATCACGATCTATCAAAGCCTTGACGCGTTTTCCGATCCCAAGCTGAATTCCTAGATAAGGTTATTAGAATTTACAACAAAAAACTGGGTTGAATGTACCTTTTTCGTCCATGTTCCAAATGTTCTGAGGGAGAATACTGTATTTCTCGATGAGATCCTGCAGCAGCTGATGAAACTCGCGAACGACAGTGTGATTAAGAGCATCAGCTCGACATTTCTCAAGGCCGGTTGTCCACTTCATCTTGAGCTCTGGATGGCGAGCGACAAAGCGCTTCGGCCACGATGCCCCGACTTCATGTCCAGCAATATCGGAAGCACAGTCGCGTAGTGCTTGTAGAGTCATCGGAACTCCACGACGACCGATTTCTATAGCCCAACGCACTAAAATCTCCTCCTGAGGATTGGTGAGTGCCTTTTGATGATCGTGAGCTTGGTTTCGAGGAGGTTTGCCATGGAAGCGATCATGGACCCTACTCGAAGAAACATGGAATGCCGCGCCAGCTGCACGGAAGGAAAGGATGTAATGACCATTGGGCCTCTTTCCACTCTTGTAAATAGCCTGAAGTGCCGCCTGAACACGAACCTCGTCATCATCATCGTCGGCATCATGAGACTCGTCATCTTGGGGAACAAGAAGCGGAGGTGCATTATTGGATGGTTCATGAGTGTCGGGAATTGGAGCGGCAAAAGATGGAGTGGCGGGAGATGGAGCAGAGGGGGATGGAGCAGTGGCGGTAGTGGCTGTGGCGGTAGTGGCAGTGGCGGTAGTGGCAGTGGCGGTAGTGGCAGTGAGAGGCGGGTCAGCGAGAGGCGGGGCAGCGGGAGGTGAAGTACCGAGAGGAAATGCAACGGGAGGTGGAGTAGCGAAAGGTGATGCAGCGGGAGGTGGAGTAGCGAGAGGTGGGGCAGCGGGAGGTGGAGTAGCGAGAGGTGGGGCAGCGGGAGGTGGAGTAGCGAGAGGTGGGGTAGCGGGAGGTGGAGCAGCAGCAGCGGAGAGTGTAGTAGCGAGCGATGGGGAAGCCATCGTAGGAGTAGATGGATACACTATAGAAGATCAGTATATCTCGATGAATCCGTTAAAGCACTCACCTGTACTAGTCGGATTGTCATCGTCCTCATCGTCTGACTCCCATGTATCGTCGTCGTCTTCATCGTCCGAAGCATCAACGTCTTTCAAGGGTGGCGGAGCATCCCATTCGTCATCATCTGCGAAGTAAGACATGGTATCGGGGCAAGGTTGGCGAGGATGCGCGTCGGTTATGTTGGTCTTGAAGCTTGCGAGTACCACATTATATAGGTTTAAACAGGGATTTAATTTCCGTGTGCACAGTGGCACAGTAACACGGCAAACAGGTATTGAAAACTACGGGAGCGGGTATTACACCAGAACGGACGGACATTGAGTGACAATTCTGAAAGAAATTAAAGAGATGTCATTTCAACAGCTTAAGAAACGCACCATAGCCTGCCGACTGCACTCAATCTCCGTTCCGCATGCAGTACGTGGCGTGGTGGTCAGTGGTGTTAGCGTAACGTCAACTCATTGGAAAAAAATCTGAAAAATATATCTGTATCAGCATTCAGTTGTGATATGTCCTGGTTATCGCGCACCGAAAGCCTCAGAGGATCAAAGACTCATAGCAGCTGTGGAGGGTGTCCTATAGAATGCATCCTGATATCGTGACAGTCCATTGAAAACTGCGCACGGAGAGCTGCGAGGTGGTCATTTCCGTCCATCATGGGGCTTCATGTGCTCGCGAGACGTATAGCTTCCAATTGATACATGTGTCGTCGTGGTGGGAAGAGAGAGAGGTGATCCGGAGTAGCTGATCGGGATCAGTGGCTTAGGAAATCCGGATGTTTTAGACGGCTCGATGATTTGTTGGTTTAATTCGCGTCAGATACATGCAAAAATGCAGATGGACATAGAGATAGACTAAGGTGATACTGTGATCACAAAGTTTTGCTACGGGTAAGGTCACAGAGACTAGTATTCGAATCTGTCCGAGATCCTAGGGTGTCCGAGTAGGTGACCCTGAACAGTATGGTAATGTCACGCAATTTTCCTGGCCGCGAACTTGTATTCAAACAAGTTCGCAGCATAACGCGTCACACCCCGCGAACATCCGGTCGAAACGGTACAGTATTCGAAGTGTCTTCACATGTTTTGTTCCGTAATGATAAGGATCGACATGATTCATGACTCAGCAAACGCCAGTCATGATGTTCTGTGCCAGAAGCCTTAGCGGTCGACTTATCACCTTCACGTCCTCCTGCCAACATGTCCACTCAGCCCAATTCACAGCTCTCCAATACACTCAATTCGGTAATGTCATATCATCCAGACTGTGCGTGTCATAGCCGCTATACTTGCGTTCCCTGTGCCCCTTTTGACATCCGCCCAAATCAGTTATCGATGAGGATGCAGACCTCGTCATCCTGTCATTGGACAACATCGCGTTCAAGATTCACCAGAAGAACATCGACACCCACAGCTCCGTCTTTCCCCCATTCCCAGCCAACCAGGATGACTATGTGTGTCTCAGCGAGACCGCGGACGTCCTCGACATCCTGTTTAAATACATCTATCCAACCCCGACGCTTCCGGACCTTGGCAAAGTCTCCTTTACATTGTTTCAAGCCGTCGCTATCGCTGCAGACAAGTACCAATTCTCTGCGCTGAGCGTGATCTGCGATATGTACATGAAGTTCGTTTTTTTTTGCTGCGGCATAGTAGAGATGCTTACATGACGACTAGAAACGCGCTGGAGACCGCAACTATCGCTGTTTATCAGTACGCGTGCATCCGCCAAAACCAGGAGTTGATTAATTCTTGTGATGCACATATAGAGTTGAGTGTTATGATGATGCGTATTTCCATGTGTGATATATGGCGTACAGGGCGAACGCTGCGTCCCAACCAGCGTTGGCGCTCCGATACGCCTCTGCCGTACGCCAAGATGAGTCTATGGCAGATATAGAGACCGGCAACCTAGCGAAACGAACACACGCGTAAGCACGAAAACTCCTCAGTCAAGGCAGAGAGAAAACGACTGTATTGACCTAGCGAAACGAACACACGCGTAAGCACGAAAACTATCGTATCGTAAGTCATCGGTACGGAAAGGAAAAATAGGTGGACAAACCTCCTCAGTCAAGGCAGAGAGAAAACGACTGAGGAGAAGTTTGGGGAAGGTCAAGTATATATACTGTGGGGCCTGTAATCTACCTATAAATGGAAAGAGTGGCGATGGAGAGGCGATAGAAAAGAGCGAGGAAAACTGCACGGATAAGATAACCACGGAGTGATGGCAATCTAATCACTCCAACACACCCCCATCCGTGCTGTGCCCACGAGCGACAAGGCCAAGATAGCGGCAGTGTTGCGCGTGTAAGAGAGGCGACAGAGGCTTGGTGAGGATGTCCGCCGTCATATCCGAAGTCGAGACCCAATGAGGGGAGAACTCGCCGGAGGACAGATGCTCGCGAATGAAATGGTAACGGATGTCAATGTGCTTCATCCGAGACGAATTATTGAGTGGTGAACGAGCAACGTCGATGGTGCCTTGGTTGTCGGATATGATGGGGAAAGGGCGTGGGATTGGGAGGAAGTGTGCCGAGGTGAATAGTCGCATCCAGATAGTCTCTTTCATGACATGAGCGATTCCCATGTACTCCGACTCGGTCGAGGAGAGCGCCGTTGTTCGCTGCTTGACACTCGACCAGGATATAAGGGAGCCGTAGAGAAAAATCGCATATCCGGATACGCTTCGACGATCAGACTCGTCCGTGGCCCAATCTGCATCGCTGAAAGCGCAGTTGGCACGAACGACCGCGTCGGGACCGACCTTCTCATTGAGCAGATCACCCCCATACTCCAAGGCATGAGAGCGGGTACCCGCAAGATAACGCAGAGTACCCTTTGCTGCAACGAGGTGAGCTCGAGTGGGACAAGAGTTGTACGCGCCGAGGGCCATGACAGTATAGGCGATGTCGGGGCGTGAACAAACTGCGAGGTAGAGGATGGAACCCACGAGACTCTGGTACTTTTTGGTGATGTCGGCGTCCTTCACGTCGGGGAGGGAGTTGGGATGTGCAGGTGGGAGATGGTGGAGTTTTGTACGTAGGGGAACTGGGGAGGGGTGAACTTGTACCATATTATGAGATGTAAGTAAATCAGAAACATAACCTTCTTGACTGATCCAAAGCTTCCTAGCACTTCTGTCCCTCGCAATACTCATCCCAAGAAACGAAGTAGCAGGCCCAAGATCCTTGACCTGGTACTCCTTCCTAATCGACGCAATCAGCCACGCGTACAGCGCACTCGAATTACAAGCGACGAGGCCATCGTCGACGTGTAGGGCAATAAGGATGAACAAGTCGGCACCGTCGGGGGGCATGGGAATGTCGGGGGAAGGAGGAGTAGCCCATCGACCATAAAATACACCGGCATCAACTGGGGAGGGGTAGAGGCAGAGCTTTCGCAACGTTCCAGAAATCTCGGCAAACCACTCATGACCCGACTGCTTCAAGCCGTACAAAGCACGCAAAGCGCGCAGGACGGTGCTTGGGTCAGATTCCGGAAACCCCGGTATCTGACGCAAGTATACCTCTTCCTTAAGAGTAGCGTTCAAGAAGGCAGTCTTGACATCGAATGTATTCAGCTCGAGATCTAGGTGTGCGGCCGTCGCGAGGATAATACGGATACTGGTCATCTTCGCGACGGGAGCTGTAGTTTCGCCATAATCCTCAGGACGTTGTCGATGACCTTGTGCGACGATACGTGCCTTATGGGAGAGGATATCGTTAGTGATGGGATCATATTTATAGTCGAATACCCAGCGTAGACCAATAGCCTTCCGACCGGGGGGGAGCTCGCACAATTCAAACACCCCCAGTTCCTTCATCGACTGGCGCTCTGCGTCCATAGCATCCCGCCAACTAGGAGCATCCGGGCGAGCAATAGCCTCGTCAAAAGTCAACGGTGGTTTGGAAAGGTCCCACGCCCGAGCAGAATGTGGGAAGCGAGGTTTGGTGTAGGAGAGGAGAGTGCATGGGTGGGAAGGAACAGAGTATTCGGGCTCAGTAGAGGTCAGGGCGGAGAACACATGCAAGGAGGTATAGTCGCATATGTCCCGGTATGAGGGAGAGTACAGACCGCCACTACGCGAACGTACTTCGCGGAGCCAATCGTATACGGCGAGGTGGGCTTGGTCATGAAGACGCCGCGTATCAGAACGAAGGACACGCGTCTCGGAGGAAGGGGAGTCGACGTGATCATCTGGTTCCAGAGAGAGATGACGGGGAGGGGGATCAAAGAAGTGCCGTTTAGAACTCAGCTTGCCAGGCGTGAGTTCATCAAAAACAACTTGATCCGCAAACCAGTACTTTCCCTTGAGGTCACGAACCAACCATCCCTTACGATTTTCCTCATACCCGACGTGAATACCCTCAACCATACGATTCCCCATCTTCGCGCGAAGCTCCTGAGGAACTTGGATAAACACGCGGCACCCCCATACTCGAAGGTGCTCAATGGACGGCTTCGACCCATGCATAGCCTCAAAAGGAGTAACGCCGGAAGCGAGTGTTGACGTTGGAAGGCGACGGTGAAGATAAGCGGTTGTACGAACTGCGTCCGCCCAGAAAGACATAGGAAGACCGGCGAACGTTATGAGAGCAAGAGCGCGCTCCTCAATTGTCCGAATGAATCGTTCAATCTTTCCGTTCTGTTGATGGGAATAAGGAACGGTGGCTTCAACCGTAATACCCTTCTCGTCAAACCAAGCTCGAAGAGAACCCTCAACAAACTCCTTCGCGTTATCACAGCGAACCCGCTTGACTACCCGTCCAGTAGACTTCTCCCAACGGGAAATCGTTGTGGAGACAACGGTGAACGCGTCGTTCTTGCGAACAATGGGAACCGCGTCACCATAAGAAGTGTTGTCATCCAGCATGGCCAAGAAGTACAGCTCATGCCGGGGGGACTGGACAGGCATAGGACCACAAATGTCGATCATGAGAAGATCAAGCGGCTCAGCAGCACGGTTACCGACGTATGGGTACGGCCCACGAGGGTGCTTTCCCACAAGGCAAGGGGGGCAGACAAACTTTGTGACAGGTCCAACCACCGTGGGAGGCGAAGAGTAGTAAGGTTTAGTGAGGGCGTCTTCCGTCGTAGTTTGGCCAGGGTGAGCCAGACGACTGTGCCAGATGACGATGGTGGGACGAGCCTTAATAAAGGGAGTCGTAGGAACAGCCACATGAGCAGTGGGGGGATGGGTGGGTTGCATAATTTCCACCTCCATGAAGGTGAGGCGGCGTGTCGATGGACAGGTGAAGTAACGTTCGCCCAGTTCAGGATCTGCGAGCGGGAAGCGGAAAATCGTCTTGCCCTTCTGAAAAGTGATGGCCATGCCTCGTTCTGTGAGAGCTCCAACAGAGACAAGGTTCAGAGGGACATCGGGGGCATGTAGACAATTCCGAAGACGAATAATGACATTCTTTCCATCATCACACTTCGCGCGCAAGCGCACCTCACCACGGCCAATAGTGGGAAGCAAGCCACAATTCGCCGTCCTAACGGAAGTAGAGGAGTCGTTCGTATAGGACCAAAACACGTCTTTAGACTTGAAGATGTGTGTGGTACAGCCGGAGTCAGCGAGAGTTGGTATCCGGGATGCGAGAGCAATAACATCCGGTTTGTCGGCATTATCGAGGTAATGAGTGCCGGACTTCTCGAACACGGCGCTTACGGAGACGAGGGAATAATCGGAAAAGAGATACTGATCATTCGTTTGAACATCTTCATCGTAAGCGAGTAACTCGGCTGAGGCTTGTTCCATCGACAGCAACACATCTGGTACTCCCATTTCAACATCACCCCCAGGATCACCACCACCCCCATCATCAGCTACCCCAGTCGTAATATCAGTAACATCCGCAAGCATAGCGTTAGGCGCCGGACGTTGGTCCATCCGGGGAGGCGGACGGTCACCGGGACGTCTATTGTTGGTGTTCTGGCGGCGTGAATCAGCGGATGCGACTGGCGTAGATGGAAGGTCTGTACGGGGAGTCTGGGGAGGGTTGTTCTGCGCGGGAACGTTCGCGGCACGCGTGTCTGGAGTGGGAATCGACGCGGCGTTGCGGATATCTGCACAGGCGGAGACAAAGTAGTCATGGCCAATCTCGAGCCGGTGCCTATTGACGTGGTTTTGGATATCGACGCTGGCGACGGCGAGAGTAGTGTTGTTGGGAGGCAGATTGCGACAAATATTGAGAATAACGTCGCAGTAGTCGACCGGATAACCCGCAGTGACAAGGGTATCCACCATCGTCTCCCACTTCAGCAGGAAGTTCTCCGCATCGCGAAGTGAACGCAGGCGATAATTCCGCATCTTCTCCCGCACGTTGTAGGCGAGAGTAGCCTGGCCGACACCGTACGTATTGTTCAGGTACGTGTACAGATCGCGCGCCGTAGGAAGACTGCCATTGGCCATGGAGGGGATAGAGGCGGCAATGGTTGGCGAGAGACGCGTGGAAATGATCTGGAAGGCGACGGAATCGTTATTCGACCACTGCATATATGCCTCCATCTGCGCCCGATCGTTGATATTGTCGACCACGGGCGGATAAACCGGGACCCGATAAGGGTGCCAGTTGGGGTCGTTCTCGTCCAAGGGCTCCGCGATGTGACGTCCCAACCCATTCGTCATCAAAGCGAGTTTTGAATCCGTTTGCTCCAAAGGCCCCAGTTAGCCCTGCCAGTCAGTTCAGGAATATCTTTGTAATTATTAAAGTTGAAAATAAGTTGAGGAGGGGCGACGGGAGCAGGAGGGAAGTTGGGAGCTACATGTTGGTACTGGTATTGCGCTGCCGGCGGTACGGGAGCAAAACCAGGTGGTGGGAAGAAATGAGGCTGTGCCTCGGGAACATTCGCGGGAAACTGCGCAATAGGCGCGTGTTGATGGAAAAAATTAGGTTGCGCCTCAGGAACAGGAACAGGATGAGGCTGTGCAAGAGGCACATTTTGAGGAGACTGAAGAAAAACAGAAGGAACTTGAGGAGAATAAAGAGGAGTATGAGGAAACTGAGGAAAAACATTTTGTTCAGGAAAAGCAGGGTTTACAATATCAGCAGGAGCTTCATATACAGGAGGTAAGGGAGAATTTTGGGGAATATACTGGGGAACAGGGTCGGAAAGCGGGGTAATGGAAAGACTATGAGGAGAAACCGGACCAACACGAATGGAAGAGACGCGAGAAGATGAAGCAGAAGAAGAAGAACGGGTGCTCGTCGCGCGAGAAGCACTCCGGGATCCCACGCGACCAGTGCCACGGGTGGAAAGCATGACGCGTGAAGATACTCGAGGAGGCGGGCGCGGCGGCAGGCTCGGCTGAGGAGCGACTATCTCCACGTTCTGTGGTCGAGGAGGAAGGTGAGCAGGAGGAGGAGGGAGAGAAGACATAGCCGGGACCCCCGAAGGCGGTTGTGGCAAAGGCCGGGCCTCACTAGCCATAGCTAGAGACGGCCTGGGAGGGAGCGGATGCACCTCCCGAGGCGGCGGATGGTTAGGGAAAGAAAGCGACATGTCCGAATTAGACACGGGCGCGGGCAAATGAAACGAAGAAATAGAAGAATTTTGGCTACGAATAGACGCGGAAAGACGTTGCGAAGAGGAAAGATGATGGGATTGGTTGGATGCAAGGGAAGGAGCAATAGAACGAACAACGCCGGACGGACCAGGAGTCGCGTTCCGGACGCTGGAATGAGACGAAAAACGAGAAGAAACTGACGCACGGCTAGGGCTAACAGTGGGACTCGATGGCACGGACGTTCCAAACGGCGCAGAGGCGGACGTGGGAATTGTCGACATCGGCGGGGCACTCGAAGTCATGACCGGAGGCGGATGCGGGCCCGGCGAGGGAGACACGGCTGTAGCTGGCGGTGCAGCGGACTGAGTTCGATGAGATATTGGCGTGCGGTAGGTAAAGACCATCGTTGCGTCGTCGCTGGCTGCAGGGGAAAATGCCCATAACCTATAGAGACCGGCAACCTAGCGAAACGAACACACGCGTAAGCACGAAAACTCCTCAGTCAAGGCAGAGAGAAAACGACTGTATTGACCTAGCGAAACGAACACACGCGTAAGCACGAAAACTATCGTATCGTAAGTCATCGGTACGGAAAGGAAAAATAGGTGGACAAACCTCCTCAGTCAAGGCAGAGAGAAAACGACTGAGGAGAAGTTTGGGGAAGGTCAAGTATATATACTGTGGGGCCTGTAATCTACCTATAAATGGAAAGAGTGGCGATGGAGAGGCGATAGAAAAGAGCGAGGAAAACTGCACGGATAAGATAACCACGGAGTGATGGCAATCTAATCACTCCAACAGCAGATCGCGTCGCGATATACACGCTCGCCCTCGATACTGGTGTCGCTGCGAATGAGTTTACCGCTGAACTTTTCAGACGATGGGTACGTTCATTTACCATCCACACAGTCCCCTGCACTGTTTAATCACCGCTATTGGGAAGATCCTTTTCCGCGAGGCTTGGGCTTGGACCCTAAAAAGCGAGATCACCGTACCAATTTCCTGTTTCATGTTGCAGAAGAAGGCAATTCGACGAACGGAGACCTATGCACAGCTCACCGGCGTCCGGTTTTCTGAGACCCGGGAACTGGATGTGTGGAAGTCTTCTGACATGAATGGACATTTGCTGATCCAGATGGTCAGTTAAGTCGTTAGGAGTACTAGAAATCAGACCACTGTTGGTCAACGCACGAAACCTTCTTTCTTCCCCGTCTCTCCGCGCGCTAATAATGAATTCAGAATAAGTACCTGTGTTATCGATCAAACGTGTCACCGCTCTTGAACATCAACAAGTACCTCGGGAGACGATACTACTAGATCTAATGCAACGGTAATGAACATGGTATGATTTTAAGGACTCACTCATCTCGCTCTCTTTCTGCGACACATCGCCCTCGGCTGGAGAGCACATCCAGAGCCTCATCGTGGCTCAGGACCTCCTCAGTGCGGCGCTATCCGGACCTGATGCGCGTCATGGACAAGGCCTTCACGATGTATAGTCTCCATTCTAATCACGAATCGTCATGCCCTCCATTAGTATCGATACTCAATGTGTCATCGGAGCACCATGAGTCTGTGCGATGTTTTCGTGGGCGGACACTGCTCGAGAATCTTCCAGAGCGGAATGACTCGGTGACTTGAAGGTGGAATGAGAATCGAAGTGTGCTGTGGAAAGATGTGCACACAGGCACACCCTGGCGTCTGATTTCAGCCCAGCGTCTCGGTGAAAGTACAGCATAAACTGCGAGGCCAGCGGTCGAATTAGACAAGAACACGTTGAAAAGGCGAGGCGGCCTGAGAACAATAATCAGATCGGAGTTCAAAAGTTCATTCTACAGCTAACCACATGTTGCGTCGTGTAATGAGCCTCCATCGCGAAGCTCCATTATGCCTGGTCGATGTGTGTAGAGCTGTACATCTCCCATTATCCGTGACATCTTGCCCACATGGCGGCCGACAGTGAAACTACTTACTTCCGAATCAGCGCCACATTGGATAACTCATGAGTATTCGTGGTCTTGCGGGAACGAGAACGCAGAAATGGGTTGTCATGGAAACATTCCTTGTTGTGCGTGTGTGATTTCGGCATCTGTTTTGCATTCTTAACAATTAACAGGTGGGAGTCAGAGGTGAACGTGGGGATGGCATCACACGCAGTGATCACTCCGCTTTCGGACAATATGCACAGCACTGAGGGTATATAAGCGCCTCAGAAATTCAAGGATTTCTCACAGTCCACTCCCATCTTCATTCTCCCACCAGTTACCAACTACCCTCCTCCTCCTCATCCTCATCCTCTTGCATCGCTATTGTATAATGTCCTTCAGCGCATTTCCCATAGAACTAGAGATCCGAGTCCTCATCGCCAGGATAAAAAGGTCCCAAGACTTCCTCCGAGTCGCTAACACTGCGAATAAAGAGGCCCTCATCGCAGAACTGGACGGGTACAAAAATCTTTCTCCAGTGGCGCATATTCTCAATTCTAACTGTACATGCACACTTTCAGACTTATTTTGAAGGCGGGGAAGCCAGGCTTAAGCAGGGATGAGCTGAACGATCTTATTGATGAGCATACCCACCTCTCGGTAAGTCTTTTCATGATAGTCAGCATCGTTGCAAGATTGCTTAACATTGTTGTCACAGGAGGCAGGCGGACAGTACCCTCAAGGCGCGAATGAAGGCTCTCCCGACCCAAACACACAGCTCGCTCGACACTCCAATGGACGGCTTGTGGCTCATGACACGATTCAAGTTATCACGGATCCAATCCCGTCTCCTTCTGCTGAGATTCACCCCGCCGGCGAAGTATCTCGCTTTACTGGTCCTCCTCCTGATCATCCGGGTGGCTTGCGGAGGGAGAGTCGCTTCCGTGTTCCAAGGGGGGAACCCTGGTCCGAAGGCTACATCCAACACGACACCAACTAGTGTTTATCTCCCCAATCCAGTACCATACTACATAGAAAGAGGAAATGAAATAATTTCTTTGCGAACCACTTCCGATTCGGGTTTTGTTCCAAGAACGTTTTAGTGTAGTCTTGACTCTTCTGGCCTCTGAAACTTGCCAGCAGAAGAAGAAGAATGGCATCCCAGCAATTGTTGGTTCAACCGCCGAGTTCTGCACCACGCATTTGTCCTGTCACACGTTGCAGAGCACCGTCGCCGTCGACGTTTTGAACGCCACTTGGGACTCTCGCGCCTCAGGACGGTGGCCATGGCGCTTTTAAGTAGATGTATTCATTCTACAACTGGACAGGACGAAAGAGTCGACGTCATTCATCGAGTCATCATTTTCGCCATGGACATGTATTTCGCTAAAGGACGCCACTGGACCGACAAATCGCCTCGTCTATTTCGTGTCAAGAACCTGATATGAGTACACAGAGTTGTTAGCAAGGCGTTAAACAATCAGGTGTACGTGACGCACGGTGTCAACCGAGGCGGTTGAGGCGCAGGCGGAGGCAACCTACGATCACGATCTAGCGGGCTGCGTGCAATATACGCTGGGGGATGGTAAGGTTTTCCCATTCGTTCGCTGTTATAATGCTCAGCGGGAGGTTCGGAATGGGATATTGCAACGCAACTTACAGTCGTTCCTTTTTAAGTGTCCGCCGCTCCATTACAGAGTCCTCGTAATGTAGTGGGTTAACAGTAGGCAGAAGATGGCGGATAATCATGGGACGATTCTCCTCCTTCAGTTGCTCTATCACTGGAAGAACCTCAGGGATGAGGACGCGCTCGTTCGTCTCTTCGTCGTCCATGTCTGTGATCCCCCTCCCGGGAAGAGTGTAGAGCGAGAGGTACGACATCCAACACTTTAAGCGCAGGTTAAACTTCATGTGATGGAACCGATGTGGAGGCTCGTGGAGCACGTCGACGAGGTTGTCGTAGAACGCTGGCAGGGTAGGAAAGCGAATATTGGCGCATTCGTGTCCTGGTGGTTCGGGATTGAGCATGGTGCGCGACGCGTCGTCGAAATCGAAGTGGAACGTGGATGCGCGGTGGATGAAGATTCGGAAAGGCTTTTCCTGTGACAAAAATGAGAATCACGAAAATGAATGTGTCGATAACATGCATTGCTTACTTCTTCATAAGCGCTCTTCGGATCGGTGTGCTGCAGGAAAACACTTTCGGATGCGGGAAGATCAAAAGCATGTGGCTCGTCCTTGTTGAATATACGGAAATCGACCCAGTTCGAATGATTGTCTTCTCTAATTGGGGTTACAGAGTATGGAAGCTCCGCGAAGATGGCGTTAGCAGCATCATGAACGAGTGCATCTGGAACAAGGAGCTGTAGATCGAAAACGTTTGTTGGAACGCGATGTACGATTGACAGTGCATCTTCGGCCCAGACTACGCAGGGAATTCGAGCATTCAAGAGAGCGAGTGGAGGGCCGAGTCTGCCGAGCTGTTCTTTTGGGCCGCTGGGGCTGCTATCGTAAAAGTGAAGGCCCATTGTCGTAAATTCAACAGAGGTATCAGTGGGGATACTGTCCCTATTATGCGCGGTAGGAAGACAGTATGTTAAGAGGCATGTTTGTGGGCGACTACCAAAATAGAACGCCGGTGATCTAGACCTGCCTTATCTAATCCCCGGCAATCCAAAACTTTCTTTTCCTCAACTGTCATGTACTGGCCATGTCCGTGTTCGCCAATCTCGTTCGCGCCAATGCCCGCGCCATCATCACTGTCTCGCGCTCCAGCGTCCGCTCTCTGTCGTCGCGTGCGTCCATAACGCGTCCAACTCTGCTGCACCAGACCCTACCCGTCAATGCTGCACGCCGGTGGATGAGCTACCAGTCAAGGACGACCCAGCCCCGCAAGGTTCTATACTTTGCCAATCTGCCCTTCAAAATGATGGAGGAGGACCTCCGGTATGAGCTGCAGGACTTTGGCGTCATCACGGACGTCTTCAAGGGTGCGTTTTTTGCGTCTAGCATTGCGGGTGTCCGCAGCTTACACTTTTTTTCTTTTTCTTTTGCAGGGACCGATCCGTCGACGGGGCGATCAAATGGGTGGGCGAGGGTCGAGTTTGAGACGGAAGAGGCAGCGGAAAGTGTAATGCGCGGCCACCTTGAACGGCCTTTCCTATTCAACGGACGTCCTGCGACCATAGAGTGGGCAAAGCACCAGACCGTCGCACCTGGCCCGAGGATGCCAATGAAAGGCTGTGCTCCTACATCGACGCTTTTCGTGGGCAACCTGGCCTTCCGGACCACTGAGCAGGATGTCAGGGAAATCTTTGCCCAGTTTGGTCCTGTCAAGGCCGTGTCTCTTCGTACGCCTCTTTGTCTTTGCTTTTTCTGGGCAGTATTTTAATGTTTGTTCGCAGCACGCGGTTCCAACGGCATTTCCCGTGCGTATGCCCACGTCGAATTCTACGACCTGGCCACTGCTACACTGGCGTACGACGCCAGCCGGGCCAGTCCCATCATGCTTCATGGGCGCGACCTGCGAGTGGACTACCCGCTTTTCAAACCGAAGCAGTCCGTCAATCGTAATCGCGAGTGGGATTAGAGGCATGCGGAAGGCGTACCATATTCTACAACCTTGCCAATCTCTCAATGTTATTTTTCGCAAATGTAACCTCAATTTCATCTCACCCGCTCATCCATTTACTACGATAACGACGATATTCATCCTTTTCTTGGAAGTGATACCATACTTTGACTTCAACTCCTTTCCTTTCTTGACGAGGTGCATAGATAACCGGATGTCTTTTAGACTTGCGACTACTGCATCGTCGTTCATGTTCAGAAGGGAAGGTGGTTCTCATCCTCCACTTGCTCCTCTAGCTAGTAGCACGGGAAGAACCTCAGGAATGAGGCCTACATAGTGCGTTTGCCGACAAGCCGCGTTCAAAGTCCGTTAGGTCCCAACACGATGAGGTCTGTCTTCTTCCCCCTGGGCCTTGACGCGTACCACTTCAGTACAGTATGTCAACCACAACCAATGCAAACCCTCGCGACGCCTCTCTGCCTGTAGATCCCGGCGCAATTCCTACACCACACGTTGCCGAGTACGTGTATTATCAAGATTACTGTAGCTTCTGTTCACTGCCACACGCAGACCCGAGCCCGCACCATCCACCAGGAGTGCAGAGGAGGACAGAGTCATTCGGCACGTCACATTCTGGCGCGACGGTTTCACCATCGAAGGAGGAGCGCTCATGCGCTACGACGATCCCAAGAACCAGCCCATCCTTGTTGAGATCAACTCTGGGTGCGCTAGACACTTCTTGCTTTGACCAAAGTCAAACAGTTGCTTTCTTTCGTAGGCGTGCACCACCATCTCTTTTTAACGTCCAGCCTGGCCAACTTGTTGAGCTCCGCGTCGATAACCAGATTGAGAAAGAGTACGAGTTGAAAGAACAACCACAGACTGGTACAGAAAAGAGTAGTACATCCTCTCCACCACGCACTTGGACCCAATGCTGCGTGTCGTTCTAACGGACCGGTTCTGTTATTACGCATACCTATGAAAGGAATACGTTTGTGGCGTGTTGGCCTGTAGTCCAAGATAGTACGCTACATTGCCTAGAATTACACATCGATGCGTCTTTAGTATCGATACAAAGCTTTATCTATGCTTCTTCTTACGCCCAACGCTGCACAATCACACTGTTCTTCAACCCCGCCGCCTCAACGGTCTGCGTATTGTCTTCTAACGTCTTATTCGGGAACGTCGTGCCAATGGTATACGGCCGCGTCAAGTTCTCCGGACGGGATCTATAACAATGCCGTTAGCCAAAGTTCCAGTCGATAGAGTAGACGTACGCATTGATGAAATTACGAATGTCAAGCACGGTGTGAGTAAGGTTCATGCGACAGACCATCCTAGTGCCATCTGCCAGACGAATTTGGATGCTTGTGGTCGGCAGACTTTGATCAACTTCGAATTTAGTGCCGCTGGGAGCAGCGGGCGAAGAGGCGGGCGGCGCAGATGACGCAGCAGGGAAACCGCCGGGCATTGAAGACGATGACGCGGCCTCCCCGGGTACAGGAGCACCAAGACGGTTCCCAGAGCCAAAGAAACCAGAACGCTTTGGCGCAACATAATCTTGGTCAATCTGTCTGTCGACGCGAAGCTCGACAGGCTGGCCGGGTAGAACATTGAGGATAGATGGTGGCGCACGCCTGTAGACGACATTAGTTTATTTGACCAAGACAGGCAGTATATATGCCGTACCCAGAATTGATCTCTGCGAGAATGGTCTCGTTGTTGGGATCATCGTAGCGCATCAATTCGCCATCCTCAACTGTGAACCCGTCGCGCCAGAAAGTCAGATGACGAATCGCCGTCTCTTGCTCGGGGTCTTCAGGAGCATTGGGGTCTGGGATATAAGAGCTTTCGATCTCATCACTCCCAAGCATATGCCCGCCACCTGCAAAGGCTCCTGATCGACTGGTCGAGGGAGGTAATGCTGGACCGGCTCTATGTTCAACAAATAAATGGACGCCACACTCAAAGGTATGCTGACGTACTCGGCCGCGCGTCGCAGGAGATCTCTAACCATGTTGCCGCCGGGAACATTCCCTCTGCCATGGTCCGGATTTTGTACGGATATTCCACTATGCAACCCAGGTCAGATCAGCGTCAGCAAAAGAGGGTCGTGCCTCACCTGCGTTCTCCACCAGCGAACCAGCTTTCCGCACCGCGTGGCTGATCGTCTTCGTCGTCCGAGTCATGCCCGCCACCGCCAAACGACGGCGGGGGTGCCGGCGCAGATGGCCCACTCAAATCTCTCAGCGATGCGATCCGCGGCCCACTGCCGCCCCCCGAAGAGCTTCTGCTAGATCCTCCACTGTAAAATTCTATCAATGAGCGTCACAGGCTGTGGAGATGAGACCATACCCTGCATTATTCCAGTCGCCGACTCTGCCTACCCTTCTCGTCGTTGACGGGCGCGCCCACGACTCGGGTAGGGGCTCGGCGGGGCCTCCAGACAGCGAGAAACCGCGGGCATTCGTGTCGTTTGGGTCTGACATGGTGGTACGCGTCAAGGAGCGTCTGGTTAGGGTTTGTAGGCTCACGTAATACGGCGGAGTTTGAAACTGCCACTAGGTTGGAATTTGGAAGCTACCTTGTCTTGTGGTATCTTGGTTGCCTCCCATCATCATCGTCGTACCATGGTCTTACGTCTTTTCCATATTACAGGCGCTCGCAGGCGTACGTCGTATGTATATCTTCTATTTTATGGGCGTCTCTGAATCGTACTTGAACCAGTCTGCGGCAAGGCACGGAAGAAGTAATCCTAAAATTCTCATTCGCTCGTAGTTTCTCATACAACTTCAAAAGATTTTGGACCACCAAATTGAGGAGACGAAAATACAGCACGAAAGGCTTTTCTCCATCCTTGTGGACCACCAGACCATTCCTAAACCCCAAGAATGTTCTTCAGACCCTTACCCCGGTTTTGAGGACGCCGGAGGAACGATCCAGCTGGAGCCCAAATTATTGCTTGATGAGACAGCCGGGTGGTATCGTGATATACCATATCCTCTTGAGCACAATTCAAATGCAAAGCTAACGGTTGGAGAAATGTGCGTATTCTCCTTCGCTTCTCGCTGTTAAAAAGCCATTGTGAACAAGTTCACGTATATAGAATCTCACTGCCTTTCGGATCCGACGACGAAAGGAGAGACGTGGAATGGTGTTCAATGTTTTGTTATGTCGCCCACTTGAGGGTTAGCCCACGAGCGTTCAGGGCGACAACGCGAAAGGTATGTCTCTTTAGTCGTCGCATGAATCACGATTCACTTCCTCGTCTCAAGCGCTATTGTGCCCTTGTATATCTTTTCTATGTACAGGATCCCGAGCTTGATCAAACGAATGACCACGTAGTCCAAGAAATTCTGGGAAAGGACCCAACACCACCCGGTGTAACTCGTCTGTATCCTTCGAACCAACATCTTTGGATTGACGCCGCAGCGCTTCTCACCTACGGGCGCCGAATTTTTGTAGACGGTATCAGCCCTCCTCAAGATAACGTTGGGCAAGCCAAATATTTGGCTACACATCTGTGTCTTTATCCCGTAGCTCACGGAGGCTGGTGCCCACAGAACGACGATTACGACATTGCAGCGCGGTTTTGCCCCCTCAAAAGGCGCGATGGTAGTCGGAATTTCCCCTTCCGACTGGAAGGCTTCCATGATAGGGATGATGTCACCCCGTCGCCGTTGCTTATCGAAGAGACATGGGCGCAGATTGCTGCGTTGTACGACTTCACTGAGATAGGCAGAGAGAAAGCGTTCATTCAGAGTGAAGCTAGGGAGTAGGTCACCACATCTTCATTCGTCGAAATCGTCGCTGAACGTCATAACTAGGGCATTAATAAGAGACAGAGAACAAAAAAAACGCAGCGTGACTGAGTGTATTCAGCTGTATGACGTTGCGGACGATCATGTTCAAACCTCCCCCGAACCGGTAAATGCTAATACTGCTGGTCTTGGCTCATTCTCAAATATTCTTAGGCGACATCCGATGCGATGCAGGGGCCAAATAAGCGTTCGGTGAAGAATCGAATGAATAAGAGAAAGCGCGAGGGCCTCAGAAGCTCCGAGTCCACAGATTTTGAAAATGCTGTCGCCTCTTGGAAGAAGGCAAAGACGACGACGAGGGCTGTGAATGCCACCGATGCGGCGGCATCTTCCGGCCCGCGGGAAAGTACGAAGACAGCGACCACGCAGCCGAGTGCTATAGCGGATACCTCGCCTCAAGATGTTCAGGATAGCGATGACCGAATGTCGCAAGGTATTATAAATGAGGAACAGCACCCTCTCGATGGCGGACAACTGTCATATGCAGCACCTGACGTGAGTTACGCATGGAAATTTTACTTCTATTTCATTCAAGTCATCACTCACAGCCGCCAGCGAGCCGTAGTGAGGAAACACCTCCTCAGGCGAAGGCGCCTCACAAGCCAAATCTCGGCTCCACTGTGGCAAAGAGGTGTGTATACTTACTTCAACATCGAACATCTCCAAGCTCACGTACCCATGAAGTCCGTCGCGTCCGGTGCCGACCTTACAACGGCCACCACAACTACCTGGCCCGTCAAGTGCCAATCTACGAGCTGCTGTATGTCCAATATTCTTCTCAGAGTGATTCTCAATACTGATAATGTGATTCAAGCTAGGATCTGTCGATAAAGAAGATAAAATCAAAGAAGTCCCAAAGAGCCTTGAAGACGTACGTCCGCCCAACTTGCTCCGAAGCTGCTCTGCGCTAACCTCAGAAACAGCCCTACACCATCCGCCTGAAAAGCGAGAATGTCTTCCGTATCAGACTCGAGTTGCACTACAAGAAGCGTCATGCCGAGGCCGAAGCAGCGTTCAAGCAGCGTGAAGAGGAGATGGCCAAAGCTGCTAAAGAACGCGAGGACGTGCTGCTCGCCGAGATCCAGAACATCAAGGACGAAGCTCGAATTTCTGCTGAGAGGAGCGAAGAGATGGTACAGGAGCACAAGCGGCGGGACAAAGCGCTTGCAATAGAGGCCCAAACCGCGCTCGAGAGACGCGAAGGGGATATCCGTGCAGAGATGGCGGAGGAGCACACGCAGCAGGTGGAAGCGCTCGCGGCCGAAGCTCAAACCGCGATCGAGAGACGCGAAGGGGATATCCGTGTAGAGATGGCAGAGGCGCACAAGCAGCGTGAGAATGCGCTTCGCGTGGAGCTCGAATCGCTTTATCAAAAGCGCAGCGCGGAAGAGATGTCTAAGCTGCGTGCTGAACTCCAACGCGTCGCGCAGAGATTGGGAGCTGAGCTTGCAGTGGAGAGGGAGAATCTGGTAGGGATGAAGCATAGGATTGAGATATTGGAAGAGGAGAATGGGATTTTGGTTGCGGAGAAGGAGCTTGGCGAGAGGAAGGCGAGGTTGGCAGCGCTTCGTGAAAAGACTGGAAAGTAAGTTGTAATGGTTATCTGCTGATGATCTAGTAGACGTTGTTCGTATTAGTCTTTGAGATACCAGTAAATTGTATATCATGTCGTGTTTTATGTCTTGTTCCGTTTTCCATGAATATGCAGTTGTGAACGTCATTAGAGCTTCGCGGACATGGTCTAGGTAGGAACGAAGGATAGGTATTGCAGGCGGTGGCTATTATCATGACAAGAGCTACTTGCCACCACTTGGCCACAAATATGGCTTTCTCCTATTTCAATATTTTGTTCATATGCTTCTCGACCACAAGGGCCGTTTCCTTGCCTGCTACCGTTTGGATTACCGTGATGAAACGGAAGTATGTATTAAGAATCGTAATGTAACAAACCAGGGGAAGGACAGGTAATATGGCGCGTAGTCAGTGATTATTTGAAACCATCTCCTCGAAGAACAGCTAATCTCGCTTTCCTCTCGCCGAGCTCCTTCTCCGCAATTAACACGGCGTTCTCCTCCTCCAGTATCTCAATCCTGCGATGCATATCCACCCGCTTCGCATTCTCGACTGCAAGCTCGGCTTCCAATTCAACACACCTCTCAGCGTCACGCTTGTATGTCGACTCCAGCTCTGCCCGCAGCTTATCCATCGCCTTCTCCATCTCGTCCGCAGAGCGGTGTTCATCCTCAGCCCTCCGTTTCTGATAAAGTGATTCGAGCTCCAGGCGCAGGGCAGCCTCGCGGCGCTTGTGCTCCTCTACCTCGGCCTGGGACAGCGATTCGAATTCAGCTCGCAGAGTCGCTTCACGTTGTTTGTGGTCCTTCTCCATTCCGAGTCTAATGTCCCACTGACGCTTCTCGAACGCGATTCGAGATTGGACAGACCAGCTCTTGAAACCCAGTTCGAGTTGCACGCGCAGAGCGTCCTCCCGTTGTTTGTGTTCCTTTTCCGCCTCGGCTCTAACGCTGTCGAAGCGCTTGGCAGACGCTGTTCGAGCATCGGCTTCGCGTTTCTTGTAGTGAGACTCGAGCTCGGCGCGCAGAGTATGCTCGCGTAGTTTGTATTCCTCCTTCATCGCCGCCCGAATGTCCTCTTCGCGCTTCTTGTGCAGCGACTCGAGCTCACCGCGCAGCGCGTCCTCGCATATTGTGACTGCCTTTCTCATTTCAGTCAGGATAGTTTCCCGTCGTCGCTGTGTCTGGTGAGCCGAGAAGTACGTGATTTAGCACATACGACATACCTCTAGTGATTCATCAGGCGAAATTATCGGTCCCGCAGGAGGGGTTTGCTGACCATGCGCCACATTCTTGTAAAAATGCCATGAGCGACCACGCTCGTTTAGAGGACAAGTCAACTTACGCTGCGATTCTTACTGGTAGCGGGAGATTTAAGTGCCGCAGTTGGTACGTCTGCATTTACCGGCCTAGTCGAGGAGGATGCGGTATTTGCGGTCTTTGATACCGTCCTTGGCTTCTTCAAGGCTGGCTGAAAGTCATTGCCAGTCGAGACGGTGGCTGTGACTACAGAAGTCTCGGACGGCCTCTTGCGCTTTAACTGTTTCTCAGCCGTTGGGGGATTCATGCGACCGTGCGAGTCTTGTGCCACTGCTTGTGAAGTAGACGCTGTTGGCTAACAGAATTCAGAATAACGCGAGATCCACCAGAACGAAAGGGACTGACGTCGGCGTAGAGAGTCGCGCTAGGACAGACTTTGGCGGCGTGGGTGATTAGTATGGCATGGCGACGTGACATGGACCTCAATCCAGGGAAGCTCTTTCTCTTTTCTCTTTCACTTTTCAAAGTCCTTGAAGCGGAATTCAGCAAAGAGAGCAAGGCCAAAGCTGGCTAACATACTCGAGCGCGTTCTGCCGCAAGGTCAGCTCGAAGTTGGGCAGTGGCTCAAGACAAAACATATTAAAGTTACTTACGTTCATGGATACCACCGGGACTGATTAGAACACGAATTAGAGAATCTGGGACCTGTAAGGTGCATGGGTATCAGCAATCGATGAAGGGACACGACGTGAACTCACCAGCGAGGATGATGATGATTGGCAAGAAGCAACCGGAACGTGATGGGGACTCGGAGTCAGCTCCCATCCAAGCAGATCAAACTTAGCGCAAGCAGATGGCTTACCACCACTGACGAGATGGACGAGTCGGGGTCACACTGTCGTTGGCATCGAGCAGGAAGTTACGGAGGGTCAATTTCAAGAGAAGGACGTTTGATTATCCATAATTTATCACATGCCACTTCAAGCGGGCCTTAGCTACGGATAAACCCTCTTCTAACTTGTATTCCCTTCGCATCCATCATCTTCTGCCAGCACTTCTGGAAGTCATCGCTGAAGTCATTGTCACCGAAGAGTGAATGCGCCACCCTGCCTCCGTACTCCACAACCGAAGACCGCCCTTTAGACGTAAAGAAAGCGTAGTAGGGTCCGACGAAAATGAATGCAAAGACGTCCTGGAGGCTCTGGAAGTCGCTGTATAGGCAGTCGAGCTGAGTGCTAAGCTGGGCGCAAGTGCTCTTAATGCGACGAGCTGCTACAGCTGACATGTCCTGATGAGCTTGGCCGGGCTTGACGATGGGAAATGGTTTAATCTCGACAATGCATATCGGGGTAGAGTCTATAGCATACGACCCATCGTTTTTCTTTTTCAACTCGTGCTGGAAGAAAACGAAGTCGGGTGTTCGCCAGCGGTCCTTGGGGGATAAGTAACTGTCGCTACGGAACTGGGGGTTGGGCTGGAGATTGGACAGCACGCTGATGTTCCCCTCAGTGATATCATCTGAACCAATAGTATCTTCTTCGGGAGCATCTTCGGGAATAGCGTTGAGAGGGATGTGGTTTTCCTTTACGCGTGACCTTGTATCGATGGGGTCGTCTCAAATGCTGGTATTCAGCATACTTGTGCAGACAGAAAACAGAGCAATCACAGACCTCGTGTACTTTCATCGGAGACTTGCGCCCCAACGACTTCCTTTCTGAACGAGTATTGTGGCGCAATGCCAATTGTGACCTTGGGGTTCTCTGAACAACGCGCGAAGTAGGTGAAGGCATGATTAAGGGGCTGATAGTATGGTGCCTCCCGCCCATCACCCTCGCCAGCACTGTCGAATAGAGCTTTCACTGTACGCAACGTTGTCTCAATGTCGTTAGGCAATTGAGCGGGCCGCCGACCGCGAGGCGCCATGATACGTTTAGCGGGACGTTGAGATTTAGAGTCGGCAGGGGATTTGCGCTTCATGATTGTGCGTGGTATATCGCGAGTTGAATGATGGCTTTATATCAAATCATTCCGAACAATGGGCTAGAGGTAACACAAAAGAAAATCCGAAGAAGGTAAGTCTTTGATTCGGCGAGCAATAACATCCCTGGCGTCTTGGTGATAGGGTCCGAATTCCTTTCGGCTCAAAAACAGTACAATGACTTCCGTTTATGCGGGAACAATGAGCGTGCGTGTGTCCACATCCAAAGAGATCATTTGTTCTTAACGGCGCCAGGAGCCACGTGACGCGAAGTTTGTTGGTATTTAATTGTGAGGCGCCGTCGACCGGTTGATCAAACTTAACTCTCGCCACCACAACGCTATCATGGCCCGCATTAGTCAAGTCATTGAAAAGCTTCCCGAGGATCTACGCCCTCCCCGCAACCTGAAGGACTCTGGTTTCCGTGTACGTGATTCAATACTATGTTAGTCACGTCTAAAATGACGCTACTTGTATAGCATGGACTCTCTGCTGCACTGGAAGTGGCGGAGGACTTACACCAGTTGCCCTCGGGCCTCAAAGCGCGCCTTGGAGTCTACTACTCTCCCCCGAAGTTCAATTTTGGGTGGCCGCTGGACGAGAAGGAGGTCATCCCTGCGATGCGTAGGCAAAACCATGCCGATTGTCTGGTATTTACGTCCTACGAGGACCCGCTTACGGAGGAGGATATTCCTATCCTCGATGAACGTAAAACCTTTGCTCTGGTGCAGGAGAAGCTGGAGATACCGCAACCGTGGGCCCTGCGCCTGGAGGACAACATGCGCGTCGACACGGATCACGAGATGGGGTGTTTGGCGTTGACGAATAGCTATGTGAATGGTAATGGGAGACCGACAGAGGATGTTGTGAAAAGGGTCAAGGAATTTTTTGGACTTAAGGAGGAGCCGAGGTGGTTTTTGGATTTCACGAATACTGTGTGGTGTCCGCGCTACTTCTTCACACTGCCGAATAGCGATTTAATCGCTACAGATGATTTCTAGTGAGTGACTTTTATGTTCTTCATGTGACGCCGACTCTCTGCTGATCATCTGCTCGATAGACGATGACCTTTGTTCATCCAACCGTTCCTCTCGTACCTGTGCATTTTGCGCGCTCGTATTAGTCGCTTTGTGTTCAGATTGTGCTTCAGTGTTGCTCCGTTTTCCTCCTTTTCAGTTATTGTAATGCATTGTTCATCGTTGTAAATTTCATCTACACATCATAGCCCGTTGTTCACACGTGATGGCACCTTTGTCAAGATACCGCGACGCTTTGGTCTTATGAAGACTGTATTAAGTAGCTGTATAGACAGTCCGCATGCGCAACCCTCAATGCAGTGATTTGATACTTGCATCTTTTGGCGCTTTTGTGGAGGAGGTCCGCATCGAGCCAGCGTGCGAGTTCGCTATCCTCAGCCTGTCAAAGTCGTTCTAAGTTCAAGCGTTTCCGATGAGAAGCACCTGTCATGACAGAAGGCCTGTGGCGCTTGTCAGTAGAAGACAAGCCCACGAACATGTTCATCACGCGCCCCGGGATTATGTATGGAAGGTAAAGATGGGGGTACCAAATATGAGTATGGCGCCCATGATGCTCGCCGTCTGGGTGCTGTGCTCGTAGCTATGCAGTCGTCCTGCTTCACCATGCACTCGTCAAGGAATTCCATCGACCATGCTTGTACCGTTCCG
This sequence comes from Hymenopellis raphanipes, assembly GCA_036872995.1. Lineage (NCBI taxonomy): Eukaryota > Fungi > Basidiomycota > Agaricomycetes > Agaricales > Physalacriaceae > Hymenopellis > Hymenopellis raphanipes. The sequence continues at coordinate 1,132,829 of JAYMDG010000015.1, forward strand.
AAATCTTTCATATCACGTCTGTGGTCATTACTGCTGCTTATTTCAAACTACTTTCTCTAAGAGCTGCCAACCTCGCCTTCCTCTCGATAAGCCCCTTCTCGGCAACCAATATGGCTTTCTCCTCTTCCAATATTTCAATTCGCTGCTCCCAATTTACCTTCATGGCCTCCAAAGCCGCGATCCTGCCTTCGAGTGCAGCACGTCTTTCCACATCGCGCTTGTACGTGGACTCCAGTTCAGTCCGTAGATTAACCTCTTTTCGGTCGTTCTCCTGCTGATAGAACGACGCGAGTTCGACGCGAAGAGCAGCCTCGCGGCGTCGCTGCGCCTCTGCCATCTCTGCTCGAATGCGCGCTTCGCGATTCTTGTAGACAGACTCCAGGTCATTGTGCAGAGCTGCTTCTACCTTCTGCATTTCAACGAGGATAACGTCCTGTAGACGCCGTTTCTCCTGTGCGGCATTTTCTGACAGCTATAGATGCCGATGGTAAAAGAAAATCCTTATATACTGATTCATAAGACGTACCTCCATCCTTCTAGCAGTTGAAGTGCTTGAGGCGACGCCTACACTTCTTACCTCAATTTCTCCATTGTGATCCTGGCGGACTTGGCTAGTATTCACCGTCACTTCCACCTTTGTCTTCTTAAAGACGGTTGTGTCGTGCAGGCCCTTCCGTTTCAGCTGATTGTGGGCCGCCGGAAGCTGGGCAAAATCTACCATGGCCGGGGGTGCCTAAGTAGCTTCAGAACCAGCCAATAGTTATCGGTATTAGTACCTACCGAACCAGCCGGTAAATCAATGGTCCTGCGACTCGTACTGGAAGAGTTCATGTGAGTACCTACGCGCATCGCCATGGGGGACGGGCACATACGGGAGCTGACGATCTTCGTCCCCTCCTCGTTCCCTTTGAGTGAAAAGATTAGAAATATGTTTACAACGAAGACAGCAAATGACGGCACCTTCTCGCTCCTTCACTTTCGTTTCGGGAAGCACCTCGTTCTTTGCCTACTTGACTAAACTGATAGAGTTCGACGACCTGATCCCAAGTTATATCGAGAAGGAGCCGCGACCGAATGAGCCCGTCTTTATCGTGAAATCCCTTGAGCCGGAATGGAAAATTCGGACTACCGTCCTGTCTTGTCATTGGACAGAACCGAGCTAAAACGCCATACAGACTGTTCAACGAATGCCAGTCGACGTTAGGTTCGGGGTAGAGCCAGAGATGTGTGGCCAAATAATTTCTATATCTGGTGTACCGGCGAGACGCCATAGAGCTAATACCTTGGACATAGATTTTCTCCCCGTGTGCGAGAACAGCGGAGACGTTGACCCAAAAACATTGATTGGAAGGATATAGTCGAGTGACGCCTTCTGGTGTAGGGTAGCGCTCAAGAACTTCTTGGATCGATGCTCTGTTTGACGGGTCGAACGTCACGTCCCCGGCATCTCCTCGGAAGAGCCGGTAAACTAAAGCAAAACGATGCTTGACGTAGACCGTCAGTGGGCACTGGTCTCTGTATGTCATGACAAGACACACCTCTTGCAGCGTCTCCATAACGTGAGCAACAAAGCCATATAATGGGCGCTTCGATTTAGGACCGATACAGAACCTGAACATAAGATGTTATCCCTTTAGAAGCGAAACGAAAACCCCACGTTTCTCCGACCGTCAAGCTATTAGCGTCTCCAAGCCGCGTCGTTTGTCCATCCGACGCGGAGTCGGAGTCTGTATCTCCACTGTTTTCGGGAAAGCGAAAGAATGCGTCTGCACCGTCAGCCTTAGGAATTATTTGGAGGTCCTCAATTTTGGCCTGGAGTTTTAGGTGCTCCTGCCGTGCAGTATCAATCTCTTGCTGCAGCGGCTGTTCCAGGACAACCCCCGTGAGACACCGAGTAGATGTGAGAAAGGATTCTCACTTACTGTCATCTCCGCCAACGGAGGCCGGCATGCGAGGTAGGTGCAGCACTCAGTAAGACGGGTGGAGGATGGATTCAAGGAAAACCTAAAGGAGCGAACGAACCGAATCAACAGCATGTGATCAGTACTTCGGTCTTTCGGTTTTCGCCGCGAAGTGCATTTCTGAAGGTATATTTTGACACGTCCTGACTCCATCCTAGTAATGGTCAGGTAAGTCCATACAGTTTTTCACCTGAAGAAATTCTAAGCGGTTCTGCCGTGCCTTAGCAACGATCATCCATCACATGATCGGCGCGTCGCGCCCGCGCCTTTTCTTTGCCCTTTCACACCATCACGACAGCAAGAACAAGCGCCTCTTGTTCGACGGCTATCCCGTCAATGGCTCTTTTATCAAAGGAGTAGGACGCCGTTGATGATGGCCATTGCGCCTCTTATTATAAAAGGACTAATCTTGAACGATGGTGAGCACCAATTGATACCTCCCAAGCATTGACACCATCGCTGCCACTAAACGTATAACTCACGATGCCTCCGTTCAGACCTCGACGCCGTATGCCTGCTCACCCAAAGAGCATCGCGAAATTATCAAGCAATGAAGATTCTGTCGTGCGTTTTCCGCGTTTTTCCAACATGCTTGGACATGTGTTCACAACCTACCTCTCCTCTGCAGCGCCCCATCATGCCATCAAAGCCCTCTAAGCCACGCCTTCTGAGGACTCAGCGTATGACGGGAATCCAAATCCACGCGCAGACTATCGTCACTCACACCCACACTCCCCTCCCTACTCCACCGACGTGTCCTTCAATCTGCATGCTGTGTCCGGACACCGACTTTAATGCCCTTCCATATCCCGACTCCGAATCAGATTCCGACTCGGACGATGAAGATGACCTTGACGACCTTGGCATGCCCTCAGATATCGAACGCCAGTTCGTAGATGCGCTTGCCATGAAGCTGTCGCATAGCTTGCGATTGGATAGGATCCTTTCTCCTGCGATGCTTGCGCTCGCCATCGCTAGCGGGGATGCCCTCAACGCTGGGAGACTGCATCCAGATCTCCATGGCGTAGCCCGGAGCGTGGCGTCATTTGAAGATCCGGTTCTGCTCTTACGGATGGAGAGTCTTGCCATTCGCGAGTAATGGCCCAGCATTTGTGCAGTGGTAGGATTCGCCACGACGTCTGGATCTGCCGGTGGATACCTTGTCCGCATTCATTACGACCATCTCGTCCACCCGCGAAGCTGCAGCTACTGTATTTAGCTAGCCGGATATCCGTTCTTTCAGCGGCTCGTCCATCGCGTTTGTTCTGGACTATTGCGTGCGCGCCGAACACCGGCACTGCCGAACCATGCCGAAACCGCTTGTCGCACGGCAACTTCGTCATCCTTTTTGGACTGACCAACCGAGCCGAGTTCATTCGTCCGCGAGACGAGCACCTTTAAATACCCCATGATGCTCTGCAGATCGCCATCACAATCACTCTCACCATCCACCGACATCCTCAACACACATCCAAACAATCTCATCTAAACATGGGCGGCGGCTTCTTTTGGTTCCTCATCGGCGCTGGTGCCGCCACGATGTTCACCAAGCATCACCAGCACCACCAGCAGCAGGACGCGTACGGCCCCGGCTCCGGGTGCAGACGCCACGCTGTCCCCGTTCCTCCTCCCAACCCCAATCCCAACCCCTCATCCGCACCCTCACCCAACGCCGCTCCTCTGGCTCCGTATAGTGGCTGGGGATGGGGCGCGGGTCCGGTTACCCAAGCTGTCGAGCAACAGCAACAGCCCCAGCCGCCTCGCTATGAAGGCCGCGGATTCTGGGGACGCAGAGATGCACCCCCTTCCAGCCCTGAAGACCGCGAGAGGGATTTCAGGCAGCTGAGAAACCAGGCGGGTGATGCGGTAAGTCTCTTTCGCTTGCCTTGCTGCAGTGGCTTATCACTGACGTTGCTTAGATGACGGAGCTCTCTGAGGCGACGCTCGACACGCTGATGACCACGATTCAGGCGGCGAAGGCTGTATGTCGTTAGATCCTATTCGGTTACTCTATCACTAATGCATTTGTTTAGAAATTGGCTGATCGTCGCGTTCAGCGCGAAGCGGAGGAGAAGAGGCAGTTGGACGCGAGAAAATACTAGTGAATGAATATCACAACCCACATTCACTTTTGTATTCCTATTATTATCTCTCTCATCTCGATACAAAGAACCTGTCAACAGTATCATAATATACGGACACCGCTTTGAATAATTTGGTTACGAGCTATACGATGAGGCAATTATTCTTCATACTGTTGTCTGGAACATGGACGTTAAGTACCATTATACATACACTGCCTTCTCTAGTCAATCTACCGCGCCATCCATCCACCATCTACAAGCAGAGCCTCACCACACACATAGTCCGACGCCCGACTAGCTAGGAAGACGACAGCACCCTCAAAGTCCTCTGGATCGCCCCACCTTCCGATGGGAATGCGCTCCATGATCTGTCGTGACCGTACAGGGTTCGCGATGAGCGCCGTGTTCATCTGAGCAAAGTGAGATATCGACGTTTACTCGTCACAGGCAATATACGTACCTCAGTTGCGATATATCCAGGGGATATACTGTCGAAACCATTTAGGAAGTGTATGTAGACAAGGAGGAAGAACCCTTACGCGTTAACGTTGACACCCTTGGGACTCCACTCATTCGATAGAGCTTTCGTCTGCGTAGAGGTGAACATTAGCACTGGCAGAGAAATAGATGACACTGCTTACAATTCCAAGTACACCGTGCTTCGCAGCAGCATACGCGGGAACAGTGACCCCACCTAAAACCATTAGCACAAGTTGTCGTTTAGCAAGAAAGTCTACCTTGGTATGACACGAGACTGGCGACATTGATAATCTTTCCTCGCCCTCTTGGATTGGACGTGTTCGCGGGAACCTCTTCACCGGCAATGCCTCCTCTAGAAGCCAACATATGACGCCCACAGTCGCGTGATAGCGTCCAGACAGTGTTCAAATTGACTTGCAGAACCTTGCGACGCGTCAGTACAATCAAGCAATGAACACAGTACGCACCTCGTCCCAATCTTGATCCGGAAAGTTTTCCGCCGGCGTTCTGCATACCATATTTAATTAATGTTTCTCAAGGATAAAAACAGAACGCACCGGCGTTGTATACCGCCACAGTTCACCAAAATGTCGAGTGCTAATCCCAACCCGCCATCTGCGGTGCTCCCTGTGATCTTGGCGACGACACCTCCGACTTGCTCCTTGGAACTAAGATCGCACTCGACAATATACGCCTTCCGACCGGCTTCCAAAATCTGCGTGTAGGTATCCTTGTTCGTCGAATTACGCTACGACCCAGACCTAGATCAGCCGATAACTAACGGCAAAGGCTAGATGGATGAATTCACCTGCAATAATACGACATCGGCTCCCGCCTTGGCTAAAGCAAGAGCGAGCTTCTGTCCGATGCCTCGGGTACCGCCTCTACAACAACGTTTCGTTAATACGGAGATGAGAATGAGAATGGTGCTCAGATGTACGTACGTGACGAGGGCGGTTTTTCCTTCGAGGGAGAACAGCGAGGAGAGGTAGTCAGAGGGGGCCATGGGAGATCGGAAGGCCTAGCGAGAGGGTAGAGGCTGGATTTATAGGAAATGGGGACCCCCCGTCTATAACCGGCAGGGTGGTTGACCACCAGGATGCTTCGGACCGGACCGTTGTGAAATTCACGCCACTGTTCGTTCCGATGGGCCGGTGCCCTGATTCGTCGGTCCGAGGTCCGATGCTTGAAAGTTGATACGGTCCTGACTTCAACACTCGCGTACTCAAAACATCCAGATATCCTTCAAACCCTTTTTTTGAATGCATTCAACACAAGGTCAACAGTTTACACTTCCGATTATAATTGCCCGCCAAAATTGCTCCCAAGACAAAGAGGGCCTACTTTGGACTGCTAGAGTCGGCGGGCGAATCGGTGGTGAGTAGTGAAAGAGGTTAAGGAGTTGTCGCGATGTAGGCTCAAATCTGACTGGCGCAATAGAGGACTCTAAAGACGAGCCCCTAAAAGCTGACCTGCCTTTGACAGTGAGAAGACCAGGTGGTTACCAAAATTCGCCCAGTCTCATGTAAATGTTTTTACAAGGCCTTCGAATATTTCGAGTGTTCGTGTGACGCGGTCCATGAGGAACACGACAGCGCCCCACTTCTCCTCAGATCTCATCGCCTCGAATTCTGCTCAAGAGTGAGGCAATGCTAACCTAACAATGTGTGCCTCCCGGGTTACCCATTTGACTCGCTTAGGATTGGGACCGTCATCATTCTCCTCCTCATATGCTCGCTTCCGGCTCTTGGTCGGTACATCGTCTTTGACCTGAAGACGCGCCATGGCCTGGTTGTATTCCGCCTGCATTTCCGAAATCCGGTTGTCTAGCTCGTTCAGAGACTTGTCGAGTTCGTTCTCTACAAGAAGCTTAGGGAACGACCGTTGCTAGTACACAACGCACGCTTAACCTCATATTGAACACGTCGCTGGTCCAGTTCGCCGCCCTTGACATCCGACGAGGCTTCGGTGCTGGTCCTCTGAAATAGGCGTTAAAAATGTACGGCGAGTACTGCTACACAACGACTCACTTTTGGCCTGGCATTCGGTGCGCTGCAGGTTCAGCACCTTGATAGCGGCCTTGGTCTCTACGAGGTGGTCAAGTTGCTCTTCCGTAACGAAGAATGCTTTCGGCTATAAAGGGTTTGTAAGCCTTGGGCAACGCGAAAGAAACATTGACTGACATTTTTTGTAGAGGCTGCGGACGCGGACATGATGAGTGGTAAGTAGGACGACGTTCAGAGTCGAAGAGAAGTAGGTTGTCATTGTCCTTCGATATTCTCACAGTGGTAAGAACCAGTCTGCTCACCATCAGCAATCTGTCACATATCCAACATACTTTGCATTCACTCATATCAACTTCTTTGCGAGCGAAGGGTTCGTGTGAGAATGGGTCTGGGAGCGTGGGTGAGAGTGCGAGGCATTTTGGCGGCCCCGTCCAACGCGACCAGGCCACAGAGCATCCATTTGTCCTCTGTACATTCACCATGTTTCGTTTTAAATCTGTTTTACATCCTCCCGCGCACTTGAACTTGATTGGCAGAATGAGTGAATTTCTGGTGGAGAGGAAGCTTGCTGGTGACGTTCCGCCCGCTGGCTGCAGCGCCACATTGTTAGGGTACTTACTTAGTCTGAATTTCACGCAATGTGGAGTTGCCCTGTTTTTTGGGGGTGGCGACAGAAATGATATTGTTTTTGAATTGAACACGCCCGAGTGATCTGTATGGGTCCGTGTATTGTGGCGGTACAGATCGCCATCACAACGTGCGTGTGCACTCCCGAACTCACCAAGGAAGGTTGAGAAATTTTTCATACTCCTCCTCCTCAATAATATTCATATCATACATGTTAATTCAATTCGGCTGGTGTCGCCTTTGGCATTCGTCGAAGTCGCGCACAGACAGTCTGCTCATATTCGACTTGCACTCTGGAAGCTATCAACCAACGGCGTGCCTCCATCGTGCGTTGGGTAAGTTTAACGGGTGGACACAATGGTTCCGCTCAAGGTATTATCGCGAAAACCAAAAGACTCACTTTAACTTTCGGCTCGGTATCCGCTGCGGTGTATGTCCATCACCATAATACTGGCTTTGATCACTACGAGCTAGTCAATGCGCTGTTCTGTAAGAGGACGGTTTGCGAGTATGGGACAACACGAAAAAAATTGGGCTTAGGTGCGAGACTGCGTGTTGTAATTTAGGCTCTGCGATGAGGAGAAGACGCGGGGTGCTATTGGAGGAGGACGGAATATGTAGAGAAAGGGAGTTTGATGACATCGGGATAGTCAGTCGACGCGTGCGGAGTAACCAAGGAAACAGAAAGGACTGTTTTCGGTAAATGTTAGGTATCAATACTAGGAACGTAGGCGGGGAAATGCTGCGGGGTAGCGAAGTATCGGAGGCGGGAAAGATTCGATTAAATTAAGGGAAGGGGAAGGGAACGGAGTTAGGATAGCAGGCACGGCCGAAGTGGCGAAGGTAAATCAGGGTTCATTGATGATGACGTGCCAGTTGGTGAGAAGAGGTAGACACTGACAGTTGGCATAGTATTAGATGTGGATACACGACTGACATGGACCGAGTGCGTTCGGTGGGAATGCCGAGGAGCGTGTGTGAGTCGCGAGAGATCCATGATGGTGATGAGGAGATTCCAGACGTCGCCCGAAGTAAGAGTTAGCCGTAAGCGAAGAGCGTCTGGACCGCGCCGCGCACGCAAGAATAGAGGCGGTCCGGGGATATCTTCTAGTGGGTGGGTCATAAGTCGATGCAGACGGATGAGGTGGCCCGTGCTAGAGTGAGTAAGCCAAGGTAGACGGATGAGGTGGGCCGCGCTTGAGTGCGCGAATCGTCGTCACGAGAGGGAAGCAGCCGCCAGGAACGAGGTCACGGAAAATCATGATGTCGAAGGAAACGGAACCAAAGGTATATTTATCTGATAGAAAGGTAAAGACCGGCAGACGGATAATTGCTGGCCAAGCATAAAAGTCTTTGAAAGGCGAAACTCGCACCAAGTTACACCATCCGGGGACTCTGCGTGTACGAAATTCGGTAGTTGGTGAGAGCCAGGCACGCGATTCCGAGATGGACGAGGGACTAACAATAGAGGGCGATGGGTAATCCACGGAAGGAAGGGCATATGCGGATTACTTGGAGAATAAAGCGGGGTTCGAAGGAGGCATGCGAGAAGACCAGGAGACATGAGGTATGTCCTCGAGAACGGTGACGTACGGGTGAGCAGTGTGGCCAAGAATACTGTTCCTGGTGAGAGGACCGCACGTTTCCCGCGTGCCCCACGCTGTAGATTTACTCGGGTCGTCACCTGGCTGGAGAGTATAAAGCGCACACCGGTAACCTCGTGTCCCCCTTGTGCTCGTATCCCAGTCCATCCTATTTTGGAACGAGGTACACGTGGGCCTGATAGGAGTCGCCATCCAATTTCGGCAGGCACACCCTTGTTGACCAGACATTTCTCTCTCCACGACGACGACATGCAAGACGACGAACAAGGTGCTGGCCATGGGTCCGCCCTCGTCGCTACCACTCTCCTTACCGCCGTCGTCGGTGTCGGTGCCGTCCTCTATAACCGCGCCAACATGGACAGCCTTTTGGGTGTATTGGGCGTGGGCAGTGGCAGTACCGGTGGTGTGTGACGGCCCTGTTGATGCTTTGCATTGCTGATTGCCTCTATAGGCGACCACGAAAAGGAGATTGCACTGACTGTGGCTGTCGACGACAAGGTCAAAGCGCCACGGTCGAAGGAACGGCGTCGCCGAGCCAAGGACCCGCTCAAGGAAGTTCTCAAGGGCAGCAAGAAGGCAAAGGCGCGACTGGAAAAGGTCCTAGCTTCGACCAATGCCAACGTCAAACCTGGTGGGACTGAAAGGAACGAACCGGACACTCAGAGCGAATACGCTACGACGAGCAGAAGCGTTTCTGCGGCCAGTTCAACCCGCAATATGACATCCTCCATTTCCTCCCTTGGCGACCTCGATGCTTCCTCCTCCAGTCACTCTGCACAGTTTGACGACGAGCACGATGACGACGACGACGACGATGAGCTGACACCGCCGGCTGCAGACTCGTTGTCGACATCCAGCCTACCGTCGTTAGCGGACTCTCCTTCTACGACATCCGCCTCTTCTGTATGCACACTTCCGTCTGACTCGGAGGCTGATGCCTTTTCCGCTGGACGGGTAGTTGACGCCGCAAATGGTTTAGTTTCCCATGAGGATATCCTTTCGCACGACACGCCACTGCCGTACAAGCAGAAATCCCACCAGCAGTCAGGTGGCGGTCCCAGTCGACGCCGCACTCGCCCCACTCTCACTCCCTCTTTGACCCACCTCCAGGCGCCACAACCCCGTCATTCGCCTTCCCCGTCGACGTCCAGGCCATCCTCTGTTCGGCCTCCGTCATGTTCTCAGTCACCCCATCCCTCGCGGCCGTCCACACCTCCCCCACAAACCCAACTCGCATCTCTTCGTGGTGCTCTGGAAGCCTCTCGTACACGTGAAGAAGCTTCCAAGCGCGACCTTGAACGCTATGGCAAGGAACTGGAGATGATGCGCTGGGAGCGCGATGCTCTCCGAGCACAGGTCTGCCAAATGCAGGCATACTTGGGTGCGCTGCTGGCAAGTCCACCGCCGTTCACGCCATACGCCATGTCGCCCAATCCAGGCTCGCCCACTCCCATGGGTGTCGCTGGATGGTACCCTCCGCTCCATATGCAAGTACCCTACGGCGGCGGCAGTCCTGGCGGTTCACCAGCGTCCAGAGGACGTAGGAGAACGCGTCCCGACTCTGGAATGGCTGTTGAGGACGAAGACGACTCGGAAGTCAGCGAAGTTCTTGCCGACGCAATCTTGAAAAGGCCGAATGCCATGTTGGGTCCCAGGTCAACACCGCAATCCCCAATGGGGCACTCTCGCCCAGACTCGAACGCGCCTCGCTCCGTGGGTCATTCCCCAGTGAGGAATTCGGACGATGTTTTGGAGGAGCTCACGTTCCCGTCATTGTACCCCCGTCAGCCTTCTTGATGGTCGAACACACGTTATTTATTCGTATTTTCTCATAATATTCCCCCGGGCCTCTCTCCCCCTCTCCTGCTACGATACCTCTCGTCCTTCATACCACATATTGTTATCTCGGCGTATCTTTATGACCCACCCTCCGACCTCCCTATTTATCCGTCTCGGCCTGGCGTTCGTTAGATATCCCCCAAACTGTATTGAATCTTCTCTCTCTCTTTCTTTTTTATATACAACTTAGGAAGCATCATAGGATAGTACGTAGTGCATTGAAAGTAAAAGCAAAAGGCTGAATTGAATTAACTTGTATGATATTAATGATGAGGAGCTTGAGGCGGAGGAAGATCCTCGACCTTGCTTGGTTACGACGTGATGCACACGCCTTCCGAGCACGTTGTGATGGCGATCTGTACCGCCACAATACACGGACCTATACAGATGTCAACGATCCACCGGGGCTGTTCAATTTAATTCAAAATCAACATCTTTTCTGTCGCCACCCTCAAAAAACGGGGCAACTCCACATTGGGTGAAATACTACCCTAACAACTTTGAGGCGTTGCAGCGGGCGGAACGTCACCACTGGCAAGGTGAGACCGACTTCTCTCTCTGAGCCAGAAATTCATTCCTCCAATTGTTAATGGTTGTCCTTCGCCTTTCGTTGTCTCGGCAACCAAGAGCTTCTTCAAATGATGTGGACGGCCATCTACTCCAAAGGGTTCGCAGCGAGGACGACGAGCGGTTTATGGGACGGGTTAAAGTTTAATATGCATGAATGAATTCAACAATTATTGATAGGTAGAGGTAAGTACTCACTCGCCTTTAAGAAGGTCGCCGCGCGCCTCTCGTGCACAGTCAGGAGCTCAAGGTAAGAGTCGCCAAAAGGAAATCTGAAGAAAATAAATTTGGCGGCGGTTATGGTATAGTATGAGTTGCTGGCGCATCCAGGTCCCACCACACTCAGTGTCAGCCAATGTTTTGTTCGTGTTGTCCAAGGCTTACGAATCAATGAAGTCCTCCTACCGGAACAGCAAATTGACTAGCGAGCAAGGTCAGCATCGAGGTGATGGACATGCAGCGCAGCGAATGTGAGTCGTTGGGTTTTCACGGTACTGGCCATTTTGGAGGACGAGCTGAACATGTCTGCCCAGGCGCTACACAAGGCACGCTTGACCTCAGATTGGGCTCGCCGTTGGTTGATAGCTTCCAGATCGCAGCAAGACTTCATAACCTCATCTCCCTTGACATCCGGGGGCACCGCTTGAGGGGCAGACCCAAGGAGGTAAGTCGTTCCCCAAGCTCAAGTCTATGATTGACCGGATTGCGGAAATGCAAGCGGAATAGAAATCTTTAGATTACAATTCTGTACACAACGATCTACCAACTTCGGCCAATGCCAACGGCGACACGAACCGGAAATCGAAGCCTGTCTAGAGGTGAAATAACACTGATTACAGTAGTTTGCATTTTTTGACCACCTGGTTTTTGTTTTTGGGCCGGGAAATCGCTAATCATAATTATGCGAAAGATGGAGCAGATCAGTGCGAGAACTCGTCCTGCAAATGAGAAAATCAAGAAGGACATGAAAACCTACTTCTACCACCTCGCTTCCCGTCGACGGAAGCCTGCATTACCAGTACTTGAGAAATAACTCGTGGTACATACAACGACTTTTTCGTACTTGTAGTACTAAATAGCAGTCCATTCAAACCCTCGTGTCGGCCACCCTTCCAAGTCCATCAACACGTCCATACACGTCTTATAACTCCAACCAACATCCTTCACCCATCTCCGGAGGACACGGCTATCCTCCCGCTCGAATTCACCGGATCGCTCGGACCCGTTATATCCAGGACACGACGGGTTGGAACAAACGGAAACATCCAGCGTCTTTAAAGGAAAACCAAACTTTTTTCTCGCCTTCGCAAGTTGGCTCAGCATAAAAGTCTGGTTCCCCGAATCGCACTGTATTCGGAGGACCTTCAACTTGGGACAAGGCGGCGGACGAGTCCGCTTGAAAAGCACGCGTAGTCGAAGGACTGGCCATGACCAGCGAGGGGAGGAGCATAAAGTTGAAAGGATACATCTAGAGGATAGGCGGCCCTCCGGCGGTCCGAGGACTAGTTCCTCCAGGTTAGGAAGGATTCTCCAAATCTCCTTCCATATAAAAGGCTGTATCTTGATGTGATCCAGAACGATAAACTTCTTCACGCCTCGAACGACATCCGCATAGTACGGCCCAGTCATATCCCGCACGTTACGCACTTCTGGTATTCCAAGCGTGTACAAGACACCCGAGACGAAGGCCACTATCTGCTTGCGACGGCAACTTCCTGGCTCGGAGACGCAGGACATGCGCCACTCCACAACGTTCGTCATACACGGCAGATACTTCAAGTCGTTTGGAATCAAATACGAGATGGAAAAATCGTCAATGTGCTTCCCATGCCAAAAGTAAAGTCGTGTCTCCCTTGGAAGGGAGAGATGTCGAAGGAGCCTTTGAGCGGCGGACAGGTTATCCAGGCAACCCCAACCCAGCTCTCGCAATCTTGGAAGTGCTACAATCCGGCCCGCTGTAACTGGTGGCTCAATCTCTAGCGTCGGGCCCGCTTTGTACATGATCAGCTCCTCCAGATCCGGACAACCTTCCAGGAAGTCAAGAAAAAAGCTGGTCGTAGGACGAGAATGGGGCTCTTGGCGTTGAAGACACACATGTGTCAACCCGCTGAGATTATGGTGCGGCCATTTGGAGAAACGCTCCAACGTGAGCTTCTTCAGGCGCGGCATGTGTCCGTCGAATAAGAATGAAGGAAGAACGTCGCCGATGCCTGTTACGTTCTTTAACAGGTATATTGTAAGGCTCTCGAGAAGGGGTGCAGGTAGGGAGAGTTCCTGGAGGACGTCCATAGGCGACCCGCGGGAAAGATTGAGATGGAGTTCGCGTATGCGCGTAATATGCGGCTTGAGCAGCGCGACACTGCCCTCTCCATAGTTAGAGTCTTTGAGTCCCCAGTACACCACGAGGGACGGTGAGAGCAGGGATTTGGAAATGGATTTAGAGGGGAAATGAGCACTGTCGACTACGCGCCATAGATGGGTTGATGAGGAAATGACGTTATCCCAGTGCCGACAGACCAGACGCATAGACGTCCAGCGTGTGCTATCGTAGTCAGAAGGCCTGATCGGCATGAAATCTGGGAGGAGCTCTTGCGTTTCTTGGATGATAATCTCCAAGATCGTTGGGGGAATCTTGTTGATCGACTGCAACGCATTATGACGGGTGCGTAGAGTGGTGATGGCGCTAGCGATCTGTATGTGAGCAGTGTCGATCTAGGTTACGGCGTTATCTGCGGTTTCCTGCAGAAAATGCACAATACCTGCCTCGTTCTCCGACGAGCATTCAAAGCTGATAGCAATCACGTCAACTTGGAGCATATGGATGTAAGCACAGCGCTTACAGGGTTTCAGATTCTGTGATGAATTCATCTACGAGTTTGCAGGAGTCATCCCATTGCTGCTCGACAACGGCCATGATGTCAGGTAAGTGGCGAGTGATTAAAGGAGAGGCGTAGACGGCGTGACAATCAGAAAGCATGCCAGTGATGGGCGTGATGTCATCCCGCTGTTGCGCCTAAGATACGTTTAGAAGGTGCTTAAACGTCCTGTGAACAACCAATGGAGGCGAGTAACGAGACATAAATTGTCCTGTTGACCATGATCGTCAAGAGCAAGATTCCCTTAAACATTTCGATCACGTGTCCAATTTCGGCTTGACCGCGTTCCACGAAGTCCTCTGGGCTTGCTATATCCCAGGTATGTATTGGCCACGTCGTTACTTCCGGTAAAACACGGAGAGCCGATGGAACCTGCTTGTGAGCACTATTTTTACCCATGACCTTGGCGTCTTCGATGTTCAGAGTCTCACTAAGCACGGACAGATCAGATGACCGCCTTCTTATAAAGAGGTCTGTAATAGTACTCTATCCAAGAAGCAGCCATGACTATCACGTTCTACGACATCCCTTCTGGCAATCTGCCCAACGCGCCGTTCTCTCCGAGTTCCAACACATGGAAAACACGGTAAGTAGGCCGCATGATCATGTTGAAAGCCCCCCTCTATTTCCTAATGATTGCTAGGTACGCATTGAATTACAAAGGCGTCGAATACACGACCATCTGGACCGAATACCCTGACATTGCGCCGCTCTATGCCAGCCTAGGGATCCAAGCAGTTTTCAAGAACCCCGATGGCACTCCTCTGCACACTCTTCCTCTCATACACGACCACTCTACCGGAGCCATTGTATCCGACTCCCATGCCATAGCCGAATATCTTGACAACACCTATCTCTCCCCCGACTGTCCCGCCCTCTTCCCGCTCGGGAAACCCTCGTACGGTCTCCACAGAGCCTTCCACGCTGCATTCGAAGCGCACATTAAAAGCCTCTGGCAATTCTGCTTACCAGGCCAATACGCGGCTCTCAACTCAGCGAGTCAGGTGTTCTTCAAACCTAGCAAGGAAAAGATGTTTGGGAAGAAGCTCGAAGATTTCGTTCCTCGTGGGGAGGAGGGCGTGGGGGAGTGGGAGAAGGTGAGGGCGGGATTCGACGCTATGGATAAGTGGTATCATGGGGAGAATTCTCAGTTCGTTCTCGGGGAGCAGCTGTCCTTTGCGGATATGGAGATCGCGGCGTTTGTGTTGTGGATAAGGACCGTGTTGGGGGTGGAGAGTAAGGAGTGGAAGGATGTGTCTAGGTGGAATGGTGGACGGTGGGCGCGATTGGTCGAGGGATTGGCGAAGCGGGGGATGGAGGCTGTAAAGGTATGATGGATCATCGCCTTCGAAGGACGTTCAAAGGACGTTACAAATTCCAAAATCCTTGAGATATATCCAAGTAGAAATTTGAACAGGCAGTCTCATGTTATAAGTCCTTATTATGTGCCGTGCGTCCTATATAGATCAGTGAAGAGCAGCAGAACAAGACGTCCATGGTAATAACCACAAGAGCGCAGGCGGTAAACGCCGAGATGCCGTCAAGTCCCGTGCTGTGACTGACACGGTCTGTCACGTCGCGTTTTGCTTTTTCGTTTTGACTACCACCAGGATCGCCGCCCAGGCCCGCCTTGCGCTGCTTCAGCCCCATCCAGCGCCCGGTAAAGACACTTTTTTGGATATAGGCAAGATATGGCACCGCGACGAAGCCAACGGCGCGCTCCTGTCGACGAGGAGGAGGAAGATGACCGTTCCATGGACGTGGATCAGGAGGACGAAGAGGGCCACGGCGCTGGTGGCGGAATAGATGTATGTAAATTGGCGTATTTTGCGGTCTTGAACTGATCATTGCCTTTCATAGGATATATCGCGTCGAGCGAACCAGCTTGTCCGACTGGCGCTCTTTTACGAGCAAAAGCGGATGGTGCTCAAAAGGGACGAAATAACTAAGAAAGGTGCAAAATTATCTGTCTATTTTTAATGCTGATTTTGACGGTGTTGTAGTCATGGTTGGGTCCAAGTCTTTCGCTCCTGTTCTT
This sequence comes from Hymenopellis raphanipes, assembly GCA_036872995.1. Taxonomy (NCBI): domain Eukaryota; kingdom Fungi; phylum Basidiomycota; class Agaricomycetes; order Agaricales; family Physalacriaceae; genus Hymenopellis; species Hymenopellis raphanipes. The sequence goes on from JAYMDG010000015.1 coordinate 1,148,911, forward strand.
AAATCCGCCCAAGACATCCTTTCAAACACGTTCGGATTCGAGCTAGTTGAGCTTAAAAACCGCAATGCTGAAGAAGTAACCGAAGAACTGGACGAAGCGCGAAAGGCAACGGGCGTGAAGAAGAAAGGTATAATTGACGGTGTTCTAGCTTCCCCCGCTGACAATTATACGTATTTTAGGTTCATCGGGCGCAAAGTCATATATAGTGCGCTCCAAGCTAGATACTGCAATCATCGCGGCAGCGTACGAGACAGACGAGGCCATACTAGAGGCTGAAGCCGAAGACGCAGCCCCAGATGAAGACGACGTTGCTGTGGACGAAGACGATACTCTTCCCCAGTACGGCTCTATCATCTCGCCAAATGAACCAGGAGCGGCCGGTGTACTCTCCGTGATACTAGCGCTTGTGCTTGTCTCCGGACGGTGTATCGGCGACGCGGAATTACGCTCATATCTCACCAAACTCCGGTTGTCCAATATTGCATTCACTTCCCGTTCAACCACCCGTTCCGTCCCCTTGGACACGTATCTCCAGACGCTTCTCCGCCAAGGGTATTTGGACCGCCTATCCCTTGCCGACGCGTCGAAGAAAGGCGGCACTAAAGGTGGCAAGTCAAAGCGTGTGCGAGCTGACGACGGAGATGGCGGCGGCGCCAAGTACGAGTGGCGCTGGGGTTCACGGGCCCATACGGAGATTGGAGAGGAGGGTATTGGAGAGTTTGTCGCAGAGTTCATGGTCGGCACAGTCGATGAGGAAGGCGAGGGTGGAGGGCGCCGACAGAAGGAGCGAGAAAAGAAAGTGCAGAAGATGGTGCAAGGTATAGGACGGGCGGCTGGTGGAGGTCTTGCCGAGTTCAAGTAAGCTTGTCATGGACGTTTTGCAGTGATTATAGTACTATACATTCTTGCTTTCTGAGGCTATCTATTGTCTATACTGTACATCGCTAAATACTTGTACGAATACCTATACCTTTTTGTCTACTTTTGTTGGTTGCTATACAGAATACTTCGTGTACGAAGACGTTAGTATCTTTTTGTTTTCGTGATGATCCTGACTGACTGCTTCTTTCAGGTTACTATTCTCCCAATAAGGAAGCACCAGCTTGTACACCTACCTCTTGGAGGACTCTTGTTTCTTTACCGGACTCCGTGTCTGTTTCGGGACAACAAAGCTATTGTTCTTTCCGTCTATAAAAGACACTGGTATTTGAATAATAGACCGCTTTCCTGTGGCTCGGAAACCCACCCTCTTCGTACCGCTCCTATACGCGCCTCGAATCTGCTCGGGTGTCCTGTCTTTGGCAACTTTGGCCACGAAACCTTTCTACGGCTTTCCGTGGTGGGCATTCATATCATCTCGCTACCATTGGGATCTTTGGGAGGGAAAGGGCGTTTTATCGAGGAGGACTGTGATAGCGTCTCGCTGTCCGGTGCGTTGTTCCCTTTTCAAACCGTTTCTTTCTCAGATGTATTGTTCTAGGCATACTGTACGGCAGAGAGAGCACATACCGACCGTAAAACTGACTACACTTTTCGTGTTGGTATTCGAATCGCCTCACAGCAACGCAACAAGCACAAGTTCTTGGTCGCAAAATCACATGTCCGGAGATTATTCCCACGCCTCGTCGTGTGCGCCACACCACAAATCCATTATGTCTTCACACGAAGCTGGAGGCGAAACCACATTCCCATGCGCACGTATAATCGCTATCGTCAAGGTCAATTACCCTAGTCCCAGTGTGCCTGTACTGACCGTTTTAGGAGGGCGCTCCGCGGCCGCATATGGGGCGTTTATTTGCTGGTTTGAGTCATTTTGGCGCGCGTACAGCCTTTAGGTCCACGTCGCGCCCCCTCCATGTGCTCGCCGCGTGCTATGGGATCGAGATTGTCGGGAGGAATTGATTAGGTGAGCCATTACACGGAAACGTCTTGACCGACCTCGTTTTTAGTCTACCTGGTGGTGTTTATGGATGTTCCATGCCCAGACAATTTGGAGGCAGTGGTGTTCCATGGATACAGGCACGAGTTATCTGACGTCGGGGGCGGGATGCTGGTTCGCACGCACCAAGCCGAGCTTTTGTTAAGCTAACGCGGCAACCTGGCACGCGTGATCGTGTACAGCTTCGTGCTTCAGGAAGGAGTCATTGCATAACCATTTTTGGTACGTCGCGTGTTTTTATGCTTGACCCGCGGTAACAAATAGACTATTGCAGCATCGATCACCACTTCAGCAAGTGGCGGCGACAAAGTTTTGTTAACTCTTCACTTTGTCTTCGAGCATTGGTGCGGCACCGTCCTTTGATAACGTCAAGGCTCTTTTGCGGAAATTCGTCTTTCCGGAGGCGTTATCCCCCCCATAGATTATAAATTGCGCGTTCTCGAAGTTGTACCGAACCTCCTTTTACAATCTACGGAGTCGCATTCCTGACAGTTATTCCTGCAAGGATTAGATGCTTTTCGGTTATATCAAGCTTCTACAAGCATCCACGGCCATGTCATTCACCGTCACCGCCACTTGTATCCTTAGCCACAAACTCCTTCAAGTTTCGACCGTTGTCGGCAAAGCTATTCGTGGTGCATTGGCCGCTCTGCCACTTAGTAGCGTCGAGCATGGCTGCAAGTGTTGTACAGTGAATGGCCAACACGCACCTTCATGTCCCGGCGCCTGGACACTCAACACCATGGCGAGCTTCGCAGGTCAGTGTTTCGGCGGCGCTCAAAGTTCGTAACGCCAATGTTTATGTCAGTTCCAGAATCACGCCTTCACCAAAACATTTCTGCCAAGTTCCGAAGCCTTCTTTCGATGCCAACACAAAGAACTCCAACTTTGCAACGCCACCTACTGTGTTGGGATGAAACTCCCTTCACTGTCATGGACACCACCATACATATATCAGGTGAGCAAGTTTCGAATGCTGGGTTCACGCAGAAGATCAACCGTCGATAGCGCCCAACGTCGTTGCGTTGATTGGCGCACCCGACAACTTCTTTTTTTCCACCGAGAGTATCTCGGGATTTTTCGAGTTTGGGACGATTTCTGCGTGTTCTCCATGTCCTTTCCGATGTGACTGTGTATAGATGTGTTGTGTGCCCATGTAACTTTTGATAATGCACATTGATTGTGTTTGTTCGGCCGTTTCCTGGAAAATGTATTAGTAACCTTGTCAGTCAGTTGTTCGTCAAATGTATCGTCGGGGTTGGTACCGGCTTCCTTTTGACAGTGACCGCTCTCCCGAAGAATAGTTATAATCGTACGATGAAGCTATTAAGAACTCTGTTTGCTTTCGAGATTCGCAAGGTAAAGGATGATGCACGATGATATCGATCTGAATGAAAGGAAGTGTTGGAGCGATATATTGGTGTCTGGAGTGGAAGTGACGAAACTGGGAACACTAAGTCCTTCAGAGCCACGACTCAACACTTTTGTACCAATGGAGCGTCACCTTCAACGAGATGCACGCGATGAGAATTCAATCCCTTCCAGAAGCAGTCCTGAAGCCAACGAAGACGCGCTTGGAGGAGGAAAGCCTGCCCATCATCAAGGTGGGAAAGATGTAATCGTTAAAGAGGCGTCAGTGGAACGATGGCGTTTTGTCTTCGAGCTACCACAAGAGGTGATACATGGACAAGGATTGCATCAGGACGCAAAACAATAGGCTTGATCATTATTGTTGGTCGAAAACAAACAATAGTAGAAAATCGAGGGGCGCCGCAGAAGTCGACGGCATTTATCAGGCTTTATTGAAGGAAACACCCAGAGGTGGTCTTTTCGTAGGCTCCAAAGACTTGTCCGGCAGCAGCAGTTAACGTAACATTGTAACGGGTTGACCGTTGGAGGAAGAATACATGTCCCACGACACAAAGGATTCAAGGAGGAGAGTAACCATATCTTCTGATGCTCACATACGGCACAGGCTGCGCCATGCGTCGGTGGACAGGATCGGTCTATGGCAGTGAGGACTAGATGCCGGGATGCCGATATGACATCGACGGTGGAGAAATTCATCAATGGTGTGTCCTTGCTTGGGCGGGATAAGTTCTGGGGGCATCCGGACGGCAACCGGACAAAAAAAATCAAGGGCGAAATCGTTAGAATACTTGTAGTCTTGTAGTTGAATCTGGCGGGGGTCTAAGCCCTTGGGAACAAATAGCCCGTGTCAACAAAGCACAGCCTTCCAGATTCAACTCACCAACAACCACAATTAGCGAAGCCTTTTCCAGCTTATCCACATTTCGTCGCGAGTCTATGCGCACGGAAAATGTAGCGCTAAGATCTCTAGTCGTGTCTGCTAATTATGGGGTCGCAAGTAGGGAATTGCGTCCAGCCGCAGAACATACGCTGTCGGTTATGTCGCCCAGAAAGGGTAAAATTCTGTGCACAGGTCATCCGGTGAGCACTTATATGTCCGTAATGATATTACGCTCAACAGCTGTTCGCCAGTGCTGTATTTTCTCCATTTTCGGGATGTATCATGTCAGGAACGGCACTCGTGGGAGCTGGGTATTCGAATGATATAAGGTCTACGATAGCTCTAGAGTTTTAACTCTCGCCTCGTCCATACCGCTACCATGTTGACTATCAGACCGAAAAGCGTCCAGATACGATCGTCTCGTCGTAACACACGTCAATTCAAACATCGTAGCCGACCACTCACCGCGTCTGGGTCTCTCACAAACGTCGACATGCATTCCTCTAAACCTGCTAACCACGATGTACGTGAAGCAGTGATCAGCATTTCTGGTTGCTTACTGACCCCTCAACGAGCAGGCTTCTGGCAGCCAGCCGGTGGAGGAGGCAGGCGGCGAGGCTCCTCCCAGCAATCCACTCATCCCGGCAGTAGAGTCGAATGCTCGGGGGACTCAGGCGAGCATACAATCGAGTACTGAGGGCCGCAAGGTGGGAATACCTTCTGCAACTTGTTCTGTACTAACCGATGGCCAGGCCGATTCGATGTTCGACAGAGCCGATGAATTGTCTGCAGGAAGGAAAGATCTACCAAGCCCTTTTCGTCCAGGACTTCGACCGGAACAGTTTCCGCTCCCCAAGGTTGATGACCATTGGGAGGCTTGTAACGGTTTAGTAGACCGCTATGACAATGCGCTCTGCGAAGGTTGGAATGATGATATTAACACCCTTCTTGTCTTCGTATGTGATCCTCTTCTTTGCTGTCAACATGCACGACCTAACGAATCGCCTAGGTCGGCTTGTTCTCTGCTGCTGTGACAGCATTTACTATTGAATCCTCACAGAAGCTAGAGAATGACCCCGTAGATACCACGAATCAGCTTCTCCTGCACATATCTCGTCAACTGGCCAAGGAAATTACTGCGCCGGCTTCCCTTCCCCTCGAATTCTCCCCCTCGTCCTCCGATCGTCGAGTTAACATCTTCTGGTTCCTCAGTTTGCTCGTCGCTTTGATGACGGCTCTCCTGGGCATTTTGTGCAAGCAATGGCTGCGCGAATACCAAAAGGATATTGCGATGTCGCCACGGCAATCGCTGGGCCTCCGACAGTTGCGTTTTGAGTCCTTCATTTTCTGGCGCGTCGAAGATCTGATAGCATCGCTTCCGTTGATGCTACAGCTCACCCTTCTCCTCTTCCTCGCCGGTGTTCTCGATTTTCTCTGGAACCGTGATGCAATCACTGCAGGGTTTATTACCTTCGCTACCATACTTGGTGTCGGTGCTGTAATCGTTACAACCATCCTGCCCGCCCTCGTCTTCCTTAAAAATCATCTTGATTGCCAGAAGCCGAATAGCCCGAGCATCTCCATGATTCCTACATGCGCCTACAAGTCGCCCCAGGCTTGGCTTTGCCTTCGCATGGTTCTCTTCGTCAAAAAACTAACCCGAGAATGTTCCAAATCATGGTCTCACATGGAAATGGAGATCCTCTGGTATTCAGGAATCCGCGATTACTATGCATTCCGCGCGATTTACTGGTTGGATGAACTCTTCTCTCATAACCAAAATGTCAAGGTCAATCTTGCACATTGTCTGTCGGAACTCGCGCCATATGGACATCCCGAAGTCTTTGACGATCGTCCGTCGGAGACTGGTGCTAGTCCAGTGCACACCATCTGCTTGGATGGCGAAGTTTTTGACTGTAGGCTCCCACTGGAGCCGAAGCCGCATGATCAGGGTCCTTGGGGGACTTTGACGACTAGAGTCCTCTTCGCATATATGAAGGAAAAGGTCCCCAAATTCACGGAAGCCCGCGAGTCGCCTACCCTCGCCGCGTTTAGAGCGTCTTTCGTGGAAGTGACGCTGCTTCTAGCGTGTTATTCGCCGCAGTATCTTTCACATCAATTGCAAGAGGACGCGGCACGCGAATGTGAGTTTACACTTTCCAGCTCTTGTATCAATTCACTCAATTCCACTGGCAGTCTCAACTCTGAATCAACATTGTGGGCTGGCCATTGCCGACCTGTACGCCGGTCCGTTGTCTGTTCAACGACCGCTAGGCGCTGGCGGCGTCGAGGGCCCTATAACCGCTAGCTTTCTCTGTGCCGATATTGGCCCAGTAATTCGGTTTTTCATGGGCTTCTTCCATGATCGCCACTGGGAGATCCTGCAGTCTGTTCGTCAGAAGCGAAATGACTGCTATGTGCAGTTAATCTCCAGTATGCTGGACTGGCTAGATCATGAAACGAAGCCTTCGGAGAGGATTTTTATTCGATACAACATATTGGATAGCATCGAGGCAGACCAGTCTCTGCTGACATTCGGGCTCATCCAAACTACGGTGACCGAATGGGCGGATCGGGCGCAGAAGCTGAAACTGCCGACGTTTGTTGACTTCTTTACCCTGCTTGATTTCCTGGATCGCACCAGTGACGATGGATCCAACGGGAGAGAAGAGGAGTGGAAGGTGCTAGTGACGGAAGTGCTGCGTCAGCTTGACAGGTTACAGTCTGAGTACGCCTACTTTTCGTTACCTCACTCTAACAAGCAGTATGAGAATCAGGACGTCGCGCTCGTAAAGTAGCCGTCACAGAGTATTTCTGCGTAACATATGAATCGTAGTTTCTTTAAGCTTAGTAGCATAGCATAGATATAGAAATGGAAAGACACATGTTTGGACTCTCTTCGCAACCTTGGCATTTTCCTGGCGTGTACGCAGTGTGAGAGTCGTTACTCACGTCAGATGCATGGAGTGTTCCGGAGTTGGGCGTCTATGACAAGCAACTCAGAGACCTAGCTAGGATGAACATGTAGCAGTATAAACCGTGACTCCCAGCGGTATCCCTGCCAGAATTTACGAGGAATTGATGCACCCTGGGAGGAAGTCCTCAATTCAACGTTCCATTTATATCGCAGTCCTTCCTCCATCGAAAGTGGGACTTTGTGGTCATCAGGAGCGACTGCTACATCTCGCGTAATGGACTGGTTGTACACGATGCAGCCTTCGGAGAGGTCTTTCATTCTACACAATGCGTCGCGGGTGACGTCGGGACAATAAGGGTTGGGCAGAACGAGGACGCAGACGTTCGCTGACTTGTTCACGATTCTTGATTTCCTAAACCACACCAGCGATGATGGATCTGAAGGCAGAGATAGCGAGGGTGAAGTGCTAGTGAAGCTACAATCCGATTTCGGGTACTTTTCGCTGCCGCACTGAAAGAAGATGAAGAAGGAGAACCTTCGATCAAGATACAACAACCGTAATATCATTTGAACTATCATAGGGACTTAAAACAAGCAACTCTTCATAATAAGCATAGTAAATCATATGTCGTATTGTTCATAGCATAGCGTAAGATAAGAGCATAGTAGGTTATGAGTGTTTAGCAGCTGTCCTCTAGAGAAGGAGCACCGACAGCGAATCACCTCAACAGACGGCCACAACATTGACGGCCTTACGCCACTTCGCTTTAGGAATGCGCCATTCATCCTTCTCGTGATTGACCCTCCCGAGTTGTTGTTGAGCTCTGGGCAGAGCAGGCCAGTCTTCTTTCACTTTCAGTTGTACCGCTCCCCGGGTAACAACAACTGGATCGCGTTTGCGGTCCTCCGAGTCTGAGCCTGTCCATAACTGTTGCTTGGGCGAAGAGTCGGTACGGGAACGAGTCGCAGACCCGTACCGACTCGCAGAGGGATTACTTCCAGCACGACGTTTCGCGCGCATGAGGTCTTCAAAATCGAATACATCTGCGTCCAGTTCGTCAGAAGAAGAGTTAACCGATGTATTGGGGGATACGCGTTCGTATCGTTTTGGATGAGGTTTCAGTGTCCCAGAAGCGGCAAGAACGAGAACAGGAATATCAGCGAGACGAGCTGCATCGAGAACGAGAGTTCCGGATGTTCTGTCGTCGGTGATGGGGGCACTGGTAGGGCATACAGCCAAGACGACTTTCCGGAGTCGAGCAGAGTCCATCTCAGAGCGCGCACAGTGGAGGGTGTTTTTTATCCACTGGGGTTTGGGTGATGGTGAATTGGGTTTGGGAGTGGCGTGCTGGTCTAACTGGATGCGGAAGCGGGGATTGTACCCGACCTGGTCTTCGAGGAGGCGGGAGGCGGCGCGTGCGGGTTTGGAGGTGCGTTTGAGGAGGTCGAGAGTTGTGAGGGCTTGTGGTTTGTGTTCAGTCAAAGCCTGTAAAGGAAAGAAGAGAGAGAGAGAGATGTACCTTCGAGAGGGATTACGACGGTTTCTTGACGGTCGGGTTTGGACCATCTTTCGACGTGGTGGAGGCCGTGGATGAGGAGGCTCGCGTCGACGATGATGATGTCCGCTTGGGAGGACGGTCTTCGGGAGGAGGGTTTGCGTATAGGTGAGGGGGATACGCTTTTCTCGAGCTGCTCGACTTGATATTTGAGGAATGCGGCGCCGAGTGCTTTGGACATGGCGAGCTTGTTTGATGGGATTTCCTGATAGAGGCGTCAATACTCCAATCATGGTGCGAATTAAAGATATTGAACATACCATAATTAGGTGTAGTATCGGCGATGGAGGGAAGATTTGATTGTCATTGCAGGCTCAATCGTGCCAGTTTTATACAGAGACCAGCGTTGATCCAAGAACAATTGCATTGGCCAGTACAATAAGCTATCCAAGGGCTCCTGCTTTTTGTTGATCAATGCGAGCCCAAGAACAGAACAAAGTGGCGAGCACAACAGCAGATCGCAGATCCAAAGAAACAAAGGACGGCAGGCGCCGGATGCCGAAAAGCGCGGCATGACATCAGGGATATCTTGCTGAGTCATCACGAGTGCTGTACCTTGCACTGTGATTGTCATTGCACAGCTCTCCGCTGGCTTTGTCTCCTTTATTTCTTGAACACCAACCACCACCATCACTGCATTCCCTCTACGCCGCTTTATACACGGCGACAACGACGAGCACGACGGCGACAACCACTGTAACAGCAACAGCTACCCGACCAGGAATGGTAGGCAATAGCTACGGCACCTGCAATGCTCATGCTAACAGCCTGCAGGCGGCACCACCGAACAAAATCGCAATGTCCAAGGCGCTCGGCGCGGCATTCCTTAACCATCAGGTCCAACAGCTCGAAAAGAGCGTTGGCGGCAACGATGGAGGAAACTGGCGCGGCCGTGGAGGCGGACCGCCCAAGCCCAATGCCCCACGCCGCACGATGGAGCCGAAGAAGGAGAAACCGCAGGAGAAACACGAGAAGGAAGCCGATATCATCGTGGCAGATGCGAGTGTGTTGGTCCACGGTCTGGAGCATATCCGCAAATGGTGCCAGCGCGGCCGCGATGAGATTGTCATTGTTCCCCTCGAAGGTATGTTTCGCTTCCATCCATCCATAAGAACTATCTAATTTCCTTATAGCCCTTAACACTTTGGACCTGCTCAAAAAATCATCCAAGTCTGCTCGCGAGGCTTCGCGCATTCTCGAGAAACAAGTCGGCGCAAACCCGCGTATCCGCGTCCAGCAAGACGACGCATTTGTACTCTGGGACAAGATCCACTTTGCCGATGCCGAGGACGCCAGTCCGTCGCCCGAATGGGTTCGTCGCACTATCTGCAGTGCTCGCTGGGAAGTAGAACATGGCGCTAAGCCCAAGATTGTCCTCGCAGTGGCGCCCGTTACTGGTCCTGCCGAACGTGCGAATGGATCTCTGGTCGCATTGTGGGCGAAGCGCGCTGGCGTCGAGGTACTAGAGCTTCCCCCAACTCCTTGGACTGGCGGCCATGGCAGAAAGAACTCGGATGAGGACCGCCGCGAACCGCGCAAGGATACCCACCCGCAGCAGAAGGTACCCCCCCCACGCCGACGAGAGAGGGAGGAGCGCCAGTCTCTTGTCGAGCGTGTCCCGGCTCCCACCAAGGTCATCCGGGTCCTAGCCCGTGGCGAGAAACTTGATTAGGAATACTAGGACGGACTTCGCATGGTGTGTCCTCTCCCACGCTTGACGCTTGATGTTGGCTAACAACTGCTGCAGATAACTCGTCTTTACAGATATAGGTCTACTTGCCCATTGCAGGCTCGCTCCGGCCCGGACGATCCCACATAGGACGTTCAGCGAGGTAGGGGAGGGGAGTGGAATTTCGGATGGGTGACGACTACTCGGACGACGTCTTGGATTTCGTGTTGGTTTAGACTTTTACGCCCACCCTTTCTCCCACATCCCCAGAACCCTTCCCTCTCGTTTTACCTTTCCTGCTGAGCGGCAATGTGCTGGCATCTCTTGTTTTAGGAGTGCGGTACGAGTTGCTCAGTTTACATATGATTTCTTTTGTACTATTATCATTACCTATGCACTTCCTTTTCTTCCTCCTCTTTGTCTTGAAGGGCGCGATGTTTTGAGGATGGTGCGTTTAACTATCCGTCTTGGTCGCTCAATGTAACAAAGGCATTTATTACAGTCAAACACACAATGGTTGAATACATGCGGGATAGCGTGATATAAGTAATCGACCGAGTGATGTGGTGGCGCTGCCCTAACCATAGACGATTTTCGAAGTCGCAGTCGAGTCGTTCGTTTCCTAGTCCGAGACAAGTCACAGAGAGAGGATGTCCATCAGAGTTTTGGTGGCGGTGGCAGTCTGGCAGAGCATCGCCTCCCTAGTCTGAATCAAATCATAGAGATAGGGTGCGCGCAGCAGAAGTTCGGGCGGCGACAGGAGAATGACGCGTCGCCCTTAGCATAGACAATTCTCGATGGCACAGTCGAATGGTTCGGTTCCCAGTCTGAGTTAGTTCACAGCGGGAGGGTGGGAGTGCACCAGAAATTCGGTGCGGCGTATGACACGTCGCCTGAGCTGACAACGACCGTAAAATCGTTCAGTCTTTAGTCTGAGTCAAGTCACAGAGATAGCGTGCGGGTGTGGTGGCGGTGGCGAACGATGTATCGGCACGGGGACGGCCACGTAAAGCTTCATGACATGTCAGCGGGTGATGAGTGGTACTAACCTTGAAAATTCCCACGCTAATGAGATAGTCGCGATCGAGGCGGTGTGTGGCGTACAAGTGCGAATATGACATTGGGGAGCTAGTTTAGAGGCAAGCATCGAAGAGTCGTCAACGTCCGGTGTTCGTCCGTCGAAGCGTGGGGAAGTCACGTCGTGGGGGAGATGCGATATTGTGGCTGAACGGATGGTGGCGTGCTAGGCGACGGTGCGGGGCATTGCGGGCAATGGGGTCTAAAATCTTTCTCTTCTCCTAACGCACGTGCTGCTTGCAGGCTTCGCCATCAGTGGGAGTGGACACATGAGCTTTTCCGAACAGGTGAAGCCACATTTTGGCATAACGTACCTTTCAGGCACTGTATCCTGCCGCGAGCCCGATTGTCGGTTCCATCGGCACTGCTTGTTATGGCAATCAACTCTTAAATTGAATGAAAGAATCATATCAGCCCTGATTACTTGTAAAAGTCATGAAGAGACTCACCTTCGCCAAACGCCCGTCTCTCTGTAATGCGGCCTGGACTGCCTTCTGCAGCTGGCGTAGATAATTCGTTCCATAGAAAGTTCGCACATTATTCCAGAGCGTGACGAGGAGAGGCGATGGGGTTTTCGAGGTGGTGGCATTGTTCTTAAAGTTAGTGGAGGATGATGCAGGTGTGTCTATTTATAGAGTGAGGATCGGCTTGATCGCCGATATGCCGCCAATTCCCTTCTAAATTCCACTTGAAATTCCACAGCGCAAAATTTATACTGGAGGCTCTGTTTTAATGGCAAAGACTGGCAGAGATCTATCTCGTGAGGAGCTGGTAGCTAGCGTTAGAAGACGTTCACTGTGTTCAATCTTGCAACGTGGAGACAAAGTAGCGACGGCCATGAAGTCTGGGGGGATTCTGGCGCTCTACGGAACTTCGCGCACCAAACCGAAGCCTAGGAAGCTGGGTCTCTGGCTCCATTGAAGTTTCACATGCCATAAACTTCTCTCTATAATCAACGCTGGAATTTAAACATAGTGAATCCAGGACCAGGATGATGAGCAGAATCAGATCATGACCCGACGCGGGTACGTTTACGCCAAGTCTTTGGCATCTGTGGCGCTCGAAATACAGTACGTATCGGAAGCATATGTAGGAATAATGCTCTGAAAGCCCCGAACTTACATAAAAAATCCCGTCCTGAATCGATGGTTATCTAAGTATTGATTATAAGCGCGCGGCGGTGGACATCTAGCAGAATGGTTGAACATCCAAAATAAGTACAGTGTAAACTACGCCACTTCATCCGAGTATTCAATGGCAAGCTCGTCCGAGTAGGGAAAGTAACCGTTGTCCTCGCACATGCTCTCCAATTTGGAGCGCACTTCTCCGACGAGGGCTGCCCACTGCCATTCTCGACCTCGTGACCCTTCGTTGCTCGAGCGATCAAGAAACTCGAGAATTGTGTACAAGTCGCGGAAAGTCGGTATTTCTAGTTTCTGCGCTCGAGCTGCCCATTCATGGACGGTAGCTGTTATGCGCTCGGCTGTAGGGTCAAGGTGGCCGTCAATGCAATCCAAAAGATGGTATCGCACATAATACAAGTCGTACGGGTCACACTCTTCCTGTAGCCAGGTTAGGAGACTAGAGGGGAGCTTAAGATAGCAGTCGCGCCGGTTCTGCACCCTGAAATGGCGTTGGTCCTTATAATGGAGCATGCGCATGAGGAAGCGTATCGCGGGGCTGACAGCGGCGCGGAGTAAGTCTTTGGGGATGATTTCTTGTGCGACGACCGCTCTCTGTCCAATCCGGCGTTTCCGAAAGTACTCGTGCGGCCTTTCGCAAAAAAAATCGCCGATTGCGTCTGCGCACTCCATAGTAAGTTCTTCTATTCACGACAGGGTTAGATGGGTCACAAGTAGAGCAGCAGACCGAATTTCTGGAACTCACCATCCAGTGCCAATTGCTCGGATAGAAAATCTGGCGCACAACCGACCAAAATAAGAGTCAATTCAGTGAAGTACCGCTTCAACTCCGCCATCTTTCCCGATTGACTCGGCCGATCCGGGGGTATTTTGGTCTTGAAATACTGGAATAAACTCCTGGCGGTGAGGGTCGGCCACGGAGTTCCAATGAATGTTGTGAGGTTACCCAGGTTCAGATCGACGACCTCATTACTAGCCAGGATGCGAGTGGGCTGCCAATCCCTCCCGTTAACAAGGTCAGGGTGACTTTCCTCTTCCAATTCCGAAAGACACTGCGCGATATGGATCTGAACAGTTCGGTTATGGGAGTAATTTTCATCCAACCAAGACGCGGCGCGAAAGATATAGTAGTCGCCGAATTGACGTATCAACCTCTTTTCCATGTTCGACCACGACTGACCATATGAACGTGGGAACCCTTTTATCAAAAGCGCCACACGAAGGCATAGCAGAGCTTGGGGTGACTTGAAGGCACAGCCAGGAATAGAGCGGATGGACGGCAAGTGGCGTGCTTGATTAACAAGAAATATGATGGCAGGAAGGACGGTCGTTGCGAGTACCGCGCCAATGGCTAGCACTGCAACAACTGTGACAATCCACGCTGTAACATGATCGCGATGCCAAAGGAAATCAAGAACACCAAGGACGAACAGAAGGACCGTAATTTGAAGCAGTACGGGAAGCGAAGATATGAGATCCTCGACCCGCCAATAATTGAATGCATCGAATCGGAGTTGACGAAGAGCAATGGATTGTTTGGACGACATCGCCACATCCTTCTGATATTCTCGCAGCCATTGCTTGCACAGAATACCAAGGAGCGCGGTCATAAGCGATACAATCAGACTGAGAAACCATAAGACGTTGATTCGCCGATCGGAAGCCGAAGGGACAAAGTCGTCGGGGAGGGAAGCGGCAGTGACATTTTCCTCCGCGAGTTGACGGGAGATATGGAGCAGGACCACTGTCGCAGCGTCCACGGGGTCACGTTCGAGTCGCTGCGACGACTCAATTGTGAACGCCGTCACCGCAGCTGAGAATAGGCCGGCCTGTGATAATAAAACGAGATAGTAAGACGATATGTTCGTATCACAGAGGTTTTCGACCTACGTAAACAAGTAGGGTGTTGATATCATCATTCCACCCTTGACAGAGTGCGTTGTCATGTCGCTCAACCAGTTCGTGACAGGCGTGCCAGTGGTCTCCAACTTTCGGTAAGGAAAACAGCTGGGGAAGCTGCCCGAAATAGTTTGGGGATTGCCGAAATTCTTGGAAGAAATCGCCATTCCAAACTGGGTTCCAGTCCAGTGGCTGCCGGCCCTAGCGCAAGAGTAAGAATACGAGTTTTGAGAGAAGTTCCACAGGCACTCACAGCTGAGGGCCCTGTATCAGTGACGATCTCCGGATCGTTGGGATCGTGAGTTGTGGTGGATCTCTTGGGAGGCTCGTCTGGAGTGACTTGGGCGTCCTTCGTGAGGTCGGCGTTCGGGTTAGGAGCTGGGCGGAGGGTGGCCTCGTCACGCGGTTCGTACGCCAGTACTGTTGGATCGCGGTTAAATTTCTGAGGAGTGGTAAGTCGTGACACGTAGCTGAAATATGGCTCCTCTCACGTCCTCTTCGCGCAGAACTGTCATCGGAATATCAATCGCTATGGGGCTGGGAGGACGATTGACCTCTCTCCTTTGACGGCCAGGCCCGACAGATGTCTTAGAGTGCGGTCCCAAAGCGAACATATTCGACATGTTAGGACCACTTCCTTCTGAGATGAAAGGAGGACGAGAAATAGAAAACCGAGGTTGACAGCCTCAGTGCACCGCTTATAAGCTATCCCACGAACGGCTTGGTTCCTGAAGAGGGGCATTCCCAGCGGGTTTAAAGTAGATCGCCCGTGGAGAACGAAGAAGGGACCGAGTCGTTTCAATTCCAGTCGTCGTCCGGTGGTCTACTCTTGGCAATGCAAAACACACAGAGCGCAAATCGGCGCTTGGACATGGTGAGGGCTCAGAGCGTCCAACCACGAACCCTGAACACATGTAGGTCACTGAATCCGTATGTTGATGATGGAAGACAGCAAGAGGCTGTGCTTTGTTTACGCGTTGTTTGGCATCGCCGACGGTATATTTCAGGAAGACTTTGAGCTCGAACACCGAGACTTCCTGTAGAATAAATCTCTCGAAACAACTCTTTCCATTCCTCAACAAGGACGAACCCGATCGCGATGAATAGTTTTGATCTGTCTTGAATATATAATTGTTTGAAATTACGGTGGCTTCACATGCTCTCTCCTGATTCAGGCGGCATACGGATAACGACTTGAGAAACAGCGCATTATACGTACAAGCGACCACACGACCGAGAAGCCTCAAAATAAGAGTCGGTATTCGGTGCTTGCTTGCGCCCCATGTGACTGTGGAGGAATTCACGCCAGACTTTTTTTTCTAACAGTTCCACGTTTAGCTATACGATGTCCATTCGCGCCACATCGTTAACAGCATCTTTAAGTGCCAAACCGAGAAGAGAGCTAGTCCAACATAACCTTCCAATAGCCTGCCACTCGATACTAACTACGTGATGTGGCGTTGCTACGAGTGGATCGAAAGTTCAATCCGACAGCCCAGTCAACCCAACCCACCTTATACCCGCGGTACACGTGTTTCCGGAGTGAGAATACCAAGACTAGGCCTCCTCTACGAACTGAGTCGAGAGCAAAATGCGTCGAGTAAGACCCATCGAAGCCGTCGAGGCTCGTTTAAAATCTTGAATTGAAAACTGTGCACAAATACTAGGCCCACATACCCCGGATGAGAATGTCCGGTAGCTGCTTGGCGCCACGAATGAGGATCCAGGTGCTTCTGCGTACGCGATAAGGTAATGATAAAGTACGTGGAAGGCGAAATCCAGCCGTCAGCGTTGAATGCTAGAAGAACTTGCGTGAGGCATTTAGCCTTGATTACCGGAGGAAGCATCAAGTATACTTGTAGTCGGACGGAGAAACGTGGGTGATAGCAAGTGAATTTCCATGAGGGACTTCCGCTAATGACTGTCAGGCCCGCCTTGGTTACAGCTCTGAAGAAAGAGAGAGCCTGGCTAGACTTGGACGTTATACATTAATAAATTTCGCGTGAGTACCGGATGCGGGCATGGGGCTAGACTCCCTGCGCCTTCCATGAATAGACGTCCGTAGTAATGAGCTTGAATAATGGACTCGCTGTACAGCGTTCTGCACAGGCCGAGAGTTGGGCCCTCGAGCGTCTACGTTGCGAGAAGAACCCTGAGAGACTCGGTTACGAACTATTGGCGCCGGAGGTAATGAGCCACTTACCTGATCATTATGTTCGCGGCGCGCTAAGAAGAGGTCTTCTTCTTCTTCGGCACCTTCGGGGATACCAAATCATGGGCGACGTCAGTTCGAGCCTGAGGCAAGGTTAGTGTTGGAAGAGCGACGCATTTGGCTGGTCGCCATCTCTAAAATTGGGTGCGTCGTCGCGTACCGACCAGGGGCGTTTGGTAGGGCATCAAAGCCCCCGTTCCAATGGGCCCTTCGAAGCGACATTTCAACTTCGTGATGAACGAGGTGCTCGTTGGCATTTTACTGCATGCCGTTCGACGTGAGTGCGAATTCCGTACAACTTCAATTCAGTCACTTACATGATGATTATGTCGGCAGAGCGGTGTATCAGTTTCAGGTGGAGGCCTGTGATTCATTGCAGAGCCTCGGACGACACGACTCAGGACTCGAGGACTAAGGTGTGCGACGTGCTGATGTCATGGTGAGGTACCAATGAAGTCTAGCGCGGGACAGCCTCGTTAGGGTGCAGGGATGCCAGAAATGTCCTACTTAGCTCCACAGAGGGTCGCTCATTCCAAGGAGTCCAGGTGCTGACAGACTTGAGCTCAGGCAGCTTGAACGCCGACAGTTACAGGAAGAGCGTAGACGCCGAGTATGTGATGACTATGAGCAGTCATCTATTGTATGGATTCGGAGAAGAAAAGAGCCTGGAACCGGAAAGGATGATCGGGTATGAAGTTGTGTAGCTGCTGATCACGAGAAGTCCTTCCTTGCGAAGACGTTACTAGTGGAGGTTAACGTTGAGGTAACAAAAGCCAATCTCCTCAACGACGACGGGACCGTGATTCTATTATTCCTTGGCGAGTCCGTCCACGTGCATGTTGGAGAGCACTCGGTACTGCCAAAGCCGCGAAGATTTGTGCACGGTTTTGCGGACGAGATGGAAACGTGGCACGAGTGGGGCGTAATTTGCATAGAGAAACGCGCCAGCAGGTCCCCTGACGAGGTCAGATAACACACCAGCAGTCCATTGGAGATTGACATGAGACCAGCTGTCAAAAAACAGCAAGTTATTCCCAGCCCTCGTCGACGTTCCAAGGAAAGGCTCCTCAGGGTCGGCCACTGCCGATGGCTGTGTCCATTTATTTGTGCGCTTCAAACAAGGTTCATGATGAGATTCTGGCACTCTTCCCTCACCTCCCGCCTCCATCAGGATAGGCCTTTCCTCGATATCGCACTGCCTGGGCTCACTGGAAACCGCGGTTGTTAATCAGGGTCTCGAAATCCGGCCTCCCCCGGATCGGTTCGTACGAATTCGGTTCAATCCGATTTTGGGTCTTTTTTGTAGTTTTTATCTCGAGGGTCTGGTTCTGGGTCTTGCCGCGTCTGCCGGAAACTCTGTTATAAAAGCGAGTGCGTTCGCTCTCGTCATGGCATACCCTGCATTCGATTCCCATCGCTCGCTCGAGCTACTACTACCTATCTCTGAGCTGCGCCTGCTTGCACCACGCTTACTATGGGTGCCGACTGCCTTCATTGTTCACAACATACCACGCACGATGCTGCCTTGACCATTATCCCCGTGTCGGCGAACGCTACCAGTAGCGCTCCCCAATGCTGCCATTGTGGCTGGCGCGGTGATCACGCGCCGAATTGTCCATTCCAGATTCCGAAGGTCAAGCGAGGTACGCCGCCGTTTCTGTTTCCATTGGCGTTTTCTGATACTAATTTCGTGTCTTCTAGCTTGCTCCTCCCTCCTCATTGATGACTGATGACTTCCACCCCACCACCCCACCACCGATACCCACGCTACCTATCCCCGCCGCCATCGCTGATAATATTCCGTTTCTCGAATTTCTGATTTTTCATCGCTCATCGTATCTATGTACATGACATGCTCGTTAATCGCTGTACACGGCCATTTGTATTCCTATACTGTCTACTTGGAGGAGGCGGAGGAGGAAGGAGGTGCTAGGGAAGGAAAGAAACATGATCCGCATCAACGTGTTGTATAACTAGCTGATAGTTCCTATTGAAATAGCGCTTTTTGTTCTTGGTGCGGTGACGCCATGATCTGAATGCTAGCATTGCAGGGACGGAGGAGCACAGGTAAAATAAACCATTCTTATCACTCGGGTGCCTAGGTACCTGCCCCAGCTCCGTCATCGATGACCATCGGATACAGATAATCGACGATATCCTTGGACACACATGGCGGGAGGACGAGGAGTAAGCCTCCACGTTGCCGCTGGATGATATATTTAGGCTTATGCTCTTACAAGACTCGTGTTGTACGCCGTCCCGATAGTACATCATCAGCGTTTTCGGAACTCGAACACGATACGTGTTCCATGAGTTTCTGGTTGTTACAAACTACAGTAAGATTCATCATCACTTGCGTATTGGCTCGGGCAATGTTCGTGACCTGGGTTCGACTCGGCTCCGCGCAGGCTCACGAGAAACTGGTTCGCAGTGCTGGTTTTTGAAATACAGTAGCATGCTTGCTCCTGAGCTTCGAGAATCTTTACGCTTCGACTGGGATCAAACGTGAGTCACCATCGATTGTCAGAAGTCCAAACACATAGCCGTGAACGATAGGTCGTCAATTGAAGGGCGCGCTGCGCGGTAAGAGCGAATGACGTGCTGACTCCCGACGGCTGGGATGTACATTTCGACGCAACATTTTGAGACCGCATAGGCCCGTGATGGGACCGTGTCTTTCTCAAGGATAGGTAGCCTGGCACGTACTTATGCCAAACATTGACAGCCCGTGAGGAGGTAAATGGTTTGACGTCGCGCTTGTACTGACATAGTAGTTATTTATTCAATGTTTGTTCAACTGTATAATTGTTCGGAGCGCGGCAAGCTTGGATAAGGATTAATGCTTGGAGCAATCTGACCACGCTACCGGCGCGCGCGCCCCGCGAAAATGGAACTACTTAGTAACGTTGATGGAAAAGAACTTCGGCGTACGAGAGGATTCGAGGATTCCAATTTCCAAAGTCACTTTCAGGGCAAAACAAAAGCACGAGAACACAGATACCTATGCATTAACGGGGAATCGAACCCCGGCGGGTCCACCTCTACATCGCGAAGGCATGGTAACGACCCAGGTTACCACTAACCATGAACGCAGCATGTTCAAGTTTGTTCTATCAGTTAAAACGATATCCGTTGGCCTTTGGCAGGTCAAACTTCTGAAGTTTTCATTCTGAATCACCCAACAACGAGCTGTCCACGTATACCCCTTCGTTGGCTACCCCTCAACAGCACCCAACCCCAGCTGCTCTCCCCTATACACAACTTCCCTCACCCATCGCGCCACAACCTATCCGCGTTTTGAAACCTTGGCTCTGCGTCTCTATACTCCGTGCACGACACCTCGCCGCAGCAAGTGATCTCCACTAGCTTCACCGGACACCCACACTTGCGTCTCGCTTTTGCAAACTGACTGATAAAGAACGTTTTGCTCCCAGCGGAGCACTGCAGTCTCAGTGTCTTCAGCTTTGGGTAATCCAGATTACGGAACGACCTCATGTGCAGAGGCCACATCCTACTGATGGTGTACAAAGCATCGAGTATAACGCACAGCGCGTCTTATTCCCTCTCGGGCCTTATAACCAGTTTCTCGAGATTTGTCGGGCTGAGGCGCCACGTCTCCGTCGAAGAGTTGACCTGGATAGCTTCTTCACATTCTTCACTACGCCCACGCTGTGGGGATATGCGACACATTCACGGGACCCATCAGCCTACCCTATCGACATATGCGCTAGTCAGGCGCCACTGTGTCGCGTTGTCAAGGTCTTTTGGGGAACGAGTCGGCAAATGGAGGATGCAGCAGGAGGACTGCTTCCCTCAATACAACCTCGTCGACTTGAGTGGTAGGACTAGATGCCTAAGCAACTGCCCCGCATCCACGAGATTCCTCAGCCTTTCCCACTCCAATTCTCTCAACCTGTGTAGCATCACGCGTCTTCCCTCCTCTACTGACGACTCGACGTCTAGCGTCGGTCCAGCACGGAGCTCTTCCTAGTCCGGACATCCCTTGAGGAAATCAAGAAACTCCATGGTGGTAGGGTGGAAGACGCATGGCTGGCGCTGCATGCACACATGGGTGAGCCCTCTAAACAGGTGGTGATGCGATGGACAAAAGTGCTCTAGACTCGGTCGCTTGAGACGCGGTGGGGGATGTCCTGAGGGTGGGAGAACAGTCAGTTGTCGTGTACAACAATCAATGGCGGGAGTCATGAATGCACTCGAGAAAAATGGGCTGGGCGCGTTTGGCGCTGTAGAACGAATCTAGTTTCCACTGGTGTGGCGTAAATGACTAGCCCTCGTCGCATTAATAGGGTACTGGCAACCTGGGTCGTTTGATTGTGGCCATGCTTCGACCCATCGGGGGTTCGATTCCCCTTTAATGCATGGAGAGTCCACTAGTAAGATTTTTTGTGTCTGTACTTGCTTTCGAAATTCGTTCCTGGTATCCCCCACGATTGGTTGTACTCAAGTGATGTCGCAAACAGTCAGTCGTTGAGTAGAATGGCGGAAAGGATGAAGGCTTTGATCAGGGTTGAGTCCGCGTTCGTTCGGGCACCACTGTGAAAAGCGACTAACCAAAAACAAAAAGAGTAGTGACGTTCCAACTCCTGCTTGTATGAATTTTCCTTCAAATATCGCAACCGAGTGTAGAGCCAAAAGTTTGAAAAGGCGGATCGGCAGGTAGTGTGGCGTACATGGTTAACCGTCATTGCATTAATGGGGTAGTGGTAACCTGGGTCGTTGCCATCATCGTCACTGGTAGCTGTCGACCCGCCGGGGGTTCGATTCCCCCTTAATGCACTTCAAATACTGTGCCAAAATTTTGCGGTTCGAAACGTGTGGCGTACCGTAACACGTCCTGCTGTACTAGCCAAGCGCCCTCGCCGGACTCAATGTCAATTCTTTACCATTTTATACATTAATGTTGCTGATTTTGGTATTGGAATCCTTTGGTTGGCTCGCGCTGAAGCTGATCCAGCGGCACAACAGCAACATCATGGTTCCCTTGTTAACTTAACCCAGAACGTGTCGCTCATGTTCCTTCCCCTCCGCTCTTTCAGATTCATTTCTCATCGCGGCACATCTCCATGTCCTCCCAAAATCCATATAGTTTCACAAACAATGATTCTGAATAAATAACTATGCACATATAAGTATATATAATACTGCAGGTCATGATGTCTGTGGGTTGTCGTAAAATGCTAAATCTTCAACTCTCTAAACCCCCTCACATCAACCCTCCCCGCGCCATTCGTCGTCCACTCCCCCACCCCCTCGCCCTCCATCTCCTCCTGCTTAACCCTCACCCGCACCTGGCTCGGATGCCGCCCCCCAGGAATACGTATCACACCGGCGCCCATACCCCTTGGCGGCGGACTCTTCAGCTTATACTGCCTCGGCAACCCAAGTTTCTTTCTCTGGCGTCTCGTCAACTTTGGCTGCGCCAGTTCCGGTTGCGGCTCCGCATCCGAGACCCAAGTGTCCGAACGGATGGAGGAGGAGGAGGAGGACGACGAAGCGCGACCAGGCGAGTCGGGTGAGAGGGACGGTGTCTCCTCTTCCTCCTCCTCCTCTTCGCTCAACTCGCTGAGCTCGGCGTCGAGATCGAGACATGCCTCGCGCAGACGTCGGCGTTTCCGCTCTTCGCCTTCCTCGCCCTCGGTGAGCGTCCGCTTGGGGGAACGCTCCCAGCGCTCCTCGGGTATGGCACGCGCGGCGGATGATGAACGCGGCGCGGGCGTAGCACGGGATGAAGGCGTAGGTGATGGAGAAGACGGCGGGGTCGGCTTGGATGATGACGGGATGGGTGGAAGAGGGGAAGATGAATATGTAGACGAGGAGGAGTACGGAGATGATGATGATGACGAATATGAGCTGGGGGCTAATGAGGATGCCTGTGACGATGGGGGAACGGACGACGCCTGGGATGATGGCGGGACGGACGACGCTTGAGATGAAGGGGGCACAGACGGGGACGGCTCGCGTTCAGGTAGCTTGAGCTTGATCTTTGTGATTCTCGGCTTCTTTGTCGACGCGGCCTTGAGCTGCCGTTTTTTTGCATTCTTCGATAGACCGCCTCCTTCCAGACGCGTCAATAGCATCCAGATAGATGAGGAAAGACACACCACAATCAGGCGACACGTCCTCTCCAGCGCCAGGCCCCGGCGACTCGACAACACAAGGCAAGCCCGCATGCGGCCCGCGCAAATTGCGGATGCTCGAAAAGTGCTCCCAGTCGTGGTACGCCACATACAGCGTCGGCCCGCTCTCCACCTCCGTCTGTTCAAACAGTGACGGTCCGCCAAGGCCTTCCTCTTCCTCCATCTTGACTCTCACTTTCTCCTTTTCCTTCTTGTCCGCACCCCTCCTCCTAGTACTCCTCCTCGGCTCCGGATCCTCCGCCTCCAAAACCGCCTCCTTCTCTTCCTCCTTGACCACAGGCTGTGGTGAAATGACGTAGACCAAGCCAGGCTGAATCACCTTGACGTGCCGCTGCGTCAGATGGGCAAACGCCGAGAGCTCCATGTGTCCGCCGTACGTCGCTATGTCCCCTCTCCTCAGCCAAGGTCCATTTGACAGGCGACAGTTGGGGCACATACCATTCTGCCTCATACCCCTCAAATAGCCGTCCATCCCGCCCTTGCCGCCCTTGCCTCCGCCCGTCCCAAACTCGTCCACATCGACAAAGCCTTCATAGCGCTCGCGGTGCGCGTCGATCCAGTCGCAGATATCTTGTCGCACCTATGTAATTCGCGTTAGTTATAGCATAATGGCTATTGGAGGAATAAACACACCTTTCCATGCATCCCCTCGCTCCCGTAATACTGATCACTAAGCGCCCGAAACAAGCAATTCCCATCCCCTAGCGTCGGCGCCGCGTACAGCCCCAACGACCGCAGCTGCGACGTCAGGAGCGGCGTCGATGATAGAGGGTCCGTTACCAACTAACACACCGCCGTCAGCGCTAGCAGAAGCAAGACGAGAAACCCCCCCGCACCTTGTTCCCGCTGCTCCGCGTCGACCTCTTTGGGCGCGTCTTGGCCATCGTATCGTATAAAGTGCAAGCGTTAGTCGTAAGTCCCCAGAATGCGCGATTCAGTCAGAGATCTAATCCGCAATCGTCCTGATGGTCGTCCAAAGCCAACCACCATCGCCACCCGCTACCCGGGGTCTCGGCATCACCCACGGGACCCCAGATACTCCTAATTATTACGCGTCGAGTTGTCAAACGCGAAACGTGTATTATGGTAGCAGAGAATGAAAACATCATACCGCTGTCGTGCCACTCAGAGTTTAACGTCGCCCATGAAAAAATATACAGTTGGGGATGGCACGCTATGCATTAAGGGGGAATCGAACCCCCGGCGGGTCGAAAGAGCATGGTCTCCTGCGCATTCTATGGCAACGACCCAGGTTACCACTACCCCATTAATGCATATCCTACTTTGGAGTCATTCAAGAATCAATAGTAATCTTTCAATCAGCTTCACAGTCATCCCATAAATTGAAGTAGTGGTACAAATCATTTTCATCGCACCTGCACTCTCGATCGCTCTCGATCCCTAGCTGCACTGCCACCGATCGTCCTCCACCACCATCCACGATCGATCCACACCTTCCTCTCCTCTCGAACTACAAATTCTCAACATTTACAGTAAGTACTTTACGCATTCGTGTACTTAGAAGGGCCCTTCCAGCATTAATGGGGTAGTGGTAACCTGGGTCGTTGCCATCCAGTCAAAAACAGTACGTTCTTCGACCCGCCGGGGGTTCGATTCCCCCTTAATGCATAAGGTCGGGAATAAAAACTGTTTTGATATTGATTTTCGTCTCTCGCGAGGCATAGATTTTTGCAGGCTTAGCGAACATACTAGTTGCCCAGACTCCCGAAAATGACCACACTAATTCATCACTCCTCCTCATCCGGGATCTCATTACCCCGTCAAACAGCCCGACATTATCGTCAATGCAACGGGTACAAGCCGGGGGACATGGACTAAGCGCTTTACCTACTCGGGAAAGGCGCAGTTCAACTTGAGACGCGAGTATAGTAATTCACCCTCTCAATCCGCAAGGTTCAAGTGCCGTGACGACATAGAATAAGTATACAAAAGCAGCAGGAGCGCAAATCTGTGGTTCAAGTCAACGCTGGGCATCCGAATGAGAGTACATGCTCGTACACTTCACGACGCGCTGTCAGAGGGTTCATTCAAGTCTCCCGCGGTCGATGGTTTTACGCTTGTCGTGAATAGGAATATCCACCCCCCGGCGCAGGATGTTAACACCAAATACTAATCGGGATGGTGCTACCTCAGACGACGACCTTCTCTTCTACCAGCTCCTCGAAATTGAACCTACATGGACGGGGGAGAAGTAGACTCCGTGGCACCCGTTGAACCTAGCGGGAAACTCCTCAGCCGCTTCTGGTGCACTTTGGATTCCATACTATAGAAGTACTGTCAGCGTAGACGAGACTAATAGAGCGATGAATGACGTACGAGGAAACCAGAGTCCCTGCAGTTGCGTGGAGGACGTAGAGCCTAGGGAAGGCTTCGAATAAGTTGTGTGGGTGAGGAACATGTCGAGGTTAAAGGCAAGGTTGAAGGCTATCGCGTTCACTAGATGTCTGAACAAAGGACGGGTTCCAGTTCCGCCGCCACAGTAATAACAATAATGCGATTAATACGATAATAAACTGTCCATCGACGCTATGCAGACGCGCCGGAATAAAATGTAATGTTGTAAGAAAGCGTCCAAGTCGTGTCCGTGTCACACCCCACCCTCAGCGCCCAACATCATATTCCTAACCTCATCTCCCACCTTCCTCGCACCTAAAAGGCTCACTTTCCGTCTCCCAATACCCTCCGGAAGCCGCTCATCCACCAGGAACACCCTCAGCGCATCAAGAGGAATTCCCTCCACCCTTTCCAGTCCCTCCTTCCTTCCACCGACCTTGAACAGCTCCCACAAAAGCCCACTCTCACCCAACGCAATCTGCTCATGCAACACACTCAACTTGCACCTTCCTCCCCTTTCCCGACGAACCCTTATCGCCGCGAGATCTGCACGAGTGACATAGGACCGCGACTCAGCCGCGGCCGCGCGCTCAAAGTCCTCGAACATCGCCGGATCGGGCGCGTGGCTCGGCACGTTGGGGTGCATGAACGACGCAGTGTGCGCTACGCGTACCAGGCCGAAGGAGGATGTAGACGCGAGGTCGATGGTCCATGATACCGTGACCGGGAATAGGGAGATCAGGCGTAGGAATAAGGGAGATAGGCGCTCGGATTTTGGGGATGGGGATGGGGATGAGAAGGATAGAGAGAGGGAGAAGCGCCCGTAGAGGATGTAGCCTGGGATCATGAGGAGGAGCGCGAGCGGGAGAGAGAGGTTGTAGACTGAGAGGATGGCGTCGAGGAGCAGGAGGAAGGGGATTGATGTGCCCGTTCGAGAGCTTGGTCGCGTTAGTGACAGTAGGAGAAGAGCAAGCAAATTATAAACCTACATGTAGCCATGATTCGCGAGCGCGTTTAGCCCTGGGCAGGGCGCACGCGTACGCGTAGGGTCTGTGGGCGGGACGTACGCGTTCATCGTTACGAAATGTGTTTTTCGTTTTCTTTCGCCGTGAAATGCGAGTGCGTAGTATGTATGAATCGTTCGTCGTCCAGACGAGAAAAAAGTGCAGTCAACGCAGTAAAAAAAAAAAGACAACGTCGAATCGTGCAACGAAAGAGAGTTGGGTGATAGTAATAGCAGTGTGGGTAAGAGTCGTCTTAGGTAGTCGTAGCGGAGCCGCCTTTTATTCACCGGCGCGATCGAGGAAAACGGGCGGGCTCTAGACTCTTGATTGCCGGCGCTTCACTTCCTTCATACAGCCATCTCTGGCTAGAACGACGACGATCTCGTCTAAAAACTGGAAACCGTCACAGTCTCGGTCCCGTCGTGCACTTCAGAAGCTAACGGCCGTGTTCATCTGCCTCGTTTTAGGCTGCGAATAGCGGTGTTCAGCGAGGAATTGACTACTGGACATGATAAATGCTCATCGTGGTCTTCTTTCAATTAGAAACACTCCCGTTATTCGCGGTGCGAGCCATGATCTGCGTCTCTATTAGATTGGCACGACGGTTCCGAGGCATTCAATTCAGTACAACACCGAACCCTACATAAGACCTCGGAACCGTAACGTCGATCTTGATCATCTTCCTCCAGCGTTGATAGAAGACGTCGTGGAAATCCGTCGGCACTGAGTGGGTCGCCCTTCGGTTCCGCAGCGCGGCTCCGTTTCGCCATGTGGAATGGTGTGGAATCTCCAGTACTTGGACGCGATGGATTCGAGCGAGTCACAATAGCATGTAAAACCGCCATATTTGGGACTTGAAAGAGAAATGCATCGACGACGAAGTTGAACAAAGGCAGCGGACAACACGTGGTTTCATTGTCTTTGTCCGTCGTGTTGCGTTGTTCTCTCTCCCACTTACCATCACCACCATCACCTTCCTCGAAATGTCCTCGCAGAACTCTGTCTCCGAAGCCTTTCCGAAAGCCCTGCTTCCTCCTTCAGATCTAAACTCCGTGGGCTTCCGTGTAAGTTGGCTAAATAAAACCTAGTTTGACACCAAATCGGTGCTCAGAGCCGTCGAAAAGCTGAGCACCATCCCATCGCCTCTCGCTCCCCGGCTTGGCTTCTCGTACGCGCCGCCCAAGTTGAACTATGGCTGGTCAATGAGCGACGAAGAGGTTCTCTCTGCCCTCGAAGCCAATCGCCCCGAGTTGATTGTATACACAATGGAGTACGATTTCCTCACTGACGAGGCCGAGGAGACGTACGATCCAGATGCGACCATGGACCGGATCTACGAGTATATGACGAATGAACTGCATCTTCCCCCGACATGGCGCCCGCGCATGGAGGAGAAGGTCGAGTTGCACAACCCCGAGATGCGGTATATATCTATCGCGAACACGTATGAGAACGGTGTTGAGCGGCCGCCCGATGAAGTGGTGCAGGCGCTTGTAGATATTTTCAAGTTTGACCGAGAGCCGAAGTGGTTTTTGAATATGCACCATTCTGGGTGGCGACGGAGGCTGCTACGTATGCACGAGGGACAGCTGATAGTCCAGACCAACTTCTAACAGGCGCATTTTTTTGAGTATCTCAAGATTTACGCTGACTTGACTTTTGTTCCGTAGATGCATCGAGCGCAATGTAATGTTTTCGATGTATAGTACCAGCTGTAATAGAATGGTTCAAGCGATGCTTCGGTGTTCGTGGCTACTCACAAGGCGTCTTATTGATCTTGGCATTGATTGAGCTGTTTGTGATGAAGGAAATTGCTCAATTGTAGATCGTCATTAACAAAGTCTGGATAAGATAGATCGAAGTAATGATTTAGGGCTGCGTGTATGAGAATCATGAGCCAGTTCTTGACGTGTTATCAGAAGAGGCATCAGTCTTGCATCAATCTTGAACGCGAAACCTGGCGAAACCGAGTCTGACTTGCATCCAGCCCTCAAGTCGGGCAGGTGGGAAAACAAGCCGATCGCGTCTTCTTCTGTCTTCTTTCTTTTCCCGTCATGGTACCCCAATACTTTGACTATGCGTTATCCGGCGTAAGTTCGTGCCCTCGGTCAGGGTAGACATCTCTTGTACACCTTCCTACACGCGTTCTACCCCATGACTGCCGGAAATCACCTCGTCCGTGCTTCAGTCGGGCTTCCTTCTACGGTCCGGATACCCCAGCTGACCCCGCATTCCGAGAGATATTTATTTAACAGTTCAGCTTCTTCGCTGGAAAGAACTCCACACCTTCCCCCATCTTCTTCTTCTTTTTTAATCAGACAAGATGTGGATTATGCCGTTGAGAGGGAAGTACATGGTATGGGCGATAACCGGTAGATTCATCCTCGACCTACGACTGTCACTTTCTAATTAATGTTCAACGAACGCAGCATGCTGCTGTCAGGGCTTTCTCCTCCTCGGATATGACCAGGGTGTTATGAGCGGGATCGTATGTCCTGCGTCTTGTCTCTTTCCTCCAGGTATTGAGTCCCAGCCCTTCTAGATTGGCGCCGACAATCAGTTCGGGCGCGACTTCGGTAACCCAAATGCGACGGACCAGGGAACGATTGTATGTTCTGTCCAATGTTATTTCGTCTCTTCCTCCATGATAATAATCGTTCTAGGTAGCTATATATGTACGTGACTCTCAACTCCATCTCGAAATCAGCGCTGGAGGACACCCATTAGGACATCGGGTGCGCCGTAGGCAGTCT
Organism: Hymenopellis raphanipes; assembly: GCA_036872995.1. Taxonomy (NCBI): domain Eukaryota; kingdom Fungi; phylum Basidiomycota; class Agaricomycetes; order Agaricales; family Physalacriaceae; genus Hymenopellis; species Hymenopellis raphanipes. The sequence continues at coordinate 1,177,843 of JAYMDG010000015.1, forward strand.
CATCGTCTTCTTCTGGGGCGAGCAAATCGGGCGGAAGAGGATGATTATGAGCGGCGCGATAACTATGTTAATTGGAACCGTACATTCTGCAAACCCATTGGCTTTGATTGTTTTCCTGACCTCTATTATAGGCGATCCTCACGAGCTCCACAACGCGTGCTCAACTATACGTAGGGCGCATCGTCACCGGTATCGTACGCCTGCTTCTTCCTATCATTCTACTTGCTCTAACGTGATGAGCCGCTCAGGGCAACGGGTTCAACTCCTCCTCCATCCCCGTATACCAATCCGAAACCTGCGGGGGGCACATCCGCGGCACGCTCGTCTGCCTCAACAGCACCGTGACGATCATCGGCCTAGTTATCGCGTACTGGCTCGACTACGGGATGTCCTTTGTCGACGGGCCATCGCAGTGGCGCCTTCCTATAGGATTTCAGGCAGTGTTTGCTGCGTGCTTGCTTCTACAGGGTATGGTCCTCCCGGATTCGCCGAGATGGCTTATTGCGCATGGGCGCGTGGAGGAGGGTGCGAGGGTCATTGCGATGTTGGAGGGGAAGGATAGTGTGGAGGACGAAACTGTTGTGAAGGTTAAGAGGGAGATTGAGATGTCGTTAGAGCAGGAGAGTGCGGGAGGTGGGGGCTGCTACTCATTTCAGACGTTCAGGATACTGATGCGTGGGCGTGATAGGTCCGTTCAGATATCGGGAGCTTCTCGAGGGCGGGCCAATTGGAAACTTTAGACGGATATGTCTGTGCATTGGGATTAACGTTATGCAGCAGTTCACGGGGTAGGTCTTTGTGATCTTTTCATCTGCTCTTGGGATGCTGAATCAATACCTCCAGCTCGAACATGATAAATTACCTTGCGCCTGTCGTGTATCAAAACACCATGGGCCTTTCACGCAATCTGTCGCTCATCCTCGGGGGCTGCACGTCCATCACGTACATGTTTGCTTCATTCATTCCGCTTTGGGTACTTCTTGTCCTCGCCTGCCTGCCCACACTAATCGTGCATGTACTGTAGACCGTGGACCGCTTCGGGAGGCGCCCCCTCCTCATGATATCCGCGACCGGCCTCTCCATCTGCTTCATCATCGCGTCCATCCTCCTCTCCACTGGATCCAAGCCAGCAGCGTATGGCGCAACTGCGATGGTATTCATCTTCCAGATATTCCTCGGTATCGGATATCTCCCAATCGTCAGTCTGTCTCCGTAGCATTTTCCATTCGTCATACTGACGTGGGGCTTAACATAGCCCTGGCTGTACCCCGCGGAAATCAGCACGACACGTATCCGCGCGCGCGGCTCCGCCATCTCCAGCTTCTTCAATTGGATGTGCGTGTTCGCTGTCGTCGAGATGACCCCGCCTGCGATTCAGAACATCAATTGGCGCGTGTTTATCATCTTTGCTGTGTTTAACGCGTGTTGGGTGCCGCTCGTCTACTTTGTGCGTACTGGATATTTTTGTCAGGTGCAGACTCTGATGTTCATTCTCTTCTCAACTAGTTCTTCCCCGAAACGCGTGGCCTTGAGCTCGAAGCGATCGACCATATCTTTGAGAAGGGTGGTATTACGGGTGGCGTTTGGGAGAGCAGGGGACAAACTCTGGTTGGCAATCCTGTTGCGGAGGCCGTTGAGGCTGAATTCCAGGATGTTAAGGAGGATAAAGGGAAGGAGGACGTTTGATTGATATCTAGATATTATTACAAGCCATGTAGAATTCTCTTTGAAATTGTATTTTGTTTGCATCCATCACTGGCTACAGGAAGCTCGGGTTATGTCAATACAAATGAGGATGGGTCAAGGACTTTAGAGGCGAAGCTTCGGAGGTGGTTTATGGATTTCTATGATACGCATGCGCTCAGTTAGGATAACTACTAAGTACTGATTTCTGGTGACTGATTTGTGTGAACTTTACACATATTGGTAGCATGTACTGTAGCGTTTCGACCGGATATTCGCATATCGGGTCACGCCGGCCTCCGAAGCGAACCTATATATATTGGATATCATGTCACGGAGCCTCGAAGCCAGGCACAGCCTTCCAAAAATGGAAATTTTCGGTTCCGCCTGCGGCGGGAGCGTCCAAATCGGGTAATTCCCGCGTCCGTGCCTGGTTACGAACCTGTTCGCTGTAAGTTCGCGGCATATCGCGTCACATGCCGCGAACCTATGGTCGAAACACTACAGTATCCTCAAGCTTTGGTCTTTAACACCACACATCTAAACTGCTGTGTAAATGCTGCGGGTCTCGTCCATACTTAATTGGCCCTCCTGTTTTAACTTCTCAGCAAGGACTCTTGGTGAGCTGAAGATAGCGATGTCCGATTTCAAGTGGGATGGCGAACACTTTAGCCCAAATCATTAGGCTTATGCACATTGCAGGTCCAGATAGGGTGGCGCAGTAAACCCTAGGTTTCGATACACCTCGGGTTTACTGCGGTTTTTAACGGTATTGATACGGTATCGAAACCCCCGAGGGTTGGCAGGTAGGTTTCGATACCGGCACGTGATTTTTCACGTGACAGTGCGCTGGCGCTGAGGACAAGCTGCGAGTGGCGGGACAGAGGCGGGACCAGGGCGGCGCGCCACCTGCGCCACATCACGTGTTCATAACACGTGCCGGTATCGAAACCGTTAGTAACGGTTTCAAAACCAGGGCCTCCCGGGGGGTCGGTATCGATACCGTTACTAACACCCCCCGGAGGTTTACTGCGCCACCCTAGGTCCAGAGAGAGGCGGAAAAGCTACTAACGGTTTGAAAACTATAAAACATATCAAATGCGTGTATATTGCATTAAGGGGGAATCGAACCCCCGGCGGGTCGAACCACAGGATGTACTTTTTTTCCTAATCCTAAGGTTATCCGACGAGGTAGCCAGGTGCCGACCCCCCGAAAATGGGAGGCCGCGTGCGTGTATGATTGAGCATCCGGGAGGGTACATATTGGTAGTTATACATAGATATAGGGCGGGCAACGCGAAAGTACTGGCACGAAACCGTAAGTAAAAACTTGTAGTAGAGACATATTTTACAACGACTGACCTGGCAAGACGGAAGAAAAGCTGGAGAATAAGACATTCTGCAAGCAGCTGTATCCGCCTCGCCAGGGGTGAGAAAACAGGACACGATCGTACAAGAACTAGACGGGAAACGCGAGTAAGAAAACACGGAAGACATGGTGAAAACTCGACGAGAGAGAAGGAGTGAAAGTCGCCGAAGGCGTCGCCGAAGGCATGCTGTCGAGCAATGAGATAAAAGGTGCCGAAGGCAAGAAGAAGCTCACCTGGTTTGTTGTAAGGCCCGAGGGGCAACAAACTACCAATGCTTCTTTGAGACCCATGAGGCGCTGGGTAGAGCATTGTCAGGTGAGGTAGAGGGTTAGTCGAGGACGAGAAACTCACCTCGTATTAGTCTTGAGTAATGCAAGCATTAAACTCGACTAATCCTAAGGTTATCCGACGAGGTAGCCAGGTGCCGACCCCCCGAAAATGGGAGGCCGCGTGCGTGTATGATTGAGCATCCTAATATGGCTACTTGAAGGAAATAATTTTGATGGTGGGGATGTTGTGAGCGACAGATGGGATCAATCATCGTCGCGGCCGTGGAATAAGAGGGCTTGAAGTACGACGGGGTTCTTGCGTATGTAGATTTGAAATGTGTCCGAAGCCCAGCGTCCAGCGGCTTGGATGAGGTGAGGTGGAGAGCCGTCTTCTGCCATCGCTGTTGCGCCACCTGCTCGCATTGATTGTCCCGCAAATTGCGAGTCGGGTTCAAGTCGCCGAAGGCGCGCCATAAACCACGAACGCGTCGGCACACTGTTGTTCGATGTGATCCAGAGATACGGGTTCATGCGCGACACTTTGTCGCGAGATGCAAGGTATCGTTTGAAGACCGGTCCCGGTCTGAGAGTACCGCGTCGAAGGATCCTGATTCTGTTGCCTTCGAAAAAACGGTCGCCTTTATGATAGGGCAAATCGAAACCATAGCCGCCATCTACTGTACCGTTTCGACCGGATGTTCGCGGCATGTGACGCGTTATGCTACGAACTTATATGGAACAAGTTCGTAGCCAGGCACAAGGGTCCGAATTACCATATTTGGATGTCACGGGAGCGATTTTTTTGCCGTTTTAGGCGATTTGACCCTAGATTTGAGGTGCGTGATGCGTTATTCTTTATGCTAAGTTCAGTTCTTCGGCCCGCGTGACGCGTTATGCGAACATGCGGTCGAAACGGTACAGTATTGTGATGACCGAAGAGCGTAGAGAGCACTTCCGGTAGTCCCGGATTTTGTGGTCGTCCGGCACAGACAATTCTCCCAGGCGCATGAGTCCGGCGAAGCCGGTGCAGAGCATGGCCACGAAAAGAATGTCGTCGTGGGGAGATGAGGGCGTTAACCATGAGATCGCGGTGAGTATATGGTTGCGTGAGAGAGGGAGTTTCCGTTTGACTGGTCTGCCATGCATCTTCAGGCACCCAGAGAGCGTTCGTCTGACGAGGTAAGACAAACGGTTGGCGCGAACCTCTGGGAAATAAGGCTCGAGCTTGTTGCATATACCAGAAAGATAACCGGCGACAGATCGAGGTTGGATCTTAGTTGACATGTAGACAACAAAGAAGGAGAGTGTGTCGACAGTGGGAGTAACGGGGAACTTGTGAAGAGAGCAGAAGCCGAGGTATGAGTTGAGGGCTGAATCGTATGTACCGCTCGACGACGCTTCAATAGCGAGGCCAAGGGCTATAGCTCGTTGGTGTACGAGCTTTTCGCGCGACCAAGGTAGCCGCTTCGGCTGCCTCGGCGTGCGAAGCTGGGGGATTTTCATTTTTTGACTGCCCCCAGCGTCGTTCGAGGGGGTAAAAATGGGGTGATGATCATGTCGGTGCTGTGCGCGCGAACGAAGTCGAAATTCCCTCGCGAGAGAGCATCAGCCATGGAGTTGTCCTCGCCGCTGACGTGCAGGACACGTAGGTCGATATTATGCTTGACCCGAAGGTCGACGGCAGCGCAGAGAATCGGGTTGTACTCTGGAAGAGCGTGAAGCGTGTCAAAAATGCACACTGTGTTGGAGTTGTCAGTGAACACTGTCAGACGAACGGGACACTCGGGGGTCGCAGAGAAAGTAAGGCCAGACTCGGCGTACCATTGTATTGCCCCAAGGACACAGAGAGCTTCCCAAAAGAAGATCTTGTCCCTCATAGTATCTCCACTAACCGCACACGTAAATCCTGCGTTACAGTCCGGAATCCAGAAACCCATTCCTGTTAAGGATGCGTCGCAAAAAATCATCAAGTTGGCCTCTGTGAACGGGTTCCAGTCTATGTTCGCGAAGAAGAGCATGCCAGACGATGCCTCGACGTGCTCGACGAACCAGAGAAGTTCCTCGATCAGCGGCTTGTTGAGATTGATTGCAGCGTGGGCTCGGCGCTTGCCGGACATCTTAACGTAAAGATTGCATAGTGCCGGTTTGAAAAGTGGATACACGTTCAGCGCCCAATTCATCCACCCAGCGAGTTGCTCGAACTCATGGAGTGTTCGGCGTCGACGTGGTGTGGAGGCAAAATCACGGACGTGGTCGATGAGATCGGTTTTGCTCTCCGTGGGAAGTGTGGCCGTAAGTTTGTTCGGATCAACTAAGAAGCCTATGATTATTAGTACTTCTCCCCAAACCTGCTTCTTCAGCTTGTGGGGAATCCCTAAATAATCCCACAAGTAGAGTAAACGTGTTTGATTGGTAGGGAAGAATACATGATAAGGTTCATACCATTCCATATCTCCAACAAGTCCTACGCTGTAGCAGTCGTCGACATAACAGCATAGGAAAACCATATGAAGGATACAGATTGCGATCCAGACAACTAGTCCCATTAAGGAAGCCCAGGCCCGCGGAGATCCACAACTGCCGAAGCATGCCCGCCAGTCAACGTAACGTATCCATGCTGACTTATCTTTTTTACTCCCACCTTCCATCATTGACGCGATGTTGGCAGTAACGACTTGCTTGAGTTGCCACAACGGATGGATAGGGATTGTGCGGAACGCTCCGGCGACATCAGACTTCCAGAGCAGGAACCGCTTTCCTGGATGAAGTTGAACAAACATGAGAAGGAGAGGGATGAAAACCAAGAGTGAGTCGAGACGAGCTCCCTTCGTCTCAGACTTATCGACCATATTGTTTTGACAGAACTCGCCAGCTGATTGGTTCGCGACGAGTCGGAGGTCCTCAGAGTGAGGTTTTGGGACGGCGATATTCGGTGTCAAGTACATACCTGGGAGGAGGTCTGGACCAAACGGAGGTGAATGCTGTCCCTTTTCGACTTCTTCTTTGCACTGACTCAGCACGAATTCGCGCTCTTCAGCAGACGGAATGTTGGCCCAAGCATTGTCCCACGTCTCTGGGAAATCGCCCGTAGGATTAGTATCAGCCCATGGCCAGAAGCCGATACGGAGTGTGCGGATTACCGACGCGACGAATACTCGATTTGGGTGGATGCTGAGAATGCTCGCGAGTCGGTCAATATTGATGGGCGTAGAAACATGGAACAGGTGAGGATTATCGTGGATTGTTTTCATGGCTGTATGTTTATACTCCTCAGCAGGAGGATATGGAAGGGGTCCGTCGATTTCCGTGTATGAGGCGGTCCGACTCCCTTTTGACATCGGCTTTCTCCATCCAAAACCGCGCAGATAGCGCGGTAGGAAACTGCAACCCCCCGTAGTCTGTTGGTTCGATCGGGGTCTGTACAGTGCAGGTCGTTATTATGTAAGTCGACCTAATTAAGAATTGTGATCGAGCACGCTTCTGGCAGTCACTTCCACCATTTCGACGCGTTTGCCAATCCATGCCGTCTTCTTATCGCTGGAATCACCCGCACGGCCGCGAAGTACTGCAGCAAATCGTGAAAAAGACAGTACCCAAGTGGACAGAAGGTCTCCGGGATGCCCAACTGGAATATGTGCCGCCAATCTTGGACTGTGAAGACGTGCTGTGTGTCGAGGTTACTGGAGGCGGGAAATCTGCCGCGTTTTCTGTGCCCATTCTGGTCCATAACGAAGTCGCTTCTAATCCCCACTCTATCCCCGCTTCTCGTGTCGTAAATTCGCCGTTGGAATCATCGTTACCCCAACCAAAGGTCTGGCTGGTGATATCGTAGGTTATCCACTTTAAGAGTGTAGTCATTTGCTAATTATATGTAGGTACACGAGCTCGAGAAACTCGGAATATCGGCGCTGGCATATACGGCTGCACGCAAGACGGAAGCCCACAAGAATGGAGAAAAGCTGGCTGAGGAGATTGCTTCTTGCACGAGATGGCAGGTTATTTGTGTCGATCCGGAGCATCTACGCGATGAGGAATGGCGAAAAACGATCCCGCGCTCACAAGTTTTCCGCGAGAATCTGATCTACGCGTGCGCCGAGGAAGGACATCTGTTGAACGAGTGGGGTTTATCCTTCCGGAAGGCATTCGGATTTATTGGTGTCTACTTTCGCGGTCTGCTTCCTTCCACCATCTCTGTCTTTGCTCTCTCAGCAACTCTTCCTCCCGGAGAACAAACGCGTCGCGTCTGTAGGAACCTCGGCTTTACTCGCGGCAACTTTAGCACGATCCGACACTCTAACGAACGCAAGAACATCGAGATGAACTTTGTTCCGCTTCAGGATGCCATCGGAGGCAAATCCTTTCCCCAGCTACTTGACTACATTGTTCCTGGACACAAGATCGTGATACACTGCGCAACAATGGATCAAGTACTTCGAGTCTTCGTCTATCTATGGAAGATGGCTCCCCCGGATATGGATTTTCTCCGCCATGTCCGCATGTATCACTCGCTGTGCTCTGACGAGTACAACCGCAAGACTCTGGAGCTCCTCGAAATAGATCCGTACTTCCGTATCGTCATCGGCACTGTTGCTTTAGCGAATGGAATCAACGCTCGTACCTTGACAATCGCCATCCTTCTTTGTTTTCCCGAAACTATCAACGAAGCCATCCAACGAATAGGTCGCATCGGGCGGATTCTGAGTATGTTGACGCGTGCAATTACCTTAATACAGCCGCGACAGATTACGGCTGCAGAGAAGCAGTTGGCGTGTAAGTCGTACCATGTGTTCCATTCAATACTCTCATCAGACGTCAATAGCGCCTGACGTTGCCATTCGTGTCACTGCCGGCAAGCCCAAGACTAAGCGAATCGAAGATGCCAAGGCTCGAGTAATCACCGAACGCGTCTGTATTGTTGCTACCTTCAATCGTGAATATCAAAACTCTCCACTTGCTACCTCTCTCTCTCGACTGCCGACAAGCTAGCCGTGTCTTATACTGCTCTCTCTGTCAAGAGCGCTATCCTGATTATGCCGTCGACTTCCCAGTACCCGTTTACCCAGCTGATTCTGATATCCCTCCGCCATTCCTAACGCCGCCACCGAAGGAGAAAGCGAAGAAATCGCATACAAGATCCCCAAGGAACTCAAGCCAGTCATTGATCAGAGGCTTCGAGAATTTGCGGACACCATATGGCGCGAGAATCACGAGAAGAAGGACTACGAGCATCTTCCCCGACTTGCCTTCTTTCCGTCATCTTTGACCAAGCTCGTCATTACCAACATAAACTCTATTCGCGATACTGCCGCACTTCTAGATCTTATCGGTCCATCTCGTTGGCGCTTTTCGTTGGCGTATGGATCTGCTCTGTTCGACATAATCTCAGAAATACAGCAGTTACTTCCGAAGTCGAGAAAGAAGCAATCAAACACGGGTGGATCAAAGGCGAAGAGAAAAAGGGTTGTGGAATCGAGTGAAGATGAAGATATGTGGCAGTCAAACGGTGATGAAAGCGATGCAGAGCAACACTCCTCTCCCCAACAAACACCGGACAGATCACCTACACCTCCGTCTTTGCGCCGACCACTACCAAAGCGCCAAGCTCTCCCAGACGTTACCAATACGTTACCTACTCGCACGGCTGCTGCACGTCAACCTCGACAACCAAGAAAGCCTTTGGAACGCACCGCGGCTGTCCTCGCTGACATGCGACCACCGCGCAAGTCTTATCGGAACGAAAACTCGACAAGAAGAGGAGCAGAATAAGGTAATTATTACTCGGAATCTACTACATCGTCCTCACCTCCAGACACGTCAGAATCGTCACTGGAACCGTCGGGCTTTTCTTCCTCGACGTCTTTCTCGCTGTCTCGATCACTTTCTTGATCATCGGCAATATACTCACAGCTTTCCAACCACTGCACATTGTCATCAAGTCTCGTCTCGTGCATATCGCCGTTCTCATCTACTGTAAACATTCGCCGTCCTGATCCGGTGAAAGCCTTGGAGGTACTGTGGTCTTCGGCGTCACCATCGCTTTGAGTACTGATGCTCTTTTCAGAGTCTGCTTCGGAATATTCTTCTGAACCTGAGCCCACAGAAGATTCGGCGTCTTGCTGAATAGGACTACGAGGGGGAGAGGAGGAAGGTCGGCGAGGAGAAGGAGAAGGAGTTGGCGAAGTATCAGTCGAATTAGAAGAGGCCTTGTCGGCTAATAGAGTTGTTCGCAGTGTCATCTCAATGAACGCCGCAAATTCAGTCCCCTCCTCGATGAATTCGTCCATGCGTCCTGTGTCCAGTCGATTATATCCCCCGTTGAGTAACGGAGAAGCTTTGTGCCCTTGGGAACGTGTGGATCGAAAAAAGTGAAGCTCCTCTTCTTGATACCCCCTTATGACCGATAGCGTTTCGTTTCGAGTGTCGATTTCGGGGTGTGTATTCCCTCGGCTTTTTAAATTGAACCCGACTTCAATCTCGTCCTTCAACCGCGTGACATGGTGAACATTTGGAGAAGCGATCTCTCGCCACGCTGGATTATCGAACTCCTTCCCCGTTCGCTCGACCAGGTCCTCGAGCACATGATTGTGATGCTCCTGCATCAGATCCAAGGGAATATGATGCCCGCGTTTCGCCTTGAAGTTGGCGAGCCAGTTCATGAAGATGGCAACTCGTAATGGCTCCGGCGCGTCATAGGTCAGAAGGCAATACATGTCGAGAAGATACAACATGTAGTTCGTATTAGTTGAGCCGCTGAATATAAAGATCCAAGTCTAATCGACCACATTAGCTCTGTGCGCAAACAAACGAATATTCGTACCTTGATAACATTCCACGCTCGACCTGTATCACCCTCTGACACGGCATAAGAGAACTCTATCCATAATCCGAATTCAAACTTGAACAGCGCGGCATTCGCAGCAGGCCTATCACCGTCAAATCCGGGCTCTTCGATGTGTATTTTGTCGGATTTCTTGATGGGCTGATCGTTAAGTGACGCCGAGTCCTCCTCCTCACCGTCATCTGACACAACAGCGCTGGCGGCAGGAACGTCGAGGCGAGATGGGACGCTAGGAGGACTAGACGAAGGTTTCTTCCACTCAGAACCTTCCGGAATCCTCAGGTCTGGACTAGCGCGTTCCCAATCCGATTTTGAAAGCACGCGTTCGTAAGCGTTGAGTGATCCGTAGCGCTTTTGAAGCTTCTCGGCCTCACAGATGAGGTTGTCCAGTGTAGGAAGCACGCCGCTGCTCGCGAGACTGCCAAAGTGTTCGTCAAGAGAGCTGTCTGGGCATAGATGGATCCTATTGCCAGTGAGATTAATGATATGTTCAAATAGGTAAATGATTAACATACCTCCAACAATCAAGAACCTGAGCATTCCAGATCAGCTTCATTGCTGCAACTGTCGGATAGTAGTCTGGTTTCGAAAGATCTGTAGGACGCTTCTGGCTACCGGCTGAGGAAGCGCGCGAAAGCGACGAGGGATCGGGAGATGATGCGGCGCCGTAATGATTGGACGCCAGTGTACCAATCATGGTAGAGCCCATGTGCCAGAGCTCGGGTGTAGCCAGAACATGAATGAAGGAGTCGTACTGGCCGGGCGCTGTAGCCATAAGGAGCTTCTTCAGACGCTTGATGGTGGCATAGGTCCCGCCGTCGCCTCTGAACCATGCAATAAGCCATTCAGCCCACTCCTTCTTCCAGCCCATCTGTGTGCTAAAGTCGTTAATGCAATTCTTCGACCCTTCGAGCTCAATCTTGCGCTCTGCGTTGCTCTTCAAGGGCTGAATCTCGGTAATGCGGTCATCGGGCAGTCGGTTTACTGCAATGGGTGCGGAACGGAAAATCTCCGAGAGAAGAGGTTTGAGATGGTGAAGCGCCGGAATGAAATCAAGAAGCGCGCGGACCCAATGAAGTGCGAGCACTTTTTCGAGCTTGGGAAGATGGAGGTCATCAAGGAGCTTGTCGGTAGTCAAAGTCGCGCGCTTGTTCTCGACAAGGTTCTCGAGATATGGTTTGAGCTTGAAGGCGTCTGGTGGGTAGTCGTAAAGGCGCACAGCCGTTGCCGCAGTACCACAGATAAGTGTACTTTCCTTCCCATGTCCGAACTGTCGAACCAACACGTAACCCTGCACATTATCCATCACAACGCTCCATCCGAGCTCTCCCCGTTCGGCGTATTCTGCCATCGACTTCTGAAGGTTCTCCTGGCCCAAATTCGCCATGGAGATCAAGGCTTTTCGAACCGTCTTGTCCGAGAGTCCAAGACCCATCCGGGACAACACGCGCTTGATGTCTACGTGGGCTCGACATGCCCAAAGCCAGATGCCGAGTTGCATTGCAAGATAGCCGTTCGCATATCGATTACGACTGAGTACAAAGGAAGATATAGCTGCAACTTGTATCTAGAGCCTAATGAGCATACAATTTTTTAAAGGAAGAAATTGCTTACCGTTGAGTGGGGACGCTGTTTCCGAATAATAACCCTGCCCTTCTTCATCATCGCTGTCATACATTCCGTCAAGAACCATACAGCGCGTGCCCGGCGCTCGAAAGTTTCGGCAACCGTTTTTATCCTGAACGCCTCTACGACATGCCAATTCACCATCGCACGGCTGTCCTTCTTTCGCGCATCTCGCCGCTTCGACGCAGCAAGACGAGCATGTAGAGGACCAGTAACATGGTCGTCTACATCTTGCTCTACATCCTCCCATTCGTCGCCCTCTTCATCAGCCGTGAGATCGCCAATTTGCTTTCGACAAGCGGGGCCGACAAGCTGAATGGCCCAGCACGATATCGCAGGCCGAGCGTAGCGAAGGTCTGACGGATCCTTCCAGCCATCAAACATATGTTCCAACTCATCGCGGTGATTGGAAAGGTAAGTAGGGCGGCTAGAGCGATGGTGGTAGATGAGGTTGACGATCTCGGCGGCCTTAATCTTGGTGTTGCCGCGGAGGAACGAAGAGACGAGGGAACGATGCCGCTTTGTTCGCTTGTCCGGACCATCTCGACGTCGAAAATCTGCAAAAAGAATCCGCAGAAAGTGCCCGAGTGTTTTGAATTTTTCGATAATGAGCAAGAGGATCGCGTTCATTTCGACGTAGGGGTCGGGTTTTGGAGTCTTCGGGGCTTTAAGTCGAGGTTGGGAATGAGGAAATGGGGCGCGTTCGACAGGTGTTGGCATAAGATTAGAAACAGGAAGAGACGTCGCTACGTTGTTGTTTAATATGAGATAAAACTTGCAGAAAAAGTAAACCTACGTGGTACTGGTAAAGAGTACGCTCGGTCATGAATCCTGTTCCGCTCTTGTATGCTTTCCAGAGTCGGGACGAACAGAGGAGTGCTGTAACGTCCTGGCGCACTAGATCTTCGTGTCCGCGCTCCGGATGTGGTTTCAACGTTGAAAACCAAGGACTGTGGGGGTGGATACGAAATATATTGTGGCTGCTGAGTTCCATTGGTCGGCGGAAAGGTGTACGCTGATTGCCACGACGCAAACGGCTGTCCAGTAGTGGGATTCGGGGCGGTGCTGACTGTGAGCTGCCCGACGCGAATTCAGGCTCCATTTGAGTTCACAGCGAAGTTTAAAGCAAGGAGTAAAATTTTCGTTTAAGATTTACAGCGGATAGAGGCAAGTAACGCGTTGAAAAGCATCGAGGATGGTGGCTCATGCCAAAATAGCAGGCCGATCACAATTCTCAATTAGGTCGACTTACATAATAACCAGGCGCACGGTACGAACCCCGATCAAACTGACAGACTCTATACACATAACAACCTCCCCCCCTCGTTATCGTGTATATAGCGTCTGTATCCTAGAGACTAAACCCCCCGGCACTTCCTCAACTGTCTCCTCTTCCTCATCTCCTCCTCCTCCATCATACCCCTCCTCCACAAACGCACACGCCGCTCGCCAGACCCTGGAAATAAAAGAGGGGCCAGCCATAGGCTCAACCACTCTTCGACTTGCAGGCACTCGCGACGTGCTGTCCGCCGCAAACGTTGCAGACGTGTCGACGGGGACATGGGACTCGGGAGCACCTGCCTTCGTTCCAATTGTTGCAGGGCTCGCGCTTTTTTCCGGGCTTTGACTTCCCAGATTTCTCTCCACTAGGCTCACCGACGGGCTCTTCAAATTCGTCGTACTTGACGCCGTCTCGCTCGAGGAAGGCCATGCGCAGTCGGACGAGTTGGGCATCGTTGGTCTGGTTGAAGAGTATGCTAGGATTGGATGCGAAGACTTTCCGAGCCGCAATGTCATACGCGATAACTCGGCACTGCGAGGACGCCTTTTTGGAAGAGAAGAGATCGTCAATGTGTTGCCTGTAGGTGCGGAGTTCGTCTCGACGCCACGGGAAGACTGTCTCGACTGCTTGGCAGTATTTATCGAAGCAGCGGAACCAGACAATTGCAGAGCTAACTGTCTTTTTGTCCGCGCGGCGTCCCACGGCTTCGTGAATCGCCGCCGCGACTGTTCCGACTGGAGTGGCGTCGAGGTCCAGTTTAGTGGAGAAGAAAAAGGCATTGATCTCGTCGAAGTCAACGACCTCGTCGAGGAGGATCTTCCTCCACAGCGCATCGGGGAAGGTTGGAGCAATCCCGGTGAGCTTGAGATTGTGGAGGGCATTCTTGATATCGAGAGCATGGTTCTCGACGGCATTGCGGACGAGTTTCTGCTCCGCGGTGAGGGAGAGCTCTTTGAGGAAAGCATCGGAGGCCCATCCGAATTTCGACTCATCCTGCTCTTCGCTGCCGGAGTCTTCTGATGTGGAATGATGATGCTTCTTGTGGTGGTGATGGTGGTGCTCGGACGGTTGTTCGTCGAGGGTGGAGTCTGAGTTGTCAGAGGGACTGGAACCTCCTCGCTTGTGTTTGCGAGGAGCCATACCTCCTCGTTTGCGGGGGTCACCGTCGCCGTCGTCGTCCCCGTCCCCGTCATCATCATCGTCTCCGCCTCCACCACCTCTTCCAGGGTTCGGCAAATCTTCAGTTCCTCTGTTTGCTGCTCCGTCGAGCCGGGTAACCTCGGCGTCGAGTGTTTCGAGCCAGGGAATGAGTTCTCTGTGAATGTCGAATTCATAGACTTCAGCCGCAGCGAGCTCGCCGATGTAGCTGACGATGGCGGCTTGGATCTCTCCCTTCGAGGCAGTGCCTTGGCCGTATCGCGCGATGATTTCGCGGATGGCGTCTGCTGCAGCGACGAAATATTCGCCTTCGGGTAGGGAGCTATCCGGTGTCTCGGGGAATGACATGTCTCCTTCGGGCTTTTTGGCATTGTCGGACATGGTTTTTGTGATTCGGTAGATGGAATTTTATTCTGTATACAACGCGAAAGTACTGGCACGAAACCGTAAGTAAAAACTTGTAGTAGAGACATATTTTACAACGACTGACCTGGCAAGACGGAAGAAAAGCTGGAGAATAAGACATTCTGCAAGCAGCTGTATCCGCCTCGCCAGGGGTGAGAAAACAGGACACGATCGTACAAGAACTAGACGGGAAACGCGAGTAAGAAAACACGGAAGACATGGTGAAAACTCGACGAGAGAGAAGGAGTGAAAGTCGCCGAAGGCGTCGCCGAAGACATGCTGTCGAGCAATGAGATAAAAGGTGCCGAAGGCAAGAAGAAGCTCACCTGGTTTGTTGTAAGGCCCGAGGGGCAACAAACTACCAATGCTTCTTTGAGACCCATGAGGCGCTGGGTAGAGCATTGTCAGGTGAGGTAGAGGGTTAGTCGAGGACGAGAAACTCACCTCGTATTAGTCTTGAGTAATGCAAGCATTAAACTCGATGCATGGCAACGACCCAGGTTACCACTACCCCATTAATGCATGTCTCATTGTCAAGCACGCAGCTCCGCGTCAAAATCAGCAGTCACAGCAAAGGAAGTATAAGAATATCAAGTAAAGATAGGGTATCTCAAATAATACTACGAATATCCCAGAAACAGACCCAACACATCCTTCCACCCCTTCTCACAACAACCTTGACACCCTTCCCTCTCCCCCTCCCTCTCCTCACCTCCCTCTCACTCTCAACAGGAACCAACACCTCCTCGACCCTCCCCACACCGCCATACTCCCTCCCCAACCACTCAACATACCGCGCATCCATCGCACTGAGGGGGCCAAGCTCCATCGCCGCCAAATCCTTCGCAGTAAGAACAACCTCCTCCGTAATCGGCGGGGGCGGCATGAGCGTCTCCAGCGTCGCCAAATGGAATTTGAACAGCGCCTCCAACGCCGCGAGGAGCTGCGCACCATCACTCAACCCAGATCCAGCAGCACTCATCGGCACCGTACCCAGCAGCGGTGCACGCGAGCCGGTTGAACTAGTAGACGGCCTTCCCTCAATCCCAGCGCCGACTTGCCGCACGAGCGGGACGTCGTCTGCGCCTTCCAGACGCACGCCCCCACCCCAGAGCGAGGCACAGAGCATGCATACGTCCTCGTAGAGGCGCCAGACGTCCCACGGACCTTTATCCCTCTCTTCCTGCACCGCTAGCGAATTGAACACGCGCACATCGCTCCATGCCCACCGCGCGCCTGAGAGTTTCCATTTTCCTGCTGATCTCTCCTCCCCTCCATCTTCTTCGCCCTCTTCGCCTCCGCTACGAATGAGGGACGGCGTGTACATGCGCTGTGCGTAGACATCAAAGAGTATGTCGTAGCATTGGGGCTTTTCGAGGAATATGGCGTCTGTGGTGCATGCGATCCATGATGACGACGAAGGGGAGACGAGGCGTGGAAAGTCCATGAGGCCGACGCATCCGAGGACGCGTGCTGGGGCGGGGGACGCTGCGGCGAGGAGGTGACATAGTGTACATGCGGCGTGTATGGGTGTGGGTGGTGGTGGGGAGGAAGACGAGGAAGAGGGAGAAGATGGTGAAGGTGTTGAAGGTGCGGTGGACATGGATGCATACACCAACACCCTCCGTCCACCGACCACATGTTTCGCGAGCGTAACGAACGCCGGTCCGACCGTGCGCAGGACGTGTGGGAGGTGCTGCGCTGGGTGCTCTGCTTCTTCCTCGTCCACTGCTCCGCTCTGCTCGTCAAACCACTGCTTTGCCAGAGCCCACTCTGCTTCTCCCAGCTGCTTGTCGCCTCCTCCTTCTCCCAGCATATCCGAGTACAGCTTTCCTAGCTTCTTCCATCCGTGTGTCGGTCGCCGTGTGATGATGCCTAGAGCACCCAGTCGCGAACCGCGGTGTCCTGGTGCATTCGTCGCTCGTCGTCGGAATACAGCCAATCCATTATGGGCAGTCGGTGAGGTAAAATATCTACACGCGTGTTAGTCAGTCTACGACAAGGAGAAAGTAGCGTACATAACGTCCTCGTCGCGCTGATGTAGTCCGCTAGGTAGAGCGCTGAATTCTACATTGTCTAGTGATACGGCGTCTGCAAGCCGTAATATTAGCAGTGCCCAACGTAGGTCCTTAACGGAACGCACCGTCGGCTGAAACACTCCAGTCTACAATATTGCCTTTCGTGGGATGGAACGAGGCGTGGAATATCGCAACTGCGCGCCTGGTCAGCCTTGGGTCGTAAAGGCTGGACGTAAAACGCACCTATATCCCGCGACGACATGTTATCTCGTTTGCCTGCCCTTCTGTCACCGTAGTACCTGCGTCTGCCCGATAATATTTGACACAGCCGTAATCCGATCCCGGCACCTTCGTCGGGTAGTCGTCGTAGGGTCTAATGACCGCGAGATGTAAAGGTATCGCTCCGCCGTCGTGGTCCGTTGACAAGCCCAAACTGCGCTGCAACCGATCGTCGGCGTTCGGACCGGCTCTTCCGCCATCATCCCTTCTGATTCCAATCACTCAAAGAAAAGCCTAGTACTTGTGTCCTCGAAATCAACGTCTATGCATTAATGGGGTAGTGGTAACCTGGGTCGTTGCCATGGGGAAGCACGCCACTCTGTGCTCGACCCGCCGGGGGTTCGATTCCCCCTTAATGCAATCCATCATGTGATGCCCTTTTCTCATTATTCCTCCAGAGTTGACTTCCTTTTTCACTCTACTTCAGTAGGGTGGCCCAGTAAACCTCCCGGGGGTGTTACTAACGGTATCGATACCGACCCCCTGGGAGGCCTTGGTTTTGAAACCGTTACTAACGGTTTCGATACCAGCACGTGATGCCGCGCCGTGCCGCCCTGCCGCCCCCATCCCGCCTCTGGCCCGCCGCTCTCAGCTTCTCCTTGGGCAGCAGGCCATCATGTGAAAGATCATGTGCCAGTATTGAAACCTACCTCCCGACCCCAGAGGGTTTTGATACTGTATCGATACCGTTAATAACCGCAGTAAACCCTAGGTGTATCGAAACCTAGGGTTTACTTCACCACCCTACGTAACAATCTGTTCTCTTCAAATATGCTACTAAGCAGCAGTGCCAGTCCGAGTGCCGTGTCTTGTGCAAGGACTTAAGAGGAAGCCCATTTGAGTCTCAACATGTGTCTCTTGATGCCCTCCCACTTCAAGCGAATTAATGTTATACAATCACTTGGCCCAAGGGGTCATAGGTCTGAGTACCCAAAGAGCTGTGCTGCAATTCAGAAAAGATATACTCTTCTTGACTCAACACACCCTGGACCTCAAGGTCTTTCTTCCTTCCTGGGCCTTCCACACCTAGTCATGAATGCATTACTGGTTCAGTGGTTGCTGCCATGGAAAGGTAGTCATCCGAGGGTTCAATTCCTTCATAATGCAGTGTATCTGTAACAAGCCTCGTTTTTGGTGCACTGACCAGACCACATTCTCTCCTCCTCCTCCTCTGCTACTATAAGTCTGTCATTCAACTCTACTGCCTGCCCTATCGAATACTTAGAGATAATGATACTACTCCCAACCACACACCCTCACCCCACCACCGGTAATACATCAACAGGATACAACCGCCTCTGTATCCTCTCCTCCGTCGTCACATCCACAAGCCACATCCCCGATATCATGATGGCGATATACTTCCCACCTCCACCTCTACCTCCGAGTCTATCCAAGATATGATCCCACATCTCATCAGTGTATTCTATAACAGACGACTCTTCTACTGCCCGGCGGAATACATCGAGCGGTCGGACGGATATGCGTGGTCGGCTCCCATCGCAGTAGTCGAGTTCGACGATGAGTGGGCCTGGCCCCGGGGCTGAGCTACGATGACGATAAAGCGTGAGCAATATGGCATGGCGGCGAATGAACAACGGCACCTTTTGCTGAGTTTGCGCTCGATGAGCGTAGCGTGTTCCGTGAGATCGTCTTGTACCATGGCGTAGATCATGTCCATGTCTAGCGGCGAGGGCGGAAGATGTAGAGAGTGCGACGGAGCTACAAAAGAAAGACGGAGATAAATCAATTCCAAACGCCCGACAGAAGCAGAAACCACATACAACTCCTCGCACGATCCAAAACCTGACATTGCGTCCGATGTCCATTGACCCAATGCATCTTTTGACATGGCCGCGAACAGTACACGGCAAAGAGACACCCGCTGCATCGTCTCGGCTTCACAGCCCCCTCCGTCGAAGGGCACTACGTATACCAACCTAAGCAAACTCACCCGGAACCAAAAATCAGAAAACTCACATCGGGATTAACACAAACACACCTCCCCTCCACCCTCTCATACACCTCGCCCTCCCTCGTCTTAATCTCCACCGCCTCCCTCAACCTCTCATACCTTCTCCCCACCTCCCCACCCACTCCACCACCCTCATCCCAATCATACCGTAAGCGCATCGTCCTCCTACACACCCTCCCCACACTCCTATACACCAAAAACGCTTGCACATACCCCAAACACCCCCCAATCATCGCACTCAAATGCCCCTTATCCTCTCGGTCCTCAAAACACTCTAGATCCCCCCCAACAACTCTCTCGATGCGGAGAAGGGTATCGATGAGGTTCCCCTCCGAGATAGCGCGGACGACGAAGCGAGGCGCCATGCGTGTGAAGACGGAGAGCTCTTGTACGAGGAGACACATGCACGAGCCTACCGTTCCCTTCTCGTTTTGAGGTGTGAGGTAGAGCCCCTTGGACGCGCGCCGTGCAGCGAGGCACAGAACGTCCAGGACGCCGTGTACTGCTAGGCCACGGCGGAGGAGGGTATACAGCTCCGCGCGTAGAATATCGTGCTTAGCGAAAGCCGTAACGACGATAGAGACATCATCTTCTCCTTTCCCTCCCCGGTATCGGCATCAAAAGCCAAAGCGCGGATAAGCGCAAGCGCGACATCGGGTAGGCGGGAGGAGGAAGAAGCGAGGAGGGCGCGCATCGAGTGCTCGAGGTCAGGGTGGCCCGGGACGAGTTTGGCCTCGGCGATGAGCGCTGTAAGGACAGCAGTTTGGAAATCCGGGCGCGCGGGGGAGGAGGGCGGGAGTTGGAGGAATGTGTCCATTGTAAGTGGGAGGAGACGCCCTTCATTGCGAAGCGCGTGTAGGAGTGGGGTGTGCCGAAGGAGTGAGGGTATGATGTGTCCGATTTCGCGCAGGAGGAGGGGGGAGTCGAGGATGTGAGTGGAGGAGATGAAGAGCGCGAGCCAGCTTGATATGGGAGGACAAAGGGTTTCTAGGGTACTAACGCCACTACCATTTGGAGGAAACGGTTGCTGTTGGTGTGATTTATCCAACCCATGCGCGAGCATCTTGAGCGCGTATCGCGCGTTCATCGCTACGACCCCATCCGTGTCTTTTACCTGGGCAAGGTGCCGTGGAGAGAGATGCGCGTATATAACTGGGAGAACATCGTCCAGATCAAGAAAGTTGTTATACGAGAATACGAGATGGAGTGTGCTCGTCGCGTTGGGATCGCCGTTGATCGCTTGGGTCTACAAACAAAGCGTCAGAAAAGGGAAACGGAAAGGAAGAAGGGAAGACAGACTTTGAGGAGGTTGAATCGAGCGGGGGATATGGGCGATGGTGGATGACTTCGGCTGGTAGACATCCTGTTAGTCTAAATATCGCGCCACCTTCGTACTTTTGCGGGATCAAAATCAAATGACAAGCGCAGATATTGCGATCCTCTCTACTATATATGCCCCCCTCCACATCGCTCTAAGCCTCTTTGGGAACAGGAACCGCACCGCACTGCCCAGGGTCCCGCGGCGTTTAGCCCAGAGTAAATAAACCAACCACGGACGGAGATGATCTCAGGATAGAAAGTCAATTGAAACTACTTATGACGCATCGCCATGGGCTCGGGAGGAACTTGGAAAACCGGAATACCATTGTTCTCCGGCAACTTGAAGGATTCGCGACGAATAATAGACTCTGTTGTTTCCGCGGTAGATGTAAGTTCGGTGTTCGTAGGAGGAGGAGCGGCGGGAGCTCATCTCACTTTGATATTATGAGAGATGGGTTTCATCATCAAGAGCCTGAGAGAGATAGATGTATATGAGAACTTTGAAAGAAAGAAAGACGAATGGCATACCAATGTCGGTGAACCTGCCTGCGACGTGGATATGTATCAAAGTGGGTGCGTAGTTGATCCCCGTCGGTGCCACCAACCCGCCCCCGGCATCCCAAGGAAGCGCCTAGGCGCGTTGTTCCTCCAATAGATGTGTATCTGAGGTTCTATGTTTAGCACGAGAGTCGGTATCTCGCTCCGCTATGAATACACCCGTACACACCGAGGTAAAGAAATGCAGACGACTGCCCCGAGGATAGCAAACTGAATGGAGACAGACTTCCGGTAAATAAGTATTGGGCGGTGCAATTGAATAACCGAGTTTAATCACCTTTCAGAGCGGGAATGTATCAAGGGTAAGATTAGCAGCCTGCTCGTCGTAGTGAGCAAGACGCGGCACTCGGACGTTGGTAGGTTGTAAACAGCCGCTCAGGAGCGCAAATATAAAAAGATTAATGCAACCAAAAAACCCGGTGAAAATATAACCTGATTGGATACAAATACAACCGTAGATCAAACATCATGATAGTTCGTTGAAACCGGCGTTCATACCGCATTATTCCAAAACACCCCACACCCCAAGCCCCGCAAAGAACACACCCAACCCCAACACCAAGCCCACATACACCCTAACCTGCGGTGCTCTCAAGTTCCCTATCAGCGCCTGAACCGCAAAGCACCCTAATGTCGTGCCTAAACTATAGCCGAACGTCATCCGCGGGTACCACGTCGCGCTCAGGAGAAGCGTAGTTCCCAACGACAACAGGACCATCGTCACTCTCTGCAGCGCCAATATGAACAGCGGGATATCGACAAAGGCGACACCAGCCAACGCAGCTTCCATCTCCGCGCGTTTGTGAAGGGTGTTTAAGAGGGAAAGGTTGGTGCTTATAACCGAGGCTTCTTCGTCCAAATCATCCTCATCCTCATCTTGGAGGAGATGCGGCGGCCTGGGCTCGTACAACCGCATCGTGCGGTACGCCCCACGGATGCTGACCAAGGCTTCGACGAGCGCCCAAGTCATACCGACGACCCACGTCCTGACAAACACCGCCTCGTCCTTCTTCGACGGTAGAGGAAAGTCCGCGTGGTGCGCTAGGCGCAGGAGATAGGGCGCACTGAGAAGCAACACCGTATGGAGTGCGGCGCGCAGCAGGGCGGTTACGCGCCACCACGGGCACCAGTCGTCGATGTGCTTTTGCAGGGTATAGGAGAGCGTCCACAGCGCGAGAGGCGTGAGGACATCATCGACCTGTATGAGTGCGCCCTGTGTTGGGACCAGCCAAAGGGGTATAGTGCTGAGAGCGAAGGCGGCGACGGTGGTGAGCAGGACGGAGAGGGTGTAGAGGCGGACGTGCCGTACGTAGTCGAATTTTATGTAGTCGTCTTCGTCAAAGTCCATGTCCATGTCCTCTGCAATGGTGGTGGTAAGCTCGTCGCCGTTCATGATGGTGATGGGACGGACCCAAAATGTCTGAATGACGACATCGATCAGGGTTGCGACTTGATGGCGACAAATTACTAGATCGTGTCCAGGCTCGCTCGATAACGAACTTACAACTGAAAGAAACGACATGGAATTGCGCCACAAACAGGACACAGGCATTAATGGGGTAGTGGTAACCTGGGTCGTTGCCATAGATAGACCTGCTGATGCTCGACCCGCCGGGGGTTCGATTCCCCCTTAATGCACTGATGTAAGTGAATGTATTTTTACACCCAACTTGCGATTGTTTTTTCTTACCAGTTTACTGGCGCAATAGGGTGGCGCAGTAAACCTCCGCGGGGTGTTAGTAACGGTATCGATACCGGGCCCTCGGGAGGCTAGAGTTTTGAAACCGTTAGTAACGGTTTCGATACCGGCACGTGTTCGTGACACGTGATGTGGCGCAAACGGCGCGCCGCCCTAGTCCCGCCTCTGTCCCGCCCTTGCCTTCTTGTCCTCAGCGCCGGCGCAATGTCACGTGAAAAGTCACGTGCCGGTATCGAAACCTACCTCCCAACCCCCAGGGGTTTCGATACCGTATCGATACCATTACTAACCGCAGTAAACTCAAGGTGTATCGAAACCTTGGGTTTACTGCACCACCCTATGGCACAAGCGCCGCGAGTCTCGCTGGAAGCAGCCAAATTCTCTTGCCTCCATATTCGTCGAAACTCAAAATCAACCCTAAACAATCCATAGGCCTCCACCTTCTACATAAGTATTTGTCAAGGACAAACACCCTTCCTCAAGGTCGCTTCGAACATTATCTTTCAGGCCGTGACATCCATGCGAGCCATTGACATTCGAAATCGATAATATTTGGCTTAATATTTGGTCTTCAGGTTGCACACCTGTTCGCGAGTTGGATGTACTTAGTCTACAAAGACTTCAATGCAGTCAACACCAATCATCCTCGGAGTACTTCTCGTCATCCAGATTCCACTACAGATGATGCAGTCATCTCTGGTGCCACTGAACAAGGCATCTCTACAGCTGCTGAAAGAAACGTGGAGTAGCGCCACAATTTGCACAGAGGCATCAATGGGGCAGTGGTCGTTGCCAGACAATTATAATGAATCCTCTTGACCTGCCGGGGGGGTTCGATTCCCTCTTAATGCATGCAGATATAGGGCTTTTCTTTTGTACCCCAGCCGCCAATCTGATGAGCCTGTCGGACGAGGTAGCCAAAGAGCCGACCGCCACACGCGGCGGCCGCGATATGATTGATGTTGGTACAGTTAGGGTACGTGATACAAGTATGGAATACAAACGGGCGGGCGACGATGAAACAATACTGGTGTGACCGAGTAAGAGACTGAGAGTACTAGTGAGAATACAACAACGCACCTGGCGGGGCACAGTAAGAGCTGAGAGATGCGAGACATCCTCGGCTGCATACCTAAGCTGCCCGCCAGGTAAGGAAATAAACGATCGTCCTAAAAGAAGATGTGGCGCTGGAAGCTGTCCACGTCAAAGTCTCGCGGTAAGCGAGGATAATGTCCCGGAGGCAGAAGAGTCTCACCTGGTTCATTTTGCGACCCGACGGGTAACGAACCAGAAGTACAGCGTTGTAGATCCGAAGGATCTGTAACGAGTACTGTAGTGAGGATGCTGTGAGCATATGAGACGTGAAAGATGGCGTACCTCATATTGGCCTTGAGTAATCAAAAGATTAATCTCGACCAATCTGATGAGCCTGTCGGACGAGGTAGCCAAAGAGCCGACCGCCACACGCGGCGGCCGCGATATGATTGATGTTGGTAAAGATGCTAATGGATGATCCGGAAGATGATATCAATCATGGTTGGGTGGAGTTTTGTTGAAGAGTAGGGCCTGTAGAAGGACGGGGTTCTTCCTGATGTAAATCTGGAAGGTATTCGATGCCCAACGTCCGGCGGCCTGAATGAGATGGGGCGCACATCCGTCCTCGGCCATCGCTGTTGCGCCACCCGCTCTCATCGATTGACCCGCGAATTGCGAATCTGGTTCAACGCGTCGTAGACGTTTCATGAACCATGCTCGCGTTGGGATCTCATTCTTCGCTGTCACCCAGAGGAACGGGTTCAAGCGTGAGATCTTGTCGCGCGAATCGATGTAGCGGTGGAAGACGGGTCCCGGGTTACTGTAGACTTTCATTCAATTCGTCGGCCCCTGTGACCTGTGACCTCTCCGACGAAATTTTGGTTTCGTCGACTTACCATATATGGTAATTACCGCCGCGGCGGAGCTGCGGCGGGAGGCTGGCGGGGGCCCCGCCGGGGACTTTTTCACGATTTTCGTTGTGACCCTTGTGACTTTTCGTCGATTTCGGATCCTCTGTGACCCGTGACCGACGAATTGAATGAAAGTCTACAGTAAAGTCGCCACGGCGGATGATGCGGATTTTGTTCCCCTCAAAGAACCGGTCGGCCTTGTGATACGGTAGGTCAAAACCATACCCGTCGGCGAACCAAGTTACCGTGGAACGGCGAGAACATTTGCGCAAGTCACGTATGGCGATGTTGTCCGGGACTGACATCTCGCCGAGACGCAGTAAGGCCATGAAGCCAGTCGTCAACATGGCGGCGAAGAGCAGGCTGTCGTGTGAAGGATGAGCGCTGAGGTCGTTGATGGTGGAGAGAACATGCGCTCGTGCCAGAGGAAGTTTCCTCAAGACTGGGGTACTATATCTCTTCATGCAACCCGAAAGTGAACGCGCCACTAAATATGACTTTCGGTTAGCGCTGACTTCAGGAAAATATGGTTCAAGTTTATTGCAAATACCAGTCAGGTAGGAAGCGACGGAGCGCGGTTGGATCTTGTCGCACATGTAGACGACATAGAAGGAGAGGGTGTCGGGCGTTGGTTCAATGGGAAATTGGTGAAGAGTGCAGAAGTTGAGATACGAATTGAGATGAGAGTCGTAGGTCGCGCTTGTCGACGTGTCGATGGCGAGTCCTAGAGCTATGGCTCTCTCGTGGAGAAGCCGTTCGCGGGACCAAGGTTTCCTACGCGGTTGCCTTGGCGTCCGCAGTTGCACAATCTTCATTTTTCCTCTGCCCCCAGCGTCACTCGAGGGGGTTTAAAAATGTCGCAGTGCAAATCCGGCACTATAGACTGCGCGACGTGGAGATTGTCGCGAGAGAGTGCATCGGCCACGGTGTTCAGTTCGCCGCTGACGTGGACGACGCATAAATCGATGTTGGAACGGATGCGGATGTCCACAGCCGCTTTGAGGATGGGATTATAATCAGGTAGCGCGCGGAGAGTGTCGAAGATATTGACTGTATTGGTGTTGTCAGTGAAAATCGTCAACCGAGCAGGAGACTTAGGCGTGGCGAAAAACGCTAAACTCGACCGCTCATACCACTCGAGCGCGGCGAGAACACAGAGTGCCTCCCAAAAGAAGATCTTGTCCCGCATCGCGTCGCCCGCAACTGAACAGGTGAAACCGAGATCCATGTCCGGCACCCAGAAACCCATGCCCGTCAAAGACGCGTCGCAGAAAATGACCATGTTTGCCTCTGTGAAGGGATTCCAGTCAAGATTGGCGAAGAAGAACATGCCAGACGAAGCCTCAACATGTCCTTCAAACCACGCCAAGTCTTGAGCAATCGCCTTGTTGAGGTAGATGGGAGCATGTGCGCGGTCCTTTCCAGACATCTTGGCATATATGTTGCACAAGGCGGGTTTGAGTAATGGATACACGTTCAGCGACCAGTTCATCCAACCGGTCAACTGCTCGAAGTCGTGAAGCGTTTGACGGCGACGGGGAACGTTCGCAAACTCGTGGACGTGATGGATGAGATCAGATTTAGATTCTTCTGGGAGTGTTGCCGTCATCTCGTTCGGGTCAACGAGGAAGCCAATGATGACAAGGACTTCACCCCAAATTTGCTTCTTTGCCTTGTGGGGAATGCCGAGCCAATCCCACAGTCGAAGAAGTCGGACTTGATCCGTTGGATAGTATTGCTGGTACGGGTCATACCAAGTCATGTCGCCGACTAAGCCTACGCTGTAGCAGTCATCAACATAACAGCAAAGAAAGACCATGTTCAGAACACATATCGCTATCCATACAACAAGTCCCATCACCGACGCCCATGCTCTCGGAGAAGCACGACTTCCGAAACAGGCACGCCAGTCAACGTAACGCAGCCATGCGGTCTTGTCCGTCTTGCTTCCTCCCACCATGGACGTCACGACTTGCTTCAACTGCCACAGTGGATGGACGGGTATTGTATGGAACGCGCCCATGATGTCCGCCTTCCAAAGGAGTAGCCTCTCGCCAGGATGCATGCTGGAAAACATCAACAGCATCGGGATGAAGACAAGAAGAGAATCCAAACGTGCGCCCTTCGTTTGAGTTCTGTCTACCATGTTGTTTTGACAATACTCTCCTGCAGATTGGTTCGCGACGAGGCGGAGATCGACTGAGTGCGGTTTGAGCACAGCGATGTTGGGCGTACTGTACATGCCGGGAAGTAGGTCTGGGCCGAACGCTGGTGAGTGTTGTCCTTTGTCTACTTCCTCTATGCACTGCGCCGCAATGAACTGACTCTCTTCAGTCGATGAGATCTTCGCCCACGCATTGTCCCACGTTTCTGGAAAGTCGCCTGATGGATTCGTGTCGGCCCAAGGCCATAATCCGATTTTCAACGTTCGAACCACGGAGGCAACGAACGCGCGATTCGGATGGATGGCTAGAGCGCTAGCGAAACGTTCTACATTGATCGGGGTGGAAACGTGGAAAAGGTGAGGATTGTCATAGATAGTTTTCATAGCTACATGATTGTACTCTTTTTCAGGCGGGTGTGGAAGAGGTTCGTCAACCTCCGTGAACCACGCCGTGCGACTACCCTGCGGGGCAACGCTCCTCCATCCGAAACCCCTCAGATAGCGTGGTAGGAAGGATCCAATACCACTGGCTTTTTCAACTTCCATTCCATTCTCTCCAACATCCACCACCTCTTCATCCTCTCCTCCTCCTCCTACAAAATGACGTGCGACGTGCCACAGGCTTGACACGAAGGAAGAGCTGGTCGAGGACTCAGCAGCTTTTCGGTTTACACAAGGTGACGACGTGTGGTCCTTCGCAGGTACTGCAAACATGGCGTCTGGAACAAGCGCTGCGGAAGCACTTACCCTCATTCCAGTTGTTGCAGATCTCTCGCTCTCGCTTCTTTGCCAACTTGGATCTCTTTGTGATTCCACCGGTGCCTTCGATGTCGTTGTAGCGGACGCCGTCTCTGTCGAGGAAGGCGCCCTTGAGTTTGGTGATCTCTGGGGCATCGAACTGGTTAAAGAGGATGGCTGGGTTGGACCCGATGACTTTGCGGGCGGCAATGTCATATGCGATAACTCGGGGCCAGGAGTCTTCGACCTTTTGGGTGAAGAGGTTGTCGATATGCTCTCGCCAGACTCGGAGTTCGTTCGTCCAGTAAGGGAAGATTGTCTCGACTGCCTTGACATACTTATCAAAGCATCTAAACCAGACGATTGGCGAGTTAACTGTCTTCTTCTCCGTGCTTCGTCCCAAGGCTTTGTGAAGTGCCGACTCGACCGTGCTGACTGGAGTGGGGTCGATGTCAAGTTTGGTGGAGAAGAAGAAAGCATTGATCTCGTCGAAGTCAACGACTTTGTCGAGGAGGACTTTCGTCCAAAGGGCTTCTGGGAAGACGGGAGCAAGTCCTGTGTGCAAAAGACTGCGCAAGGTGTACTTGACGTCGCGTCTG
The DNA here is from genome assembly GCA_036872995.1 of Hymenopellis raphanipes. Lineage (NCBI taxonomy): Eukaryota > Fungi > Basidiomycota > Agaricomycetes > Agaricales > Physalacriaceae > Hymenopellis > Hymenopellis raphanipes. The sequence continues at coordinate 1,205,770 of JAYMDG010000015.1, forward strand.
TGATTATCGACGGCGTCGCGGATTTTCTTGTGCTCGGCGGAGAGAACGACTTCTTGGACGACGGCGGCGGCAGCCCATCCGAAGAGATTATCGTCTGGTGTGTCGCCGTCGTTGGATCCGCGAGCATGGTGGTGTTTGAGAGCAGGTTTGGATTTGGGTTTGTCGTCCTCTCCGCTCTCGTAATCCGTGATTGAATCGATGGAGTCGGGAGTCTCTTCCCGTTTGCGTTTGTTTCCGGGTTTGACTCGCTTCTCGTGGTTGTCACCATCTCCAACCTTTTCGTCGTCGACGGTTTCTTCCTCTTCCCCGGCAGACACATCATCATCATCAGCTCGTTTACCCAACTCTTTCCCTCGCTGCTTGGCTCGCTCGAGGCGTCTAGCGTCGCTCTCGAGTTGCTCAAACCAGGGCTTGAGCTCGTTGCGTCCGCTGAAGTCGTATAGGCCGGCTTCCGAGACGCCGCCGATGTAGGCGACAATCGTGGTCTGAACGTCAATTTTGGACGCCCGACCTGCGCGGTATCGCCCGACGATGGATTCGAGTGTCTTGCGGACAGCGCTGGCGTAGTCCTCCTCCGAGAGGTCCGTGCTAGGGACATCAGGGATAGAACAGTCTCCGGTTTGTCGCTTCTTGGCGTTTTCGGCATTTCCGGGCATAACTGTGTGAGTCGATAGATGGAAATATATTTCTGATACGACGATGAAACAATACTGGTGTGACCGAGTAAGAGACTGAGAGTACTAGTGAGAATACAACAACGCACCTGGCGGGGCACAGTAAGAGCTGAGAGATGCGAGACATCCTCGGCTGCATACCTAAGCTGCCCGCCAGGTAAGGAAATAAACGATCGTCCTAAAAGAAGATGTGGCGCTGGAAGCTGTCCACGTCAAAGTCTCGCGGTAAGCGAGGATAATGTCCCGGAGGCAGAAGAGTCTCACCTGGTTCATTTTGCGACCCGACGGGTAACGAACCAGAAGTACAGCGTTGTAGATCCGAAGGATCTGTAACGAGTACTGTAGTGAGGATGCTGTGAGCATATTTGGAGCATATGAGACGTGAAAGATGGCGTACCTCATATTGGCCTTGAGTAATCAAAAGATTAATCTCGAACAATCCATACAAAGTCATTCTATACAATGAGTATTCAGTAAACCTCCCAGGGCTTCTTTCAATGGCACTAGGCAGTCGTGTTTTTCTGTTTCTTAAAAGTTTACTGTGTGGCGCAAGCGTCGCGAGCCTCACTAGAAGCTGCCAACGACTCTTCAGCTACATTATTGAACTTATACTCGAAGACATCTGTATATTGCTAGCGTATCTCAGCGCCAATACTGAGAATGATGTCCTCCTCTTGACTTTCACTCTCCCAAAGGCTCGCTTCGGACACTCCCGTCTACTACCCGGTTTAATTTTAATGCTCATTTCGCACAATATTTTCCCCCATTACAGGTATTAAGGAGGCCGACGTAACTGTTCGCGCTTGCTTCAATACAGTCAACGCCCAATCGTCCCCGGATCACTTCTCGTCATCCATATTCCACGGCAAATGTCTAGCGACATTGACATCCTTCGTCCACCGCACGAACTCCTCTTTAAACTCCCCCGAGTTCTCCTTGAACCAGTTCAGCACCGCGTGAATGACTGCCTGTCCCTCGCTTTCCTTCGACACCTTTGCTTGCCGATTGATATCCTCCTCCGTCGCGACACCGCTATGCCCAAAATCAATCACCACAGCCGTCTTATGGGAGTCGGTGATAATGACGTTCTTCGGTGAGACGTCGAGGTGATATACGCCACATGCGTTAATAGCTTTGTAGCTATCTTCGATGGGGGTCAACTATGCGGCGAGGGCCGTGAGTTGAGAGAAGAAGAGAGAACTCAGAAACGGGCCTACCACATTTCGTACATGCTCAAGAATTGCGCGCTTCCCTGAGCTATCTGCCGCTTCATACTCATGACTACATTGAGCGAGCGTCTTCCCTTTGATGTGTTCCAAAATCAATACACGCGCTTCTTCCCCATTGGGCATCGTGACCTATCAGTCTGAAGTGAGTCTCGTTCAATTCCATCATTAGTGAACGCCATACCTTAACCTTCCCCAAATAATACGGCACCGCCCCTCCCTGCACGCCCGTCAACCGCGTCGTATATATCAAATTCTCCGTACTCGCTACTTGTCTCCCAAACGCCGAATACTTGAAGGAATGCTCTTCCTCTAGATCCGGCAGTGGTAGAATAGACGACTGCAGAATCTTTAGGACCACCGTTTCCTCTGTACCCTCGACGCGCGCGACCCACACTTGGGACCACTGCCACGCGTCATCTGAGGAGAGATCCATAGGCTGTATACCGCTGTCCAATATGAATCGGAATGTGCCGCCGTGTAACGCGAAAGCTGGATAGGGGCGATGTGTTGACGAGGTAGACTCGGATGCGGGGGTAGGAGAGAATGGGGGTGGTATGGTAGCGGTAAAAGACCATCCGCGACGTAGAGGACTAGCCTGCGCCGCGGCGCGTAGCGTGAGAAGCGTCTGTGCGTACCGAAGCACGGCCTGTGGATCGTCCACGTCGACTTCGGGGACGAAGCAAGGTATGGAGGCGCGGTATTCCTGGGGGATTTCGGACGCGGCGTCCAGGTCCCATGAAGTTGTGGGTGTCATTGACATGTTAACTTTAGATGTGATGTGTTATAGGTAGTTGTGTGGTGTCTTGTGGAGGCTATATGAGGCGACGAGCAAAGATCTGGGATTGGGAGCCGAGAACGACCGAGGCGCGGACCTTGGGTGGACATGGGATTGTGTCGGTGGTCGGGGCGCGCGTCCAGAAGGACTGGGGCTCCGCATCGAAGGTTGATTGCGGGGTAGTGATCAGTAGACGTTCCCGTGTCACGAAGACCATTTTCTAGACGCGAATTCGGATGAACTCGGATAGATGATTGGAAATAAATGAAATCACGTCGGGAAGGTTCATCAGGAATGGACTATACGAGCGCGGTTAAACGCCAAGCACCGTGTTTTCATAATTGAAAGAGAAAGATGAAGTAAAAGGTAAAGACATGATGGTATCAGTCATTTGAGAAAACACGTGCAAACAAACGCCTTCACTACTTACGCCATCACGGTTTGATTGTCTTTTGACGCGTCTGTCATTTTTCAGATTGATGTTTTCTTCATTAATTTGTTGTAGAAAGATGGAACGCTATCAAGAAGCCTCACAGCTAAAAATAGTTGTGGCGTGTTTATACGGTCGGCTTTGACCTCCAATCCAAAAGGCCACAGTCTAATTGGTCTCGTCCTAGCAGCCAGACAGGACTGCACGTCATGAGAGTTTGGCTCTGCTTTTTCTTCCATGAATGAAAGTTCAATGCAAGCCCCGAGGCTTCGCTTCCCACGAGAACTGCAAAGAGACGCCTTGATTTACTACCACCATGGAGAAGTTGTCAGGTGCAGTCTCTTTCTATTCAGTCTTCGTAGGGCCCAACACAATTCATCTTCTACAGTTACGCGACCTTGGGAATTCCGTACGTCGTCATGCAAAACTGGTATCATAACATAATTGATCGTTCCACTCCTAGGAGCAGTATTTCGTGTCGGTTACTACGAGTATCCTGTTGGCAGTAATCTGACAGTCGTGGGATGCGACTGAGATTCACAATCTGCCTGAGGCTCAGGACAGAGTGCGAGTCTTCTGCTCGTGTGCGTCGGATTCATTTTGGTTCAATTTCACGCGACTTCTCCAAGAGAACACGTCCTTTTTTACCACAGATACGCGAAATCGTTCCTCTTCCACGAGCCGCATCTTTCAGAACACCGGGCGCTTCGCTCAAGGAGCCTTTACGCATGGGCGGTGCCGGTCCATTCGGGATATCGGTATCCTCGTTTCATCTTCCCAGGGTCTCTTCTGCCTTTCCTCTCCGGTGTATTATAGCACCACGTCAGTCCATTTAACGCTTCTACACGCGTCAAATACTTGCCGCTTCCAAAAAATCCTTGGCGAGCCAATGGCCTTTGGTAGTGTGCGCAAACGTGGCGGTTCTATGTATCTTTCACACAACTCCACCCCTGCTCCCGATGCATATCAAATTGTAAGATCGCCATCATTAGCGCCAATCTCGGCCATCAGTGCGGAAGCTATGCGTGATTTGTCTTCAGGCCCTCGACTCGCCTTTTGATTCATCTTAAACGCTGGGGAGACGACGTTTCTCACATCACCCACCATGCGATCATCTGCCTCGTCCTCCTCGTCGACGCTAGAACTGGATCATCTGGATTATGATTCTTCCTCGTACGTCGTTAAGCAAACTGGTCGTGCCATTTTGTATCCTGACCACAGCTCCGATTAGACGCGTGGAAAGTGGGAAGCTTTTGGGCGACGACGAGAAGGAATGGAATGCGGATTGGAAGAACGACAAGTATGAGACGAGGAGTGTTCTCGATGAACCGTCTCCGCGGCGGCGCCCATCTCTTCGTCTCATGGTCGTGCATTTCCTCCACGGGACGTTGCTCTTGATAAGCATCTTCACGCTTCTCATTTCTTTTTGGCGCTGGGAGCATAAGGTCGAGATTGATACCAACAACGTGCGTATTCCTCGTCGCGCCTATTATACCACGCTGAACTTTAATCCAGGTCAGTCAAGTCACCAGTGTAATATCCATTGTCGTGCAGGTGTTCTTCACCGCGTGTATCCTGCTATTGTATCTGCTGTCTAGTGCCGTTGCTATTGATGCGGCTATTCGCCATCGTGAGGAGCCCTTTTAAGCGAACGCGCCTTTCACGTCTAATCTGTCTTCTAGCTCGTTCCATTATCGATCTCGACTTTCGTCTCCAAGCATGGTATGGGGGAATGGGCCCAGCCATAGCGAACGGCATCTTCCATATGAATCGCTTCCGACAAGTTTCCAGGAGTGTACTTTTTGGCGTACCCTTGTATTTTATCACTGGCGAGATCCTGAAGGTAACATCGTCTAGTGTCCTTGGTACGTTCCTTCCCGCACCAGCAAGGCAACACTGTTTCCGATACCGCTTCCATTATAGGCATCAACATCTATAACACGACGACGCCTGCTGGCGGGTCTGCTCAGAGCCACATCGTGTCGTTTGAATACCCGAACCTTATTCATACAGATCATGATATTTATAACTGCTCTGCGGTCGACGACATGAACACTGGGTTTTATAAGGTACAGGATTTGTGGAAGGTCGGTTCTCTCTCGTTCTCAATGTCCTGATGTTTTTGATAAATGAAGTAGGTTTCAAAACAAGTCCTCAATCTAAACAACACGGGGAATGACACTACACATCCCGGGTTGATTGGCAAGTAAGTCTTCCGAACCAGCCTAGCGCGCGTTGGTACCTAATCGCCCACAGCACCATTTACGATATCCCAGACTCGTCTCGTCCGTTTGATGTTGGTTCGTACCTCCTCTTCTAGCGCTCCTTTCCTAGTACGAAACTAATAAATCTTATAGCACATCTGAACGGCACAAGAATGAATGTGCACTGCTCCCACGTCAAACCCGATGATACCAGCTTTGAGCTCTTATACGGATCCGACGATATCTCAGGTCAATTCGACGGATACTACGTTCGATGGTCATGGACGGCAGACACTGCCGGGTACCCCTACGCCGAGATGCATAACAGGCCTCCATACGGAACGCGGAACTCCTCATACGTCGACATGTCCAGTCTTACTCCCATAGTTTTTGACACTGACGTCAATAAAGAGGTACACTTATTGTTGCAGAACTGGACCTACGACGAGTGGTGGCCAGACGACACAGGGTTCAAAGCCATTTCGAACCAAGTCCTCTTCGTCTTGGCAGCACCCGACACCACCCTTCTTCTCCACGACTCGTCCGGGTCCGTCGCGTCCGTGAACCTCACCACGCTCGATTCCGCCGACGCTTGTTTGACCGTGTGCGCTGATAACAATCTCGCTAAATACTCTGCAGAGTGCGTCGACTACATGCGCCAGCACACGGGCTGCGTGGACAATAGCGAAACGTGGTATTTTCAAGCCGTCGGGTGTACCCTGCAGACGACACAATCCACGCTGGCCGTCACACAATCTGGGTTGCTAGCGCCCGAAAGCTATTCGCGCACGCAGCCATCCAAGGCGCACGAGTGGGACGATTTCTCCCCTGTCAATCCCCACGACGGATACGACTTTCTCGCGAACGAGTTTCTCGAGATGTTCGTCCCCGCGCCGTGCTACGTCGACTCGGGAAACGATACAGAGTCCCAGGACCGAGGCGTCATGTCGGGTGTTCTCGTCAATATACTTTTGGACAATCAGGATCTCAGCTACTTTGAAAATACCCTTGCGAATATGACGGCGAGCTATTTGTGGAACGTCTGGCAGCAGTGCGATTCCCCGTTCAAGTATGGGTGGTCGTATCCGCAGTGTTCTCCCAGGGCTGATGGGTTTGCTGCATCGCTCGCGACCACCGCGGCGTATGACCATCTTGAGACGAAGGCTAGGCTGCAGATTGTACAGTGGAAGGCGGCGGTGACGGTCCTGTGTGGGCTTGTCTTGTTCTTCTTGGCGTTTTATCTGCTGGGGACGGCTACCGATGGTCGGGCGGGCGTGCCGTTACGAGAGGCGAGGTTCATGGAAACGTCGCGGTTGTTAAAAGATTCCTCTATACCCGAAGTTGTTGGCACGGCTGCACCTGGATTTGAGAATAAGGCGATAAGGTGGGTTTTATAATGCTGTCTGCTTTGATAAAGCGCTGATTGATCTCAGATATATTCGTAACGGTCCTGAAGAGACGAAGGCGCGCCTGGATGTATACCAGTAGGAGAAGTTGGACCTCTTCACCTCTAATTTATTATAGATGACACTGTATTATATATCTAACTTACAGGAATGATTGGAAAGAACGGCCGAGGTGTGGTATATGTATCAAGTGTCTAGTCATCCTCGTCGAGGCGCCGTTTGCCTGGTCGAGTCGGCGGTCCTCTTTCGCCGATATTAGCATGACGAGTACCGTTGCCGTAGAAGTTGTCCAGGCTGAGTTGGAGTAAGTACTGGGGCACTCAGATGATTGTGAAGCTTACAAGAGGCGATTCAGGCCTGATTCTGATGCTGCCATCTTGCCAGTGTCATGACCAATACCGGCAATGAAATCGACTGTATCTCCGGAATCAGCGGGGAACGCATCCAAGAAGTTGTACATCCGCTCTCCACGATTGGCACTGTAAGGCGTGTCAGATAGAACTATTCGTGCAGACAGGAAATGACTAACCCAGTTGTTTCCGGTGCGCATCCGTCTTCGTAGTCACCAAAGTCGTTCAGTCCTCGCGCATACGCGATATGCCTGGCTCCGTAGCGTAGGCGGACGCCGAGAGATCCTAGAGTCCTGACGAATGTGCGCTCGTAATCCATGTTATAGTTTTCGAGTCCGTGATGCCAATCATTGTACGTTGGGCAGGAATCCGTCGGTAATGGTCGTTTGGAGTTCAGCCTTTGGCGGTCTCAGTAGGAGTCCTCAGGACGATGGATGAGAAATATGGACGAACCATACGAATGAACTCGGATTCGCAGTCCAATAAACAACAGGAACTGTGATTGTGATTCGGCGAGCTTTTTCAGAAGGAACAGATAAGTACTAGAAACATGCTTACCGTGGAGAAACAAGTCCTTCCCAACTGCAGCGTACCGTTGAACCATCTGGGCCCCCATGCTGTGTCCAGCCACGACGATCTCCTTCATGTTGGGATAGATACTAACGTCATTGAAGTACTGCAGGATCTGATCCAGCGCATCGTACGAGGAGACATTGTGGCCTTGAGGATAAATGCTGTTCGCCGCGACATACCAAGACACGTCTACAGACGCGTTAGCTTGTAATGTATCGATTAGACTGCAAGACGAACCATCCCAGGTAACAATGTCAGACCGCTCTACGTGGTTCTTCGTGCTTGTGAAATAAGGTGCCATCAGAGCGACTGATTCTTGATTCACGTCGGGATTTAATTGGGTCGCCTTGTTCAAAGCTAAGGACGAGGTCAATCAACAACAGTCATACTACAACAGTTCGTGATGAATCCCACAAACCTTGATAGATCGAGCTGAAATAACCTTGGGGGTTTCCGTTGGCTCCGTGAATGTACAGAACAGCCCGTTGTACCTATTGTCGACCATAATTAGTACGCGTCGAGTGCTGATTACAGGGGAATGATCACCTTGGTGGTATCCTGGCGTTTTCCATTCGGAAACGAGAAGAAGTTCAACATTGTAACGTTGCCGCCTTTGTTGTCCTTGATGTTGAAGTACGCAAGCTCGGCACCAGTGACAGCTGGGAGTTCTGGTACCGCGACACGTCGACCGGCGTACTGCTGGGCGAAGGCGAAGGAAGTAAAGAGTGTGGCGTAAATGAATGACAGAAGCATATCGAGGAAGGGGAGAATGCCAACGAAAGAGACATGTCAGAGGAGTTTTTATGGTCTTGTGCGAGTCGAGTTCGCTGTCAAGTCGGATATGTCCGAAGCGCCCACGGAAAGAAGCTCGTCCGGTTTGATCAAAGGCCTACTATCTATTCGATCAATTGCAGAAAACATTTGGCGATTGTCACGGGTCTGGCTACCACAACTTGACCTCTGACAAAACGTTAATAAAGAGCTCGAAGTACTTGTCTTCGAGCGTAAGCGAGCTTATTTCGCCTCGGGCTCTGTGTGGCTCTCATCCTGACCACAAGTAGAAACCTGGACCTCTGCAGTTCCACATTGTCGCAAGAGGTAAGCATCTAAACCGTGCACGCCGCCTGTACAGATGTGGAGCTTGATTTGGGCATATAGGATGGCAGCCGCCATGGAATAGAACCCACATGGTGTGAAGTGACATCGGCTTCTAGGAAAGCCTGTGCTTACGCGGTGCACCGGGGAAAGACAAATCGAAGCAGCGATTGTTACGCTGAATGTCCAGCTTTAACCACTACGCCGGAACGGTGAGGTGTGCGGCAAAGCGTGTCGATACAACAGTCGTGGTGCGCATACAAGACGGAATCCTCCTTGACGTGCCTAATGCTCCTGCCAAATACACACAAACACACAGACGTCCTGCTCCGCCCACCTCCGGCCATGGGTCGATGTCTTCGTGAACTCAGAAGTGCAGTAGATCAAGTCACCTTCGTTTTCCTCGGGGGCCCACTCTTTGATCAAAAGCATGAGGGAGGAATATCAGTATGGAGAATAGCCTAGTCCTGACGCCGTAAACTAAGGTGGGCTTTTATGATGCTGTCTGTTGTGATGAGGCCCAGATATATTCGTAACGGTCCTGAAGAGGCAAAGGAAGGACTGGAGAAAGTTCTTGATCTCGTAGTTGATGACGGAGGAGCTTGTGCGAAACCCATATAGCGGAAGAGACTGATAGATGGAATAAATTTATACCAGTAGGAGACGTTGGACCTCGTCACCTCTACTATGGCGCTGTATTATAGATCTAAGCTAAAGGAATGACTGGAAAGAACGGCAGAGCAGTGGGTATATTTGTCTAGTCGAACTCCTCAAGGCGTCGTTTGCCTGGACGAGTCGGCGGTCCTCTTTCGCCGATATTGGCATGACGAGTACCATTGCCGTAGAAGTTGTCCAGGCTGAGTTGGAATAAGTACTGGGACTCTCAGATGATAGAGAGGCTTACAAGAGGCGATTCAGGCCTGATTCAGAGGCTGCCATCTTGGCACCGTCGTGGCCAATACCGGCCATGAAATCGACTGTATCTCCGGAATCGGCAGGGAAGGCATCTAAGAAGTTGTACATCCGCTCGCCGCGATTAGTGCTAGAAAGCGTGTTAAACATAGCATCTTTGAAGGGGAGACACCTAAAATGGCTGACCCAGTGGTAAGGGGGGGACATCCGTCTGCATAATCCCCAAAGTCGTTCAGTCCTCGCGCGTATGCGATATGCCTGGATTCATAGCGAAGGCGGACACCAAGAGATCCGAGAGTCTGAACAGCGGTGCGCTCGTAATCCATGTTATAGTTTTCAAGCCCGTGGTGCCAATCGTCGTACGTCGGGCACGAATCAGTTGATAATGGCCGTTTTGAGTCGAGCCTTTCGAAGCCTGAGCGAAAGCCTAGAGAGCGTAATGATGCGGACTTACCATACGAACGAACTCGGATTCCCAGTCCAATAGACAACGGAGACTACAATGGGAGTTGAGGGTCGTCTGGAAGGAATCGATGGGAACGTGTTTACCATGCAGAAACAGCTCCTTCCCGACAGCAGCATATCGCTGAACCATCTGTGCCCCCATACTGTGGCCAGCGACTACGATCTCCTTCAAGTTGGGATATACACTAATGTCGTTGAAGTACTGCAGGATCTGATCCAGTGCATCGTATGAGGAAACATTATGACCTTGAGGATAAATGCTGGTTGCACCGATATACCAAGAGACGTCTACAGAGGCTTTAGTTCCGTCGTGTACCGAATGAGCCGTAGGACGAACCGTTCCAGGTAACGATGTCAGACCGCTGTATCTTGTTCTTTGTGCTTGTGAAGAAAGGAGCCATCAAGGCAACGGTGTCTTGATTCACGTCGGGATTTAAGGCGGTCGCTTTACTCAGAGCTAATGACGACGTCGACCAACAACCTTCCACTCAGAACTGGATCCCACAAACCTTGATATAGCGATTTGAAGTATCCTTGGATATCTCCACCGGATCCATGAATATAAAGAACCGCGCGTTGTACCTAATGAACATGAGTCCGCGTCGAGTGGCGATCATGGCGGTGGAATGGTCACCTTGGTAGCATCCTGGCGCTTGCCATTAGGGAACGAGAAGAAGTTCAACATTGTGACGTTTCCGCCATTGTTGTCCTTGATGTTGAAGTACTCGAGCTCGCCGCCTTTGAATGTCGGGACTTCTGGTACTGCGACACGTCGTCCGGCATACTGCTGAGCGAAGGCGAAGGAAGTAAAGAGCGTGGTGTAAATGAGTGACAGAAGCATATTGAGGAAAGGGAGAATGACGAACGAGACATGTTAGAGGGAGTTTTTATGCTCTTGTGCCAGTCGAGTTCCCTGTCGGGTTGGATATGTTCCCAGCGTCTACGGACACAAGCTGGCCCGGTTGGATTACAAGCCTATCTATCCGCTCAGCTGCAAAAGCTTCTGGCGATCATCACGGATCCGGCCACGACAGCTTGACCTCTACTAAAACGTTGAGGAAGAACTCGAAGGAGTTGTTTTTGAGCGTTCAAAGTGCTCAGAGCTTATTTCGCATCGGGCTCTGTGGGTTTCTCAGCTTGTCCACAAGAAGAAACCCGGACCTCTGCAGTTATACACTGCCGCCAGAAGTAATTGCTAAACCGTGCAAGCCGCCTGTACAGATACGGAGCTTGATTTTTGCGCGCATGATGACAGGCTCTACGGAATAGAACCACATCGTGAAAATGCAGTAGATCAACCTCCGCCTTGGTCGTGCAGTGTCGAGGACCTGCGTTTTCCTCATGGGTCCAGTCTTTGATCAGAATCATGAGGGAGGAATATCAGTATGGAGTAGGCTATTACTTACCGCTCGTCTGGGCGTGTTCGTCCTCGTGAACTGCACCATCATACGCACCCAGCAAGAAGGCTTGCGGCCACATAGACGACCATGTGCTTGAAAAGTCGAGTAGAAATGACTGTATACCAACTCGGCCCCCACTGCAGCGCTTGTATGTAGCTACTGGGGAACGAGACGTGGCCACCTTCATTCCACTCTTCATGGAGAGCCCGGTTGAAGATGTCGTCTTCCCATGACCTTTGGTGGGCTTCGGTAAACGGTGACCGAGGGATTTTCGCTAGAAGCAAACATATACTTACCGCGAAATATGCCCGTTTCCGATCGAGAACAAGAATGGAGTAGTGGTACTTACATTTCCGACTGTGGCTGGATCCATTGAAGACGCCGACGGGTATGGATCCGGGACGGCCAGTAACCGATGTCCGTCGCGCAAAAATAGCCCACAGCTTTCCGATAGTACTGGAATACAGCAGGAATGCCATATCAGATGAACAATACAAAACACCTTGGATTTCGGAAGACTTAGCGATAGGAGCGTGCCCGATGAGCGGAACACCGAGCAGAAAACACCAAGACCTTAGACCAGAGTTGGTATCAGATATCATTATTGCTGATGAGAATGAACCGCATGTTGGAAACCGACTATATTGTATCTCAGTCTCGTTGTGGTAGAACGGACTGGTGTAATAATCATACCTATATTGTATCTACTGGGTGTGAGTAATTATATCGAGAACGGATAGCATAACGGGGCTCACCTCAGTCTCGTTGTGGTAGAACGGACTGAGGGAGAAAAACGTGCACCGATCAAGTTAGGCGCTGGTGCGGGGTTTGCGGTGATAACTCCGTATCTCTCTTCATCACCACCAACACTCCTCCTCAACGCAAACCTTGCTCTCTTCTCCTCTCTACAATCTCAACCCCATCATATCTCTGAATTTCTCGAATGCCTTCGGTTCCAGTGCCTTCGTAAAACAATCCGCCATATTATCGCGGGTGTTGACATACGATAAGTGGACATTCTGGTTGGCGACGTGCTCGCGGATAAAGTGGTATTTGATGTCGATGTGCTTTACGCGGATATGGAGGGATGGATCTTCGGACAGACTGATGGCGCTGTTGTTATCGCAGTGAATGGTCGTTGGTGAGTCCTGGACCAAGTTCAATCCGGTTAGTAGTGACCGAATCCACAAGGCATCTTTGATCGATTCGCTGGTCGCCATATATTCCGACTCGCAGGATGAAAGAGCCACAGTTGGCTGTCGGCGGGCGCCCCATGAAATGATACCGGAATTTTCGCCCAACTTAAAGCAATATCCTCCAATACTTCTGCGTGTATCTAGACAGTTTGCCCAATCCGAGTCTGTATATCCAACGAGTTCCACATTGTCGGTACCACCCAAAGTCAGCTTTAGGTTTCGAGTTCCATGGAGATATCGGACGACGCGTATTGCGGCGTTCCAATGAACGAATGAATAATGATCGAGGAATCTGGATAATTGCTGAACAGCATATGCAATATCTGGCCGGGTTGCAATAGCAAGGTAAATGAGGGAGCATACAAGTGACCGATATGGGAGTTTGGCTAATTGTCCTTTTTCTTCAGCTGACAGCTGGTCAAGGTTTGGTCGTCGTAGTTTTAAACCAGCATCCATTGGTGTCGGTGCAGGATGGGCATGTAATTGGCCAAATTGTGAGACGATGCGGTCGATGAGAGCTGTCTGGGATAGTGATACGGTGCGTTCCTGCCGATTTCGTGTAATGGCGATACCGACACAAAACTTTGCTTCACCCAAGTCTGATATTGTCCACAGTTTTCGCATTTGGTTCTTGAAGCGTTCATTCTCCTCCTTTGTGTCGGCTATCGAGAGAAAATCATCGACATGAACAGCCGCGATCACAGTTCCGGAGTCGCTTTTTCGGTAATAGATGCAATACTCGGACAGCAGTCGCGTGAATCCCCAGGAAACCATAGCATCGTGCATGGTCTGGTTCCATATGCGCCCTGCTTGCTTCATCCCGTACAGCCCTCGTACTAGCATCCATACATGGTCTTCTTTGCCGGGCTCTTCGAAGCCTTTCGGTTGCTCCATGTATTGTGTCTCGTCCTCAGGCAACATGCCGTACAGGAATGCCGTCTTAACATCGATTTGTTGGGCATCCCAATCCCGTGTAGCTGCGAGGTGAAGGAGAATCCGCCATGATTCGATGCGGGCTGTCGGTGAAGTTGTTTTTGTGTAATCGCGCCCGTAGATTTGCTCAAACCCCTTGAAGACATATCGGACCTTCCATCGGACTGCCACACCTTGCTCATCCCGTTTAATGCGGAAAACAGGTCGCCCTTTTCGAATCTTTGTGCCTCTTGGGACTTCTGATCTTGGGACCAGATTGTATACCCCCATGGCCTTGAGACCATCCAGCTCCTCTCGATACCCCTTTTCCCATTCTGCCGCATCGGGTGATGCTTTTGCTTCATCCCATGTTCTTGGTTCGTCGGCATATTGCAGTGTGTGAATATCGTCGCTAATCGTGTTGTAGACTTCGTGAAGGTTTGCAGACTCCTCCTCGCCGAGGTTCAGATCTGCCATCAGATCGATGAGTTCTTGCTGGGCGTTAATTTCAGCATTAGGGTCTGGGGCTGGCACATCCTCCCGCATCGCTTTCAACAGTGCTCGTCGTTCATTTCGAACAGTTCTCTGGCGCGCACCGCTCTCTTCAGCTTCTTGGACGGCTTTTCTAAATCGCGCGTCATCAGCATCCTTCGGCGTATGGCGTGTTCGGCCAGATCGTCGAGGAGGATCGGGTGGCAGGTTGGGATCATCGTCGTCAACCGCAGAAATACTAGATGTTTCTGAAGAAATGTCATCCGAGTCGTCATAGTTGAATGGAGTTGGTGTCTGAGCTTCCTGAGCTGTGGATGAGGATGCCTCCTGTATCGTTGAAATGGTGGGTATAGGAGGGTGCTTCGAGGAGAGTTCGTGGCTTTCAATGAAGTCCACATGGTAGGTGCGTATTATTCGCCGGGAGGAGCGGTGATAGCAGATGTATGTTTTAGGCTTTGGGTCGTATCCGATGAGTATACACTCAATCGACTGTTCAAGGATCTTGGGGTTATGTTTGTTCTGGATAAGCACGAAGGCTTTGCACCCAATTTCTCGAAGATGGGAAACATCCGGCTTTCGTTCATACCACAGTTCATCTGGCGTTTTGTCACGAAGTGATTTTGTGGCAGTGATGTTGTTAAGATAAGAGGCAGTGAGGTAGAATTCATCCCACAGATTTGGAGGGAGATCGCAGTCGAGGCGCATGGTGCGTGCTTTATTCATAAGAGTGCGGTGCCGTCGCTCGACTCGTCCATTGTGGGCTGAGGTGTATGGTGCTGTGAACTCCTGGACTGCTCCTCGAGACATCAGCCACTCCTCCATTTCATCTGATTTCAATTCGCCATTGTCTGTGCGATACACCTCCACTTTTAGCCCAGTTTCTGTTTCTCGCGCAAGTTCCCATGCCTTCAACTTTGGAAAGGCGGCATCTTTGCTTGCCAGTGGGATGGACCAGTTTTTACTTGTATAGTCATCAACAAGATTCATGACGTATTTATTGCCAGTGCGAGAAGTTACAGAGTGCGGCCCGGATAAATCCACATACACCATTTGTAGTCGTCTGGTCGCTCTACGCCCTTCCTCCCGTTTCTTTGGAACTGACTTTCGCGTCTGTTTTCCACGAATACAGGCTGAGCACTTGCACGGTTTGACAGAAAGATTGACAGGCATACCTGTAACCATTCCCTTTCGGGCCATGTCTATAATCGACTGGTAGTTGGTGTGACCAAGGCGACGATGCCATGTTTCGAGGGTAGGTTGGTTGGTTATGGATGCGAATGTACTATGGTCAACGGTAGGTGAGGATAGGTGCAGATGGTAGAGGCGGCGAGAAGAACAGAGTTTCCCAGTAGCAATTGTGGTCCCATTATTGTCTCGAGTGAGCCAACAGCCCTCATAGTTGAAATGAGCTGTGATTCTGGAGTCGCGGGCAAGAGCGGGGATGGAGAGCAGGCGAACGGTGGCATTGGGACTGTAGAGAACATTCTCGAGTAAGATGGGCTGAGTACGACTGCTAACGCGTAGCTTGACTGTTCCGATACCAATAGCATTGAGGGCAGAGTTTCCGACACCTCGGATTGTTCGATTAATGGGGCGAAGGTCTATAAAGTCTGTACGCTCTGGACTGATGTGGGTGGTTGCAGCAGTGTCGAGCCAGAAGGGGAGTTTGTCCATGTCAAGCACGTTGGTACGAGAATTTAAGTTTGGTGGTGCAACTGTAAGTGCAGCTAAATCCACAACGTCTCTCCTCCTCTCGTGCCAGTCCACTGAAGTCTGAATGACATCCTCAAAAGCAAGCCAACCCTCATATTCTAACCGGTCGGCGGGAGTCATGATGGAGTCAACATGGGTAGGAGTGAACGTGTCGAATGCCATTGCAGTAAATTCGCTAGGCTGAGATGGCGGTGTTGGTGTGCTGACCAAAAATGCGGCATTGTTTGACAGAATGTAAGCGCGCCCGCTGCTGTCTGTGACCATGGTGGCCGACGCAGATGCAGATGCACCGGCCGGCCGCCCAAAGTCTCGATCTCTTCGCTTCGCAGCTCTGGATTCATCGATGGTCTTCCCAGCCATTCCACCACCCTCCGATACACAGTACTTGATAATATGACCGCGTCGACGTGGGCATTTCGGGTTTGAGCACTCGAGATGACTAAAAGAACGCTGAGCATTAGGGGCAGAGCTAGAGCTCGATGCCGCTGCAGCGAGAGCAATGTCGTTGGTCTTCTTGTCCCCATCGAGCAGTTTCTGTTCAAGGTCGAGGTCGTTGATAATGGACGAGGATGTTGCCGGTGCTGCGGCAGTACTGCGATTAACAGCTTGTGCGACGTTACGGCGGACCTGTGAGAGTTCGGGGTCGGAGAGTGCATTAATGATGAGAATCATGAGGAATATATCGGGGGTGGGTGCAGCCATCTTCCATATGCGTTCGTTGAGTTTCGCGAGTTTCTCTGTCGTGTCGGAAAGGCGAACAGACTTCGAGTATCGAATCTCCAGGGCATCTTGAATCAGCTGGATCTGGGTAATGGGGCCCTCCTGCTCGTGTCTCGCCTTCAATTTGGTATAGGCTTCTTTGGCAGATAAGAATGGTTCGAGGAAGGACGATTCGGCAGGGCTACATGACGCGTCCATGAATGCTCGGACAGCGCGGTCATTGATGCTCCAGTTGCGAAAAGCGCGAGGTTCAGTTGTGGCATCGGGGCAGGGAAAAGTGTCGTCGAGGTGGCCGTCGAGACCGCCGGACATGACGAGTGTGGTCTGGAGGCCCTTGTTCCATTCGCGCCAGTTGGCCAGCTCCTTGCTGAGGTTAGCGCACTTGAACATGGCGGTCTGTATCTGCTGGACGACGACGGAGGGTCTCGTTATGTCGCTGGAGAGGACAGACATTGGGGAGGATTGGGTGCCGGTGTCGGGCATTCACTGGGGAAATGGAGCGTGTAACGACGTGGAGCCGTGGAAGGAACGCGTCGGTGCGCGAGGAAATAAGCCTCTGGGGCGATGTGGAGTCGTGGTTCCGGTTCTCGACAGCTAGACTGCGAGGAAAATGCCCATAACCTGTTGGAAACCGACTATATTGTATCTCAGTCTCGTTGTGGTAGAACGGACTGGTGTAATAATCATACCTATATTGTATCTACTGGGTGTGAGTAATTATATCGAGAACGGATAGCATAACGGGGCTCACCTCAGTCTCGTTGTGGTAGAACGGACTGAGGGAGAAAAACGTGCACCGATCAAGTTAGGCGCTGGTGCGGGGTTTGCGGTGATAACTCCGTATCTCTCTTCATCACCACCAACACCGCACAGCCTCGGATTTACATTGCAGCGGTAGCACATGACCGACAAGTAAATTGAAACTATGAGCGACGCGACGCCGACAATGTGGCGTTACCTTATGTTAGGAAACCGCGTCGTCGATGGTTGAGCTTGCTTCGCGTCGAGTCAGTTCACTTCCTTGAGTGTGAGATATGATTGGCCTTAAAAACCGCGTCTTTGGATGATGGACATGTGGTACGATACAAAGGGTGTTGGCTGAGGTGATGGCTGTGCAGAATGTAACATCACTCGAATTGTCAGAGAAATGCGGTCTAATGGGACTACCGAAAACATGAAACTCAACCCTGTTACAAGCTGAATTGACCCACGAATGACAGAGCATGGTGGAATCACTACACGGAGCCCGTTGACGGCTCGCCAGCCCGCTTCATATCTTGTAGCTTTTCGGCCTGTTGTTTTTCAAACTCGGCTTGAAGTTGCTTCATGTTCGTCTCCTTGAATGCCTAAAAAACGACATGGTCGTCACCTTCTAGTGTAACACTACATGCTCACCTGAGTGAAATAGTATCCTGAGAGCGCGCTAGTCACTGGAGATAAATTTCAATTCAAGGGGGAACTTTAGCCGGAAAGAGAGTCTTTACCAACAGTCGACATGATGATCTGATATCGCCCAAATTTCATGAACTTGGCACCAATCATCCCCGAGGCGAGCCCCGAGGTAAGGCCTGCGAACAGGCCCTCTTTCCAGGCTTCCTACAGCGGCAGCCGTTAGAGAAGGAGTTATCGGAGAAGAAAAGACAACGTTTACCGTCTCAGCTCGGGCTATAGCCTCTGGCGGAGGCGAATTGTTTGTGCTCATGGTGGTCCCGAAATAGAACTTTTCTTGTTTACTTACGGTGTCCCCTTCCTGGCAAACATTTACACAGCCACTGGTCGCTCTCCTTCTTCCCATCGCCCTTCAAACCTTGTACGCGTCGAATTTGCAGGCGACTAGTAAGCTACATCGGAATCCTTTCCTGTCGTCCCTTCTGGCGGGCATGTCGATGAATCAATTAAAATCCGAAAAGGACCGAGTCGTCGTAATCCGCTTTGGTCATACTTTGGACAGTTCAGCGATGGACGAACCCTCTACGTAGTTGCCGAGAAAGTACGGAACTGGGCCGTTATTTACAGTACTGTGCATTATTGCTGTTATCTCTTCGGGTTCCTGGTTTCAACCAACTGCGCCACATTTCCTGGTGCGTCCGATCGAGATCAAATCCTCCTTCAGACGCACGAATGGTATTATGCGTGTGCTGTAATGCTGTCTATCGGTACGTGTTTACATTGAGATTGGTCTGATTCTGGGCTGATTCTATGACTGTAGGAACAAGCATATCCACGGGAAGCAATAACAGAATGTAATGTTCCTTTGTTCTTCGGGCATATTTCTCCATAAATGAATCCCGGCTCCGTTCAGAAACTGTGTGACTGTCATGGATAATCAGCAACAAGTAATTCTTCGTGACTAAGAGGCTAGCAGTTGCTGACTGCAGAACCTAGATGATTGATACTATCTTGACAATCCGTCGCGGCGCGTCCAAGGCCGTGGTCTTGTGGTCTCTCCGAAAGGCATGGGCCATCTGAATTCCTCTCATGTTCCGTCCTGACTGGTCATTCAGATTATTCTACCCGTCATTGATACTTTCCAAATCAATACATCCTTAACGCACAATACACTTCTCTCTACACACGTATGGTTAGTGCGAATTGCTCTCGCACAAACATGCTGTGAATGTTCGCTGCTTATACCACTGGTATACAACTGGCTACACGCATGCGCTATATATAACGAACCGGAGTCGTCTCCGCGGTCATGAATATGTGCTACTTGGAACATCAATAGAGCATGCTTAGTCGACACCGAGGACTGATAGGATCCGGCCCGATTCGACAAGCTGACCCGGCACCTCATTCGTGACATGATACCCAACCCCAACTCTGATCCGCGTCTACTTCAAAAGGCGCACTGAATGCTCGAGATTACTCCACTGCAGCCCCCGAAGCCCGAGTGCCGTGAGCTCAGAAGTCATTCGTCATGGCCCTCTTTCATGTGTACGTACTTCTTGGCTTCAACGTTCGCGTCTAGATATCAATGTTGACGGGTTGACAGGCAAGGCGTTCCCATCGGTGTCGTCGCCATCATGTTGGCTACTGTGGCCTCCATGGGCGGCTTCATTTTCGGTTACGACACCGGTCAAATCTCCGATATTTTGTTAATGGACGACTTCTTGACGCGCTTTGGACAATGCGCGGTTGAGGGCGACGCTTCAACATGTCATTTCAGTAATGTACGCTCTGGTCTGATCGTCGCCATGCTCTCCATCGGTACCCTCATTGGAGCTCTCTTCGGTGCACCGTACGTCCTGGTTTCCGATGAATGGTATCTGCTCTGCCTTACATAGATCTCTAGGACAGCAGATTTCCTTGGTCGTCGATATGCGATGGTGGTGGAGTGCGGCGTCTTCATCATCGGTGTTGTTATCCAGATGGTCAGTATTAGCCAGTGGGCTCAGTTCGCGGTCGGACGGTTGGTCAGTGGTCTTGGTGTAGGCGCTCTAAGCGCTGCCGTTCCAATGGTAGGTATAATTTCAGAAAATCCCGCCAATTCGACTGATCGTGTTTCTTAGTACCAAGCCGAAACTGCACCCAAACAGATTCGAGGAACGTTGACCGCTACTTACCAACTCTTCATTACGTTTGGTATCCTTGTCGCATGTACGTCGGTTTCACACTCCAGCGGCATCTAAGTACTGACCTTCGATGAAGATTGTATCTCCATTGGTTCTCGTGTCATCGACGGGCCCGGTTCATGGCGTGTAGTCGTCGGCATTGGCATTGTCTGGCCGTTCTTCTTGGCGATAGGTATCCTGTTCATGCCCGAGTCACCGCGTTGGCTTGCCAAACAGGGAAGATTGGAGGAAGCCCGGCACAGTGTTGCTGTCACTCACGGCATCGGCTTTGACGACGAATCTAAGGACACTTTGGTTGAACGAGAAGTCGAAGAAATTCGTAGCAATGTCGAGTATGAGAAGACTTTCAGCGGCGGCTGGATAGACTGTTTCAAGCCTGGAAACAAGATTCTCTATAGGACTTTGCTGGGTGTGTTTTGCTTGCTCTATGCGATACACCTTCCTGATTGATACGCTCTTCAGGTATGGCGCTACAGACGTTCCAACAGTTGACGGGCGCCAACTATTTCTTCTATTACGGAGCAACGATCTTCTCATCCGTCGGCCTGAACGACTCTTACGTGACGCAAATCATCCTTGGTGCAGTCAACTTTGTCTGCACTTTCGGAGGCATGTATATTATGGAGAGGGTAAAGACCTTGTACTTGTTACTGTCTCTCACTAACGTGCCTTTCTTTAGTACGGCAGACGACGCCCTCTCATTTGGGGTGGTCTCTGGCAATCCGCGTGGCTTTTCGTTTTCGGGGCTGCAGGAACCGCTAAGGACCCAACGAATAATAAAGGCATCGGACAGTGTCAGTACTCGGCTTCGTTCGGTATTCGAGACGAACTCTAACGTTCTATTTCCCTACAGTAATGATTTTCTCAGCCTGCATGTTCATCTGGGGCTACGCCATGACATGGGCGCCCGGTGTCTGGATTCTCATTGGAGAGACTTTCCCTACGCGCACCCGTGCGAAGCAAGGTGCTCTTGCTACTGCCGCGAATTGGCTATGGAACTTCCTGCTGGCGTTCTTCACGCCCTTCATTGTGAGCTCTATCCACTTCCGATACGGCTTTATCTTCGCATGTACGTGCCTTTCATTTACCGGCTGACGATACGCTGAGAAAGAACGCATCTAGCATGCAACTTACTCGGAAGCGTTATCGTCTACCTCTTCCTATATGAATCCTCGGATCTTACATTGGAAGCCGTTGATATGGTACGAATGTCCTGCGCTCACAGAATTCCTCAGCCTTACTTCTGCGTCTCCTTAGATGTACAACGATCCGAACTGCTTCCCATGGACTTCTGGCTCCTGGGCGCCTCCCGGTTACTCAAGCCGATACGACCTTGTCGCCCAAAGCAAAGCTTCAGACGCCGGGAAACCACTTGCGACACAGGAAAGAGCCGAGAAGAGCGGAGAAGGATCTTCACAGACTTCTGGTGAAGCATCTAGCTAGTGTATGCAATTTTTTTGTTTTTCAAAATTGATGATATAACGACTATGTTAATTGCATTGTAATGAGATTGAGACGACGTGATCATCTGTGAGGAGAAGTAAGAAATCGTGATTGGATCAACACATCCCAGGAAGGTCCGGGTGTGAAAGCGCTACGAGTTGGGAAGTCTGGCTTCCACACATGTACTAAGTACGCGTGGAGATATCTCTGGATTAAATGGGAAGACTGACTTTCTTCTCGGCCTGTTGAAGTCTCGACGGACCATCTCCTCAGCTTTGTCTGGCAACAAGTCGATGACTCAGACTATTTCGAGGGCGTTGTCAATATCGATTTCCCCAAACGTGCACAGTACTATTGTTGTAGTCACGCGTCAAAGACCCACCAGTGGCTTTTGGCCACAACAAGCACGTGATTATCTTTGTTCTTTGTTCAATGTGCAGAGGCGTTCTCTCCTTAAAACCACCACCACCCCAGCACCACAACTCGTAAACCCCTTCACCTATATCATCAACGTCTCCCTTCACAATGTCCCTCCGAAACCAAGCACCCCCAAGCTTCCCCAGAGTTCTCCTACCTCCCGCGGACGGCTTCTCCCCAGGGTTCCTTGTAAGTCAAGCACCTTATCTTTCATTCACGCGGCTAACCATGTGTCGTTCAGTTTGGGATAAAATACGCCCTGGATGCCGTAGCAAACTTGCAAACGATTCCCGATTCATTGATCCCCCGGCACGGATTCTCATATGCTCCGCCGAAATTCAACTTTGGTTGGTCTTTCGGGAGCCATGACCAGATCATCGTAGCCCTAGAATCGACCCATCCCGAGCTCATTGTGAAAGCTCCGGTCGACGAAGGCTGTGGCGCTTCCGAGGAAGCCGTCGACCTCGAAGCGACTATGGAGCGTGTTCACGAGTACATGATAGAAGAGCTTCAGCTTGACGCGGCATGGAGGCCTCGTTTTGAGTATAAGCAACCTCATGGTACTTCCAGAACTCTCAAGGGATTAGATTGCTTCACAGTGACGAACACTTATGTGAACGGCGCGCATCAGCCACCAGAGGAGGTGGTCCAGGCGATGAAGGATATCTTCAAACTCGAAGGACAGCCCAGGTGGTTCTTGGACTTTCATCATGGCATTTGGCAGGAACGCTGGATTTTTGTTAACGAAGATGGAGAGATCGAAGTTATGACTTAGGGTACGTAGTTTGTCTACAATGCCTCTCTGTCGTACGCTAATCAGTAGTCCCTAGTTCAAAGATGCTCCGGCCTGCGAAATCGTGTGGTAGATTCATACCCTTGTACATAGCCTCTCGATATAGTCTAGAAATGAATGAACTGCAGTCTACTCTCCTTCATTTTATCGTGCTTCGAATTCTGAACAGGTAGCAGACGCACTTCGCTCATGAAGCTGAAACGTCTCTCGAAGAGCGTATCCAAATTCTGGTATAAGTAGATATCATAAATACACCGGGTGCTGCTTCTCGATCTATTCGTCTTGTACCGTCCAGTTCACCAATACACTACTTCCCGTCCATTTCCCTTTCATATCCAACAATCGCCAAACTCTCCATCCATCACAGAGATTGCCAAGCCGCGCACAAAACACCGCAACCTTATCGTCCTTCCCAAACTCGTCCTCCATAACCAACAAACGTATGAACCCCAGCTCGTCCCAATCCACATCAAACTCGAACGTCTGATCCCACACCACCCCGACAACGCCGTCCGGGTACTCTATCGGCTTGACCGATTTCGTCTTCACCTTCTGATCCCCCGCAGCATGGAACAGCTGCACCCGAGCATAAAGATGTTTCCCGAGCATCTCCCCAGGCAAATCTGAAACGCCTACGACCCGCAAGCTCATGCGCACCCTCCTCCTCGGCTCGTCCAGCGCGGGCTTGAGCACCCATCCGTCCGTGCCGACAAACATCGCCTCGTTGACCTGCATACCGAGGTCGTACTCTTGCCAGTTCACGCTGACGACGTGGCTACCGTTCCGCCAGCACCGAATGATGTCCATGTTGCTGCTCCTGATGCGGGTGCCTTTTGGGAAGACGCGCCGGAGGTGATGCATGGCATGCGTCCAGAGGGACTCCGGCGGGTACGAATGTATTTTGGCTTCGGAGATGTTGATGAGGATGTGGCGAGGGTGAGTAGGTGGGGTGAATATTGATGGTGTGGAAATCCATGTCGGGTGGTGCGGTTTGAGGGACCGCGCGTAAAACCCGAGCGATGCGAGTGACGGCGAGATCTTGGATGGTTGGATTGCGGGTGGTGTTTGGGATGCTTCAGAGTCGGAGTCTGAGGAGGATGATGAGGACGAGGAATCATCGGGGTTTGGGGGAGGGTAATATTCGATCTAGAGGCGTATTAGCGGTGATACAGAATGGCAGCGAAAGACACACCATGCATAGGATGCGACCCATCATATCTGCAGGACAAACACGTTCATCGTCCAGATTTTCCAGCTGGCCATTGACGAGTTTCTCTCCAAACTCTTCCTTCATAATCCTAACCATGTCCTCCTGCCCTTTCAGATCAACATGGCACTCTACGCTGATCATCACAGGCCAAGAGCCATTATCCACGGCCGCGCTGATTGCCCGACATACAGAGCGGAATGGGACGCTCTTTGATAGCGTGTATCCGTGTGTCACGGTCGGCTCCTCTTCCTCACACGTCGCAGGTCCATCTGCCTGTTTCTTCGCCGGCCAGGCATCAATCTCCACACAGCGCCCATGACGCTGCAAGATATGCCGATAAGATTCCGCAGTTGATTTCCCGACCAACTGGCGGGAGAGCAGATACGTGTTGTGGGACGAGGAGAGATAGTACTGGGTTAAGGGATGGTTGGCGTTCACCTCGCGTACCCGTAGAGCAGGGCGCGCGCTCAGCTCGTCGATGCCGCCATCCGCGATATCCAGGAGGGGCGGGATCAACCGTAGAGGCTCGTCGGTGGGCGGATATAAGTTGACTCCGGTGTCTATGCAAAACGTCCGGTCGATATCCGCAAGCAAATCGAGTTCGACATCCGACATGGCGGTTGGTATGAAAGATAGAGAACGACGGCTGTGCATGTGCGCCGATTCCTGATCGGCATCGCTATGACAAAAATGGCACCCCTGACACGCGCCACGAACTGAAGTGAGGATAAGTTTACTTGAAAAAGTCGATACACGGCTCAAGCGCTCACCATTCAAAGTCGAATCCCTAGATTCTACCAGAAGTTTCATTCGCTACGGCTGACAGCAGTGCCACACGCCCTAAAGAAAGCATGAGCTGATTAACCAAGGAATTGTCCGCATTATCGA
This sequence comes from Hymenopellis raphanipes, assembly GCA_036872995.1. Taxonomy (NCBI): domain Eukaryota; kingdom Fungi; phylum Basidiomycota; class Agaricomycetes; order Agaricales; family Physalacriaceae; genus Hymenopellis; species Hymenopellis raphanipes. The sequence goes on from JAYMDG010000015.1 coordinate 1,230,642, forward strand.
GACGGACCTTGGGCGAAGCATGTAAAAAGCGTACACAACACGGACGCCGTAACCCTGTACATGCAATGTAGAATTCTGAGTTCACGTCGAGACGTGGTCCTTTTACCATCCAGAAGAGGTCTAACGGGCTTACTTCGACCGTGCTTGAAGGAAGCAGTCTCCGGATTTGCCATCGTCGATGCACTTGTAGGTTTCTCGTGGTCATCGCAGAACTGGAGCGTCGATAGTCGAGTCCACACCCGTCCTTTCAAACCTCGACCAGCGGAACTCGGTTATTCCGCTGCGCCAGGGGCCGCGGTCTAGAACATGCGCCTTGTTGGAGATTTCAAGTCGGGGTCAGCCGGGATGACTGCGTTGTGCGCCAAATTGGGGTATCACCCCGTCTGGAGTCTGGAGAATTAGAAGATGCATGCCGGCGATATGGGCTTATGGGCCAACATTCATCCTGCGTTATGAATGAAAATATTATTCTTTAGCGAAAGCCAGTTGTAACATGACTGCTTGAAGAACTGACCAGAGCGTCGACTTTTGGAGGGAAGAAACGACCAACATCAAGCGAGATACGAGCGAAGTAGAGGCGGGGATGCCTCGCACAACTCCCATGGGGCGGCTCAAGGTTGAGTCTGATGGTGATGGGGAGCGGAAGAAGGTCATTTACGCGATCGAGGTTATGTAAGACGGGTTGCCTTCTGCGCTCAACAACTCTTGACTCCTGCTTCAATAGCGCGTTTTTCACGGTCATATAGGTCGTTCAGTACAAGGCCTCTCCAAATCATATAAGAAAGCTACCTCCCTTGACCATGGACGCGTCTCTTTCAGCCAATCGGCTTTAACCGGCTTCTAGGCCGGTAGATCCACTCTACCTGCCTCGCGATGACGCATCTTTTCTTCAAAAAGTCGCTTACTGTGGAGACGGTCTATCGGCTAGTGCATATGGTCCATCCACCCGATACCGACTTCCGCTGAAATGACATCAGGCTCAATTTTATTATAAGAACGCCCCAAATGCTTCGCCGCTAGCTATCACTTACTCCACCACCCACAATAGTAACAAGACTTACACACTCTTCCCTATAGTGCCATGGCGCTCTTCTACATGTATGTCTTGCTTTCCCTGTTCTTCTCGTCCATGTATCTAACGTCTTTCCAGGCAAGGAGTGCCCATAGGCGCCGTCGCCATTATGCTGGCCATTATCGCCAGTATGGGTGGCTTTATCTTTGGTTACGATACCGGTCAGATATCCGATATCCTCCTCATGGCCGACTTCAAAGTACGTTTCGGTCAATGCGACACGCCCGGTGTCGCGGACACCTGCTCCTTCAGCAACGTTCGCTCGGGTCTGATCGTCGGTCTCCTGTCCATCGGAACGCTTATTGGCGCGTTATGCGGAGCACCGTGAGCATCTTTTCTCGCATCGTTCCCATCCATAGTTATCTCATTCGGTTCTCCGCAGAACCGCTGACTTTCTTGGTCGTCGCTATGCTATGATCGTCGAGTGCGGCGTGTTCATCGTTGGTGTCATCGTCCAGCTCACATCCTTTTCGGAATGGGCCCAATTTGCCGTTGGTCGTTTAATCAGCGGTTTGGGAGTAGGCGCACTCAGTGCAGCTGTCCCTATGGTGCGTTCACTTCCGTATAAATCGGCTACGTTACTTATAAATATACAGTACCAAGCCGAAACAGCTCCTGCGCAGATCCGGGGTGCTCTAACCGCGACGTACCAGCTCTTCATCACTTTCGGTATACTTGTTGCTTGTACGTCTTACCCACCTCCTCATGCACCCTTAACTAATTATTACTTTTAGACTGTATCTCAATCGGAACCCGCGAAATTAATGGAGCTGGCTCATGGCGAGCTGTCGTTGGCATAGGCATTGCTTGGCCGGTGATCCTTTCTGTCGGAATCCTCTTCATGCCGGAATCTCCTCGATGGCTCGCTAAACACGGTCTGTACGAAGACGCTAGACTCGCACTTGCCCGGACCAGGGGTATCTTGAGGGACGAAATCATGACGGATCCTTTGGTTACACGAGAACTCGAGGAGATCAGGAGTAACGTCGAATACGAGAAGGCCTTCAAGGGTGGCTGGATTGATTGTTTCAGGCCGAAGAACAAGATCCTTTATCGCACGCTATTGGGTATGTCGAATTATTCCTGAGTCGCCTTCCGGTTGGGCTGACACGCTTTCAGGCATGGCTCTTCAAAGCTTCCAGCAACTCACAGGAGCGAACTACTTCTTCTATTACGGTGCTACCATCTTCGAGTCCGTGGGTCTTTCAGACTCCTACGTGACCCAAATTATCTTGGGTGCCGTCAACTTCGTGTGTACCTTCGGCGGTCTCTATATCATGGAGCGTGTGCGTACAATCTGTCTCAGCTATAATTTACTTTTTCCTCAAGGATTTGCTTTAGTTCGGACGACGTGTTCCCCTCATCTGCGGCGGCATATGGCAGGCTGTCTGGCTATTCGTATTCGGTGCTGCTGGTACCGCGAAAGATCCCACTCAGAACAAGGGCATCGGTCAACGTACGTCTTCTCCCCGCAGGCTTTTGCTTAAGCTAACGATTGCGATCTTAATCATAGTGATGATCTTCTCCGCCTGCATGTTCATCTTCGGGTATGCCATGACCTGGGCACCTGGTATTTGGATTCTTATCGGCGAGACCTTCCCAACACGAACGCGCGCGAAACAAGGAGCTCTGGCCACAGCGTCCAACTGGTTATGGAACTTCCTCCTCGCCTTCTTCACGCCGTTTATCGTCAGTGCTATTGACTTCCGTTATGGATTCGTCTTCGCTTGTGCGTTGCGTCTCATTCCTTGCTTCTTTCATTTACTCATCCCTCGCTTCTTCAGCGTGTAATTTGTTGGGCGCCGTCATCGTGTACCTCTTCCTCTACGAATCCTCCGATCTATCTTTGGAAGGTGTTGACCAGGTGCGTTTCTCACCTAGCATCGACTTCCTTTCAGCTGACTCCAAGCCTTCAGATGTATAACGATCCATCCTGTAAGCCTTGGACTTCGAGGAAGTGGGCTCCGCCTGGGTATAAAGACCGGGACGACCTCATTGAACAGACGCGTGCTGCGGAGTCTGGGAAACCTATGGCGCATGAGTCGAGGACGGAGGATGCAACGACCTCCGAGAAAACTGAGGCGCAGGTGTAGTAGGTCATACCCTCAGTTTGCATAAGTGTATGTTTATTCGACACCCTCTCGCAATGTATTTCTATCGTGCACGCAGCAATACTTGTACACTAACTACTTTATGCTGAAGACAATAATAACAAAGTTCTCATTCAATGGTCTTTGAGGGGACTTCGGCTCGGTGCTTCGCAACTGTGACTTGGCTTCGTCTGCGAAGACGTCGCTGCGGTAAACCTTATTCGCTGACGGGGGGTTGTTTGTACACAGACTCGTGTTTAAAGTTCGACGACATATTCGGGTGGCGGTACAGTCCGCGAACAAATCGAGCTGATTCAAAAACAGTCCACGTCACCTATTAGATCGCGAATTGATGAGACGCTGTGAATGGATCATACATAACTCACTCATCGATTTGCTAGGTCGAGTGTCCAAACTACGGACTACTACCGGCCCCATCGTAAACATGTTTCATCCCTTGACGCCGTTTGTCTTTAGCAAGCACTCGACTTTGTCTCGGCACACCGGAGGAGCTGGACGAGCGGTGGTGGGCCCGGAGAAAGAACTGAGGTGAAGGGGAGTGCGATGTGTTTCACTCCCCTTGTGGAATGCCAAAGGAAGAGGTTAAGGCCAGAGGGAGGCGAACGAATGCGAAGTAGTTCGGATTTCCCTTTACCTTCAGTGGATGTGAAGTATTTACATCAAGTATCTTCTACGCTGACACGAGCCCAATCAGAGTGGTAAAAAAATGCGCTTCGCGCTGTGAGAAATGAGAATTCTACATGTATGAAGTTTGGCTACTAACGATAACAACTACTAAACTACTAGATTACGAAACCCAAGGGGATATAACTACTGTGCTCGAGTTTGTGCCAATTCGGTGCCCTCGAGACGATATCCCCATCGGAGGCCCATTCCAGGAACTGTGAGGCGTACTCGCCCGACTGACTCCAACAGAACTGCAAAACGTTATTCACGACATCCTCTCCTTGATTTGTCGCCCAAGCTGTGCGTGCTGCAATTCGGGCTTTTACCTCTGCTATCGTGTCATAAACGGGTGTGTCGGCGAAGTCGATAACAACGGCGTGATTATCGCTGGTGATAATGATATCCTCGAGTGATCCCAGTTTGTGCCACACTCCTTCTTGGCTGAGCACACCATATGCATCATAGATGGACACAACCTGACGAACAACTTAGCTAAGACACAAAATGCACAAAAGGAACTGAACGTACTATGTTCTTCAAGCTCTGTAGTTGTTTCGCTTTTCCACTTGTAGTGGCCGCCGCGTAGCTGGCTAGCCAATCGGGCAAGGTACATCCTTTGATATGTTCCATGATCAGGACGTACGCCTCCTCGCCGTTGGGCATTTCAACCTAAATCAATAGAGGTAAGCGAAGTCGACAAGATATCGACGAGACTTACCAGAAACTTTCCGAAGTACCACGGAATTTGAATTCCCTGCTGCAAGGGAAAGACGTCGTAAAACAGATCCTCAGAGCATGCCAGCTGACGAGCACTGGGGTTAAGTTCCCATGGATTCCTCCTGCTGCCGTCGGGAGCAGGAATCAGGGATGCCTGAATAATCTTTACGACAACAGTCTCCTCCGCGTCCTCTCCATCAGCCTGAACTCCCGTTACCTGAGCCACCCAGACCTGAGAACGATGAAAGGTTCTTTTGCCGAACTCCTCCATGGGTTGAAGTCCCTCAATCAGAGTAAATCGGAAGTTACCACCCGTGCAAGCGAACTGTGGCAAGGGGCGAGCGTAGTCTGGTGGACGCGTCTCACGAGAAACGGGTGAGATGTTCGCAATGAACGACCAGCCACCTGATATGGGATTTCTGTATGCCTCGTTGCGTTTCTCGTAGAGCATCTCGCAATACTCAATGACAGCCTTGCGGTCATGGAGGTCGACTTCAGGTTCGAAGTAGGGCACGTAGTTCAAACCTGCAAGCAGGCAGTCTTCTCGTTGGTAGGCAATGATGTCGCCGGGCATTGTCGAATAGTGATAAGAAATTCTTGTCGAAGTGATGGTGGTGACGCCTTAAAGGGCGGATTACGTGTTACTCGTAAACGCGCGCTTGCATCTCACGCTCATGTTGCGTGAAGGACTGTCTTAAGACAAGGATCCGCAGTCTCCTCGTGGTGACACGTCAGTTTCGTTCAGTGCATTTCTTTTCTTTCATTTCCTCACGCTCTCTTCGTCAGCGTTTAATTTGTTGGGCGCCGTCATCCGAGTCGTGTACCTCTTCCTCTACGAATCGTCCAATCTATCTTTGGAAGGTGTTGACCAGGTGCGTTCCCCGTCTAGCATCGACTTCCTTTCAACTGACTCCAAACCGTCAGATGTACAACATCCTGTAAGCCTGAGACGTCGAGGGGTTATAAAGACCGGGACGACCTCATTGAACAGACGCGTGCTGCGGAGTCTCGGCAACCTATGGCGCATGAATCGAGGACCGAGAAAACTGAGGCGTAGGTGTAGTATTTCTATCATGCACGCAGCAAGGTTTGTACACTAACTACTTAATGCTGAAGACAATAATAACAAAGTTCTCATTCAGTGGTCTTTGAGGGGAGATCGGTTCGGTGCTTCGTAGATATGAGAGCTACAAATATGACTTGGCTTCATCTGCGAAGGCATCGCTGCGGTAAACCTTATTCGTTGACGCGTTGTTTGTAAACCGACTCGTGTTTGAAGATAGGGCTTTTCTTTCTGGCTGTGGAACCTTACACGTTTGGTCTAGTCTAATGAAATGATCGCGTCGGATAACCCTCGTCTTGCCTCGATGTGACGGGATTGAGAAGTCCGTACGCATGGACCAACGTTGAAACTTGGGAAGGAGTGCGTCTTAGGAAAGGATTACTTGCAGAATGGCGAGGTTAGTCACATTCTTATTCTTGATGAATTCTAGTAGTCAGTGATCCGGAATGAGCCTTGAAGCTTCCGCTGATTGTGTGACTCCGAGGTTTACTTCGTACATTCGGAGGCGATAGTCGGGTGCTATACGGGTTGTATACGGGCCGTCATCTGCGGGCTACGCTCGACCGTTTAGGAAGTTGTCAACCACCACATGAATGTTCTGCAGGAGCCCTGTAGCCGCGCGTTCAATTCTCTCGCTGAAAACCTTCTCGCGCGTTCGAAGCCACGCGCTGCGGCGCGACCTAACAGGCAAGGTGTCGGTCATGGGTGGAGAAGTGGCGAGGATTTCTGCATTGTACGTTCAAAGTTTGAAGGGGCTGCCTGTGTTGAGGTGAAGTTTTCACAAATCACATTTCAATAGCATCTTCATGACTGGCATCGCTCTGTTCTTAAACCCGGTTGTCGACAGTTCCGTTGATGCTTCGATACTCTGGCTGATGCATCCACTCGTTTTCCGGCTTGGTAGCGGAAGAAATAGCCAAAATATTTCGCCCATTGGCTCGGGCTTTGTAGGATGTTGCCGCTTTCTATGAGGATCACATCGCCCCCAGCCTGGGGACGAGGTTGTAGGGTTCATTACACAGACGGGGACTCGCCGCAGTTACGAATACTATGACGCCAATACCTCGTCTATCATTACCGTCTTTGGAAGGATAACCATTTTCGTTTATGCTAACGTGCAACGAGGTCGGTCGGTCGGACTTCGAACTCTCCTTCGCCTTCCGCTACTTGTCACGATGTATTTCACGTTATACGCATCGATTGTCATCGTCCCTGTGCACCTCCTTGAAGCCAAACGTTTATCATAGCCCCTTCTCCCCGGCCCAACCCTCGGTTCCCACACACCTAATGCTCTGCCTTCGATCTTTATGCTAACAACGCGTCTTCCTCGTGGGGTGGTACACACCTGTCGGAAGAATCGTCGTCCACTACGGCGGGAACAGGATATACGCGTCGTAAGCTCCCATACAAAGTGGTAATTTTCTCGCCACCTCTGGGAGTTTTGCGGTCGGAGTTCAAGCATGACTCTGGTTCTCGGATTCTCAGGGAGGGGAATTTCCGTGTTCCGGCCGTGTGACTACTGTCCAGGCAGATCTGATTGCTTTCAACGCGTCTCAAGGACAGTTCTTTGCTCGTTGCAAGACGCGCTAGCAGATCATGACTAAGCCACGTGCGTGCACTTGCTCGCCCCAAGAGGTTACTCTCACCACCACCGCCACCGCCACCACCACCCCACACGGTGTGATACTTAGGATGTCCGTATTAGAACGGGAAACCTCTTGTAGGCACGGTCTCCATCACTGATATCCCGCTCACCATCGATCCAGGTCCTCCGCTTCCAGCTGACGTGTCGTGTAAACGTATAGGCGTGGAAGACACGATCCCCCTGCGGCACTCTGTTCTGTGGCCCAATGAAGAAATATCAAAGGTTCAGCTGCCAGAGGACGAGACGGGATACCACTTCGGGGCTTTTTTACCCGCACAAGGCGACCCAGTTGCCGTGATTTCTCTGTTTAGAGAAATGGTCCCGGGTGAGGAGCCCATCGATAATGCTGCAAGGTTTCGAAAATTTGCCTGTGACCCCGTCTGTCAAGGGCGCGGCATTGGAACGCAGTTATTGCAAGAGATCTTCCGGTTCGCTGCCACGGAGCTTGGGGCCCGCGTAATTTGGTGTGACGCACGAGCTTCTGCCGCAGGGTGGTACGAGCGACGCGGCATGCACAAGTTTGGACAGCCTTTTTTCAAGGGAGCTGTGGAGTACGTTCGCATGAAGGGGTGGGCGGACAAGTTGGGCGTTTAGACTTCTACTTCTGATGTAGTTCGTATCCGGCAGGCGAGTTTCATATCAAATTGCTACGTCCATGCTAACGACTGCTACAGCTTAAGTTACCCTCCATCAAGAAACGAATAGACTTCATGACTGCAGTATAATTCTTGGTAGCTGTGGCGGTACTTACTTTGCAAGATGATCCTAGTTTATCAGCTGCTTTTCGACGGGGCGTTTATACCCTGTGGGATGTCGAAGGCACCACGTTTTGTGGACCACGAATGTCCAGACGGGACGCTTCGATGCGTCTTGTTTCAACACTCGTGATTAAGCTTGAACAATGACGCCGAGCCAGAATGGATTTCCGCTCGCTTTACGGAGGTTATAGGCGTTGTCCGGATGGAACTACAGTTGGGTCCTTCGTGACGCGTTAGGAGAACAATAATGATTATGAAATTTGCTCAGCACCGTATAAATTCACGGTGAAAGACGACAATCAGCTCACCTCCTTTTCCCTGTCCTCTCTCAGCTCATAGCCCCTTCCCGACTTTTACCTGCTCTTGTTCTGTTCCTGATATTCTGGTCCTTGGCCGTCCATATCTCCTCGATCCCTATTTACTATGTTTCATTGGCTTTCTTTGCGCTTGCGTTCTCAACCGTGATGCGAGAGGCTATTGAATTCATAGCCAAAATAGGGATTAAGGCGTTATCGTTCAGCTATCGCCAGGATTCACGGACGTCTCTTCCCTGCTTTCGGCCGGGAACTCTTAGAGCATCTGCGCCATGCTTCTCTTCTCTTTCCCCACGATTTTCGGATGTTCGAGTTCGTGTTACTTACTTCACGTGTGAGCTACCAAGCTACGCGTAGTTACTGTCAATTGTAATAGTGTACATAACGCCATGCGGATAGATCTCGTTAATCGATTGCAGCTTGGAATCGATCCGCAAAGCCTCCGCGAGGACGGTGAGAGCACTGGAGCCCATGCTGTTCCACAGCCAATCCGATAGGCAGAACGAAGCTTATACTTTGTCTGCCACTTTCCCCTTGGTCTAACGGAACAAATTAGGCCGGAACAATCCCAATCTTCTGCGTGGCGCATTACCCGCGTCCTCGGAACGGTGTGGTACAAATCAGATAGAAGTTTTATCTAATGCAAGGCACGAATTCTGGTTCGTGTGTACACATAACGTGATATTAATGGGTCTAGGCACTTACTCCTGCGCAACGACGACGACGCTCTTCCCCACATTATCTCCGAGCTGTATATTCCTGATAGCCACTCCTGCGCCTTCCAAACCATGCGTAATTTCCTCGCGGTACTTGATTTCCCCTGACGCTAATTTCTGAGGGACGATGTTGTTGAACTCGGCCATCCATTGAGGACGCAGGTTGAACTCGAGGAAACCGTTGATGGAAAGGCTTCGGGCAAACACGAGCCATAGATTCTAGAAGAGAAGGGTTATCGTTGTGTACTAGTGTGTATCGCGAAACGGACCTTGTAATTTTGACCTTTGAAGCCGTCGTTGTAACCTGTGATCATACCGCAGGCTATTATTCGGGCGAAGTTCTTCGTGCACCCAAGGGCCGCATCGAGGGTTGATCCACCGACGTTATCCCAGTAACTGACCGATGCAATAGATCAGATGATAGTGGCCATACGTTGGGCACTGTGGCGGACTTACATGTCGAGAGGACCTTCTCTCTCTAACACTTCCAGCGTATCAGCAGTTTTGTAGTTGAAAGCTACGTCAGCTCCGATCTCTTTTAGAAACTCCACTTTGGCGTCCGAGCCTGTGGATGCGATGACCTTTAACCCATCGAGTTTGGCAAGCTGCACGACCATCCTGACAGGGAAAGTGAGCTCTTAGCTTCTCGTCACGCTCGACGGAACGACAAACTTACGAGCCAACTGCGCCAGCCCTGTACTAACGAAGATGGTGTCGCCCTTCTTCGCCTTCGCGAATTCTTTGTACCCAAAGAACGCTGTGCGACCTGGCATCCCCGCCGCGCCTACATACGCTGTCCATGGTAGCGCTTCCGCGGTTTTGATTATGGTTTCTATCCGGCGTGGATGAATGGCTTCGGCCGGGAACGCGCTGTATTCTTGGAAGTCTGTGGGGAAGTTTCAGCCAAAGATACTCGGTCAGCGAACGAACACCTACTGAGCTGTCCGGTAACGTGATCACCGACCTTGAAGTCAGAGTGATCAGAGCGGAGTACGCGTCCGATGCCATAGTTATACAGTCTGCAGGGCGTAAGGTTATGAAGAAGAATAGTCAGACGCGACGTACGGTTCGCCGAAGAAATAGGGCGGCTTTTGGACTGAGCATTAGTCGATGTATCTTAGGACTCTCAGAAGGACGGACCGCGTAAGATTTTGTATTTGGTTCTCTCATCTTCCCGCGCTGATACGGGTCGACGGAGACGACCAACGTCTTGACCAAGATTCCTCCGTCCAGAGAAACAGAGTCCAAATCAATGGTCCGAGTGGTATCATAGACCGTAGTCTTTCCAGGTTCTGGATAACCTGAACTGTGTCGATCTTAGTGAAATGGGAGACACCGGAGTGAACTTACCTGTCGGTACTTCATTGAAAAGCACTGCTGCGTTCGTAATTGGGGCCATGGCGATTCCTGGTGATGTATAGTATGAAGCGCTGTTTATAAGAGATCACCGGCTATTGGAAAAACCGGATTCACGATGGAGAAAATATTGACGATCGTAACGGATATTCTTGATCATCAGGCGCAAGGATCTTCCACGGGGCCAGAGCTGCGCGGTGACTGAGGTGAGCATAGTTAATCATCAGCCACTAATCCCGAACAATCGGTCTTCACTGCTGATCAAGACTAGCGACGACATGGGCATGTCGAAATCAGTACTTGTTGGCAGCAGGTGGTAACTTACACCTCCGTCCTTCAAGTTCGGCGTTATGAACTCTCGGTAACCAAAGAACGTCATACGGTCTCTCAGAGCAGCGCACCGAGATATACGGTGCAAGGGAAAGATGGCTCTGTTCTGACGATGACTTTAGCCACCAGATGTGCTCAGAGGTGATGGAGGCGTGTTTTTGCACCATCACGGTCGTATCCAAGTCGTATCGACACGCTTTACCGTACGGTCCACCTTTCCATCGGTCGTGCTTGGAACCAACCACCACCATCAAACAAAAAAGTCGTCTAGCGACGCAAAAACAAACACAGCGGAAAGTTTATCCACAGTATCTACATGATACCTGTGGTGGCTTGTCCGTCGAGAACAATTTTATTGTTAAAAAAAAACTCCTTCTTTTCATCGAGCTTGCCTAGCCTAGTCATTTTTTGCGGGTTTATGGTGTCCATCCTTAGGGTGTCTGATGCCGGCGTGCCAGAGAAAAATATGTCAGTCTTCTGTGTGTATTCCCAGCCTGTTTCGCAGATAAAGCTCTCGAGAGTTGTCGAGCGGGCAACCGCAGCCAGAATTTTTTAAGGTTCGGACAATGATGTCATGGCATTGCCGTCATCGGCAACGCCTGGACATTAGAACTCCGAACGGACCTTACCCTTCGCAGCTTCAGACGCATTCAACGACCCCCGTGTTTATCCAAAAACAAAAATCTTAAGACTAGCACTTGTTGACAACACTGACTCCTGTCAGTTCTACTTACAATAGAGACAACATTCAAGTCCTGTGAGTTTGACCTGTTGGAGGTCAAGTCCGTCTTCCTATTTGGCAAGTGCAACCATGGGAGCTACTCTCGGGCAGCTTACCGTGATCCTGGCTTGTTAGAGAAGTAGATGGTAGTTAGATGTACGCAGTTGAGTAGTGCCATACTGTAGTCTAGCGTCCGGCGATCTGGAAAGGTCCGTGCCGTGTACTGTAGTGTTTCGACCATAGGTTCGCGGCCTGTGACGCGATATGCCGCGAACTTACAGGGAATAGCTTCGTTTCCAGGCACAAATCCGGGAATTACCCGATTTGGACTGTCCCGCCACAGGCGGGACCGAAAATTTCCGCTTTTGGAAGGGTGTGCCTGGCCCAGAGGCACCGTGACGCGATATGGGATATATATAGGTTCGCTTCGCAACCTGGCGTGACCCGATATGCGAATATCCGGTTGAAACGCTACAGTAATTGATGATGATGATGATGATACTGTAGCGTTTCGACCGTAACTTCGCGGTCTTTTACCGTGACGCTAGACCCTTAAAAAGATATAGCTTCGTGATCAGGCACACAGGTGGTAATTACCCGATTTGGATGACCCGCCGCTAGGCGGGCCTGAAAATTTCCATTTTAAGCGATCTGTGCCTGAAAATTTCGACCGTGACGCGATATGCACTATATATAGCTTCGCTTCGTGAGGCTCCGTGATCCGATATGCGAATTAACGGTCGAAACGCTACAGTAGTGTCCGAAGAGAAGAGAAATTGTGATACACGCCTCCGCCATACAAGTGACTAAGGACTAGTAGTAAACTACTGCCTCGGCGTGCCTAAATAGGAGGATACCCCTGCAAAGTAAATAAAATGTGTCTACAACCTGTCAAGAACCAATATCCAAATTCCTTTTTGTAAACCTTCCCTTCAAGCCACGCAATGACTGATCTAGCCTATCCATCAAGTAGGCATCATCTGAGGACCCCTCCGCGCAAGTAGAAACATGTACGGAGGATGGGAGTGCAACGACATGCGATGACTTTGGCGTAGGTGAACGGCGTGAGCGATTGAAAGCTCCCCTCAAACCCGGAAGTGATGAACTACCTCTCGGTGCCTTGGATGAGAGCGGACGTGGGTCATTTGATGGAATAGCATGCGCGGATGGAGGAACGACCCTTAGGGATGGCGGCGGCAATATGGAGGACGAGGGAAATAATGTGTCGGATGAACGCGGGACTGCGTCCGATGATGGCAACGAGGCTGAGGCAGCGGGTGAATGCGGGGCTGCGTCGAGCGAATGCTGGGGCACCCCAGGCTGTGAGATAAAGGCTTTAGTCTGGCTGTAGCCAGATAAATTGAAAGACTAAATAAGTGGACCTAGCCACAAGCCTGGCTACAGGCTAATTACCATGTCACTCCTCGCTGTTTTCCGCTGTGACTGTGATTGTGACACCCGCCAGCGGCCCAGAAGGCGCGCCGCGTGTGCCTTGTCTTACCATAATAGTCTCCCCGCCACCCCGGACTGCATACCGTGGCGGCTATCCCCCGGCACACTGCGAAGACTGTAATATTGAATGACATTACACTATTCTAAACTGTCATGTGGCTACCGGCGTCGCTGCATCCATTCGTGTCGCTTATAACAGCCTTTTTGCGCCACATACCATCAAAGTGAACTCGTACCCGGTCAAGCAAAGCGGCCTGCTTCAAGGCATAGGCTTTCCGTCCGTCATCAACATCCTCCGCCACAGTTCTGTCTCTCACCAGAGCCCTCGCGCGCCATTGGTTCGCCTCCCAATCCAAGGATACCAGGGTCCGACGCATCTCCTCCTCCAATAGCGCAACCTCCTCCTCCCATCGTTGTTTTCTGGCTAATGCCTTGCAGAATTCGATGCGAACCCCTACCACAGTATCAGCTTGAACACATCTGAGCTTCAAAGACGTACCTTCATGCAGTAGCTCGGGCGCATCGTCCTCAGGCCCCCCCAGAGCTGTCCAGATCCATGACATCCTACTCCTCATCTGGCGCTTAATCGCCTCCGCCGTCACTCTCGCCTCTCTCGAACCCGCCCGTCCCAGACGACGCGCAGCAGTTGCATCCGCCTCCGCCTCCTCCGTGACCACCAAATCCTCATCCTTCAATTCCTTGAACTCTGGTGCGCCGTCCTTCCCCACGAGACTGAGCAGAGCATCCCTGGCCATTCTGTACTTCAGAGCATGTGCTTTGACCTTCTCCTCCACTGCATCCATCAAGCCCTTCGCGCGCGTTGTAGCACCTTGTCCCGTCGTGTTCTTGTTGCGGAATTTGATTAAATATCTCTTGGTGACGAGTTTCAGTCGAATGGTTGTCAGCGCATCCATACATTGTCCGCGACGCAGCCTAGCCTCCAAGTCGAATAATTCTTGCTTGCATAAATCTCGTTGGTCGACCGGGATCGCCGAGGGTAACCAAAGCTTCACGTTCTCTGCGAGCGTTACCGCATTCCTCGCCCTGTCCTTGTCGTCCTCCGCCACCCAGAGCTCCTCCGCAGGCGGCATCAACATCCTCTGTTGCCGGCGAAATTCCCTGAACTGCCGCACCAAACCGAGACGCCTCTCTCTCAGCTTATCTTGCTTGCCGAGAGACAAGTTCAGCTGGCTTGCAGCTTCGATTGTAATAGAACGTCTATTGTCCACGTTAACCATCGATCATACCACAATACAAATAGACTTACTGCATGGCTTCTAAATGAGCCCCCAAAATAACCAAGCCTTGCGGCGAAGAATCCTTCGTCAACGAGCGCGCTGCTCGCACATCATCAAGCTCTTCCTTCCTCATATCTGCCCGCACGCTGCGCTCCGTTATTCCCGTTGTCGTCGTTCCAGATGGTGCGAACGGTGAAGGTTTGGAACGATCCAGAACCCATTCATTGGCCAGCGTCGTCCAATCGGCGCAAAGCTCTTCCCTCAGTGTCGAGCGCACCTCCTCAAAAGCCTCCACCTGCGCATGTCTCTCCTTCCGAGCAATAACTAAGCGCCTCGCCAACAGCCTTCCTATTGAAATTCACCCAGTCAGTCGCCCGAAGCAGAAGAACACAAAGCTCAACATGCCTAAGCCCACATTCTTCTGGAAATTGTGCTTATCACATCTATCCTCGATGCGATCATGCCTAGCACCCACATCCATTTCTTTCGTATCACTCGCCATTCCATTCAGGAGTGCCCATACTCGTTCGGGTGATTCTCCATCGGTCTTACCTGCCCCCGGGATATATAAGAGCGACCAACGCGTCTTACATTCTACCGCATGAACATCACCATGCCATATAGGTAAAGCATAAGTTCTTTCGCCGTCTTCCGGTTTGGCGCGCATCGCAATCGGTAACTTTGTCCTTCGCTCTTCAGCGTACTTGTTGTATTGGCAGGCAATGTCGTAAGTCAACAAGACGTCGAGGGTACCTATTCCGCTAGTCGCTCCCCAGAATATGTAGTCCATGTTCGACCATCTACCCGCCAGTTAATATGTGATACTCCCAAGCATAGCACCAGAACTTACCGTTCGCCCTTCTGCAGATCGCCCAATCCTTGGGCGCGAATAGTTTCATGCCGCGCGCACACGCACCCGCCCACCCCCGACACACGCAATCCCGATGTCAAACGTGACTCCCTTTGCATCATCGCCGCAAAAGCTACGCACGTACTCACCTATTCCATATAATCAGATCGAGTGCGCGACTCTCAAAAAAAAAATACGCACGTCGGTCTCCTTCACGTATCCCTTTAAATGGTTTGCATACTTCGTCAAGTCTGGTTGGTATCCAAGGCCAGAATATAGAGGGTCGTCACCCCTGCTATTCAGGCGAAGTCGTTCCTTCAGACGAAAATTCGCGTCCATACTGACTATAAGACGATATAGAAATCTACAAGACATAACATTAACACTCTCCCAATGAGTCAGAATATCAGAATCATACCGCATTGCAGGGTTATCCCTCCATCCTTCCGGAATATTAATATGCTCTCTCGGACACGCCCAACACGCAACGGCGACGGAACCCTGCTTTGCAGCAGTCCATCCCCCCGGCAAATGACCCACACCAGCTCTGCGTAGACGACCCAAAAATGCCCACTGTCGCGACATCCGACCGAATGCCTTGTACCGATCCGGGATATTCTGCATTCCATGAGGGTCGGTCATCTGCTCCAGAGATGTTACAAAGTCTCGGGTGTTTACTTCAGCAACTGTCGACAGCAGGCGAAACATGTCGAGGACCTCGAAAGTTGCGCAAGTTCCTGGGTCGGTGCTCGTTGCAGGAAACCAACCATTCCTCAAGAGCTCATCCATATTGCTCAGGTCTTCGGCGACACGACATCCGCAGGATCGAACCTTTAGCTCATGGATTCCATTGACGTGGATGACCGTCATGTTGCGCGTCGGTGCGGGATGGACACAGGGAGCTCCATGATGACCCAGCTGAAATATACAGCCCATCTCGGTCAGAGTTGTCCGGTCCCAAAATTCCCCATTCCAGAACTATATATTGTTAATCCAAAATTCCTGGCAATCGTACCCAAACTCACCTTGATTATGTGAAGCGGACTATGTGTATGCCTCTTCAGGCAACAAGCCCTACACTCTAAGAACTCCCCACACGTTTCGCAGCGAAACAACTCCTTCGTCGTAGCGATATCCAAATCTGACTGCTCATCTCGCGCGAGTACCACATGACACGACATGCAGCGTGGACGTCCCAGGAGCCCATGGCAGCCTTCACGTCGAAGGATATCGAGCAGAAACGTAGGTATTTCTTCCCTAAACTGTGACATCGGGTCGTCCTGTATATCCCGTCAAATATCGGTCACATCGCAGTATTTTTTACCTACCGAGCTCGTATAACGTTTCCTCTTCCCAGTCGGCGCGTCAGCGTCCAGTTCCTCCAATGGAACCTGGCCAAACATGGATAAGATGGAAGGCGCCTCATACTGCTCTAGCTCAGTGTCGTTCTCTAGAGTGGGTTCCCACCCATCCTCTACGCCCGGGGTACCCAAATGCGTCTCCAAGGCGCGCCGCTTTGCTGGTCGTTCGGGAAGATGAAGATTGTAACCGGAGCGTCCGTCCTTAGATTTTGTGAAGACGATGTCTGCTGCGCGCGTAATTACTGCTGGCGGCGCGTTGGAGAAGCTGGTCAGCCCCGCCGTTGAGAAGCTGGCAGTGATGGATGGAGGTGCGTCCCACATCGTCGCGTCGCGCCCTCCATTGCGTCCAGGGCGGTGAATGAATGCGCTCGCAGTACTCAGACTTGGGGCTGCGTTGGTCCGGCGCGCCTGTTCATCAAAGAGATGCGCCTGTTGACGGCTGTATGCGTCCTGGAACCGAGGGCGGTAGACTTCGCGTGGGGGCTGCCCGGCACGCCTATTAGACATGGTCGTGGAAATGTCAGCGCTGTCAACAATCAACAGAGACAAGTACGTACCACTTCTCTCGTCCCTCCTCATGAAGGTAGTGGCTGAAGCCAGGCAGCACAGCCACCATACCCGATTGGGCATGATCATCGTTGTCGAGACGTCTTTGGGTTTACATTACAACACTCCAGTAACACGAGACAAGTCTATTTTTTAGGCATAATTTTCAAAGCTCTTTCTCACTACTGTTCCCCTCGATCCTCAAGAACTCGGCCGCCATTCTATTTCTCCAATTGTAAGATTGTCTTTGCAAGAAGCGCGCCATCAACGCTCTGTCTGCAGAGTTGGACAGAGAAAAGTCCGTTAGTCTGCTGACGCGCAGCGCTGTATTCCGTCCAAATTGACAGACGATGTCGTAGGACTGTATGATATGATCCAGTCTTCTATCTCCTAGTAAGGCGGCGCGTCAACAGTAACCCTGTTGAAGCATAAATGTCATGAACTCACTCGTGTACGTGAGAGCTCGTTGTGCCCATGTTGCTCTCCAGCGAAGCGCCTCGCCTCGTAAGATTAGCTCCTCCTCAGCCAGTTGCTCTCCTGCACAATCAATCATCCCTAATAAGCTTAGACCCCTCTAAGAATCTGACAGACGACGTACGAAGGACTCTGCTCGCGCGTGTTACAGGCGGCATGGTGGACGTTGACAACAAAGATGTGGCTGGAATCGCAGTGTCGAATATTCCTCAAGTTCGAGGTCACACGATCATGTGGCTAGCAGTTCATAGTGTCTGGTTGACATTGGGAATAAATTGTAAGGACGGTTACAACAGAAAGCGACGGTATAGTAGCATACTACGAGGGGTTGAGGGTATGCTACGTATCATAGGAAACAGTGATCGCAAACAGTCAATACTTGTACTTTCTAAAACATAGGCTTGCCGTCTTCACGACGTGTCTCGAATGTGCGGAAAACACGGGCACGCTGAAGGAAGGAGACCAAGGTCTGTGAACACTTTCAGTGTGAAGATTTGCAGAGAATGAAACTGGTATCACCTTGCCCTTGGAGAGATTATACCCGTCGACCAAATCCGCATCATCAGGATAGGGTGGCTCATGCATATCAGGGAAGCTCTCGGTGAAGGCAGCCCAAATTTCGCGATAGTACTGGTTCATGTCCTTGTGCGTAGCACGATAATCATGGGCCTCATCGATGTGTCCTTGAAGCCATTCACGCTGCGGGGGGGTAAAGGGGCGAAAGCCTAAAATACTACATGTTAACGATGAGTTCAAGACGCTGGAACAGGAACACACCTAGACGCGTTCCTATAACGGCCGGTCCTCTCACAGAACGAGCAACCGTAGCCATCCTGCCAGTCGTACGCTGGCGTCCAGGGAGTCCATCGAGCCAGAGTGCTCTCTTGGGCTGAGTAGCCTGCTTGACTGGGGAAGCACTCCTGCGCGGCGGAGAGGTTGAAATATGCTGTGAAGCCATGGAGGAGTTTGTAGGCCCGCCGCGTTCCCATGGGCGCCTTTTATGAGAGTGGAGCGCCATCAGTACACTTCCCAAACAGTCCAGGACAACCCCGGCATCGGCATAAAACAGACATTTGAAAACGATGGAATAATCACGCAAGAGCGACAATAGCGCGTCTTGCACCGCCGTTGTAAAAGCGGACTGGCTCCAGCCAGACATGACAGCACCTTCGGAAAGGTACCAGATTCTAACATGCATGATGGTTGTGAGACCGACCGGCTGCAACCAGAGATAATGGTATCTTCGCGGCGGGACCAGAATCCAAGATGAACGCGATGAACTGGCTGCAGCCAGATCCAGCGGGGTCTTTGAAAGGGGATCAGAATCCAAGAAGCCTCGTGGTTGACGCAATGATAAGAGCGAACTGGCTACAGCCAGTTATAACGTCGTCTTTGGAACAGAACTAGATTCCCAGATGACCGCGATGATAAGAGCGAACTGGCTGCAGCCAGTTATCACGTCGCCTTTGGAGCGGAACTAGATTCCAAAATGACTGCGATCAGAAGAGCGATATGGCTGTAGCCAGTTACGACGGCGTCTTGGACAAGGTACCAGAATCCAATACGGCTCGTGGTGGTACAAGCAAAGTGGCTACAGCCACTTGCTTGATCGCCATGACGTCAGTACATCGGAAAGCTCTGTTCAACACGCGAAAAATGCTCCCATGGCCACATGAAGACAGACGTTGTATGTATTGAAGTAAGTATTCCCCACTGTATTTTACGCGTGTAAGTACTCCCCACTGTATTTTACGCGTCCTGCTCGTCATTTTTGTGTTGGAACTTATAAAGACTGCGTGACACTCCCTCGCGAAGAACAAAACTCCAAGGGCACAGCCCAACAATACCGCGGCGGCGCCGCGAGCTCAAAATCTCCGCATCGTAGGCAAAGAGATCCCGCAGGAGATCAAATGTGGTGAACATGTCCGTGACCTGACGATGATTTCTGTTCCAACGGGGTTGAAGGTGTGCATGCGGCTGGCAGAATTCCCAAGCCGCTTTGTAAGGGTATTCGATGTCCTCCCACATCTCCTTGATTCGGTTGAAGGGATGCCTGATGATGTCTCGGGCACGCGATGGAGCGTGCAGCGCGAGGCGCACTATGTCCTCGACGTAGGCGTAAGGATCTCTCCAACTGACTAGAAGACCATAGTCATAGAGAATATCGACGACGGGCGAAAGGAGGTTCCTAAAGTCTATAACCCGACGCCGCCTAGTAGTACGTTTAGCCCAGATCGACACAAACTGTAACAGAAAGACGTACTGAGCTTCCTTGGCCTCGGGCGACATGGGAGGATCCCTACAAGGTGAGTTCTCGGGACTGTGAGCCTTGCCGCATTCACATCTAGCAAGCGGTGAGCGACGCGCGAAGCTGGTACGCCATTAACGTACCGCCAAACGGGACCAGAGGGCATGCCAACTGCCTCATCTGAGGAGTTACTCTGGAGCATGAGGGGAGCGCCGACGCTGTTCTCTGCTTGAAGGTCGTCTGATGGAGGGTGTACCTCAGCCATGGTGGTTAGAAAACAAAAGGTGGCTACCCAAGGTTAGCGCTCTCGAACTAACTAATGTACCTCGGGAATTGCCGATCTGCGCGCCTCCTCGAATTATGAGTTTTAGGACGATGAACAGTGTGCATGCATTCAAAAATTACATGGATGTACTGTACAGATGTGTATTTATATATCCATCCAGTCCAAACAGTCCAAACGGCCGCGGATTTTTAATTTCGAAAAAAAATGGAATAAAAGTGCAAGATGGACAAGATTTCGTACTTAACAGTACACCAATACCATTGACGATCGTGTATCTGACTTTCGACACCCCGGCGTCCCCTGATTGTCATTCACGAAGTTTAAGTCGCATGGGGCGTAAAGCTAAATATACGACCGACGAGCAGCGCAGGGAGGCCAAAGCAAAATACGACGCCGACTACTATTCGAGGTGAGTATGCTCTTGATGCGATCAGTGCTTTTTTGTTTTCTTCGATCACCTCTACGTCCTCGCTGACTCTAAATGTGTAGAAACCGGCGCCAAATCCTCAGGAAACGCAAGACAGCCTACGCTCAGAAACTGGAAGACCGCGTGAGGAGGATGGAGGACGAGGATAATGATACTTCTCAACGCATGTGCGTCATGTTCATCTGTCTTTATCGAAATCTAACGAGAACTGGCATAGGTCCGCCAATAGCGAGGCTTCTGAGCTCAAGAGCGGCCTCCAGACTATAAGGAAGCAGCTGAAACGGTTGGATGCGATTGTGGGGCGGTCCCTACGTGAATACTCCGCCGGACTATGTCACGAAGTTCTGCTACGGCCAACTAAGGGGATGTCCATTTTGGAACGAGCCCTGAACGACGTCAACGACGCAGCGGAGCCTGCCAAGGCCGCCTGCAATCACATCTGGGAGCTTACAGGTGCTAGCAGTCAGCACACGAAGGCGGTTGAGATGATTGATCGCTTCAGACAAGCTCAAGACGTCGTCGGGAACATTTTTAACGAGGCTACCAATGATATCGAGAACTTTAGCACGTTGCGCCGGGCGATGGAGGGAGAAACTCTGGCGTATTTTCGATTGTAGCGACACATATATAATATACAGGACAATTTTCAGTGGCGGACACGAATGGTACCCTCTCTCTCAGCGTTCAGAAACTTCTCCCGCGCCAAGCTGAGTGTTGGCCATGACTCGTGCACTGCTTTAGATACTTCGTGGACATTCAACTGGCATTCGAGGCTGTTGGGTTTGTGTGACGACACGTGAAGAAGAACAGGGGCAGGACCTACTAGGACCTATAAATCCCAGGACGGCGCCCTTGGTATACGCAATACCAACGCTTGTTGGTGACGCCGGTATTGAGGGGATTGTCGAACGCGGACTCGGGAGCTGTCAGGAACGCAATTTCTGGGACAGCGGCTGTAGCCAGCAGGTGGCGATCGCGGGTGATATAGCCACTTGCAACCGCGTACGAGAACGCGGCCTCGGCAGCAGTCTTGGAAAGATACCCTTGATATACCGCGGGTTGGCCTGTGATCTTGAGAGCGACGTCTTGCCTGGACCGGAGCAGTCAGACGTTGTGAGAAAAGGTTACGATGGTAGAAGACTTACCAGTTAGAAAATACACCTGCTTCCTGACCCAGAAACACGACCCAGTGCTTGGAATGCTTTTTCTTCTTGGAGCGGCTGATCTCTGCGGTGGCTTTGATGGCCGGGAACTCATTGAGAATATCGGCAGCCTTCGACCTAGACCGCAGCGTGTGAGCTACATACCCATGAGAAGAACTTGTCAGGGAAATACCAGTGTGGTGTGCTATCCGGAATCCCGGCTCTCCGCTTTGGCGAGACCAGTCGATACTGTGTCAAAGGGGAAGCGGATCTGGGGGGGGTGCGTGGTTCGGTCGTTGGTGGCGTCGTGTCAAGGGACAAGCCTGACAGCGCTTCAGCCAAATCAGCACCATCGTCGACTGAAAGTAAGCTGTGAGCATGCATAGGTGTGAAATGAAGGCAAATAGTACGGTTTCGGGGATCGAGTGCGCGATCTAGAGCGACGGGATCTAACGATGAGAGGAAATTATCATAACTCTCGAAGGCTTGCTCCAGCTCACGTTCAAAATCAGAGGAAGACATGATGGAGAAGGGCAAGTTCAGTTGAGGAACTGCCGAGATTTATATAGTGTACATATGACCAAAAGTAGCGAGCTATTTAATGAAAGACGCTGACAACACCAGGAATCGCGAGAAGGCCGTTAAAGGCAGCGACGGCCCTCTGTTGCGTCTCATAGTGCTTGTTGGATCCACCGGGAATGCCGCTGATGAGAGCCGTGGCGATTGCGCTGGAAATACAGTTCAGTGAGAGACGGGAAGAATAGCACGTTGTTGACTTACGCTTCGGTGACGATGCCTACTCTGCGACCTTTAGACACCACGTAGAAATGGTCGGCAACAAGAGCTTCGTCGGCCGACATCGAGATGGGAACGGTGTCATAAAGGACACCAACGATCCCTTGGACACCAGCGGCGGTCGCGGCGGTCGCGGCGGTAGCGGCGGTAGCGGCGGGAGTGGACACTGTAAACAGAGGTCAGAGAATAAACAAGTAGACCCAGGAAAAGGAGTACCGTTAACAACGGGAGCGCCGCTGGGAGGACTGGTACCCTGGAGAGCACCGATGGCATGCGCAGCTAAAGAATGTCAATTGAGCATGAGGCAAGAAAAAGATGGAAGAAGAAATCACCATGGACACTGACACCAGCTCCTTCGTCGTCCGCTTGGACGGCGTCGGGGGAGGACACGATTTCAAACTCTTCGGTGGTGGCGACGGCATCGTTGAGGGTGGCCGTGTCGAGGGAGACCTCGACTGAGGTAGTGACGCCCAGAGCGGGAGTGACTGCGTCAGTCGACGAGAGCTGGATAGACATAGTTGAACTGAAGGGAGTGCTAGTAAGATGGGGGATGGCGAGATCGACGACCTAGCACGGCCTATATAGCGTATATAATTCCTTCCGGAGAAAAAAAAAGCAAGGTTTTCTTCCGATACAATCCATGTGGTGGAGGTGGCCAGAACAGAATTTCCAAGGGAAGATAATGGCCGTGAAACGGTGTCTGGAAACGAGATGTGGCTGCAGCCAGTGTGTTGAACCTGGCTGCGAAGGCGGTGGTAGTACCCAGATCGTCGCCAGGATTTCTCCCACTTTTACTCCCACCAGTAAGCTCGAAAACAACAGTGGAAGAAGGTGCGTCAATGTCGCGTCGCGCGCGTCGTGCACAATGAGCTAACAGAGGCGACAGCTTTCAGATATGGCGAGAGATACTTCGAAACAAAAGAAGGTGAAGCGAATGGCGAAGGCAGAGAGACAGGATGCCAAGTTCTGGGCAGAAGGTGGACGCGAGCGTATTCTGAATCGCTACGTCCCACTGATGGCTGAGGCCATGGCCAAAGGGTGGCGTCACACGCGCGAGGTGGTGAGGTTGGCGCGGAGGGAGTTCGATTTTCACGTCGACTGGCGACTCAAGGACCTCGAGGAGCCGCCGCAGCCTTTTCGACAGTGGACACCGGAAACCCCACGAGAGCAGCTCACACTCACAGCGGAGGAAGAGGCGGAGTATGCCCTCTGGAGCAAATGGATGAATGACGTGAGTGAAATTCAGAGACCGATTAGCGTGTACTGACCTTGCTGTTATAGAGGACTCGGCGCTGGCTGACTTATCGTGCAAGAAAATTGGTCAAGACCTACAACCAGTCGCGCGCCGTCGACATTGACGATCCCTATGTTCGTTTGATCGGCAAGTTCCTTAACATCGAAAAGCCGCCGAAGGCGCGTCAGGCGGTGCAGGAATGGAGTCACGAGTTCTACGAGGAGCTCGTGAAGGCCACCGTAAACCGCGAGTGGACCGCACACAAGGTAAAGCACGGCATACCTGAGGTGAAGGGCGTAACGATGGGTTTCCGGGGGGACGTGACGCGTCGTTTGTTTAAAGAGTTAGTGTCGGCGGAGGAGCGCGAGGAGTGGAAGAAAAAAGCGAAAGAGTCGTCACAGGTGGCGAAGGAGGAGTATGAGGAGGCCTTGAAGGCGCCATATCCGCAAGATGCCGACAGTCGTCAGAGGTGAGTCGATAAACTAACAAGCAGAGTATTCAGCTAATAATGTCCTTGTAGAGCAATCAATAATTTTACCAAGTTTATCACGCCGCTCTTGGAGGGTTGTGCTGACATTATGGGCTTGAAGATCCTGTGTATCGCGGGCGGACCTATGCCGCGATTTGGTGGAGCCATTCGGACGATCGGGTACGTGGTTCGAGTGAATTGAATGTATGCGATGCTGACTGAGATTACCAGAGTGCCTATTGGAGTAAACAAGGACCCGATTCCAACTTCGTTCGCCGAGTACAACCCGGGACATTACAACGCAGTTTTGGATGTATACAAGAATTGGCTGAGCACCTGTTATGATGCTCAAGACATTGCGGAGGCACGCTTGGGAGGGGAGAATGAAGACGAGGAGGACGATGTCCAAGGGATCGTGCCGTTGCTAGCGAGGCTGCGCGAAGTGCACGAGGATATGGATTACAGACGGGAGGTCGCTGAAAGCGATGAGGACGAGGATGACGAGGATGACGAGGAGGAGGGGGATGAAGGGGATGAGGTGGACGATGCCGAGAGGAAGACGAAAGGCAAGAAACGCGCGAGCACTGATTCTGAAGGACAAGGATCGCGGAAGCGTCGGGCCGGCGTGCCGAAGGGGGATGTGGTCAAGGAGAGCGGGACAAAGAAAGCGCCAGCGAAAACGAAGGCAAAGGCACAGCCTCGTTCGAAGAAGGCTACAGGTTCTGCTCCCGCTGCGCAACGTCCAACTGTCGAGCCGGAGGAGACGACCGTACCCAACGCAGACTCTCAGCCGTTATTGGCGATGAGTCCCGACACGGATATGGGTGAAGGAACAGCAGCACAAGTGAACGAATCTATGGCGCTGACTGGGGGTAATGGGGGGGGGTCCGCGTCAGATGGAGGTGAACTTATGCTTCCCGGTAATCAGCCATTTTCTTTCGGAGAGTGGGGAGACGCGATGAATCCAGCCATGTGGGGAAGTGGATGGGAGTCTGGAATGGGAGGCGACGGTTTCACTGGATGGATGGGTGAGGGAAATGGATGGATGGGTGATGGGGGACACACCTTCACACAGAACACTTCATTTGGCACTGGCTTTGCTTCGGCGGGCATGCCCAACCAGGATTTGCTCGGGTCGGCGAGGTCTGGCAGTTTTCCGGACTCCAACTTTGCGAACTTCGCCTCATTTGGGGGCGCCGTAGCGCCTGACGCTACGCAGCTCTCCAATGGGATCGTAGGCGGCGTATCGGGTACCCAAGGATGCGTGCCGAACGTGTTGAATGCACAGCAGCCTGCGATGGCCATGAACGTGCCGCCTACAGTTCGGTGCGACGATGTTGACGTGAGGGACGTGGCGGGTTGGTTTCGTGCTTTGTGGAATGTCTTGAAGTCCGACAATCTGGGTCCTGGCTACGTGTTATTGTTGAAAGCATGGTTAGAGCACGAAAGGACCCACGAGTTTGATAACCCACGGCAGGGTTTGACGTCGACGAATCGTCCAGCTCTGGTGGGCGGGTGGATCAAGAGGGGGCGCAGGGCGCTGCTGGGTGTAGGGCAGACGTTACCCTCCGTTGAGGAATTTCGCAGTGAATACTGGTCATGGTGGGAGAGCGTACAGCCCGAGTGGCGTAAACGAAACCAAGCGGGTGAGTGGACGGTGAAGGGGAGAAACGACAGTTGGGATGTCTTGAAGGACGTGCACGGCGTGAATGGACTGGTCGGGATTGTTGCTTGCCTGAGGTGGTGGGGGGAAGAGATCCGTGGTATGGGGGCCGAGGAGAAGCGAGCGGAGATGGTGGTGTGGGACAAAGCGGTAATTGATGCCGCGTGGGTGATGAATGAATTGCGTCGGTCGCAGGATGCGTAGTGTGATAGTAGATTTAAGTAGTTGAATGGGAGCTGTGAAGTATCATCATTCGTAGTTAGTTTAGTTAACTAACTACGAATGATGATACGAAGTACTTTTTTAATGCTGCGAGTGGACTTGAACAATTATGAACTCTCAGGAACGACCACCACGTGTTGATGTCGGCCCGATGAAGCGATGCACGTGTCTGCGAACTTGGTTGAGTTGTGTTGCGGGAGTGCATGAGTGAGTTGTCGTGCGTGCCACACGCAATAGTATAATGAGAATAAAATTTGGAGAGCTGTGGCGCAGTCCCTGTAGGACATGCCGCCATGAAATACGTTAATTTCCCGGTCACGACATCACCTGTAACATATGTGGGGGAAAAAAGCGAGAAGAAGCACCCGGATTAAGCGAGAATCAGGCGTAATGGCGGCGGGATTAAGCGGGAAGGGGGGGAGATTAGATGGGAAGGGGCGGGATTAGGCGGGAAGGGGCCGGGATTAATCCGGAAAGGGCGGCTTTTGTTCAGGCAGTCAAGTAATACTGTTTACGCTGGTGTCTCGGTGCTAATAGACCGAATAAGAAACCCGACGCGCAAGAACCTGTTTTGGGTGTTTAGTCAGCATGGCGGGCGCGCTGCCTGCCCGGGCGTGACACGGGAAGACCCGAACGATTCCCACGCAGCCAAAAATGGAAGGAGTTCACTCAAACCTAGCCACACGGGTGGCTACATCCACTTATTTAACCTTTGCATATATCTGGCTACAGCAGTGCCAAAAAGGCTAAATATTACAGCTATGGCTCGCTGGGGTACGTCGAGCGAGGATGCGGGCAGTGACAACGAGGAAGGAGTGATGGGAGTGGTGGAATCTGCTGCTGTTGGGGATAGAGAGGGAGAGGCAGTGGGCAAGGAAAGTGGGAGAGCAGATGTCAGAGCACTACGGACGTCTCGTGTCATGGTCCGAATGAGCTGAAGGCACTCTGAGTCGGCCTTCTGTAAACACTGAACCAGCTCGTAGAGGTAGTCCAAGTGTTTGTAGACGTCAACGAGGGCCGTCGGCGACGTAGCATTTCGCTGGGGAACTGCTCGGGCCTTTCGTCGTAACCGGAATCTGGCACATGCTGCGCGGTCTCGTACATCGGGATAGAACGTGCCGCTAGGGTGTGGTTTCCAATGAAGAGGAGAAAAGGAAGGACGTGGCGAGGGTTCACCAGTCGAGATGGGCATGGCGACGGGAGGGTCCAGCATATTTCTGGGTTGATAATGTTGGTCCGCGGTCCGTGAACGTAGCGTGTGGTCTACAGTGAATGAACACTGCGTAGTCTCACCAACGGAATCCTCACCGAAGTGGTGGTGGTGGTCCTGTCCGCTTAAAGAGTCTAAATCACGTGCTTTGTCACCCAAAAAATAAGACAGGACCCCGGCATGCCGCCTAAGAGGTTCGATCCAAAATCGCCTGTTTTGGGCACTTTCTGTCAAGGACCTATTGGCCGAATATGTACAATTTTTGGCTCAGGGCATTGATTTTCGGGCCAAAAATGTCCGACTTTTGGTTCGAAGCTTTCCAGGACGCCTGTCTGTCCGACTTTCCGTATGAACCTCACGCGCCACCGCCGCGGGCCGTCTGTCGGGGCTGTCCCATCGACGATAAAGTGAGCAAGCAACGATATATTATAGCTCGTAGTGTAGGTGATATATGTAGCGACAAGGATTGAGTATCATAAGGAACTATATAGAAGACGCGCATATGTAAGTGAATAAATGGATGGACTTGCCGAAATACTATCCAGACTCCATGAGATCAATCTCATCCTCGATATCGGAATCCTCCTCTGGCGTTGATGTGCTTTCGTTCTTCGAGACCTTCCCTTTGAGTTTTAGAACTGCATTGTATAGGTCCGCCATCCGCGATTCACATGCCAAGATGATTGCTCTGGATTCGTCGCAAAAGGTTGTCACACTGAATGGCATGGCACCGGTCAACGAGACTTTCGATAAAGACGATTTGTAACACGCCAACGAGAATATGATATGACTTCGCGGGATCTGCAGAATAGTCGAGCACGCCAGCTCGTTACAAGTCATGGATGTCATAGCTGGGCCTAGATGACTGTAAAGGCGAATATAGATGTACGATGGCATGCCAATGTTGTCCACAGACTCGATGTACTCGTGTGGTGCGCCACGATAGCCAGCTTGTGTATACATGGTGACAACTGAGAAAGTAGGTCAGCTGCAAGTTACGTCGAAACGGAACAAGCTTACTTTCTCCCACTAATACCTTTCTCAATTTCAGTCCCTTCTTCTTCGGAACAGGTTTCAGAGCAATGACGAAGTCGCCAATCGCCAGTGGTTTGATCGTAGGGACGATGTTCGCACAGTACATGTGCTCATGGATATCTTGTACGCCGGTGAATGCTACCATTTGCTGTAAAAGAAAAGCCTAGAAAAGAGCATTAGACTCATAATCCATACAACAAGTACCAATACATACCTGAGCAGCCTCCTGCTGGACAACTGCCTTGTTTCGGGCTCGTACTGAGGTATCCGATGTGTCGAGACCACTAAAGGTACCGGTGTGCCGAATCTGCCTTCCAACGCCACTAGTTGCGTTAGTGGCTTCCGAAGGTGTAACATAGGCGGCGAGTCGTTTGAGTATGGCCTCTCGGAGCTTAACCTGCTCCTCCGTTGCTGTGCGGGAAGCGCCATGGAGAGGTATTCCGGCCAGTGCAGTCGATAAATGACTATGTTGACGAATGGCTTTCGCGGCCGCTTGAGTCTGATTCAGAGAACGTTCCTTGATCATGACCTCGGTATCAAGCTGTTTGTCCTTAACGAGCTTTAATGCCGAGTTTCGAGAAGGCGGCGGCGTGGTGGGACACGACTGAAATGATGTTTAGTAGTATATAGAAGAGCAAAGAGAATACGTACTTCACCGTTGGCTCGGGATTGTGAGAGTGCATTTTGAACGGTTTCTTGGACTTCCTTACCACTGGCATCTGACGAGTCAGGTAGATTTTGACTATGAGAGAATATGAGCAATCAGAACAGAATGGATATAATGAACAACTGACATTGTGAGTGACGCATCCGCGCTCTCTGCGGCGAGTGCCATCCCGTAGGATTCAATTTGAGATGTCTCCTTTTTCGTCCGTGGACCCGAATCGTGTAAAAACAGCATTTCGATAATTGTGTTCCCAGGGATTCGGTTTGATGGACGAATATCTATGCATGACTCGGGATGAACATACTGTCGCAACATGGCCTCGGCGTCAATTCCAAGCTGGGACAAAAGCTGTTTGCTCTCGTCAAAGGCCCATTTAGATGCCTCCCTCAGCTCATTATCGTCCGGATACTCCATGAGCATTGGAAAGTCAAGGTCCTTGGTATGAAAGTACGTATGATGATAACCGGCAGCAGTTTGGTTGACTTTCTCCTCGTCTGTAAGTCGAGAAAAGTCACCCAGTAAGAGAACTCGAAGCTTGCGAACAAGGTGAAGGAAGTCCGTGAAATTGAAATCCTTCTTCAGCTGTCGAAGGACTCCAAAGACATGTTCACACATCTCCGTCGAGTGTAACCAGGGCAGGAAGGGGTATTTGGGATAATATCGCCGGTATACAACAATAAGCGAGAGAAGGCTATCGCAAAGCGTTATGAAGATGTCGAAGCTCTGGCGAGAGATGAACTGGGTATTGACGTTGTAGTCGGGATGGAGTGTGATGTGTGTACGCCATGCCATCAAGAAGAAGCGTGCGCGCATTACCATTCTTGACCGTTCGAGATGGCTGATCTTGCGATTTTGCCATGCATCTACAAGCTCGCCGAGGACGAAAAGGTAAATCGAGAGGGCTGGGTTCTCCTTGTGCTCTGGTGAATTGACATGAAACTTCAAGGTGTCGGCAGCAAAGAGACGGGCTGCGGCACGATCGTCCTGTCTATCGACACGTTCAACATCGCGGACAAATAACGGACTGGCGATATTGACAGCGATGGCGCGGATTTGCGCATAAAACGCTGCAAAGAATCCAAGTACCAGAATTCGAGCACCGGTGAAGAGCTGATTGCGCGCTGTTTTGAGGGCATGTTTTGAGTCTTGAACAATGACAAAAGGGTACTTGTCGGCGCGTAGTGGAATGCGAAGGTCAATTGTACAGCCGGCTTGGGGGTTGGAAATGATATACGGGTAAAAGGAGGTTGCCGAGTTTTCGATGTTATGTTGAGTGGTTCGCTCAACATCTGTACCGTCAGACGCCATCAGGAAAAGTGGTCTACCACTCTGGTCAACTATAGTTCACCTGGGGAACTATGGTTGACTTGGAGCTAAAAAGTTTAATAAGTAATCAAGTTAACTAAACACACAGTCCACCCCTGACCTATTCTTAAGTTAACCTCAAGGTAACTTAAGTCAGCTTAGATTAACTTGAAGTGAACTCTAGTTATCTTATATTATCATTGAGTGAACTGTAGGCAGATTGTGGTTAACTCTATCACCGAAAGTTCTGAGCTCAAAGAACCTGAAGATATGCTGAGAGAGCAGTTATACCCAGAGCTAGTCCCCCAATAAAATCAGGCAAATGAATTGAATATTTATATAGACTGAATGTACATATTAACAATAAGCTACAAACAGTGAGAGGTCTATATACACTTGCATTACACTGCAAGAACAGTAAAACAATACCTCTTGAGGAGGCTAACACTAACATGCTTCACACTGCGGGGCTGGCAGTGTCCTTGTAAGGTAATCGTGGCGCCTAGTCAATTGTGGTGCATGGCAGTCACTGACATGGTGTGCGGTCCTTCAGCTTGTAGTGCGTGGTCATCTCATCATAGTATTCGGTTATCATGATACATGTGATACTCGGTCGTGGTCGTGATACTGGGTAGTAGTTGTGGTCGTGAAACTTGGTCGTGGTCGTGGTCGTGGTACTCAGTCACTGTCGTCGCCGTGAAGCTCGTTGGGTGTCCTCATCACTGTGGTCGAGTCGTCCTCATCGCGGTGGTCGAGTCGTCCTCATCGCGGGGGTCGAGACATCCTCATTCGGGTAGAGACATCCTCGTTGACGTGGTCGGGTTGCCCTTGTCGCGCTGTACCCGAGTCATCCTTGTTCTTGTTCCAGTGGTTGAGTCGACATCTGTACTTGGGGGTCGTCCGAATGTGTCGATGTTGTTGTTGGTGCTCATTGACATCACCCTTGATGCTTGTAATTGTCGTCTTCAGCATAGTGCCGGGCTTGTCATTGTTGTCCTTAATGGTAGCCTGGGCATAATCAGTAGAGAGCAAGCAGCAAGACCATGAAGACACACCTCAGTCAGAAAAATGTTCATTGCGGCCCCGACATCGTCCACCGTTCTGGCGGCGCTCGCATACCAGTTGCTGACCTCATTGCGCATCACCCATCACCATGGCGGAGGCGGTGGCATTGTTCGTCGTCGTTGAAGTGCCATGTCATTGCTGTGATTGAAGCGTCATTGTTGTGGTGGTGGACGCGTCGTCGCAGTGGTGTCGTCGCACCAGATAATGGCCTAGGAATACATTTCCTCCGCTAATGGCCTTAGAGGCGGACATACATATCCCCCACTGATAGTAGTGGCAGGGAATGCAGTTCTTCTGCTAATCATCGGGGTAGCCACAGCGAGCCACGCTGCTAGTGAAAAGCGCGGGTACGGGTCACCCGGTCCGGGTTGGGGTCGGGTTGTGTGTCGGGTAGGGGTCGGGTGACGGTCCGAGTACCCGTCGGGAACCCGGCAACCCGTATCGACCCGTGCACAACTGGCGAGTATGGAGTCGTTGGAACAAGGACTTGCCATATCCTTGGTTTCCATCAATATTCATATGCTTCAGAATTTATGTGCATTTATTTGACCTCAATTGAGGCCAACGTCGTCCAGAAACGACGTTGCGCGTGAATTTCTGGCTTGGCGGCGTTAGCCAAACAGTCCGGCAAATGCCGGATAACGATCGCTGGGTGCAGATTACATCTCCTTGGCTCTACCCACCACAGCACGACCTCTGTGTCGTGTTCGTCGGCCCCAGAACTTCTTCTGGGGCGTGTTTTACTTCATTTCTCTGTTTCTCTCGGCTTTTCTCGTCCGTTTTGGCTCTGCGCCGCCCACTGCGCCCTTGGATTGGTTCCGGGGCGATTCCTTGCGTTTGTCTGCAAGACGGCGCCTTCTGGACCGCGTAAGCCCTCAGGACGAGGCTTTGCTACCACTGTACGACACTTGCGGACTCGCAGAGACCGACATTACTCTGCTTCAACGTTTTATGCTTGCACTTGCGACAAACGTCAGCGCGCAGCGACGTATGGTACTCGCCTGCGCAACGGTGCTGGTTTGACGTGAACACGCTGCGCGCAAGCTCTCCGGACACGGTTTTAATACTACTAGAGGTGTAGAGGACTAGGCTGGATGGCGTCGCGGACGCGTCCAGCCTCAAACGGTGCGTTTATTTGACTCTTTATTATTTCTATCCGAACATCTACTATACAAATTCACTCCCTTCACTTTCCCTACCCTCCACTGTTTCGTCGCTGGTATGCGGTTAGCTCTCTTGAGCTTTCCGCGCCGCGCCGAAAAGAAACTAGCGAACGGGTAGCGGGATACCGTTGCCCGTTTCAGACCCGCGGGGAAAATGACGGGTAACCCGTACCCGAACGTCGGGTGCGGGTATGGCATCGGGTTCGGGGCGGGAGTGCTCATGAGCACCCGTACCCGACCCGTGCTATTCACTACACGCTGCCATACCACGAGCAAAGACCTGAGCGCACTGTCTTCGCGCCCGCCACGCCAATTCGTCCGCCCCTTCTCGATTTGGGAGAATCGCCAGAACCAGATCTTAACGATCATTTTCTACCTGATCCTTCGCCTTCCTTTGTCTTCCCGTCAAGAGGATTGCCAGTGCTTCCTGGTGCCTTCCACGATGTCAATGTTGGGAGGTAGCTATGTTCATATTGGTTCCATCTTTGTTCCTGATTTTCGTATTTCGTACCTGATGTCTGTACTCCTAATTCCATATTCGAATTCCGAGCAACATTGTCTGTTTAATCATTTCCCTTTGAGATACTGAGCTGCAATGTTGGTTAATCCTTTTTGATCAGACACACGTTCTCGCAGGCAACGAACTGTTTCTCGGAGGAAGAAACATTGGGTCCCGAAACATATGGCACCTGTAAACCATTCACTGGTATTCCGCTTGGGAGGAAATAGATTTCCCCCCGTGCGGTCCGTCCGCGAGGAAATCCATTTCCTCTCAGTGCACGCCGCGAGGGAATCCACTACGAGGAAATAAATTCCTCCCCGTGTATCCTATGTATTCCGCTGGGGAGGAAATCTATTTCCTCCCTGTGCGGTCCGTCCGCGAGGAAATCCATTTCCTCCCAGTGCACGCTGCGAGGGAATCCATTTCCTCTCAGCGCGCGCCGCGAGGAAATAGATTTCCTCCCAGTGCGGTCCGTTCTGCCCTCCGTCCGTGAGGAAATAGATTGCTTCTGTGTTGCTTTGCCAACATTTCCCGCTTGCATAAAAAGACAAACTGACATTGAGCTATGGAGGGTACATGGAGCAGACAAGAAACAATGGAAGACTGGTCATGTATTGATGTGGGATTCGTCAAACGTTGAATAGACCAAGACGTCATCGAGGACCGCGTCTATAGCGGCGCTAACAAGAGACATTAGCGAAAGAGAGCAAGAAATGTGCGAGAGACTTGCCTGATCTTGTAGAAGTTGGATGTTCCAGCGATGCCAGCGCCTTGCAGTTCCTTCGACATTCCAGCAACATGGAAGCCATCCTTCAAGTCAATAGAGCAAGCCCGATGGGAGAGACAGATCTTGTGGGAATCAGATACTTCGAGAATGCTGGCAGTATTTAATTCC
Source organism: Hymenopellis raphanipes (assembly GCA_036872995.1). Taxonomy (NCBI): domain Eukaryota; kingdom Fungi; phylum Basidiomycota; class Agaricomycetes; order Agaricales; family Physalacriaceae; genus Hymenopellis; species Hymenopellis raphanipes. The sequence continues at coordinate 1,264,360 of JAYMDG010000015.1, forward strand.
TTCGCAACGACAGGAAAGCCGAGGGCCTTCCCACAATAGCGACGGTTGCCCTCTCGAATAGTCGGGTATCCCGCGGGTGATTCGGTTTCAACCAGCACCGAACCCGTCAAGTACCCACCCGGGTAAGATCACCCGCAATGGAGTCGGTATCCAACTAGACTCGCCCATACCCCGCCCTGCGACAGACGTCAAAGACGTTTTCATGCCCGTTGGCGACCTCCGAGCAATTGCGCGGAGGCTACCAGCGTGCATGAGCTGTTGGTAGTGCGGCGTCAAGGTAGGCAAGGAAGGTGCGAGGAGAGGATGGCGCTACTAGGCGCGAGAGAACTCGGGCACTACATAGAAACTTGGTCAAATAGGAAAACGTAACAAAAGTAGAAAAATACGCACTGTTGCGGCCTAGACGTGTCCGCGATGCGCTCCAGCTCTTTCTCAGACGCTTCAATGACCTGCAGCGGTCTATATCTAACCACGGTCCAGGTAGCGCAGCCGCGAGAACTAGCCCTGGAATGGCGTATCCGAAGGTGTAGTGGGTCGCGCTGAGCAAAGCGCCGTTCACGCATAGGTATATGATCCAGTGGTAATTCTGCCTCACTTGTGAGGGCTTACGTGCTCCGGATCCTCGTCAAATTGGTGTCGTCGCGAAGACGGACACCACAATGCGCGGAATGTACTATGCGAGGGTGCAGCAGCCAGAACGAAGCAGACGAAGTGAAGCATAATGAAGAAAATAAGCTAGACAAGCCCCAGAAGCAGTTCTGGAGCTACGTTAACGTCGTGTTGGTGGTGGTAAGAGCCAAGACGTCGTGATCAGAGAAGCCTGCCGCAATTGCCGGCATCTCTCCTTCGGATCGAGCGCCAATCATGACGCATTAATTAACATACTTCATGCTCCCCGCCGCAGCCGCTATCTGCTTTCGGTCTATGAATCGTTGCCAAGCGTGCATTAATTCATGTGGAATGAACCATAATAATCTTATGCACATGGGATAGGATGGATATGAAAGATCTCTATGCTCCCGCCGCGGTCCACCCCACTCAGCACCCCACTTCTCCTCCCTGACGAGGTCCTCCGAGACTGTTACAGAAGTGGTCTTGAACTTGTAAACAATGTAAATGTTCCCTATGGATAGACTGAGTGTTTTATGATGACCCCCCAAAGTAGTTCATGCAAGATAAACTCAAAGACTCGCAGTATCTGTACGCACAAGTTGAACTAACTTGCGCGTTTTGAAACACCATTTTTTGATTCAATATATGTGGGGAAGGAATGCTTCAAAAAATAGGAAAAAAATAGTTTTGGGGTTCTCTTGATGTATACAATGATATCCGATGTTGTCCGGGAAGAGCAATGAGGTGTGGTGTGATACGGGTAATTCAGAATATTTCGTTGTCGTGAACTGGCCACACTATATTTAGTCTCCGGCTCATCGGTACGAGGCCTCTCGTGAACAGGCTACAGTGGATGCCGACGTCACATCAGCCATTTCACGGGTCACATCACGTACCTCTTACCATCACAGCACGGTTACAAAACCATGCTCGTCCATCCCAGAACGTTTTCTGCGCCTTCTCTGATCTCTTTTCTCGACATCTGGCTAGTTTCCTCGTCGCTGCGCCGTCGGATGCGTTCCGGGGTGCATTTTCATCTATATAACGGCACTAATCCGACGCCCATCCGAAACGCGTAAGCCCTCCGGAAGAGGCCGCCGTACTGCTGTACAACAGGTGCGAGCACTTAGACAACAACAACAACACTCAGGACAACCCCAACGAAATCCACAACGTGGCGTAGGCGAGCTCTGATACCAATGTTAGATATTGGGGCGCGCGTTTTGGTGTTCGTCTTCGCGACGACACTAATTCTTTTGGTACATGCAACGCGTAAGCCCTCACAACTGAGGCGGCTATACTACTGGACTATCTACTTTGGATTCTCGTGCGGCGTTGGCTGGCTGGTAGCCGCCGTGCCATCGGATATGCTGCTGCTCGTCTGCAACAGCACCAGCTCGACCAGACGGCGTGCGTCTTCATGACGGCACCATTTTATGGGATGACGACGCGTTAGCCCTCACAACGACACTGAAACGCTAAACTGGTGTCGTTGTTCACGCGTCGAGCCCCAAATGGTGCGTATTCATTTCGCTTTTATTGTTTTCCTCCCGTTCCTTATCACCACGGCCCACCATCTCCTCACACAATCTCTTCCTGCTCGGCATCAGGAAAAGTGGTCTACCACTCTGGTCTACCATAGTTCACCTAAGGGCATGTGGTTGACTTAGAGCTGAAAAGGTTCTCAAAGAGTCAAGTTAACTAAACACACAGTCCACCCCTGACCTATTCCTAAGTTAACTTCAGGTTAACTTGAGATGACTCTGGTCATCCAGACACATCATAGGTCATACCAAAGTGAACTCTAATCAGCATCAAATTAACCTAAGTTCTGTTATATCGTCCTTATTCAAACAAGTAATACTCAATATACTCAGTCAATAGAGAAAACTTTGACTACAATTCCTCAAATAATCCAAAATGATGTTGAACATTCATTAATTGAAAAAGAAATACTACAGCTAGTCATCCTTATATTACCCATGTATGCGCATTACAGCTTCAACTATCCAACCATCTCATGTTATCATCCACTACATCAAGCAATAACCTCGCACACTATCGGGCAGTCGGGTCGGGTGGCATCCTCATCCGAGTCATGCAGTATCATAGTGGGCGTCGTGAAATATCCTGATTCGGGTCGTGCGGAGTCCTTGCCCGTATCATGCGGTATCCTCATTGGGGTCGTGCGGTGTCCTCGTTGGGGTCGTGCGGTGTCCTCGTCCGCGTCGTATGGTGTCCTCATCCGCGTCGTATGGTGTCCTCATCCATGATGTCCTCGTCCGCATCGTATGGTGTCCTCGTCCGTGTCGTACGGTGTCCTCATCCAGGTCGTACGGTGTCCGACTATGGGTCAGGTGCTGTCCGGGTCGTACGGTGTCCTCGTCTGTCCTCGCCGGGGTCATGGAGTATGGGTCGGGCGTGTCATGGAGTATCCTCGTGCGGTGTCCTCGTTGGAGTCATGAGGTATCCTCGTCCGCGTCGTATGGTGTCCTCGTCCGCACGGTATCCTCGTCCAGGTCGTACGGTGTCCGAGTATGGGTGAGGTGCTGTCCGGGTCGTACAGTGTCCTCGTCCGGGTCGTACGGTGTCCTCATCTGTCCTCGCCCGGGTCATGGAGTATGGGTCGGGCGGGTCGTGCAGTATCCTCGTGCGGTATACTTGTTGGGGTCGTGAGGTGTCCTCGTTGGGGTCGTGAGGTGTCCTCATTCGGGTCGTGGAGTATGGGTCGGGTGCTGTCCGGGTCGTGCGCTATCCTCGTCTGTCATGGGGTGTCTTCATCCGGGTTGTGCTGCGTCCTTGGCCGCGTCATGCGGTATCCGGGTCGTGCAGTGTCCAGGTCGTGAAGTGTCTTTGCCCGCATCGTGCAAAGGCCTCGTCCGAGTCGTGCTGCGTTCTCGTCTGAGTCTGGGTCGTGGACTGGGTGGTTTCTATAGAGGCAGTCAGCAGAGGGAGCAGAGAAAATATGAACGATGTACCATATCATGCCTGCATTCCTCATGCCCGGCATGTTCAGCGTGGTTGAAGAGCAATCTCACCATGACTGAGTGATGGTGGTGGGAAGAAGGACAAGGCGATCATACTCTGGGCCCGCAATATAAACCCAACTGACACGTGACCTTGACGTGGCACCAGTCAGAAAGGAACTCGACTAAAAAGATGCATTCCAATACACCATTAAATTAATAGAGGAACAAGCAGAGGAGGACATAGAGTACATACCAAAAGAATAACACTTTGGTTTGATTAGCTGCCAGATACCAAAATCTGGTAGACCCAAAACTGCTGAGTCGCACCTTCATGAGAACCGGAGACACAACTTCGACAGCCAGCCCACAAAGTCCTGCTCAAGGTCGGCCTGACTCTACATGGGCTGCCTGTTCAATTTGTGCCCACAGTTTTCAATGCATGATGCGGGAGCATGAGCCTCGAGGACTCGTCGATGATGATGGTGAGAGCCAAGTGTTGTGATGGCGGTCGATCAGTCTTAAGTCGGTCAACTTGTATGCCTGCCATGATCTTGAAATATCTATGAGAGAGTTTACCTCAAAACCGTACAGAAAAGTATAATGGAGCTGAATGGTTTACATATCATACCTAGAACATACTGTACACTTTAAATCAATTCGTCAGTCACAGGTCACAGGCGACCTTGATCTGACGAAATGTCACAGCCGTCACACGGATTTCCCGGTTTTGACGAAACCATCAAGACACGCCCGATTTTGCTCGTTTTCACCGCGTTTTCTCGGATTTGGGCTCTGGAGTCCTGATTCAACTCGACAACATCATATTTATACTCTACTCCTCAAGATCTTCATCAGAATCTGTATTGCCATCATGTCTCCAGAACCCGCTTGCATATAGTGTATTGGGCCGGCGTTCGCGTCCTCCTCGACGAGCTGGTCCATCGGTAGCTGAAACTGTTTCCTTTGGTGGTGTGTAGTCGTCGTCGTTGTCGAGACTTTCTGCTAAACCACTTGACTGTAGCGCACCGTTCTTGCCTTGGCCGTGACGCCGAGATAGCTTTGCATCAACGAGAAACGCCTTCATGGTCGGTATCGCGACATCGCTATCATCCTCCAGCTGATCCTCTCCTGCTTCTAGATCATCCTCTGGCAGATCCTTCACATTCTTTGCCGGCACTACCACTTTACCCGATACAAGCTCCTGCCAGAATTCCGCATCTGTCTCCTTCATATTACGCAGAGCCTCGCGCGCTTCAAAGGACACCAATGTCGCGTACGAGAGGTTCCATTTGTCGGATTTACAGCCTGTGAAAGCCTATGCGGTGTAAGTTTCAGTCATGGCTACGCATTTACGACGACTAACCTTCTGTACTAGCTCGACGTCGCTCAAAGCTGCATGCGCCTGCCATAACCACTTCACACTACGATCTCGAAGAGCCGCAATGTTCTCGTCCAACTGAACAACATCCTTCTCCTCGTCGATCTGCTGTAGGAATTCCTCGACGATATCTTGATGGTAGGATCGTTTCAGTGATAGCTTCAACGGTCGCTGAATCCCAACATCACAAGGCTGATCGACACCTGTACATCCACCGGGCACGAAATCTAGGATGATAGTCGGATGCTTAGCGCGCATGTACAGCCGAAACTCTCCCGAACGATGAACCGACCAGACGTCAATCGTCCACAATGAGCGTTGCTGTGGTGGCAAGCCCAAGCGAACTTTTGTTGCCTCAAAGTACGGTGCGAGAATTTTCTCGACGAACTCCCGCATCATTTCCTGATTGGACCAATAGGTTTTCGTTCCCGATGCACAAAAGATGAAGCCAGCTTCTGTCGCTTCGAAATAGAATGGAGCCGATTTGTTGGGACACGACAGGTTGGTCTTCCCCATGTATATGGCTTGGAACGGCAGCACGGTACCATCAGATGCGACAGAAACCATCAAGGTAAACGCGCGCTTCTCGTCAGCGCCAACAAGACTGATCTGTTTTGATCCCGTCTCTGCATAGGTCATCTTATCGCCTGGAGCATAGACGATTTGTGTCTGATCAGAGTTCACAAAGAGAGGAGCCGGTATGTCGTTTTCCTTGATGCTGTATGCCTTTCGGAAGAATGACTGCGTGCACTTAGCCTCCCAATCGACTGGAAGTTTGTGCGCTGCACGAGTGGCCTTCCGGCGCGACCACCCCAAGGAGTCTCTCAGCCAACCCCGAACAAAGCAGTCGGAGACCTTGAACTTGGAGCCGTCACGAAAGACCTTATCGAAGATCTCTGGCTGCGTCTTGAGAACGGTTGCCACGATCAAGCCGCGTGCTGTCACCAGGCTGACTGGTGCAGATGCATCTCGAAGCCTCTGCATTCGCACCTTGATAAGCTTAACAAGCTCGGGATGTGCTGCCTAGTCGCAACGTGAGTCACTTTCTCGTACTTAGGAATAAAAGAACTGACAAATATACCCTTTCTTCCTCCTTTGTTATGCCCAGTTGTCACTCCACATCGACGTAACGTGGATTCCTTCCACTTTGGTCGATCTCCGGTATAATCAATCCATTCGCGAACAGAAGTCGGGCTGATAGCTTTGAAGGTGTAGGCATCTCGCACCCTCAAGGCCTTCGCAATCGCTACCGGCTTCATCTGCCAACCGGCATCGAGTGCTGCAAGACGAATATGGAGCCAGGTCAAAGGGTTCAACCAGTTATGATATGTCGCTGGACGCGGGACCTTTGTACTCGGACGTCCAATGGTCTTCGTGATCTTCTTGGAATTTGCCGCCGCTTTCTTAGCTGACTTCGCAGCTGCAATTGTACGTGCCGGCCGTGTGTGCTGAGCGACAGTCGTAAATGCCAGCTCGGGCGGCGTTGGCGATCCTCGAAGCTCAACGGTAGTTATCTAGAGTAGACGGGTAAGTTGACAAGTCGTGTCTGTTAAATAATGAATAACTAACCTCTTTCTTCTTTGTTCCATCATAGTTCAGAACACCAGCAGCGATGTTCGCCTTCTTCTGGTTCGCACGCGATGATCGTTTTCTTTCGGCTGCTCTTTCTCTCTTTCGTTGAGCCTCAATCTCTGCCTGGCGCTTCGCGCGCTGACGTCTGATCTCTTTACTCTCTGTATCGCGCTCAGCTTCTCGATCCATGTCGTCTTGATGACCTTCCTTAGTCGTCAACTGGAAAAACCGCAATACACTTCCATGATGAATAGGGCCTCCGAGAGCTTTGCGAGTGGTGGAAACCATCGTCTTTTTGGTGCGTTTCTTCTGTTCGGGGCTTTTCGATAGACTCTCGCGCTGATTGAGCTTTCGCTTGACAGGTACCGGTGAGGTCTTCATTACCGCATCGGCAGCCACGACCGCGGTCTCAGAAGGTGCAGTAGGGTGTGGAGATGATAGAGTGGGGCTAGCTGGATGTGACATGCATATAGAAGACGGGCTCGAAGGATACGATAAGTGCATCGATGATGGGTTGGGGCTGGAGGGACTCGACATGCGAGGAGAGGATGCGGTGGGACTCGGCAGGTTTGAAACATGTGGAGATGAGGTCGGTGGAGAAAATCGTGGGGACGAAGCTTCGTTCACAGTGTTGGTCAGTGTTTCCTGCATGCTTACAGGTGTAAGCGACGCTGAGAAGGAATCTTCAACAGATGGACCACTGTCGAATGACTAGATATATCAAATCCGATTAGCAGACACCAAGCAGCTAAGGTATGTCTGACGTACATGTTCGTTATGTCGCTCAATAATCCGAAGGAAAACTTTCATTCGCTCATCATTTACGAAACGTATAGTCGACACCGGGATCAGCACAACCATGTGGAGAAGAAAGGCGCAGAGCGCGTTCCACGCCAGAAGACCGCACGAGAATCCATCAAGTTGTCGTGAAATCGGAAGGGATTTAAAGGAGAACCGAGTACCAGAGTGAAAGTGAGTCCACCACTCGATGCTTTGTAGGAGACTGGTGCTCATCTGTCCTCCTAGCGAGTCTCCAAAGTAAACAGCACTATGTTCGAAATCAATCACAAGCGCGACCCAATGATTGCCTCCTGTGTGTGCGATGGTTCCGAGGCGTGTTCGGCGGCCCTGGGCAAGATCGTTCCCTCTTCCTCGAACCCAGCTATGAGAGCTCGACTGTGTGTATGTATCACCACGATGCTCGTAGGCATCATAGAGCTTCTGCGTGAAGACTGTGTCTTCGATTGTGATGGCGGTTTGATGACTGACGAGAAGATCGTGATGGAGGAGACAAAGCATGTGGTCCTCATGCTCGCTGGAGAGCCACTTCGTGGAGAGGTAGGTGGCAAGACATGTACTGTGGAACTGAACACTAAAGCCTTCGATAGCACCACCCCAAGGCAGCATATGAAGGATATCGAGGACTCGATCAATAAGTACGGCTGTCTCACTTGTCTGCTTTTCGACTCGCTTGTAATCCATCTTCTGTAGATGCTGCATCGCATCTGCCCATTCCTTTCTCGCCTGCCGGACACCAGTCAGACGGAGCCAGTACGTTAACACCCATGGTGCATAGCGCGGCGGATCTTCGTGCCGGCCCGGGCGCGGTACTACGACAGATCGTGCACTACAGCCTGGACGGAGAAATAATTCTCGCAGACGGGCGACGTCTTCAGTGGATGGTGTCGCGTGGTGGATGAGTTGATCAATGCCTTTAGATGGCAGTTGCTCGGACAGTGTGGGATGGATAAGTGTAGAAATGCCTGGATTTTGTTGTGGCGGGACATGGAACATAGATAATGATGCAACTGGTGTTGTCTCAGATGGCAACAATGTTCCTTCGATATCAAGTGGGATTCGGAGGTGGTCCATTGTAGTAGGAGGTAACCCGTCGTTGAACGTGTAGACCTCGTGTACTGTGCATGTTACAATGAAATCAGGCCTAAAAATCCCATTTTGGACTATCTGACGAAATTTTTTGCTTGGTCACACGCTCAGCTGCTAATTGACGGAAAAAAAATTTCGTCATGGTGGTCACAGGTCACAAGACCCGACGAATTGATTTAAAGTGTACAGTAGTCGGTAAGAGCAAGTAATCTTACATGGTGAGTTTCCCATAACAGAAATCATCATGTAACAATCTACGCGTTCACGTCCTCCTGTGCCAACAAATCTGACCAACTGCAGGATGATGATGACGATTATGGAGGCGACACGGCTGTCGTAGGCGCTGGGATCTTCAGCGCCGGTCGATGATGCATAGCCTCGAAACGCTCTAGTAGGAGCATGCAAATCCACAAGTAACAACCCACAACAGGCATAATTCGACGTCTGTGAGTGTGCGGGCATTAGATATGAATGCGACGGACAGACGGTGAGACTCACGAAATCCATAATCAACGATTCAGATCGAGACTCATCGAGAGCCAGAGTGCTGTCGAATGGAAGATCAGACGCGTCTTCTCCAAATACGGAGACCATCGTCTTGAGTGAAAGCAGGAATGCACGGAGCACGGTCAATATAAGAGATCTGTCATGCGAGGAGAACACCACGCGTAGAGAGTTGTAGGCCGTCAAAGTATGTCGCAGTCAGAAAACGAAGACCACGCCAGCGGTATCCAAGTACTAGCTTCCTTAGGCTTCCTTCGTCCAAGAGAGACACCTTCCATTTGGCATAAGTACCGTTATAGACAATTTTGTATTGTGGACGACAACATTTGAGTGATCTTCAGGACAACGTCGTAGTGAAAAGAGGACAGCCGGACTTGGGTTGATGACCGAGATCATAGACGATCATTCTCTCTATACTTCTTACCACCAAGCCTGCACCAAGCAGCTGTTGCTTCCGCCCATATGACTTTGCACGGCGTCTTTCCTTTTCCCTCTTTTCTTTCATTTCCGTGGCCCCCAACAGCCGCCAACAATGAGGACGACTTTCCGCCATTGTGCTCTGACGACGAGCACATGTGATATGGGCGTGTATCTCGCATAATCGATCTTACCTACATATTTACCCTGATCGCGTTCCTGTACTTTTACTTACCTTTTTGACTATCATCATCTAACGTTTTCTTGCTCTCCCACCGTTTGAACTATGTTCTGCACGCGTTGTATTCGATAACCGACATGACAGGCCCGCTGAGTACCCGTGAGACTGCTCCCCGAGTACGGGTCACATACTCCCATGCTCTGGGTTACAGAGTACCTACTCACGCGCCTAGACGCGTCGCTTACCTACGGTCGACTCCTCTGGTGAGAAGTCTCCAGTTCTGGGACCCGATTACAGTGGTGGGGACACCCAGAACTTCACCAAGCCGGTGGAGTCGACCATTATCGTGTCGCCAGCGTCTTGCCAGATTCGGAACTCGAACATCGGTTCTTTCGGTCCGATGTTTCTGCTTCCGTGGCACGCGGCGGCACAGTTTGGTTGTCGACACTATTCAACGTATCGACGACCGACGCGGGGCAATTGGTAGCTTCAGCTCCAGCCCCGTTGTTCCTTAAAATCGTCTCCGTCTACGAATGGATGCTCCAGCTCCTGTAGACGGATGACTTGACGCGGAAAAATATTCAGTCTGTTGCTCTCAGGGTTATTTCGTCGTTCGCGTCAGGGATAGAGCCGCCGAAATTACGGGATATACGGCTTCAATTTTCACTATGGGGGGCTCTGTTTCGTCTCCTCCTACCACCCGTTCTTCCCCAACTACCGAGCGTTCCATGACCTCGAAACCCAAGAAGACTCCCGCTCTCGATACCGCGACCAGCTCCAACCCAAACGCGAACAAGTCTACCAATACGACTGGTCGTACCGCATCCTCATCGCGGTCAGCGCCAGCAGCTTCCACTCGCTCCCAAAATCCCAATCCACAGCACCAAGAGCTTCCCCTTGGGCAACCTACTCCCTTCTTCGGACGCGGCAACCGTCGTGCCTCCCAAGCAGTCGAACAACCTGCTCCTTCTCCTGCGACGGGTTCTAAAGCGGCCCCTCCTTCTTCCCTCAGCGGGCCCGCTAATCCTCGTCAGCCATTCGACTTCAGGCCGACCCAGCCTGTCACCCCAGCATCCAGCAATATCTTCGCGAACTCCGTCTTCGCGCAAGCAGCACCTCAGATGACCGCTAAGCCCTCAGCCGACGAGCAAGCAGTGAAACCCTCGGGCTCCAAGCCTTCGGACAAGACAACCGAGGGGAATAGCACGTCCGCCCCAGCCGGTACTTCTTCCGCCAAGGCTGGTCAAGCCACGGCCTCTTCATCTCGTGCCGACCCGCCACCTGATAATCCTACGCAACTGGAAGCTTCCAGCTCCGAGCGTAAGGATAAAGGAAAGGCTAAGGAAAAGGTTCCTCCTGCCGACACCGAGAGACCCTCGACCACGGCGCCTTCAGTACATACTGTGTCTTCGGAAGACGATCGTGTAGAGGAGCGCTATACTTCTTCTGCGCAGACGGCTAGCGACATTTACTTCCGTAACACTCAGCCGCTTGTACGCATATATACCAGTGTCGGGCGGAAATTCGAGTTGTATGATGAAGATATCGGCACTACTTTGGCTCGTTACTATAATTTCCGCTTGCTTGAGGACCGAGATCCTTTGGAGAGGTACGGCGCTGTAGGAGGGAATCTGCCAGGGTTTTCGGCCAGGTCGTCCTTACGCATACGTGATGCCCTCGTTCGCTGGGAATACCCAATGACGGACTTCTGGACAGACGTCCCTACAGCCATCGAAGACCATCTAGCGTACTCCAAAGAGCGTCGATTTATTTCCCAACATCGTATTCGCCTAAGGAATGAGACTACCTCCCGAAGGGTTTACTCCTTGGGTGCTGGAAGCAACGACTTGGGGTATTGGGGGCACCTCATACTAGCTCTTACTCAAATCCTGGAGGTCTTTCAAGAGGAATTAAGTTCGCGGCCTAATCGTGACCCTCCCTTTCAAGTCGATGCGGAATTCGCTCTACTCCGCGCCTTGGAGGAGAGCGACAGCGGCACTGATGTCCTTATCGCCTTGTCCAACCTTCAACTTCGTATCAAGCTCGCCGCGAACGCATACGCCAATACCTCAATGCGTTGCGTTATCTCCATAATCCCGCCAGTGACCTCAGTGATGTCTCCTCGATACAATCCACTTTACCGGAGATTCGTACTGGAATGCAACCATTGGATCTCACTGGACTCTTCGCCGCGTATAATATGCGCCCGGGATATCGTCAGTTCGCTCAAGCTATCGACCCCGCTCTGCGAACAAGGATGCCAGCTCTCATGAGCGCCTACCCCGGGGTGGCCTCCGTTGAAGACGTCTACTACCGGGAGATGCGTTCAAAGCTCGACCGTCGCCTTCCCAGTGACTTTCAACCCCTCGACATGTTGCGTTCTCAACCGAAACTCCTCAAGTCTTCGACATTCCGCAGGCTTCGACTAGCGCAGGCGTCAATCCAGTCCAAGCGCCCCTTAATGCTAACGTCTACCCCGCACAAACTTCTTACGGTTCGAATGTCTTACCAACAGGATCTCCGAATGCCCAAGCCATGCCCGAATCTATTTCCGCCATGCTGCCTCATGCGATAAACAACCCGTCTTCTGCTAACCCTACTGGATCGATACTTCAGACACCAGGGGCGCCACCGAATCAAGTCCCCGACTGGTTGAGTGAGCAAATCAACAACATGCAGAGGGTTACGCAGCAAGCCTGCATCTTTCCACCGGGGATTCTTCCCAACCTCATCCCCAGATCAAATACCGCCGCACCTGCAATTCCCAATGCAAATCCCGTTGCAGGGTTCCCACTGCCCGGTGGCGGGGGTGGAGGTGGAGGAGGCGGAGGTGGCCCTTACCGTCCTCCCTTTGGCAATGGAGGGTTTGGACCAGTTAATCTCCCAGCAGGAGCTCCCAGCTCCGGAGGAGTTGGTCCCAATGGAGGTGGCGGACATGGCGGCGGCGGTGGTCCTGGCGGCGGCGGAGGTCCTGGCGGCGGCGGTGGTCATGGCGGCGGCGGTGGTCCCGGCGGAGGCGGAGGTCATGGCGGCGGCGCTGGTCCTGGTGGCGGCGCTGGAGGAGGAGGCGGAGGAGGTGGCGGTGGATTCCCTCAGGGATTCAACTTCGCTAACTTCCCCTACCGAATCGATCCTTGGCAGATTAATCATAAACTGCAAAGCACGGAAGTTCCTGAGTGGGATGGGAAGGGTGCCTCTCTCATTTCGTACCTCACTGAGATGAATGTGCTCTGTATTATGGGCGACGACGTGCTCTCTGCAGATCTAGGTAAAATTGCCCCTCGCAAATGGAAAGGGAACGCCAGGGATTGGTGGTTCAGGTTACCGGACGACCAGAAGGTCTACTTCTCCACCAACTGGTCATATCTTCGCTTTGGCATACATATTCGCTTCATGCACGCCCGATGGTACCAGGATCGCAAAATAGAATTCGAACGTATGAGATTCCGACAAGCAGGACATGAACACGAAACGCCCGGGGACTTCTTCAGTCGACGTCTAGCTGTACACCCTTTCCTCTACCCCTCCGACCCCGACGGCCCAGCTATGATTACCCGCATACTCCACGACGCTCCCAGCGAATGGAGCTTATGGCTTAGCCCAACCGCCACTCCTTCGCTTCTCGCCTTAACAACCGCCGCCTCCCTCCATGAGCCGCAACTCATTACGGCGTGGATTAACGCGGGTCCTCGGTATCGTCGTTCCTTCCGCAAGAAAGAGGCCAACGTCGCTGATGATGCTGATTCCTCTGAAGACGAAACCTCTGAAGAAGAATGCCAGGCGAGCTGCAGTCACCACAAACATGCTCACGCCGCTAGCAGTAGTCGCCGCCGTAACGATGACCGACCTCGACCTCGCCCTCCTAAAGACGGGAAATACCCATACCCTCAGGATGATAGCGTTCGCAGTCTGAGACTACCGGAGAAGGGAAGGACTTGTTTCCTTTGTAATAGCCCATACCACTATGGAATGGACTGTAGCAATTACGGAAGATGGGCAACTTTAGTGAAGGCGGGTAAAATCGAATGTCACATTACGGAGGCAGAGCTGGAAAGGGAAGGACAGGATCATCTAGCTATGCTTGTAGAGGTTGAGATTGAATCTGATGTTTTGGCTGCCAACTATGATTCAGAGGAGATTGAGATTGAGGAAATTCCAACATTCATGGCATACTCAGTCTTAAGGGAAGATTTGGACAACTCGCGGAATGCACGTAGACGCCGCGAGCAGGAGCGCCGCAAAGCAAAGAAAGGGAAGAAGCCCATGGGCGTGTGTCCGGTCTGGTCAGATTGAAACAGGCCCTTAGGAAGGCGGAGAAGGAGAGTCTGACAGTAGAAGGGACGAAGGAAGAGGAAGAGGAAGAGGAGAGTTTTATTCGTATTGAACCTTCCCGCTCTCTTCCTCCTGGCATGGCAGCGATGGGTTCGCGTTCGCTGCAGATGGCGGTGAAGCTACTCGACCTCGATTCGGAAGTGATCACTGGTCGTCTCGACTCTGGCGCGGACATTACTCTAATCTCAGAAGAGTTCTGCCAATCCCGAGAAAGTTGTCCAAAACCTAGAGATGGCATGAAACTCAAGTTGTTCCACCTCACAGGTGATGCCAAGGTCTTGGGGTACATCCGAATCCCCATGTTTGTTGAGAGTTTATCGGGCGAAGTGTTGCGATTCTCGTTAGAAGCCTACGTTGTCAGAGGCATGAAGGTTCCCTTACTGCTCGGAGAAGACTTTCAGACAGCATACCAATTTAATATTCTGCGCCAGGACGACGGGAACCACAAGGTGCAAATCGGCACCACCCAACACTTCATTCCTGCTTCAGGATCGCGAGACATCGACCTTGGATTCGGTATACGCCGTGCTTTTCCCGTTGATACAAAAGATCGTAAAATGATGGGAAGAAGAGCCCAAGCTAGGAACAAGCGCCGGGACAAGGAAGTGGAGAAGGAGAAAGGTTACGTGCGAGCTGCTCATGACTACACGATACCCGCGAACTCGGTTTACAACATTGAGATACGAGCTGCTTTCGAAGGTCGGCAAGATTGGCTAGTTGAGAAAATCGTACTCGGTCAGGAGGACGGCTCTATACTGGCAGCTCCTTTAACTTGGGTCACAGTGAAAGACCCTCGTATTCCCTGGCCAACCCATCTCCCTCCCTAGATTCATCGCGGAAGGAGAGATTGTCGGATATCTCAAGAATCCGGAGGAGTACCTCGACATTCCCCGCTCCAGTGAAGAGGCCGAAGAGCAGAAGCAAGCTGCTGCAGTGGTCAAGGAGCTCATCAGCGCGAGATTAGAGACAGATAAGGATGATGACAGTCATGTCGAGGAAAGCGGGGAGGCGGAAGAGTCGGGAGAATCAGTACAGACGACAAATGGAGCTTCCAGCTCCTGTCGCACGACTATGGAAGAAGTGGAGGATGAAGACGCACCCAAACCTTCGCCCAGGACTGCAAGCGGGACTACGAAATCCCAACGCACAACGATGGAGGATGTAGAGGATGAAGACGCTCCTAAATCTCCGTCACGGTCGACAAGTGGAGCTTCCAGCTCCCGTCGTACCGCTTTGGATGATGAGCGAGAAGACGAACAATGGGGTCCAAAAACTACCGCCCTCCCAGATGAAAGCGAGCATATCTTGGAAGAAATTACGGAGCTGGTGAATTTTGGGCCAGACGTACCGCCGGAAGTCAAGCCAAAACTCGTTGAAGTCTTGACGAGACATAAAGCCGCATTCGGCGTGGGTGATAGGCTTGGAGAAGCGGAAGTTCGGGCTAGCGTTAACCTAAAGCCAGGATCACGACCGGTATCGTTACCCATGTACAATGCATCTCCGTTGAAACGCGAAGTCATTGAGACGCAAGTCAATAAATGGATTGAAGCCGATGTCATCGAACCATCAGTCAGCCCTTGGGGGGCGCCGTGCGTGGTGGTGTTTCGTAACGGCAAAGCAAGGCTTGCTGTAGACTATCGCAAGCTTAACGAACTCACCATCAGCGACGAATTTCCTATTCCCAGACAATCCGACATCCTACAAGCGCTTTCGGGGGCACAAGTTCTATCATCGTTTGATGCGCTAGCAGGCTTTACACAACTTCGGATGACGGATGAGTCGAAAGAACTGACCGCGTTCCGATCTCACATGGGCCTTTGGCAGTTTAAACGGATGCCCTTTGGGCTGAAGAACGGACCCTCCATTTTTCAGAGATTCATGCAAGGGGTGCTTGCTCCCTTTTTATGGTTATTTGCCCTGGTCTACATTGACGATATCGTGGTGTTCAGTAAATCATGGGAGGAGCATCTGACTCATCTGGATCGAGTATTAGGCGCTATCGAGAAGGCGGGTGTCACTCTATCCCCGGGAAAATGCTACGTGGGTTTCAATAGCATACTGCTACTAGGGCAGAAGGTATCACGGCTTGGTCTATCCACGCACGAGGAGAAGGTTCAAGCCATTATCGAACTATCAAGACCGAGAAGTGTATTGGAGTTGCAACAGTTTCTCGGAATGGTGGTATACTTCTCGACCTACATTCCGAATTACGCCTTCATCGCCGCGCCCTTGTTTCAGCTCTTGAAAAAGGGTGCTAAATGGATCTGGCTGGCAGAGCATGAGATCGCCTTCCAGAGAGCAAAGGAAGCTCTGGCGGCGGCTCCAGTTCTGGGTCACCCGCTGCAAGGAGTCCCTTACCGACTGTACACAGATGCAAGCGATTTCGCTATTGGCGCTAGTCTTCAGCAAGTGCAGCCGATCCTCGTAGGTGACCTGAAACACACACCCGCGTACGAACGTCTCAAAAAAGCGTATGAGGCAAAGGCTCCTGTCCCTCGCTTATTAGTGGAATAAGTAAAGACTATTTGAAGACGGAAGTTCCGCAGGAGGTGAATTGGGCAGACAAGTTTGATGAGACGCTGGTTTACGTGGAACGAGTGATTGCATACTGGAGTCGAACTCTGAAGAGCGCTGAAAGGAACTATAGTACTACGGAACGCGAAGCCTTAGGCGTAAAGGAAGCCCTAGTCAAGTTCCAGCCTTTCATCGAAGGAGAGCGAATCACGCTTATAACGGATCATGCCGCCTTGCAGTGGGCTCGGGTTTACGAGAATGCTAACCGAAGATTAGCTGCTTGGGGGGCAGTATTTGCGGCTTATCCAGGACTGCAAATCGTGCATAGACCGGGAAGGGTACATTCGAATGTCGATCCTCTCTCAAGACTACCACGAACCCCTAGCCACGTATCGCCTTCGAAAGACTTAATACCATCCATCGTGCCCACTGAAGGTTCCAGGTTGAAAGCCGAGGTAGCTGAGTTGAGAGAGGTACACAGGCCAGCCGCTAAAGCCGTGTTTGTTGCATGGTGGATTGAAGATATCGCCGAAGCGAGCGCGGATGCAGTAGAGACGCGAGCCCAAAAGGCTAAGAAGACAATGAGCAACACAGAGGATGCTTCCAGCTCCCATGCTCGCCCTAGCTTACCGGAAAAACAGGAAGCTTCCAGCTCCGATTCCGAGTCTTCGTCTAGTAGTGGTTCGGAGGAGTCTTACGACGATGAGTTACCTCGGGTCGACCACTGGACCTACCCTCTGCATATGAATAAGGACGAGCTACCCGCTCCACCAGACGATGAAGCGCATCTACTCATTGGGATAAATCCGGAACTCCTCGCCAGATTCAGAACAGGTTATGCCGGGGACCGTTTCTTCAAGAACTATTATGTGTCTGAAGTCCCAAACCCTTCTCTAGCACTCACTCCATCCCGGTTCGAAAAGGGGGCCAACGGCTTGCTATATTTCATCGACGCAGATTGGAACTATCGCCTATGTGTTCCCAGTAATGTCGTTCCGGAGATTCTACGCCATATGCACGAAAGCGTCTACGAGTCAGCTCACGAAGGCCCTACCAAGTTCTACCTTCGGATGAGGGATTTATTCTACTGGAAGGAGATGTACAAGGACTGCCACGAGTTTGTTCAATCGTGCGACATCTGCCAGAAAATCAAGATAGACCGGACGACAGGAATGGGTGGACTTAAACCAGCACATATTCCTCATCGTCCTTTCTCGACTGTTTCTCTCGACCTAATTACAGGTCTGCCTCTGTCGGGACCGGAGCAGTTCGACGCTATTCTCGTCATCGTCGACAAGCTGACGAAGTACGCGTTGATCATACCCACGCATGGCACCTTGAATCAATTCGAGTTTGCTAGTATCTTCGTCCAGCGCGTAGTGAATGTATACGGTATGCCCGACCGATTGATTGCGGATAGAGATAAAAGGTGGACTTCAAAGTTCTGGAGAGCAGTTATGGAGCGTTACGGAGGCTTCTTAGCGGTCTCAACATCCCACCACCCTCAAACGGATGGGCAAACAGAAATCCTTAACGCCATGATTGAGCAGATGCTGCGCGCATACGTATCCAAGGACAGGTCTTCCTGGTCTCGCTGGTTGAGTGAGATAGCTATGGCCTACAACTCGTCCATCCATTCCTCCACCGGACGGTCGCCGAACTCTCTTCTGATGAGTTACAACCCTCAGATCACTGCTCAAGCAGTTTCGAAGGACTTAGGCAAGGAGAGTCGCCCCGCGTACCTCGGCGCTAAAGGAGAAGAATGGGTTAATGCAGTAAACGCCCATAGGCAGGCCGCGAGAGACGCTCTGGCTCTAGCGCAGGAAAGACAAGCGAAGGCCTACAACAAAGGAAGACGTCCCGTGAAAGAGCTGAAACCAGGCGATTTAGTCCTGCTGAATCCTCACACGATGGAGCTCATAGAGACGGAAGGAACGGGCAAGAAGCTGGTCCAACGAACTATAGGACCGTTTGAGGTGATGGAGAAGATTAATCCTCTTGTCTACCGACTACGACTCCCAGCGGAGTACCCGATGCACCCTATCATTAATCTGGAGCACCTTAAGAGGTATATTCCGTCGGACGCTCGCTTTGGGGAACGGACCACACTCCCAGACACTCGCGAGGTGAAAGTTCACTCAGAAGAACTGGAGGTAGAAGCCATATTAGGCCACAGAGACGTGAAGGTGAAGAATGGACTTGCTCGGAAATACTTAGTACGATGGAAGGATTTAGACCCTTCCGATGACTCTTGGGTATCGGAAAACGCTATCAGGAATGCCCCCAGACTTCGGCGCGAGTACTTAAACACATTGCTGGGAATCTCCGGCTAAATTGGGTACCGATGACCGTGGGAACGCCGCTCATTTTCTCTTCGCACCACCATCATCGATGCAGCGTTTCTCCCAATCTCGTTACGCAAGTGGCAGCTTCAGCTCCCGCGTCTCGAAAACGTCAGCTCCCTCCTCTGGTAACGTAGATGGAAGCTACAGCTCCTTCGTTGCCAGAGTGTCCAGTTTACCCAGTCCAATGTACGACGGAATGGCATACAACTCCTCGAGGGACAGGGATTACATGTGGTTGATGGGTGATGGGCAATATGTGTTCGTGGGGAATGAGGTGGAAGCACAAGTGCGCGCCCCGAAGCTACTTTCGTCCACAGACGGCCGCGAGTTCCAAATCGCGAAGATCTTGCACCCCAAGGATTACTACGATTATATCCCTGGAGAGCTCGCTCTGGGCTGCGAGGCCTCCCTACCCACACTACCTAAGTCGCCTCCGTTGCTCCTGCGATTCGACTGGGAAATCAAGCACGTCACCAGGCACCTGGAAGTGTGGAGCCCTAACAACAAGTTCATGCTGAGCTCCACCGATTCTCCTTTCGACGCGTGTCCGTACTATCCTGGACCACCTCCCGTACCCCTCTCCGCCACGACGAGCTTCCCGTCTTCGTTTATGTTCGCAGACGGCAGCTTAGGACCTTTCGAATACACGCGGATTCCCCAGCTATTTGTCCCAGAGCGACCTTGGTTGGGAGCCATAGTAAAGCCATTCGAAGCCCGCGTACAGTCCGCCGGGCATGATTCTGGCGGAGAGGATTAATGTGGCCGTAGCCTGTGTTGGAAAGGGGGGATTGAACATCACCATCTGGAATCCCTTCGTCTGCGCATTACGAGGGCGCTGGTATAACCTAACGGATGGCATGCGCCGAATTCGCGAATCAAAGAAGGATTGTGTCGAGCCATACTGGGCATCCCGCCCATCTTACCCCACAATACAGACCTTCGACGATCTCGAGCGAGTCAAGGACTTCCATGAAGCTGTGCGCCTGTGCGGGATGATCCAAAGGGGTATGAAGGAAATGGACGCGTTCATCCAGTTTTTCGTCGTCTTCCCAGATGAAGGACTGGACAGTTGGATGAAGGGCTTAGTGCAGAAGGAGGAGCAAGGTTCGCTATCCCAAGAAATTCTGCCTGCTGATATATATCGAGTTGGAGTATGGTTATTCGACTGTCCTTCCCTTATGGCGTGGTTCTTGGTTCAGAAGATGAAAATTCCTGTCTACATTTTACACGAGGTTACCCAACATGAGCCGGATGTCACCATAGCAGAGGGACTAGATGCCATACCTTCCATTTTGTCCCGTCTCAACCTGGAAGAGCACCCTCACTCGATTTTTGTTGCGGAACGTAACCTAGCACGGGATCTTCGCCTGGACATTTTTCCATATTCGCAGCTCAAACCCGTCACAAATCCGCTCGCTATACAAAAACGTGGCTCCTTCTCGTTTCATCAAGCCAGGTCGAAGGCTGCTGTCGACCGTCTCATCCAAGAAGCGAAAGCTCAGCGCGGCGACAAGGAACGAATTCCTCCCTTACGCGCGGACTCATCTTACTTTGTCGCCACTATTAGGGACGCACCAGGGATCAGCTCGGCATGGATCTGTCCTCCTCCCATCCGGAAGACCCCCCAAGCAGGGACTTGGGAATATTGGACGCCTGATCCAGAGGTGCCCGACACTCTAGTTTGCGTTGGGAAAACGATGTTCAAAGTGCGGATGAAATCTAATTCCTGGCGCGTGGTATACGATCGCTTGAAGAAAAGGCAGTTAGCTCTCCCTCCATCCTATCTCAGGAATGACTTACGAGGTTATTACTGCGACGTCGACCGCTTCGGCCTCGCCACGCCCATCCGTTTCGATTTCAAGAGAATCATAGGCTCTGGCGATTCGGCTAGACTGGTTCCCGCCGTGCCCAGTGATTGGATCTACTTTACTTTGGACCCGGCTTCGCGAGATGAAGGTGCGACCCTCAAACAAGCAAAAGGAGGGAATAACTGGAACAGAGGAAATCGAGCTCTCGCAGATGCAAAGGACAGTGGCGATGAGGACGACGTAGACTATGGAGAAGATGATGACCTAGAAGGATATACTTCGGATGGTGCAGTCTCGATGGGGGATGTGGTTATGGACCAGGTGGATGCTCCCAGCTCCCGGCCCGAGAACTCTTCCTCCTCGTACGCCACGACCGCGCCGAATGAACCGAAACCGCAAAGGGTGCCCTCGCCTCGAGGAAGACCTCCACACCGCAACCCTTCTCCTCCTCGCTGGATCGCTCCCGTTCAGTCCACCTCGAAACGGGATTTATCCTCTAGACCGATGGGACGCTCACGTTCTCCTCAGCGTTACAGGCGCTGGCGCAGCCGCCGCCGCTACCTCGACGGTACTCTCGTTCGCGCTCTCCGCCCCGCAAAGATAGAAGACAGAGCCCTAGACCGCAGACTATTGCTCCGCCGCCAAGAATTCCGACAGCTCCCCGATCTTTCCTACGGACAGGTTCCTCCCAGATGCCCAAAGCCGCTCCCAAGAAGGTTTCCTCCCTAGCAGACCTCACCCCACGATCGACCGCTTCCATTGCTCCTCCTCCTATCAAACAGAATCGCAGCATGCCGGACATCGGTCCTCGCCAAATTGCCAAGCCAGCCGCGGCTAAAGAAAAGAAGGATGAGACGCGCATGGAAGTTGATGAACCAGAGGGTGTAGCTGATGAGTCGACTCGTCCAGCGGTAGCTACGGCAACCAACTCCACCTGTGTTCGAATCATGAGTTCTCCTCCCTTCAAAGAGCCTTTCAATCTGGACGCGGGTCTATGCCTTCTTACGAGGTCGGTGGGCACAGTGGAGAACGGCTTCTCTACGAGGCGTATTTGCATTCAGCAAGTACGGGGTGACAAGGAGCTATGGGTAGAGTGTTACAGGGCCCAGGACGCTACAGTCATGACGGGGTACTTGCAAACCATGCCTGAATTAACGGTTACACGCGTCGCCCACGAATCTTTCGTCGACACTTTCGATCGATGTATCCTCAAGTCCAAGATGCGTGTTCGTCATAGGCAGCATGGAGAAGAGTCTTTGGCCTGGTTACGCAAATGGAGGCCGCAACTAGATATCCGTCCATTGGCCGCGGCGGAATCCACTCCTGACCCCTTGGGCGATTACTCTCGCTACGTTGACATCCGGAAGGTTACGTGCCCTGCGAGCGACATCGGATTCGTACTGATTCATGTCGAACATGAGCACGACGTCGTTCGCGGGACGCGAGGCCAGAGGAGACGAGATGTTCAAATTGAATACAATGAGAAGGTCGCATCGAGAGCTGCAGAAGACTTTCGGAGGCAGGAGTCGGGCTCCAAAACGCTGTTGGGACGGCTATCGGATACACCAGCGCCACCTCTGAGTCAGCGCCTGGAAGGAGGATCATCTTCGTTGATCGACCGTCTCGCTACGGATGGCCGGGCCAGGAAGAAAGAGGGCAAAAAGAGTCTCCAGGAACGTATAGGATAGGCTAGCTCGTTTCTACTCGGGGGGGCTCTGTGATATGGGCGTGTATCTCGCATAATCGATCTTACCTACATATTTACCCTGATCGCGTTCCTGTACTTTTACTTACCTTTTTGACTATCATCATCTAACGTTTTCTTGCTCTCCCACCGTTTGAACTATGTTCTGCACGCGTTGTATTCGATAACCGACATGACAGGCCCGCTGAGTACCCGTGAGACTGCTCCCCGAGTACGGGTCACATACTCCCATGCTCTGGGTTACAGAGTACCTACTCACGCGCCTAGACGCGTCGCTTACCTACGGTCGACTCCTCTGGTGAGAAGTCTCCAGTTCTGGGACCCGATTACAGCACAATACGAACGCTTAAGCCGGAGCAGCGCCGCTTGTGAACAACACCACCGAAGTCTCGATTCGGATAAGATGGTGTCGTGGCCGGTAATGCCTCCACGAGGAGGTATGGAGAGCACGGGGATGGCGCAGAACGAGCTGCAGCTGCCAGCACAGGTGCGTCCTTCGTTGTCTCATTTCCTCTTCTTTGACACCACCAAAAGCGATACCCCATTCCTGCATCTTCGAGTCCTCTGTTGGAAATGACGGCGTCCGTTTCCTGCGGCTGACCACACCCGTTGACGAAGAGGATAACATTTTGCTCCAACGACGAGCACACTACGAACGCGTAAGCTCCCACGACGGAGCAGCAACGCTTCCGAACCTTGGCTCGAAAAAGTAGGTTCGCCCTATGTCGTCGTCTTCCTTTTTATGCTTCCCTTTCTTCAGCACAACGGCGGCGACAACGCGAACACATTAGCCTCTGGGCTTGGGAACCTATGCTGCTTGACGACAGCACCGGGCTTAAAGCGGCTAGACGAGCCCATTGCGTTCACTCTCCAATGACACTAGGAATTGGCCTTGGGCTGGATGGCGTCGTGGACGCGTCCAGCCCAACATGGTGCGTTGTTCTCTGCGTTCTCATTTCATTTTAATTTACATGCTATACAGACTGCCGTTTTGTCGTCCTGCCGCACCGACTGCAGATCCCTCCACCAGTATGAACCTCTCAATGTGCGGACTGTACGTTGATATCTTCTTGTTCAAAGAGCTTGGAAGTTTGGATGAGGCGTCGCGGTCGCGTCCATCCCAAAACCGTGCGTAGTCTTTGGTTTTCGTTTCTTTTTGTTGAACTCATGATTTCAAGGCTCTCTCGTCGCCCTGTTTCCGCCGTCCATGGACAACCACTCCCTACCTCGCTGCTATCACCCTCTGGAACGCCGCGCTTGCTCCGCAGCTCTGAACAGCCGTGTATGTTGACGACGACCTGTAGTCCTTATAGCGAGAAAAGTGCGAACGCCTCAGCCTCTGGGACGGAGCTGCAGCTTGCGGACCATGGCGGGGCTTTCGAGACGACTTTACCGTACTGCTCTTACGGCGAGCACATCCCACGCGTAAGCCTCCGCGACGGAGCAGCTACACTTGGTGGACAACCCCACCGGAGTTAGGAGTCGGACAGGATTGTAACATGGACGGTGAGGCTTCCTTTCGGAGTCACGGAGAGCACGGGAGAGGCGCAGAACGAGCTGCAGCGGGTGCTGTCAGCACAGGTACGTCTTTCGTCGTCTCTTTTTCCCCTCTCTCACACCATTGAAGGCAACATCGCGTTCATGAGGTATCGAGTCGCCGCTGTTTGAAGCGGCAACGTCCATTTTCTGCCGTTTCGTCCACCAAAGCCGAGACGACATGCAAGGAGGATGTCTCGGAGCACGTCGACGAAGTGCAATACTCGAGGAGATGCCCACTCACCCTCGTCGCCCACCTCATTAATCCCGACCGAGCCGTTATCGACGCACCTCAGCTCCAGCTTTGGTACGCGTCTTGTCACGTCTATCCTCATCGTCCTTCCCTTACATGCGGAATGCTTCAGGGATAATGGTCCTCTGGATGTCATTTGCATGGCCATCCTCCATGCTTTCCTGGTCCCACCGCGACGAATGGAGCGTTCGGGCATGTGCTTTGTAGTACTGTACTATTATGATCATAGGTTCGGTTGAAGGCAAATTTTTGGTCAAAATTTAATCAAAAAAAATCAGATTAATCAAAAGAAAATTATTGGCACAGGCCATTTTTTTTAGCTGTGACCTGTGACCGAACCTATGATCGTAATAGTACAGTATCATAGGTTAGGGTATCGGAGAAGAGAATTTGTTTGTGCGAAGCTTGCTGTACCTTATTTGTCTGCCATAATGTATTCAGTGATACTTGAGTTAGAGACTTGCTAACTTGCTACTGTTTGAGTATATTTAAGGTAAACCTGAAGCCACCTAAGTTGGTGCACAAATCATGCATCAACTGAAGCCAACCCAGGTTGGCATCAACTAACTTTGGCAGATCAGATATATAGGAGTCAACTTGGGGGAGCTTGGGTTGGCCAGAGTGAATTAGTGCACTCTGGTTAACTCTATATACAGCTATATACTCAAGTCAACCAGAGGTCAAAGTGCTTTTCCTGATGCGCTCTCCCCCACCCTGTCGCCAAATTATCGTGCACGTCGGCCAGCCCCTGCGCAATTGCTCGGGGGCCGGCGGCGGGCACGAATTATTAGCTCGGGTATGGCGGTATACCACGGTATTGTCAATCGGATCCTGTACCCGTCCCGCGGGCTACCCGACCCGTCATACCGCGCCTTACCCGCCATACCGTGCTGCTCCTTAGAGCCTATTACTTATTTAGGACTGTGCATCGATGTCCTTGTTATCAGCTCCAAGACATTCTTCGCTCTACAAGATGCTTCCATCAGGTTCAATGCTATAATATTCGACTTCGAAGATGTCCTCTTGCACGTTTAACGACTACCAGCATTTCCCTCAAAGTCCTCCGACATACTGTGGAGTTTCGTTCAATTCGTCAGGCCGTGTGACCTGTGACCGGCCTGACGAAAATTTGATTTCGTCGCGGCGCCGCAGGTGCCGTGACACGGGAAAAATTTTCGTCATATTGCCCCCAATTGGGCCACGTTTGGAGCCATTTTTGACCAAATTTGACAGCCAGATTCGTCAGATTTCGCCGGGACCAGTGACCGGTGTGACATTTCGTCGATTTCAGGTCCCTCGTGACCTGTGACCGACGAATTGAACGAAACTCGACAGTATTCTTGCCTCCTGGTCAGTGGTGATTTCCCACAGTTGGTCCGTACTACGGTCCAAGTCTTTAGACCCAGTGTGAACAGCATCGTTGGCGCCATGCCGAATTCAAATGACCGTATATAGTCATTTGAATTGGTGTCTGGGAGGAAGTAGATCTCGCGTCGGAAGAAATGCATTCCGTGTGCTCGTATTGAGGAAATGTATTTGCGCTAAGGAGAAAATGCATTCCATGTTCTCGTGTTGAGGAAATGTATTTGCGCTAGGAACACATCTCGTGCAGAGGAAATACATTCCGTAGGCTTGTGTTGAGGAAATGTATATCATGCCATGAAGTACATCTCAGCCACCGTGTCAGAGGGTTGTTGTTCAGTATACTCCAGGTTGAGACAGAGGCCATTCGGAATATAATTTTCCATGAAATGATTGGGAAAGTTCAATTCAAAGCTAGATGGTACTGTGCTTGCAGGAGAGAAGGTGACGCTAGGCGCCGGGAGGCAAGACGGGGGGTAAATCGCGACATCTGCTGATCCTACATGTTTTTCCATGAACTGGCCGATTCTCGGAAGGACAAAAGTCGGATGACGCACAGGTACATAACCCTGCTTCTATCATTGAGGAGGAAGCGGGGAATGTACCTCATCACAGGAATGATGAATCATAGGTCCGAGATGTGAATTGGCGATAGGAATCCAAAAATACGCGGAATGGCTTCCCGAAAGCCCCTAACGACATCCTAGAGGCGCTACCAGGGCGCTACCGACGGGTGGGTGCGGCGGCAAGGAATATGCATGGCCTACGGACCATATGTATTGCCTGAGGACTGTATGAACGGCTATGAAAAGGATGTACATTTCCTCAAAGGTCGCTCACGAACGGGAGAATCATATTCCCCACTTCCTGGCTGTCAGCACGAGAAATTGTATTTCCACTACGGTATGCCCTGGTCGTCGTCAGGGTTGCAGTATCGTAGTTGAAGCGTCATTGTGTTTGAAGCGGTGTCGTCGTGGTGAAGGAGCCGTCATTGTCGTAGTTGAGGCGTCGTTGTCGTGGGCCCGTGGCAAGGCATCGTCGTCGTTATGGCGGGAAAACAGCAGTGTTGGGCAGCATGGTCAGAGTCGTGATTGAAGCGTGGTCTTGGTTGTGGGTAAAGGTCGGCGTCATCGTTGGAGCAGCATACTTGTTGGTCAGCTTCGTGGCGGAGGTTGCAGTGGTCATGGTGGTTGAAGCGGCAGGCAGGGCATTGTTGCAGTGGTTGTCCTAGAAAAATACAGTTAGTGGTCACAGTGAAATAGAAGAGGGCACTCGCACCAGTTTTCGCCTAAGTATCTGGTAGAACATGGTGGTAGGAGGAAAGGGCAGGTTGACCGGACTTGAATGCCCGATCGACAAAAACCAACATGCACGTGGCGTCAACGTAGCTTCCTGGCGGGTTACCGACCGTTGGCAGGTGTCGGGAGGTTTAGTATACTGGAATAAAATTTGTGAGACCTGAGGAAAAGGTGGAGAAAAGACCAGACACAAGGCTGACAGCCGGCCTACAAAGCCCTGCTCAAGGTCGGCCTGGCTCTCCATAGGCCGGCTGTCAAGTTGTATCTGCTATGGATGTAGATGTCGTGTTTGATGGGCGAGCAGCCAGTGGTGCTGCGCAGTCGAGATGGTGGTAAGAAACGAAGACGGACACTCTTGATCGAACTTGGTCAGCGAGGTGTTTGTCATTCATGTTACATGGTGAGTTTCCCATAAGTGGGAGACTCGCTCTGCAGCCTATCGACAACTCATCTTCCAGACAAGGATACAGATCATCAAAGAGAATAATCTTTTATTCATGCACCGACCATCCCCGAGCAATCGCTTGGGGCCGGTCGACGTGCATGATAGGTGATTGCTCGAAGTCAAATAACCACTATACTGTGACTTGTAATGTTCTGATGCTGAAGCCGGGGCACATTCTAGTAAGCCCTTCGAAGTTGAGACTTATAAATGGTTTTGGGTTCAACCCGGTCTCGAGAGGAGCTGTTCGACGTACTGCAGTCAAAATACTAAGCGGCAAAGGTATATATGCATACAAGAAGTCGCACAGCACCGTCAAATTTACCAGAAACCTGTTCCTTTTGGGACTGTCACCAATGGCATTGATGATATGGCTCTCGCGTACGATGGCAATATTCTGTCCTCGGTTTAAGATGCCTGGCTGTAACTGGTGGTGACGCAACGAAGAGTGTCGGATACATAAAGAGTGCGTAACGAGTCGAGCTGTATCATCATGGCAGGCGGCATAGCCGCCGGCGGGGCAACGTATTCGATACGAGTGACCAGTCGGAGGTCGACGAGATTGGAACAATATGCCAGACTGTGTAGTCGAGTCAACGAGCTGTGCCTGAAGTCTGAATTGTCCGCGATGAACCATTTGTGTTTCAAGCCCTTCAACTGCTCAAGCGGAAGCGCGATATTACAACACGCCTGGTCAAGCTTGGCTTCACCCAAAAGCGGAGCGACCTCGAAAGCACGAAAGACGTGTGTGTGCGACTTCTAAAAAATGAATTGGGCGCTTGGGCAACATCGACTCAGATTTCGGAGGTGGCGGCGGCTAACGGTGTCGTACATTATAATAAGTTCTAGGCGGTGATAGCGAGAGCAAAGTCGCCGATAGCCCATACAGATATTTCACAATAGATATCAGCAGATTCAAGAAACATAAAGGACAGTAAAAAGCAGAAGACATGAGGCCCAGCAGAAGAAGTTTCTAGAAGAGATACATCGCCGTGAGTGTGCTGTAGTCGTAAGAGGGAA
The DNA here is from genome assembly GCA_036872995.1 of Hymenopellis raphanipes. Classification (NCBI taxonomy): domain Eukaryota; kingdom Fungi; phylum Basidiomycota; class Agaricomycetes; order Agaricales; family Physalacriaceae; genus Hymenopellis; species Hymenopellis raphanipes. The sequence continues at coordinate 1,292,495 of JAYMDG010000015.1, forward strand.
GAGGTACTTGTATATCTGATCGCAATGCTGGACGAGGTTGGACGATCAAGTCTGACCGGTACCTCGATCATCTCTCCTCTGACCACAACCACCACAACGCGAGGGACTCCCATTAGTGTCTGTGTGGTCCCTTTATTTTTGTTATCGTCGTTGTTCGGTCCTCGAAGCGGCTTTCGTCAGCCGTGTATTGCAAAACGCGCCAAGCTCCAGGACGGAGCAGAAACGTTTTTCGACGATGGAATAGGGTTTCGAGGGGCTGGACCATCTCCCGCCCCAACGTTATGTCGCTGTGATAAGGCTAGGAGTCGGAAATAGGGCTGGCTGGCGTCGCGGACGCGTCTAGCCTAGAACAGTACGTATTTCTGCTCAGTTTTTCTTCATTTTGTTTTAACATCCACCATACAGACTCCCGTACGCCAGTTCATTGTCCCCTATGACTCTTTCAGCAGCCACGAATGGAAGACGGCCTTACCGTACTGCCGAGCACGCCCCACGCGTAAGCCTCCGTCGCGGAGCAGCAACCCTTCCGGACAGCGCTGACACCCTGGCGCCGTCGTCATCATGGCGCCCTTTGCGTGGTTGGTCAGGAAACGTTCCTAAACGCCGCGCACGCGAAACGACTGACGTACTCAGCATTCCCCTTCCGCGCTCTGCCCTTGGCCTCGGACCCATACCGTTGACCGTGCCCTCCTCGCACAAGCTGGTGCCACCGCAAATCGGACTCGTACGCGGCTTTTTTTCTCCAGGATCTTTCACGCCTTTGTCGCAAGCCGGCAACGCCGCTGTACGACGACGCCGGAATAGCCCCTACACTGTCGTGTTCAGCCTGGAGCAAGGCTAGGATACGATATTTGGACTGGATAGTATCGCGGATGCGTCCAACCCAGTGGACCTTTATTTGCTCTATTTCTTCTCTCTCTCCTACATCATTTGTCTTATAACAGGGACAACTATCCACCTCGCAACATCTGGCGTCGTTCTCGTTAGACGAAGATGAACCCCGGCACGATGTAGACGACTTGTTACTATTATGCTCTTACGGCCAGCATGCCGGCGCGTAAGCTTCCAGATGGAAAAGTCTGCCATCTGGATGACGGTGCATTTTCTCTACGGCTTCCGATAGTGGTGTACTAAAAGGAGGACGACATTTTGCGGTTCTGCCAGCGAGCACACCGCAAACGCGTAAGCCTCCAGATGAAGCAGCAACGCTTTTCCGCGAGGCTGGATTAACCCGCTTCCCGTCGTCTTCGTGCCTACAAGGAGGCCGAGAGTTGAGAGTGACTTGGGATTCAGTACGTCTTTGTGTCAAGAGCACGATCACCATTGCTGACGACTGCTTTCTGACAGCGCCTCAGATATACGCCTCCGTCCACTCCTTGTATGTGTTAAACACATCTCAACTGTCGTGCGTCACTGTCTTGCTCTCGTCATCTTTCATTACGAAGAGACAACAATGCTGGGGCCTGAATTCGAGCATTCGGGCAAGTACTCGGACACTTTTATTGTCACAGTGTAGAGTATGAGAGAATGGAATTTGTTTGTACCGGGCTGCTGTACTTTTGTCTGCTGTAATGTGTACAATGATAGTCGAGTGTGAGTCGAGTTGAAACCGTGTGCATTGTTACTGCCCAGGTACCCTTAAGGTAAACCTAAGGTTAAGTATCGAAAGTAAGGTGACTAGAGTAAGATCAGGTTGTCTTTAGATGATTTGAGTAAATGAGACATGTAAGAGTTAACTTAGGAGGACTTGGGTTAACCAGAGTGCATCAGAGCACTCCGGTTAACTCTATGTACAGCTCCATTCCTAAGTTACCCAGAGGCTAAAGTGCTTTTCCTGATGGCATAGGAGACGGGGTAGATGCCATGCTTGTGAAGTAAGCTCTCAACCTCGAGATGCATCTTAGTGAGGACGTCAGCATCATCCGCGCCACCACGCGTGACAGCGGCCAGAATAAGAGGAGGGATCTTGGGCAGCGGAATTGTGAGCATCCATACTCGCAGCTAAATAGAATACCAGATCAGGTCAACACTCGATGCGCTGAGGATGGACTGTACCTTGTCTGCTTTATTCATCTGTGCATTCTCAAAAACCTGGTCAAGCGTCTCTTCCGAATCAATACGCAGCACGCCATCGGCACTTCCAAGAATGAGATGAACACCCTTCGACTCCTCGTACAGAGCAATAGCAGGTTCAAGCGCAGTGTCGTCCCATGACAGCGCAACAGGACCCGCATACTCGTACTTATTAAGAGTTGCCGCCGCTTCCTGAATGTTCTCTTCTACAATTCCCGCTCGAAACTTTGGCATTTTAGATCGTAGGTGACTGTGATCAATCAGTGAACAGCTCTCAACAGTCTCTGAATAAATCTCACCGGAGACTGCGTACGGTGCGTCCGCCAAAATGAGTTCGGAAGGTTTGATACGCGCGCGTTGATAGTGCAGCAAGATTTGCACAGAAGTCGTCAAAGCCCGAAGAGTAAGACATGCCCTTGAGAGTGTGGCCTTTACGCACACGATCTGCCTTGGCGACCAAAGCCTCGACCATGCCCAGTACCATCTCCGACTTGAAAGTGCCATCTACGACGCCTTCTGCAAATCTAATCCAGGGTGAACGCCCATCTTTCTGAAAGGGAATCAGTAATCAAGGTCACACAGTCGAAGCACAGACTTACTAGTTCGACCAGATTGCGAAGCCCTTTATACTTCAAGTACAACTCCCCCAGTGCTCCACATCGCCATGTTTTAGGAACATACTTCATATTTTCCTCGCTCGGGAGTTCCGTCTTGATGCGAGCTTGGAATAGACGATTCGAGTAGAGCTGTAAACATGCCTCGCATGGCTTCGGATCATCCCCCGGACGGACTTTAACTAGGGTTTCGCAAGTGGACGCCATGACAGTTCCCAGATTGAAAAGATTCCGCCAGCGGTACAGATTTTCCTCTCGCGCAAGAACCATCCGCTGCTGCTTGAGCTTGAGTTTCGACCAGGGCCCATCATGATTGAACAGAGCAAGAGCAATCTTCGTGCGTGATGGTGCTCCTCCGCCGGGGGCTGCAGAACGAGAGAGGTAGCGATCAATATTAGGATCGGATTCGCGGGTAAGACCAGGGCATGGCAGATCAACGGGGACAATGGGGGAAGTTACAGTAAGTGTGACCTTTTTGAAGCCGAACGACGAGAGTGGAAGGGTTGATAGGCCTTCGGATTGACGACGCAGGCATTTCTTAGTCTTGCGATGGGCTTTCCAGTGAAGAAGATCACCAACTCCGCGCATCTGAACCCAAATCGCGCAAAATGAGCAGCGAACTTTCAGAACTGCTTGGTCGTCGAAAACTGCACGGGGATCATCGGCGAGTATTGCAGCTCGAAAAGTAGCAAGGCGCTGCTTGTTGGCGTTGAAGCCGGGCTGCTTTGCCTGATCGCGCTTCTTTTTGACATAGCGCCATGAGGAGCGCAACCGTTTCCCAAGTTGTACGGGCATCTCGGGATCAGAATCACTGTCGTCTGAACACAAAATGTTGTCACCATCTGAGTCGCTGTTGGAAAGGGAAGGCGCATCTTTTCGAGAACGTTTGCATGGACTGTAAAGAGCATCCATAACAGGACCAGAGATAGCGTCGACATCAACATCCATGGCGTCTGTACCGGAACCCGCTGTCTGTTCTCCTTGGGGTGTCTCAGGACCATCAGCTCCGACCGCCACATCTATGACTGCTTTTGAGCTGTCGTCGTCATCATCCGTTTCCTCCGCATCAACGAAGACTTCAGAAAGGCGCAAAAACCACTCCATCCTTTCACACGATGCCGTTGCGGGTGTCCAAGGCTTCAGTCCTAGGAGGATGGCTGCAAGCGTTGACAAAACCACGACCCCACAGGAATGACTATCCCGCTGCTGCGGCATTGAAAACGAAGGACTTGTGGCCTTGAATCCAGTGTAGGAAGGATCAAGCCCACGAAGCCACCACTGGAAGAGTGTGAGATCACTAGGAGGGAAAACGGCGTTGGCATTTAGCGAATCAGCGTAAGACATCGTGTGATTGGCAACATCAATATTGATAAGTGCCCAATGATTGTGATTGATGTTGATTGGAATGTAGACTTGGTCGAGCAGGCCATCGCGAAGTAATTGCTCGAGATGACTGAAACGAGCCGGTTTGTAATGTGTATCTGAGAAGTGGCGATGTCGGAGGTATTCCACAAATAGACAGTTCATGATCTGGACGCGAGACCCGGCGTGCAAGCGACGCATGACATAGTCTGAACCAGCATTTATCATTTCATCGTTAAGCCAATGGTCGTTGCTCTCGCCAAGAAAGACGGCAAGATCGGGTGTCATGAGAATGAAAGAATCATTGCGGAGGGGAACCCTCCGATGCAAGGGAATGTAGTCCATACGTTCACGACAACGATCAACAACTTCTATCATATCAAGCGGAGCGTCTGCTGGTGGCGATACAGCGAGCTTGTTCAGCCAATAAACACAATGCATCCACTTTTGGCGCTTCTCGAGATAGACACACGTCTGGTCCAATAGATTCTCGAACCAGAGGGGAAGGTACTTGTCTTCCACCTGTATAGAACGAGCACCACCCAGCCATTCATTGTTGAACTGGTTATGGAGCGGCTGGACAAAGGCGCGCGACACGTTGAGAAGGTGAGACAGGACAGGAATGGGGAGTCGCAATGTATCCGGTTCAGCGGGAGCGTATACAGGCCATGCTTGGGCAATCGGATCATGGGGTTGGAGGAAATCCGGCGAAGTTAAACAAGTGGAAACAGTGACATCTGCGTGAGGAAGTAATGCGGGGACGATATCGGAAGGGATAGTGCGCGCGCTATCGCGGGCCATCTTCACGTACTCCGGAATTTCATCGTTGTCCCATTTGCGCCCACAGCCAATCCAGTTCGCGGCGTCGAAAGGGACGGAAGACCGGTTAATGCCATCACCTCCTCCTCCGCCGATAGATCCAGGAGGAATACTAACACCATTGCCCGATTCGCTATCAAGAACGGCGGAAGATACGCTGCTGGCACCATCTCCCGATCCACCACCACGAAGTCGAGCGCGCCGGGGCTGTAAACAACGATCCTCGTGGCGACGCCACATCAGCAAGTTGCAAGGCCCGTATTTGCCGTAATCCTACGCCAAATACGCGATTTATGCGATTACACTACGGCGTAATTTTACAAGGTACATACGAAATTGATACGGGCGAAGCGTAATTCACTCGAGTGGCTCTTACACCTGATTACACCTTAATTTACGGTCCACTATTTCAGATATCTGATATCGAATCCAGTACTGACGATGCACACACAGGGGATATGATAAACAGAACTGAATTATTATCTAGAACACAAGTAAGGACATATGGTACGGTGTATGGATAGTAGGATAAGGAGAAAGGAAGGGGTATGCTGCACCACCGGCAGCGACAACAGCAGCTTGTGAGCACTGTTTGAAAACCATTAGCGGGAGTAGATATGTTGTGGAAGGTCACATACGAAGCTGGCGCACTACATCTGGGCATAAGCTCGGGTTGCCGTAGTCCTGGTGTGCCATCCTGTGTTCGGGTCTCGGGGTCGCACTATGGTCCTCGTATGATTCGCGGCAGCTGTCCTCGATATGGTTTCGTATCGTCCTCGTATGCTTCGCTGCAGTTGCCTTCGTGTTCATGGTGGCGATTGTCCTCGTACGCGCGGTGGTCATCCTTGTATTCATGGCGGCGGTCATCCTCGTCTGCGCGGCGGTCGTCCTTGTACACCTCGCTGCTGTCTTCGTACGTCTTGCTGTGGAGTCGCACAGCTTCATAATCGAGTCGACCTGTCATCCTCGGGCGCGGCTTTCATGTATTGCGCGTTCGTTGATTTGGTTCGCCTCGTCCTCGATGTACCATTGCCGTCTCGCTTGTGATCCATGTCCGCAGGTCGTAGGCGCGACTCGTCCACTCTGTTCGGTCCACTAGCGGCATAGATGAGATCCATAGGCTTGTCGTGCGTGATGTGTACGTAGAGTAGAGACGGACGACGAAGAGGGAGAAGCCAACTTGTCGGACTTCGAAATTTTTGAAACGAACATGGCGTGATCAATGATGACGTGATTGCAGCCTCATTCAATCATGATCGTTCAAGTCCGGTGTAGTGCGACGCGCCGATGCCTCTATGAACGGCAGCGTTAAACGACTTTGGAGCGCGATGACGGCAGCCCTGGGGGTTATAGCAGCACGGACGACGTCGCCGACTATGATTGGATATGGGTAAAAGGTGCGGGTCCATCGCTTGTCTGCATGCCACCACTTGACTGAACGCAGACTATCTCACACCATTATCTGCTGTGCTGCTCTTACTTAGTTTATACCGGCACTGGTACCACTTGGTGGCCAACTGGCAGTCACTGATTTGCTGGTGAAACCGCGTAAGCGTGAATGAAGCGTAATTGGTGTAATTGGGCGTAACTCGATGTAAGGAAACTAATGTCATGGATTTTTTTACACCGAATTATGCACTTACACTGATTATGCCAAATTATGAGCCTTGGAACTTCCTGATGCACAATGACAGTAGCCTTTGGGCTATGTCGAGTAGCGGCTGAAAAAGGTGTGTACTACTGCAACTCAACTAAATACGTGCATCACATAAAGAAAGAAACACGCACCGAGAAGTGGGGCGTTGACGGGGACGGGGACAGTGCATAGAGGTTTCAAGTCGGATAAGACGTTGTAGCCGGTCGAGGCGCATGTTCGAAATATGATTTCGTCTATACCGACGGCGAACGAAGCAGAGCGATGCTTGAAGCGAGCGAGGTAAGTAGAAGCAACCTATGTAAAAATTAACATAGGCATGATGTCAACTTTACAAAGTAAAATACCTAAACAGCAAAAAGCGAGGACAGTCTCAGCGAAGAGGAGAACACACCCCACCGCAGCAGAGTGTATGGATATCATGCTGTCGGCAGCCATCCATCTCAGCAGGCTGGGGAAGGAAGGGCATGTTACGATGACAAGGACTGAGAGAACGAGCAAGAATATAGCCCGAGCACCGGGGCTGGAGGCGAAGTTTTCGCTGAGAGCTGTTGGATGGCTACTCCGGGGCCGCACAGGCGGCTCCGAAGCTGGGAGAAATGAGAACATTGAATTCAGACAGTAAAAATACGACGTTACCTTTTTTATGCATGAAAAGGCTGCAGGAAATTTTCTGGGGGAAGGAGAGAGAGGGTAATAAAAGAGTGTGTATCGGTTATCGTGGAAGGAAGAGAAAAAGAGCCGGAAGAGGCGGAAGAGGATGAAATTAGGGCCACTGTTGGAAATGGACCAGATAAGGCAGCCAGGCGCTGCTACAATCAAGCAGTGTTCTTGCACAAATGTGGAATTTCCTTATTTTTATTCCTGAATGCTCGCGCAGATAGTGGAACGCCATCTTAAGCATACATTTCACGGCCTGTTTATACGTGGGAAACAGAGTCGTGAAGTGTGCCCCGCTACGCGCGACGCAGAGTGAGCCGCGATATTTTACATAGATGGAGTGAAAAGGAGGGTCCTCATAACAGTTTACGTGTGGTTCACCAGACGCCGACCCAAGGACGTGTTGGTGGTGGTGGTCACGATCGAAGTTCAACGCAGCCAAATATGTCCAACTTGTTGATCAGACCTGCCTACCCAAAGGGGCTTTGTGTGCGACCAAAATTTCGGTCCTCGGCCTTTTCTGGGTCGAAAATGTCCGACAAATTCTCAGACCTTCGACCGAATTTTGGCCTAAAATGTACGACAAAAAAATCGAACATCTTGGGGGGCATGCCGGGGTCCTAATAAGACGCATTGTTTGGCTACGGCCCTCTTCTTACATTGTTTAATGTGAACTCCTCTACACCTCTGGCGTATCCGCAATCCTGAACACGATCTTCTCCGCGCTGAGCTACATCATAGCCTATCAGTATCGTAGTCCTCACGACGTTCATCAAACACACCTTGCCATCCTTCTGCCACTTCAACCACGTATTCACATCTCTTAACCCGCCATCCACAATCTTCGTCGGCACGGCTCTGAGCTTTCCCTCAGCAAGGAGCTCAGAGATCATTGCTGCCGTCCGACCTCCAAACTCGTAAGACGCTGCCGACGCAGGAATCGTAATAGGGTATATCACGTCCTACACTAGTTAGCTAACTAGAGGGTACGTCGAAGGTAAAATAGGAACCGACCTTCCCGAGCATGGTGAAGACGAGCGAGAAGTCACCAGTTACACCTTGAGGGAGAGAGGCGGGGAGCACCAAAGCGATGTACCCGCCAGGCTGGAGACATTCTGAAACTTTGGCGACGGTATCTGCTGTTGAGATACAGTCTACAGCGTTTTTGAGCTTGGTTTCGTTGAAGATGCGAGTGGAAACAGAGGAATCGCGGTAGTCAAATACGTGGTGTGCCCCAAGGGAACGGAGGAGTGAGTGGTTTCGGGGCGAGGCAGTGGTGTAGATGTCCATCCCGGCGGCGGAGGCGAGTTGGATGGCGAGTTGGCCGACAGAAGATGCGCCACCCCAAATGAGGATCTAAGGTCGATGAAAACGCGCATCGGATGATGCGACATTGAAAGGCAGAACGAGACGTACCGGTACGGATTCCGAAGTAAGTCCTTGACCAGGCCAGGGCAGGTGGGTCTGGATTTCCCAAATGGCCTGAGCCGCAGTGAACGCTGCCATGCCGAGCGTGGATGCATCTTCAAATGACATGTCGTCAGGAAGAGTCAGAAGGACACGATGGTCCGCAAGGCAGTATTCCGAAAAAGTGCCGCTTCGCTCTACAGAGAGACCTTGTGGGCAGTCAGCATTTATAACGACATAAAGCGTGAATGCCGACCTCCGTTAACAAATCCTGCCACACGCTCGCCCAGCCTTCTTGAATCCGGAGGTACTGTACTTCCCAGTTTATCGATCGTTCCAGCAAAATCGTGCCCAACGACAATCCCGCTAGATGGATGTCCCTCCAGAACCATGTCTATTAACATGCTTTAGTCCTACTGCGTGAAGGAAACATGTAAAATAAAGTGAGACACACAGTCCGGGGGATTCTGCGCCGCTGCAACGACCTTGACGCGTACTTGATTTGGTCCTGGCTCGGGGATCACTATACGCGTCAGGAGAACGCTCCCGTCCAACTGACTGAGACAGGCTTTCATGGTTGGCAGGGTGTGAGTCATCGCAAATCAAGAAGAGGGTGATATAATAGCAGAGTGGCCACATACGCGCTTTATGTGGTCATTTCGGAGGTAAGGGGGGGCGAGTCAGATCCTGGCTCGACGGGCACGGACACGGAAGAGCTCGGGATCTCCACAGTACCAGTGACGGAAGGACCATTACAGCATAAAAGAGATTGGAAGGAAGGGAGAGCTCAATTGAGGGCATACGATAGAAGACGGAAACGTAACTGATACAAATCCGGAGACTTGGATCCCAAAGGAGGAAAGTTCGTGAAGGACGTGGAGGCTCTGTGTTTGGCATCGACTTTCCGCGACATGTGGTCAAACAGACGTGTCGTGTCGTCGCCCGAGTGGAAAGAAACTTTGTTTCCGAGAGGAGGGATCCGTTGTGCTCTAGCAGATGAAGGAAGGCGTCAAGTGCGCACTATTTGTTGTTGTTGTTTTCAGTCGAGTTCTAATTTGGACTGACATGAGCCCAAGAAAGCACGCGCGACAATCAACCTTTGGCCCATGCCTTCCTTCCTTTAATGGGCTGTAGCAGTGAATCAGGCAAGCATAGAGAAATTAGGCTTCTGATATAAACCGTCAAGGCCAGTTTTACGGTTCATTCAAGCCTGATCCGCTCGAGACGAGAAGGTATATTCGACCAGTTATTCAAGAACACTTGTTTGAGAGTAGTCGGCCGTGGAGGGAGAGTTATGGGAATCTGACGATACTGAAAGTGCAGTCGGAAGCAAGTGCGGGTCATCCTGCAGAGTAAGCGCCAGGTGCCTTTCTCGCGGGATATTCAGGCCACAATTGTGGAATGGAAGAAATAACGCCGAAGCAGCGAGTATTATATTACGCGATGTTGAAAGTGAGCGGTAAGTATGTAGACACTTCAATAGTACATAGTTTTCAAGTTCGTTTGGGTACCTTTTGTAGTCTACGAGTGTGCCAGGCCTTCGAGACCGGGATCGCATCCTCATGCGACGCCCACTCCATGAAAAGCGCTGCATACTCCTTTCCCGACGCCTTCAGATGCACAGACAAGAGACTACTGATGACGGATTCGCCTTGACTAGTCGCAAAACGGTTAATAAACTTAATTTTGGCTTTTAGCTCCTCGAGATTCTTGCACAAGCATCTATTGGCAAACCCAATGACCACTGCCTTGTCATCATCGTCGATAATGATGTTGGCGAGAGGAACGTGCTTCAGAAATACACGAACATTGTCCAGAGGGTCGAAGGTGTCAATGATAGACGAAAACTACGCAGGAATCAGTGAACTTCGTAGTGAGGTCACCAAGAAACGACGTACTATCCTTCGCAGTCTCTGCAAGTGTTCCGCCTTGTCATTCTTGGTGGCTTCTTTATAGCGGTCGCACAACTTGTATAGGGTATCCCCGTTGAGGTGTTCCATAATGAGAACATGTGCCTGCTCCCCATTCGGCATCGGAACCTAGCGAGAACTAAATTAGCTACACAGCGTTCAAAGATTTTGCGAGAGTCGAGTACCTCGAACTTCCCGAAGTACCACGGCACTTGAATTCCTTGACAGGAGGACAGGGCGCCGTAGATGTAGTGCTCCGAGAAGGCCAGTTGACGGGCACTGGGAGAGATACTCCACGGGTCCGCCCTACCGGGATCGGGAGAAGGCAGGAGTGATGGCTGGACGATCTTCAAGACCACGCTCTCCAGCTGGCCCTCATCCGGGTGAGTACCGAGTCCTTCAGGGGTGGTTACGTTGGCCACCCAGACCTGCGAGTTGTACGAGCTCTTTGTGATATCTTCATCCATTTGTTGGAGACCAGTTGCTACAGTGAAGCAGAAGTCGCCGCCACTGCGCGCAAAATGGGGAATCGCGCGAGCATTGGGAGGTGCCGTCACAGAGAGCGCCGGAATTTTGGCAATGAACGACCAATCCTCCAATATGGGTCGGATGTACGCCATTTCACGATTGTCATAGAGGGTCAAGCAATGCTGATCGATATCCTCTAGGTCGTCGAGTTCCGGTTCAAAATAAGGTACCCCTTCGATAAAATCGATTGGTTGTTCAAGTTTTGTAGACATTTCTGGGGATTCCGGGGATTCTTGAGAGGAGGTGGTGGTTCCAGGAGTACTATGCAGACGCCGTTATAAACAACGGACAAGTAGCATCACGTGTGATCCGGGACGGAGTAAGTTGTTCCGGACCGGCGCGCCAGTTCCTTCGAGTCTTTTCCTTGCCACGAGGTTGTGGGCTGTTAGCTTCGAGCACCGCATTTCGGCTAACTAGACAATGGTAGCCACGTTGTGAACACACGTCGAACAATGGTCACAGCCTCGCGACTGACATGTTGCCTGATCCCGCGACACAATTCGGTTTTCTAATCTCCATTGGGGTCATGTTCTCGAGCCTTCCTAATGATGCGCGCTTCACTGTCAGTGATAAAAGCAGAGAAGAAGGGGTGGAGCCTCTCAGCTCTCCTTTGCATCCATTTCCTTCCACTCAACATTCTCATAGAGTCATCACTCGAAATGCCTTCATTGGCGTCATCCAAATCTATGCCTGCTCTGGAATTCTTCCAGAAGCCCCTCCCTCGCCCGCAGGCTGGACAATTTCCGCTTCTTGAAACACACCTAGCAAAAAATGTGGAGATGTTCCTTAGAATCGACAGCATTATCAATGACAGCGATGCTGTTCTGACAAAGGAGGACATCGGCCGCGCAGATAGGGCCTGTAAGTATCTTCCCGCGGTGAAGCCATCAATTCCGCAAGTTCAGGCCCTCATCACAGAAGCAGATGTTGTGTATGCCACTTTCCACCTTTTTTCTGCTGCCCATTCTCAGGTGTTTCGTAGGGAGCTCTTTCACAGCCAGGTGTTGGCTCAAGTGTCAGCCGCCTTGAGCAAACTTCTGACATTTGCCTACGCCTCTGCGGAGCCCGAATCTATGGCCCATAAATGCGATTCTCACAACTATCGGATCTATGGACGTCCAGAGACCACGATAAGGTCTGATAGCCATGATACTGGTATGTACTTTTGCCATCATCCACCAACAACTGATTTCGTGACATGCCATGCAGGTCGACGTCGCACTGACTACGTCTTTGTCTTTGGACCCATGTCGGCTCGGTACACATATAAGGATTATATATATATGACCTCTCAGGTCGAGTTTGAAGCAGCTCTGGATGCCGCCATCGGAGATCCAAATCTAAAGAAGAAGTGGCCGGTACTCGTGTTATTCATTGTTGAGGATAAGGTACGGTGGCGACTAAAGCATCCCGAGTGGTCGCTGACTCCGATTAATGGCAGGCTGCGGGCATCGTCGAAGAAGCACACTGGCAATCGAATTGGAATGACGATTTAGAAGACATGGCTGATCTTCAAACGGCATCTATCAACGTAAAGAATGTGTGCTACATACTGCCACAACTCCTTCTGTATGCAATCACCATGATCGTTGAAATTGGCTACTTGCACTAACTGGAAATCATAGATATTCCCGTGACGCATGCTGTCCCAACGTGTTTCTAACAGATCACCGAACAAGTATCTTGATGTTTGTCCGCCGCGATGGACTCAAGTTGAAGGCTTCGACAAGAAAGCCCAGGTTGATAAAAGGGCAAGTAAAAGGCGGAAAGGAGATGAAGCCAGTTGTCGAACCGCTGCTGATTGACGAGACAGTGACACCTGAAGTTGTTATAGAGACGGAGTACCAAGGACTTGGGATAAAGTTTCAAATGCTTAGTATTGCATTGAAGATGATGCATAGTATAGGGATTCCCATGGACAAGCCTAACACATTTCCTTCCATGTAAAAACTGTATAACGGGTTGTACTTCTGTACCTATAAAAGATAAATGCATGCCAAAAAGTACAGCCAGCAAGTTGGATCAGAGAAAATCACGCATCAAACGTGGATTATCCGATACACAGCACAGTCCCAGAAAGGAACACCGACGGTTGGTAGTCAATCACTCGTGCGACCGAAACTTCCTTCCGTACAATCATAAACGAAACAGAGCTCCACGCGTCCACTGTCAATGAAGCACATGCGCGGATTATCACACTGAGGAAGACAACGACAACCAGATAGGCCCAAGGCGTATGTGAATGCGCATATATCGGTGCGGCCGGCCTGGGAAACTCGGCGCTAAGGCAGGAAGGAGCTCATGCCGAACGATGCGGCAGCGCCAAGCACGTCTGGAACCGATTCTGGTAGTAGGACGACGATGTCGATCTAGCCTATGACAGTTAAGCAGTGAAGGGATTCTGCAACGCCACGGAAGGCCTGATGCTAAGTCTCAAATGGCGTCGGCAGAGCCGCTGTAGTTGGCACTGGCCACAGGTATAGTCCTTCTTCAAGAGGGTAGAAGGAATGGTGAAGGGTCATGACATTGCTACTAGCATCGACGGACACGATCAAAAGTGTTCGCAACAGTAAGATAAGGACGTATGATGGAGCCAGTACATCGCGTTGGAAAGATATCGTAGCTGAGCCGCCCAGGGTGAGTCCCCAACATGAGGTTTTGGTACCTTCCATAGCGCGCAATTCCACCTGTTTCAACTACAGTCAGAAAGACGTAATACAGTCAGAAGAGAACTAACCAATTTACAGCCATCCTATGCCATCTTCACAAATCCGCCAACCTGTGATATCGTCGTGTGGGCGTCATGTATGGACCGAATGTTGATAAGACGGGTCGCCTACATCATGACGAGCACCTCCCATTATGAGTTGACGAGAATAGTGGCGCGCATAAAGTGGACGGCAGGCCTTGGGCAGCCTTGCTCGTGTAAATAAGAGGCTGGACGCTGTAAGGACCGCCGGGATGCGGGTACGATTGTGCCGGAGGGTGCTAGAAGAATGACTGTGGACACCATGACGCTGTTTAGGGCTGAAAAGTGCATGAAAGCGGCTCGCCGGGAGAATGGGCGAATCTGTTAGGGCGATTTCTATCAGGAGGGCGCACTCCTTCCAACTCATCGACGCACCAAGTCACTGCCGTCGTCGCAACATCCTTTCTGCTATGCTGCTACGCCAGCAGAGGAGTCGAAGCGCATGGCGCTTGTCGTACAAAAGTCGCATCGAGGCTAGGCGGCTTGGGGAATATTTTCACGACCGCTCTTGTCGAGGGAATCACTGATCGACCGTTCGGATTCTAGGTCCGAACTGGACTGAAATCAATAGGCGCAAACAACCGCTTCCAGACTTTCTTCTTTCCTTCGATGTCGTCTGCGTCTCTTGATGCCTTTGTAATCGATCTGTCAAGGACTGGGCGGAGTGCAGTCAGCACTTAACATAGCCTCCGTCGCCCACTCTTCTCAACTATTCAGTGCCGGACACCGCAACACCATCTTGCCTCTAGAATGATGGAATCCGACTCAGAGGAATTAAAATAAGCGGCACTTCACTCACTTACTAGTGTATGATCTCTCTCCTGGCGCTCAGAGCATTCTTGTCCGACTAGCGTTTGCTCCACGACCACGAGTCTAACCATGCTTAGCTTTGCATCTGACGCGGTCTTATCGTTCTTTCTTTCACCCCGATTTCAGACCATGTTTAGTTCGCCGACCTGTCTTATCGCCCTGAAGTTCTTTCTTCCTGTCATCTCCGATAGTATCATTCTATCTATCTGAAAATACCGTACTACGTGGTATCTGAAATGCAATGTAGAACATTTTTTTCGAACTGCCAGAGCACCCTCAGTATACGCGTATGGCGCCTTCGATCTCGATCAGCCCAACATTTGGTTCGCATTTTCACATCGATGAACTCATGACTTTCCTTCGGAAGACGAAGAGGTTCCCATTAAGCGAAGGTCTTCCTCTCTCCGAACCGGAATACTTGCCACATATCGCGCCTCCCTCTTCGAGCTTGTGACCTTGATGACACGTAGAGGCCGGGCCCTTCGTAACAGGTCGAAGAATTTACAAGGGACGCGAGTGGCTTCCGTGTGTTTTCAGTGACACGCTGAATATATCTTGGCGTAATGCGTACTGGATGCGCATGACCAAGTTCTTCCCTTAGATGGTTTAGGCGGGCACTCCAAAAGGCTGAGTGTGTCGTCCGCTCGACATCATATTCAAATGCTCTCACCACAATGTAGTCTCTGCGAGGACGACACGGATAGACTGGGTACTTTCTTCCGCATTGTTCACTTCGAAACGGGTTCCACGGTGGCGGCAGTTGAGGTGAAAGGAGTTCCAATTCGTCTCAAAACATAGTGCTATCTATATAATTACACCAAGTCAAGTACCAGTTGAAGCTACTACGCTCTGGTTACCCCAAGTCAAGGACTGACTGAAGCCAATACGCTCTTCTTCTGCCCACGGGAGCAAATGAGCTCTATGTTTGTCACAACAGTCTACCACCAAAGATAGGAACAATGACACCTGTGTCTTCCAGGCTGCTTGAGGGCTCAGTTTCGACAAATCTGTAAATTCCCGGAACTGCATGACTACGACCGATTTCGGTTTGTCGTGTTCTTTCGTGATGATAAGGTCCTCTTTTCTCAATTTAAGCAGAACGCCCCGGTTGCTGAGTGTGTCTAGGGTGTCGAAAAGAATGGGAATCTAATCAAGATGAGCAAGCAATTCGACGTCGAAGGCAATCAAGTATGAGTATTCACCAGTTGTTTCGCATCGGCCAAGTATTGGGTCCACTTGACGTTAGGAGGTTCGAAAATCTGGTTGGAGTGTGGTCCTACGCGTTGTTGTTCCGCAAAGACGACGGCGTTGTGTTGTTTCACCTCATCATCAGACAGCTGATCCAACCAAGCCTAGTCAACCGGCGGAGATGGTCCATTGGTAGTATTGTTGTCGATCCAATGACCTAGCGTTTCTCCCTCGACATGTTCAAGAATCAGTGCGCATGCCATTTCTCCGTTCCGCATCATAATCTGCGAGTCGAAATTAGGGAGTTTCTTGAATAAGGCCGTACAAGAAAGAAAAGCGTACCTCATGCAAACCAAGGCAATAGGGAAGGACGGAGCCTTGGAGCTCCTTCATGTCCTCGTACATGTGATACTCCTGCGCAAGATCATCGAGAGGACTCAGGCTCGACACTCTCAGACCGGTAGCGATGTCCTCAGCCTCGGCAGGATCCGGAAAATGCATCAGAGATTGTTGAAGGATCCTGAGGACAACGCTTCCGAGAGGGATGCCTTTCTTGTCCCCAAGGGCAACAACATCCGCAATCCACACGTGAATGTCGCCGATGGGGGGACGCTGGACCGCCTTGCGGAAGACGAGATCTCCTACAAACAGTCCTTGGGCGTCGTCGCCAGACTGGTGAAAACGAGGCGGGGGACGAGATGGGATTCTTCCGTCGCCGGTAGCGCGTTGAGCGGCAACATTCGGAAGAGAAATTGGTTGGCGTAGATGGTGACGCATGATGAGCTTCGGCCCCTTGCGAAGTCTGCGAAGTCCCTCGATGTATGCTTGCAGTGCAGTGAGAGACTCGAAGTCTAGGTACGAATTGGGGGGTCCAACAGGAATAGCATGAGGTGGAATCAGAGAGGATTTATTCGAGGAAGCCATTGTTTGAGTGGTTTGTCAACGAAGTGAAAGACTCTTATACTCATAATCAGCGGAGATTGAATCCGAAACCTTCTAGAACTTTCGGGTTCAAGTCAGCTCGTAATCTGAATGGAGTTGATAAATGCTGTGAATGGAAGCGTGGTGTCGGTGCTGTTATTGTGGATGCCTCATGCCTCACATGCCTGCGCCAACGTGAAGACCGCAAGGTCTATTGTCATGATGCTGCGGCGAAGCACGGAAAACCTGGGCTCCTTGTGTGGAAGCGGTGGTGACAAAGAAAACTGAGTAACCCGGACGACTATATAATGGCAGCAGAAATCCGAATCTGAAGTACTATCACACCCCGAACTACCCTGCCTATCATGTCTTACCACGATGACAAGGTCAAGTCTATCGAGCGGTTTCTGGGAGAACGTTTTGAACCCGTGGATTATCCTCTGACGGCGACCGTAGCTAAAGGAGATATCACAGCGACGCACTGTGATTATCATCACTTCAGGGACTCGTCCACACAAATCAGCACAGGGCAGGTGGTCTCTGAAAACACATTGTTGACAGTTGCCAGTATTCTGCGTAGCCTGTCTCCCGACGATCACTTGCAAGTTTTGGAGAATATACTGTACTATTTCGACCATAGGTTCACGTCACAGGTCACAAGGCCTTGTGATGCGAACCTAATTGTAGTTGGTCACTAGGTCACAAGGGGTCATGAACATGTTTGAAATTGGTCACAAATTTGACATTTACCTAAATTTTGCTCTTCGGGCCCGTTTTTGGCAGTTTTTGCTTCCATTTCATCTTGTTTAGCATGAAAACAGTGAATTTATGCTATTTAAGTAGATTTACAAGTAAAATTAAGCTTAAAATTGTGCAAACTTAGAAATTTCAGTGAACATAATTTTTTTTGGTCACACAGTTTCGACCGGCATGAACATGGCATTCAACATGTTCATGAGGTCACAGGTCACAACCCGTGAACCTATGGTCGAAATAGTACAGTAGCCTATCAGGAGCCTGTGATCCTGGAGGCATCTGTAGCTAGGGTTTGAAGGTTAGGTTACTTAACCAGTTAATAACTGGTACTTAACTGTAACTTAACCGCACGTAACCGCTATAGCAGTTAAGATTCTTAACCGGTTATGCAGTTACCAATGGTTAGGTTAAAGGTTAACAAAAATCTCATCAAAGGATCAACCTTGACTTAACTGCCTTAACCGGTTATTAACCACCTAACCGATGTAGCGGTTTAACCGGTTATTAACCGGTTATAACCGGTTTAACCGGTTATTAACCGGTTATAACTGGTTTAACCGACCAAAACCCACAATTTCGAAAAGAAGAGGCCATGAGAGGGATTGAACCCTCATGCTGCTGTAGAAACACAGCAGGAGCTCATCCATCTAAGCCACGACCGCCGCAAGCTTTATCAATTTTTCAGCCTCATACCCCCTCTCTAGTCATATTCTGATAGGTACAGCAAGTGCATGAGAGCCATATGCCATTTAATGATTAACAGACTCTCGTGAGAATGGTATACTCACTCCGCACACAAGCCATAATTAAATCATTCAAAGAGATAGTATCCAATACAATATTGGGTGTAACAAAGAGGAAAGAGGTGTAGCAACGCTTTTGGAGCAGGCGCGTGAAGCATAACTATGCAACACGCATGCCGTGCTCCAAAATACGACCCAGCCTCAGCCAAAAAAGGATTGGGGGACACAGCGACAACGAAGGGAGAGGAATGCGCCAACTATTCTGCGGACAGCGCATCGTAGTCACCGTCAATGCCTGCCCGCAGATGTGGTCGCCCACCGAAGCGAGAACAGTCATCCAGGTGTCCGACCGCATATAGCGGCAACAAATCATCCAGGATTTGTCGTCATGAGGGCGTCGTCGTCAACATCGCTGTGCAGGCGTTATCCCGTTATATAGGCACTGTAGTAACTGTCACTGCCAATAATACGTAGATTAAAAAATACGCACCTTGAAGACCTTGAGTGCCGGCAGACAGCACAAGGACGAATTCCCAAGTCTCCTCCACCAGTAACAGTCTCCAGTATCATTCTGGAAGATGTGCCGGCGCGTTAATCGTTCTGGTGGTGCCCTTGTCGTCTTCGCAATGACATGGTGCGCGCGGATGTGCGGGTGTCAGCATTGGGATTGTAGACTTGTCAGGAGCGTCGGCGTCGGCATCATTTCAGCCTCGTTGCTGGCATAGCTGCTATTGGGATAAATTAGTTCTATGATTAACAGACAGAAAAAATACGCACCTTTGCGACGCCGCCTGCCAGCAGACAGCGCAGCGTCGAGTTCTCCATTCAATCTCCTATGTCCTTTGCCCCACAGGGCTTCTCCGTCGTCATCGTTGAAGATTCGCGGCCTCGTTGGAGGGCTTACGCGTCCAGCGGGGCCGCCGGGGCTCTTCAAGCCCGCAAATTCACAGACAAAGCGCAGAAATGAGTCAGATCGAAGAAAAAAGACACCTGGGACACCCGCGTCCCAAGGTCGAGTCGCGGGGCGCAGGCGTCGTGGGATGGTGGTGGTCTCAGAGAGAGATCAACCCACCAAAAAGCGTCTCAATCACCACTCGGATGATCGGACCGGGTGCTTTTTGGTGGGTTCGTCGTGCTCCAGCACGACAACGGAGAGGATTGAAAGTTTAAAACATTGCAGGATGTGATGCTGCAATGTTTTAGAGTCTTTTATTTTTTGGCTGATTTTTGGCCTATGAGAACATGATACTTGTACTTATAGTACAAGTATTGTAACAGGTGTTAAATTCTGAGCATGGCAGGCGACGATTGATTTGATTTGAGTTAGAATTGATGTATAGCATTGTAAAGTATAGCATGTAGTATAAAACCGGGGAGCCGGAGAGCTTTTCCTTGCGAGAAGACATGATTTTGTAGATACACGATGGGATACTTGCTACGTTAGGCATTTCCAAGTCCGTCAACCATTAAATAACTCCAGACTTAGCTTATATACATGTATTATGATCACCAAAGTATATTCCGATGCTCACGTTTGTAGTCCGAGGCCCTCGTCGTTGTCCCGAACGACGTTAAAGTCATTCCGTTCGCGATTCGGTTCTCGGACCGATCATCCGAACGGTGATCAAGACACTTTTCCGTGCTGGATCTCTCTCTGAGACCACCACCATCCCACGACGCCTGCGCCCCGCGACTCGACCTTGGGACGCGGGTGTCCCAGGCGTCTTTATTCTTCGATCTGACTGTTTTCTGCGCCTTTTCTGTGGATACGCGGGCTTGAAGAGCCCCGGCGGCCCCGCTGGACGCGTAAGCCCTCCAACGAGGCCGCAAAACTTCAAGGACGACGACGGAGAAGCCTCGCATGGCGGAGGACTCAAAAGGTTGACTGTGGAAGTCGATGCTGCCTGTCTGCAGACAGGCGGCGTCACGAAGATGCGTAGTTTTTCTTTTTTTATTCTTCCAGTGAATTTACTGACTACAACAGGACGAATTGATGACCAGCAGGACCACCCAGAGTGCGACGATTGTCGCCTCTGTCACGCTGACGATTGTCAGGTGTCCTCGACCTCTGCTTGACTGCGCGGCGCCCCACAATAGGGCTGAACAGCGCGTAAAGCCCGTTGCTAGGGCCACAACACCCTAGCAACGGCCATCGACAGACGCGTAAGCCCCCAAATGGGCAGCAAACGACGATGAAGATGGATCGCGACTTCTCAGCAGCCGCGAGGACGACCGCGCCCAGCAAGAAAGCCTCCAGGAAAAGAGGCAACGATTTGAGAGTCGGGCTGGATGGCGTCGCGGACGCATCCAGCCCAGAACGGTGCGTGTTTTTTTCGCTTTTCCATTCATAACTGACCAGCAATGCTGTAGGAAGACGGCGACGGTCTTCAAGCGGCTGGATCAGCCTCGCGCCATCTCAGGTTGATGTTTGGCGGGCTTGGAGGGCGTGGTGCACGCATTCAGCTCAACCGGTGCGTATTTTTTTGCTTTGTGTTGCAATACCTCTCATTAATTTTGACCTCTTACTTCTCAGTTTTCACGACATCGAGGGCTCGCGTCGCTGACACCATTTGGCATTATCCTCTTTTGCCGTTCCTGCCCGGCAGTGTCGCATTTTTGGTGCACGGTATGCGCGTTGCATAGTTATGCTTCGCACGCCGGCTCCAAAAGCATGACTATGCCTGTGTCCCTTCAGGAAGGACTGTACGGGGCTGTCGAGGTGCTTTTCATGTTGGATATAACCACTGCACATTTGTGTGGTGTGTTGTCTTACTGAAAAAATCTCTCGACTATGTCTGTTAATCATTATTGTTGTATACAGTTACACTGGTATTGACATGAATGACATTGGCAATAAAACTGATCTACAGTGCTAGAATTTGCGGCGGCAGTGGCTCAGTGGCTAATGAGTCATATCTAACTAATTTGTAAGGTATGTGGGCGTTCAACCCCTCCTGCTGCCCTTTTTGAGGCAAATATATGCGGTTAAACCGGTTCGTAACCAGTTATAACCGGTCTAACCGATTCTGTAGGGTGGCGAAGTAAACCCCCCAGGAGGTAACTTACCGGTAAGTTACTAGGGGGGTTCCGGAGGCCTAGGTATCAATACAGTAAGTTACCGTTACTTACCCGACACGTGACGTTTCACGTGAGAAGCGTGGCGCAATTTCTTCCGGAGCTTCCAGACCTTAATTTTTTTGCTTATCAGAGTGAGTTTTTGCTTCAAACTGTACATAGTTCCACTGTATCTACCATTTAGCACCTTTTTCACTATCAGTGATCTATAGGACCCTCTCATCCCCACCTGCAACCTTCTCCCCTTCTGCTCCAATCACATGACAGGTCACATGTTTGGTAAGTTACCTCCCTCCTCGAGCTTGAGGTAAGTTACCGGTATCGATACCAGTAACTAACCGCCGTAAACCCTACCGGTATCAAAACCTAGGGTTTACTTCGCCACCCTACGATTCTGCAGTCATAACCGGTTATAACTGCTAACCTAACCGGTAAATTAACTGGTTAGCGGTTAATTGCAGTTAGTGTCAGTTACAGTTATGGTTAACAGACATCAGCGAACTCGGTTAAGGTTACAGTTACAGTTAGGCTGGCTCAGGGGGTCTAACCGTAACCTAACCTAACCTCAAAACCCTATCTGTAGCATACGCCATCAGGCTCTGATCTCCTACATCGCTAATCATGCTATTAGGCTCATGTTGAACTATCGCGTCTTGCAGCCAGTGAGGTCACTCCTTAACGACATCTGGGGTTTGTACAACCGGCGCGAAATTCAAGACCTTGTTCAAGACCGCAACCGAAACCGCAAAAACGAGTTAAGAATCCGAAAAGTTCTTGAGTCTTGACCTCTTTGGTTATGGATTCGCCGTCAGAGCCCAAAACACAGCCAAGGATCGTACGTGGAAGTTGGTTCCTTTGATATGATCTTCATTTACGCGTACAATCAGATACCTCGATACAAGACCATGTCCTCACATTCGAGGCTCATCGCATCAAGGAAAACCTTTCGGAAGATGATATCATCCCTGCCGAAAGGACATCTTTCTACAGTGACAAGCAGTTCAAGCTCTGGCTGGCGAAGAAAATCAAAGAATACGAGAGAAATCCAACGGACTTTGCCACCCGGGTGAAGAACAGTGCTCCCAGTACGCCGCTTCCATGTGTAGCCATACTGATTATCGAGGAAAAGGTCAGTAAACACCTTCGTGCACATGTATACGAGAGGGCTAGAGAGCTGACCGTTCTCTGGAAGAAACCGGGCACATTCAAGGACAACTCGTGGCAAACCGCTGCGGAAATGGTTAAGGGGACAAAGAAGCAGACTCATGTGGCGAATGTTCAAAAGGTTATAGCACAGATTCGCCCGTAAGTCAGCGGTGACCTACACCAGAACAGACAATCTAACTGTTCTCCGCAGATACTCAGCCGCTCTTAAGTGTCGTCATGCTCTCATCTCCCAGTTGACTGACACCGTCCTGGTGGATATGGAAAACCATGCCTTAGAGTTCAATGCCAAAAGTAAAGTGTATGAGCTGATAAAGATCGTCGGGGGCAGAAATCACAACGATACGGAAAAGGCGGTATTAACAGTGGACGACAGTAAACTTGCTGTGCGAGAGAAGATGTTTTACATTGCATTCCAACGATTATTAGAGATGCTGGGGATGTAATTGAACTTTCCGTTGTTTGGTCCCTACTAAGCAGTGTTGGGCTTAAGGTTTAAGGGTTAAGAAAACTTAAGCCTTAAAAACCTTATTAAGGGTGGCCTTATTAAGTCTAGATCTGAGAACTAAGCCCTTAATAAGTCTTAAGATTAGGTGGCTGTGCAATATAGGAGTCATAAGGGTGACTTATATTACTCTTAAGTAGTCAGATTTGGTCTTTCCCAGGTCTATCACTACCACACTAATGAACAGTTAGTATATCTTAAAGACTCAGATATGTAGGCCTTGGCATAGTAGAAAAAAATTTGATATATTGACCTTAATATACCCTTAAAAACTCACCTCTTAATAAGGGTTAAGTTAAGGGTAAGGCCTTAAAAATGAAAAGTACCCTTAATTAAGACCTTAAGCCCAACACTGCTACTAAGTATCTTGAGCTACAATGAGCAACCATTGATTCTACTACAGAGTCTCCGGCGGAAAACAAGGAAGCTTCAGGACGACAGGGCACGCTGGAGGCGCGTGCTCATATCATCTCTTGACTGCGCAGATACACAGCGTTCTGGCGATGAATGCCCGCAGGTGTTGATGCTAGTCATCATAACGAGAGATATAAAAGGACACCTGTTCGGCGTGCTGTCGTGTTAACGCTATCAGCATGATTGAAAGCACCGGAAGCACTGCCACCCAGGCTAGCGCCAGTGTTGAAGAAGACGTGGAAGCGCCTAGTGCTCTGCTGGCGGTCAGTTTTTGGAATGGATTGGTGTAAATATATATATCTCATCGTTCATCTAGCTTGCGCAAGGCGGGTCAGTCCTTGCTGGATGGACTGGCGTGCATCCAGTTCCGGTGGAGTGCCTCTCTCCTTCGACGATACCTTCAGCTGACAGTTTGTTACAGGCAAAGCCACAATCGGACGCGGCCACATCTACGTCTTCAGGAGGCACCGGCGATACAGCTATAGCGACGTCAACCACGCCAGAACAGGATTGAACATCGTGCATTTGAAAGAGAAAGGCGCCTTGGGAGTCAAGCTCTTGGTGTACATAATGAAATGGTCTCTACGTCATGAACATTAATATCATTGCGGACAAACCCATTAAGAAACTCACATTACTCGAAGCCAACCACCGTACAGGAACCGTACATGTCACTGGCGGGAGTGGCTTTATTACGAGGTATCCATATCCAGCAACGACACCTTCCTTCTCGATCTCGCCGGTCCGCGTGTATCCACCATCATCTCGTCCGCGCCCAGATCCGCGCGCGCCAAATGCGCCACTGGATTTCGCCAAAACGCCTTGCCTTGCATCTGAAACAGGTCTTGTTCCGGAATTTCAACAAGAACACACGCCCTATACTCGCGCGCACGGCGTCGAGCCTCAAGCGTAGTTTCAGACCCTCCATCTCCGCTTCCAAGTCGGCGACACGCCGCGCACCGTCTGTGAGTACGGACATCGCCTCGATTATGCCGGGGACGTTGGATTTAATGGCCGAGTAAGAGACGGAGGGTGTGAGCGCTGGCCTGGGCGACTCTGGGGTTGGGAGAAGAAGTGACTGGGGTAATCGCGAGGGCCATGTTCTAGGTAAGGGAGGGTTGGGTGGGGCTAAGGGAGGTGTTTCGCTATATTGAGACGGGGCAGTAGGAGTAACGGTGATATCGTTCTGTAAGACGACGGTTGGTTCTGATGATAGTGAAGAAGGCGCTGGACAAGGTAGTGGAATTGGAGGTTCGGATCGAGGTGAATCAACGGATGACTTGTCTGGGGTTTGTCGGGAAGAAGCAACGACAGTGGTAGCCTGACTCCAGGGTGAACCGACGAGTGAATGTGATTTGACATCCTGTCCCCAGACCTTGGTAACTCGCCACGCCTCTAGATATGCGTGAGCGGAGAACGTCCTGTCGCCACTCGGAAGCGGGGTGCTGCTATACACCCATTCACCATCAACTTCGTAGAAGCCTTTTAAGAAGTCTTCCGTGGACATGCCGTGATCTGCTTGCTGCTCCGTCAACTTGAACCCCTCGAAACCGGTGACACTCAGTCGTCGCCAGTCCGTTAAAACTAGAATACATTAGTAGGCCGTTGACCCCACAAAGCATATCGCGACACGTACTGCGCTTGACAGGATCCTTGGCATATTCCGGTTCACCATACTTTTCGATGAATGCCTTCAAGCGCTCCGGATCTGAAGTAAACCACCCCAAGCGCAAGCGCGTCAGCACGCGATCCATTGTGAGACAGCGCCAGCTTCTGCCCATCCCGTTAGTCGCAGCCTCTTTATGGGCAGCATCAAGGAAGGTCGCACAGACATGCGAGGCATGGATTATGCCCATCGCCGCCGCGTCCCAATCACCAGACGTCAGCGCGCGCCTTGCGCTCTCCCAATAGCACTGCGCGTAATACATCAACGGGATGCGATACGCTTGCGGGATTACAGTCGATGCTCCGTATGCATAGAAGACGTGGGTAAACCATGCACGTTTCTTGGAAGACCCAGGGACCGCGAAGACGTGAGTGATAAGCTCCTGCATGATTTGAGATTTAGACCAGGACGATATGTCGCGCATGGGGAGTTCGGCGGAGTCATTAGCTGATTGGAATAATGGCGGCGGTGAAGGGGATGGGAGTTTGACGGTGATGGGCGACTGCTCCCTCTTCAGCGGTTGGTTCCGGGTGGCTTCGGCAAAGTCGCGATGCTTTGAAAGGCGTAGATGATGGCTCGGTCGGCGCGTCTGAGAGTGCATGATTGCGTTCCAATAAGGATATGAATAATTTAAAGACTTCTGAATGCTTGATTAGCCTGAGACGTCATCATTCGCAATGATACGTCCTCAGCTCGTACCGTTACAATGGGCACAGTTCCTTTGAGTTTCCTTTACTGACGTGAAAAGACGAAGAGAATGTTCATGAATGCAGCAGTGGGTATGGCGCAGAAGCTGTATTTGCAAAGTGTCAAATTCGTGTGAAATTTTGGTAATTTTTTTGGAAACGCACCACGATGAGGACGGCTTCGACAAGGTAGAGATCTTGGTCGTGAATGAAGGGCAGAAAACAGAAGGCGCACGCCCTGTCGATATCAATGAGAAGTGTGGTGAGGGTCAGGAGGAAAAGGCGGATTACCGGATTTGGACAGGCTGTCCCTTTCAATGAACTTCATCACCATTGGACGACCCCACACCTTACAGCCTCCCGTTCCACCTATCGCCATGTTATCATGAGTGACATTTGGCCACCAACCCGGAATTCTGACGCGGGATTGTACAGCTCTCTGCGGTAAGAAGAAGTTCAAGGCAGTACGCCGGAAATTTTGTACGGCCGTGTTCAGGCCATGCAAAAAAGAAACAATCCGAAAGGCAAGGGCAAGAAATTAGCCAGTACCTTCTATTAGTGTCAAGCAAAATAAGACAATTTGACTGTCTGCTTGGCCTTTACAGGATGTTACGCCACAGAGTCGTGTAAACTAGGACGACTAGAGGTAAGTGACAGGAGCTTAAGGGTATAAACGAGATGGATGTGATATTTACAAGGTCCGGATTGTATTATAGTGTTACAAGTCGAACATGATCGAACGCGAACTGCCAGATTCGCACAACTTGTCGACTCTGAGGGTTTCGACGTAGTCATCAAGGATGATAGAGGCTAAACACGGCGGAGAAACTGTCCGTAAATCCTTTGAACAACCCATTTCGATATTCGCCGACTGCTCTTCTGACCAGGCCGGAGCCTTCACAGTCTGTTCTGACATCGCCACGGTCGGACCTCACAAGCCGGACAGAGCTCTTGAAGATGATATCTGGATAGAAAGCTTCCAGGACACCGGATAAGAATTTGACAGACTACTATATGACGTGCCTATTGTGTACGGCGGGGACAGGATGTGCCATATGCTCGCCGTGAAAGCAGAGCTGTATCGAAAAGCAGAATCATCACGTAGGAGTGCACACTGTTTACAGCAGTCTGACTCGGTAATCGGTAAAGAGCTGCTAACAAACACTTGGCAGACCATTCCACGACTCACAGCATCCGCAGTTGATGCTTACCGACAAATGATGAGAGGAGAAAGCATTTCAGGATCTGATAGAAGACCATTCAATAGGAGATGAGCTATGTACATAGCCCCGGCGAGCTAATAATGGCCTTCATGAGTGCCAATGGCGTACATTCTGAGTCCTGTTTTCGGCGGTCAATTAGCCTGAGTGTCGCCTGAGCTCAGTCCGTCTGAGAAACTGTGAAGCCGGACCAAAGCAAATAAATGGTAGTCTATCCTAGGCGCAGTATTTTACTTGGCGGGTATCGCAATGGCATGAGGGTAACAGAGAAGCGCAGTAGCAATGTCAGTGTCATGGAGGTCAAGAGCAAGCGTTGGAGAGATGACGTCACGCGAGGTTGATTCCACGTGCTGCGAGTTTTAAAGCAGCGCAGACTTGGGCTGGCCTATCCACCGCCCACACCTATTCGGATAGTTTCAGTGTGCTAAATGTTTTAGAAAAAAAAACTCTGACACTTCTCTAACGGCTTTTCTTTGCCACTCTTCGAGCGCTCGGTCCCGTGATCGCGATCACATCACGTTCTTTTGACAAATTGGTATTAGTACGGCTTGCCTCTTGCGACCATGACTAAAACAAAGGCCGCCTCAAAACGACCCAAAAGATCGCGAAATACGCCGCCTTCTGAACACTACAACTGTGATTTGATTGACGACGAGGACCAGCCCCCTGCTAAACGCATCAAGACGCGTCCGGTCAAACGGTCGACGAAGGGAAAGGGGAAGGGAAAACAGACTGGAGCGTTCCAGCAACTGCCAGTCGAACTCATCCTAGAAGTGCGTAGGGTCCTTAATGTAGAACTCTTCCTGAGTGCGCATCTCCGCAGATCATATCGTACCTCCCACCGAAAAACTTGGTAGCGCTTATGTTCCTCTCCCGCGGATTCTATGGCATGCTCTCAGATGACTCTCCAGCGTCTCTCAAGATGTGGCAGAACTCTCGCATGAACGAAATTGTGGCAGTTCCCGCCCCACCCCAAGAACTTACGGAG
The DNA here is from genome assembly GCA_036872995.1 of Hymenopellis raphanipes. Taxonomy (NCBI): domain Eukaryota; kingdom Fungi; phylum Basidiomycota; class Agaricomycetes; order Agaricales; family Physalacriaceae; genus Hymenopellis; species Hymenopellis raphanipes. Next base: position 1,320,407 of record JAYMDG010000015.1, read on the forward strand.
CTACAGTGGGCCAGATTTCTCTACGAGACCCATTGTCTGGTCGGTTGGTAAAAGTTTTGTTGTATGTGTTACTCATTTATCGCTTTGCAGAGCTGTGGATCGACACGAGCGAAACTGACTCATCTGTTCTCTCTTCGAAAACGTGTTTGTTCAAAGTGTATGTCCGCCAAGTACGTTGAATATTCTGTCAACGCGATCTGCCGTGACTGACCTTGTGTAAAGTTTGGTGCGGGGTTCTGACCGCCCAAAGGCACTTCTCCAGAAATATCCTTTTGCCAGTGTCGATGCACTTGCCTTCGTTATGCCTTCAGGTATGTCTTCATGATCCCTTGAGATCACTATACCACAAACTTGATGTCCTTCAGATAAAGACATCGGTGGAAGTGTTCTTCTTCGAGGAGGGGGTGGTATCACGGTCGTATATAGTCATTACCACTGGGAGTCCCACATCCCGACTATGCTCAGGCGCTTAGGCGAGGAACATCCTGATGTATACTTCGGCGAGGTACATCCCTCAGAGTCGGACTCTTACCAGACCTTCTACAGGGAGGAAATGAACCACATTCAAACTGCGCTAACGGTGAGTCGAAGTTGTTTTTTGTCCTTTGGGCAGCTAACCAATCTTTGCTTGCTAGCACGCCACGGCATGCTGTATTTGGGAGAGAGAAATGGCTGCGAAATCGGGAACTTGGACGACGATGAAGAAATCAAAATATATTAGGGGAGTGGGGGAGTACGGGAATGTCATCCGGATTTGAAACAGTATTGCTCGCCCCATTTTGTAGCCGCTGTCTCCAAATCGTCTTTCATCATACCGTCTTTGTTGCCATGCTGAGATGCGCCTTCCGTTAACAGGTTCCGCGCTGTTCACTGCGGCGCCGAAGGACGTGCAGCTCATACCGTGCTCGATGTCCGTACAGGATCCAATTTTATCACACCGTTGGAGCCGGTGAGCACTCACCGAGACGCCTTGAACGGCATCGCCTTCGTAATTCTTACCATCCGGACATCGACTTCGAAGCCTTCCGAAACGCTGGAATAGAGTGCTAGGGTCTACTGGTTTGTGACCATATGGAATCCCGTGCAAGAGACATGTCGCTCAGAACTTCGCCGGCCATTGTTGTCTTCCTGGTCGTTATTACTGTGAACGGATTTAGTGACAGCTTGATTGCTGCCATTCTCCCAGATCAGCCCAAATTGTTTCATGCTTCTTTCTGCGATAAGGGCAACTACCACATTCCAAAGTATATCAAGAGGTCGTCTATCTTTTCATCACTCGTTCTCTCCTTGTCATGCTCATCCCACTCCTTTTCATCACTCTCCTTTTCTCGTTCGCGATTGCCCAGCAGTATGCTGGGAGATCAATCAATCTGCCCCGCCTTCCGCAGAGTATTGCAGGAGGGGAACTCGCGTTCTTCAACATCAAGGACACGAGCGGTGGCAACCTCACGATGGCGAACTACTTCTCGCGTCCGAACGGACAGCGACAAGACACGCAGAAGGTATGTTTTGCCCTTCGGTTAGCTATAGAGGGTCGATAATCACCACTGCGCAGGTTCAACGAGCCGTAATCTATATCCACGGTTCCCCCGAAGACCCCCAGATCTACTTCGCTGCTCTTCTATCAGGTTTGGCAGACTGTTTATCTCGAAAAGGAGGGGCTGATATTATACTCAGGTCTTAATGCAGCGACAAAAATTAGCCCCGAGATCAACCAAGACAGTGTCGCCCTCATGGCACCTCTGTTCCCCAGCGACAACAGCGACTGGTCGAGATCGAATCTTGCCACGTTCAAAGGCTAGTACACCATGTTGTCTTCTCACCGTGATGTAGACTCATTCGTATCTTAGATTTGGGGTGGTACATAGGCGAGACGAGTGTCTATCCGGCGGGGCAGAAGCTATCTTCCTTTGATGTGCTAGACCAGATTGCACAGTACTTCGGCAACGCCTCGATATACCCGAACATGAAGGAAATCGTTATCGCGGGTCATAGCATGGGTGCTCAGATGGTCCAACGATACGTCGCTGTTGGCAAAGAGTTATTTCTGCATGGTACTGGGTTTCTTGGCTCTTTGAAAGAACATTCACTCATAGATGAACAGTGCCAATTACATACTGGATCGCAAACCCCAGTACACTTCTGTGGTAAGGGCATACATACTCGTCTAATCCGATCTTCTTATTCATCACACAGGTTGAATGACAAGCGTCCTAACGATACCTCAGCTTGTCCAAACTACAACGATTGGGGACACGGATTGGATAACTATTACCTGGACTACGAGCACACATTCGTGAACACACTCGGACGTCTCGGCGCCGTTCGTCTGCGCTACCAAAGCAAGCGCATCGCGTATGCTCGTGGCCTCAACGACTTTGGAAACTATATCATAAACGGAGAGTGCTCGCCGTGCACAACGGGGTACGATCCCATCAACCGTTTACGATCTCAGCGCGACTGACACTGTAGGTAGATCTAACCGTGGGGAGAGGCTGTACAACTTCTTCGACGCATTTCCTCCCGATGTAGGAGACACGGTGGATTACGTCGAGGGGATTGGCCACAATGGTATTCAGATGGCACAAGCACAGGCTGGTCTGAATCGGCTATTGTGAGTTTTGATTGACGAAAGCATCGTCCTTCGTTGTTCATCTTCAACTAGCTTCGACAACTTCAACGGTAACGGGTCTCGTCATGCGAATACCGGCGAGAGAGGACCTCCTCATCGTCCTGGTCAGGCAGCGACGTGTCCTTAGCAGTTAGCGGGGATCGAGTTATTCTTCGATACTGGTTGCTGATGATGGCTTTAAATAATTAGAACAAATTTATTTTCTTTTGGGCGTTTGTTACTCCACGAGAATCAAAACTGGTAATCATATTCTACGAAAAGGCACTCTGTCTATCGAGGATATCCAACATGAATACAACTACAAAGTACTGTTCGTAGCATCTACTATACTTTCCGACATGAATAGTCGCCAAATCAGCAAGCTCCTGTAAATTCTTGTTGCTCCAGCCAGCCTCCAATAACTCCCTTACTTCTTGCGGCCATGTAACCCGAATACACTGGTTCAGGGCGTCGCGAACGTCCTGAAGGCCAATATTCCTAAGGATATTCCGGTCGGCGAAATAGCCCATTGCGGCGCCGTACTTTCGTGCTATGATTGATAGTCCAAGGACAGTATAGTCGCCTGACTCGACGACTAGATAGAACAGCCGTGCGTGAGTAGCGGCGGGAATGGAGAGATCCTTTCTCGCCATTATGCACTCGAGTAGCTCGTAATTTGGGTTCTTGAAAAATGCCAAACCTTCATTATCAAGGATAATATTGTGCAGGTTCCGTCTGAAAGCGCTGTGAAGAGGAGTTGGCCTAAATACAGCTTCGCAACATCGGTGCAATGCTTCCAGTCGAGTCCCGCCAAAGCCGAGACCCAGATTATCGAGTCCATCGGAAGTGTCAACGGGATGCCCCCAACGCTTTGCGTGCGTGGTGAACAAGTTCAAGGAGAGCGATTCCACAGAGGGCACGTAGCCCGTGCAGCGAGCATTAATATCGATGTCTTGTCGATCCAGAAGTGAGGTAACAACTCTCCACTGATGATTTGGGGGAATATATGAATCGAATCCAGAAGCAAGCCCGCCTGGCTGCTCCCAAAAGTGTATCGCAGCATGCAGCGGAGTCATCCCGGTCGACCTGTTTGTGGCATTTACAGCGATGTCGCACCGGGTGAGAAGAAGGTCAACGATATCTGCATTGCCCCATACTGCCGCGTGGTAGAGAGGCCCACCACACTTGAGCCCGGAGACGACGGTTTCGGGATTAAGGAGGACTGTACGAGCAATATCTTGCGGGCATGTGCCCATGGAATGTTCCGAGGAATTATAGTATGGGAGGGCGATTATACACGCGAGCGGGCAATGCGCACAATACAATTCCGCCTTCCCGTCTACGCACTCAGAGCAACTTTCAACACCTGTGAGATTGATCCGGCCTTGACGGCGGAGCAGCATACTTCTAACAAGTGTCCAATGGCGCGCCTGTGCAGCTACAACTAATGCCGCATCGAATTGAGTGTCGGCGGTGTCGAGCAGCGCCTCCAAATGAAAGAAGGAGCGCTCTAGGCCATACTTCGCCGCGTGGTAAATTGGGGTAGGGAAACTGGTGTGATAGGGGTACTCGTCAGGACGCATGTAGTCGATGGGGTGAAAGAATTTATCCGCCTTTTTAATCGACTGCATAAGCTCACTATTCGAAAGGACGCACAAGATGTCCTGCAGTTGTGCAGGCTCAACTTCCAACTGACGCCCATAACGAACCCAGTCCCTGCCACCAAAACAAGGAGGCCAGTTTTCAGCTTTCCAAAACACCTCTTGCGCCTCGTCAGGACGGGATAGAACTGCAGTGCAGACAGTAAAAGCGAAATGATACGGGCTGATATACGGATCAAAGAGCTTGGCGGAACGAAGGGTGATATATTCGGGAATCGTATAATCTAGGGAACATGAGCCGCGCGCAACAGCCGATGGTCACGACAGACTCACGAATGAATGAAACTTCGTTGGAGAACGTGTTGACATCCAAAAGGCCTTGGCAGGCATGAAGAATAGTCGCCTTCGTTGGTTTCCTGTCGGGATGAATGAAGGGAGGTTCCGTCCTGCAAGCCAAGAGCATCCTCAAGCCAGAAAGCGTCAGTGCCTCCCGTTGTTCCTGCACAAAGGTCCACATGATTGCTCGAAGTGCGAGGTCTCTGTTATTGGGTTTCTGCACGTGAATACGGTGCCAGATGCGATCATACGCAGCATCCAGAGATGCTGGAATAGAGTCTAGTACTTTTCGGACATCGCTCTTACACGTCACGTCGTGCTCCAACTCGGCGAGTTGCAAGGTTGCCAAGAGGAACATGCCGTCTGCCTTTGCGAGGATCTCGGACCGAATAGTAGCCTGAAGAACTTCATCACCCTCTACGTAGGGCATCTGTGGAAGTTTCTTGTCTACGGCGGCGATGATGTCGTCGTCCACAGCACGAATTGGGACAGATGGGTAAGCGCGTATCTCGTCGAATACTCGGCGGGAGGTTACGAGTACTCGGACGTTTGGACTGATGCTTTGCATAGCGGCGAGAACCGCGCGACTGGTGCTGTAATCTCCAAATTCATCCAGTGCATCAAGAACAATGAACACGGGGCGCGCGTTGGTGTTCGCGACTTCAAGAAATAGTGCGGGGAGATCGGAAGTGGTAGGCTCCGTGTTCCTTGTATAGAGATCGCGAATGGACCGCGGAACGCTTGCAGAGGTCTCGACCAGTTGGCGGAGGAGGCACCGGTAAACAGTATCGATCTCCGGGACTAACACACTTCCGTCATGACAACGATTTCGCCGGCAGAATATGTGAAGTACAATGTTTTCTGAGCTCGTCGAACGCAAACGGTCTATCACAAGGCATCTAAGGAACGATTATGGAAGTTATCAGGCAGAACGACGGCGAACGCACGCTATAACTGACTTGCCAGCACCGGCTACAATGAATAGGTAATGAGTGTACATCGCTCACAGAAAGACGGGTAACATACGATGTCCATGGAACCACAGGGTGTTCGACGAGGCGGTCCCAGCCAACCACGACACAAAATTCACGGTTGAGAGTACCCACTCGCCTGTACCAGCAATCCGCTGAGAAGAAATGCTGGCATGGCGAGGTGCAAAGTTAACCTCAGAAATCCATCTTGCGATGCTCAAGCGTTCGGCATCTAAGTTTAAGTGAGCGGCGTCAAAGCACGACATCATCAATCCACAACTTACCGATTGTCTGCGTTGACAGGCTGGCGACTTTGTTTTCGACAACTGCCGCTGAGGCCGCAATAACTTCCACTGAGCCCTGAACGTCGTCCAATGTCGTATTCACCATTCCAAGTATCTCGTGCATCTCGGCTTCAAGGCGACTACGGGAAAGTAAATTCACAGGAGTTATGGTTCGGTGAGCATAAACTCACATGGTGTCCTGTTGGGAGGCAAGGACAATCAAGGTCTTCATGCGTTCCATATCCGATAAAAGGCGAGTAACCTCTGGCTTATCGAACGGCCAGATCAAAGCAGCCACGAATCGCTGGGCCCGAGCCCACAGACCGGGCCTCTTTTCGCCCACTCTTCCCCGTTTCAATATCTTCTCCAGCTCGTTGTCGTCATTGCCATGAAATTTCCACCGGGATCGAGAAGACTCTGAAGCTGTCTCATGAGAGGGAGATTATCGCCGAGGGCTGGGGTGTGAAGTGTATCCTTCAGATCGTCGAAAAGACCGTTAAGGACACCGAGCTCGTGGAGGACGCGACGACGTGCATCTGACGATTTGCGGACATCCTTTGCATAGTCGTAAATTTGCTTGCATTTGTCCATCAGGGAGATGAAAGCTGTAGGGTCCATCGCGGTATATTCGCGAAATACAGGCGACTGTTGGCGGTTCGGAGACGGAAGGGACGATGTCAATCGCACAGCGTGCAGCATTCGTATCCAGTTCCGTGCCTGAGTGTACAAGGTCCGAAAAGTACCGATTCCATTGCGGTAGAGAGACCTTCGGTAGATTCCTTTCAATCTCGAGATGGATGTTACAAATCCTGAACTTAATTGTGCTTCCCAGAATGCGCCAGGTACCGAGAGCAGTAGGACAGGTAAAAACAGGATCACGAGAAGCTATAGAGGAGTTAGATGACTTCAGATTGGTCTCCAGTTGTTGACCTCGCCAGGTGTGGGAGTGTCGTGATCTGTCATGGTGGTCGCAGAGCAAGACGCGTTGTTTGGTCATGTTGTCTTCACAACCATGATTGCTCCTTACTACTGTATCATCCATGATGCTCAAGCTCGGTATATAGCAGTTTAAGCAAAGACATTTAGGAATATGTTAGTGATGTCCTTCCCTTTTTTAAAAAAATTTCTCTCATTTTGACTACGCCACACTGTTTTGGTCCTGCGCGAATAGTCACTCGCGCGTATGGAGAAGGGAGGCGTCTTGCTCACCCAAGCTACTTCTTGTCCATGTGCATTGGCGTCGCAAGACAGTGCTTCATGCTACAGTGTGCGTAGTAGACACGAGAAAATATCTTGATTGACGACTTCAACAATCCAGTTGAGCAAGATATCAGACATAGGTGTTTGGTAGAACCTGCCCTTTAAATCAGCGATGGAGTTAGTCATGTCACCAATAATGACGGAGAGTGACTGTAGGATAAGTAGAGGGGATGTGGACGGGTAAGGTCATCGAGATTTAATGGAATAGGCCGGGCTACAGATCAGAGACGTGGAGACGGATGACCCGTCTCTCGCAACTTAAGCCATATACTCCTTGAGCCCTCAAAGACATGGGCAGAGAGGAAAGGCTTTCGGGATCTCGGCCCGACCGCCGCGTCGTGTACGCCACGCCCACATTTCGATGTCAGGCTGAGCTGGAGCAATAAAATGTATCAAGATTGGCATAGAATAATTATTCTACGCGACAACGAACGAACAAGCACATACATGAATCGCCCCGTAGGTTTTTTCCATCTGCCGCGCCATCGAAATAGGAGGTCCAGCAGCACTAACGCCGTCTCCTGGTTCCGGGCCACCGGTGCAGGACACCTCTTCTGCACATTGTTAAATTGTGCATCAGATAGGGCTGTAGCAGGCGGTCCTGACGTCGTAACCATTTCCCCAGCAGCTTGGGATCCGTCCATCTCTGTGAGAAAGCCGGCGCTTCTGCTAACGACTGATACGAAAGACTATCCGTAAGCGTCTGACCATCATTTCGGTATGCTCTGGGAACCCGCTTGGGACATGAAGCGACATCGGGAAAGACAGAATAATCGTCTTCGCAACTGTAGGAGAAACTGTTAGATACCGTGGCGGTCTCGGCGAAACAACGCACCAGTTTACGCGAGCCAGTTGCCCCTCCTGGCCTAATTTCGCGCGAGACTGCTATCGTTCAAGTTGGCGCAGCGATGGCCCGAAGCCTCATAATTGCATATCAATACCTTGTCGATATCAAAGGCCGGCGTAAGTGGGAATCAAGTGTTGGATGAAATTGGGAGGAGGGGGGTGAATTGTCCTGGAATGGTGGCTGTTCATGGTGGATTGAAAAGACACGTTTTATGAGCGAAGGACCGGTCCCAGCGTGCGCACATCTGCAGCTCTCGCCAAGCATTGAGTACAGGCGTTCGCCAGGAGACCCTGGCAGAGCCATGTGGGTAGATCAGACCCTAAGCCGCCCCCGGCAATCGGAGAGCTGTGATGCGAGGTGCCTACCATCGAACTCTTGTAAACTCTCCAGAACAATGAATTCTTCATCAATCCCCTTCGGAGTTGCACTGTTTGAAAGCCATAGATCACTTTCATGGAGCCCTGGGAGCAGATTTTTAATATTTGACTGAGACTATTTTGTCGAAAATTCCCGCTAGAGGGTTTCTATTTATTGGGAATCTGCCTCCAGGGCTTTATAGAGGACATAAATTAATGGTACTCTGCGAAGGTTTGAAGGGGATACGTCCTGTGTGTGGCTTGCTGGAGAGATTGCAAGATCAGGCAAGATCAATGCCATTGACAATTCGATCGCGTGCGGTCGCGTCCATTCCTGGGTCCCAGCAATCGGCATCACGGCAGCCTCCGTTCCCATCATCAAGACCTTCTGAACCAAACACAACCACTGCGCCAGGGGCTTCTGGCGAACGCCTGTACTCACAAGCATACGAATAGCGCTGCACGACCATCCAAAGCCCAGATGCCCCGGTCTTCATAGGGCTGGCAGCAGTCAGTAAGACGCGGCTTGTCTAAACAAAACGCACCAGTCAACAGCGAATCCTCTCAACCATCCATGCCAGCGAATAGTCGCGCTTTGGACGACACTGGAGTCGATCCGCATATCCGTAGTTGAGCGGAAGTGGTCTTCAGGACATCTACATTCTTTAGGATATTCACTGTCGTGTAGGCGCATGAATAGGAGACCGACACAAATTCGAATCACGGCCCTCCGGGACGTGGGAAGAGAACAACGTCCAGGAGGGATCCAAAAGAGCTCCATATATTAGGCTCGTAACATCTAGGTAGAAGACTGGTACAAATGAGATGTCCGTCGTAAAGAGAGAGCAGCAATACATTTCCGCTGGCAGTCTCGCCATTCCGCGAAGAGCATAGTCTGTTTTTCCTCGAATCGCAAAGGTGTCATGGAGGAGCGGGTGAAGGTCCCTGAAATCAACAGGCGCAAACACCTGCCTGGCCACTGATAACATCGAACAATCGAACCTCGCTGTCTTCTGAAACGTGCTTAAAGTATATAACTTCGTCTCGATCTGGCGCAAGCTGCATCACAAGGCTTGACACACTGACCCGCAAGGCGTACATGACGATTCAAAAGCTTGCCTTCTTTATGGCTTTTGCTCGGGATGCTGTCCAGGGGTACGTGAACACGAGTATATTTGGATATGACTTGAACTACTGATGTGATTACTCTGCTGAATGGCGCTGGAAACAGAATTAATCTACTTGATCCCCAAGACTTGGCGCAGAACCTTCAATCCCGTGGCGAACAGGAGCAATTTGACACCACGTTCCTTATATGCTTGTTCTACATACAGTAACCCGGTCTCGCCAGGCTTATTCTGGCCCCATTTAATGTTTTCGCGTTTCGTAAGTCTCTCGAATCCATTGTCTTTGACGAAAAAGAGGACCGTTTCCAGGTAGTCCGTCAGAAAGACATACGGACAACACGCGTCTCGCGAGTAGCTGTGAGTGGTCAGGGACAATCGTACCAAATCAAATCCAGCCCGTCACTTACAGTCGTAGTTGAGGAAGAATATAAAAAACGTTCTTAACCTCCTCAGGCTGTGACAGTGGCTCAACGTTGTCCAAGTTCAGATTCCAGGTCTGGTTCCAGGGACTACCTCTGACGATACCGGCTGCCTAGTAATGATAAGAAAAACGCCGTATACTCGGCCCCTTCTGTTATGCATACCTTCTCCTCGACGATAAACAGTGCCAACACTGGCCATTCTATTTCCTCATTCTTCCCGGCGTCTGCCAACGAGATGGCGCGTTTGAGACGACTCTTAAAATTCTCTGCGGCCACCACTACCGTCCTTTCTGATGCAGCAATCTTCTCAATCGGGCCGAAGAAGACGGCATTGTCACTGTGGCGCTGCTGCGTGTCTGTAATGTTACCGTTAGGCAGACAACATCAGGAAAAGTCAACATTGCCAGATTACCATAGATAATCTCTAAAATGGTCTAAATAGTGCTATTTTAGCAGGTTTCAGCATTTATTCATAAATAGCACACTTATGGCCTTCCCCCTTGCCACATTAGACAGTTTTAGACACATATTATGCACATGTTAGATGACATTTACACATCAATTAGATGTTACTTGGACGTGAATTAGACTCTTTTTATCGCACAATATAAGCATATAACAAATGTCAAATTGCATTATAGGCAGCAGGTATCGAAGTGAACAACAGTATATGTAGATAATCGTAAGAGTACTAGTACGATCCACAGCATAAGTACACGTCAAGCCAAATGGAAAAGGATGCATTGCGGTGACCGAGCGAGCAGTCCGGGCGCAAGTCCATGGCGGAGGCACGGTATATATCTATGGGACGGTGATGAGCAGTGTAACAGACGGCGAAGAGTACGACTTACCATCCAAGGAAGGCCTGGACAGCCGAGTCGACATCTGAGAAACCGGCAGTAAATTAGTAGTGCTTATAGTCGATGGAAACGACCAAGCGATATCCTGAGGACGCAGGTCATCGACGTCGTGGAAAAGTACACAGAAAAATTCTGACAAAGTTGTCAGCGGGCTCGTCAACGAGACGAACACTGAATAGCGACATACCAGTGCAAGGACATGTGAAAGACTGAACACGCTGGGAGAGAAAAGAGAGGTGAATGATTATGGCGGGAGGAACAGAAAATGCACACACCTCATCCTCCTGCTCGTCCAGCGGCGCCTTCAGCGCCTCATAGAGCAGGTCCACGGCGGCATTATCATTAGTTAAAGGGTGGGAAGCATCCAAATGGCCGTACCGTCAGCTTGGCAGTCGTCGTACGTTGGGGTTGACGTCGCCGTGCTTGGGTGGTCGTCATGTCGTGGGGCTGGAGGTCGGCGTGTCACCACCATGCTGGGCGTCGTCGTTGTGCTTGGTGTCGTGTCCTACTCGTTCGGCTCGTCGTGGTCCTACTCGTTCGGCTCGTCGTAGTCCTACTCGTTCGGCTCGTCGTGGTCCTCCTCGGTCGTCGTCGCCCTCCTTGCCGTCATCCAGAAGTGGTGCAGCTCTCATTGGGAGGCTTACGCGGCCAGTTTGCTCGGCGGGGAGCAGGAAGGAGAAGTCGTTGTTGGCACGGTGATAACACTAAATGTAGGGGTCTGCAGATGTAAGATTTGAGTAGAACAGACAAACAATGAAAAAACACGTACCTTCTTAGGCTGGAAGCGTCGACAACGCCTGCCAGCCCCAAAAAAACTCCTCGCCTCGTTGCAGAGCGCGAACACGACGGCGCCGAGGCTACTCCAGCCATTTGAAGTCGGTCGTCGTCGTCGTCGTCGTCGTCTTGAAGTCCTGCTGCTCCTCTGGGAGGCTTACGCGTCCACGTTGCTCGTCGAGAGAGCCAGAACGCGTAACAGCCGTCCTCGCGGGCTGTCGGAAGCCATCGTCGGAAATCCTGGGTCGGCGTAGCTGCGAAGAGTGAGCACGGTGGAATTGGTGGCCGTTAGGAAGTGATGGTAGACGAGTGACTTGGAAAAATCCCAAGTTCAAATTGAACATGCACATGATCGATTGCGTCTCACGCACGGACCATGTGCCTCGGACCGGTTGGTAACCGAATCGGATGCTTACGCGTCCGACTCGCCTCTCTCTTTCTTCCTCAGACCACCATGACCGCCAGGGAGCGACATTCGAGGGAGCGACGAATGTCGCTCCCTGCTGCTGTGACGATTGTCAGGCAGCATGCGGGGTGTGTTTTTAGCTCGGGCTTTGTGCCGAGCTGGCTGCTACTCTTTAGAACGACGCGGACAAGCGAGGCGACAAGCACCAACACCCGCATGACGAGGATGAGGATGCCCCATGATCAGGATGACGACACCTTGTTGACAAGGACGACAATACTTCGACAATAGGAATGCTAACGCCAGCAACGACGCATCGGGAATGGAGACGACGACGACGCGTCAAGGATGTGGACCCTACGACCACTTCCTCCTTCCTCACCACTTTCCTCACAACCCCCACTATATCTCCACCACCATTCTCTCTATCCCACCTTTCATCACTGCCCTCAGTCCCTTGCTCATGCACGGCTGAGTGTCCCCGTGCCATTGCCCGGGGATGCTCGCCGGGCATGAATGGATTTTGGACGTGTTTAGGCCCATGGATTGCCCATCATCCGGTGTTCGCGACTGACCCGTATGTTCGGGTTGGTACTCGACGCGGGTACGGACAAGGTTCATGGCTCAGATGCCCGCGGGAGTACCGTTGTTGATTCTTAGGCGGCCGCCACTGCTGTTGCTGGTGAGGCTGGGGCTCGGAGTCAAGAGTCAGTAGTAGTGGTTGTAGGAATATGTATAAGTGTCTTCGACGGTGTCTAATAATTGATTATTCATTTGTCCTCTGCCATATTATTGCTATCTACTGTATAAAATGGTTCTAAAATGTCCTAAATTACTCCCGGCTGCCTGATTATGCATAAAAGGTCATAAATAGTTCTAATCTAGCAATGTGGGATTTTCCTGATGAAGTGTGAACAGATGGCTGGAGATGTACCGATGCGATCCTGCTGTAATTTTATTCTGGCCTCCGATTCTTGGTAAACACAATATCCGTGCTTCTTGCAGACCTGGGCAAAAGATGGTTTAGGAAGTTTGGGGGGTTCGTGAAGTTCGAGAGATTCAGGAGATTTGGAAGCGTCGGAAGATTCCAGAGATTCGCGATAAAAGGTCGCAAGACACGCGGACAGTGCAGGAACAACTTTCGCTAGAACATGAGAATGAAAGGCGTCGCTTTGGGACACATTAGTCTTGTGTTCAGACTCTCGAACGAAATGACAGTCTTACCAGACGTCTTGTTCAGTCTCAAACGCCTGAACTTGAAGGATAGGCTCCCTCACAGACGGAAAAGACTTCAGACTCGACGCCGCCCTCTCAAGATCGGCTGGAGCAAGAATTCTTGTGGTCGGGCGAATTGTCGTATCCAAGGAAAGATGGGGTTTAATGTTATCCGCGAGATGCGTAGTGCGGTGGGGAAAGTCTTCAAAGACATCTTCAGGAAGCGGATCATTGAAATAGTCCCAGAACGAGATAGATGGTTCTTCTGAAACAAAGGCAGGCATCTTTCTCTTGCTGTAGGTATGGGGGAGGCTTGAGAACTGGAAGACAAGATGCCCACGCGTGCGTCTTTTATTGGGGCGTGTCAAGGCCACGTCATCAAGAAGGTTCCAGAATGGAGCAGCGTCGGCGTGCCTGTAACAATACAGTCCAATGCCAACGTGTATCGAGCGCTTATGAACAAGGAGCGCAGCTTTCTAGGACAGCCTTCAGCCGGGTGTGCGAAATCCGAGTATAGCTGCGATCACAGAAGCGCCAACATGCTGTCACCTCATGTATAACACGCGGAGAGCACAGGTTTATTCATCGATATGATTCGAGGCAGTGGTTGCAGAGGGAAACGTGCACCACAATCAGGGCGACACCACGTGATATTTTGATATAAAGGGACTAGTAAAAAGCCCTAGGATGATTATACCCACAACTTCCAACATGCCTGCTACATCCTGCCCTAGATTCCACGTAAAGTCCTACATTCCCATAACTTCTGTCGCCGACGACCCCAGCGACCGCGACGATCTGCAAAGGAAATATAATAACGCGCGCAAACATCGCATTTCTTCCAAGTGGTCATTCACCGAGGTCATCCAAGAAATTGCAATCAACCCGCGCCCCAATGCACGCCCAATTCCGTCGTTCGCTCTAGACGGTGGCCAATTCCGCTTTCAACCTGTTTGGGCTCCTCAGCCAGCTTCATTCTCAGGAACGGAAAGCTTCCAAACGTCCCAGGTTTGGGTAGCCAACGTCTTCAAGGCTGACGGCAGTGTTACTGGCCACCAGAGCCAACCGGAGCGTGTCGTCTTGAAAATCCTTCAGCCCTCTATGCGCCCTTTCCCAAATATGAAAGGAATTCGTCCGGTATCACCCGCATATCAATTGGCCTACTCTGAAGAGATTCTGTATGAGCGCTTGCAGCCGTTGCAGGGTTCTCAGGTCCCTTACTATTTCGGCACGTTCCAGGTAAATTCATCATTTACTGTGCTCCTCGTTGACTGATTCCATGAATTAGGTAGCTCTGCCGAACGGCGAAGATGCTTATATTCTGATACTAGAATATATTGAGGGCGAGGTACTGGAACAGTGGGTAAAGAAATATGAGACGACTCAAACCCGCCCTCAGAATGCACTTCCGGTTATGGTGGGTTTTCAGAAGTCCTTCAGCACCGCAATGATCGAGCATTTTCTAGATTAACTCGATCATCGACGCCTTTCATGCCATCCATGCGGTCCGCGTAGCACACACCGATATCGACATGGACTTGTCCAACATCATTCGTCGAACAGATGGGACGGTCGTTATCATCGACTTTGCAGACTGCGCATTATTGGACACCCCGCAAGCGACAGAAACGCTAGTTCGCGCGATGTCCCGCGGTAGTAACAACCAAGGGTACCGTTGTGTTCGCACACTCCTAAGTTACTGTCTGAGCAATTCGGATGGGCGGGCGAGAACTGAGCTCGAGGAATGGATCCGGACTCCAGGTAATGTACCTCCCGAGGTCCACTATCCATATGGGCCCCCAAGGGACCTCAGTACACACCAGATTGACGACGGCGAACTAGATGATGAGTGTGAGTATAGTAGCGACATCAGTGATAGCGATGATGATTGAGCACTCGGAGATATCAAGGGATTGGATTGCACATCGAGAATAGTTTTTCTGTAGATGTTTAGTGAATGCAACAAATGTCTAGCTCATTGTTCAGAGCCTAGCGTCGGTCTGGCAAAGTCGGAGTGACGCAACCGTGGCGACATACCAACCTGAAGTTCCCACGGTTCTATTTTTGTTCCAGCATTTCCGAGGCTGACGTTGATGATGGACTGGGCGAGACTGACCACACGCTGATGGCAAGACGAAGGATTCTGTGACTGGTATCAAAAATATGCATCCACAACTGAACAATACAAACAAATAGATATGAAGCACAAGTCGAACTACATAAGATAGAGGATACCGTTGTCGTCGTTCGTATAGCGTGGTCAGTCAGGATCGTTGTAGTAGTTGGTTTATGCTTGCTGTCCCGGTCGCACGTGTAGCGGCCGACATACAATGGACTAGAATACTGCATGAATGAGGGCCAGTGGGCTTGAGGACTAGTGCAGCGACATTAAGACAGGAAGAATACAACGAAGAATCACGCAGTCAGGCAAGCACGTCTCATAGTAACAGTCAGCATCCGAAAGGATTGAGTAGCATGATCGGAGCCGCGAACGTCAAAGCGAGCGGCGCTCATCGCGAAAGCCTGAACAAAATTGTTAGCAAGGTGGTCGACGACGCTGGGAAGACCTACTAGCAGTGAAAGTCGGTGTCGAACAAGACTAGAAAAACGTCAAGAGTCAGTAGGGCACATGCACCGGTGATCATAGGTTACGGTCGAAGTGGTGGTCATGGACGTGCTTACAGTTGCGCAATGATGAGAGTGTTCGCGGTCAGAGTGGTGGTCATGGGTTGCGGGCGTGATTGTAGTTGCGCGTGGTGGGGTCATGCAGTAGTCGTCCATGTGTAGTCGCAGGAGAGACTGCGCCGCGCCCCGTCATGCATGATAGTAGGAAGGTGACGCCGTCCTCGCAGCTGTCATAAAAGCTGTTGTCTCGAATGCCGAGTTGGCAGATGTGCAAGTGGGGGGGGGGGGGGGGCGAAACAAAAGATACATACAATTGGGGGCTGGAAGCATTCGCGACGTCTTCCATGGGTATGAACGAGACAGTGCAGGTGCATTCCAACTTCTTCAAGCCCGTCACGGCTGCTCCAGAGATGTTGCGTCTCGGTCGGGGAGGCTTACACGAGCGCGTTGCTCGTCGAGAGAGCCGAACTCGAAAAAAAAGTCGTCCTGGCAGTTGTCGTAAGCCGCCGTCGAGAGTCCACGAAGAGAACGAAGAATAGATCTAGCACGGTGTGATGGTACGAGGATGGCCAAGTGCCGGTGGCACTGCCTTCCCAATTGAGGCAACTTACATAATCTCGGGCTCTCTGTGAAGGTGATTTGATACACATCTACGTCATACAAGTGACTAAGGAAAATCCCCGATGTGCCTACAAGGTAACAAATACTTTCGCCGCAGTAGAATAAACCCAAAATTAACCAGCCAACATCCTGCCTAACTCGAATGAACCGAAGTTCGACCAAACAATCAGTTCTCACTCGGAAGAGGGTACTGTTGAAAGGTGGTGTCAATGACACAAGCAAGGTCGCACAGAATGAGGGGGGGGATGAATCATGGGGAAGAAATAAACATAATGCAAAGTCAGCTGCTATGAACTGAGAACCGAATTCCCTTTAAACATTCCCTTGAGACCGCGCAGTGACTGGTTGAGTGTATCCTTCGCGGGCGTGACCGACGCGCCACTGGCACTCGGTAACACATCATGGATGGCAGTAGGCATGGGTGGGCGGTTAAATACACCCTTCAAGCCAGGGAGCGAACTCTTTGCACCAGACGGCCGTGGACGTTTGCGTGGACGCACGTCTTCGGGAGGTACAGATGGAGATGGAGGGTCAACCCTGAGTGATGGCGGGGGTAATACGGGAGATGATTCCGAAACGAGGTCGGGAGAATGCGGGACTGCGTCGGGTGTCGATGTTGGTGGTGTTGACAGAGATGAAGGCAAGGAACCAGAGGGTGCAGGAAAAGGAAGGGTGGGTGGTGTACTGCTGTCTGCCTGAGTTGGTGCGGTGGGGGAGGAAAAGAGAGTGGATAGCGGAAAAGAGGGTGGAAAGGCAGATGCGAGAACACCGGAGAGGTCGCGCACCATGGAATGAA
The DNA here is from genome assembly GCA_036872995.1 of Hymenopellis raphanipes. NCBI lineage: Eukaryota > Fungi > Basidiomycota > Agaricomycetes > Agaricales > Physalacriaceae > Hymenopellis > Hymenopellis raphanipes. The sequence goes on from JAYMDG010000015.1 coordinate 1,337,519, forward strand.
TGAGACCCATGCACTCCGAATCTGTCCTCTGCAAGCACACAACGAGCTCGTACAGCCGTTCAACGTGTCCGGCAACTTTGGCAAGGTCCTCCGACGTGGCATATTGACGATGCGGGTGCAGGTAAGGCCGGCTCTTCATAACCTTGCGGTGTAGCCTAAACCTAGCACACGCAGCTCGGTCTCGTGGGTTCGGAAAGAATGCCCTCGCGGGTCGCGACGCCGGGCGGGGATGGGGAAAGGAAGGATGCGCTGACGATTCACGAGTCGACATGGAAACTGCAGCGATACGACTGGGCACGTCTGTGTGTCAAGGGTCCGCTGTCCGCTGTCCGAGTCTACAGCAAGAGCTGCGTAGTCTCACCACAGAGAGTCCTCACCGAAGTGGTAGATGATGATGGTACCGGACAGCATGTTCCCCGTGCCAACCATCTTGTCAGGCATGGTCTACGCCTATTTTCATCTTCGTACTAAAAGTATGGGTCATATTCTTCGGTCATATACACCATTCTCCCTAGGTATTTACTCTATCTAGATGTCCATTCGCCCTCAATGTCCTCATCGCGTCGTATTCGTTCTTCTCCGTCTCAGGGCCTTCATCGGCTAGATCAGATCGAAAAATTTTATCTGCCGGTATGACTTTCAACATGTCGTGCGCCTTCAACCACCTACCGAATATCCGTTTATGCGCTTCGCAACAGTCGATGACATGTGCTAGTAATTCCATTGTGTCCCAATCCGTCAACTCCTTCATTGTTTCTCTCTCTTTAAGGTCATCCTCTGTGACGGCACCATGAAAATTGATGAAGACCACGCCGTCCCCTGAATCTGTGAGGAGTATGTGTTCCGCAACTCGAATATCACAGTGAGCAACCCCGACGCCGCTTCCGTGGAGTACTCTGATGGCGTTCAGCAGTCTCGGAATCTAAATGGTATAAGAATCTATGCACAGTCAAGGATATGTAGTCTGACCATTGACACACGCTTGTCGAAATACTCTGTTAGAATGGTGGATGCGACAGGTAGCTCCTCAGGATGAGCATTTTCAATCATCCATTCGCTGAGTGGACGACCTTCAACGTATTCAGTAATGAACACGTATGCGTCCTCGCCGTTGGGCATCTTGATCTGTCATGGCGGGTGAGATTTTAATTGCCAGTCACAGCGCACGTACCTTGTGAAGCCCGAATGAGTAGGGAATGACTCGCCCTTGAAGACTCTGAAGTTTTTCGAAGACAAAGAAGTCGTGGGCAACGAGCGCGATAGGGTGGCAAACGCGCACATGAGAGAGGTTGATCTTGGGGTCAGAAGTCTCTGGAATGGGCATGCTGGACTGCTGAGCAATCTTCAGCACGACGCGTCCTACAGATGCCGCAGAGTCTTGGTCATTCATCCCCACCACATCGGCAAGCCAAGTATCGGGCCTCGCAAACTTCTCGGCACGCAAACGCTTATTGAGGACCAATTTCCCGAGAAACATTCCTTCCCTCCGGTCTGTGCTGGAACGTAAAAGTGGGGGCGGCAGGCGAAAACCTGCAGAGACATCCTTGGAAGATGGGCACATCTTTAGAGGGAGAGTAACTGGTGATTCGAGGCACAATGATTCCTCCAGTGGATACATTTGCTGGAGGTTATGGTACTCCCGCCATTTTTGACAGTCGCGACGAAACTCGAGGTACGACGTGTATACTGTGTTGGGGGTAGATTTAATTTCAGTGATTGCGGCGGAAGAGAGTAGAGAAGAAGGCATTGTGAGTCGTTTGAAAGGATTGGGATGTGGACGTAGCTTTTGTAGGTTGGGGGAGCGGAGCTTCAACTTGAAACGGAGGCTTGCTGCACCGCCTCCATCAGTTCGGACACGCTACAAACACGTTGTTACAATACCTCCACCACGAGTACAGCGCATTTTGTGGGAAACGACACCGCATTTCCCACACGAGACTATGCTGCGGTTTCCCCTCTTAAGGTACATGAAAATGCCCCCCGCACTATATAAGCAACGGAAATCTCAGAGTTTTTCTGCAATTCCTCTTCCAATTTGCCATGTCATACGCTACTGAACTCCCAAAGTCTCTTGTGGACTTTCTTAACACCCCAATTCCAGAGAATTATCCACGGAAGACCGAAAAAATTACCGCCACACATTCAACATATGTCCAACTTGAAGACCCGAAGACGGAGTTTCGACGAACGTCTATCATCCAGGACAGTACTGTGGCGCTTGTTGCAAAGATATTCGAAAGTCTGCCTCCAGGAAATCGAGAGAAGCTCCTTGAGGACATAGCTCATGTCGATCCAGTTTTCTTGGAGTCATCCGCGGGGTGAGATATCACCTACCTGCCAGAATTTACACACTTAATCGTTACGACCTAGCCTCATGCTCAACCACCACGTCCTCCAACCCGTGAAGATAGTGCTAAACTTGTTCTGGATGTCGTACCGCGATAGCAAGATTCCCCAGCCAGGCGACCAAGGCGACCATCGTGTGCTCTATCTCCTAAAGCATTTCCAGTACGGGTTCGCCATGAGATCTCAACATCACGATGATAGCGGTATGTGGACCTTATTTCAGCCTCCAACTAACCTTTTATTAAGAGCATGACAACAGACGCGAATATGTCGAAGCAAGATCACATCCTGACTTTCGAGCCATATCGGATGCATGACGATATAAGAAAGACGACCATCAAGCCCGCAGGAACTGTATCGTTCAGCACTGATCTCGAGTTCAACACAAAGTTAGCGGAGTTCGCCAATGCAATCGGATCCTCAAAGTGCAACGAAGGAGAATTCAAGATAGAGCTTGAGAACCTGGCAGAACCAATCCGTGTAGAAGACCTCCCCTGTCTAGCAATGACCGTTATCGAAGAAAAGGCAAGTGCATACACAGGAAAGTTTGGCAAAACGCAGGGTCCGTAATGTTTTTTAGAAACCGGGGACGTTGAGCCCAGACGCTTGGCAGCAAGCACATAATCACATCAACCAATCTAAAGCAGACACGGCTGAAGGAAACGAGAGAAAAATTACAGCACAAATCAGAGGGTGAGCCATTCCCCTTTCGAGCCATCCGAAACTCACCTCACCCCACGTCAGTTATGCCTTTCTGCGCAAGTGTCCTAATTTCCTAGTATCACAGTTCGACGTCAATGTCCTTCTAATGGTCGACAAACCTGCTTGCTACTTCGTGGATGGTCTGGTGGGGGCGGCAACTTTCAAACAGAGAGGGATTGCAGAACTCACAGTCGACGAAGATGCTCAGCGGTACACTCCGCGAGCGAAGCTATTCTATATGGTGGTCGAGAGAGCGTTACAAACCATCTTGACGGCTAACGATGCGAACTGAAAGACGTCATTCATACGAGTAGCTAACACGGTCATAGTAGTTTGAATAGTGTAGCACCGAATAGCAGAGTAAGATTTTCCAAATAGTAGCATCAACGAAGTCGAGAAGTGCCAAGAACGGAGCAGACGGCGAACATCAGGGTGGGTGACACCTAACGTTCGTAGACATCCTAGAAATATTTAGACTCTGTTGAAGTAAAGCATGAAGGACGGGGAAACATACCCTCACGCCGTTTCCAGATGTCGTCGGGGAGGCGGCGTAGACAGGTCCCGACGGCAGCAAAAAGATGGGACGGGGTCCCTTCAGGTGTGGAAATGTCAGAAAGGCCAGGCAGGAACAAGAGTCTACCATGATAAGAAAACAACGAGTAGACGAGACAGACTGAGACAGCGACACCTGGGGCAGGAAGAAGAGACGGAAGAGGAAAACGCATGCCCGTACCAGCAAGGCAGTGTACATTGAGCATTAACGTCGAAGAAAACTCGTGACTTCTGCGGGTCCAACACGTCTGCTGAGGCTAAAGAAGGACGAAATTCTGTTGAAGCACCATAGACAGCGTCTTCCTACCCGCGCGCTAGAAAGTTGATGTCATCAAGTCAGGGAACAACAATCCTGTATAAATCTGAAACTGACATAAGAGTCGCCGTTGTGGCCCGCGCCACGTCGTGGAAGTCGGCCAGCTGTCGTTCGGGTGGTAGAAGGAAGAGTATGTGTACCGTGTCGGAGCGCAAAAGGCGCCAAAATCAACAAGTGCAAATAACTCCTAAGGTACACTTGGCATCTCCACCGACGACGTCCAGTAAACGCGATCCAACCTTTAAATGGCTGTATTCGTAGCCGCCATTTGCTAACCGGCCTCTTCTATGACCTCCCGGAGTCCTTGTGACAATATCAAAGCGGCTTTCAAACGAAAGTAAAGGTATCCCGCATTTCTTCCTTCGAGGCAATAATCGATCATGAACATCACACAATGACCTTCTGGTGTCGTCGGGAGAGGAAACGAGATGCTATTTCTGTTACTGTCCGGCATCAACCCGCCTGAATCACTTGAATTCACACTGTGTCAGGTTCAAACGGATCCCTTTGTAGATACTGGACGACTAAGTTCCTTCTTTATCAAATGAAACGACGGCTTGAACTGATGGTTTACAGACTTGATTGATTCCCGTGCGACACCGAATTATTCTCTGTCCGCCTCGGGAACGCCTAGTTGGTATTCTCTTTGGAATCTATCTGCCTTGGAGCATGGCTACCTCTACATGAGTTCATCATCCGACTCCGGCAGGTAGGACCGTTCACAGAAGTGCCGACGGCCCTCCTTCTTCAAACACTTCGATTTCCATCAACAATGACGCTTTGAATCAAGAACCCGGGCAACCCCCTACCCCATACGCGTCCACCGGCAGGCGGTGGAACTCAAAAGGGACTTATATCGCTGCGTGCTTATAAAACTTTCGGAAGGGCTCACGTAACTCCCACTCGGTTTCTCTCATCCTTCATCGCTGTCCACAGCGTTAGGCGCAGCATTTGATGATCATCCGTGGCCTCGCCAAGCCCCATACTACTCATTGGCTTGGGCCCGCCCCCATCGAAGGCGCTTTCATCGCCCAGCACGGATCGAGCATCCCCGCGTCTCCATCCTACTGCTCAGGGCATTCTATAGCCTCCTACCCTCTTCACGCCGTTCATCAGCCTTCGTCGCCTCCGATTCAGTCGAGGTCGATTCGATTCCCGGTATAATTGTGGGCCAGCGCAGTCGCCGAACCTTCTTTATCGTCCTAGCCCAGCTGAGAGCTGTTCAAGGGCACAAGCCATCCGATGTCTGCAGGAGCCGTTCGACGGAGAGTGTAAGGCGATGGTACGGAATTCGGGGACGTAGCGAGAGTCCGAGGCAAGGGCGCAGGCCGTTTCTTAAGCTGTAAGCGAACTCCATCGATACAAAAATCACTAGTCCTCTTCTTCTCTTCGCACTCGGGTGGTACAGTGGGTTGTTCTGTAAATATAGAGTTGGATTCGGATATCGCATTACTGGTAATCATTCGCATTGTTTCGTACTGGTACATAAGAATAACTATGGCATAGCAAAAAAGGACAACAGAGCAATATACAAAGCAATAATCACAACATGAAGGCGTGTCCGAACTGTGCGGGGCCGGTCAACATTGAGGCATGTATTTCCTTCGATGTCCCTCAACCGTTAACGGGAGGGGTTTCTTCCTCCGATCAAACAACTGAATCCACATTCGCATCATCGACTTCCACAAGTCAACTACTTCCTTGACCGACTCTCCCTCAAGATTACGGATGAGCTCGTCGACGCGGAACATATCGCTTGCCAAATCAAGCTGCTGACAGTGGAACATTTTGTCGGCTTCCGGCGCATTGAGGTCATACTTGGCGCTAGGAAGCGGAAATCCTTGCTGGTACCAATCATGCAAGCCCATTTGCTCGCGTGAAACTACCGTAATAAATGGTTCGATGAGGATATCCTGCAGCGGAGGGGAGGAAAGGAAGGCTATGAGGAGTTTGGCAACCGACTCGTATACGGCGAGTATATGACTCGCTATTGTAAGGTCGTGGAGCAGCACGTGGACAAGAAGCGGGAGAAAGGACCGTCGGATAAGAAGTGGAACCGATTCGTGAATTTCTGCGCCGACAATAAGATCGTAATCCAAGCCACAAGCGTGTTGAAAGGATTGATCGTGTCGATGAGTAGCACGGAGAGGCCCTGCACGACTTTGTCCAGCTTCACGGGCTGTACGAGGAGCCCGAGGAAATCTAGGAAGCTCAAGTCTCGCTGAGCGACCCTATCCAGTTCGTCAAGTATCTGGAGAAGGAGCACAGCTCGGGCAAAGCTGCAACAACTCGTCCGCTGTGAAAGATAGTACGGCCCATCGCTTGGCCGTGTCAATTTCGCCGCGTAACAACCAGTGCAACTGATATATAGGCATTTTGGGCAAATGCTGTTACTCCCGATGAAATTGGAGCCGCAATGAATATTTTGGCACTCGGACAGACGCTCGAAGAGTTCGTGATGCTTTTCGCCTTCTCTCCGGAATTCCTTGAGAGCCGCCATATAATCCGGAGAGGATGGGGACGAGCCAGGCGGTGCTCCGGCGCGAGTGGCGTCGGTGAGGCTGGAGTCGCTGTTGGTTCGCTCCCGCCTAGGGTAATGGGCGTGGAAGTCGCCCAATCCCGATACGTCGACAATGGCAGGTAATTCGCCATCATCCAATTCAGGCCATAGATCCCGTTGGTGAGATGCTAAGAAGATGAACGGGCCTACGTTAGTTCCATTTCAGGCTACAGTGGAAACTCGCGTACACGGGTCGGGATCTCTACGAGTTGTCGGAAAAATCTGGTAGTCATGGCTCCACGCTAGGGACCGAAGAAGCAGAATCAGTGAGGCTGAGAGATAGTCCATAGGGAGGTAGACGCACAAGACGTTTCTTCGGACGCGGACGAAGTCGACCTCGTAAGCGACGTCATCGCGGGACCGAAGTCAGCAGAAGCTGTAAAGGATTAGAACTTCCCGTCAATACTGGCCAGCTAGTATGACTTACAGCGGAATTGTTCCCGGGAGCGAGCGCCTCCTAAGGATCCTCGTCAATCAAGCTTATAGGTACCGAAGAAGAAAGGGTCATACCATGTCCAAGCGTATCGAATTGACGATGGAGCACTCTCTTCGGAGTGCTGCCTCCAGACGACGGCTCATGAGGGACTGGCATCATGGTAGTAGGAAGCAAACAGCAGATGGCACCGAGGGGGATTTAAGTACGGTGCTGGCTGTGCGCGACACAGCGACTCTGATCAAAGCACCTGGGGTTTAGCTGTGAAATGCCAGTGTGTGACACATACCGCCCTTCGTCGTGTGAATAGATACGAAGGGTGCATGACAATGTACATGTGCTACGACTGATGTAGCAATCGTGATGGACACACAAGTGGCGTGATGGGCGCTTAGTGTGTGGCGCCAAAGGCATTCAAAACCCAAGTATCTCGTACATTGTCTATTGAAGACGTTAGTTCTGACAGTGAGACGGACACCTGATATGGAACGTGCCTGAGTGTATACATAGTTACATAGGCGCCCCGGCGATAATCAAAGCGGTACTCCAGTCGTCACGTTGTGAGAAGAATTATGATAGAGCTGTAGGCGTTAAACATCGATCCGGAAAGGCTTGGTCCATCCTTCACCCGAACATATCAGTCTGCGTGGGGAGTATGGATGGAACGTACTTCCTGAGCCGGAAAGTGCAGAAGTTTCCAGGCGTTTCTAAAGCGGCATATAGACAGAAATTAATCGGTCCAGATATTGGCGTAAAATATCACACCGGGACAAGCAAGGCTTCAAATCCAGGAAGTCACCGACCTTTCCAAGAGTGTAGGGTATTCGTGATATCAAAGGGAACAGGGCAATCACCTTCATAGACCGCGTCTGAGATAATTGCTTGATAGAGACGTAGTCGTAGTCTCAACACGCCACCACCAGGTCGTCGTCGTTCAAGAAAGAAAAATTGTGATCGGTGGCTGTGCTTTGCCTGCCGCCTGTTCACGGCAATCAAGATTGTTCTCGGGGCACTTCGCCTGCTCTCGACTCCCCTTACTCAAATTCCACCTTCAAGAGCAACGTATGGGGAACATTGAAATGAGGAGGGAACATCTGAATAATATTTACTTCTCACAGGAGGATTCAAATCATAAGCGCGTGTGTGAGGCTCCCATTTCCTCCTCATCGCTTCTTATGAGTCGGCTGTATGAGGTTATTCCCTCCACAAATATGAGTACAGTACAGTATGAGGATGTGGTTTCCCTTTTTGAACGAACTGCGTCGAGCTTCATTTGTCTGATATTCACATTCCGTCCATTCCGATCGCTGTAGCTGGATTACATTGAAATTTACACTCGTTCATGCATAGACCTGCTCTTTAAATCCAGGTAAAATTGTCGCAGTCTTATCCTCCACACTCTCCCTATACCCTTTCTGCCTCTGCCACTTTTGCTTCGCAAACGTCCACTCTACATTGGACGTCAATATCAGCCATATATCTCGTAAACATAGGAATGGACACACCCTCCATGGTCGGCACAGGATTTCCGCTCTTCTCAAAGTCGTTCTGCGTGTACCCTTCGCGCTGAAGAACTGGAGACTCTTTCACCGTGGCCAGAACGACATCATTGTGCGGCCTTGAGAAATACAGGAGACCCAGCCGATCTACGTGTTGCTGGTCTTTCGGCGGGATCGTCACTCTTCGTTGTCCCATCAGTTTCAGCTTCACCAAGTCTCTGGCAGACACTCACCGATGAATAGTGCTCTTTACATAACCGCCTGTCAAAAACTGTAGCGCGTCACTAGCATTCACCGTCAACGTCGCATCCTGTGGCTGCACCCACTTCCACTCGTTCGTATCGTGATACCGGATTTGTAGCCCCGCAACGGGTTGACGGAAGAGTAGCGTGAAGCTACCGAGATCGGTGTGACCCGGAACCCAGGTTTTGAGCAGCGCAGTTTCTGCCTCGGTGTATTTGCTGTATTTCATATAGCGAAGGTGGTCCTACCCGAAAGACAAAGTTAGGGCGAGGACCACAGAGAGACTGGAAAGGAAGAGCACCTCGCTCTTAACCTGGTATTGGTGCAGCTTGGTAAAGTGGTCGTCGGGTAGCTCGAGCGCAATAGCGAGGAGGACCAAAAGAGGATCGAGTACTTCGCTGTGAAGGGCCTAATGGTTGTGGAAGGGAATTAGACATTTCGCCGGGTGATGTAGGAAGGACGTACTCGAGCGAATTCTTCGACTTCGCCGATACTTTCTTGAATAGCGGGCGGGTGGTTCTGCGGAAAGTCTCCATTGAACTCTACACGATAATATTAGGACGGCAACCTATATGCCTATATGTAGCCTAACACGCACTCGGGATGTTGTAAATCTCTACGCGGTCGCGAAGACCAGTTTCTGGGTCGAGGCTGTCGTCGACATGAGCATCTCTCCATTTTATAAATCGAGAAAGTCACTCACATTCTTCGCCCAGCAGGAACATATCCATTGAACTTTCCCTGGTCTAATATTCGTCGTCACCCCACCTCCTCGGAATACGCGAAAAGAAAATAACGTACCAAGCCCCTCCGGGACATACTTCAGCTTCTCCTCCAAGGGTAGCTCATAGAACCGCTTCCCCAAGTGAAACTGTCTATCCACGCGCTCTTGCGAGATATTGAAGTTCTTGACGTAGAAGAAGCCCTTCTCGCGGACCGCGTTTATGAGCGTCTGCGCAAGCTCTTTCCGTCCTTCTGGAGTAGAGTAGAGACTCAGGTCGACGGTGATGAGGTCGGCCCAGTCGAGAGGCTCCTACATACGCTCGTGAGTCAGTAACGATGGGATGGAGGAGCCGAGATGAAAGAACATACTTTGGTTTCGCGGACATAGTCGAAGGATCCGAATTGGGCTACCATAGTCGATAATTGGTGAAGGAGGAGGAGGGAGTGAGAGTTAAATATATGTGAGACGCGCCGGCGATGATAATGATAAGCATGACGATTGATAATGCGATGAGGTCATTAAAAGTTGGTATGATGTTAGATGTCTGTCGTTCAAAGAAGCGCGTATGGCGTGCGTGCTCATATGACTGCACAAGAACGTACGCATGCGTTGAGGACTATGTCTAGAACCAGACGAACGGAGGGACATGGCGTCTAGGTCTGAGATCTTCGTAGCATTCGAAAGTATATCCGGGAACACGGCGGCAGAGCTGGGTTCTCGAGGATGAGAGGTTTTCCAGCGACGGCCATGGTGGTCGCAAGAAAGCATGGCTCTCACGTGTCTGATCAACATGCACAAACTGTTGACGCGACATGGACACGATCATGATCACTCTGTCAAGAAATGCGAAGCCATACCTGCATGGCTAATCAGGTCGTCCCTTCGTTGCGATAACCGGAGACCAACGTATCTGGTCACGTCATACATCTTTGTCCCACCGAGCGCTGGCGCCATTCTCTGCTCTGATGATGACACAGGGTGACGGGGACTGCTGGATTCGGATGACCGAGGAATCGGTGATATCTTACGCAGGTCCCTGTTTTTAGCTCACTAGTTCAGCGCTGGGGTATGTCTTGAACTTGCTACTGGCTCCGCCCTGCCGTCCGTGACATTAAAAGGATTCGGAGCTCTACATTGCACTTCGCCCTCTGAGCTACGCCGTACCCTCTGCTCGTGACGTTCCTGTGCTTCAACTTGCCGAGGTACGACGACTTAATACTCACCTCAGTGGCCTCTCCACACTGAAGAGGTTCTTTCGATATATGGAAAACCAGTCAATCCTGGCGACCACCTGTATTTACCGTCACGTCGCTGCGTTTCGTGACATAGAAAGAGTAAACAATGTTGAAAAGTACAGGACAAGTACATGGCCATCGACTAACATGCTCCTTCTCACTGCAATCTCCACTCCGCATCGTCGTCGCGGTTATCGTATTCGTCTTCATCTGAATTGTAATCAGTGTAGATGAGCCTCGGTGGGCCGTTTGGCCATTCGAGCTCGCTCGGAAGACTACCCGGCTCATTGACCCATCTTTCGAGCTTAGCCTTGGTCTCCGAATCACCGGCATACTCCAGGCAGCGTTTCAAGGCAATGCGAACGCAAAAGCACCCTTGATTTTCATCCCCTGACTTGCTACGAGTCGCCTCCTTGACTTGGTCTACTTCCTTAAGTATCGCGTTTTCCACGAAATCAATGATGACTGCCTTTCCGTTCTCATCGATGAGGATGTTGCTCAGGTGTTTTGTCATATCCGTATGGAGCACTTTCTCTTCGCGGATTTCATGAAACGCATCCATGATAGAGTTGATCTAGGGCACGATTAGACGGAGTACTGACAATTCTCTGCACACGTACCATGGTTGGGAGGACGAGGCGCTTGCTATCCTCATAGTCCATCACCCACGATTCCAGTGTCTCTCCCTCAATATATTCCATCATAAGCACATAGGCCTCTTCTCCGCTGGGTACGGGTATCTTGATCACATCTCAGTTAAGGAAGGCACTCGCGACAAGTAATCTATTTACCTTGAAACTGCCGAAGAAATATGGGATGTGGGATCCCTGCAACCGCTTCAGGTGTTTGTACAATACTGCTTCGGAGAACGCCAGCTGATCTGCGGGTCCCGGCATATATCGATACGCCACTGAGGGAGACGGGAGTGGGAGCATGGAAGGCTGCACGATCTTCAAGATAACGTGCTCGGGGTGCGCGGCAGAATCTGTGTCTTCGACCTTGGAGACATTAGCCACCCACACTTGGGAGAAGTGGTCGTCCTTGTCCGCGCCTTGGGGAGCCCAATCGGCTTGGAACCGGAATGTGCCACCTTCGAGCGCAAAGGATGGAATGGGCCGGGTGTTGGGACCAGGCTGCACCTCTATTTTCTGAATGACTTCCGTGAACGACCACGTAGAAGATATAGGCGACTTCTCGGCAGCAAGCCGCTTCTCAACAAGGTCATCATAATGCCTTCTAGGCGCGTCGGTCCTTAGGTCGATGTGGAAAGGGAAGGTAGGATAGAAGTGACGCATGTCATATTTTGGGATGGGCACCGCTGGCATGCTGAGAGGTAATGGGTTGGTAGTTGACAGTCTTTTTTTGTTGGCCATTCTTGAACCAGCTGTCACGTGGTTCCGGCCCGCTCCATTCCGATCACGCCTGTACTCACTTTGACATCGCTGCGTTCCGTAGAGGAATGAGGGACTCAGTTACGTGCCGCTTGAGAGCTCGGGAGTCTGAGCCGAGCCGTCGGAGTTCAAATTTCCATTCCCACGTTTTGGCCAGCAAATCCTTCGTTAACCAGGTCCAGAAGCAAGATTATGCCTTCGCACGAGAAATCCACAGAAAGCTCTTTACTTTCTCCCGAGACTATCTCCGATCTCGTGCGAGCCTCGAACGTGGTCTACACGTCTCACGCCGAGTTGCTTAACGACTGTCGAAAATGGCGCAAGGATAGTAAGCTCCAGAGCAGACGTCCACTAGGCAAAGGAATCCAATTAAAAGCTTCATTCGACATTCCCATGCCCAAGCGCCTATCTCCTCAGCAGCTGGCATTGGGTTTACGCCAGCCGCTCCCGCTTTTAGGCCTCGCCGCAGACCAGAGCGGAGGAACTTTTACCGGAAACTTGACCTTGGGAGAGTGCTTGAGAGTCAACAAAAGAGGAAGGCCCGATATGTGGATTGCTGATCTCGTCAAGGCTGACGAAGCAGGAGGAAAGCAACATGTTGTGATCAGAATCGCGCAGCAGTCCTCCCAGGATATTCCCCAGCGATATTTCGATCCCGACCTTGATCTGTCCAAAGTGAAGGTCCTGCGCGCCATTAATCTTGTTGCTCCGGAGTTCTTCATTTACGAAAAATTTCGCCATCTACAAGGTTCGCTTCTACCCTACTCATTTGGTGTTCACAAGGTAAGTGCCATGCTGTGGGGTGACGGTTCACGAGTTCTCATATCATAACGCAGATCCAGATGTCAAACGACGAGGACGCATATGTATTCATTACAGAGTACATCGAAGGTCGCAACCTTCGTACCTGGAAAGCAGACAATGCCCACCCCGAGCCCATACCTTCCGTTCTCACAAACTATTTCGAGAGAGGCATAACAATGGTACGATCCGAATGATAATGTCGAATGTGAATGTGTAATCAGACTTTCTAGATTCCACTCTTCATGGATCTTCTGGCCGTACTGCACGCCGGTGGCCAGGGCATCGTTCACATGGGGCTTGATAGCTCTCCGGAGCACGTCATTCTCGTCGAGGACCCCCTGACGGGAGCGGTAACGGGGGTTGTATTCGTCGAATTCAAGTTGGCAATAGCAGAGGATACTCTTTCGAGGACGCGTACAATGAGCCAGCTCATGGACTTTGAAACCATGAACGTACTATCCCACATCGTCGATTGCTGTCCTACGCATCAACGGATGTTCGGCAAGTGGATGCAGGCGGAGAAAATGGTTATCCCACAGCATCTTTTCATCGGGGTGGACCTGTCATATTAGAGCAACGCCCGTCGTAATGGTCGTGACAAGGCTAAAGGAACTAGATTCATGAAATGTCGTGTATATAGACAAGTATTTAGCTCGCCGAATGAAAAGTTAACTGCGCACAACAGCATGATGCCTGTGAAGGAGTATCCATGTGTACCCGTAGACACGAAAGTATATCGAAGCCCGGTCCATGAGGGAGCTACCGTTACTTGGTAGAATGTTCCAAGGGACGTGAGAACTCCTACAAGTACGTCGCTGCTGGATTCGAAATCCAGTCTGGTGTTGGTAGCGCGCAGCACTCGAAATGCGCGCGAAGAGCACCGGAACACAAGGATGCCTCGGTAGTTCATATGACGTTTTGGTCAGTGGAAAAACCTTGCCGCACGGAATTCCCCCAGGCATCATCGGGAGGCCCGTACTTCATGTATAGGACGAGCATGGAAAGGTCGAGGGTGAGCATCCACCCAGGTCGATGGACGCGGTAATTCCTTCTCTGGGGGAGGTCATGAACGGTCGTGGTTAGTCTAAATACGCAGATTCTTGAGGAGTCCAGAAACCAATTTCGGTTTGGACGCCGCACCCGACTGTCTGATCATCTATCAGCTAGGAGGCACTGACGAAAGATATCACACCTACCGATACGATATTGCTGGAAAAAGCTGCACAACGTACGATGACCGGGAATCCCATACGTCCTTTGGCAGCAGTACATACTAGGCAATCTTCTGACATAACTCGCGCCATGTTCGTCGTGTCCATTCAGACGTCGAATTTGTACCCGGACTGGAGAGAAGCCTGAAAAGCTGTGTGTAATACAAAAAACAAAACCAGTCGTAACGGATAGAACGTGTCGCTTACCTGGTCGGTGAACCGAGACCTTGCAAAGAAAGCAGCATCAGGAAACGTGTTGGGAGAAGGCGTCAGGCGTTCAGTCGATGTACGCAAATGAAGATGTTCTAGAAATTTTAGAGATACTATACAATAGTGATTATACGCACCGTTTTCGGGAAATATGGAAGACGGTGGCCAGAGGGCTCAATCATGGTGGCGGAAAGCAACCAAGGCCACGTGATAATACCCTCGTCGAGTCGCGATCACAAGCAAGATCAAGCCGTCTGCCAAGAAGCCAACCCGCCTGAACCTCGGATTTTAGAAGTACATTTAAGATTGTCTAGTAGTCCATTTCCTTACTCGCAGAGAAAGGACGTTCAAGGCGTGTCAACTGAGGCACGGCAGGTCTGTCGGTTCCGAGAATGTGAGATGTACGCTTGTTCCAAACATGGCCGGCATTCACCGGTCCTCTTCAAGTAGAAAGCCACGCTCTACCTAATGTATCCTCCACCGCATATTCTCCGGCTCCCATGTGGTCAACAAAAATATCTTTCAAGTTACTGTACTGTTTCGACCGTAAGTTCGCGAGGTGTGACGCGTTATGCTGCGAACTTACAGGAACTTAGTTCGTGGACCCTTAAATTCCCTTATTTGGATGCTCCCGCCGTAGGCGGGACCGAAATTTTCCTTTTTAGGCCTTACGTATGCTCAAAATAAGGTCCGTGATGCGTTATCCTTTATCATAAGTTAGGTTTTCAGGCCCGCGTGACGCGTTATGCGAATTTAGGGTCGAAACAGTACAGTACTCTACACGCTATGTCTAGACTGGCAGCTGCAGCTCCTGACCTCGCCAGCGATACATCTCCAAAATGGTAGGGCCCCGTACATCTAACTTCCCAAGATGGCTATCCAGAATATCCAGAACACCAGGAATATCCGCGTTCATGTCGTTGCTGTTTACTGCTGGGAGAAAGAGGTTGGCGTACACCTGCCCGAGAATTGAAGCCTCCTCCCAGAACATGAGCGATGTAAAAGTCTTTGGCATCATCTCGAGAACCAGTGTATCCTTCCCTGTCCTGAAAAGCTACGCTCAGGACACTAGCAAGCATACTAAGACAGAAAGACTCACCAACGATGATTGAATAGCGCCCCGCCGTGGGGACCGATAACTGCGCGTACATTTTCATGGAACCATTCCATCAAGGCCTGCTGCGAACTAAACTGCTTCTCGTGAAAGAGAACGAGCTCCTCTCCTTGCCCACGTTCGTTCAGTTTCCCGCGAATCGCAGCGACAAGCACGTCTTCGTTAAGGACACGTCGACCACCATTGGAGACACCGCCATGCGAGCGGCTAGTGTAAACAATCTATGGATGACGTGTTACTAAAGCGTTCGGCCAGATAATCATACACACCTTTTTACGCTGATCAATCGGTGTTGACTGTCCCAGTCCAAAAGTCTCGAGTGTCTTTAGAGACAACCATGGATGAACAAGCGGTGCGCGACAAGAGAAAAGCATCTTCTTAGCTCGCAGACCATGCTGCATGTAATGCATCCGCTCGCCCTCGTATCCCAACATCTTCCACATCTCCAATACAGGGCCACCCGGTTTCCTGCCGGTAACAACATCGCCATGATATCCTTGTAGGAGATGCGAACCTTGACCGACGATGTGCCTGATGCGATGTTAATATTAGGCGCAAGGAGATGGTTGCATACACACGTAACACGGTCGAGGAAGTGCTGGAACGACCAAGAATCTGGCGACGTCGCAATGAGAAGGGTGTCAATGGGATACGCGTCTTCGTACTCTTCGTGACTGAGCGGAGTCTGGTCTGAGAGAATCTCCAAGCCAGTCGTGGATACACCTTCACCCATACATGCTAGGTCGCTCCAGGAATCGGCTGGAGGGTCACCGCGATACGTGGCGTTAACAATGATCTAAGTATCAAATGTTAGAAAGTATCGGAAAGAAAATGATTCAACATACAATGTTCTGGCCCGTCTGACCGCGGTAGCAGACGAAGCCTTCCTCGCTACATAAGGCGGCGCGCGCACGGATCCCGTCGACAAGGCCAACCCACTCCTTTGCGTCATTGGCTCGCGATGGCGCAAAGATGGGAATACGGAGGCGGAAGTCTGGGTAGAGCAGTTCCTCGCCATACATGGCTCCGGAGGTGCGTTGAACTACACATGGAGCATAGTACTGGGGAGTAGTTGAATGGCATTCAGTAATTGCGGTAGGTGCCCATCGCGGCGACTCTGCCGTTTCGCGTGACGGGCTCATCAACCACAGGAGATCCTTCATGGCGCCAGGTAATGGCGGTACCATCTTGGCGGACTGATGATGCGCGCCGATCGTCTGTCGTGCAGCCCAGCCGAGTCCAGCTCTGAGGGAAAATGTGACTATAATGACGACGGTGAAGGCAGAAACCAAGTAGGTTGCGAGACGCTGTTTACGAGGCCTAGGTGAGAGATTGGAGCGAATCTCCGCCTCTAAGTCTGGACTGTCGTTGAGGTAAATGGATTCATATGTGTGCACCGTTCGCGTCCATGGCCAAGGAGTAGCGAAGTGAGAAAGCATCGGGCTGGTACAGTCGGGGAAGAAATCAGAACGCAGTACTGCGGCGGGAAGCGCGGCATCGTACGCTCTTTAACGGTGTTGCTCACCTATGTAACAGACGTCGTTGCCGTTGTCGTGATGATTGGCATCGCAGACTCTGTCATAATCCGTGTCCACGCCGATACATAATGCTGAACCATGAATCTTGCACTGCCGGTCGTAGATTCAACACGACGGAGGGACCTGACCATCTAAACGGCTTCTAGAGACCGAAAGCGCAGCAAGCAGATCTGGTTCGGAGTTCAAAGTGATTCCCTCGTATGCACCGAGTAGTGGTGATGTTTATAGATTAAGAGCAAAGTGGGATACCATCAGGAGCTCGGGAAGCTTAGCGTAGACTCTATGATTCGGGATGAACGCAAAGGTGAGATACGGAGCATCGCGAGGCGCATAGACTTCATCACGGGAGTTACATCAAACAACCTTGATTCAGGGAGCATGTCCAGTTGTCTAAATGTTTTCTTCTGGTGATCATTAACTTTCCCTCACAGGGATTATGAAGCCGCAGATGGCATTAGTGCAGTCCCGGTAGGAAGGCGAATCAGAGGTCACACAAATCGAAGGCATCTGGAGGAGGAAATAGACACAGATTGTCGGATCATAGGTGACTGCTGTATCGCCGTATGTTTAAAGAACAGAAAGAGACAGAGTCCGAGCCGCGCAGAGTACAGGTGAATGACCGCGAGAAGAAAGCGATCAATTTATTTGCTCATGTTACTTTCGAGTGCTTTACAATCATCCTACTCGGAAACTTTGAGCCGCCAACGTAGAGCGGACACTACGGTGCGACAGGTCCACACGGTACTCTGAAAGCTTGCAGGAAAATCTTCAAAACGCGTTGCGTGTCCGTGGTGTTGGAGTGTATGCTTAGTATACTTGACATTTTTTTCCGGTTCTCAAAAGGCATCGGAACAAAATTGTAGGTTAAGATATCCACCAAGATATCACTAACAACTTTCGGCTCGTACATTCACGTGAAATGAAATGGATTTTTGTTTGTCATTGTGATGCCCGATCACAAAGGTTCTCCTGCGACCATGACCAGGTAAAAGGACTACGCTGTTGCACGTCAATTTCACTAATTTTTACTCGTAGAAATACTACAGATTTGTCTTCGCACGACCATGACTTCCCATACTGCACCCACGAACCTGACGCGCACTACGACTATCACTTGGTGGAATATCCATTGTCGGAGCAAGAGCGTTGGCGAGGCGTCCGTGAAATCATATCCGGCGATCGCTTCCAGACGACACGTATCAGTCATGGGCCTCTACGCGCATGAAGCAGATTGAGGCAGATATTGTGGTCGCGGCCGAGCACATTCAACGGCTCGAGCTACACCGTGCACGCCTCCATCGCGATTTGATCACCCTCTCATCCTCCATGGCACCTGTACGTAGCTTACCACAGGATATCCTCCTCGAGGTGTTTACATGCCTTGTCCGCAATCACGGGTCAACAAGTAGACCGGAGGCGGCGCCTTGGGTTCTCCTCAAAGTATGCCATCAGTGGCGCCAGGTTGCGCTGTCTTCGCCGTCGCTTTGGAGCTTCATCATGATTTTCAACAAATGTTGGTTCTCATCGGACAGAACACACCGCGCTCCCCTACCTGCCGTGCTTGGTTTGACAAAACATTCGCTATCTGCATCCCGCCAAGTTCCCCTTTCTGTTACCGTCGACCTTCACATAGCGAGGAATTCTGTGTCGGAGTTTACTCCTGCAGTAATGACCACCTTGGCTAAGAGTCGCTCGCGCATTCGGGAATTGCTCTTCTACGCGGAATGGTACTCCAGGGACTTTGAGAGCGAATCTTTCAAGGTGAATGACATCTTCACGAATGCCTTCTTGGATGTCGAGAACGCTTGTCCTATGCTTAATGAGTTGGACATGCTAGGCCCAGGTTCTTGCGGGGTACAGGCTGTTCCCGGTTGTGCGCCTAACCTTACGCGACTTCGGGATCTCATACTCCACGATGATGCGCGCCAACCTTCGGATGCCCTCGTCAATCCCGCCATCACACATTTTTCATGTTATGTCAATTCCGTTGACAATATTTCCGTCCTTGGTCGTTTGCCTCTTCTGACAGAGTTGCATATCTTTGTTGCCCCCCAAGCTCGGTTACCCAAGAACCCAGCCCCGACACTGCACTCTCGAGTTCAATATTTCAGTGCCACGCGGTCGGAGATCTTGGATTTCCTCAGTCTTCCCTCGCTCCGTGTCTTGACAGTCACCGAAGCGGAGCCTCTCAAACTGTCTCCGGATGTCATGACACGCCGTATTAAATCGTTAGCGCTGATCGAAGTTCTCAGCTATCAGAACTGGCCTCGGCCCTCGGGCGGGTCAGAGTCATGCTTCATGCATGCTTATGGTATGACAGGTACCTATGAGTGCACTTATTCGTGGGTGAAGACATTTTTTGATAATGAGCCGTAACAGCAGCTCGGTGGCGAAGCCCGAATTACAGTATGTTCTGGGGTAACATCATGAGAATCTGTACGCCAAAAGCACAAAAAGTATATACTAAATCTGAAAAGCGAGGTACGCCTATCCGGTAGACCATACGTCCTCCGCTGAGACCAGCAGGCGAGTCAATAAAGAAAAAAACTCAATCCACTGACAATCCTCGGCACCATTTCAGTAGCGTCATAAACGATGAACGACAAAAAGGTAGGAGATCCGAGACGACATCGAGATGAAAGACAGTCATGCCGTTATCATACATGTCCGCCAATGAGCCATGATTCAGGCCGACCGAATACCACGATGAAAGGTAGAGTACTTAGAGCCATAGAGTGGAATCAAAAATATTCCAACAGTGGACCATAGGAGAAAGGCGTAGCCGTTAAGGCAGATATCCTCTGCTAGCCGTACTAACAATAGGCAGGAACCACGGTACAGAGAATCTCCAAGCACCGCAGACGTCTCGAAGACCAGACACAGAACAAAATAAAAGCAGTCTGGGCTATTATCTGTACTAGCGCAGTGCGATCCTGAAAAATATTGTGTCCTCCGTGATATCAACCCAAAATTCCGGAGAGTCGCTACCTACCAATGCGAATGACGGAGTATGAGTCCGTTATACCATACGCGCTTCTGTAGCAGTGCACGATTGGTGTATCAACCCTGACTTGTGAGCGCTTTCAGTCAGTCTAACCTCCTTGGCATCACCCAATGCACGCTGATGGTACCGTCCTCCGATAAAAGAGGTCGCGCAAAGCAGATAAAGAAGCATCCTCAACACCAAAAAAAACTGCTTCTCTCCATACCCATGTACTGCATCCTTTGAGCTATAGATGGAGTCAAAGCATCACAGAAATCCGTACGGCATGACGAGAATGCGTCGTAGTACCCAAAGTCAGTTGTCCACTGTTCAGTGCGAGCCGCGAAACGACAAGAGATTGGGATAAGCAAAAAAGTCTCTTACACGAATTTTGCAAGAGGAGTAGACCGGTGAGCCAGACGCCCTCTTCTAGGGCCATGGTGATAACCTCGAGGTGAAGGCGGTGGAATCAGTTCAAGGAGGATTAGCGGACGATGCGTCATCTACAACCTACGGGCACGCAGGAATTCAAGCTCTCGAAATCCATACGTCCTTTACCCATTGTCGTTGACAGCTACGACAGCCTCGACAAGACCCCTTGACATGCGGTCTACGCGACAAGGATGCATCAGCGCCACATCTACCGCTCCTCTTACACAGTATGAAGCTCTAACGGAATCTACAAACAATCATATCGAAAACAGTAACGAATTATCTAAAAGACATCCTTGCGTGTAGCGTAGACTAGCCAAGATAAAACACCAGGAGCGTGATTTAGTAAGAGAATATCGATGGGAAGATCACATGGCTCGCGGTGACTAAGATCCTGACCTGCGCTTGTCAGGATAAGGAGAAGCAACGACGAAGGAGAACACTCACGGGCGGGAAAACAACACTCCAGTACACACGGAGAATCGTCCACGCATCGGGCATCAACGGAAGACTCGGTACGACCACTCCCGCGATGGCGAGCGTACATAGCATAAGCACCAGCCAATGCCGCCTGCGAATCTCCGACACCTTGAAAAAGAAGCGAGACCTCTACATCGCCTTCGCCGTCGCACCCCACATAATGCTATATAAGAACATATGCGCAAGGAGCAGCGAGACCGATGAATGAACCAATAAGCCACCAAAGAACTAGAAGCTTCAACAATGAGCCTATGAAAGGAAGAATAGGAAATGGATCTTACAGGAATGGCATTCATGTCACGTCATGAGAGTCGAGGAGAGAGTGCATCGCCGCGCCAGCCATACAGCAGTACGAAAAGATGTAGGACATCATCGAATGAACCGGGGTGGTAGACCAAACAAAGCTGTTTCGTGATAGGACCAATCCGTCACCATACAATGGGCGGGTAAATACCAGCTCGTCATAGCCTGCATGGGGAGTTAGTGGAGGGTGACAAATACGAAAGACCCTCACCATAAGATACGTCTGTCATCGATTCAGTTCATCGTCCACCGTAACTCTTTGGAACCGCCTTTCAAATACATCGCCCATCGGATGAAATAGCCGGGTCGGAGAGCCATGTCCAAGTGGTAGCAGGCAAAGTTATTGCAGCAGCGCGTCCAGCAGTGCCGTTGATCAGGCTATTTCGAGGGAAGGAATCCATAGCACAACGATGGCGAAGGCGAAGGTGCAACGGAGCTGCGAGTGGATTACGATGGCTGGCGCCTGGATCGTTGTTGTGATAGGGATGTCCGAGAAGAGAATCGCACAGAGGAAGCGTGAGCTGATAAGGGAGGAAGGAGCGCGCTCTAATAAGGTCGACGGACATTAGGGCATGTAGAGAAGAAGTCGCCTCTCTGTCTCGACGATAGGGCCGCATCCTGGCATGTACTCCAACGCAGGAACGCATTACGGGCGGAAAATCGAGTCACGTCGCCGTTCGCGGAAGACGAGTGGTTCCATTCTCAAAGTAACGAGGCGCGCCCTGCATGACGTCCTACTCGTGGGCGACTAGCGGAAGAAATGCTACGTGGTCATAGTTATTGACGAAGAGATTATAGGAGGGAGACGACGTACCTCAGGACGACCGTGTCCGAACCCACAAACGTTCTCCACGCACCCCATCGGCAAGGCGCATTTCTCTAGGCTAGCAGTATTGGCGGTCAGAAAGGAAATGGTGGCGCGTCTGGCCGCGATAGCGGACAAAGTCACTCTTTGTAGGCTGCTGCGCATTCATGGAGGCAGGCGGGAGGTCGGATTGCGCCGTTTCGGGGGTAAGTTGCGATGGCTTGGATCGGGTGCGCCGTTGGGATGGGCATGGGTGCTCTGCGAGAGGGCCGACGAAATGCACGAGCGCGTAGTCGGAGTTACAATTAACATTCCCACGTCTCGGCAGATCCCACCGCACGTACTGTACGTGCTCCTTCCATCCGCGATGTGTGTATAGATTTAGGAAAAGACTACCTGATACTCACAGCTTCTTGGACGCCAATTCCATGCTTCGTCAATCGGTTAACGACGCGTCCTGGATGATACCAGAGACAAAACGTTGGAGAGTAGAGATTACCAATGCGGAGGCCGGAGGATGAGTCCGTTATACCATACGCGCTTCCATAGTAGTCGTGATGGATGGCCACCTAGCGCTGATCAAAGTTCTCAACTATCAGAACTGGCCTCAGCCCTCGGGCGACTCAGAGTCATGCTTCCTGCATGCTTATGGTATAACATGTACCTATGAGTGTATTGGTGGGTGCAAACATCATTTTTTGATATTGAGCAGAACAGCAGCTCAGTGGGGACGCGAATTATGTTCTGGGGTAAGAGCATGAGCATCCGTACACCAAAAACACAGAAAGTGTTCACAACTTACTTCTCAAAGTGAGTTACGCATAGCCGGTAGACCACACGTCCTCGGATGGGCATACGCATAGGTGTTGACCAGCAGGAGTGACTCAATAGAGAGAAAAAAGTCAATCTCCACTGACAGTCGTCGAATAGGCATATCATGAACAATGCATGATGAAAAGGTAAAAGACAACTTGAACATCGAGAACAAAGATGGGCACACCGTTGTACTACGTGTCCACCTGTAATGCATGATTCAGGTCGCTTGCATGAGCCGGATCACCGAATACCACGATGAGAAGCAGCGTACTCCGAGCCATAGAGTGGAATAAAAAACACAGAGGAAAGGGATCATAGAAGAGTTAGCCGTTAAGCCAAACGTCCTCAGCCAGTTGATAACGATAGGCAGTGGTGAACCACAGTACTTAGAATCTCCGAGCCCCGTGGACGTCCCGAAGACCAGACACAAAGCAAGACAAAACAGTCTGTCACCGTGGTGGGCTATCATCTGGGCCAGCGCATTGCGACCCTTGGAAAGTAATGCGTCCTCCGCGATATCCGCACCAAAATTCTAGAAAGCCGGTATCAATGTGCAGGACGGAGGTCAAGTCCGATATGCCATACGCGCTGTGGTTGCAATGTGTACGTACGGTCTATCAACCCTTGTCCTCGGATAAAAGTGGCTGTCGTCGATTCCAGGCAAGATCAAACCCCGTCCATCCTTCTACTCGTGAAGCAGATCAAGAAGTGTCCTCAACCGAAAAACAAGATCCTCTCAATTATGTACTGCATCCTTTAAGCTAAAGACGCAGTACAAGTATCACAGAAATCATGCTAATAAGTACGTACCATGCCGAAAAGTTAGACATCCACTGGATGCGAGCTGCAGAACGGCACGAAATCGGGATAAGAAAAATCATTGACGGAATCTACCACAAGAGGAGTAGACCGGTGAACCAGACACCCTCTGCTAGTGGTGTGGACAATGCAACTAAAAGATATCGGCGGTGAAGTTATCAAAGGAATGCCCGAAACCGGGCAGTGTAGTAGTAAACGTGACACGTCGGTCAGTTTGCCAGGCAACGAGGGGAAAGTGCTGGAATCAGATCAAGGAGGATTGGAATGCGTCCTCCACATCCTACCGGTGTTCGGCCACAGGGATTCCGGCGCTTGGTACCCATACGTCCTCTGTCAATTGGCGTGGTCATTTCCCAGAACCCCATTGTTCATCTCATGCTGACAGGACCCCTTGACATGCCAGTCTACATGACAAGTACTCATCTAGATCAGTTTCTGGCGAAAAGGATTTATGGCCAAGAACCGCGTCGCCGCTCTACCGTATCTACAGAATGTAAAAAAATCATATCGAACTCGAAAGATGATGGTAACAAATTATCTAAACAACGTCCGTGAGTCGTTGCAGTTTTCCCGGAGCGCAGATAAGTAGATGGCAGATAGGTAAAACTAGTAAGTAAACAAGTCCATAGAACACAACACAAGAAGCAGGCCAAGATAAACACAAAGAGTATGATTTAGTAAGAGAATATGGATGGAAGATGACATGCCCTCGGTGACTTGGATACTGACGCGCGCTTGTCAGGATAGAGAGAAGGAACGACGATGGAGGACACTCACGCGCGAGAAAACGACACTCCAGTACACACCGGGAATCGTCCATGCATCGGGCATAAACGGTAGACTCGGTACGACCATCCCCGCGATGTCGAGCGTACATAGCATAAGCACCAGCCAGTGCCGCCTCCGAATCCCCGACACCATGAAAAAGAAGCCAGACTTCTACACCTTCTGCGCCGTCGCGCCCCATGTAATGTTACAGGAGAGCATGTGCGCTAGCAGCAGCGCGACAGATCAATGAACTGACAAGCTCGAAGCTGTAACAATGAGCCTATGAAAGGAAGAATAGGAAATGGATCTTACCAGGATGGTACTACTCCACGTCACGTTATGAGAGTCGAGGAGAGGGAGGATCGCGGCGGAAGCCATACAGCAGTACGAGAAAAGGTAGGACATAATGGGATGAATTGGGGTGGTTGACCAAGCGAAGCTGTTTCGGGATAGGACCGAGGTGACACCGTATGACGAGTCGGTAAATACCAGCTCGTTATTGCCTGTATTCCGAATGAGTGAAGTCTAAGAAACATGAAAAACCCTCACCATAGCAAGAGTAATGCGTTCAGTTGGAGTCGGAGAGCCACGTCGAAGTCGTCGACTCCAAGTTTTGTTCACGCCGTCTGCATTGTCGGTCGATGAAGGCAGCATTCTGGTGCACTCCTCCAACGAGGAACGCATTACATCCGAAGACAGTGCCCTTCGCGCGAGACATTTGTGGAGGCACTGTGTAAAGTGTTTGGTTTCGAGGTAGTAATGCGCGACCTGCACGTCCGAGTCGTGTTGGATATTTGGGACTTTAGGCGTTCGGGGACCTCGCATGCAGCGTGGCGGAAGAAGCCCTGCGTGGTCGTGGTCAACAATGAAGAGTCGAACAAGAACAAGCCTACATACATGAGAACCGCCGTATCCGAATCAATAAGGTCTCCACCGGCCTCTACTGCTGCCGTTCCCCGGGGCTCTTTCTGGGGCGCCATCGGTAAGGCGCGTTCTTCCAAATTCACATCAACGAAATACAGGCTGAGACTGACGAATGTGGTCAGTAATTGCCGTCAGAAAGGATATGGTAGGGCGTACAGAATTCCGGCGTTATCCAGATGCGGCGACGCGTCCTATTTCGAGGGCAGGCAACGATGACGACGGCGGAGGCGAAGGAGAGCTGCACGTGTATTACGATGGCTTGGGTCGGGAGCGTCGTTGAGGTAGTTAAGAGAGGCCTAGGTGCTCCAAGAGGTGCTCTCCCATAGCTAGGGTGTCCGAGAAAAGAATCGCATAGAGGCAGCGTGAGGTAATAACGGAGGAAGAGGAAGGAGCGCGCTCTATAGGGCTGACGGCTATGCTGAATTGTCCGAGCAGCAAGAATCGTAAAAGAGAGTAGAGGAGAAGCTACGTCGCGCGGTCGGAGTTCCAATTGACATTCCCACGCGCGCCGAAGTGCCGCCACGTCCAACAAGCCAAGCAAAAGCAAAGGAGGGAGGCAGGACGCGGGGACCATGCTTCACATGATGAATGGTCAGCGTGTACGCATCTGTAATCCCCGTCATAAATGCTCCTTCCATCCGCGATGTGTGTACTTACAGTTACTGCATTCGATCATCGATGAAGGCAGCCGCCCAAGAAGTGATTTGGGCCAGAGATTGAGGAAGAGAAGTGCCCGATGCTCGCAACTTCATCTCCGTTGATGCTTATCGACAAAACATCGATATTAGCACCAAAAGAGCAAATGAAAGGCACGATCATGCGAGTACGAGTCCGTTATGCCATAGTACGCGCTCCCGTAGTCCTGATAGATCGTGTATCGACCCTCGTCTAGTATTGACTTATGAGCCCATGCATTAGCCTCACAACCAGGGGGTTCATCATCCTTCATGCACGCTGATGGTCTACCAGATCCGGAAACCGACGAGCGCATGCATAGACAAAGAAGTTCTCTAACTTTTTTGCCATCGTAGTCAACAACCTAGCGCCTCGACATACGTCTGATATATGCGGTCCCCCAGTGTATGCAAGTGGCTGTGATTTAGCCCCGCACGGCCCTAAACTTGAGGCATCCGTAAAATTGTAAACACAAAGCCGTGATCAGGACCAGTTCAACAAAAAGCTTGTGAACGTGGGATCATGTCATGTACGACCGGCATACCGCTTGGTGATATGCCCGCAGGGAAGACTTGCAAATTTCAGTGTTGTCATTAAGGGTTAGGGCCTAATAGTTTTTAAGCCCTTAACAACATTATTAACTAGGCCTTAAAAATGAAGCTGCTCATCCATAAGTCTTAAGAACCCTTAAGTACTATCATGTGACTGACTGATACAGAGAGATGAAGAGATGCATAAGGGTTGAGAATGAGGTGATTCACAAAGATGTATAGGTGAAAGAGAGTTCTAAGTAGTTTAGGTAGTTATTTGAGGCTAATCGGATGCAGACTCAGATTGTGGTGCTTTGGAAGACTTGAATAACAACTAGTGAACAGCTGGGGTCTGGTCACTCAGTCTGAATAGCGGGTGAGGGTGCATGCGGGTACAGTCGGGGTGCCGATCCGGAAACCCAGCGTGACCTGTATCACCTGTAGGAATCTTGTAAAGTGAGCTTAAAAATACTTAAAAATACAAGACTTATTAAGTCTTATCTTAAGCTTAAGCCCTTAAAGCTCAGGAGGGGGGGTTAATAAGGCCTTATTGACAACACTGGCAAATTTAGAGTCTTGGAATACTTACGCGTACCAATCCAATGAGAAACTCGGATAATGTCCTGAATCAGTTCAAGTGTTCAAGAATGGTTCACGACAAGGAGGATATGACAGTCAAAAACACACGGCGGGTAAACGCCCTCTGAGTCAAGAGGTGCGCATAGCCGGTAGGTCATACGTCCTCTGCTAGTTATCTAACCAGCGCTAAAGGACATAGACGAACCTAGCGTCATGACCACAAAATTCAGGCATAGGATCCCAGAAAAAGCGTTCTGCCGGAGTCAGGAGAGCATATCCGGTATGCCAAATGTCCTCTGCTAGTGGCAATAGACTTCGGAATGATAGTTGAATCCCAGTACAGTCCGCGCAGGCGGGTTGTCGAAGAGAAGCCCAACGTGTCCTCGATTGGGCATTTCAAAAAATACAAATGGAGAGGGCTCAGTCGGAAGATAAGACAAAAGTTATTTGTCGATCACTTCACCACGCAGAGCAGGGACTCCGAGTCCGTTACTGCGCCAGGAAACACCCTTCATCGTATATAAGTACAAGGCAAGACCAAGGCCAGCGAACTTCCTTCATGTCGGACCCCAAAAAGCGGGGTCGGTGTGACCTAAGAAGTATGTATGCGCAGTGTCCGCTTAGCTAGAAACGCGCGTGAATGTCACCGTCTCTGGGGAATCATTTCGCTGTGCCAGGAGGGATCGTGTAATATACGCAGGTTCTTGGTAGCTCTTACGCACTAAGGTCTAACGGATCCAGATGCGTGATGCTTGTTGCTTGCGCTCAATGCTGTTTTTTACCATGGTATTCCCGCCGCCGGTCCAGTGACATGGGGTAAGCTCTGAGGTTTTGTTGTCCGTGTCTCTTGTTTTGAGCCCCTTACGATCCAGGACCATACACAAGCCTGCTAGTCACGAAGCAGATCCAGAAAAATATCTTCGAAAAAGAACTGACCGACGATTTATGTACTGCATCCTCTGAGCTAAAGGTGCAGTCAACGTTCAGTGCGGGTATTGCAGAAATCATGCGAATGCGTACGTGACGTCGATGACTTACCACTGCACGGATGGTTCAACAGACCACGAACTTGAAGCATGCGTACCCTGTATGTGCCAGTGGCTTTCGCCTGGAGTGATAGAAAGCAAGTGGAAGAATGGTGAAGTCGGAGATCAGCATTGAACGAATCTTACACGTCCGAGAATGCGTCCGAAGCCAGAGGTCCGCCGTTTGCGAACTACAGAACGAAGAAAAAGCAATTCAAGGGCACGAGCTTGAGATGAAAAAAGGCGCACTTCATTCTTTCTTACAAGAGAAATAGACCGATGAGCCATACGTCCTCTACAAACTTTGAAGAAAATGTAACCAAAAGGGTGAGGGAAGTCGGCAAAAGCATGATCGAAACTATACGGCGTTGTTGTTGTTGTGCGTAGTAGTAAAAGTGGGCTGTGCTTGACACGTCTGTAAGAAATCACAAGGATTGCGCGCGGAGACGAGGTGAAGGTGGTGGAACCAGATCAAGGAGGATCGGCGGAAGTTCCGCATTCGGCAGGGTTCCTTTTTTCTTTCTGCCTCCATCATGGCTGTGCCGAGATGCGTCCTCCACGTCTTCCGGGCACTTCAGGCGTTAAGCGTGGGGATTCCATGGGAATAATGTTTGTCCATCACTAACATTACCAGAGAGTGCAGCTGAAGAGCCCCAACGCAGTGTCCGACGTCGACAACGAACGTGTGCACGTCCTCTGCTCCCTCACAATCGCGTATCTTCTTCTTGACATGCAGGACTACTACTCACTCGTGGACTCGCACTGTTGATTCCTCCAGACCGTACTCCCAGGGGGTGGTGTCGGGGAGTTTTCACATCAGTACTGTACTTAGCGGACACCACCAGGAACCACGGAATTTCTGCTACAAATTGTGAACGACCCGAATTCTGTGGCTCGGTCTACAAATGTCATTGTAGGCGGCTCCAACGCGTCTGTACACCCCTGTTTATTTCTAGCACGCGATCGAGCCGGAAGAGACAGACGTCACGGGATCACGTTCTTTTTTTGCTACCATCATCCTGACTCGACGCGCACTTTGTCAATCTTTCGAGTATCATCGCTAGACTGAAATGACGATCTGCTGTACGGCTGGGCGTAATCTTTTGGAATCTCTCTACACAGCTTGTGAGCTCTAACTTCTGTGTCGGTCGTAACGTTGACGCTAATTAGATCGCAGTCGCCACCAGTGTAGCTCATAAATCGACGGCCTTTAGTCTATTTCAGGATATGTGGCGTGCTGTAGTGTTCCACCTGAGGAGCTAGTGGCCCGAGGATGACGACTCCCCGAGTGTGTACTATTCTTATCGCGTTAGCCTAGGATCCAAACCTGCTTGAGACCCCTAGCCGTCGTAGGAATATATATCGCGCGGGCTCACGGACTTCGAAGTCGGAGCATGAGAGAGGGCGTTGGCCCCATTGATGTAGAAGTCTGACTCTTCGCTTATCCTGGTATCGGCCATAAGGCAATGGAGGCTGGTGGGAAGATCATCACAAGGGAGCGAAGAGTGATTGTATGGGCGGAACGGATAACCACTCGTGAGCTTGGAGTGGGTATCGTATTGCGCCTATTCATTTGATTTGTAGGGGACGAACATAAGTGCGTGGACATCGACGTTTGAAGCCTATTTGCATGATAGCGCTCATGATCACTACTCCCGAGAATCGTCATACACTCCATTGTGCTGGGGCTTCGACGTGTTCTGTCATGCGGTACGTATGGATGGCTTTTAAGCAACATGTACTCACAAAACCCTCTTCGTAGAGACCGGACAGTCACTTCAAGCTTGCCGGATGCGAGAAATGTTCCCTACGGCTACGTTGGGTACGTCCCAAAATTGTGGCGACTACTACGATTCGTGCTCATTTTACAAGTCCCGATGTATTACATGCCGTTTACAGTGCCAGTTTCAAATCCGCCTGTTTCATCAACACCTCGCGTGTCCTTTCTCGACCTTTACGGTATAACTGCGCTTACTCACGACCTTCCCCAAGTTCGAAGCACCTTTTCCCTCTCACAGGCATCTCTTCCGCCGTACTAGGCTATAGATGCACTGGCGAGAAGATACGTCCCATGATCACTTTCAGGGAATCCCCGCCCCAAACAGTTTGGGTGGGAAACTCGTACTTTCCCCCCTACAGCCGCTTGCTCCACGAACTTACTTGACGTTACCGAGCAGGTCCATTCCGCCTGTTGTCTTGAACATCTCACCCCTGATAGGTCCGAGTAGCTTGTTGCTGTATGAATTTGCTGCAGAACGACAAACAACCTCACCATCCCGAAGCGATATCCGTGGGATGCCTGCATTAGTTGGCCAACCCCGCTGTATGGTAAGATGAATGCCTCCGGAGTTCGTATGAGAGTAAAAGCTCATACTTGTTCATTGCTTTCTAGACGTCCCTCAAAGTGTATTGGTACGGCGACAAATCATGAACCCATGTTCCATATGCGCGCACTAGATGAGGTCACTTCTTCGCGGAGTCTACACTTGCGCAACTTTGGGGTCTTTTCTTGACGTATCTTCGTACGAGCATGCTTTTTATTCTTCGCTTCACAGGGGCTAATTACTGCTCAGGAAATTCCACGCTATTGTTATACGGTATCGGCGCGTGGGTAGCCGTCTTGTCTGGACGTTATGGTTTTACCGTATGTGTGCTTGACACCCATCGTCCTATTGGCCTCTGGCATCCCTTTATACCTCCGATATTTTACCAGAGATAATTGCAGTGGCTTCGACGATGATGGCCGCCCCCGCAAGGATTGTTTGACGTTACCCCAGGCTCATGAGTCCCCAACTGCTGATGGCGGAGCCATTTACCCCTTGGATCCATGTTGACGTACACGGAAAACCGACCATCAGGGAAAAGGAAGCAGGTTACCCGTGATCTACTCTTGTTCTCAGCGTTCCGAGCATAAAATGCTGGCACGGGTCAACCTCGAGGAGGAGACGTCGTTCCCGTCGTGACCCGGGTTAGCCTTTCGTAGTTCCATTTCCGAATGTAAGCGCTTTCTTCTTGACTGCGACGTCCCATTGACATGCCTCGAGTGTAGACGCCAATCATGCCAGTTTTATCTTCGGCAACCTCTTCCTCTCTGCCCATCTTCCCGCAGGAGCTGATCGATGAAATCGTCGACTGGGTTGCGGCATCATCGTGGCAGAACCATGACGTGAAGTCGTGCGCCCTCGTCACCCGCTCCTTTCGCCAGCCCACGCTACGCCATCTGTTCTCCATCTTGGATGCTGCTCGGCTTCTACCCACGCATGAGCAGTGGAGGCAATTTCGTAACATGCTCATCGCTGCCCCGCACGTCGCACAGAGCTACCGCGAGATCCGGCTAGATGGAGAGCGTCTCCCATCCACGGAGATACTATTAGTCGAGGATGTCGTATCGCTGCTCCCGAAAATAGAGCGGCTGTTCCTGACGCGCGTCGAGTCGCGACATCTGTCCCCGAGAATTAGGACGGCTTTTGGTTTGATGCCCATCACGACGTTCGGGACGGAGAATGGAGAGGTGGGCCGAGTTTCTCAGCTTGCTGCTTTGCGCAGGGAGTGCCTCGGGCGACTCGAGCATCTCCAATTGGATGCAAAGATCTTCATGGATGATCGCGATGTTATTCCGGCGGCTTCCATCTCGGAGCTCGATGCGTCCATGTGCCGTAGGCCTTCGTGGTTGAAGACGGTGTCGCTCGTGTCGTACCAGATTTCACCCATCTTGACGGCCATCTTTGACGGGCTGATGGGCGACTTGGGCTGCTTGGAGGTCTTGGAGTTCCGATGCGTCGACTTTGGAAGAGACACGACTCTCCTTCCCAGGTTACTCAGTGGGACGCCTTCCCTTAGAAGATTAAGCCTCTTATTTGGTCCTCAGTGGTTAGGTGCGTTATTTAGCTGTGTGTTGAATGGCTACAGCAAGTTCTTACGCGTTTTAGGTCCACGCCCGTGTCTGTTGTACTCTATTGAGAACATTGAGATGTGCACATCCAACATCCTCTGGCTGGTCGAGTCGCTCTCCCTTCACAGTAGTCACCATCCATCTCGATTGACGAGCATCGTCATACGCATCTCGCCTTCAATCTCAGAAAGCCACTTCCCGGTCGATGATTGGCGGAAGTTTGACGAGGTGGTATCCGACGCTAGCGGGAGGTTACCGTCACTGAGGGAGGTGCTGATCAAGCGCTATAACACAAAAATTCACGGTGACGCGCTGACAAGGATGTTTAGGGAAAGGTCGCCGGGTTTGTTTCGGTTAGGCGTCGTACAATTTGTCGACTGCGGTTTAGTAAATTATGAGAATTGAATGCTAGTTTAGTATTTGATCTTGATTCGATTTCTATCGTGACGTGACCAGCAAGACTGAGTACAAATGTAGGGTGGAAAGACTGGCTCTGTTTATCTAGTGCAAGTCAAAGATTCTACGCCACACTATTAAATACTACTTATAATTTTGCAGTCCGCGAGGTCTCAGGACAGCCGCATATTCAGATACCTCTGTTCATGCCCCCTGATAAAGGAAGGTACGTCGAGTCATGGACGACATTATCAGTTCAAAACGAACCCGTTGTCCATTGAAAGCGCATGCTACCCAAACTAATCGATCATCCTGTTTTGTTTTGCTTGTCCTCACGTGAAGCGAGACGAATTCGAGGTGAAGAGTTTAAAGAACCTCATACATAAGCAAGGTAGGGGAAAGTCAAGGAAGTTCAAGATTCTGAGGAGACCAGAATCATAATGGACGTCGGTACGCCGCACGGACGTAAAGGGCTCGTGATTGGAGGCCCAGTAGAGTAAGATGAACATGAAGGAAACCACTAAATTGCCTTCGGCGAACAATGTGATAAGTAGGTCTACCTGTCCGTATCAACGATATCTACGAATTATAGTGCAAATATAAGAGCTACTCTTAGTGCGTAGGCTGTTCCAAGGGACGCGCCAACTCCGGCAAGTACGTCGCTGTTGGATTCTGAATCCACTCCGGTGTTAATAACGCGCAGCACTCGAAATGCGGGTGTACAACGCCGTGAGGAAGCAACAGGAATACAATGATTCCTAGGGAATTCATGATACTTTGGTCAGTGGAAATGCGTTGGCCGACGGAATCCCTCCAGGCATCATCGGGAGGCCCGTACTTTACGTCGAGGACGAGCTTGGAAAAGTCGAGGGTGAGGATCCACGCAGGTTGATTGACGGGGTAGTTCCCTCTCCGGACGAGGTCATGAACGGTGGTGCTCAGATACGCGGTTTCTTTAGGGGTCAAGAAACCAATTTTGGTTTGGACGCCGCCTTGGCTGTCTGATCGTCTATCAGCTAGGAAGGACTGACGAAAGATGCCACACTCACCGATACGATATTGCTGGAAAGAACTGCACAAAGTTCGATGACCGGCAGTCCAATGCGTCCTTTGACATTGCCTCGAGCAGTACCAGGATATCTGACAGCCAGCACAACGTGCTGACATGACTGTATTCTCGCGCTCAGGACACTGCATGATCGAAATCAGATCAAGTGGAAGATGAAGAAGTTGCAAAAGCTCACCCCAATAGCGTCACAGATAGAAGGGACGGCGCCCATACTAGTGTAATGCGCGGTAATCTTCTGACACAGTTCGCGCCATGTTGGTGGCGTCCAATCCAATCCTAATTCCAAAACGGACTTCCGCATGCGTTCGGCCTCTTTCAGAACGGAGGAATAGCACAGATAAAGGGCCAGTGACACCAAAACTTTATCCAGACGGGAATAGAATGGTTCGCATTTCTCTAAAGGAATGCGGGCGTCCTGTACGAAGCGATGGAGCTGGAGGATGCTCGGAATAAAGTTTTGCCGGAGGATTAAGAGGACAGCCTCTTTCCCTACGCACATTATAGCCCAGTCAAGGATAGCAAGGAGAAGACCGTATAAAGTGCACGCCACTCCGCAACTTTTTGAACGTTCGGAGTCCTCGACTACTGAGATATAACGGCGGACAACTCGCCCGACGACTTGGGTGACGAGAAGCTGGCTCGTGGGATCAAATATCGCGGAATGAAACCGCGGGTTGGGACAACAACGGAACATGCATGCATACGCACTACCGAGGTTGTGTACCGCCTGCTGAAATGCGGCCCCATCCTGCGCAGCGCGTAATCTTTGCAAGGCGTCCTGAGCCACTCGATTAAAGCAGTACACGGCAACCGCGGGAGACGTGGCAAGTCGCTTGACGATCATATCCACGTGCCCGGTCTCCTTGCGAGTAAGTATAAGTAATAGTTCACACAACTCCACAAAGACGTCGACAGAGTCAGGGCGGGAAATGGATGAGGCGTGGTGGAGGAGTAAGTCTGGGACGACGTGAACAACAAACAGGTGGTTTCCCGGAGGTATACGGACGGAGTTGAAGCAGCGAATGACGTCGGGGCGATATCTATCGTGGACAACGTCAAGAAGACACTGGACAGATATTCGGTGGAAGTCGTGAGTATACTCGGACGCCTTGTTGGTGATAATGATGTCGCCGGTGAAGGCTGTGATCCACCCAAGAAGTGCAGGCAAAAGAGCAACGATTAGAGCCATGGAGTCGGCCAACATTTCGGGGGTAACGGGAGTCGTATTGGTCTCGAAAATATGAAAGGCGCTAAACACGGCGCAGGCTCGATCCAAAATCCCGTCAGGATCAGATGGCGGAGGCAAGACATCGGGAATATCAGGGAGTACGATGCCTACTGCACGCTTGAACTTTTGGAAGCTCGCGCCGTCCCGCAGAGCATTCTTGGCAAGGACGCCTAGATCGGCAGCGAGACGTGAGGTCGGCATTGCACACTATAGGTAAAACAGTTAGTGTCGAGTACCGTCTTCGGCAAGGGACAATGCGACTTGCATGAACGACGCAAGAGGTAGGAAGAAAAAGAACAACGCGAGGCGAAGAGCTACGAAGTTGGGCGTACTGTTCACTGCAATGAAGGTCAGGAAAACGAAAAATGTCGAGAATTCTGACTCGCCTGGATACTACAAGTCTCTGAAGCCAGCTGTCTCTGCACGGGTGATGGCGAAAGACAACCAAGGGGTCCGCCAACCCTGTCAAACCATCTAATCTCTTACGTATCATCCCGACAGCGTGTTTCTACATTCTTCATACGGAAGCTCTTCATCTGTAGACTGTTTCTTTTATATTAACAACCAAGGCATGCTCGACGGGGTACCATTCAGATACCTTCCTCCCCAGGAGGCTCCAGTCCCCAACAATTCTCTTGGTTGTGCAAAGATTTTTTTACTATGGGTGCATTCATGTAAAACTCAATTCTTATTCTGAGCAACATCTGACTACAACATACATCTTTAGAACTGTCGGTCTCCTCCCAACCATTTCCATCCGTAAAACACACACACCCCAAGTCAGAACATTTGTAGTCAGCCTGAATTTCTTCCAGCTGAATGTAAAGTGTACATTGGTCTCATCTATACACATCAAAACAATCAATCTTGCCAATACATCTACAGAGGAACATGCAACTCTTCCCCGCGCCACCGATACATCTCCAGAATGGAAGAACCCCGTTTATCCGCCTTGCCAAGGTTCTCATCAAGAATATCAAGTACCGCAGGAATATCCGCATTCATGTTATTACCGTTAACGGCTGGTAGAAAGAGGTTCGCATACACCTGACCGAGAATCGAAGCCTCCTCCCAGAACATGAGGGAGGTAAAGGTCTTTGGCATCATCTCAAGAACGAGTGTATCCGTCCCAGCCCTACGAAGACGCGTTCAGCATACTAACAAGGCCGTAGGTGGTAAAAACTCACCAACGATGATTGAATAGCGCACCACCGTGCGGGCCAATGACCGCGCGCACGTTGTCGTGAAACCACTCCATCAGAGCTTGCTGCGAGCTGAATTCCTTCTCGTGAAAGAGCACGAGTTCTTCACCCTGTCCACGCTCCTCTAGCTTGGCGCGAATGGCGTTAAGAAGCTCGTCTTCGTTGATGACACGTCGACCTCCGTTAGAGACGCCACCGTGCGAACGACTAGCGTAGACAATCTACGGGCGGCATGTTACTTGGGTGTATCCAAGGAGAACCAAATGCTCGACGCACCTTCTTGCGCTGGTCGATCGGCTTTGACTGCCCGAATCCAAAAGTTTCGAGAGTCTTCAACGACAGCCAGGGGTGAACGAGAGGCGCACGACAAGAGAAAAGCATCGTCTTTGCTCCCAGGCCCTGCTGCTTGTGGTGCATCCGCTTGCCTTCGTAACCCAGCATCTTCCACATCTCCAACACGGGGCCACTGGGTTTGCTTCCTGTGATGACATGGCCTTTGTAACCGCGTAGGAGATGCGAGCCTTGACTAACGATGTGACTGAATGGATGTGAGCATTGAGTTTGGCAATGAATAACAGCCGGGCACGTACGTGACGCGATCGAGGAAGTGTTGGAATGACCAAGAGTCGGGGGACGTGGCGATGAGGAGGTTGTCGATGGGATAGGCCTTCTCGTACTCTTCGTCCGTGATCTTTGTCCTGTCTGGAAGAATCTCCAAGCCAGCTGTGGAGACACCGTCACTCATGCACGCGAGGTCGCTCCAAGAGTCGGCGGGAGGATTTCCCTTATAGGTTGCGTTGACGACGATCTGGGAGCGCAATCAGCAATGGCGGTCAGAAAGAGATGTTACGACCTACAATGTTTTGGCCTGTCTGACTGCGGTAACAGACAAAACCGTCCTCTTTGCAGAGTGCTGCGCGTTCACGAATGCCGTCTATGAGGCCAACCCACTGCTTTTTGTCATCTCCACGCGAAGGAGCAAAGATGGGCATCCTTAGGCGGAAGTCGGGGTAAAGGAGCTCCTCGCCGTACGCCGCGCCATATGTGCGGAGAACGACGCAGGGTGCATAGTACTGGGGTGTCGTTGGATGGCACTCCGTAATGGCGGTTGGAGCCCAACGCGGGGACTCGGCGGTTTCGCGGGATGGGCTCATTAGCCAGAGGAGATCCCATATAGCACCAGAAGATGGTGAGAGCGCGTCCGAGTACTGATGGCGGATGTCATGAATCGTCTGCTGTGCGGCCTGGCTAAGTCCAGTTCGTAGGGCGACCGTCAATAGCACAACGACGGCGAAGGCGGAAAGAAGGTAGGTTGTTATGCGCCGTTTCCGCGGTGAAAGATACGACCGGATGGCGCTCTCTGGGTCTGGAATTTCGTCGAGGTTAACGGAGTCGTAGACACGCCGTGGTCGTGCCCAAGGCCAGGCGAAATTGACGGAGCGGAAAAGCATTGTGGTAGAAGTAGACGAGTATAAGCTAACGGGCGGTACTCTACCATCGTGGGCTTCTTCAAGACGGACCTGACTGCGCTTTCGGTGTTTTGGTGCCGTTCCGCCAAGTTTTGTTTGCCGGTATGTATGTAGGCAAAATGCGTTAAGGCTTGGTTAGTAAACGCCCTCGTCGATTTTCGGCTTGTTGTTGTCGCCAGCTTCTTAAAGGTTTTCGACATATCACTCTTGCTGCAACCGTAACGAGACCAGAGCAAACTATTCAGATCACGATCACTAATCCAACGGCATCACGTGCCGAAAATTTGTTTACAAGTGACCACGACGAGCAAAGCGATCTTGGCTCACTCTGGCGGTTTTTTTCAGGTATCTGCGAGCGCGTAGCATTTGAGACACTTCGCACCACAATTCTTGAATACCGGCGTGAAAAAACCTGTGATTATAAAATGCGCCACGGACCGGGGTTTGGATCTCATGCCCGTCACCCTTTCTGTCTTATCTTAACCTGGCTAGCTACATGGGAGCCAAATACCCAAACATGATTTGGCCTAGTGAGTCGTGTTACTCCCGTTCCGTTTCTCTTCATCTTGATATGTAGTATTATCTTCGTCTTTCAGGACGACATACTACACGGCGGAACAGCCACGTTCGCTACGAACCCGACTATATCACAGAGATCGCGAGGCAAGTTTTTCCCGCGTGTCGTTTACCGAATATGAGGTACACGCCACATGAATGTGCACCTATTTGCCCAAGTTGATCCAATCGACTAGATATGCAGGATCGCCATGCGACGTACTTACCGGACCGTTCATCCCGGGACCCTCCCGTCGGAGTCTTCCGCTAACACGAGGCATAAAATGAAAGCACGCTGATTGTATCGATAACTGCCACTGGACTCGATGGCGGGGGACGTCACGGCCGTGGTATGATGGTCTAAGCCGACATATCTCCTGACTTTAGTAGCACCGGGCTCACCTGAATACCATACCCGGCCAGTTTTCGATGGTCCAACTTCCAAAGGCGTTCCGCCTCGACAATATTTCCATTCGTAGGATCTCTAGGGCGGTCAGAACCCCCTTGGTATATCACACCCCCGCGACGTGATAAAAAGACGAGGCAATCAACCCCGATTGGGAACGACACAAAGCAAGCCATAACACGTGTTGGGCAACATCATGCACACGCGATCACTGGATTGGAAAACGACTTTCCAGGACGCTTTGACCAGCGACTTTCAATGCGATAGGAGTCGCGCAGTCGTGTCGAAGAGGTCCTACGTCTATTTGTCGCGTGAGTCGTTCTCTGCTGTATCAGACTGTCATCTTCGCTCGTATGTTTTTGAAAGCGCTTTCGTCAGCATCAATCAGTCGTCGTACAAAGAAATTCTTTGGGGTTATCGGCTCTTTCATGCTAGATTCCGTATTTTAGGACGACCCGTCGGATGCGTTGCAGGTGTGCACCTACCGCGCTTTCAACCATTTCCTAAAACGCTTTCGTTATAAAGTCGCGTGCTTGAGCAGGGCGCGACGACTCCTCTTCGTTCTCATTTTAGACATCCGTGTCATTGATTTGTGAGTTGCCTTCCAACATCTAGCAGCGCCGCTGAGGCCTCTCATTCCAGCCACAGATCTTCGTTCGGTGTACATTCTTCTTTCATAATGAAAATGACGACAGTAACGAGGCGACACCGAACATTCAAGCCTGCGCCGGAGCCTC
Source organism: Hymenopellis raphanipes (assembly GCA_036872995.1). NCBI lineage: Eukaryota > Fungi > Basidiomycota > Agaricomycetes > Agaricales > Physalacriaceae > Hymenopellis > Hymenopellis raphanipes. The sequence continues at coordinate 1,376,490 of JAYMDG010000015.1, forward strand.
CTACCTCACCGAACACTCTCCTACCCCATGTCAATGTCCGTTCGGACGACTGTCCAGTCAAGCCTTCCTCGCCCATTGGCCCCATCCGCATTAAGGAGACCGAGACCACGAGGTTGCGACTGGATCTTCGTGTTCGCCCTAAGGACCGAACTGCTACAGTTCCGGTTATCCTACCAGGCGACGGCGCTCCTCGTCTCCCCACCCCCACCGCCCTATCCCTCACTCCAACTGTCCCCGACCCGACCAAGAAATCCCATGCGCGCAAGCGACCACCTGGCCACGTCCCACGTCCTCGTAACGCGTTCATCCTCTTTCGCTGCGACCTTGTTCGCCAGCAGACCATCCCGCAGGCGGTGGAACGCGACCACCGCAATTTGAGTCGTATCGCAGGCATCATGTGGAGGGGAATGTCGGAGGAGATGCGCAAGCCCTGGATGGCTATGGCGGAGAGAGAGAAACGGGAGCATGCAGAGAGATGGCCGGACTATAGGTATAAACCTGAGGGTTTGGTGGGACCGAAGAGAAAGGTTAAATCGAAGGTTGGTGAAGAGACGGATGATGACGAGGAGATTGTGGCAGGAGGCGACGATGACGAGTATGATGACAGGCAGGGACGTGGGCGGGAGAGGCAGAGAAAGAGAAACGCTGGCGCCGACCTGCCGCATTCGCAGTTGTCCTACACCCTCCCTCATCGTCGCTCCTCTTCATGCCCTCCTCCTGGTTCACAGGTCTCTCAATCGAGTATCTGCGGCCTCCCTCGTCACCCTGGTATGAGTGACCTTGAGCCGCCCTTTACTTTGAACGCGCTTCCGTTCGGTGACGACCACGTTGTCCAAGCATATCGCTCGACAAGGAAATCCAGTGGTGGAATGTCGCAGGACGACATTACCACCTCTCGCCGTCCTAGTCGCATTCCCACCTTTCACTCCGTCCAACCCGTTGGTTCCGTATTCGATTCCGGCCTCCACCAATCCCAAATGGGAAACCCTTTCTCTTTCAACGGGGGCCACGACGACCTCGGAGCCGCGTGGAACGACAGTTTTACTTTTCCTTGGGATGCTTCGGTTCCGCCAGGCTCCCCCATGTCCCCGCAAGGGAACTCGTATACCACCAACCATTTCATGGCGCCTTCCTCGCCCTGGGATACACCGTTTATGCCGCAGTCTAGGACGCTGGCGGGTCCTCTTGACCCGACGTGGGCGCCGCAACATTATCATTTGGAAGGTGAACACTACAGATATGTTGTCAATGGCAAGGATGCGAATGGTTTTACGTCCGAGGTATGATTTCTCGACTCCTTATTGTGCCAGGGTATTAATTTACTGGTGTCCTTCAGGTGATGGATCTTAACATGCCTTACCCCGAGGCGTGGATCGCTCAGCAGCTTAACATGAAACACGATACGACCCCAGTTTCGGCAGCGATGAATGATGGCGAAGAACTACTCGCCTTTGAGGGGCGTCCGCTTTTCAAGGATCCTTTCTCTCCACAGTCAGCCTCTAGTCGCGCGCCGAGTCCGCGACTCCCGCCCATTTCTCCTTTGGACAGCCTGCCGCCTGGTTACGTCTTCCCGCTGTAGGCGAAGCACCATCATTCATGATTTGACGTTATTTCATCTCTACATGCTGTAATCATCACGTCGCCTGGAAGCGGCTTGCTATATACACGTTCTTTATCGTCATGTATACTATTCTGTCTTAGGTTCCTAAACATTACATCCTATGGTCCTGTATCCTAGTTTGCTCTATTCTGAAAGTTCGAAGACGCAGCGTACCTGTCTGTGAGTGGCGTAATTATGCACGCGTGTTTTTAGTATGTACATCAATAAGCGATGAAGGATACTAAGAGATTGTGATTTCCCCTCGCGAGATATGGGATTTAGGCGGGATCTGGGCTGAGATTTCCATTTCGTATCAACCCAGGTCGGGCATATTTATGGGCCGAGATTTGCATTCTTTTTTGTTGAATCAGGCAGTCCCATAAGAGCGGGGGCGCCTACTAGTCCCATTAGCCGTATGAGTGACGAACGTGAGTCGACCAGCGGTCCTAGGATTTCTGCGGGTCTATATGGTGATATCAATCGTGCCCAAGGAAGACGATCATGCGTATGCTGAAAAACTGGATACTCCCCGATGTCGAATCACTGGTGTTGTTCTAAGAATATGATGCAGTTCTTACGGGTACGTAGGACCTGAAGTCGTCAGTGATTGTTACTGGCAGGCAATTCCCGAGCTGCGACGCAGAAGCTAAAAAGCTTCGTGCGAATTGCATTGAGTCCGGATGAAGTGGATGGGGAGTTTATATGGAGCGGCGCGCGGCGGCTGGTGAAACTCAGGATGGGGTGAAGGACATGTGGCACGAAATTCCATCGAGACGCTGGCATCTCATGAACAACGTGATTGAGGAACGGGAGGGCTCAGCATGGTGGTGGCCATCAAAAGCGACGATGAAACAGGTTAGAATCAAGCACATCACAAACAGTTCAGGAGGGTTGTGTTGACATTGGCAGACGTCGATCTGTCATACACTCTGTGGCGCAGATTTTTGTGGGTGGTTGACGGAGAATAGAAGCGCGAACGAACCAGGCGTACACATCAAAGAACGAACGGTGAACAATACATTGCCACACCGACGGTACCCGTAATCTGGTAAGACGCAGGACAGGAAAACAAATGCATAGCCCCCCACCGGGCCACCGCATCCATGTAGAAGAGTATCTCGCTAGATAGATCGACGTCTCCACCATCAGTTTGGTAAAAGCTACGCATATTTTCTAAAACCCGTGGTTTCTCCCAGGCCTCGAAGCTGAGCTTAGATACCTATCATAGTACGCCCAAAAAGGTGAACTCGTTCAAATGTCAACACGTCTAGCGCGCAGTTTCATCTGGCGAGAAACATACAGGAATGGGATTTACCCAGTGTGTGGTGACTCTTGGCGTTTCGCATTACAGGACTTCAGAGCTCCTCGGGAGGAAAACGATACCAAATCGGATACCTTCAGGAACGGTTAGCTTTCGTGGAATGAACAGGTTCATAGAGCCGTACGCATGATAGGATCAACCAAAAAGTCGTCGATCGTAGATAGTGAGCGCTAGCACGTCACTAAAGACCCTTTGCTCCCGTCAGATTCGTAACCTTAGCGCAAACGCAAGTAGTGACTCGGATATACACACCGCCAGGCTTGCGCATTGGGTCGAGACAGCAGCCACGACCGAAGCGATTCCGCAAGTCCCGTGTTTAGAGTCACCGAATATGTGTATATGAGAGAAATTTCTTGAGTCATCATCTTTGTGGAGAAACTATTGACGAAGAGTCGAGGCCGGCAGTTTGCGCTGTGGTGGATGATTGGAGTCTGCCCTGTAACACTGGAAGACAAGGAGCCACTCTTGTAGGTCAGAAACATGAAGGAGATTACGGAAATTTCTGCTTCATAGGTGGAGGAAGGCAGCGACCAGAAAGTAGCAAAGCTCATGACGGTTCGAGGTGACATTTGCAACCCTAACCCCGCCTGGCTGCAGAGCGATCACCTGACCTAAGCGCGCGCTAATTTTGGTAAACAAACTCCTTTACTCCTCTCTCGCTTCGTCATCGAAGTATGACTCATTCGCCGATAGTTTCTGAGAACGCTTGGTGTCGTATCTGCTGAGTAGTGGCTCCCCAAACATAACTCGTTTGCCAAGACGCAAGTTACACAACCTCGCTCGATTTCACTGACCGATGATTTAGCAGTCTGTCACAGCGTCGTGAGAGCCCTGCATTGATGAATGGAATGGGGAGGCGCCGCATACAATCTTTTCATCAGTTACTACCTGGCTAATTGACACGTCCACTGATCCTTCAAGTGATGATCACACAAAGTGAAAGCGAGTGTTTCATCAGTATGCTCTTTCCTTCTTGCGCGCCAGGTTCTGTAGCTATGTGATGAGTGCGATGTGTTTAGAAGTTGAGATAGACCTCTGGCATCAACACGGGTAACGGCGCAATTTATCCACCGACGTCTAAATCCGAGGCGTCTGGCAAAGTCGTCTGCTCCTTGGCAGGCGGTAAATCCTGTTTTCTAGGAAATATTGTGGACCCTAAGCGTAGTACTACCCGGCTTCGACCTCTGACAGAACCCTCGTTCTTTCTCTCACACAAAGCTACTGCGCCGCACGAAACTATTGCATGCGTTGGAACCAAATCGGATCCAAGGACTGGCCTAAACGCCCCGTTCTATCGAGCCGCCTTCGGTCCGTCCTCAATTCATGTGTTGTGGCGCCTCGATGAGCAGATCCGTACGAGGCGGGGACGAGTCAATCAGCTTAAAATGCGGATCTTGAACTCGAAGAGCGTCCTATTGCCACTTTCCAGGCGCTAAGACAATATGAACAGCTGCGCAACGAGAGACACACGTTCTCATGAAACGAAAGGCGACGTGTATCTGCTGCGCCCCCAGTAGGTACTTACCTCTTCACTGTATAGTCGGAGAGCTTAGGATCTCTCGGCCCTGGTGCCTCATGTTCGAAATGGTGTAGGCAAACATGACCCAACATCCGTGTCGGATCCTGAGCCGCACCACGATCACAACGATGAAACCAAGGCTGGCCGATAATTTCCCTCCGTGCGCAGGTATCCAGTTCAAAGCGGTGGATACCTAGCCAGTTGATAGAGGCGGGTAGAATCGCCGCCCAATATCTGCCAATGCTCCTATCAAGAATGATCATTGCAGTGCGACTTTTGATATTCCCCTCTCCTATTGCGGAAACGGAGAGTCGGTGACAATCCCCCTGATCCTAGACGGGCCGCCGGAGTACCCATTTCGTGTTCTTGTCGTGTTTTTTGAACATTTTGTTGTTCTCAAGGCTGTGCGCCTCATGACTCGGTCTCACCCCCACGGCAACGATTCCCAATTATCCGACTACGTCGGCTTAACGATTGGAGGCACTGGCCATTTACGTATCGACCCTACATCCATCAATCCGAAACTGATGGTCTTCAGGTCTTCGGAATTAGATCACGACACACCTTATAAGGCGCACGCAAAGGTCGTTGACCTCCCCTTCTCGTTTAACGTTTCCCGCCTCCCCCGCGGCTACCTACAATTTCGTCGCTTCTTCTTGTGAGTTTCCACGCTCTCGGCTACGTCTTCCTGCCGTGACTCACGTTTCTTTAGCGCGACTGCCATTTAGACGCCCGACCCACAAAACTCGCGCACGCGTCTCCCCCCTCAGCCGTTGCCCACCACGCCTTACCCACTGCTTTTCGCTCAGTCCTATGAGCTTGATATGTACCCCAACATGAATCATTCTCTCTTGTATCAATCTGGCGATGATGAGTTCGATTTCGCCCTTCGTCCATCGCCAAACACGTACCCAGGCTCAGCAATGTCTGGAGATGGATCTATCTACGCGCATAACGCATCTTCAGAGCAATGGGCTTTCGGTGAGTCTCCATCATAACTTACTCTAGGTAGGTGCTAATGCTGTGTCCTCCACAGCTCCAAACTCCACCCCGCCACTGAATACTGTTCCCTCCTCGTACCAGCGTCGCGCGTCTACTGGCATGGAGATGACTCTGCCCTCGGTTCCGTGGCCATCTGGGAGCGGTTACCGGTCTGGTGACTCCTTGGACACCGATTTCCCACTCTACCCCCGCAAGTACTCGTCCGTGAGGACCAACTCTGCCACTGACTGGACCTCGACGAGTCCCGCGACTGTCAGTCCTTCACAATGGTCGTCCTTGCCTGATCAACCATCCTACTGGGATCCTGCTAGCGCGTTCACACTCGCGGACCTAACGGAGGAATCGAAACCGGACATCTCCCAGCTCGGCGGCTCGAGAAGCCCTTCCGCGACGTCCGCGTCAGAAACATCCACTACTTCGCGTGCTCCCGCCTCCCCTTCCACTTCCAGCACCGACGCTCCCAAAAAGTCGTGCTCGCACTGTCACGCTACCTCCACGCCATTGTGGCGCCGGGAACCTGGCACGTTGAAACCTTTGTGTAATGCGTGTGGTTTATACCTCCAGCAGCGTAACAAGCTCCGACCGCAGGAGCTTATCGACGCAGATCAGGATAACGACCAGGATGAGGACGAGCGTACTGAAGGCGGGCCCGAATGCAGTCATTGTCACACGCGGAACACCAGCGTTTGGCGACGGAGCAAGACTGGTGCTCAGCTGTGTAACGCCTGTGGTGTGTACGCGCGGCTACGTGGCAGAGATCGGCCATTGAGCTTGAAGAGGAACAAAATCAAGCCAAGGTCGAAACACGCTGCGAAGCAGTAGTGTCGCCTCGGACACGACTATTACGGAACGGAAGGAAAGCAAAGAAGATATTGGTTACGCCTATGCCTATGATTCCTCTCTACTATACGTGGATATTGACCTAAGGACGGCGACTTCTGCATTATCTATATGCTCCATTAAAGATACTTACTCTATATTATTCTGTAGACGTGCGCCAGTAGAACTACGGTGGACTTCATTCCCCGACTCGGGTGTTTGGGGCCCTCGGTAGCCTTACGACGACGATTACTCTTATACCGCTCATACCAATGCCTAACTCGGCGCTCTGTACAATACATTTCTTCGCTCTCATCGATCAAACCCTCGTTGTGACTAGACTTCGACCTCAGCGTCAGGGCATCCAAAGCACCGCCTGTCAAAGTCAAAGGAGCACGTCTAGATTCTATCCGCCCGGATAAACTCGTGCTTTGGACACTTGACCTTTACTGCCTCACACGATTTCAGCGGGGGCGATGACTTCTATTTACTCGCTGCATGATTATACCTTTGATTTCATCGTTCACACTCCATATGGGTAGATTGCTTAAATCTTCCCTGCTAATCCAGGCACGTATGGCGTACGCGGTAGGAATAGACACAGCCTCGCGACCTGGTGAAATGATGATGATCGACTTTGATGGCGGGATTTGCGCCAGGATTGTGGTTCCGGAGTTCCGGCTAACGGATTGCCTTTAATGGTTCGCCATGGCATATGCAAGTTGTCATCCTAACCACGAACACAGCTTGTCGGGGCGCCCAGCGATGAGAAAGACATATGTGCGCGCATCAAAGAGCGCCCGTTATTTGATACGGTGTCGAAATTGACCTCTGACAGATGGTCAGGGAAAACAAGAAACTGGAAACGGAGTTGTATGATTATCTGCAGACGACATGAACGGGCTTATTTAAGTCCGCATCCAAAACTAAACGGAGCAAAGCGTTGATTGTCTCCTCTGCTTGTGCGCCACATTTGATGCCGATGATCGCAAATCCAAGTCCAGTGAGGGTCCTGGTAAAACAAACTCACGATGACAGCCGAAACATTGGTGGAGCTCTACTGATCAGCCACAATCTCTCTGAGAGCGACAATCGTGGTGAGTACCGTTGCAGATGAATGCACAAGGTCTGGGTAACACATTACGCAGCTTTGCACTCACCGGATAAGGAATCGGGCTTGGCGGGAGGATCGACGTGGAACGGAGTAATGATGGCATCTTGAAGAAGAACCGGCGGTACAGTCGCTATTAATGTCACTGCGAATGAGCCCGTCATATCCCGAGCGATTAGCAAGATACTGCCATTCAACCGAAATTCGTAACAACTCGAAGGAAAGAGTCAGCCAAGATTAGTAGTCGAAAGTCTTGTATAAACGAGAATTACCTCCGTGTTGGCGAATCGCCAGTCAATGCGACTCACAGTACGCAAATAAGTTTCCGACTGGAGGACACTTTCAAGTCTGTTAGTATCATCCTAGACCAAACTCCGTGGTGACCGGTGACTGCCATTGCACACCACTTCTCATACTCACGATGAAACTGGACGGTACAGTGAAAATGTAATTAACGAAAGTCGTACTAGTGGTATTTAAAGTCTGTACCTCAAAGACATGAGGGATAGTCGGGTCCTCTAGACGTCCACACGCAAGCACCGCGACCGACTCAGTATTACAATGTGTCGTATGCATCAAGTTTGGCGCCTATACCGTTCCCCGTCTCCTGCACATATCTATAACGGAAGATTAGAACGGTAAGGAAATAAAGGAAGCGCAGGAAGAGCTTGCCTTATGCGCGTCCTCTCGAAGCCTGTTCTTTGTGCGGCAACGATATCCGGGATCCACGAGTCGTTCAACAAACGAGTTGTTGACAAAAACCTCGATTCGAGACGAGGCTCTTCGGCTGTCCTTCGCGTGGGCCCAAGGAGAATATACGTCAGAAGAGAAAGAAGAAGGCTACTGCAAAATGTAACGACAGCCTTCCACACGACAATCTCCAAGCGCGCTTCAATCCGTGTCGTCTTGAACTCCGCGGCATTGAGACGCGTAGAATCGTCTAACGTGGTTTTGACACATTGGGGGTGTGGTGTTCCGAATTCGAACAAGGAGTCGCAGAGCTGCCAGGTATTCCACAGGTAGCTGGCGGTCATGTTTTCTAGTCGACTTTCAAAGACGTTCAGCCTTTGGTCGTCTTGAACCATCCTCATCAGAACATCGCCCATCAGTTGCCGGTCCTGCCATGAATGTCCTTGGGTGTCCTTGCAAGGTGCGGATACGAACATTTCAAGGAACTCTCGGGCTAAGAAGTCCGTGTTGTTCTTGGGATCGGAGTCAGTCCAGGAGAACTGACTCCATTGATGGGGAGGTGCGGAATGGACGGTGAAGTTATCTTGGGGTAAGCTCGTCTGGCTAAGGGGAACGGTGGTCGTAGACGTGGTCAAAGTGCATCCGATCGTTTGAAAGTAGGTCTGGACTTCGTTTTCAACGACGGCCGGATTGTCCTTGACCATCGTGCGACAGTCGGCGTCGCTGCTTCCATCCTGATGACACCAATCCCAAGACTTCGGGCCAATTTCTCCAATCGTCACCGTACTAATGTTGCCGACGACACCCTTCGCGTCGTGCAGCAGCCGAACAGGATCACGGGCTGCAAGCATGAAGACAAAATCGCTGGAGACTCCACGTTCAATAGAGTCCCAACGATCAGCGAAATCCCAAGACTGCACGTAGAGGTTCATGCTCGAGCTAGGATTCTGGATGTCGGGCCGTTGGATGGGCCAATCAAAGTTCAGAGGCAATGGCGGCTTCGTACTATTCCCGTAGGAGTACTTTCGTGACGGACGAAGGGATCCACTTAGATCATAGCCAACTGTTTTGTTGATGGTGTGCTGAACGTAGTAGTTCCAGTTGGAACCTCCATTGTCCTGTGCTGAGAACGTGGCGTATTTCGGATCGGGATAGAACACAAGTTGTGCAGTGTCTATTAATCCGCAATGAACGTTCATTTTCGTCGCGTTCACTTCAACTATCGGATCGTTCAGCGACGGCGGAAAGCAAAGAACAAACCTTCGTACCAGCATTGAACGTTCCAAATTTCTTTGCATTCCACGCCGGAAGGTCGTGCAGTAAGCTGACGCAACCAGAGGATGAGTTACCAAGAAGAGGAGCGACGACCGCCAGACGTACTTTCCCAAAAGACCAGGTTGACTAGTTCCAGACGCGTACGTCACCCTCACATCCTGCCTGGCACTCTGTACAAACGACATCAGAGGCGTTGCCCGCTTCAACATGATAAAAGAAGCTCACCCGCCACATATCTTGCATTCCGTAGAACTCGGAACCGAGGGTGGTGAAATCTTGACATTTGTTGTACTTCTGGTCTCGGTGAGCAAGGCTTGGATACGTGAACGGGGTGACATGATTTCGAACGGGTGCTGAGAAATTGTAAACCGAATCGTAGACATTGATACCTATCGCGTCGAATGAGCAAAGATCCTATTGAATGCTAGAACCCTACATACCTATCATGCTCGAAGAGGAAATTTTCAACACTTCGCCAGCACCAAAGTAGACGGGGATGGCCAATAATACGATGCGAGATACATCCTTGAAGCGACGTGGGTGGAAAAGACCGTTAGCGACCGATGGTCCCAGCCCAGCCCACGCCTGAAGGCGAAAGTCCAGGTCGATGATCGTTTCGGCTAAAGGATGTGTATAAGAACCTCTCCAGAAAGTAAGGAAATCCAGACACACGATTCCTAATGGCTGCGTCGACAGCCTGCCTGCTCGATAAAAGGTACAGGCCAAACACACTGCCTGTCCAGAACACTTGCGATCCGACGGAGATAGCACTGGTAACGCGGCTGACCTAGAGCACTTTTGAGCTGGGAAATAAGACCCACGCAAACACAGGACGTACGTTCTCGAGCGGAATCTTTACGTGGTGCTCTAGCCTCAAGAGCGACGCGACGAGCAAGGCGAGGCTGACGAAACACAGTAGACCATGTAGGACGTGTGCGGCGATAAGACCTGGAGAGTGACGAAGTGGTGAAGCCTCAAACTCTTCATACCGGCATATCTTGAAATCGGGGGAAGGAGAACCAGTTAAGGTTTCGGTGTCGTCGTATTTTCCTTCTCCCCACTCCCCAACGGAGCTAGTCCGTCTGGACGGCCTGACATTCATGACTACATGAGCAACATGAGCGGCAGTGTGAAAATCGAGATAGCGTACATCAGTGGCTCAGCCACGAAGCTCATTTCAACGTCGGGCGGAGGTGGAGAAAAGACGCACTCGCAGGTAGGGTAAAAAGAAGGGAAGTGGGTGGTTAGACGCCGACTCGTCGACATGGAAGGGCCCTATTTGATGACTCTCGTGTCTATCAATCAGGAATCAGAGCCATGTGGACGGCAAGATCACGGTGATGGTGTATCCTGGAGAGAGAATCATAAGAATATAGGACGCGGTAGAAGAAAACAGGATGACTGTTACCTTGGACACAAAGTCTTTCCTGCTACAAAAAGCCAGCAAGACTGCCAGCTTAAAGTACAGTTTATCCACGAATAAACATACAGGAGGATGAGACGAAAATCCGGTCCTTATAACCAAGAAGGCAGTTCCATCGGTTTGTGGGTCCCCGACTTAATGGTATCGCATGTAGACGCTTCCACTCAGGAATGCTGAAACATCTCATCAGGGGATAGGCTGGAAGCCAATTGAAACACGCTGGGGAAGGTTGGAACGTTGACGACTCGGAGAATTTTTGACGAGGTGATGCGTTGTTGATCATCCCATTGTATCCAAGTCGAGGAATGAAAGGGGAGAACCCAAATAAAGATTGGTGGATCAATATACCGTGCGTGAATCGTCAATAGCATCCTGACTTCTTGGATGTCGTGGTCCAAAAGACAAAATGTCGCGTGACGTCATGCGCAGTGGCGATTGTTCAAGGCATGATTTATCGACCACCAAAAGCTCCCTGGCCATTTCAAACGAGCGACTGTAGTTACACGGTTTCGTTCTATTGATCTCTTCATGATATCAACAATCCTATTGAATTGAAATTCTTCGATTTCGAAGAAGCTGTTCAAGACAATGTACAATAACGTGGATGCAATGCGCACCATACAACAAAGTGAAGAAAGTCTAATGCGCATAATTGTATCGTGCCAAAAGAGTCCCTGAGCCCATCAATAAAAAAAATAAGAACACCTCCCAAATGGCAGGTTTGTGCATACAGTAATACTTAACGGACGTTTACCGCCCAAGGTCTAACATTGCTGCCACATCTTCACAGAGTCACTGATCAACGAAAATTAGTCTGGATGCATCGACAGCCGGGGATACGACATACATCACGAAAGCCCGATCTTGAGGGTTCTCCGGCCACGAAGGCAGCCATTTGTCTTTGGCCAAGTAAAAGTCCTTCATCGCCGCTGTCATAAATCGTGTCAGACGAGAGCGTCACGAGAAAGACCACGGAAGCAACGAACACTGCGACCCGTCCAACCACGGCTTCTCTTGCCCGTCTGGGAACCATCCATTCGTGCCGCCGACGCCAACGTCAAGAATCAGGTAGAATCCTAACGAGAAGGAAGGATGTCAGTAAGGTATATGGTTACGGAGCTTGAACTCAGATGTCTGGGGAAGCGGGGGGCATGAAGTATCGTAGTGGAGCGGGAAGATGAAGGAGGTGAAGAATAAGAAGAAGAGAAGAACTCACGCTGATCGAACGGCGCCGCTTTCGTGCCGTTTACCCAAGGATCTTCGAGCACGATGGATTCGGACCCGTTTAGGATGACGGACGGGAAGTCGCCCCGATCCCAGAAACTCTGCTTGATCTTGGTCTCGAACATATGGTGCAAGCGGGTGTCGACGTATATCCGACTATTCATCAGACGAGTATTAGATACCAGATGAAAAGACAATTCGGACGACGTACATGAAATCCTCCGTCCACTCGATCGAGTACGTATGAAACTCGTCGTTGTAACCGCCACGCCGAAGCTTCCACCAGCCGTACGTTTTTGAGACGGCGTTCAACCAGATCATCGGGCCCCAGTTCAGCGAGCCGCGCACGTAGTTTGAGCCCCTGGAAGCAGAGAATTTCAGTAAGTAAAGTAACGCGCGTTAATAGGCTACTTACTGCTTGGCATAGGACGGGCCATTCCCACGCGCCTCCATGATGTCAATCTCGCCTGAAGAGGCAGTCAGCACGCAAGAAGAAAGGAAGACAAAGACAGCAAGCAAGAAGGATCGAGGGATATGAAAGTCAAACGCGAGTGGAAGCGTCACAGGTGAGGTTGAGCTTGCACAATGCGAAGCCCTCGGACATAAAAGATTGGAGGGATACGTCTCGAAATGGTACTCACCACTCATAGGCCAAGATCCGTAAGTGTTGTCGACTGGTAACATCCAGATCGCGGGCCACATCTATGACAAAGTAAGTTTAACTTCAGCTCATATGAAGGGGCAGTTGAAACGCACCCAGTCGCTAGACGAAATAGACCGATATCAGTAAAAAGGTTAAGATGACTAGATCACCGCCATGACATACCCAGTTGGCAGCTTTGCCCTGACCTCGATCTTGCCATATCGTATGCTCGCTGTCTTCCGGGTGCTGAGACGTGCGCTTTGAACGGGATTGATGATGCTGTTCACAGACGAGTTGCTGACGGCGGAGCACGCTCTATAGTAGTCCTTTGCGTCGAATTCAGTGTCCGACCCGATGGCGGTCATATTGAGCGTGAAAGGATCGTGTTTCGAGGACTGCGTGTACGAGACACCGCGCGTGATGTTGAAGGTACAATCGGTAATGTTGTAAACGTGCCCGTCGAGGATGGCGTCGCGGCCGATGCTATCCTCTGTGAGGGTAGGAAGAATGTAGAGCGCGCCATCGTGCACGAACGAGTTGTTGGGCGAGTTGGTTGTCATCTCGAATTCGCCGTTACTAATGAAGAAGCGTAAGGACGGCTATTATCAGCATAACAGACAACTTACCCAAACCCGCTCATGTCCACCTCTCGAAAGAATATTCCGTTCTCGCCAAAGACGCCCTCGTCCGTGTCAAAGTTGGCGTCCAGAACAGGGCAAAGGTTGCCGGACATCATTGACACAGACTGCCAGTCAAAGTAGCACTTGATCGCGCCGGCAGCAATGCCGAGGAATGCGAAAGAATACGTGATGAGATAGGCAAGGCGCGCCTGCTTGTCTTTCTTCTCCAGCCAGGGTTTATGCAGCGTTTCCGTGTCGACAAGCATGGTCGACTTAGGCCTCTCACGCGTGACTTTGGTATCCGGCGGGGCGTTGTACAAGGTCATCGGCCGTGGCGGCGGCGACATGAACGTGTCACGCGCCCGAACCGACGCACGGCCTGTCGTGGTCTCGGCAGTGTGAGGACGACTAGATGTGTACTGAGACGCTCGGCCGCTCATAGTCAGATCGCCAAAGCTTGCGACCGAAGTAATTCCGCTCCGAGGCGTGTTGGGATCAGGGAAGGGGTAATGAGAAGTAGCCGGTAAGAATGCCGGAGTCACTATTGGGGAGTCGGTGGGTGTGCTGAAGCTGCGTACGCTGGCCGGGGGAGAGAAGGGATTCGTGGTAGGCGTGAAGGAGAGCGTGCGAGGCGTAGGCGGGGGAAAGTCAACCGACGTCCGCGACATTCCAGCGCGATGTCCAGGCGTGGGAGGGACATCAGACTCGGCGTCATAGTCGTTGTAGAACTTTGGCTGCGGCGGGGAGAGGTCCTCGCTGGAAGGGTGCTCAGCGATAGGCGCCGTGGATGAGGACGACATGTTCAAGGAAGGGGTGGATGACCGTAGGAGCAAAAGGTCAAGTCGAGCCCCCGACAGGTAGAGTCCTGGGAGGGGTGATTCTCGCTCGGCCGTGGTTTTAAAAGGTATCTGTATAGAAAAAAAAGGGCGCATTCAATGGCCGCTTCCACGACTTTGCCGAATTGGTGGCAGTCTCTGGGTGTGTGTACCTAAACGCTGTCAACTCCGTGTTGATCTGTCCCTCGAGGGCCAGATCGCTGTACGTACACATTATTCTAGTCCGTGTTTGGACATGACCTGCCCATACACACTTCGTCTTCTTGGTCTTCTGCTCGCTCCATCAACCCAACGAACGCGCAAATGGCGCTACCCAGTACTTATCGCCAAGAAACAAGGTATTGCTGCTTGAAGAGGGATTCTCCGAGGAATCAATGGGCCGGCATCAAGCACGGAAGGAGTTACCAACGCCGAAGGCCCTGCATAGAATACGTCGATCAGCATTTAGGATGTAGAGGTGATACCGATATCTGTAACTGTCAGCGATGACGAGAGCGCCGGTCTATCTCAGCGATCCAGCCAGGCGTCGCGTACACAGCCTCCCGCTATAATCGCGCTCCCCAATCCTCGACATTGTTCGCCTTACTTGTCCTCGTCGTTCACAGCAGGGGAGCATCGCGAGGGACCAGGACCAGGACCAGGCCCCCGGAGGCGCAGCTGTGGCATATCCTGGCAATACACACTTTCCCACCATGTCCTCCGCCGGACACATGCCCAACAATCAACTTCCACCCCATCCTATAATGGAATCGGCACGGAACAAAGCCAGCCCCATTTCGCGACAGAACTCCCATGACCCACACTCTGTTCTAGACTTTTCTTTCTGCGTCAGTTCCAACGAATGCAGAACAGAACGGAGTTCGAGGAAACGGCATGATAGATGGAACGGAACGGGTAAGCTACGTTGGCACGAGGCGGTGTATTAATTTTCCCCCGGTGTTTTCCGCGCGATTAGGGGCCTTTTCCTCACGATGTGCGAGCGTCCAATCCTCCTTCGCACAGATCCGCCACAGAACAGGGAAGCAGAGGTGAAGAGACGCGGAACCCGCACCGCTCATCTGGTTTCTGCGACTCGTTGACGCCGACATCATATCACCATCCTGGACGGGGGAACGGAGAACAGACCCTGGGAGCTTCTTTTTTGCGCTGTGGGTTACTACGAGTTCGCTGCGGTCCGGGATGAATTTCAAGTCGAGGTGTGGTGCACGGAGGACGTTTTGGCAGTCAATTCCGACCGCCACACTACGCGATGGATCGCACAAGAAGATGTTCCAGTTCTTGCGCGTATGTATGCGCCTAATTTAGACTGGAGACTCCCTGTTCCGAGTTTCATTTCCTATGCGTGGCGTGATAACAGCAGCTACTACTGCTACTCGTAGTTCTTTCAAATTTCGAGGGTACAGTCTGTTAGGTCGCTGGCTGGCTTTCAATTGAGATAAGGAGGGAGAAGAGCGGTTGTTCAAGTATCTCGGTTCCTAAAGCAACCCCGACACATGGCATCGAGTCGCGAGGATTTCATTAGCTGGGAGAGTGGGAGGCGGATAGAACCCAGCGATTACGGCTTAGTTGAAAGATAAGACTGACGCGTCTTGGTTCGATGTTCTGCTGCTGCGAACTTCAAAACCGATTAAACCGCTCAGTGGACGGAGACAGGAGTCCTTTGTTGGATTCATTTCGTATTACAAGAACGAACAACTATGATTAACGTTACTGTATCCTTTTGCAATAACTTTCAGTCAACCGGAACAGTCCTTTGATATGGATACCATCTTTGTTCAACTGTTATCTATCGCCCGGGACTCAATGAAATCATCTACTTACTCGCGCCGTTGTCCCCCGATGACTCTCAGTCCATTACGCTTTCTTCTTTCTTGAGATGTATGCCCGAATCGCACGACACTTCGTGCCATTCAGTCCGCCCACATCGAGAGGATCTCTCTCACAGGCTCGGCATATCGAAGCTACGCGTCCCATATGCTCTCAGGCTTCGGAATCACCGTCGGTATTCCCATATCCCGACAAGCCAATCTCGCGCATGCTTCGGCCAAAGGTAATCTTCGCGTCTTATGCTCGGTGACGCAGGATTACCGTTCAGACGCGCTGCCCGCCGCGTTCCTTGAGTCAAGGTGAGGTGTTGGAGAAAGGAAGCATCGATGGTGTACTGCGTCACTTAGACGTCATACATGCAGCCTGTAGAAAGCGACACCCGCGTATCGGTGTTCTTTACGCGAGGGGCGCGTATCAGAGCACGTAGATGGAAAGGCATCAGAGCAATCAGATAGAAAAGGAACAAGGAACGTTTGCTATTGATTCCACGTTTCTGTCCTGGTTGAACGCCGGTGGAACAATGGCGGTCAGCTAATTATACGTTGAAGATGTGGAAAGTCGTATTCATATCCTTTTTAAAAAGTTGTTCGATGGTCTAGAATCTGTTGAAAGCCACGGATGATGAGATACGAGTCGCCAGGTGAGCGTCAACAATAGTAATTCGATGGGCGCGCTGGTGAAAAGTTTCAGCATGTCATTTATCGTACGGTTAGACTAAAATAGTTTGAACCCTCTCGGGCGTAAAATTTGGATCGGTATCTCCGAGCTCTGAGAATATCTGTGACCGATATAGCCGTATAACTGAAGGAAAGATCGAGCTATCGCCGGCGCTGAGAGTTGAGAGACTTGTGCAGTCACTCAGGTCAAAGAGACATCGAATTTCGCAGGAATCAAGGTACGTGTGAGAGAGGGCACTCGCAGCCGAGTGCCGGGGGAAGATTGAGGAACTAAGGTGTGAATCGTCAAGGTCGCCAAGTTGTCCCGCGAAGCCTGGAAAGAGCAACAAACCCCGAGCAAGGAATAGAGTTCTATAATGCGAGGGTCTGATGTGGGAATCCTCGGAGGAGAGGTGCTCGCTTTCAATGAGACTAGAGCGTTCTTTCAACATCACTTGATAACGTCGTCTCGTACACTATACAGATACTAGCGCCCTCGCGACTTTTCGTATACCGCCCGTGTATACATTATCAACCCTGGTACGATATGAATTACAGCACGTCGATCTCGTACATGTACACACCTGTGGGAACACATGGACGACTCGCAGGATATAGGCACCGATTCGATATGCTCAAGCAGGTACAGGGACCGTGCACCATGTTAGTATGCTCACAGGATTTTCCGACAGCTTGAACTTTAGAGAGAAAGCCAAGGTCGGCAAGCATGCGCCTGAGTCAGATTAATGATTTGGTGATGCGAAGGCGCAAGAGTGAAGTAAACGTGTTATGTTGTCCGTGTTCGCCGCAGACTGAAACGGGAGCAGATAGATAAGAAAGAGTGACGAGAGTACTGAATGAGCGGGGGTGGTGCGCCTAGTAACGATGTTGAGATGATGGTGCAGCGTGGCAGATGAACAGTTCCACCTTGGACCTTGTGGCGCGATGGCTCTGAGGCGGAGACTCGTCGCTATCCGTAGAAAGAGCGTATTCAGAATTGGATCAGCACAATCAGATTGTAACCCAAAATGAAGCCTCGATCGTGATCAGACAAGTTGCTCGGAGATTCAGTACGCCCAGCCTGATATGGGTAAAGCAAGCCGTTAATTCCGAGTGGTCGTCGTAATTAAGTGGTATCCGTTACGCCACCGTCAGTGCAGCGCTAGCACGCAGCTATCCTGTCCTTGTCGAAGCGAAGAAAGAGAGGCAAGGCGCAGGACAACAAACAGGTACATACAAAGCCGGATTGGGATGAGGGTGCACTGTGCAACATTCAATCAGTCGAAGACGTCCATCACATCTGGCAGATGAGTGGGCTCCGATGACACTGGGCCGGGTGCATGCAGGCAGTCATGGCAGTATTGCCCGGTGGCAGGCCGGGCACGAACCTTTGCTCACGCCGAAAACGGAATCGCCTACGGAAGCTAAACAAGCTTCGCGCGTGCCTTGCGCGGTCTTTTATACCTCTCCTGTCACCCGCCTGCTCTCGTCTTCTCACCCGCCCTCCACATACCCTGCTCACCCCAGCCAGTCCTTCACGTTCATTACCACCCACCCTTTGAACGTTGTTGTCCATGGACTACGACAACTACGACGCTGTGCTGCATTATGTCTGGGGAAAGGTATACATTCGTACGGTTATTCGCTTCATGAGAAGGCTAACCATCACTTCGAATAGACGCAGGGCGACGCATGGTTTAAACCCTCCGAGGAGAACATTGCTGCAGGCGTCTGTCTTCGCGTCGCCCCCACTCAGTTCAGGGTCTTTCCCTACGAGAACCCGTATCTCGCCCCGTTCGAGGCGGCGGTCCGCTCGTTGAACCCTCTCGTCGCAGTCAAGATACGCAGCGCAGCGGTTCATGCTGCTCTTGCTACTGTGTACGTACCTGTCAGTATTGATACAGGCATTTTACTTAGCACCGATCTATCAGCACCGACGATGCTACTGCCATCTACATTGACGCTGACACCCGCATTCAAATATTGGACACCATGTCTCATCTTGTTCGTGCCGACAAGGAACAGTGCGGTGCTTTTCTCGTTCGTTGATCTATTGATCTCTCTGCCGTTTAATCTAATCTTTTTCAACAGCGAGACGAACGCGTCCTTGTAGCCTGGTCTGATGACCTCGACACGATTATTCCCCTCTGCGCCGACTTTGAGGAGAAACTCATGAAGCTCGTATGGCGCGTTCGTTCAAAGACCGCCTCTGCTGCCGCCTCGGTCATCACTTCCACGCATACCACGACTCCTTCCACTACTGCCTCCGACGTCAATCTCAACGAGAAAGACAAGGAAGCCGCCCTTGCTGCTGCCGATGCTGCTGCTGCCGCGGTTCTTGCCGAACGAGAAAAGACTGCGCCCAAGACTGGCGAAGGATGGGGTTTCAGCTGGAAGCTGTCTAGCAAGGCGAAACAGGGCGGTGAACGCGACCCAGAGAAGCAGCAAGGCGAACAACGCCCTATTCGGATGTTTGCCCCTGTGTATGGTGGTTTGGGGGCTGCCCTGTCGTTGTGTGAGGATCCCTTCCCCTTGACGGCTACTCTTGCGCTCACATGTCCATAGTTTTCATCGGGAGTGGAGTGTCAATTTTATTATCGGAATGGCGTCTGGACAACGACTACAAGCGGTTTGCGCTGCTCGCTACAGCTCCGTTTTTGATTTGTGTGTCGTTGGTCCGTCTTGGTCTCTATGTGCGGATCTTTTATTGATGACACCATAGTTCTTCGCCCTCCAAATTATCACCAACGTCTCCTTCGTGTACGTGGCGTTCCTGACCTTCCTTCCTTCCTTTCCATCGGTCTCTCTTCTATTCATTTAGTCGTTCCGACGACGTTCCCCATCAGTCCTTCTCCCCTACTATTCTCATTCCGATTCTCTCTTTCCGTTCCGAAATGCATCATCTGCCTTTAAGCTCCATCATTTAATTTTTTTCTGATGCTGATCCATGTCCAGCCTCGGTCCAGTCGCTCAGTATCACGAGAACTCCCGATACTACTCCGCCATCCCCGCTGCCCCGAACCCCGAACTGGATGCGCGCCTCCCACACGTCACCGTCGAATTGCCTGTCTACAAGGAAAGTCTCGAAGAGACAATGTACGTGTCCCGCGTTCATCTCAGGAGTAATGCTTATAATTTTGACAGCGCGCCTTCGGTCATATCTCTTAAGAAGGCGATGCAGACGTATGCCAGGCAAGGTGGCACTTCTGCCATATTCGTGCACGATGACGGACTGCAGCTACTCCCGGACGCAGAGCGCGAGAAACGGATCAACTTCTATGCGGACCACAACCTCGGCTGGGTCGCTCGCCCGCCGCATTCGAACCAGGCAGATGGGTTCAAGCGGGCTGGCCGGTTCAAGAAGGCCAGTAATATGAACTACGGGTTGGCACTCAGCTTGCGGATGGAGAGGATTTTGAGCGGGTTAGAGGAACAACAGAGGCGTGGAGAGGGTGAGGGTGGGGATGATGCGGATTTGGAGGAGCGTGCCCTACAGATGGCGTGCGAGGAGGTGTATCAGGAGAACGGGCAGAAGTGGAGACCGTGGGCTGCAGGCGGGAAGAGTATACGTGTTGGAGACGTCATCTTGATTGTCGATTCGGACACTGTTGTTCCTGAGGTACGTCGTCTCGCTCTTCTTAATCTCTTCGTTAATAACTATAACCACCTAGGACTGCTTCCGTGACGCTGCGCGCGAGCTCGCCGAATGCCCCGAAGTCGCCATCATCCAACACGAGTCGGACGTCATGCAGGTCGCGCACCACTACTTTGAGAACGGCATCACGCACTTTACACGGAGGATCAACAAGTGTATATCCATGGCTTGCGCTAACGGCGAGGTCGCTCCCTTTGTTGGCCACAACGCGTTCCTGCGGTGGAGTGCGATTCAGGATGCGGCCTTTATCGACGACGCGGACGGTGTCAAGAAGATCTGGAGTGAGAGTAACGTTAGCGAGGACTTTGACATGGCGCTACGACTCCAGCTGAAGGGCTACATTATTCGATGGGCTACCTATTCCAACGGCGGCTTCAAGGAGGGTGTTAGTCTTACGGTCGACGATGAGCTGAACCGATGGCAGAAGTATTCTTATGGCGAGTGTCTCTCATGCTTATTAGGACTCCACTGACTCGGCATGCAGGCTGTAACGAGCTGATATTCAACCCGCTCATCACATGGTGGCGCCTCGGTCCTATCACGAAGCAGCTACGCACGTTCGCGTGGTCAAACGCGCCAGTCCACTACAAGATCTCCATGATGTCATACATGTTCTCGTACTATGGTATCGCTGGCGCCGCGATGCTCTCCCTTCTCAACTATCTCCTTCTCGGATGGGCCCTCGAGGTGGACGGTTTCTATATGCACTCGTTCGAAATCTGGCTCGCCTGTACCGTCGTCTTCCCTGGCGCGGGTAATTTGGGATACACTCTCCTCGAGTATCGCTTAGGAAAGAGAAGCATTCTCAGTTCGTTCATCGAGAACGTGACGTGGATACCATTCTTGTGAGATCCTTTTCCCATTTGTCTCCTTCCGTAGACTGATGTACTGTTATAGCTTCTTCTTCTTCGGCGGTTTATCAATCCATTTGTCGGTCGCGCTGTTGGCGCATATGTTCTCGTATAACATTACGTGGGGCGCAACGGCGAAGGAGGTCGAGAGGTCCAACTTCTTTTTGGAGGTGCCGAAGATCTGGAAGCGGTATTGGCCAGTGCTGGTGCTGTGTACGCTCGGCATCGCGGGGATGGTCATCCTGAGTCTGCCGCTGGTGCCCGACGCGTGGAGGATCCCCGGCGCGTACTGGGGTGTTATATTCCCGCTGGCGTGAGTATTTCCTTTTGTCGTTCCCTTCTTAAACTGACGACCGCGCTTTAGAATCGTCACCGCGAGTCATATCCTGTTCCCCATCGTCCTGAACCCGTGGTTGATGATATTCTCGTATTAAATCACGCTCTCTTTTGTTGTATCTTGGTCTCGGGCTTCTTGTGTTATGTTCTATAGACTTGTTTACTTACTAGTGATACCTATCTGTCATCTACCATTTTACCCTACCTTACATGCATGTGCAAAAACGAAGACTTACGGACGTCTATCTAATTTATTACTGTCGTTTACACGAGTTCAATGTGATTACTTGTAGATTCCGAAATCACCAAGCGACGAAGTGACGAGTTGCGTGGCCCGGCGTCGGCGCAGGAAACGACTCGGTCAGTAAGGTGAATACTTGAGATCGAGGCGCCAACCAGTTACCCTTTACACGTCTAGTCTTCTCTTCGTTCTGTAGGACAACAGTGGGCCTGGCTTGGGACGCATTCTTCGAAGTGGAGCTGTTCGGTGTTGATCTTCCTTGCGCCCAGATTCGTTACACTGTTCACGAGCACACAGGACAGTAAGAGACTTCGAAATCACTTTCGAAACGGATATCATGTAAGCATTGGCATGATTTCCTTGACGATTTCTGCGATACCTGGACTGAAAGTTGACTGCATCTTTAGCTCAGAGGATGCAGTACATAAATCATCGGACAGGAAGTTCTTTTTTCGGCGAGGATATTTGTCTGGATCTGCTTCGTCACTAGCAGGCTTGTGTATGGTCCTGAATCGTAAGCGGCTCAAAACAAGAGACACGGGCAACGAAACCGAAAAGCTTGCTCCTTGCCACTGGACCGACGGCGGGAATAACATAGTAAAACAGCATTCAGCGCAAGCAAGAAGCATCACGCATCTGGATTCGTTAGACCACTAGTGCGTACGAGCCACCAAGAACCTGCCTATGTCACCCGATCTCTACTCGTTCACCGAGACGATTTCCCAGAGGCAGTGACATCGACGCGCGTTTCTAGCTAAGCGGATACTGCGCATACATAGTACTTCTCAGGTCACACCGACCCCGTTTTTTTGGGTCCGACATGAAGGAAGTTTGCGTCTGGCCTTGTACTTGTATACGATGAAGGGTGTTTCCAGGCGCAGACGTAGTCTAACGGACTCAGAGTCCCTGCTCTGCGTGGTACAGCTGATCTGCGTAACACTTTTGTCTTGTTGTCCCACTAAGCCCTCTCCAATTTTATCTCTTGCGATGCCCAACCGAGGGCGCCAGGGAATACCGGCGTGGAGGTGAAATGGTTCGTCTTGTATTACAAGCTTCTGAATCATACACAAGAATGAGATGACAAGGCCGGAAACTCGCAGAGAGTACGATACCTGACTGAACGACATGTAGAATTATCTTTCGAGCCGAACTCCTTGGAGACAACCTCTATCTGTCTTCTCTTCCGTACTTTGAATCTTGGACACCGATCGTTCCTGCGCCTCGCAAGAACCTCCTTGGGATACCCTGGCACCTCCCGGAGACGTGCCACTTCACCGAATACGATCCGCCAAGCCTCCATACCCTTTCCACGGAAGGTGACCACTGCGCACGTCGGTAGCTCAGTCGATGATGTGCATCAATGTGCCTGCTCAAATTTTGAATCTGTATACAATTGTGTACTCTATACGGGCCTGTCTTCAAGGAACCTGTCAGTAAGCTGGGACGTATTAGAAGAGATTCAACTGAACTAACCAACACGCGCCAATTTTCCTTCAATAACAGGAGGACCCGATCTTCTTCTAGACGCGTGTCCCGCCATATCGTGTCCTTCTGAGTCGGCGTCTTCATCTGCTATTCAGGAAGCCGTGTCAGGACGTCCTCGGCTGTCTGAAGCGACGTGATTTTCTGCTTTCCAGAAACGTAGCAGTGGAGGGGGACAATTGAGAAGAGGGAGGTAACACGATTTGTAGTAGTGTGTCACCGCGTCGAGAGGTCCGCACTAGGTAACGTGTCCGAAGCAAGTTCGAAGCAACGGGTTCCATGTGACACGAGAAGCCTGCGATCCGTGTACAAGAATAAACACGACAGAGAGCGCGTAGGAACAATGTAGACACCGCGTTTCTTGCAGTTATTGAAATCCTTTCAGTCTTGGGGTAACGCCTAGACGTAGCGTGGCGACATAAAATAGCGAGGGTGGAAGCAAGAGGAAAGTAAGACATGCGGAAATAACATGAGCAAATAAGGACTTTACTTGCTTCCGACGTTCATGACGATTCAGAGGTGCTCAAATCTCACCGTTGTCTTCAAAAAAAGTTACTCCAATGTCAAAAGACTCTTTTACAGCTCCGCGATATCCATTATACCAGCAGCGCACGGATGAATATCCCCGGGACGATCAATCGGATTCTGATTCAATGCATCTTGGTGAGTTGTATCTGTCAAAGCGTTAACGATGCACAGAACAGCTGACCGTTGCGCACGTCCGTAGCTAAGAGGGCGAAGCACTTGGTCTCTTTGTATTGCTTTTGTTCCACGCCCTCGAGTATGCTCTTCTTGGGCAAGTTGGGCTTCTCTTCGACAACCCGCCTGTACGGACTGTACTGGGATTCAGCTATCATTCCGAAGTCTATTGCGATCGGCAGAGGACGTCTGTTCTACCGGATATGCTCTCCTGACTCCGGCAGAACCCGTTTTCTGGGATTCTATGGCTGAATTTTGTGGTCATGACGCTAGCTTCGTCCATGTCGGGTGAACCAATCCGGGCCTGGAGATTGAATTCGTTTTAATCGAGATTTTTCGGCTCATTTTCTACTTATTTGGCGCCGTTTAGATAACCAACAGAGGACGTATTACCTACCGGCTATGCGCACCTCTTGACTCAGAGGGCGTTTACCCGCCATGTGTTTTTGACTGTCATATCCTCCTTGTCGTGAACCATTCTTGAACTGATTCAGGACATTATCCGAGTTTCTCATTGGATTGGTACGCGTAAGTATTCCAAGACTCTCCGTAACAGATAAGTAGATTGACCAAGTGCTCACTCTTCACTGCGGGCACATCAGTCCTCAAGCGGTATGCCGGTCGTACATGACATGATCCCACGTTCACAAGCTTTTTGGCTTTGTGTTTCACGGATACTTCAAGTTTAGACCGCATGGAGCCGAATCAAATCTACTGTCACCCCGCGTACTAGGCGGCGCGGCTTTGTTGAAAGGCTGTGAACTAATACAGTAAAAATGTCCAAGGATGATGCTCGTCGGTATCCGGATCCGGTAGACCATTAGCGTGCATGAAGGATGATGAACCCCTGGTTGTGAGGCATATGGACGGGCTCGTAAGTCAGTGCCAGGCAAGGGCAGATACACGATCTATTAGGACTACGGGAGCGCGTACTATGGCATAACGGACTCGTACTCGCGTGATCGTGCCTTTCATTTGCTCTTTTGGTGCTAATATCGCTCAGGACAGATGTTTTGTCGATAAGCATCAACGGAGATGAAGTTGGGGGCATCGGGCACTTCTCTTCCTGAATCTCTGGAAATCACTTCTTGGGCGGCTGCCTTCATCGAACGCAGTAACTGTAAGTACACACATCACGTATGGAAGGAGAGTTCATAATGTGGGGTATAGATACGTACACGCTGACCATGGTTCGTATGAAGCATGGGCCCCGCGTCCTGCCTCTCTCCGTTGCTTTTGCTTGGTGGCTTGTATGTGGCGGCACTTCGGCGCGATGTGCCGAGACGTGGGAATGTCTATTGGAACTCCGACCGCGCGACGTAGGTTCTCCTCTACTCTCTTTTACGATTCTTGCTGCTCGGACAATTCAGCATAGCCGTCAGCCCTATAGAGCGCGCTCCTTCCTCTTCCTCCGTTATTACCTCACGCTGCCTCTATGATTCTTTTCTCGGACACCCTAGCTATGGGCCGTATCGCAAGCACCTCTTGGAGCACCTAGGCCTCTCTTAACCGCCTCAACGACGCTACCGACCCAAGCCATCGTCATCCACGCCCAGCTCCCTTTCGCCTTCAGCGTAGTCGTCGTGCTAATGATGCCCTTCATCAACTTCACCGGTGCCGCATACGGATAACTTTGCCTGCTACCGCGACCAGCCACGCCAGACACATCAGGATTCTGTACGCCCTACGATCTCCTTTCTGATGACCATTACTGATCACGCTCCCCTCAGTCCCAGCCTGTAGTTGGTTGATGTTGATCTGGAAGAACGTGTACCGAGCGCGCCAGAAGAAGCACGAGGAGAATGGCAGCAGTAGAGGACGGTAGAGACGTTATGTTGATGATCGATCGGGATACGGTGATTCTAAGGTATGTAGGTTTGGCCTTGTTCAACTCTTCGTTGTTGACCACGACCACGTAGGGCTTTTTCCCTACGCTGCATGCGAGGTCCCCGAACGCCCTAAAGTCGCCAACATCCAACACGAGTCGGACGTCCTGCACGTCGCGCATTGCTACCTCGAAACCACTCGCTTCACGCGGCATCTCGACAACTGCCATGCACGAACGGCTAGGTGGCACTACCTTTCCGACGCAATGCGGTCCTACGTTGGACGAGTGCCCTCATCGACGATGAACACGGCTTGAAGAAGATTCGGTGGCGGCGACTTCAAGTGAATGGCGGCTTCTAGGACGGCGTTATGGTGAGGGTCTTTCATGTTTCTTAGGCTTCACTCACTCGGAATGCAGGCTATAACGAGCTGGTATTAACCGACTCATCACGAAACAGCTTCGCTTGGTCGATTACCCCCCGGTTCCTTCCACGATGTCCTACTTTTTTTCGTACTGCTGTATGGCTGGCGCAGCGATGCTCTCTCCTCGACTCTCAGAACGGGACGTGGATGTCATTCTTGTAAGACCATTTCCTGTCGTTCCTTTCATAGGCTGATTGTTAAAGCTTCTTATTCTTCGGTGGCTTGTCGGTTCATTTATCGGTCGCGCTGCGATGTGGGTTGCGACGCCGAAGGCGATGTAGATGTCCCGCTTCTTTTTCAAGGTGTCGGAGATTCGGAGGCGGCATTGCCTCGTGGTTATGCTGTGTATGCTCGCCATCGCGAGGATGGTCGTACTGAGTCTGCCGTTGATGCCCGATGCACGGACGATTCTCGGTGTGAACTGGAGTGTTGTTTTCCCGCGCGTGAGCGTTCTCCTTCGTCGTTATTTCTCCCTATCCTGACAAGCGCGCGCCAGAATCCGAGTCACCTCGAGCATGTCATCTTCCATCCATATTCTCTTACTAGATCATGCTCTTTGTGTTTATCTTGGCCTGTTTCTTGTGTCGTGTTCTACGGACTTGTTTACTTACTAGTTTTACCTATCTGCCATCTACTTATCTGCCCTTCGGGAAAACCGAAAAGACTCACGGACGTATAGATAATTTGTTACCATCATTTTTTTGACTTTGTTATGATTGTCTTTAGATTCCATGAGAGCTATATACGGTGGAGCGGCGATGCAGGTTCTTTGCCATAAAACCTTCTCACAAGAAACTGATCTAAACGAGTGTTGGAAGTGCAAGCGGAGGCAGATCGAGTCTGGTGGCGGTGATGACCAGATCGGTTATGCCTGCCTGCGGGGATTTGTCTGAAATCGTTCCCGAGACCTCTCCCTCAGACGTTACGCTCATCGCGCACGCTCTGAGGGTGAGTAAAAATGTATTTGTACTTCTACGCTGTTACTTACGATATCCACCTAGTTATTCGTGTACTTACGTGTGCTACTAGGTGAATATAGACGTTACGCTCATCGCGCACGCTCTGAGGTTATTTGTGTACTTACATATGCTACTAGATTCCACGGGAATCGCATCTCGAATTTAGCCCATACTCTTTACAGGTTATGGGCCCCGACATGTCTACTACTCTTGCCACCATTACCGACTCGCTCCCAGCCAACGTTCCGGAGTTGTCTGCCCAGGGTACCAACTGGAACATTTTCCTCCTTCGCTTCTCCGCCGCGGTTCAAGCCAAAAACCGCTGGCAACACTTCGATGGGTCATCCCCTCGCCCCGTGTATATATCGCCATTCACCCAGCTTGTGTCTGACCCACTGTGAGCGTCGAAAAGGATGCCGATCATCCTATCGTCATCCGCGGTCCGGATGAATATGCGACATCATCCATTCCATGGATATTTCACTGGTTGATTCGGTTCAACCAGTGTTCACTGGTTGATCTGGAATGGTTGATATTTAGCCTTTTTGTGTATTGTTTTCAATCAAAATTTCTCTTGAATTCCTTGGTTGATTTCGAGCTGCAATTCGACTGATTTTGAGTCACTAGGATAAGCAGAGGCTCCGGCATGACTAGTAGGACGATAAACAGTCACTCTGAGGTAGTATGAGGGCTAGGATAGCAGCGAAAGGTGGTATATTCTACTTCAGGTATCACTCGAGGGCATACAACGTACTAACGAACCGCTACGATCGATGAAGGCGCATTCTCGACCATTTTGAACACGTCCGATCAGACACTGAACAGAAATGGCATCAACAACGTCAAGACTCCCTTCCATGCGCTGCGCGACATGAATATCCAGCGGCTCCATGCCGCTGACCTGCTTGATAGGTGCATTACGCACCGCCACCATGATAAGATCCTTCTCATCGGTTTCGAAAGCCGCTCGTGCACTGCTTGGTAGTTGCAAGTGCATTATATGCTGAAGCTGTCTATCGCCATTAGCGGTTCAGCACGTCGTCCAACTGATTTTAGCGGAGCAGGAATTTTATTGTTGTGGTTTTTTGGGGGTTTTGTTAGGCTGCGAATCTGCAGGCGGTGATGGTTAGTCTGCAGGACTAACGGTTCAGGCGCAGGACTGAGATCTTTCCGCAGAATCCTAAGCAGAGTTGAGTGGTGGTGTTTGTACAATATGACGTAGTTTCCGGGGGTTTTGTTAGGCTGCGGATCTCGATCTGAAGACGGTTTGTTTGCAGGACTAACGGTTCAGCCGCAGGACTGACCCGGACTACAGAATCCTATCGGTTAGGGCCCATCGCCATTAGCGGTTCAGCACGTCGTCCTATCTATAGTATTCCCAGTTTGACGCGTTAAATTACCTGGGGTTACTTGGGGTTACTTGGGGTTTTGTTGTCGACAAAAGTTGTCGCTATGCAGCGTCTGCCTAACAACGGCTGTGTGCCTTGCGCAGATTGCCTATTTCAGGCATATTTAGCGTGCTCATCGTCTATTTTACCTTGGTCGTCGTCTATTTTACCTTGGTCATCGTCTATTCTACCTTGGTCATCGTCTATTCTAGCTCATTGTTGTCTATTCTACCTTGGTCGTCGACCACTTGTGCCCGAGTTGTCGACTATTCACTTTCCGAACTCTCAGTCATCGACTAATCTTACCTGGTCGTCGACCAATACCCTCTGATCATCGACAAATACCCTCTGGTCATCGACTACCCTTCCGTGGTCGACGTTTACTATGTTTGATGGTTGGCTGGTCGTCAACCACTCTCAGGGTAATGCCAGACCTTGCGGATCCATCAAATGTGTCAACAAATTGATTCCCGCCTCCATCACGGTTGCATAACAGGGTGTTGCCATCGAGTTAGATGGTCTGATGAGATGTCCCGCTCTTGTCTTCATTGTCTGCCCGCTGGGCCCCGCCCTTGTCCTCATTGTCTGTCCGCTCTTTGTTAGTTTTTGGTTGTCAACTAGTGATCAACCACCACCATGGCGTTGTCGTCAACCACTGATGACTGAGTTATCGACTACTCTCCTGTGGTCTACGCTCACTATGTCTCCCGCTCATTGACTACTCTCGCGCTCATTGACTACTCTCAGGGTACCGCCGGATCTTGCGGATCTATCAAATGTGTCAACAACTTGATTCCCGCCTCCATCACAGTTGCGTAACAGGGTTTGCCATCGAGTCAGATGGTCTGATGAGATGTCCCGCTCTTGTTCTCATTGTCCGCCCGCCCTTGTACTCATTGTCTGCCCGCCCTTTTTTGTATTTTCATATTAATGAATTATAATGCATTTATTTTACATACTGTTATGTTACCTAGTAATGGATGCTCAATACACGATAGGGAGCGACTTTTAAGCATTGTTCACTTGCCGCGCCGCGGGCGCTCAAACACTGTTACATTATGCCGTACCCTTTGGCGTTGTCTGACTGCGTAGGCATCAATCAATCTGATGATTCTGAAACAGTCATATGCTGATGTCAAGTCAGTCATAGTAGGTGCACGCATGGTATTCTTGCCGTAATGAGTAGTTCGAGACCTCACCCGACCGCCTGAGTATTGGGTATGGGTAATCTGCTCTTTTACCTTTGGGTACCAACCGAGTAGCGGGTGTACCCATACCCGTGAGGAACGGAGCAGCTGGGAATATATTTCGTGCCCGCCGTCGACCCCCGCGCAATTGCTCGGGGGTTACCGACGTGCACGAGACACATTTGTGAGACCCCGGCTTCTTGCGAAAGCAAGAACCGCAGCTCGACAAAGTGCAGAAAGATGGGGGAAGGGAGGAATGGTGTGAAGGGGATAGTGGTCATGAGGAGATGTCCGCGCGAGTAGATGTTGAGCATGAGGAGACTTTGGGTGTGAACCAAATGAATACAGACTATGTGATGTCAATAAGAAAAGAACAGAAAAGAAGCTGTAACTACGCACCTTTAAGCTGGATGCGTCCACGACGCCCTCCAGCCCGGTATCTAACTCCTCTTAGTTATAGTCAAGAATATATAATGACGCCTTTAGCGCCTTCCGCACCGCGAAGTTCTTGTAGAATTGACGTCGTCCTATAGACGAGTGCACATATCTAGCCCTGCCCAAAGATGCGAGGCGGGAGGGAATCCGGCTGCTCCCAGCGGGGTTGCACTCGACAATAGTGTTGCAGCGTCCTCCTGAGGCCGTACATATCGCGAATCCTTGAAGAAATGGTGTCGTCGCACAGACGAGCACCACAATGAGTATCCCATGGCGCGGCGGGCCACGCGAAGTCGAACCATATCAGAAAAGCAAAAGAACATGAAGAGGAGAGGTCTGGTAAGCCTCAGACTAAGTTCTGAGGCCGACGAGCGCGACGTCGCTGTCGTGCTATGGTGGTGAGAAGCGAGAAATGCAATTGCAGCCAGCTGATCATTACACGGCAATTGCCGGAGCATTCGGGCAGCTCGGCGGATCGAGATTACATTCAATTAAATTACTCGAATCTTCGACTAACGCCAACTCGTTCACTACACTTTAAAGACGAAGCACACGCACCGAGTGTCCGGACATAGCCCTCTCCCCGGTGTGGCCAAACACCGGAGAGAGGGCTATGTCGAGACACCGCAAACTGCAACCACCCTGGAATGTATGGAATCAGCGAGCAGTTTAAACTACCTGTAAGGAAGACAAACACAAAATGAAATCTAACAAAAGGAAGAGTCAGCCGTGTATGGGCCAAACGAGAGAATACGCTTACATAGTAATGAGATGTCCATCACAAGGTCCGTCGCCGAGAAGAGTGATAAACGGAACATGCTAAGAATGCACTCCTGATTCAAAGATCAGGAAAAGGGGACAGCGACAAAGAGGGACATACCCGGACACACCTGGAAAGAAGACATAAGTACGAGGAGAAAACATCTATAAAAGGTCACTTACAAGACGCCACGCCACGTATGATGCAGGTATGAAAATAAGACCACCCAACCAATCTACGAGTGCTACCCAATTACACACGGCAACTCGTTCAGCTATCTCGCGGAGTGCGCACACTGAATGAGTCGATCTCGGAACGAGATAACGGCCGAGTGGATATCAACACGGAGTCGATCGCGGCTGCAGCTACGCCGCGATGCGAACTGGCGCGTCAACTTCCACAGACAGCGAAAGGGTCACTGGAGTGATCAGTTCCAATGTCTTTCGCCGTCGCCTGACAGGGTAGCGGCCCAAGATGATGGTGGGGGTGGAAAGAAAGCGAGGCCCACAACGAAAATTTTTTTATACGGCCACGTGATGATGCATTACAAATGTGCCGGATCGGAACATCTTGCCACAGCATCAAAACTCGAACCGTCAACGAGGTTCATAGTGGGTTCATGTTAAAGAGGAAAGGGAGGCTGCCACGTGTCATAGCGCTAACGCGGTGACACCGGTGTCAAGTTCTTAGCGCTAAAGCGGCGATAACGGGGTCTGACGACGTCATCACCCTTCTCTTCAACTGTCATGTTCACGTTGATGCTTGGACGATATTTTTGGCTGGCTTGTCAATGTTCTTTACTGGCTTCAAGGTGCGTTACTGTTCCCAGCGACTACAATGTCATTCTGACAGCTGCAACAGATTCTGTACTTTTTCTCCATGGGCTTGACAGGCCCAAACTTCAAATGGGACCGTCTCCTAGGGTTTTAGAGGTCAAGGAATCGAACGCCGTTGGTTTTGGAGCCACACGAGTCCTCGTTGTGGCGCTGCAGCCTTATCTCCTCCTCCCTCCTTCATCTCTGCCCCTTCTGCCACGCCTGATTGACGTCTAAATACCGGGTGCGATTTGTTCCTAGGGTTTTCAAGGACGAGGAATCGAACGCCGTTGGTTCCGGACCCGCGCGAGTCCTCGTTGGGCGGCTGCGCCCTTATCTCCTCCTCCCTGGTTCATCTCTGCACTTATACCCCGCCTTCCTGGCGTCTAAATACCCGGTGGGACTCGGTTCCGGGGTTTTCAAGGTCCAGGAATCGAACGCCGTTGGTTCTGGACCTGCGCGAGTCTCCGCTGGGGCGCTGTGCCCTTCTCTCCTCCTTCCTGCTTCATCTCTGCGCTTATACCCCGCCTTCCTGCCGTCTAAATTCCCCGTTGAACTCGTTCCTAGGGTTTTCGAGGTTCAGGAATCGAATGCCCTTGGTTCTGGACCCGCGCGAGTCCTCGTTGGGCGGCTGCGCCCTTATCTCCTCCTTCCCCTCCATTCCAACTACCCATTGGACACATGTACATCCTTGTTCCACCCTCTATCCCCCGTTTTCATGGTCGAGGAATCCATCCAAATCGTTTTCGTGACCTTCCGATGCCTGGTTGAGGCTGGCCGGCGCTGTCTGTCATCTCCTCCTTATAGGCAGTGCGCTTCTCCGCTCTTCCTAGACGTCAAAATTCCGGATGGGGGCCTCTCTCAGTGTTTTAGAGGCCCAGTAATCGAACGCCGTTGGTTTCAGAGCTGCGCCAGTCGTCGTTGTTGCGCTGTACCCTTCTCTCCTCCTCCCTCCTTTATCTTGGGCACTTTTACCCTCCTATTCGATGTCTAAATTCCAGGTGGAACTCGTTCCTAGTGTTTTAGAGGTCGTAGAATCGAATGCCGTTGGTTTCAGAGCAGCGCCAATCCTCGCTGTCGTGCTGCACCCTCATCTCTTCCTCCTCCTTACTTCCAGACTCTCTTTCTGCGCGGTTTCTGGACGGTTTCCCTTGGTTATTGAGGCGAATATGGGGTATTATAGGTGTCCGAATCGATTGGCAGCATTCACAGGTGCGTATGCTGCCTGCGCGATGTGCTCCTCCCTTATCAGTTCGTTTAGATTAAATCTTATCGCATCTTCATCCGCTTTGAGGAAGCCAGTGCCTTCGTCGTCGGTTATCCTACTGTTTTATAGGTCGAGGATTCCATCGGCGCCATCCCCGGACCCGCGCGATGCCTCAATCACGCCTTACACCATCATCTCCTCCTCCTCCCATGATCTAGCCACATTTCCCTGTTGCCCTAGCGTCCATCGTACTTAGGCTGCCTCTTTCTACTGTTTTAGACGTCTAGGAATCGACTGGGGCCATCGCCGGACCCGCGCATCCTTCAATCCCGCCCCAGATCAACATCTTCTCCTCCTGCCATAATCTTACCGCATTTTCCTGCTTATCAGGCATTCATTCGCGTTGTGGTACCCTCGCCTACTGCTTTAGAGGTCTAGAACTCGATTTGCATCATCCCCAGACCCGTGCGATGTCTCGATCTTGCACAAGACCGTCACCTCCTCCTTCGACTGTAACCGGGCGCATTTTCCCCACTTTCCAGGCCCCCATTCATGTTGACCACACGTCTTCGATCATTTTATATGTATAGAAATCGATTCGCGGCATTCCCGGACCCGCGCAATGCGCCACTCCCATCCTTGACTATCATCTCCTACCCTTACAGACATCTGACTCGGCGATCTCAGTCCGCGTTCTAGACAGTGCGACCCGGACGACGCCACATGCCTTGTGCCTTTCATCGCCTACTTGGCCCCCAACCGACTCGACATCCCGAACGTCGACGGGCACACCGCCGACCACTACAAGTCTGCCCCAATGTTTCGACACCGTCTCTCCTCTCATGGACCAAACAATTTATTATATTTAAGGACTCGTACCGACTACACATCCCGTAAAGACTTTGTTAGCACTCGCACCATCCAGTGCAGCCGAATCTACGTACCATTCTCAATACACAAGTTTCCCAGTTTCATTTCTGTGAAGCCGTGAGTTAACAGCATAAAGCGAGCACTTACAAGTATTATTACCCACGCTGATCTGCTGTACCGAATCCGTTAGAGCATGCATGAGAAGCAAAGGACCAACTTGCCTTTCAAGACCTTTCCGAGATGACTGTCTAGCCAGGTCGTTAATTTCTCACTCGAGTTGCCGAGTGAGATACCCGCCCAAGTAAGAAATCTCCTGCAAAGTCATCGTGTCAGGTTTCAAGAACGCCGTGATGATAACAGACTTACCGAGCTTCTCCAGAAGCGTTCGAGAATACATGACTGTCACGAACTCGTCAAAAAAGACTGGGCACAATGAAGCTATACGTACCCATGGAACACTGTCAGCGCGAAGCGGGACACACCGTCATGCGAAGGAAAAGGTCAGCAAATGGGTACGGTAATGAAAGCAGAAGAGATGATCAACACGTTGACTGATCTGTAAGCTGCAAACGTCAGAATGAGACGGAGCACGGAAAAAAGATGATGTACCGTGCAACGCAAAGATGAGGACGACTGGAAACAAACGACGCAAGTCAACGATGGTCCGGGTCAGCCATCAGTTCTCGCGCACTTTCCGGAATGCTCAGTAAGTCTCTTCCTGTCACAGTGTTCTTGAAATCTGATGCGATAACTTTGCAGAAGAATGGGTTTGGGCGCAGATCCGAGCAGCCGTGGATGACGAGGTCTGCCTTCGCCGTCACTACGGCCTCCGTCTGACGGCTACATCAACTTGAAAACGCGTATGCTGACATTCTTGAGGTCTAGAAACCGCCATAGCTGCCCAATTCGCCGAGATCCGGGGTCAGAAGTCGGGATAGGTGTGTACAGTCATCCCAGACGGCGTGCTCCAGACGCTCAAATCTTCAAGAGTCGGGATTGGAAGTCGGGAACAAGAAAGGACAGCGACGTGTGCCTATCTTTTTAGTCCAGTCACGGGCACACGCCACAAGCTAGAGCATCTCAATTCGTCCAGAACCGGGTTTAGATTTGCGAGACAGAGGAGACGGGGCAGGTACATCGTCATACACGGCGAGATTCCAGAAGGACTGACACACGCGGGCCCACAGATATCGTCAAGAAGCAAGAGGAGCCGACTCTCCATTCGGACAAGGGTCGCGGAGCAGACGCAGGAGGAATGTCGCGATGGCGAACGCGCCGATCACAAGTATCTCAATCGGGTATCTTGCATCTTTGATTCTTTCTATCACCCCAAAAGTCATCCTTTGCAAATACGACGCGTCGGCGCCTGCGGCGCCTCCCAAAAGAATACTGATTCGACTTTATTTCGACTATAGGACACTCAGAACGGATGCTTGTGAGATAGAGCATCGTGGACGGCCTCGCCGGCCAAGCTTGGATCCCGGGCAAAAAGTATGTTTTTCTCGTCATTTTATTCATGGTTTTGACGCTGATTGCTCGCTAGAGATGCACCAAATGTTTCCCGCGACAAGGTAAGTTTGTATTCCTTTAGACTCGTATAATTTGACTAAAAGTGCGCAATTCAGACTGGCGGAGGTGGCTTCGCCACCGCGATTCATGCTTCTTGAACACGATTCGTTGCCATGGTAACGAAGTGTTTGACTAGACAGCATCTGCTGTCCTCGCCGGACCGGCTTTTGGTCCAGGTGAAAAGGTGCGCATTTTGGCTCATTTTGATCTAACCCGCGTTCCACAGATTCGATCCATTCCGCCACTCCGTACGGTATGTGTTCTCCCTTACTTTGTGGTATTGTTCCCCTACTTACTTTTCTTTAGATGGCGCGAGGCGGCTTCGCCGCCTCGCTAGAAGAACCCCGCCAACGAATGCAGCAATCTTGACAGAACACGCGATTTTGTGCCTCCTCCAGCGTGGTTTGGCCTCGCCGGCCAGACTTTTTTTCTGGGAAAACTCTGTGAATATTTGCTTCAAATGTCTCGTTGAAATCTGATTGGGTTTCGTTAGTTGCGCGACTCGTTACCGTCAAATCGCCAAAGGATCAGCATCCAACGGAGAATATACGCCGTTGATGGCGATCTGGATCTGGTGGCCTTCGAATTTACTGACGGATTTGGACGTGTGGGCGGTCAACTTGGTCAAGTACGTTCTTTTGGTGTTTCTTGTTTGCAGTTCTAATTCGTTGGGCTAGACCCAAGATACTTGTTTCAACGCGATGGACAGCGGGTATTCCGTCGCGGCGATTACCCTGCCAGCGTTTGTCTGCGGTGGTGCACACACCGTTTCGCAAAAGGACGCCACACTTCGACTGCGGGCAGGACTATCCTCAATACATGTCCGGAGGGATCGTTGTCGGCGCTATGCTCTCTCTTCTCACTTGACTATCCGCCTCTCGCACCAGCCTCCTACTGCTCACTCGACCGTATCAACTAGCTTGGATTTCTTGCAATTCCAGGACGGACCTACGCGGCTGCGCCAGCCCTTCGCATAATTCAAGCCATTGATGCTGATCTAGATCTCACGGACTTCAGGTTTATGAACGCTTTGGGACACTTCGGTTACGAATTCCTCTTTGGGTACGTTAGGGCTTCCTAACTTACTTCTGGAACTAACGACATGTTGTAGTACCTCAATATCACGGGAATCGCAGTGAGCAGCGGCGCTACTGTCGCTGCGCTCGCGCTGCGAGCTACTCACTGCTCGGATCACGATGGTCTTCGCAAAACGGACATCATGATTACACTTGTACTGGAATTCCCCCAACAGCGATGCTGGACCTCCAGCAGCCTCGTAGGCTTAGAAGGTACGTTATGATACTTGCCCTCGTGCTCTGCGTTCCCCGCTAATGGCTCCACAGCTGCTACCACTTCTCAACCCAACCAGAACTCAATACGGACCAAAACCCTCGCGCCCAGTCCTTCCCTGAAAAACGATTAGTCACTGATGTCGATCTGGATCTCACGGACCTCGGCTTTATGTATGCATTTAGACGTCCTGGCGCCAAACTTGACAAGGTACGTTACCGTAGTACTTCTATTTTCGCACTAATTGATTGGGATACTCTCTAGATCTTACGATGGCCGCTGCGCTCGCGTTGCGAGCTTCTCACTGCGGTGACAAGATACATCGTTTCACGGGTCTCGACGCCACACTTCGGTTCTCCTCTCGGACGACTACGACGCTAGAGCTCTGCTCATCTACGTCGAGTAGACATTCACCTAGGACGTTGTGCAACTGCGCTAGGACCACGGTGATGTCGGACACGGGCATTTTCAGTTAGGTTCGTGCCTCACTCTGTTACTCATTTCCTCAGAGCTAACTTCTTCGCAGCGTATCCACGGCGATTTGCTATGCCGTATCCTCACGTACAGGATACAGCGCATGCTCAGGATTGGGCACGATTGGGGCCGCTAATTTCACGAGGAGAACTTGGGAACGGAGGGTGCAGACTGCGGCGCCGTAGGATACATCGTATTTAGAGCAGATGTAGATGTACTTTCGTAGCTACAGCGGAATTAAGCCTGTTTAAAACCCTTCTTTTGCAAGTGTGAATGAAACATAGTCAAATGGCTTGCTGTATCATGACTTAGAAGGACCTACAAATGCGTATATTAAGGATAGCATGTCGTAGGAGCTCGCTATGGACACCAAAGTACAGCATAGTACTAAAACATGAAAACCATCCAGAGTCGGACATAAATACGTAGATAACGAGATCCGACCTCTTGACACTTACGGAGAAGTGGATATCGCCGAAACACCAAATTCCAACATCTCCAAAACTTCATCCAGGGCGAGCCAGGAAACCAGTGCAAGTCGTCTACCATTCCTGTAATATGATGTCCGTCGGGTCACAATGTTGACTTTGCGTATTCCCTGGTGATAATTCCCTGCGCTTCGTGCGCGCGTATCCCACATCCACCAACGTTCCAGACATCCAATCGGCTCGGAATAAGGGGGGAAATATCGTAGATGAATGGTGTCATACGGGTATGACAACCACAAGTGATCGGTCATCACTTGAACTCGAACCACCACATGTCCGAGTTCAGAGTGGTTACACTAGCTCGTCTACGTGGTTTCCCGCTCTCCCGCATGAACGGCATGTCTGGTTCTACTTGGAGATGGTTTCTGGTGTTATGTAGGGAGAATTCCGATGGTCGGGGAGGCGGAGAACGCGTGTAGAGGGCGAGATATCGCGTCTGAGGCTCTGGGACGCGGTTGGGACCCTGCACATCGATGACACGAGGATTTCGTGGACCCTATGATGTGTCTGGGGCATCGACAATCTTATCTGGCTACCCTCGGATGCGGGAAAATGACGCAGCAGGTCGTCTTCCTCCTCCGTCCCTCCGAGACTTTTGGGTTAAACTTGTTTCTCGCTCGATTCTGTTTAAGCTGACAATCGGTATAGGTGTATATACGTTGAATAGACCTTCTACAGCTTGAATTCCGTCTCTGAATGAATGGAATTCAACGTTACTTCCCGATTCGCGGTGTGGCACCAGAATGCATTCAAGGTTCGTACCTTTTCCGTGTTTCAACAGCATTCTTTTTTTGCTGACTGATATCAGAACGTAACCTGGCGTATTTCTCCGTTCTCAAATGGGTTTAATTGGTAATGCAAAGCGTTGCGTGTCCCCGGCTGCAAACACCAATCTGTAAGTTTTCTTTATCCCTGGGTCCAGACGGCGCAGTATGACTCCCATAAGATTCTCAGGGAAAGACCCTGCACCTGTTTCGAGCGTTCTGAACATTGGAACCTTGCTTTGAAGAACGGGAAACTCGCTATGGCGCATTTCTGAGGTGGAGGTAAGTTTTAATCCCGTTGGCTTCAGTACATTGATTGGAGTCTTGACTATCTCAGAACTCGAATGTTAATTGTTAACTTCGTCTGTGTTTCCGTCCTATAGTACTCAGAGCGGAGACTCGTTACGAAGTGTAATATGTGGCGGCACAATATGCGCCCCGAATCTTCCAAGATCTGGCCCCATCAAATGTCCGTGCGTCAGGGGCGCCCGATCAACCGCTCTGATATCCGTCGAATTGGGTATACGTATCTATAGGAAAGGTGTTTAAAAGGCAGACGATTCGACTAGAATCATCATTCCGCCTTTCCCTTCCTTCCTTCTCCCTCTCCTCCCCCGGTTCGTCTCATTCTCTTATCTTATTCCCTTCTTACCACTTCGAAGATGTTCTCCTCGTTGGAGACGATGTTCCCGCTCATCGTGTGTGCCGGTGTACACCGCGACACATTCAAAACGGGACCTGAGTAGGTTTGTCGATGCCAACACGCGGGTTGCTTCCCACCACTATCATCAACGACGACTTTTTTTCTTCTCCACGCTTTCTTTGTCTTCACTCAGGATTGTCTCCCGCCATCTCATATGTCGCTGGTCTCTTGTCTGCTCGTTGACGACTTCGCTGACGACTTTGACAGCATTTCTATTAGGGTGTACGTCATTGACGGCGACGTGCACGACCGTAACCTAAAGGGGTATGAGAGAGACCGGATGGGCCATTCGGTTTAGCCAAAAAAATTTTCAACTTTTTTCGCCAAGTTGATACCTTTCCGGGCTTCGAAACATCACGTTTCATGTCGAAAGTGACGTCCGTTTCGTCACCACGGCAACCGTTCCTCCACAATGACTTTGCCAAAGAAAAAAAAAAACTACAGTATTATTTTGAGGGAAAATTTTTTCTTTTTAAAAAGTTGAGACATTTTCAGGGTTCAAAACATTAAATGACTTCTCAAAATAACACAACACATGCAGAAAGTCACCCCTTGAATCAACTTGACAAGACGAGTATATCAGCAAAAAGCGAACAGCTGTGAGGGATGGTATTATTCATGTCATGCCTCAGCATTCCACTAAGGACAACCAATGCCACAACCACAATGATCTTACCATATGCACAACCCACAATCCTGCTGAGATGGCGTTGTTATGCAAGTCGCGCTGGTAGCGATGCACCTGCTGTAAATCCATAGTAGGCCTTACAGGTGAGAAATTGGACTCTAGAGGCTGTGGATTTGCATCTAGACAGTACAGATTAGTGGGAAGTGTCAATCAGAGGCAAAGGGAGGTATATAGAATAGATATAATGCACTGTGACACATGATCTGAAGGGACGCCATACCTGCTGTAGCCAGCTGCTACCCGCAACCTATACCGGTCCCTCCCGTAACTGTATTGAGGCGTGACAATGAGGCATATGGGGATGGTATGGGTACTGTACCCAAAGCAATTCGATAGACCTCAGACTCATCTAATAAGCTATAATACTTGTTTAACATATCTGTTAATCATAAGGATGGCAGCCTTCATTGGAGGAGAGAGTACAACATTACATTACACTTTCGCATAACAGCTATGGCAAGCATGATGTTGAGTTTATCCATAGTTGTGTGAGGCTGACATCTTTGCGGTGGTATCCTTAAAAGCCTGTAAGCCGTTAGATGAAAAAATGTAAGAAGCAACAATGTCTTACCTCCAGGACCTTGCATATCGTAAGTCGAGTTTCCAACGAGTTGGTTGATACATCGCATGGGAGGACTAGCTTCTTCCATCGAGGCAGAAGGATAGTCTTGAGGATAGTGGTCGAGTTAATGACCTTAAAAGAAATAGTATGAATCTAAAAAGATATAAGGTATGTAAGTACGGCACTGACATAAGTACAGTGCTTAGCGATGGAATATGCTGATGACAGCATGAGATTAAGAAGTTAAGAACACATCTTCCATAAAGCAAAAGTAACGACCTGAGTGTCCGTCTGAAACTTCTTTTTTTGCGCATCTATCATGTCTTTGAAGGCGTT